>CM060980.1:88912450-90267450 GCA_030765065.1 Deroplatys truncata
CTACTACTACTACTACTACTACTACTACTACTACTACTACTACTACTACTACTACTACTACTACTACTACTACTACTACTACTACTACTACTACTACTACTACTACTACTACTACTACTACTACTACTACTACTACTACTACTACTACTACTACTACTACTACTACTACTACTACTACTACTACTACTACTACTACTACTACTACTACTACTACTACTACTACTACTACTACTACTACTACTACTACTACTACTACTACTACTACTACTACTACTACTACTACTACTACTACTACTACTACTACTACTACTACTACTACTACTACTACTACTACTACTACTACTACTACTACTACTACTACTACTACTACTACTACTACTACTACTACTACTACTACTACTACTACTACTACTACTACTACTACTACTACTACTACTACTACTACTACTACTACTACTACTACTACTACTACTACTACTACTACTACTACTACTACTACTACTACTACTACTACTACTACTACTACTACTACTACTACTACTACTACTACTACTACTACTACTACTACTACTACTACTACTACTACTACTACTACTACTACTACTACTACTACTACTACTACTACTACTACTACTACTACTACTACTACTACTACTACTACTACTACTACTACTACTACTACTACTACTACTACTACTACTACTACTACTACTACTACTACTACTACTACTACTACTACTACTACTACTACTACTACTACTACTACTACTACTACTACTACTACTACTACTACTACTACTACTACTACTACTACTACTACTACTACTACTACTACTACTACTCACTCACTCACTCACTCACTCACTCACTCACTCACTCACTCACTCACTCACTCACTCACTCACTCACTCACTCACTCACTCACTCACTCACTCACTCACTCACTCAGTTACTCAGTTACTCAGTTACTTAGTTACTTACTACTACTACTATTATTTATTCAGTATTCAGAGAAATTTTTCTGTCTTTTGATTCTAGTGAATGACCGTTGGAATTTTTTGTAATCTTAGTAGAGCGTTCGATTGCGTTAATCATGATTTGCTGTTTGCTAAATTGGAATATTATGGTATACGGTGTAGTTTTGACCTGGTTTACTTCTTATTTGAAAGACAGAACCTCAATATGTTCAGATTATCCAAACAACTGATTCCTTTAAAAATGTTTATAATTCTAATAATGTTGATATTGGTGTTCCTCAGGGTTCCATTCTTGGTGCTGTGTTCTTTCTGCTGTTTGTGAATGATTTACCTGGTCAACTGAAAGATTATTTTTAACTATGTATGCTGATGATACCACTGTGTAAAGATGGCTGTATGACAGATTTGCAAGTAAAATGTGATGAATTACTTTAGGGATCTCAAAACCTGGTTTAATAATAATGTGATTTATTTGAATGTTAATAAAACTGGTTTTCTTGATTTTCATATGTATCAAAAAAGAATCTTGAACAATTAAGTATTAATATATTTGGTCAGAATCTGCGTTGTCTTCAGCATACTAAATTCTTAGGAATTATTACTTTCTCTACTACGTATAGTAAGTAGGGGAAATATTGTATTCCACTCAAAAATTCGATACCGAGATTTCACCAAAAATATGTTTTGAGACCCTTCGTCGTGTGTGTGTGTGTGTGTGTGTATGTGTGGGGGGGGTGTGAACAGCATAACTCAGAAACGAACAATCGGATAAACACCAAACTTGGTATTTAGGTTCAGTATCTTCCAGAGATGCGACACGAAGGTTTTCAAGGAAATCCGCTCACTACAGATTATCCTTTACATGGAACATTTTTCGAAAATTTTAATTTTCTCAAAAATGGCTCTAACGATTTTGAATAAAATACCATAAGTTTAAGACATTTTTATGGCAAATGAATTGTATATCTCGAATTTTATAGGAATGTCTCAAAAAGTATTCTTCATTGCATAACTGGTAAACCATTAACGATAGACAAAATTTTACTACACAAAAAGTGTAGATCGCGTTAAAATACACAATTTATGCCATATGCATTTTTGTTGTTCAGTTGCTTGTTATTACCTTAAATTTTCCACTACTTATACTTTTTCTCAAATGGGAATTCGTTATTCATTTTTACTTTCTCTGCTACGTATAGTAAGTAGGGGAAGTATTGTATTCCACCCAAATATTCGATACCGAGATTTCACCGGAAATACATGTTTTGAGACCCCTTGAATAAAAAAAACATTTTTGGAAACATATCCGTGTGTGTGTGTGTGTGTGTGTGTGTGTGTGTGTGTGTGTGTGTGTGTGTGTGTGTGTGAACAGCATAACTCAAAAACGAACAGTCGGATAAACACCAAACTTGGTATTTAAGTTCAGTATCTTCCATAGATGCTACACAAAGGTTTTCAAGAAAATCCCCCACCCCATATTACCCTTTACATGGAACATTTTTCGAAAATTTAAATTTTCTCAAAAATGGCTCTAACGATTTTGATTAAAATATCATGTTTAAGATATTTTTATGACAAATAAAATGTATATCTTGAACTTTCTGGGAATGTCTCCAAAAGTATTCATTGTGAACGACTTTTGCATTTTAGCTAGCTATTCTGTAGTTCGATATAAATTTTATAATAATTTATTTATATTTGTAATTTTAATATTATTAATATTAATTTGTACTTTTTGTAGAGTAAATTTAGTTTTTTTTGAAAGTAGTCTAATTCCTGGTAAACCATAAGAGATAGACAAAATTTTACTACACAAAAAATGTAGATCGCGTTAAAATACACAATTTATGTCATATACATTTTTTTTTGTTGAGTGAACCATTTTCGAGATATTGCTTGTTATTCCCTTAAATTTTTCAATACTTATGTTCTCAAATGGGAATTCGTTATTCATGTTTTTGTCTTGGATATGCAAAAAGTATTAACCTGTGGCAAAGAGAATGTTGCTGCACATAGCAACCAGCTATTAAGAGATATGTATGTCTATGCTTAAAGGCTACTGTATTTCTATATTGCCCTTGCAAATACAAAACAAGAGGAACATAGTACGCCTTAAGCGATAGGTTTCAAGCGATAGTCAAATATTTTTAGAACTGGTCGCTATGTGTAAAATGTAATTCTCTTTGCATGTCAAAAGATCGTTTCTGCAAATGAAACGATTAATATGAAATAGATGGAGAATAAGCGTTTGTAAAAATAGTTTGTACAAGAGTAGAGAAAGTCATGTGAGTGTAACACATCAGTTTTTTTTTGTCCTGGTAATGCAAAGAGAATGGAATACTATACATAGCAACCAGCTCTTAAAATATTTGACTATCGCTTGAAACCTACTAATTCCCCTTGCATCTACAAGAAAATTAGCAATAAGATTAACAACTCGATTAACATGAAGCATATGGAGAATAAGCGTTTGTAAAAATAGTTTGTACAAGAGTAGAGAAAGTCATGTGTGAGTGTAACATATCAGATTTTTTTTATGAACATCTGTCTTGGCAGCCCCATTGTATTGAATTAATTAAAAACTTAAATGTTTGTTGTTACGTCCGTCCGTCCGTCCGTCCGTCCGTCCGTTTACCAATTATACAAAAGTCACTTAGAATAAAGAAGAGTTCACAGGCTATTTCGACAAAATTCAAGATTTGCATGACAAGATATATTTTGTCATGCAAATATCATAAATATATCGTATTTTAATAAAAATCGTTAGCCATTTTTAGAAACACACACACACACACACACACATTTTACCTAAAAAGTAAAATTTGTTACATTCACATTACTTTCTCTGCCCACAATCTCTATTTTTTAAAAGGATTTACGGACTATTCTCGCAAAAGTTTATTGTTCTATTACGAGTTGATTGTTATAAACCTTTGCATAAGCAGTTCGTTATACATTTTGTTATAGGTATAAGGGGATAGCGATTGATAAATGTTTTAAAAAAGAGTATTGAACAATTCAAAAACGCTTATCTTAAATAAATTGTCAGCTTTAAAGAGGTCTACATTTTCTGTGTAGCACGTTTTTGTCTATCTCTTGCAGTATTGCAAAATTATATATAATTCTTTCCGAAGAGGTTTCATTCACAGTACAGAATTAATCATGTTAACATTTTTTATCAAATAAATAATGAAAAATGTTCCATATAAAGGGTAGTTTAAGGGGGGAGTTCCTTGAAAGTCTTTGCGTCGCATCCTTGTAAGACGTTTGGCGTTTTACCAACTTTGCATTTTTGAGTTATGCTGCTCTCTCTCTCTCTCTCTCTCTCTCTCTCTCTGTGTCTCTCTCTCTCTCTCTCGTAGTGATTACCATGCTAGCCCCTAGTTCCCCAGGTTGCGGGTTCAAACCCGGCGGAGGGCGTTGGATTTTTTTTTTTCGGGAGTAAAAATCATTAGCATGGCTTCCTTCGGAAGGGAAGTTAAGCCGATGGTCCCGTTTTGCAGATTTACGGCACATAAAAGAACCTCAAGTCTGATAAAGAGGCCTTTGAGCAAAATTTCCGGTCTTTCACGCCCAATATAGTTAGAATGGGACGCCAAGGACCATAGTAGTTAAAAAGCGTCCATAAATAAAGCTCAATTTAATTTTTTTAACATACACATAGTTTTTTTCCAAAACTGTCTTTTCTTGTTGTATTTCCGGTGAAATATCGGTATCGGTATCGGTATCGAGTTCTTGAGTGAGTGCAATAGTTCTACTTAGTATAGGTAAATTGTGGACAAAGTAAAAAAGTTTGTAACGGATGATTTACAGGGTAGGTATGAAAGTATTTACATTATAAAAGGCAGCACCTGTAAAACTTCAGATTTCTGTAAAATACGTTTATAGTTGTTGTTGTTATTATTATTATTATTATTATTATTATTATTATTATTATTATTATTATTATTATTATTATTATTATTATTATTATTGCTACGTCTATCTTCTACTTGCTTATGGTAGGTAAAGGAAGTATTGCATTTCACCTAGAAATTTGATATCGAGGTTTCACTGGAAATACACGTTTTTAAGTTCCCAAAGTACATGGGCATTTTTAGAAACATAAATTATACGTGTATGTCTGTGGACAGCATAACATACTGACAAAAAGTCAGGCAAATACCGAATTTTATACGATGATTCACCATTTAACGATGCCCTCCCAAAAATATTGTTTACGTTTTAAATAAAATATTTTCTCAAAAATTATTCTAGCGATTTTGATTAAAATATCGTAAATGTATGAGATATTAACACGAAAAGCGAAATGCGCATCTCGAATTTTCTGTGAGTAGCCCGTGAAATCCTCTTTATTTTCATACTGAGAAACTATATATAACCAGCAGAACGGGAAAACTGCCGAGCTTGTTAAAATATACAATTTGTGTCAAAATTTTCGTAACATTAACATTTTCTGAAATACTAGCTAATATTGAGGTAGGTATATGCAGAACAGTACGTATCGTATGCTCTTGAGCAGCTGATACTAAATATGCATGAAATGTTTAGGCCAATACTTTTTATCATGTTTAACAAGAGATGGCTAGAAATAGCGTTTTTAAGAACATATAAAAGATATGAATATACACTATAAAGGATTGCGAAAGCCGCGGGATAGATTTTTCTGAAATAACCTGCGCATAAACGAATATGTCCCTTTTGAGTAATACAATTTTGTTCATCTTGACTATACAACTGGATTCACGGATTCTTCCTCTTAAGTAAATGTGAAGCCCGAGTGCGAGTCACTATACCAAACCATGAGCTGAATCAGCTTCATTTCTAGTAAGTTAATGCCACAGTTACATGAGCATCTATCCTTTTCTTCAATTTGTGTTTTCATTGAGATATAAGAACCAATGGAATGCTGATTTTGATTCGTCTACAGAATATGCAGTCAAGGTCGGGACAAGAATAATGCATCCATTTGTAAAACAAAGCAACATTCAAGCTGGCTTTTACCACAAGCTAAAGTAGTTAATTATTCACCATTAAAAAAAGAATAAAACAATCTAATGATCTAACCAACCGATTATTTTTGCATACTTTGTGTTCATTATTTAATAATAACAATAAGAAAAATAGTTACTTTAAATAATTCTCAGTCGGTGTCATTGTTCTAGAAAAATTGTATAATTTGATAGGTACAGAGGGTCTGTGGTAGTTCAGTATGTAATTTTAAAATAATGTTCATTCAATAAGGACCAGATTTTGGTAGTCACTTTTAGCTCTTGCATCATAGGCATTGTTAATGCATACATAAATGCTTATCATAAGCCCCAGATTATGAAAATGCAGATTTTTTGGGTCATTTTATGCCATTTTCTATTTTTTGGCGCTTTTTCGATCTTACGCCATTATTTAGTAATTTTCTTGCATTTACAATGAGTGCATAAAGAGTTTTATATAACTGGCATTTTACATAAGGGTACCTTTCCAAACATCAGAAATTTCACCATTCAACTGACAATGACAAATAAGAGTAACTTTGCACAAAGTTTACTGGCATTCTTGAAAAAAAAATCACATTCTTATTTTACCGTTAGTCTGGAGAAAATTGAATGTGGGTGAAAGGGTGGCTATTGTCAGAGGAGCAGGCATCATTACAGTGACAATATCCCCAACTAAGAATGTGAGAGGTCAGTTTTCCCTTTTCGTGTTAAAGAGTATTTACAGCCGGGTTGTTATTGTATTTGTTACTTTCTCTACGTATAGTAAGTAGGATTTACGTATTGTACTCCACCCAAAAATACGATACCAGATTTCACAGGAAATACATGTTTTGAGGCATCCTGAATAAAAAAGAGAATTTTTAGAAATAGGTCCGTGTGCGTGTCTGTGAACAATACAACTCAGATAAATATCAAACTTGTTATTTGTCGCGGTAACTTCGTGTTATCTTATTTGCTGAGCGCCTGTTATTGTTTTACTATTTTTAATTTTGAGTTCTTTGTCCTCCGGCTAGCTATTATTACCCAGTCGAGCAAATCTCTTGAACAGGTTGTGTAAACGGAAAGGAGTTGTTACTAAAACACTGATAAAAGAATTTGTTTTTACACTTTTATTGCCGTCACCCTTTATTCATTTCACATAATTACTCTTGATACACGCCCGACTGAAACTGTTATATTTTCGAATGTAACTATAATCACTTATTTGCCGCACATTATTAATTCGCGTATTTCACATTTTTGTAACTTACTTTACGACGCGAGAGATTCTGTAGAATTGCGCGACGTGTAACCCGTGGATGATTCTGTTGAGCTGTGTGACGTGTAACCCGCGAATGATTCTGTTGAACTGAGCGACGTATAACTTGTGAATGATTATGTAGAACTGCGCGGTACCCGTCTCTGGCTCGGAATTTATACTCCCTCACCCCGATATGCCTAGAGATTATAATCGAGCTGCTGTTGGTTAATAAAACGCGCCAACATTAGCGTCTATTTTTATATCCAATCAAAATTACGAACACATATGCTCTAGGGAAGATATTTCCTCCATTTCTAAAGGAAAGCGCGCTACTCTGACGTCATTTGTTTGTCTCTTATAATTGATAAACAACTCACCCCCTCGCTCATTGTTAATCGCTCCTATTGTCAGTTTCAGTGAGGCCGTGTAGACTTATTTCCTAACAATGCTTATAATTAACAAACATCTCAAATCATTGTCATACAATAATGTTAAGTTACACTACAATCACTCTGGCATTCACAGTGTTGTGATATAAAATACTACCTCATATTTAGGATCAGTACATTCCAAGGATGCAACACGAAGATTTTCAAGAAAATCCCCGCAACTTAAACTACCGTTTACATGGAACATTTTTCGAAACCTTTTATTACTTTCTCTACTACGTATAGTAAGTAGGGGAATTATTGTATTCCACCCAAAAATTCGATACCGAGATTTCACCGGAAATACATGTTTTGAGACCCCTTGAATCCAAAAAGAGCATTTTTGAAAACATGTCCGTGTGTGTGTCTGTGTGTCTGTCTGTGAACAGCATAACTCAGAAACGAACAGTCGGATAAACACCAAACTTGGTATTTAGGTTCAGTATCTTCCAAGGATGCGACACGAAGGTTTTCAAGAAAATCCCCCCACCCCAGAGTACCCTTTACATGGAAGATTTCTCGAAAATTTTAATTTTCTCAAAAATGGCTCTAACGATTTTAATTAAAATATCATACGTTTAAGATATTTTTATGACAAATAAAATGTATATCTTGAATTTCCTGGGAATGTCTCCAAAAGTATTCTTCATTGTGAACGACTTTTGCATAACTGGTAAACCATAGGAGATAGACAAAATTTTACTACACAAAAAATGTAGATCGCGTTAAAATACACAATTTATGTCATATACATTTTTTTTTGTTGAGTGAACCATTTTCGAGATATTACTTGTTATTCCCTTAAAGTTTTCAATGCTTATTTTCTCAAATGGGAATTCGTTATTCATTTTTTTTGTCTTGGATGTGAAAAGAGTATTAATCTGTGGGAAAGGGAATGGTGCTGCACCTAGCAACCAGCTATTAAGAGATATGCATGTGCTTAAAGGCTACTGTTTTTCTATATTGCGCTTGTAAATATATTTTCTCCTTACATCTATAAGAAAATTAGCAATAAGATAGAGTCTGCAAATGTTTATCTCGATTAACATGAAGTAGATGGAGAATAAGCGTTTGTAAAAATAGTTTGTACAAGAGTAGAGAAAGTCATGTGAGTGTAACACATCAGATTTTTTTCTAAAAAAATGGCTCCAACGATTTTGATTAAAATCAATATCGGCATGAAGCAGGTGGTTACAGGGACGAGACCTAGAAGGCTAACTGTCCCCCTTTCTGTGTGAGGGCGGCGGTTAGACTGGACGGCACCCTAATGCCATCTGCACGGCATGAAGCAGATGGTTACAGGGATGAGACCTAGAAGGCTAACTGTCCGCCTTTTTCTGTGACGGCGGCAGTTAGACTGGACGGCACTCTAATGCCATCTACACGACAGGCACGAAGCAGAAGATTCAGTAGCTATGCGCTCGGGTCTCTGTGTCACGTGACGGAGCGGGTTGTTAGAGATGAGACCTAGAAGGCTAACTGTCCATCACATATCGTTCTAAGAGTTATCCACCAACAGATCCGTCGCGAAATGACGAAGGAGTTAAAGCGACGTAAAATAAAATAAAGTAATAAAAATTCCATATATTAAAGATATTTGCAAGACAAATAAAATGTACATCCTGAATTTTCTGGGAATAGCCCTGTTAAGTCCACTTTAGTTGGAAGAAATTTTGTATAATCTTGCACAACTGTTAAACGTTAAGTGTGCGAGTGGTTTATTGTTATATTTAACATTATTATAGCCCCACGTTGTGGTAGCCAATTTGTAACGGTATTACTTACAAATGTTTGTGTATTTATGTTTACTTCACGCGTGGAAGCCATCTTGTGACGTCATTCATTTGTTCGGTTTATAGCTCCATCTGGTGTTAGCAATTTGTGGTAGTATGAGTGTTTGAAAAAATGCGACTGTTATTTGATTTAATTTTTGTTTACTGTCCTCCGGCTAGCTATTATTTCTCGGTCGAACATGTCTCTTGATCAGGGTTGTGTAAACGGAAAGGAATCTTTTATCCAAAAAGAACACTGATGAAGAAATTTGTTTATAATTTTATTGTCGAACACGTTCACTCTCACTTTTACACATTGATCTAGATACTCGCCAAACTGAAACTGTTATAATAACTTCTTACTGATAATTCTTTAAATCCACGTACCTCAATCTTTTGTATAATTAACTTTACCATACTTTAGATCTTTCATAATTCTGCTGCGCGTAACTTGTGAATCTATATTCGATGTATGCCGTACTAATACTTTCGACGAAATGACTGACTGAAGACGACGTGTAGTGTACACAGATTTTTGATGAACTGGCCGACTGACGGACTTTACCTCTAACCTAGCTTCTATTTATACTCCAACTCCCCGATATGCCTAAAGATTATAACTGAACTGCAATTGGCTAATAAAACGCGCCAACATTAGCGTCTATTTTAATATCCAATAAAAATTATGAATACATATGCTCTAGGGAAACGTTCCAGAAGATTCTCAACGGAAAAAACGCGCCAACATTACGTAACTTCCTCGTTTCCAATAATGATAAACAGCTCACCCCCTCGCTGCATTATTGCGCGCTATTATTGTCAGTTTCAGTAAGGCAGTATAAACTTACTTCTCAACAATAATTACAATCAATAAACATCTCAAATCAATGTCACATAAAAATGCATATTCATATTACAATCATTTACATTTAAGTAATTTGTGATACAAATTACTGCATCAAGTGATAGACGAAAACGTACAACACCAAAAATGTAGATCTCTTTAAAACACACATTTTACTTCGAATAAGTTCTTTTTGTGTGTCATAACTTCATAAGACCATTTCTGAGATATCCATTACTAAAGGTTGGAAATGTTCATTACTTGGTCATTCTTTAGTCCTTTCAACATTCGGTTGTTTCTCGCGATTGCATGGAAAAGTATGGAATTTTAAGGCCAGCGTATAGAGTATCGCTGGGCTGTTCCCTTTGAATCTGTAACGGAATGCGTAATATAGTTATTTCCGCAAAGGTTTATTTGGATTAAAATGTAGTAGTTGGAAAATAAGCTTTAGTAAAAAGTCTGTATACCCACTAATAATGATACGAGGGTAGAGAAAGTCGTGTGAGTGTATCACATCAGTTTTTTCTTATGTCGTGTCTAAGCTGTCTGTCGTCCTCCGTGGTCTAGGGATACCATGCTAGCCTCTAGTTCCCGAAGTCGCAGGTTCATACCCGGCGGAGGGCGATGGATTTTACGGGCGTAAAAATCCTTAGCATGGCTTCCTTCGGAAGGGAAGTAAAGCCGGTGATCCCGTGTCGTAGATTTATGGCACGTAAATGAACCTCTTCTGATAAAAAGGCCTCTGAGCAAAATTTCCGATCTTTCACGTCCAATATAGAATGGGACGCTAAGAGCAGTGTTGCCGACACTTACTCGCAAATAGTGGCTAGATGGTATTTTTAAAAAGGCATTATTTAACTAATAAAGGCTAGATATAATTGGTGTCTAAAAGTACCCATATTTTGCTTGTAGAACTTACACCTCGTTAAGACATTCTAAATGTCATAACTGATTAGATAATGCCATAATATTTAAATATTGTAAAAGAATAATTTAGTATAAGACTGTAACGGAAAAAGGTATATTTTTGCTAAGCACCAACACCGTACGTTAAATATATCTGATATTAAAATATGAAATTTACCGAAATTCTTTAGGTAAAATATGTAAAAACTGACCAATTCTATGTGTCAAAAATCATACAATTTGAGTGCATACTCCAGAAAGTCGATCTTATGATTAGTGCACACTTTGATGGCATGCTATGACTCATGATAGGAACATAATACAGCTACATGCCCGTACCCAGAAAAACATTTCGGGGAGGGTTTTCCATAACTAGATCTAAACTTAAAAGTACCCCACACAGTTATACGCCCTGTACAGCTACAAGGGTAGTGGGGATTCACCCTAACCATTTAATCTTTTGTATAGCTAAAGCGCAGATGAAAGTATGCTATTTAGGCTAAGGGGTCCGTTAAATAGGCTAGATTTCAGGCTATAAGCATTTTACGTGGCTAAATGCTACTGTAAAAATGCCAGATTTCGCCATAAAATAGCTAAGTTGGCAACACTGGCTAAGAGCCATAGGAGTTAAAGAGCGCCCATAAATAAAAACTCAATTTCAATTTGTGGCTAGGCTGTGAAGTCCTCTTCATTTGCTATCAGTTCTCTGTAATTTGAGAATTCAGAAGAGTTAATACTGTTTGCCAACGGAAAGAAAGTCCGTGACAGGAATGTGCTAACCCTATCTGTTCGGAAAAAGTGCGACAAGGACAGTGAATGTGTGACAGAGAACGCATGCTACGCAAGGAGTAAAACTATTCAACTGAGCTGTCGTGTGTGTCATAAATAAGGGTAACATAAGCAAGTAGGCAAGGTTCGGACCGTGTCTAATCAGCAATTTCCCCTCTGCCCTTCATTCCCCGGGGGCTTTCTTTGCTGTGGAAGACAGTACTACAGTTTTGTAAGATCTGTTTTAAAAACAAATTTGTTAATTTTCTTTTCTGATTTTTCAAACAAGAAAATGGAACAAATATATATTTTAAGTTAATTTCTAAATTATCTCTTCGTTATTCTTATACCTACTTTTTCTGCTTGTATAGCATGTGTAAACTAATTTATAGTTTTCTGTATACTAATTTTAATAAATTAAATAAATCTTAGTTTTAGGCCATTTTGTAACTCGTAAAAGTTATAATACAAGCAATACCCAGTGACAGGTACACAGCAATAGTACAAGGAACACTTAGTAATTGACAGCAATTGAATACAACAATAGCAGTAAAACTATGATAGAGATGTTTGTAAATTCAGATAATTATTAACGTGGAGTGTGTACCTCGCTTCTTAGCTTCATTCCCCCAGAGTAAATATTCTGGTGGTGGACAGACTATAATTTAATTAGTGGTGTAAGTATATTATATACACGTACAAGTTACTGTAAGTTACTCAATATCGAAGAGCTATTATCGAGAAAATGAAAAATAACAAAACATTTTCCATGTCATTGATATTTTGGTATGAAGAATTTTCTGAAAACAGTCGCCTTGGCGAAATAAAATTCAGCATTTTTCTGATTTTTCGGTTTTGATGCGGTTGATAGGGTGAGCCAAAAGCTACGAACCGGCTGCGCGGTGTTTTTTCTGTCCGCGTCCTCGGCGCTCGTTGCCGTCTGCCGCTATCATACAAGGGCGCGGATGAAACCATACGTTCTTAAAATACTTTTAAAGGCTTTACTTATCAACTTTATGAAAGGAGATGCTGAAACTGGCCACCGTCGTTGTCCATATATTTTTGGCACCTCTTTAGGAAACTATCCATCACTCGCCGTAGTTCACGTCGAGAAATGCTGGCAATTTCCTGACGGATATTTTGTTCGTAGTTTTTTGGCTCACTCTGTATATGCCAAGGGTGCAGGAATCTAATATAATCTATATTTTCCTTCTGTTTTATTTCTTCCTACCAGCTGAATATGTACATAATCTTGAAATATTTACAGCTAGAACTTAGTGTTTATAAACGGTGGTGTTATCACGTCTGTATCGTCACGGCTAAGTTTATGTTACCATCCTGGCAGTGGCGTACCACGATTTGTTTCGGGGTTGTACATAGTCTTTAGCTTAATAATAATAATAATAATAATAATAATAATAATAATAATAATAATAATAATAATAATAATAATAATAATAAACTGATGGGAATTAATAACTTAGGTACATAGGAAATACTATATACGTAGTACCCCATGCCATACGAGTTGCACCGTGTGTGGAAAAACTAAACCACTAAATTGTGCTGTTTTACGAGAGAGACACTCTCTTTTTTTCTTCTTCTTAAAGTGAAATGCAAACAGTTAAAGATAAAAGGTATTGCCTACAACTTCAAAATTGCAGTAAATTCTGATTCTTGGATGTGAAAGATTTTGATATGCTATTTGCAAACATAATTCAGAATTAATAAAAAAAAGTCAATTACTAGGCTTTAATTGCACCCTGAGAAATTGGTCACTCGGAACCCACATTTCACTCTTCTTGATTGGTTATCCTGACCATGGCATTGTAAGAAATACAGGACCGCGAGAGTGAAATCGCTAACGCAATGTATACCTGTGTAAATACATCGCAGATTTAATTTATATTATGCGAACAATATAAATCGTCAAAAAAGTTGCTCGTTTATTTAAACATTTTAAGGAGATTTGAAAGGATTTTTAATTAACTTACATTTTTGAGAAACTTCGGGGGAAGGGATAGATTCCAAAATCCATCCTTTGAGTATTGGGAACATTATGTAACTTCAAACCATGAGCATTTTCTCAATGTTATTTATCCATAGCGTACTTCACCTTTATCTGAAAAAAAGATGAGTTGATCGAATAGTTAAAAACAAATAATCGTTGTTTTCCAACTGGTACCGTATTAATTTCAGACTCCTTTCCGCTTTCACTAATATATATTTCCTTTAGCCAAGATTACGTTGAGCTTAACTATCGTGATTTAACGTGATAGTCTAATACGTGATAACTTAAATAGCTCTAATGCTGCTGCTTAGGGTTGATTTAAGGTGAATTAACTTAAGGCGACGTAATTTACGAGTTTGGCAAATTCCTTACCGTCGTTACGTTTAAGTTTGATGTCACATGGCAGTTGAACCAAATAGCATGAAGTAATAAAAGAACTACCAATCAAGAATCATTTCCGTTACGTTACGTACATCCTAATTAGACCTTCAGTTCAGCAGCATTTCTTAGCTTCCGGTTACGTTCCGTCGCGTTAAGACTTAGCATAAAACAGGTTAGGCCACATCCTGGCGAAGAATTAAATGGGTGAAATGACGCTCAAATGGGCCCGGGGTCCATAGAGTTTATTCATCTTTACACTATAAGAACTCCAGAAGGAACCTTAACCGGGTAACTCACCCTAACTGAGATTCAGCTCCGGAACTCTTAAATGTGAGGCACATTGCTACCCCCACACCACAGATGTGAGTAGTTGATATTGCTCTCAGTTAAAAGAAAGCTTCGTTGTATTTTAAGAAATAACTCATGATAGTACAATTTTTAAGACAAAAGTGTAGTTTTCCAACAGTGTTCTATTATCACTAAAGACGATAATTCCATGTACTATAAAATCCCAAAATATGCATGCATTCATGCACTATAAAACAACAATTCATGCACGATCAAATATGCACTATGATTTGTGTTCCCATTCATTAATTCAATTTCCTTTTTGCATAGTTAACAACTAACATTTCTAAATTTTTTTCTGTAAGGTTCCTGCGCTTATCAGTCAAGCTTTAGTGTTTGGAGCGCTTGTAATGCTCATTCCGCGCGTACTTGTGCGCATGCCCCAGGGCTTAGAATTAGAGCTTGACCCAATAGCTCTTAAGATTTTGGAAGATAAATTTCCCCAATGTCGAGGGATCAGGGACATCTTTTGATGTGTATTTGTCCAAAAAAAAAAAAAACTTTTAAAGTGTTGGGTTTCTGACTTTTTCTCAAGTGGTATATTTGCTCCTAAAAAAGCATCGCACAAGTTCATGTAAAGATTATTTTGGTGTACCTTAGGTGCGGGAGCAGTAATAAGTGAACTGGATTTGGTGTGTTGCAGATTCTTTTGTTTTTCGCATTCTTGCAGTATGTGACGCAGATGCGACATGCTGTTCGACTTGAAATTTTTTGGTACATTTTATCTGAAATTATAAAAGATCTTCCGGCTATATGGATATGATTTTTAAAAAAACTAGCTTTCTTATTTAATTTAAAATACATTTTGTAATGTTTTACAAAGAGCAAGTGCCATAGAAGTTTTTCGGAAAAAGAATAGCTTAACCTCTTTACTACAACAATCACAGAATACATCATCTCCATCTGACCTGATAAAATCCTTTCCTTTTATTCACTGTGCAAGGGGCACACTTCTGGAATGTTTAATTGGGGGCATTAACACACGCAAACAATAACACAGGCATTTACCACTTACGAGGTTCTCTCTCTCTCTCTCTCTCTCTCTCTCTCTCACTGCGATGACAGCTTGGCGAATGATTAATTTTGTAGTTTTAGAAGAATGAAATTGCTAGTAAGGTTTGTTCAAATTCCACAAGACCTACTCTGTTGCTGTGTCTTTGTCGCGTCAGCCACCCGACTTGGAAGGCTAAATTTCCATTGTCGCGAAATCACAGGCTTACGGGTGTTTATTCTGGATAAATAAATCTCTATTATAGGCGATCTGTCGGTAAAATTCTGGGAAAGTCATCCTACTGTGAGAATTTTAACTTTCTATTTCTGTTATTCCACCCCCCTTTTTTTTTCTTCAATCCTGATTCCTGAAGCAAAAATAATGATTATAAAATCGAAAAGCTGAGGCGTCTACTCAAAACCATTAAGACATACATTTAAACTGAAAATAATAGACTATTGCATAATTAAGCTAAAAGTGCCTTATATATGCATTACAATGTTTTTATCCCCAAAAGGTCAAAATATGCAAACATGCATGGGGAAAATACGCATATTTGTAATCAAAAAGTAATGGAATGAATAAGTACTAAGTTTATAAGTACTAAGTTTTAACTATGTCCAATGATCCTATAAAAACATGCATTGCATGGAATTCTCGTCTTTAACAATCACTCTAGCACTAATCATAACGTCCTAACCAGTACCCCACTATTAATACAAAAAATATCCCGTTTCAACTGTTTGCAAATTAATTAGACTTCATCACACTTTGGCGAAACAATACGGTTATCTTTGAAAGGTTAAAATTCATTACGCAAACGTATGATCCAACAATTAACTTATACGGCAGCTGCAACAATGAAATTCGCAGTAGAAAGGCAGACAACTGTGGGCATAATCTGTCACGGTGCCATTCAGTGTACAAATTTACAATGGTTTAATATTAAGTGGTGGTTCCAAAAAGGGGGAGGGTAAATTAGAGATTTCCTAGGGGCACACACAACTTACTCAGAAGGCAAACAATAAGTATGTATAAACCTTTCTTAGATTGTTAATAAACTTAAAATAACACTAGAAGCATATACACATAAATTATGACTGTAAAATCATTAATCCGCACAGCACTGTTCATGCGTTTCAAGTCTTAAAAATCTATCATTGTTTGGATTTTACATCTAGTGAATAGATGCGTGAAAATAACCAAAGAATCCCAAGGTGTCCTTGGGCCTGCAGGTTCAGCTCCATTGTGAAAATTATGTTCACCCTACTATTATAAGCATGGGTTTCACGGCTGATTTAGCTTAAATTATTGCTTTTTGTTAAGCGAATAACTCCATAAATTCATACGTAAAACCAAACATAAAAATGTCATTCATCCCAATGGCGATCAATCATTATTCCTTTGAACTGTTTCCATAAAATTTCTGATATATTAATGGGTGGAAATTCTAAATTTATTTGCATATTTACTTAAACTTCTTTTCAGGCCACAGTTTGGGTTTGAAGCAGCTGCTGCTGACACATTGTTTTTATTTCGATTTACATTATTGTGTAGATTTTCAAATACATGTTGTAGTTACTGTTATATATACTGTTATTTTGAAATATAAACTTTTTAGAAAAAAAATTGTAAAACTTATGGAGGACGCATAAAATACCAATTGTGTGACTTTCTACATTTGTAATAAAATATCAAAAGTTGCAATATGAGTCCATCTGAAAAGTATATTAACACACACACACACACATAACATTATGCGCCACAAATATTTAACGAACCGAAATGAAATGAATTACAAAGCGTACTGGTGAGACGCGCGAAGAAGCTTATTTTTAATTTCACTAATAATTCCTGGAATGAAGCAATCTACTATATCTATAAAAATACTTGAAAAATCCGAGAATGTGCCTTTAAATTACATGTAAAATTTACAATTACGAATTAGCTGTTAGGAAAATCATTACTATCTGGATAGGCTAGTATTTACAACATGCCCGCATGAAAACAATCACTAATATTCAATAGTAGTAATTTAAACAGACATTTACTGTCAGCATCATGCCGAGCGCTTCATGTAAACAACATTTTGAATAAAGTAAGCTACTACTGAGCATGTAAAGCAAGGTCCCAAAGCTATTTCACTGCAATAGACAAAATAATATGAAATACCTTCTTTGTTGCGTATGCTCGTTTCTTTATGTGGCGAACAATAACAGCTTAAATATCCATGATTGTAAAAGTTAATTAAATTATAGATCTAAAAAACTTACTTGCAGGACCAAAAAGCGTGATCACTTCATCAAAATATATCTCACTTTTAATCTTCTCATTATCACCAGCTCCTTTCCTATGTACGTGTGCATATCCCGTGAAACAAACCAGAATACCTACGATATGAAACAATGCAAATCAACTAGACGAATTGTAACTTTCGTGAAATTAATGTGTGATATGTAATAAGATCTTACTTGAAATATTCGTTGCTGTATTCAAATTCACTAATACGGCACCATTAACTTCCTCTCCGGGGTAAAATACTCTTTTATTGTATTGAAATGCTATCTGTAGCGTCATGTTGAAGTAAAATGAAAGCAGCTTCGTATTTACGATGAAGGCCTGGAGAGTACAACTTCACACTGCTATAGTACTGATAAAACTGATCCTATGTTGACTAAACCATGCTTCCGATGCCAACCGCAAAACGCATTAATCGGCATATCGGCATCTTCCTTGTCACGTGATAAAACGGCGGAATCAGTGTCGCCACTGACTAAAAATAAAACGTACCAAGAGCTCATTTAAAATAGTACAAAATGTCCTTCACAAGAGATTATAGTTTGGAAAAAAATATGCATTAATACACAATAGAAACTAACTAAATATTTTAAACAAGACAGCAGAAAACTAATATTACCATACTTCTGGTTAATTTGGAAAAAAAAATAATAAATAAAAAAAATAAAAGATAGGGAAAATGCAGATAATAATCACCTTAAGGGATATGGATACTTGGGAAAGTTTTGCTTTAACCACCCACCCACCGATTTTAGACACTTGCTCTTTGTTTAAAGACGCTTTGAACCCAAACGTTCCATTAGCATCTGATTTTTACTTTGAAATAATATTTAAACTAAGCGCCCCGAAAAGAATAAGTAAAACTGATATTTAAATTTTCATTTTACATTTTCTTAAATGCTGGTAATATAATTTTGAAGACTTAGCTGGATCAGATTTAGTTCTTCCTCTTCTTTTCTATCGGATTAAAGGACTTTGTAGGACTTACATTCCCAAGCCAATGCTCTGGATCAGAGCATATCATGAATGGGTGGCACAATACCTGCTATGGCGATAAAGAAGAAGAAGAAGAAGAAGAAGAAGAAGAAGAAGAAGAAGAAGAAGAAGAAGAAGAAGAAGAAGAAGAAGAAGAAGAAGAAGAAGGGAATGAAACGTAGTGATGAAAGGGATAATAGGAACATATCATCTAGCATTTGCCCAGAGACCGAGGAAAACCGTGAAAAAATCTTCGGCCAGATTGATCGGCCCCGGGGGGGTTTGAACGTGGGACCTCCCTAATGAAGCCCACAGACGTTACCGCCTGAACTCGGTGATCATATTTAATAACATTTATATCTCTGATAGGACCCGGAAGATCTATTTTGTACAGCGACTGTAATAATTAGAGATTTTTAGTATCGTGGTAGACACGTCCAAAGAGATTATCGAAGTTACCATAGTTGCCGCAATGTGTAGAGAGTTTCTTTTAGATATGCTATAAGAAAAACGGGTGTAATATATGCAATTCTCAATCACATTCTTGAAAATATAGATTAACTCGCCTATTAATCTTGACGTACTTAAACCATGTGATAATATTGTTGCTCTGATTAACTATTGGATTGGTGCACATACGCCTCCTGCTAAGATAAATTTCATCGATATGAGGTTTAAGACCGTCGCTAACAGTAACTGAATATTAGAAATGATTCCAGAATCTCTTGCAGGTTTTGCTCGTGTGTTCACTCTGTCATTTCCTAGTATGTTTGAGTGGCCAGGGATACAAGCAAGTTTATAGAAATACCTTCAGTACCTACTGCTTTTGAATAAGAAATTTCATTTCGATTTCTAAGAGGTTCAGTTTTTTTTTTTTTTTTTTTTTTTTTTAAAGATCTAGATTTCATTAATTTACATAAACACTTTTAGCATTTGTGAATATGATTTTTTTTTAACTTTTAGTTTCTGATTTCAAAAAATATTTCAGCAGAATCAATCGACCAACAGTAATCTATTAATCTATAGAGATTACGATTTTGATGCCAAAACGCAGCTCCAACACCATGTGATTTGTCTTTAGATCCGCCAGGAAAAAATAAAGTTCTAATTTTGGATACTTTTCAGTAAATTCAGAGAATATCTTCGGAATGAGGAAATCACGACATTCTTTCACATGTATCAATGTCTATATCAAAGTTGTGGAGATATATTCAATCTATACAAGACTGAGGGTGTCGAGGAGTAGTTGTAATATCCCAAATATTATTAAGCTTGTACCACGAGAAGAATATATCATACAAGTTATCGTGATTACTGCCTGCCATTACAGAGGGACGAATACTTTTTAGGATGATATAATATGTGTCTTGAAAAACATTAGTTTACTGATGAACTGCGATGCAAGACAATGCGATAAACCCAATTTAATTTAAAGTGGTTTGTGTCTCTGAATTGCATGTTATTTTCAAGATTAGTTTTGCAATTTTGTAAACGGAGGAATTAATGTTATTTATTGGGACAACAGGTAATTTCTTAAATATTACAATCATGAGATACGCCAACAAATTACTACATTTTATTATTACTGCCCATGCTCGGGGGAAACTGCCCACCCAATCATATCAATGCATTCCGTGAGAACAGCGACGTTAGAAATGACAAACGCCCAATTACTAATATCATACCCTTATTTGAACCTAGTTCATCATATACACACACTAACATTAACCTAACTTCGGCCAAATCTCAAAACCACATATATTGTTACAACTATCTCGCGGTATTGTTGTTCAAACGGTCATTCGCGGTGAACTCAACAAAGTGCCACCATTGGCCGAAACGTAAACTGATCAGGGAAGATAATTTAGTGTAAAGAAACGACAGAATTTCTAACCTGTTAATTACTTTAATTGACAACGCCAAATAACCCCCCCCTCACACACACACACACACACACACACACACACACACACACACACAAATTCTACGTAGAATAGGGTGACTAGATTCTTAGAGACAGAAAGTCGACAGTTTTACAATTTGTTGGTCATAGTTATGCAAACGTTTTTTACTTTCTCTACTACGTATAGTAAGTAGGGGAAGTATTGTATTCCACCTAAAAATTCGATACCGAGATTTCACCAGAAATACATGTTTTCAGACCCCCTGAATCCAAAAAAAAAAAGCATTTTTGGAAACATGTCCGTGTGTGTGTCTGGTGTCTGTCTGTGAACAGCATAACTCAGAAACGAACAGTCGGATAAACACCAAACTTGGTATTCAGGTTCAGTATCTTCCAGAGATGCGACACGAAGGTTTTCAAGAAAATCCCCCCACCCCAGATTACCCTTTACATGGAACATTTTTCGAAAAAATTTAATTTTCTCAAAATGGCTCTAACGATTTTGATTAAAATATCATATGTTTAAGATATTTTCATGATAAATAAAATGTATATCTTGAATTTTCTGGGAATGTCTCCAAAAGTATTCTACATTGTGAACGACTTTTGCATAACTGGTAAACCATAAGAGATAGACAGAATGTTACTACGCAAAAAATGTAGATCGCGTTAAAATACACAATGTATGTCATATACATTTTTGTTGTTGAGTGAACCATTTTCGAGATATTGCTTGCTATTCCCTTAAATTTTTCAATACTTATTTTCTCAAATGGGAATTCGTTATTCATTTTTTTGTCTTGGATATGCAAAGAGTATTAATCTGTGGCAAAGGGAATGGTGCTGCACCTAGCAACCAGCTATTAAGAGATATGTATATGCTTAAAGGCTACTGTATTTCTATATTGCCCTTGTAAATATATATTCCCCTTACATCTACAAGAAAATTAGCAATAAGATAGAGTCTGCAAATGTTTATCTCGATTAACATATGGAGAATAAGCATTTGTAAAAATAGTCTGTACAAGAGTAGGGAAAGTCATGTGAGTGTAACACATCAGATTTTTTTAAAACGAACAGTCCCTTTTAGTACTCCTCGTAATTAATTTTAATAATAAAGAAATTACAAACCTTAAGTTGATT
This sequence comes from Deroplatys truncata, assembly GCA_030765065.1. NCBI lineage: Eukaryota > Metazoa > Arthropoda > Insecta > Mantodea > Mantidae > Deroplatys > Deroplatys truncata. Next base: position 88,934,430 of record CM060980.1, read on the forward strand.
ACATAATATAATTTCAAGAATGCAATTCATGAAACGTTTTGTTACAAATATGTATTGTTCGTACTAACAACAGCAATGAAGCTGATTGAAATTATTACGTTATCATAAACTCTAGAACAAATCGTCTTTTACAAAACATTTTACCCATCTTGGAGTTTCATATTTTTCATTTGAAGTACAGTCTGCAACGATGATTTTGAATAGTCATGTCGTAGAATTCATTATATCTACAACCAAATTTACGTCAAGTTATTATAGGATGTTTCAGAGTTTCTGTTTTTAGTTGGAGTTATAATTTATCCATAAATTATGTGTTGAGAACACTAAGTGGGTACATTTGTTGCACGGAACTTAAAATAAATTCAACAGCATAGCGTATAATGGAAAAGGGAATGCATCTTTCCTTAAAATGTTTTGAGTATATAAACCCAGGTTAAATCTATTCCCATATAATATTGTTCCATTCCTGAATTTTATCACTTGTGGCACACATTTTTACACTTCATTGAACAGATAGGAATCATTGATTTGGAAACCTGTGCTGCTACTGTGTAGTTCAAGCTGTTTTGAATTCTGTCCCCTGAACAATGTATCAAGCCTTAACAAAACAACTTTGGTGAATGGAGGAGAAGACCACTGATCTATGTATTCAATATAAGTCGAATAAAAGGAAGAAGCACTTCTCTTAAAATCTGATAAGATACAGCAATCCATTTTCTTCAATGGCTTCGAGTTTTGATATTACTACAAGCGGGGGAAAAAAAAAAGAGTTGCACCTGTCAAGTAATTTCTATTTGGCCCTTCAATTAGTGCTGAACCTTCTACCATAGAAACATGCTGCCCTTCAAGCAAACAAACATATCCATTAAGAGCTGCTGCCTGACTTTGTGAAAAATGGATGCATACTTCAAATATGGGTTTTGCTTTAAAAAAAAAACCTTAATGACAATAGAACACTTACCTTGTGATTGGAAATATGATTTCAAGGCTGGGAAAATGTCAATTACACGTTCTATGGCTGGTGGTAAAGAAAGCCATCTAGTTTTGCTGTAAGGAAGGAGTTTTGCATACTCTACTCCTACAAACTCACTGAATTCAAGCAATTAACTCTTCAAACTGTGTACACATAAAAGTTTGAATATATTTTCTGCATTGCACTCTATACACAAACTGGTTGACTGTCAATAGCAGTTTGTATGGAGTTATATATGTGCAGAACAACCTACACCTATCTGATTTGTTCAGAAAAATTTGAATTATATTGTGTACATTCTTTTTTGTCTCCTCTAGCTGCTCCACCAAAGTTGCAGTTCGTACTTTCAGCACACAAACCCACTATCTTATTTCCAGTTTTATAGTTTCCTAGTTTCTTCAGAATGTAAGATGACACAGTGTCGGATGTTTCACCACATTTGTCTTGCAAATCAAGTACTTTTAACTTGTACCTCACCCACAGGGATACAATAGCTGTTAAAATTAAAATAAAAAAACTTCAAAGATTTATGATTAGAAGAATATGAATAAATTGTCACAAAATTTACCTCATTAAAATCATCCTTTAGCTGTGAAGTTGCAAAGGGCTGTACACATTTGTTACAATTGCTTCAGATTTGGTTCTTGCGCATGGATACTGTGAACCGAATCACTTTTTAACAAGTTTTGAAGTGTAGTCTGTGAAACGAAATGGTTGATTATGCTGCACTGTGTGAAATGCAACTGTTGCAGCCAATTTACTTTCTTTAGGACCAAAATTCTTATTTCGGAAAATGTTGACAATTTTTACATGGAAGCAGCTGCAGTATCAGCAGATTTGTGCTTCGCAGTTTGCAGATGTCGTGTTCTTCCTGATTTTTTGCCATTTGCAATTGAAAACACAGCTAAGCATTTCTAGCAATGTATATCACTATCAGTTCTCCCTATCTTCATGAACGAATATAGATTTTGCAGTTCGGAATTAACAACACTTTCTCTTCGGAGACATTTCAAAACAAGAAAACACATACCTTTAAGCTATGAAACTTATAAGAAATAATTGCAAAGGTGCATGATATTCCAGGTAGCAACATGTGTTCTCGGCACAATTCTACAATTTCCAAGACAAACAAAGACTATGCTGGCATTAAAAATTCCATGCTGTTTTCATACAATCGCGAGAAAAAAACTGAAAATCGTTGGGACTTTAGAATAAATATTGAACAATTCGACTTTTAAGAAGGTACATCTCAGAAACGGCTTATGCCACAAAATACTTAGTTTAAGTAAATTGTGTATTTTAAAGAGATCTAAATTTTTTGTGTGGTACGTTTTCTTCTATCGCTTAACGTCTACAAGTTATACAAGATTATACAAAATTCCTTCGGAATAAAGAGAACTTTAAGGCTATTCCCAGAAAATTCAAGATATGCATTTTAATTGTCATGAAAATAGCGCCCATATATGTATTTTAATCAAAATCGTTAGAGCTATACTTTAGAAAATCAAAAGTTTCGACAAATGTTCTATGTATAGGGTAGTTGGGTGTGGGGGAATTTTCTTGAGAACCTTCATGTCGCATCCTTAGAAGATACTGAACCCAAATACCAAATTTGCCATTTATCCGGCATTTCGTTTTTCAGTTATGCTGTTCACAGACAGTTTCCAAAAACGCTTTAATTGTATTCAGGGCATCTCAAAACATGTATTTCTGGTGAAATCTCGGTATCGAATTTTTGGGTGGAATGCAATACTTCCCCTACTTACTATACGTATCAGAAAAAGTAAAAAGGACGTCCGGCCATCCTAACATAGACTAATCTAAGCTATGTGAGTTATAGAATCATTCGCTGCTCAGAATATCATCCTCGGAGAAAATAGAAAAAAATTTACAGAAGCTGTACCAGTCCTCAACATCTTCCGTACTCTGGTCGATCTCTAGGGGGACGGGTTGTTCTCATACTATCGGGCAGTTGAATGACAGTTCTGATTTTTTCATCTCTCCCTGGTCTTAGTTCTACGATCCGGGCTTTCTTCGTATATACCGCGGTCTGATATCTTCTTAAAGGAGAATTATGTTACCAACCCTCGAAGGATGCTTAATTTTGTATGAAGTATTTACTTCATGGTACTTCTCAGCTGTAAAAGGTATTCCTTTTTCCAGCTTTGATAGAAATCTGCGGCCATCTTCTGTTTCAGTCGAGCACGAGGACGTAGTAAATGGTCTTAAATTCATCAGACCTTTCCAGTTTCTTTGGTATGGAGCGGAAGCGTGTTCAACGGTGAAATTGTTGGTAAAGCAAATATCTTTCTTCCGAGGAAGTTGGACGACTCTTCTTCGTCTATTTTTAAGGATATTCCAATATCAGTCTCTGCTAGTTTCAGCATGTGCATTGAAGACGCTTGAATTGTGGTGCGTTCCAACAAAATGATTGCGTCCGCGTACTACATTCAGGGGTTCCAACAAATCTCAGATCGGTCAGCCCGTTGGAAATCAGTATGTAGTAAAAGGCACATAAACCCACCTCCATGGTGTGGGGATAGCGTGTCTGCTTCACATTAAGAGTTCCCGAGTTCGAATCTCGTTAGGGAGTTATAGGGATAAGGGTTTCCGTGGTTTTCCCTTATGCTGAAAAGATGAATGTCAGGTAGCTATAAGCTCTAAGGACCCCGGACTCATTTAATCATCATTTCGGCCTGTCATTCATTTATCGTTCGATATAACCTCCCGGTTAAAGGACGTTAAACGAAATATCTTAATAGTACAATACCGGAAACTCCTCGAAACGAATCTCATGCAATAAAATTAAAACTAAACGCTTTTCAAATGAGCACTCCTTTAGTGAGCATTATTGAAAACAAGCCACCAATAAACAGCAAATTAATTGTACCATTATGCAATAGGCATATGTTGTGTAGCAAAACTACATAAATGCCACCAACAGTTTTCCAGTACCTTTAAATGCGGAGGGAAACTAAGTTTTGTTGTAGCAACATACAAGGTGTACAAAGACGACAGTAGTATTATTATAAAGGGATTTCCGGCACAGAGGCAATACAAGTCGCTTCAGTACGTGCAAAAGGGATCTAAGTGATTTGGGAATTCTGGTACAGGTCACGTGACATATAGTGGTTTTTCGGTGTAATGGCTAGTTTAATTCATATTTCCAGCCATGTGTTGGCTTTGAGAGCAAAGGGGGCCTATATACACTGGGAAGTCTGGCACAAGAGCGCCACAAGTCGCATGAGTGCGTGAAAAAGCGATCTAAATGATTTGGGAATTCTGGCACAGGTCACATGACGTATAGCGGTAGAGACTATTTCTTTGGTGTTATGGCTAGTTTAATTGTTATTTCCGGCCACATGTTGGCTTTGAGACCAAAGGGGACCTATACACACTGGGAATTCTGGACAGGTCACGCGATTTTGGTGGAGTGAGGAGGTTTCTTAGCGTCACTTTCATGTCACGTGATGTCTTTAGAGCAAAGCGACCTGTCATCACTAGACAGTATATACCCGCATGTTTTTCTCTAGATAGCCTAGATTTCCTCGGCAGTTAAATGTACCATCACTGATCTGTATTGTTTAAAGGTACTGCCTTCTTAATTCACACACCTAACCATTTATGTCGACGGAATTCTGTCCTATAGCTGCCTCTACCGCTCCTATTGAAAAAATAATGCATATTTGCATCTACAAAACATTGTGCGAATCCTTATTTTAACTAAAGTGTTGCAAGAAAAATTGAAATTGAGTTTTATTTATGGACACTCTTTAACTACTATGGTATTTAGCGTCCCATTCTATATTGGGCATGAAAGACCGGAAATTTTGCTCAAATGTCTCTTTATCAGACTTGAGGTTCTTTTTTTGTGGCATAAATCTACGATGCGGGACCAGCGGCTTTACTTCCCTTCCGAAGGAAACCATGCTAAGAATTTTTACGCCCGAAAAAATCCATCGCTCTCCGCCGGGTCCTCTAGACCACGGAGGACGACGTGCTGTAAGTGTATAGCAAACTCGATCCCATATTAAATTACATTTATCAATATGTTTCTTCCTAAAGGAAACAAATTAGGCTGCTCTTCCACTCCCTCGCTCTCTATCTCTCGCAAAGCAGGCGCATATATGCATATCATATATACACACCCCGCATACACACAGTGAAATATGAAATAAAATTCTCCTTTAAAAGTAGCTAGCTGGAACAATGTGAAGACTGAATATTAATAGCTCTAGGGATCGTGGTTCGATCCCCGGAAGGCTCAAACTTGGATGTTTATCTACTGATTAAATATTGTGCTTAGATGCGTGGCTCAAATTATATTTAAATGGTATCATTATTTAGATTGTTTTGAATAACTAGTTAGGTATCCCGATGCTCTTGTTCGACTCCCAAAGCGGTACAATATAGAAGTTTGATTACTAATTGAGGATGATACTTAGACGGGTAGGGTAAATCACAATTACTATACTGCATTATGGTGATTAAAGAAAGGCGTTCTCAGGTATCTAGAGGTTCGAGTTCGAATCCTGGTGTGGCAAAACTTTAATGTTTAATAACAATTAAACTAAGGGTCCTTAGACGGGTAGTTTAAATGCATTTAATTAATATCATTATGTAGATTAAAACCAATGTATGCTTAGATATCCACGGTTCGAGTTCCAGTCTTAGTTCAGCAAAACTGTAATGTTGAATTACTAATGAAGTAAGCAGCCTATGCCTGAGGATGAACTTGTATTTAACTAGTATCATTATCTAGATTAAAGCCTGGTGTACAAAGGCAAATGTACGTATCACGGAACCGTGGTAGAGCAGCGTACGCAGGCCAGTCAACACATTGTGGTTCCTACATACCCTTGGAGGGAAGGAGGGATGCGGGGAGAGATCCGAAGGACGACCAGATCCGGATGTCGACGGACGCAAGCATAGGCGGGGTACCAAACCTTTCCAGATAGAATGCATCCGACGCCGCACAGTGTTTGCTCATAAGCCACCAACTTCCAGGATCCCCCGGAGCGGAGCCCCATGATGAGAAGAGATCTGAGCGGCACCGCAGCTACGCCAGGGAAGAAACCTTTACGGAGTGCAAGCTACCGTCCAGCTGCGACCCACTGATCACCGTTGCCTGGTCCTACAACCCTGAAACAGATGAAAGAAAAAGGATGAGTACAGGAAATGAGAGGAGAGTCGTGGTAGAAGATGAACCACCCCAGAATTCACCTGGCAACCCGGGAAAACCACGAAAAACCTATGGGCCAGGATGAGCGTTCGCCGGGGATCGAACCAGGACATCCTGAATGTGATCCACTGACGTAACCGTCTGAGCCATCCTTCTCGGTAAACCTAGTGTATACTTAGTTATCCCGAGCTCTGGGTTCGATTGTTAATTTTCTTTCTTCTTTTTTCTTTCTTTACCTCTTTCTCATTTCTTTCATTTTCTTTCCCTTTTCTTTCTTTCTTCTTGTTTCACAGACACTCAAACACAAATACATATATACACAATATTGCACATGCTCACAGACTCATCGACACCCATAAATACACACACGCCTATAAACACAGACAGGAACCAACACACAAACACAAACACGCATAAAACACACCCAGAGACAGTTAAACACTTAAAACACTAACAAAGACAGTCAGACATATACATGCCCGCGCACACATGCACACACACACGCCAATAAACACAGACATGTACCACCACACAAACACGGAACCACACAAAAACATCCACACAGACATAAACACATACAAGCGCCTCCCCCAAACACATGGACATGCACGAAGAGCTAGGAACACACATACACATGCATACACGCATATACACATACAAAAACACTACTACAGACAGGCACTCGAACTTCTAGGTACGTGGCTCTGTTATAATATAGCTTCATATATGAGAGGTCCTATCTTGTGTGAGGTTGTATTTTGATAAATGTAGCAACGATGGTAAACGATGGTAATGGTGGGAATTGTGGGATCAGGGGGTTATGGTGTTAATGGAGTTATGTGGTGGCGATAGTTAAATTAAATTAAATTGGGTTTTTTTTTTGGACGCTTTTTAACTGCTGAGGTCCTTAGCGTCCCATTCTATATTGGGCGTGAAAGACTGTTAGTTTTGCTCAGAGGCCTCTTTATCAGGCTTGAGGTTCTTTTACGTGCCGTAAATCTACTACACGGGGCCACGGCTTTACTTCACTTCCGAAGGAAGCCATGCTAATGAATTTTACGCCCGAAAATTCCATCGCTCTCCGCCGGGTTTGAACCCTCGACCTCGGGAACCAGAGGCTAGCATGGTAACCACTACACCACGGAGGACGACGTGGCGACAGTGTAGAGTTACGGTGTTAATGGAGGCATGTTGCGGTGGTGGCAGTATCAATTTATGGTGTGGTTGGAGGTGGAGGATGATGGTGGTGATAGGAGGGAGTGATGGTTATAGTGTTGCTAGTTTTAGGAAATGATGATGGTGGTGATGACAGAGGTGGTGGTCATCGTGTAGATGCTAATACAGGTACTTTTATGCATATAGATGTGGCAGTAATTTGTATCACAATAATGTAAATGCCAGAGTGATTGTAGTGTAAATAAGCATTATTGTATGACAATGATTTGAGAAGTTTGTTAATTATATGCATTGTTAGGAAATAAGTTTACACTGCCTCACTGAAACTGACAATAGGAGCGGATAACAATGAGCGAGGGGGCGAGTTGAATATTAATTAGAAGAGACAAGCAAATGACGTCAGATTGGCGCGCTTTTCTTAGAAATAACGGGAATATTTTCCCTAGAGCATATGTTTTCGTAATTTTTGATTGGATATAAAAATAGACGCTAATGTTGGCGCGTTTTATTAACCAATAGCAGCTCGGTTATAATCTTTAGGCATATCGGGGTGTGGGAGTAATAAAAGCTAAAGTCAGAGGCAGATTTCGTCAGTCCAACAGAAACATTCGCGTGTAATACGTCGATCAGTTTAACATTAGTATTCGTGAGTTATACGTTGCATAGTTCAACGGAAGCATACATAAAGTACACGTTACGCAGTTTTACAGAATCTCTCGCGTCTTAAAGTTTGTTATAAATGTGAAACACGCAAATTAATAATGTGCAGTAAATAAGTGATTATAGTGATATTAGAAAATATAACAGTTTCAGTTTGTCGTGTATCACGAATCAATATGTGAACTTAATTGTGACGGCAATAAAAGTGTAAAAACAAATTCTTTTATCAGTGTTATCTTTGAGTAACAAAATCCTTTCCGTTTACACACCCTGCTTAAGAGATTTGCTCGACCTAATAATAATAATAATAATAATAATAATAATAATAATAATAATAATAATAATAATAATAATAATAATAATAATAATAGCTAGCCGGAGCACAATGAACCCAAAATGCAAAATAATAAAACAATAACAGGCGCCCAGCAATAAGATAACACGAAGTGACCGCGACAAATTGGCTCCCATACATTGTGCATATAAACATGAAGCATCTTCCAACTACTACCTAAAAATAATCACACTTCATAGAAGAGAACACATTCATTACGAAGAAATACACAAAGACTGTAAAACATAGTGAATTACTACGGGTAGCAAAAAATGTCTATCAGTGTACAAAATGGTTTCAACGTCCTTAAAATATCTGATAATAGAATGGTTATAAAGCATGGGTGTCGTTGAGTCTGAGCATGTGCGTGAATGTATATATATATATATATATATATATATATGTGTGTGTGTGTGTGGTGTGTGTGTGTGTGTGTGTGTGTGTGTGTGTGTGTGTGTGTGTGTGTGTGTGTTTGGCTATCTGCGGATCAAGAGGAAGAAAAAAGAAAGGAGAAGGAAAAAAGAGAGAAAGAAATAACTATAAATAAAGCAAAAAATGAAAATTGAGAATCGAACCCAGACCGTGGGATATTTAGGTAACGCCAGGTTCTAATCTAGATATGCTATTAGTTAAATAGAATTTCATCTTCATGCATAGGTTCCCTATTTCATTAGTAATTCAACATTACAATTTTGCTGCACTAAAAGTCCAACTCGGACCTCGGGATACTTAAGTATATATTAGGTTTGATACTTAAGTATATATTAGGTTTGTTACTTAAGTATATATTAGGTTTTAATATATATATAATGATAACAATTAAAGGCACTTTTAATGCACCATCTAAGTAGCCTTAGTTTAATAGTTATCGGTAGACTTCGGATATTTAGGTTTTTACCTATTGTTTTCCTTTACAGCCTATTGAGCCTAACATAGATAATTACTTATATAATTGACCTAAAAAGGCATTAACCAAATTTTATAGTACCTATAGGCACCTATTTCAGCATAAATTCCTATTTCTGTCTTTTGGTGCCTATAAATGCCTTTTTTTTAATAATTCCAATGAATTTATTCACTCCACTTTTGTATTCAATGAATAATTATTTAATCAACAACAAAACTTTCATTGACTGGATGATTATTTGATTGATGTTTGATAAAATGCGGCGTGGTGTCGTTTTTAAAAGGCTTAGCACAACAATAAATAAAGCAACAATTAGTGAAATCTTAAGGTGCCGCATGCGAAATCGGAACTTCGGCAATGGAATACAATAACAATTGGCCAACGTCTGGTTCTCAGAAACAGTTATTTGAAAATAAGGCAAAGTGTCGGTTCGTGTTCATAATATAACCATATTAAAGTCTTTAGTTGCCGTGATAATTTTTCTGTTAGTGCTGCAAAATGTCTAAGATCCAATCTTCCAAAAGTGCATTAATAAGAACATGGATTTCGGATTTCCAGTCTTATACAACAGATGGGAAAATAATACTCTGTCAGGTCTGCGATACAGAGTTTACCGCAAATTTAATTTTGGACGGATCGACCGTCAACCCAGCTTGACGCAAACATTGAAAGACTAACTTTAAATGCTGCAAATGCGATTGAATATCAGGAGAATAAATAGCTAAGTGATCCAAATAATTAAACACAAACTGAAACTTGTATTGACCCAAACGATTATTTAACAAACGGGATAAGGTCTGTGCTCCAGTTGATAAACCAAACGGGACGCGTTTGAATTGGTACAAGTCCCACGGACTTGAAAAGGCCGTAACGGGACATGACACTTCATCCAACGGTATTTGATAATACGCTTGATTAAGATCTAATGTAGTGAAAACTCTTGCTTCTCGAAAATAAAGAGCTGCCGTATGAAGCTCTGGCAAAGGCATGGCATCTACTTGAATATGTTGATTACATTGAGAACATTGACAGTGTTGAAGATGTTGTAAACAGTTTTTCGGAAGAAGAATCGCAGTCTATTAAGGTTGCCCAGAATGTCCTACGAGAGAAAGGTTTGAGACAAGACCTGTCATATTATATTCGCGCTAATTTCACATTTTTAGCAGATACTATACAGCAATTAGAATCATCAAAGCTCAGTCTTACTGAATCAATCACATTATTTACAAGAGCAGAAAGTCAGTTAAACAAAGCTGTTGGTGAGGTTGGGAAAATTGTTTCCAAAAAACTACAAATAGTGCTCGCCAAAAATCCTGGATATACGCTTCTGAAAAGAGTATCAGATATTTTAAGCGGACGTAAGGCAGATCTCCCTACAGGATTTAATGCGCATATGGTTTCTCTTTTCAAATATGTTCCAGTCACCACCGCAGACGTTGAAAGATCGTTTTCAGCATTTAAGCTAATTCTGACTGACAAAAGACAAACTTGCCCCACATCATCTGGAAATGCTTTTTGTTATTGTGGACAAAATTACTGCCAAACGTGAAATTGAAGAATCAATCATTTAAAAAATAACAATGTTGCAAGAATTTTTAAAATTCATGTAAGACATACTTCTATCCTTTATCTTTTAATTAACTGACAGTGACACAGATGTTTTTATAGAGTGATTGTTCAATTACTATATTATTTTATCTATCGTACTGTATTTAAGTGTGTTTTTAAATAAAACATTAATTACTGTGTTTTGCATGGCGTGATGCATACAATTTGTTTATTTATTGTGCCTATTAAAGATCTATTTCCCTACTTTTTAGGACATTTTTAGGCCCCTAAAATCACATTTTTTAGGACCTAAAGATCCGAAGTCTAGTTATCAAGCATTAAAGTTGTGCTACACCAAGAATCAAACTCGGACCTCAAGATACCTTTAATTAGTCCACGTAATGCTATAATGTAATTGTGTTTTACCCTACCCGTCTAAGTATCATTGTTCATTAGCAATTAAACCTTTAAATTTTGCCGCTCCGTGAGTCGAACAAGAACATCCGCACACCTAACTAGTTGTTCAAAGCAATCTAAATAATGATGTCATTTAAATATACTTTGTTCCACGCATCCAAGCATAATACGTCATTAGCAAATGACCTTTAACCGAACATATTACGGAAGAAACGGCCATATGTTTAAAATGAAGGGGAGAAGGCATAGAACTGCCGTAGGAAAGTTCTCCTTTGTTAATAGAACCATTGAAGAAGGAACGAATTGCCTGTAGCAGCCTTTCAGGCTGTCTTCCTTTCGTGAGGAAATTTAGGAAAAATCTGAAGAAAATGTTGGATAATTCATTATAAACGTTACTTAGATGTGTATTTGAAATTTTGTAAACTTGTGAATATCAATGTTAAACGTATTGGCTATACTGACGGATAGGTAATTAATGAATGTATATAGTAAAGGTAATAATGTTTTCAAAACTTTTTGCTTTTGGTACAATAATATTGTTGATAAAAAGTCATTCGTATTAACGTGTATTGTTCATTGTGTTGTTATTGTTTGTGCACTTATTGTTTGTAATATTATTTTGTATATTTAACTCTGCCACGGGTAATACCCATTTGCAGTGAATAAATGCATACATGCATACATACATACATACATACATACATACATACATAAAAATAAAGATCAAAGTTTGAGCCTTTTGGGATCGAACCACGACCCCTAGAGCTGCTAGGATTCAGGCTTCACAGTGTTCCAGCTAGGCATTTGTAAAGGTGATCATTTTATTTCATATTTCACTGTATGCATGCGGGCGTGTATATATATATATATATATATATATATGCGTGTGCTTGCCAGAGAAAGAGAGTGAGAAGAAGGGAGAGGGAGAACAGCATAACTTGTTTCCTTTAGGAAGAACATATTTATAAATGTAATTTAATATGTGATCGAGTCTGCTATACACTTAGAGCACTTTAGTTAAAGTAGGGATTCGCACTCCGTTTTGTAGTTGCAAATGTACATTATTTTTTCATGGGAGCGGTAGAGGCCGCTATAGGGCAAAATTCAGTCGACATCTATTGCTAGATGTGTGAATTAAACGGACAACGCCTTTAAACAATACAGATCAGCGAGGGTGCCTTTAACTGCCCAGGGAACTAGGCGTTAACAGGCTTGAGGTTCTTTTACGTGCCGTAAATCTACGACACGGGACCACAGGCTTTACTTCCCTTCCGAAGGAAGCCGTGTTAAGGATTGTTACGCCCGAAAAAACCCGCGACCTCGGGAACTAGAGGTTGGCTGGTAACCACTACACCACGGAGGACGACTCTGATACCTCTGGAAGCACTAGATGACAGCCACTTTAGTATTTTTTTTTACCCTACAAAGCAGCAAGCGGGAATGTCTCGCATGGTGAAATGTAGCCTTTTAATTTTTTAAAGAACCTTTTCAATATTTAGGAGTAGTCGCTTCCAAGCGTAGCTTTTGTTCCTGTATTTTAAAGTATGTATATGAGTGTGTGTGTGTGTGTGTGTGTGTGTGTGTGTGTGTGTGATTAGTGTTATCCTTTGCGTTATGCTTAGGACGCATTTGCGTGGGACTCCTTAGTATCATTGTTTCTTCAGGGTTGGTGACTCGTGTTTCATAGCGGTCTGGAAGTACTAACATTGTTACTTTCTCTACTACGTATAGTAAGTAGGGGAAGTATTGCATTCCACCCAAAATTTCGATATCGAGATTTCACCGGAAATACATGTTTTGAGACTCACTGAATCCAAAAAAAAAGCATTTTTGGAAACATGTCCGTGTGTGTGTCTGTCTGTGTGTCTGTCTGTGTCACTGTGTGTCTGTGTGTCTGTGAACAGCATAACTCAAAAACGAAGAGTCGGATAAACAACAAACTTGGTATTTAGGTTCAGTATCTTTCAGAGATGCGACACGAAGGTTTTCAAGAAAATCCCCCCACCCCAGACTACCCTTTACATGGAACATTTTTCGAAAATTTTAATTTTCTCAAAAACGGCTCTAACGATTTTGATTAAAATATCATATGTTTAAGATATTGTCATGACAAATAAAATGTATATCTCGAATTTCCTGGGAATGTCTCCAAAAGTATTCTTCATTGTGAACGACTTTTTCATAACTGGTAAACCATAAGAGATAGACAAAATTTTACTACATGAAAAATGTAGATCGCGTTAAAATACACAATTTATGTCATATACATTTCTTTTGTTGAGTGAACCGTTTGCGAGATATTGCTTGTTATTCCCTTAAATTTTCCAATAGTTATAGTTTTTCTCAAATTCGTTATTCATTTGTATTTACGTTCAGTATTTTCCAGAGATGCGACACGAAGATTTTCAAGAAAATCCCCCCACCCCAGACTACCCTTTACATGGAACATTTTTCGAAAATTTTAATTTTCTCAAAAATGGCTCTAACGATTTTGATGAAAATATCATATGTTTAATATAATGTCATGAGAAATGAAATGTATATCTCGAAATTTCTGGGAATGTCTCCAAAAGTATTCTTCATTATGAACGACTTTTGCATAACTGGTAAACCATAAGAGATAGACAAAATTTTACTACACAAAAAATGTAGATCGCGTTAAAATACACAACTTATATCATATACATTTTTGTTGTTGAGTGAACCGTTATCGAGATATTGCTTGTTATTTCCTTAAATTTTCCAATACTTACACTTTTTCTCAAATTCGTTATTCATTTTTTTATGTCCTGGACATGCAAAGAGAATGGAATGCGCCACATAGCAACCAGCGTTAAAATATTTGACTATCGCTTAAAACCTACCATATTCCCCTTGCATCTACAAGAAAATTACAAATAAGATTGACATCTCGATATCTCGATTAATATGAAGCATATGGAGATTAGGCGTTTGTAAAAATAGATTGTACAAGAGTAGAGAAAGTCATGTGAGTGTAACACATCAGATTTTTTTTATGTCCTGGACATGCAAAGAGAATGGAATGCGCGACATAGCAACCAGCGTTAAAATATTTGACTATCGCTTAAAACCTACCATATTCCCCTTGCATCTACAAGAAAATTAGCAATAAGATTGACATCTCGATATCTCCATTAACATGAAGCATATGGAGAGTAAGCGTTTGTAAAAATAGTTTGTACAAGAGTAGAGAAAGTCATGTGAGTGTAACACATCAGATTTTTTGTCTTTGATATGCAAAGACTATTAATCTGTGGAAAAGGGAATAGTGCTGCACCTAGCAACCAGCTATTAAGAGATATGTTTAGGCTACTGTATTTCTATATTGCCCTTGTAAATATATATTCCCCTTACATCTACAAGAAAATTAGCAATAAGATAGACTCTGCAAATGTTTATCTCGATTAACATGAAGTAGATGGAGAATAAGCGTTTGTAAAAATAGTTTGTACAAGAGTAGAGAAAGTCATGTGAGTGTAACACATCAGATTTTTTTTAATTACTTCCCTCACAATTGACCTTGAAACTGCTGTGAAGCCTCAGTGTACATAGGTCCTCCTTGCTCTAAAAGCCAACATGTGGCCGGGAATTCTGCTTAAACTGACCACTCCACTGAATCTGGCCGTGAAGCTCCATGGCGTTTAGGTATTCCTTGCATTAAAAGCCAGCACGTGGCCGGAAATTAAACTACCAATTAAACCGAAAAATACACCCCCTTTTACCCCAAAATGTCACTCCAACACATGGTTATGGGAGGCATGAGCTAGTGCTACCCTCTCCCCTCCAAGTACTATACCCTCCCCTCTCAAACTGTGAACTTGAATCTAGCCGTGAAACCCCA
Organism: Deroplatys truncata; assembly: GCA_030765065.1. Taxonomy (NCBI): domain Eukaryota; kingdom Metazoa; phylum Arthropoda; class Insecta; order Mantodea; family Mantidae; genus Deroplatys; species Deroplatys truncata. The sequence goes on from CM060980.1 coordinate 88,949,489, forward strand.
AACGCTCAATGCTAACGATAATATGGATGAAACAAGCACTAAGATGAGTCCTCCATAGAACTGAAGCCTACCTGCCATGGTCACTAGATAAGTAAATCTTAAGAGCAATTATTCACACAGTTTACCCTGCGACACATACACACTATTCGTATGCCGTGTAAGCGATGTGTATTCACTGCTTTGATGACGTTTATAATCCATTTTGCGATACAGTTAGATTGGAATACTTTTAATGTTGACTCTGTGTTTCATACGTAAATTCAAATAGATATTTTAACACTTTCGCTGTTGATAGTATTCTTAATATGAAAACTCTAACTCTGAGACAGTTTTACTTTCTCTACCACGTAGCTAGTAGGTGGAGATGCATTTCATTCTACGCAAAAATTCGATATCGACATTTCACCAGAAATACATGTTTTTAGCCCCCCTGAATCCAAATAAAGTATTTTTAGGAAAATGTGTTTTCGTGCATGTCTGTGTCTCTCTGTGAACTGCATAACTGAAAAATGAAAAGTCGGATAAATACCAAATTTGGTATTTAGGTTCAATATCTTCCAAAGATACAGCACGAAGGTTTTCAATAAAATCCCCACCCTAAACTACGCTTTGCATGGAACATCCCTCAACATTTTTGATTTTCTAAAAAATGTCTCTCACGATTTTTATTAAAATACTATATATGTAAGATATTTACATAAAAAATAAAATGTATATCTTGAATTTTATAGGAATAGTATATGAAGTCCTCTTCATTTGGAAGGAATTTTGTATAATCTTGTATAACTGGTAAACATTAAGCGATAGACGAAAACATACTACACAAAAAATGTAGATCTCTGTAAACAGTTTATTTCAAATAAGTTTCTTTTGTGCATACACCATTTCTGAGATATCCGTATTAAAGTTACGAATTGTTCACTTTTTGGTCATTCAAGTCCTGTCACATTTATTTGTTCCTCGAGATTGCATGGAAACACTATGGAATTTCAAGGCCAGCATATAACATCTAGTTCTTAAACATTTGACTATCGCGTTTCCCTATGTATCATAACGAAATGTGTAATGTAATTACTTCTGCAATGGTTTATTTAGAATAAAATGTAGTATACAGAAAAATAAGCTATAGTAAGACTACTTTGTATACCCAATAATAAAGGATGGGTAGAGAAGGTCATGTGTATGAAATTGTTTTTATAGAATGCTTTGCAACTCCCATTTACCGCTAGTTTCAAATTGGCGAGGCTTCTGCAGACCCTTACTGCTAGGAGCTCAGAGTGTACCATGTCACAGCTCCGTACATATAAAAACGGGTGTGTTTCCTGGTATTTCTGGTATATCTGTTTTCCTGGTATGTTTCCTGGTATGGTAATTGATAAAAACTTACTAAGTGACCGACCAAAAAAAAAAAAAGAAAAAAAAAGAGGAAAGTAATATCAGAGACTGTAAGTTACAACGAACCTATTGTACCAACCAAAAATGGAATTGGACCTGTTACACGCTACACCGAAGGATACCTGCAGATGTTTTCAGAATATCCGTGCCAAGTGCATCATCGCCATCATCTAAGGATGCCAAACGAACATTTTCAAGAAAATCCTCCAACTTTAATTTCACTTTGCGTGTATAAAATTTCGTTATTTCTTATTTTCTCAAGAATGGCTCAAACGATTTTGATAAAAAAAATCTGATGTGTTACACTCACATGACTTTCTCTACTCTTGTACAATCTAATTTTACAAACGCTTATTCTCCATATGCTTCATGTTAATGGAGATATCGAGATGTCAATCTTATTGATAATCTTCTTGTAGATGCAAGGGGAATATGGTAGGTTTTAAGCGATAGTCAAATATTTTAACGCTGGTTGCTATGTGGCGCATTCCATTCTCTTTGCATGTCCAGGACATAAAAAAAATGAATAACGAATTTGAGAAAAAGTATAAGTATTGGAAAATTTAAGGGAATAACAAGCAATATCTCGCAAACGGTTCACTCAACAAAAGAAATGTGTATGACATAAATTGTGTATTTTAACGCGATCTACATTTTTCATGTAGAAAATTTTGTCTATCTCTTATGGTTTACCAGTTATGAAAAAGTCGTTCATAATGAAGAATACTTTTGGAGACATTCCCAGAAAATTCGAGATATACATTTTATTTGTCATGACAATATCTTAAACATATGATAGTTTAATCAAAATCGTTAGAGCCGTTTTTGAGAAAATTAAAATTTTCGAAAAATGTTCCATGTGAAGGGTAGTCTGGGGTGGGGGGATTTTCTTGAAAACCTTCGTGTCGCATCTCTGAAAGATACTGAACCTAAATACCAAGTTTGGTGTTTATCCGACTCTTCGTTTTTGAGTTATGCTGTTCACAGACACACAGACACACACACAGACACACAGACAGACACACACACGGACATGTTTCCAAAAATGCTTTTTACTTTCTCTACTACGTATAGTAAGTAGGGGAAGTATTGCATTCGACCCAAAAATTCGATACCGAGATTTCACCGGAAATACACGTTTTGAGACCACCTGAATCCAAAAAAAGCATTTTTGGAAACATGTCCGTGTGTGTGTCTGTGTGTGTGTCTGTGTGTGTGTCTGTGTGTGTGTGTGTCTGTGTGTGTGTGTGTCTGTGAACAGCATAACTCAAAAACGAACAATCGGATAAGCACCAAACTTGGTATTTAGGTTCAGTATCTTCCAGAGATGCGACACGAAGGTTTTCAAGAAAATCCCCCCACCCCAGACTACCCTTTACATGGAACATTTTTCGAAAATTTTAATTTTCTCAAAAATGGCTCTAACGATTTTGATTAAAATATCATATGTTTAGGGTAATGTCATGAGAAATGAAATGTATATCTCGAATTTTCTGGGAATGTCTCCAAAAGTATTCTTCATTGTGAACGAATTTTGCATAACTGGTAAACCATAAGAGATAGACAAAATTTTACTACACAAAAAATGTAGATCGCGTTAAAATGCACAACTTATGTCATGTACATTTCTTTTGTTGAGTGAACCGTTTTCGAGATATTGCTTGTTATTTCATTAAATTTTCCAATACTTATACTTTTTCTCAAATGCGTTATTCATTTTTTTTATGTCCTGGACATGCAAAGAGAATGGAATGCGTCACATAGCAACCAGCGTTAAAATATTTGACTATCGCTTAAAAGCTACCATATTATCCTTGCATCTACAAGAAAATTACCAATAAGATTGACATCTCGATATCTCGATTAACATGAAGCATATGGAGAATAGGCGTTTGTAAAATTAGGTTGTACAAGAGTAGAGAAAGTTATGTGAGTGTAACACATCAGATTTTTTTGGATTCAGTGAGTCTCAAAACATGTATTTCCGGTGAAATCTCGGTATCGAAATTTTGGGTGGAATACAATACTTCCCCTACTTACTATACGTAGTAGAGAAAGTAAAAAATCTGATGTGTTACACTCACATGACTTTCTCTACTCTTGTACAAGCTATTTTTACAAACGCTTATTCTCCATATGCTTCATGTTAATGGAGATATCGAGATGTCAATCTTATTGATAATTTTCTTGTAGATGCAAGGGGAATATGGTAGGTTTTAAGCGATAGTCAAATATTTTAACGCTGGTTGCTATGTGGCGCATTCCATTCTCTTTGCATGTCCAGGACATAAAAAATCTGATGTGTTACACTCACATGACTTTCTCTACTCTTGTACAATCTATTCTACAAACGCCTATTCTCCATATGCTCCATGTTAATCGAGATATCAAGATGTCAATCTTATTGGTAATTTTCTTGTAGATGCAAGGGGAATATGGTAGCTATTAAGCGATAGTCAAATATTTTAACGCTGGTTGCTATGTGGCGCATTCCATTCGCTTTGCATATCCAGGACATAAAAAAATGAATAACGAATTTGAGAAAAAGTAAAAGTATTGGAAAATTTAAGGAAATAACAAGCAATATCTCGAAAACGGTTCACTCAACAAAAGAAATGTGTATGACATAAGTTGTGTATTTTAACGCAATCTACATTTTTTGTGTAGTAAAATTTTGTCTATCTCTTATGGTTTACCAGTTATGCAAAAGTCGTTCACAATGAAGAATACTTTTGGAGACATTCCCAGAAAATTCGACATATACATTTCATTTCTCATGACATTATCTTAAACATATGATATTTTCATCAAAATCGTTAGAGCCATTTTTGAGAAAATTAAAATTTTCGAAAAATGTTCCATGTAAAGGGTAGTCTGGGGTGGGGGGATTTTCTTGAAAACCTTCGTGTCGCATCTCTGGAAGATACTGAACCTAAATATCAAGTTTGGTGTTTACCTGACTGTTCGTTTTTGAGTTATGCTGTTCACAGACACACAGACACACAGACACACACACAGACACACACACGGACATGTTTCCAAAAATGCTTTTTTTGGATTCAGGAGGTCTCAAAACATGTATTTCCGGTGAAATCTCGGTATCGAATTTTTGGGTGGAATGCAATACTTCCCCTACTTACTATACGTAGTAGAGAAAGTAAAAAAATCTGATGTGTTACACTCACATGACTTTCTCTACTCTTGTACAATCTATTTTTACAAACGCCTATTCTCCATATGCTTCATATTAATCGAGATATCGAGATGTCAATCTTATTTGTAATTTTCTTGTAGATGCAAGGGGAATATGGTAGCTTTTAAGCGATAGTCAAATATTTTATCGCTGGTTGCTATGTGGCGCATTCCATTCTCTTTGCATGTCCAGGACATAAAAAAATGAATAACGAATTTGAGAAAAAGTATAAGTATTGGAAAATTTAAGGAAATAACAAGCAATATCTCGAAAACGGTTCACTCAACAAAAACAATGTATGTGATATAAGTTGTGTATTTTAACGCGATCTACATTTTTTGTGTAGTAAAATTTTGTCTATCTCTTATGGTTTACCAGTTATGCAAAAGTCGTTCACAATGAAGAATAGTTTTGGAGACATTCCCAGAAAATTCGAGATATACATTTCTTTTATCATGACATTACCCTAAACATATGATATTTTCATCAAAATCGTTAGAGCCATTTTTGAGAAAATTAAAATTTTCGTAAAATGTTCCATGTAAAGGGTAGTCTGGGGTGGGGGGACTTTCTTGAAAACCTTCGTGTCGCATCTCTGGAAGATACTAAACCTAAATACCAAGTTTGGTGCTTATCCGATTGTTCGTTTTTGAGTTATGCTGTTCACAGACACACACACACACACACACACACACACACACACACAGACACACACACAGACACACACACACACACACAGACACACACACAGACACACACACGGACATGTTTCCAAAAATGCTTTTTTTGGATTCAGGAGGTCTCAAAACGTGTATTTCCGGTGAAATCTCGGTAGCGAATTTTTGGGTGGAATGCAATACTTCCCCTACTTACTATACGTAGTAGAGAAAGTAAAAATGAATAACGCATTTGAGAAAAAGTATAAGTATTGGAAAATTTAAGGAAATAACAAGCAATATCTCGAAAACGGTTCACTCAACAAAAGAAATGTATATGACATACGTTGTGTATTTTAACGCGATCTACATTTTCTGTGTAGTAAAATTTTGTCTATCTCTTATGGTTTACCAGTTATGCAAAAGTCGTTCACAATGAAGAATACTTTTAGAGACATTCCCAGAAAATTCGAGATATACATTTCATTTCTCATGACATTACCCTAAACATATGATATTTTCATCAAAATCGTTAGAGCCATTTTTGAGAAAATTAAAATTTTCGAAAAATGTTCCATGTAAAGGGTAGTCTGGGGTGGGGGGATTTTCTTGAAAACCTTCGTGTCGCATCTCTGGAAGATACTGAACCTAAATACCAAGTTTGGTGCGTATCCGACTGTTCGTTTTTGAGTTATGCTGTTCACAGACACACAGACACAGACACACACACACACACACACACACACACACACACACACACACACACACAGACACACACACAGACACACACGGACATGTTTCCAAAAATGCTTTTTTTGGATTCAGGAGGTCTCAAAACATGTATTTCCGGTGAAATCTCGGTATCGAATTTTTGGGTGGAATACAATACTTCCCCTACTTACTATACGTAGTAGAGAAAGTAAAAATATATATTTAAGGCTTTTGCCCGATTAATATGGTTGCATATTTTGACTTTTTGTGAATAGTCTGTGAGGTAGGTGTGTATATATTTTTATAACTGGTTAACCATAAGAAATAAGAAAAGAATTGTTTATTTTGTCATTAACTATTACCGAAATATTCGTTCTTATCGGTTTGAAATTTCAAATGCTTTATACTTTTTGCTTTCTCTACTACGTATAGTAAGTAGGGGAAGTATTGTATTTCACTCAAAAAGTCGATGTGGAGATTTCATCGAAAATGTATGTTTTGAGGCCCCCTGAATGTAAAAACTTTTTAGAAAAAGGTCCGCACTCGCGTCTGTCGTCAGTCTGTGTGTGTGTGTGTGTGTGTGTGTGTGTGTGTGTGTGTGTGTGTGTGTGTGTGTGCGCGTGCGCGCGCGCGTCTATGAACAGCATAACTTAAAAACGAAAACTCGGATAAGTACCAAACTTTGTATTTAAGTTCAGTATCTTCCAAGGATGTGACAGGAAGATTTTCAAGAAAATCCTCCAAATGCCCCAACTCTTAGTTACTCTTCTTTACATGGAACATTTTTCGAAAATATTTATTTTCTTAAAAAGTGGCTCTAACAATTTTGATTAAAATACCATATATGAAAATATTTACATGACAAAATGTTTATCTTGAATTTTCTGGAAATAACCTTTGAAGTCCTCTTCATTCAGAAGGAATTCTGTATAATCTTGTATAATTGGTAAACGTTAAGCTATATATGAAAACATACTACAAAACGTAGATCTCTTAATAAAACATACAATTTATTTTAAATAAGGTTTTTTGTGGCTTATGCAAAAATTTCTGAGATATTCGTTATTAATGGTTCTAATTATTGATTTCTTGGTCATTCTTTAAAGTCATTTCAGCATTCAGTTGTTTCTCGCGATTGCATAGAAACAATATGGAATTTTATGGCCAGATATAGGGTCCAGTTCTTAAACATTTGACTGACATTGATCTCGTCGTATCTATAACCGAATGTGTAATGTGGCTATTTCTGCAAAGGTTTATTTGGATTAAAACGTAGTAGATATAAAAATAAGGTTTAGTAAGAATAGTTTGTATAGGCACTAATAAACGATCGGGAATGGAGAAAGTCATGTGAATGTATCGCATCAGATTTTTTAATGTCAAGTTGTCATTCATATATTTCTCGCGATGTCATGCAAATAGTATGGCATTTTAAAGGCAGTATATAGCGATTCGCTTTTTGAATATTTAATTGTCGTTTCAGCCTCCTATATTCCCTTTGTACTTGCAACGAAATGTGTGACGAAAGCTTTATGCAAATATTTATTTCGATTAACGTGGAGTAGATAAAGGAATAAGCTTTTGTAAGTACGCTTTAGAAGAATGGGCAGAGAAGGTTATTAAAAGTAACACAATTTTTATAAAAAAGTATTACATAACACAATTTTATGGTATTAATAGGCCTGGCAAGTTTTGAACAAAAGTTGGATAGGATGAATGTTTAAGAAGTTATACCCAATACTTTTTTTATTATATTGTATATAGACCTGTTGCTACGAAAATCAGAGTGAGGGCAATGGAAGGGGAAAGTGTGAGAGAAACAGTAAGGGAATACAGGGGCAGAATGAGGAAAGAATAGAAAGGGGTAAAAGGGCAGAGATAGAGAGTGGGAGAGAGGAACGTGAGCAGAAATATGGTTTTTCTAGTTAACAAAAAAGCGAAAAGATGTACTGTCAGCGACTCAGGAGTTTAGCTCTGACCTTGTGATTGACGTAAGCGAACCTGAGCCAGCGATGTATTGTTCTTCCCTCTCGCTCTATTGTTTCACACCCTGTTCCAAAGGTGCTTATATCCTTTCTTTCCCGGAACAATAAATATTACGCGAAGTAGCATCAGTAGTACATTATATTACTGCATCAAACAATACAATTACGATCGTACTTCCAATAAGTAAACCTGTAAAACCTGTATACATGTAAACCATTATATTTATGACCATATACATGTGAAACATTATTTTGACTGCATCTGTTGACAAACGTTTTGAACTGCTGGTGTTAAGCTATTTGCATCGCAGGCAAGAAGCTTCCTAGTCCACTGCACGCTTGCAGTTCAAGGACAAAGCCAATCTCGTGAGTCACTCACAGTAGGTACAGCTTCTGTGAAACGTTGTGACACTCCATTTGCGAGAGAGAGAGAGAGAGAGAGAGAGAGAGAGAGAGAGAGAGAGAGAGAGAGAGAGAGAGAGAGAGAGAGAGAGAGAGAGAGAAATTAGAAGTAGTGTGAATGGTGGGGAGTAAGGGACTGGAAGTGATATCGGAACTCGAAGGAGTCACATACGCAACGTATTGTAAACAACTGTGTAAGCTTTCAATATCACACTTAGAACAGATCTGTGGAACAGAACGCTGTCCCGAACCCCGTTTGTTATCAAGTGTACTGGTCAGTGCTATTGCGTATCTATGCTTTAGGATGTTTAGGAGTGAGGAACTGTCACGACATTTAACACACGCTATACAACATGTAGAAATATTTCTTTTCTTGGCCATTAGTTCAAATTGTGATGAGTTCTTTCGTATATTTTTTTATTTACTAGCATATTAAAACAGGCAAGCTAAACAGTTTCAAATACAAGAATCACAGCGATTTTCAAATTCAATACTGTGTAAGACACGCTGTGCATGCTTTCAATTGTTTTGTAAATAAAATAATGTATACTCAATCTGTGTGGAACGTGGGGTTAAAAAAAAATAATCGTGGGGTTTTCATCATGAGTATAGCAAGTAATGAAAATCTTTTCACTCGTAAAAAAATTCCATCTCAGCCACAAGTTGCGTAAATAACTATCTGTGTACTTTTAAAAGTTTTAACACCTATTTAAGGTAATTATGCTTTTAACATGTTATCTATGCTGTACGTTGATACATTAATATCACTTTTTGTATCTTAACTTGTAAGGAAGCATAATAAATATGTATATATATATATATATATATATATATATATTGAGTTGTCATTGCAGAATTGACAGTTTCTGATGTGCTATGGACGTGGCGACGAGCCATTAAAGGCCCTTTACACTACAGATGTACACCGGTATGTCTGTAGAGAGTGCTTGTACAGCCAAATCGGCTAAGACGAGCGATATATATATGTCCACGCAATATATAAGTCCGGCCAGCTTGAATAAACGCGGTCAAATCGGTACATGCTTGAAAGAGCAGTAATATACTATCTATTCATATTATAAACGGAGAAAATTTATATGTAATGGTATGGTAGGTACGGTAACTTTAGTTTTATTTATGGACGCTCTTTAACTACTATGGTTCTTAGCGTCCCATTCTATATTGGGCGTGAAACACTGTAATTTTGCTCAGAGGCCTCATGGTAGGTACGGTAGGTACGGTACGGTATGATATGTATTCCAAGGCTAAACAGGTGATTTGAGGTGTCAACGTTGAAACTTCAAGCGCAGTGATGGGTAGGTAATTTAGAGGTGTAGAAGTTAGACAATGTGGAGATGAGCTTGTCATTAAGGATGCGAAATGTACTATTCATTTAAAATAATGCAGAATAAATTACAAATCTAGCCTCTACGCCTGTTTCAGCGTTAGTACATTCAGTAACTCTAGTTATAGGTTATTTATTAATTCTGTTCAGAAAAGCTGAGTTCACATTATATATGTGGGCTCCGGGATAGCGCAATGGTTTCCTTTCTGGTTCTCATACTGAGAGTCCGGGGTTCGATTCCCGCTCTGGAGTGGCGATTTTACGTCGACCCTGTCCACACCTTCATCTCTGACTTGCTCATGTGTAGTATCTACATAAGGCCCTGAGTGGTTCGGAGCCCACCGTGAAAGCTATAGATCCTTTTATTCCGTCGTCCTCATCACCCTGCCAATGGAGGCAACGGATTCCGCTCGCTGGATGCCTCCATCTCAGAAATGGGTCCAGTCATCGCTTGGTGTAATGAAGTAACCCTTCGTCAACTCACTCAGCGAACAAGTAGCTGCTGCACGTGTGTATTTAACATCCAGATAATTTAACATACGTAAAATAAAACTCCTGTGTGTTACATTCGCATGACTTTCTCTACCCTCTATCGTTTATTAGTGGATACAAATTATGCTTAGGAAAGTTTAAAATAAATTCGGGAAGCGTTAGAAATGACGAAGCTAACTAGTCTCAAGTGGGAGAAGCCTCGGGTATTTCAAATTCAGTGTCTTAGTCAGAAACTTCCTGTTTAAAACACGCAGATTTCTCAAGTACATTTAAACAGGAACTTTCTATTTAAGACATGCAGTGTATGCCATTTAATTTAAGCTCAATACGGGCCCTAATTTTAACTCTCATGATTTCGCAAAACTATTTATTGTGAATTTTGATATGGTTTGTACCGGGAGAGCCAAAACACTACGAACCGGCTGCGCGGTCTTTTTCCTGTACGCGTCCTCGGCGCTCGTTGCAGTTGCCGCTATCACAGAAAGGCGCGGTTGAAACCATACAACATTTTAAAAATTACTTTTAAAGGCTTTATTTAACAACTTTATGAAAGTGTGTTTGAGGACAGAATTATTAGTAGACATTGGTGGCCCCCTCGGTCCCTCGACAGTAGCTTATTTAGGAGAGAGCTGGGACACTTTTTTGCGTTTATATGGGAAAGGATAGGGAAACGAGGGTGGATGCGGCGGTTCAAGTAGGAAAATGCGTTTATATGGGCGAGATAGGGAATACGAGGACTGACGCTAGGCTAGACATCGGTAGAAGGAGGGGGGAATGCGCTTTATATGAGACAGATAGGGAATACGTGGAGAGGTGCTAGGCTAGACAGAGGCTGAGAGTAGAGTATGCGTTTATATGTATGAAAGGTATAGGAGCAGGAGGAGAGGTGCTAGGCTAGACAGAGGTTGAGTAGAGTATGGGTTATATGAGAGAGGTAGGGAACAGGAGGAGAAGTGCTAGGCCAGACAAATGTTCAGGATTAGAGTCTGCGTTTATATCGAAAAGATAGGGATTACGGGAGAGATGCTAGTCTAGACAGAGGTGAGAGTACAGTATGCGTTTATATGTATGAGAGGTATAGGAGCAGGAGGAGAGGTGCTAGGCTAGACAGAGGTTGAGTAGAGTATGGGTTATATGAGAGAGGTAGGGAACAGGAGGAGAGGTGTTAGGCTAGCCAGAGGTTGAGGAGTAGAGTATGGTTTATATGAGAGATATAGGAAAACGAGGAGAGGTGTTAGGCTAGACAGAGGTTGAGGAGTGGGGGTATGGTTTATATGAGAAGTATAGGAAAACGAGGAGAGGTGTTAAGCTAGGCAGAGGTCGAGGAGTAGAGTATGGTTTATATGAGAGGTACAGGGAAACGAGGAGAGGAGTTAGGCTAAGCAGAGGTCGAGGAGTAGAGTATGGTTTATGTGAGAGGTATAGGGAAACAAGGAGAGTCGGTAGGCTAGACAGATAGTGAAGCAGTAGGAATATGGACTTATATACAGGAGAGTTAGGGAATAGGAGGGGAGGTGCTAGACCTTGAAAGCGACTTTAGACGTGAACTTCGTGGAAAACTGTTTCTAGGCAATGTTAGAACGCTAATTCTAGACATGGCCATCACGTAACCCATTCAGGGAAAAGGTGACCTGCAACGGGGAAAAGGTGACCAACAAGGGGAAAAAGGTGACCAGCAAAGGGAAAAAGGTGACCCATAAAGGGAAAAAGGTAACCAGCAAAGGGAAAAAGGTGACCAGCAAAGGGAAAAGGGTGACCAGCAAAGGGAAAAAGGTGACCAGCAAAGGGAAAAAGGTGACCAGTAAAGGGAAAAATGTGACCAGCAAAGGGAAAAAGGTGACCAGCAAAGGGTAAAAGGTGACCAGCAAAGAGAAAAAGGTGACCGGCAAAGGGAAAAAGATGACCAGCAAAGGGAAAAAGGTGACCAGCAAAGGGAAAAGGGTAGGGAAAAGGTGACCCTCTCACGGGAAAAGCTAACCCACTCACACTAACAGGTAAGTAATTTAGTTAGTATCACAGAGTAGGAAAGATCCCGGGAAGCGGATATAGCATAGTTCCGTATGATGTTACAGGTAATTCAGAGAGTATCGTAGGTATTTAGGACAATTCAAGTAACGGAGGTGTTTAGAGTCACTCAGCTAGTATCACAGGAGGCTATTTTCCAGGGGCAGGACGTATCATAGCTGCATATTTTTCACAGGCAATTCAGCTAGTATCGGGGGCATTTAAGCTAATTCAGCTAGTATTACAAGAGGCTGACTGCATCATAGCAGTGTATGATTTCACAGGTAATTCAGTTAGTATCGTAGGTATTTAGGCTAATTCATCTAGTATCACAGGAGGATAGATTCCAGGGGTTGGGTATAGCATAGTTTCGTATTTCACAGGTAATTCAGCTAGTATCGTAGGTATTTAGCACAATTCTAGTATCATAGGTGTTTAGAGTAATTAAGCTAACATTACAGGAGGGTAGGTTCCAGGGGTCGGTTATAACGTAGTTTCGTATTTCACAGATAGTTCGGGTAATATCGTAAGTATTCGGGTAATCAGCATAGTTTCACAGATACTCGTGATAATTTCGATCAGAGATTTGTATTACAGCTATTTAAGGTAAATGCAGGTGATTAAGCTTGTATCAATGGTATTTGAGTCATTTTAACAGGTAATTCATCTAGTATCACTGATATCTAGGGCGAACCAGATAGTATCACAGGTGCTCGTTAATTTAGAGCAAGAATTCGTATCAGAGCTAGTTAAGGTAATTTCACATGATTCAGGTAGTATCACAGGTATTTAAGTCATTTTAACAGGTAATTGAACTAGTATCACAGGTGCTCATGATAATATAGAGAGTAATTAGATTATAAACATTTCTCATCCAACGTTACAACAATATATATACTTTTCTAGACCCTACAAACTTTTATATGTTAAACAGTTATTGTACGATGCGGAGAGGGATAAACTGCATATTGGTTCACAAATTGAAAAGCTTAGCGTCAACATACCTTTATTTTAGTTCGTTGTAGCTGTCTCTCCCCTTTTATCTAGGCTTGAGACTAGCACTAGGATTGCTCCTAATGGCAGGGTTACCACCTTCCCTTCCATCTTCTTCTTTCTTCATCAGGCGTTTTTTTAACAACAGGCTACGACAACAAGCTGCAAATGATTTCGAGAAGGATCTCTACAAGCTCTTTAACAACGCCATGTTTGGAAAAACTATGGAGAACCTGCGTAACCGTATGGATATACGACTTGTGACCAATGAAAAAACTCTAGAGAAGCTGATCGCTAAGCCTACGTTTATCGACAGGACGATATATGCTGCTAATCTAGCTGCTGTACATATGGCCTCTCGTCAGATTGTATTCAACAAGCCTATATGCATTGGTATGAGTGTGTTGGACATCTCCAAGACATTAATGTATCACTATCATTACGACGTGTTGTTGCCTTATTATGGAGCTGAAAACCTGAAGCTTATGTACATGGACACTGATTCATTCATTCATTCATCGTGTTACAACTGAAGATGTGTACCAGGATAAGCTACGTTTCCTTGAGCATCTGGATACAGCTGATTACCCTGCCAACCATATATGTTACTCTACTCAGAACAAGAAGGTATTGGGAAAATTTAAAGATGAGGCTAATAGCAAACTCATCCTACGCTTTGTTGGACTACGTCCTAAGATGTATGCCTTAGATATTCAAGGCTCAATGATAAAAAAGATTAAAGGTATAAAACGTAGCGTTATTAAGCAGTACATTTCGTTTGATAGCTATACAGACTGTCTTAAAACCTGTGAAATCATCAGAACGCCTATGAAACTAATCCTATCACGAAAGCATGCTGTTACCACAGTGCAAGTGAATAAAATTACATTGAATCCCTTTGATGATAAAAGAATTATTGCTGAGGATGGAATAACTACCTATGCGTATGGACATTACAGTATTACAAACAGTGCTTAAGAGAATGTAAGTCGAAGATGAAGATTTTCTCGTGAGTCTACAATCTTAAAAATGAAGTTTATCCGTGTGCTGTGTATGCAACTAGCAGACGCCTGATGAAGAAAGAAGAAGATGGAAGGGAAGGTGGTAACCCTGCCATTAGGAGCAATCCTAGTGCTAGTCTCAAGCCTAGATAAAAGGGGAGAGACAGCTACAACGAACTAAAATAAAGGTATGTTGACGCTAAGCTTTTCAATTTGTGAACCAATATGCAGTTTATCCCTCTCCGCATCGTACAATAACTGTTTAACATATAAAAGTTTGTAGGGTCTAGAAAAGTATATAAATTGTTATAACGTTGGATGAGAAATGTTTATAATCTAATTACTCTCTATATTATCATGAGCACCTGTGATACTAGTTCAATTACCTGTTAAAATGACTTAAATACCTGTGATACTACCTGAATCATGTGAAATTACCTTAACTAGCTCTGATACGAATTCTTGCTCTAAATTAACGAGCACCTGTGATACTATCTGGTTCGCCCTAGATATCAGTGATACTAGATGAATTACCTGTTAAAATGACTCAAATACCATTGATACAAGCTTAATCACCTGCATTTACCTTAAATAGCTGTAATACAAATCTCTGATCGAAATTATCACGAGTATCTGTGAAACTATGCTGATTACCCGAATACTTACGATATTACCCGAACTATCTGTGAAATACGAAACTACGTTATAACCGGCCCCTGGAACCTACCCTCCTGTAATGTTAGCTTAATTACTCTAAACACCTATGATACTAGAATTGTGCTAAATACCTACGATACTAGCTGAATTACCTGTGAAATACGAAACTATGCTATACCCAACCCCTGGAATCTATCCTCCTGTGATACTAGATGAATTAGCCTAAATACCTACGATACTAACTGAATTACCTGTGAAATCATACACTGCTATGATGCAGTCAGCCTCTTGTAATACTAGCTGAATTAGCTTAAATGCCCCCGATACTAGCTGAATCGCCTGTGAAAAATATGCAGCTATGATACGTCCTGCCCCTGGAAACTAGCCTCCTGTGATACTAGCTGAGTGACTCTAAACACCTCCGTTACTTGAATTATCCTAAATACCTACGATACTCTCTGAATTACCTGTAACATCATACGGAACTATGCTATATCCGCTTCCCGGGATCTGTCCTACTCTGTGATACTAACTAAATTACTTACCTGTTAGTGTGAGTGGGTTAGCTTTTCCCGTGAGAGGGTCACCTTTTCCCTACCCTTTTCCCTTTGCTGGTCACCTTTTTGCCTTTACTGGTCACCTTTTCCCCTTTGCCGGTCACCTTTTTCCCTTTGCTGGTCACCTTTTTCCCTTTGCTCGTCACCTTTTTCCCTTTGCTGGTCACCTTTTTCCCTTTGCTGGTCACCTTTTTCCCTTTGTTGGTCACCTCTTTCCCTTTGCTGGTCACCTATTTCCCTTTGCTGGTCACCTTTTTCCCTTTGCTGGTCACCTTTTTTCCCTTTGCTGGTCATCTTTTTCCCTTTACTGGTCACCTTTTTCCCTTTACTGGCCACCTTTTTCCTTTTGCTGGTCACCTTTTTCCCTTTGCTGGTCACCTTTTTCCATTTACTGGTCACCTTTTTTCCTTTGCTGCTCACCTTTTTCCCTTTGCTGGTCACCTTTTTCCCTTTGCTGGTCACCTTTTTTCCTTTATGGGTCATCTTTTTCCCTTTGCTGGTCACCTTTTTCCCTTTGTTGGTCACCTTTTCCCCGTTGCAGGTCACCTTTTCCCTGAATGGGTTACGTGATGGCCATGTCTAGAATTAGCGTTCTAACATTGCCTAGAAACAGTTTTCCACGAAGTCTAAAGTCGCTTTCAAGGTCTAGCACCTCCCCTCCTATTCCCTATCTCTCTTGTATATAAGTCCATATTCCTACTGCTTCACTATCTGTCTAGCCTACCAACTCTCCTCGTTTCCCTATACCTCTCATATAAACCATACTCTACTCCTCGACCTCAGCTTAGCCTAACTCCTCTCCTCGTTTCCTTGTGCCTCTGATATAAACAATACTCTACTCCTCGACCTCTGCCTAGCTTAACACCTCTCCTCGTTTTCCTATACCTCTCATATAAACTATACTCTACTCCTCAACCTCTGTCTAGCCTAACACCCCTCTTCCTGTTCCTATACTTCTCATACATATAAACGCATACTCTACTCTCAACCTCTGTCTAGCCTAACACCACTCCCCGTATCACCTACCTCTCATAAAGCGCATTCCTCTCCTGTCCCCTGTCTAGCTGAGCATCTCTCTTAGGTTTCCTATACCGCTCATATAAAACACATTCTACCTTTAACACCTGTCTATCCTATAATAGGATCTCTCCGTTTTCTCGTATCTCCTTATAAACACATACTCAATTCTCCTAACCTAATATCTCTCCTCGTTTTCCTATACTTCTCATATAAACCATACCCCCACTCCTCAACCTCTGTCTAGCCTAACACCTCTCCTCGTTTTCCTATATCTCTCATATAAACCATACTCTACTCCTCAACCTCTGGCTAGCCTAACACCTCTCCTCCTGTTCCCTACCTCTCTCATATAACCCATACTCTACTCAACCTTTGTCTAGCCTAGCACCTCTCCTCCTGCTCCTATACCTCTCATACATATAAACGCATACTGTACTCTCACCTCTGTCTAGACTAGCATCTCTCCCGTAATCCCTATCTCTTGATATAAACGCATACTCTAATCCTGAACATTTGTCTGGCCTAGCACTTCTCCTCCTGTTCCCTACCTCTCTCATATAACCCATACTCTACTCAACCTCTGTCTAGCCTAGCACCTCTCCTCCTGCTCCTATACCTCTCATACATATAAACGCATATTCTACTCTCAGCCTCTGTCTAGCCTAGCACCTCTCCACGTATTCCCTATCTGTCTCATATAAAGCGCATCCCCCCCTCCTTCTACCGATGTCTAGCCTAGCGTCAGTCCTCGTATTCCCTATCTCGCCCATATAAACGCATTTTCATCCTTGAACCGCCGCATCCACCCTCGTTTTCCCTATCCTTTCCCATATAAACGGCAAAAAAGTGTCCCAGCTCTCTCCTAAATAAGCTACTCTCGACCTAACCCCCTGCGATTTCTATCTCTGGGGTAACTTAAAACAAAGTGTACAAGACAAACCCACACACCTTGGAAGAATCAAAACAAAATATCCGTCAGGAAATTGCTAGCATTTCTCAACGTGAACTACGGCGAGTGATGGATAGTTTCCTGAAGAGGTGCCAGAAATGGTGGCCAGTTTCAGCATCTCCTTTCGTAAAGTTGCTAAGTAAAGCCTTTAAAAGTAGTTTTAAAAATGTTGTATGGTTTCATCCGCGCCTTTCTATGATAGCGGTAGACAGCAACGAGCGCCGAGGACGCGGACAGGAATAACACTGCGCAGCCGGTTCGTAGTTGTTTGGTTTTTCTGTATATAAAATCAGAGCTTAGCGTGTGATGAAAACTCCACAAGCACAAAAATCTGATGTGATACTTTCTCTACCCTCTAACTTTATAAGTGGGGGTATACAAACTATTCTTAAAGCTTATTTTTCTATCTACTATATTTAATTCAAATAAACCTTTGCAAAAATAGCTACATTACACACTTCGTTATAAATACAAAGAGGACAGCGTTAGTCAAATGTTTAAGAACTCGACACTATATGCTGGCTTAAAACTCCATACTGTTTCCATGCAATTGCCAGAAATAACTGAAAATCGACGGGACATTAAAAGAATTAAGAGTATTGAGCATTTCGAACCTTTAATAACGGATATCTCAGAACCTGCTTATCCCTAAAAAAAGAAAAGAAAAAAGAAAATTAAGTATATGGTGTATTTTAAAGAGATCTATATTTTTTGTATGGCACGATTTCGTCTATCGCTTAACGTTTACAAGTTATACAAGATTATACAAAATTCCTTGCGAATGAAAAGGACTTCCTAACTATTTACAGAAAATTCAAGATATGCATTTTATTTGTCATGTAAATACCTTTCATATACGGTATTTTAATCAAAATCGTTAGTCATTTTTTAGAAAATAAAACTTTCGAAAAATGTTCCATGTAAAAGGTAGTTGGGGTGGGGGGATTTTCTTGAAAATATTCGTGTCGTATCCTTGGAAGATACTAAACTCAGATACCAAGTTTGGTATTTATCCAACTTTTCGTTTTTGATTTATGCTGTTCAGACACACAGACACATACAAGGACGTTTCCAAAAATGTTGTATTTCTATCCAGGACGCTTCAAAACATATTTCCGGTGAAAGCTCGGTATCAAACGTTTTAGGTGGAGTGCAATACTTCCCCTACTTAGTATACTTAGTAGAGAAAGTAAAAAAATCCTACGTTCCACAAGTTTTCTACATGAATTTCTTTTGTAAACGATAACACAAATTCACAGTAATTCGTTTACCTGAATCAAAATAATGTATTGTGAGATTTAAGCTTTTAGCCATAACACATGCTTAATCGAAGCTACGACCTCCAGAGTGCGGGCCACAGACGTAACCGCCTGAGTCATCTCGGACAGTTCCACGTATTGTGTTCCTCTGACGAGAATGTCATGAGAAAGATTATGGCTCCACTTCCAACATATCAACAAAGCTTAGGACGCTAAGGACCATAGTAGTTAAAGAGCGTCCATAAATAAAACTCAATTTAATTTAATTTGAATACAAATGAAGATTCACAAGGCGAACGAATGAGCAGAGATTACTCTGTATTATTTTGTACTTTCTTTCTTACAGGGCATTGTAAACAAATAAATAACTAGAAAACACTTGCACACTGCTCAAAGTGAAACAGCTGGAATACTAACATTGCGCGATATTTTTAATGTAGATAGTAGATCTATTTATGACAACATTGTGAGCTGCCACGTGGTACTGCCCCTCCTCCTGATTCCTCCGGAGAGCAGAATATCCCGCAAGCGTTTTCTCGTCAGAGGCCTGCAGCACATAATAGGTAGCGAAGGTGTTGCTTTCCAGCCAAAACTTCAATACTGCGGAAATATGTTTGTGACCCCTTGAATAAAACAAAATAATTTTTTTAAAAAATGTCCAGTGTGTGCCTGTATCTGTTAACAGCATAACTCAAAAACGAAAAGTTGGTATTTGGGTTCAGTACCTTCCGAAGATGCGATACGAAAATGTTAAGAAAATCCCCTCCTAAACTACGCTTTATACGGAATATTTTGCTAAATTTTTGATTTTATAAAAAGTCACTAACGATTTTGATTAAAATAGCCTATATTAAAGATATTTACATGATAAATAAAATGTATATTTTGAATTTTCTGGAAAAAGCCTCTGAAGTCTTCTTTATTCTGAAGACATTTTGTATAATCTTGTGTTACGAAAAGCGCAAACGTTAAGCGACAGACAAAAACGTACAATGTATATCTCTTTAAAACACAATTTATTTAAAACTTTCCTAAGCATTATTTGTATCCACTAATAAACGATAGAGGGTAGAGAAAGTCATGCGAATGTAACACAGTAGTTTTATTTCAGGTATGTTAAATTATCTGGATGTTAAATACACACGTGCAGCAACCACTTGTTCGCTGAGTGAGTTGACGAAGCCGGTCAAGAGGTTCGAGCTATACCCAACAGACGGCAGCTACATGGAATATTCAACAAAGTCGCTAGATGGCAGGAATGCACAGATGCACAATACTTGCCATTTAGCGATCTTGACGATCAAGATGTTCAACAAACTGAACCACGTTCAATTTGGTTCTAACCATTACCAACTTAACAAGAGAAATTACAGTACATTCAGTTAGCTTGCACTTCTACCTCTTCTAGTATATCTATAGTAAGTGGAAGTTTGCATTCCATTAAAAAAAATCGATATGAAGATTTCATTAGAAATACACGTTTTGTGGTCCTCCGAATAAGAAGCAGCACCTTTAGAAAAAAAATCCGCGCGCGCGCGCGTGCGTGTGTGAACCGCTTAACTCAAAAATGAAAAGTCGGTTAAAAATCAAACTTCATTGACTTGGTAAAGCACACAATTTATGTCGAATGAATGTTTTGTTGGATTAATCATTTTAAAATTACCCTGGTTTAAATTTTCAAATACTTTAAAGTCACTAATTTTTTTTAATGTAAAGAGCATGGAATTTCAAAGTGACCCGCTTTTTAACATTTTTTTATTATTCTAATACCGAAAACGAAATGCGTACCTAAATGTGTAACGAAAATTTATTTCGATTAACAAGAAGTAGATCTAAGAATAAACTTTTATAAGAATAGTTTGTAGAAAAGCGAGTAGAGGAAGTAGGATTTTTTTATTATCACCGCTCGTTAGATAAACCTTATTAACAGTTGTGAAGAATGATAAATCGGGCAATATAATAAAGTATTTAATATAAGTGCACTAATTGTATTCCACTAGTAGAGTCTGTGTTGGCATAGGCCTATAAATGTCAATTTTGACAGCTTACCAGAGCTGAAACCTAGATTTTCAAGATTTATAGTATTAAAGTGTAATACTATATTACATATTATTTTCTTAGGTTTACAGGCTGAAATCAACAAAAGCAATTTTTCTGTTTACACGTCTACTCAGATTAGCTGGATTCGTTACACTTAAAACAGTTTTAATAGACATTTTTGTAATACACTAATGAACAAATTGAAGTAGTAATACTAAGAAGGTAATAACAAATATAGGTATAAGTAATTAAGAGGGAAGTAAAGTGGGACGAGTAATGATCGTAGGCTATTAAGTGGTAATTAAGAGCAGTGGGTTTTAACATTTTGAAATAAAATAATTAGTTTTGTAGCGTTTGTATGTTTACAATTTAGTATTTTATAGCATTTTGAAGTAAAACATATAATTACATTAAACAGGGAATGTCTTTTGAAATAACATTAATGTGAAATTAAAATTACACTTGTAAAGGTTTAACCCATTAACTGCTATTTTTTTTTTTTGTAATTTACACTTTTTCGAGTTTCATAATGTGAAAGGAAAATCAAAGACATCAATTGAATACTTTTTTATTTAAGGACTTAAATGGGACGATCCCCAATTGAGCATAATTGCAAATGCTACCTTATAAACTGGTAGCTTTGTTACACTTTTTGTTTATTGTGCCAATCAGCAAAGCAATCAACATGAAGTACTACATTGTATATACAACATTACTTTCTTGTGTTTTTCTTGCAAACTGCACATTTTCTTTGTTTTCCTATGGCCGTGCGTTCCTATGTTGGGAACCAGGGGTCCTGATCTCTGCTGGAACACATGATGAAGATGGCTTCGAATAAGATGGACTTCAGGCCTGTTTTGGGTCTGAAAGGGATGACTGAACGAGATATGCTCTAGGCACCGTCCACCTGAACTGAAAAGTGGAAAGTACAGTTTTTTTCCCTCGGATTCTTATGCGATATTTCTGCACATTCCAATCGAGTTTGTCCACGCTTCCCATGTGCTTCTGTTGCCATATTTGACTGCAGGATCACACCTTCTTATCTTCATTTCTGTTCCATCTCTTGACATGGTTTATCGGTTCAACTGTCTCATGATTTGTTAGAAGCTTCACACAGCTGTTGTGCTTCCATTTAACTGCCAAAATCTCATTGTTACTATTAAACCTGTAGTCATAGGTTCCTCTTTCTTTTTTCTTCATTCTATTGTCACTTTCTATAAGACAGCTGTTCATTCTGTTCACCCGAGCGGTGCCCATTGCTCTCACGCCAATTTCCTTCAGCCATTTCATTAGGAGAAAACTTGTAAAAAACTTGTCGAAGTATAATATTTTGTGAAGTTCAGGAGTCTGTAGGAGAGAAATCATCTTCAGTACCACTGACCCATAACTGGAACATCCTCTGAATCCTTTTCTTTCATACACTGAGATTTGATAACAATAGCCACGTTGGGAACAACACAAAATCCCACTGCTTGAAACCAAATCCCACTGACTTCCCCCGGATGAATTGTTTGAGATAGTGAATGACCATAATACCTAACCATTTGCTCGTCAGACAAGACACCAAATTTCAAGAAATTTTTATTGAGATGGTCCATGAGGGGATGAATTTTGAAAATCTTGTCCCTGTCATTCCCAGGGATGCTGCTCAGAAGCTCGTTATTATTGAAATGTAAATATCGGTCTCCAGATATCTGTTCCGACTTATGCATTTTATCATGCATTTTATGTCAAAAGTCCTCATCTTTGTACTAGTACAGTTGCTCTTGAGGAAGCACATGATATCCAGTGAAGAACAGTATTCCAATGAACTTCTTAACATATTCAACAGAAAGTTGAAGGTTGTGATTGCTCTTCTGGCAGAAATATAGCACACTTTCCCTGAACAATCATCCTCAAGTTTCCTCATAAAAAAAATTCCCCAAACAGCTCGACTGCAGTTTTTCCTTTTAGACTTGCTATCAAGTCGCCTCTATGCTTTTCAGTTTGTTGCATATCAGGATATGCAGGCCTACTACAGTAAGTTCCATATTTCTTTGATCATTTGGAATTCACACCAGTCTTCATTTGTTTCCTCTTCAGATCTTCACTCTGTTTAGTAGCACTATGCTCTGATGTTTCACGAACCTTCACTCCACGGATAGTGTGCAACTCCAAATTGCCAGGGACATCAGGTGGAAGTGTATCGTCTAACATTCTCATCAAAATTCTCGCAGTTGAATACATTATCTACATGATTCGGAGGGAGCCTGACAATGTCAATAGTTTCAAACGAATCATCCTCATCTCCATTATCAGATGTCATCAAATTGGGATCATTAACAATATCCTCTATTTCTTGAGAACTAAGACCTCTTAGTCTATAATAATGTTCCGCTGACATCGGAAAATAAAGCAAAACTATTGGTGGCATGAGCCCCAAAGGGCAAAAATAAATGAGATGTGAAAGTAAAATTACAATTAATATAATTTACAGACATTAAAGATCAAAGTAATACAGTGCATGTACATTTTCATATATAATTAAATTACTTGCGATTTTTTTTAAAAATTCCGATGTAACACAATGTTGAAATTGTTGCACTCCCTACACAAATCACTCTTTATAACTAGTCTGTTTTAGAATTTATAACTGTAACTTTATACACAAGTTTGAAAGGACTTCAGACAACAATACAAAGAAGAAATCAAGTCTGTCAACATAAAAACAGTTTCAAAATTCAAACAGAAGCAACAATCCCCAAATGGGGATCATGGAAGTTAATGGGTTAATGATGAGATAAAATGCAAAGCAAATTTTGAATCTGCCTTAATTAGCATTGGTTAAAGTAACACAGAGAAAATTAGAAAAAACCGATACTATTTAAAGCATAACACAGAAAAACAAAACTTTATACTGATGTAAAGCCAAAATAATAAAAAGAAAATTCCAACATTAAGTAAGTCATGCAATTTATGAATCAGTAACAATGTTGAATGAAATTCTAGAGTATGCCTTAACAAAAATTTGTTCTAACATTCGTATTTTCCTGCCACAACTAAATTGTCTTTAATGATATAGTAGTTCACAGAATCTAAACTGCTGAGAGGACTTGCAATACATTGCAGAACTGCTTGGGCAAACTCTGGGTTTTGAGCTATACAGCCACAGCAGATTAAGACTATTTACCAACCTCTAGCAAACCATTTGTCGCATTTTCTTCCATGTGTCTGCTCAATGGGTGTTTTTTTTTTGCACTTAAACATACATGCTTAAACATGCTCTTTCTTCATTTTCGTTTGAAAAAGAGAATTGTAACATATCTGTGGGTAACCAGCACACCTTTTCAGCACAGTGCATAAAATTACAAACTTCTCATCCCACAACTTAGATGCGAACGGAACAGAAAGAACCCTCCAGTTAATTTACTAATTGTGATTGAGACCCGAGTCACTGACATGCTACTTTAAAATAACGACATTCGTTAGGATATAAAAACTGTGATTGTTTTCCTACACCCAAAAATTCAGATATTAAATGTACGTAATTTAACTTACTTTAAATGTAAGAATGGAGTAAGTAAATTTATTAATTACCTATGTTAATTTAGCTCAATAACGGAAACTGTTCGGTTTTTCACATTCCAGAACGGTGGTCAAGTGCATCATAAACATTCCAAGGGTATGTGTAGCATTTTCAAAACACATTAAAACTGGTTTATAGGTGGCGAACAATGAAAACTCGATATCTCCAGTCTGAGAATCCCAAACACTGACCACTTGAACACAGAGGGAGTCAGACAAAATTTATACGGAACTTTGCACCGCTAAATTTAAAACATAACTAACTGTTAGCTGGCGAACCTTGCCTTGCAATGCTTATGTGAGTAACAAAGAATGTGTTTGAGAGTACGGAGCATAGTGCAACTGCGCGGTTTAGTAATTGTCTCAACAACTAACTCCGCAAAACAGAGTGAACCTATTTGAGATTAAGTTAAATTGTGAGATCTAGTGGTTGCTGCGATTCAGTTTTAAGAATCACATGGTGCATTCTGTTCAACGAAGTTATCAGCCAGCACTGTGTTTTCATGATAGAAAGTTATTTTTGGATTGGAAAAATAATTCAAGATGTTCGGCGTTATGACCCGTGGGTATGTGACAGATTTTTCTCTCAGCTTTCTCAAAATTTCGCAAATTTCCAGAAAAAAATATTTGCATAGAGAACTAACAGGTCAGTTGGAATTGTAGCCATTTTAATTGTGGTGCCAGTTTCATATATTTTTTTACTCAATTTTTTTTGGAGATAGGTACGCCACTCCTACACAAACAGGCTCGGTTACATGGAAGAAGTGGATGAATACTTAACATTTCAGAATTTTAACATGTACACAAAATGGGAAATTACAGAAAGTCCAGAAATGTCTTTATCTAAGATTAGCAGAGAAACTGACTTGTACGCCTGTTGTCTTTATGCAGTAAAGAAAATAATAAAATTGTATTAGTATAAAATAATACGGCTTCACCGTTTGCAAGAAATTGACATGATAGTCAAAATCAATTTTTACTCATTCTATGAGGTGATCTATGCGAGTTCTTCAGAATTAAGTGGGTTGACTACATCCAGCTACTGTCTCTCTTAAACAATACAGTTATCGATTCAAAATGGCAAGGTTGAAGTTTCAAATACATTTTGTCATCCGGTATATTTAAAAATAATGGTAGTTTCAATACAGAATATTAATTGTTACCTGTCTCACGATTATCGCAAATTATTACATGCATTATCTATGTATCAACACAATATATGCACCCATCATTTTTACAATATCACGAATATAACTTATACTATTCTCATTTGCTCCAATTTGGTGGTAATGAGAGCTGAAATGGCAAAATTTATGTAAAATGGATTGCTTCATGTTCCACCAATATTTAGAGTTTAAGGATTAACTTATAGGCATTTTATTTTCTTCGATCATTCAGAAATATGACGAATGCCTTTTAATTGCTGAACTGTACTTTTGAAGATTTGGTTTCGTTGTGCACTTGTTCAGTTAAAAATTTATATTTTGAAAACTATTTGCTGTCTTTGACTTAAAATTTAGGAAAACTTCATTGAGTATATCAGCAATTTTTCCGTTATCTCACATCTCGTTTGTTCCTGCATTAAGCTTATTTTACTATAAAAGTTTTCTGTTAAATATGTGTAACTAACCTTTTAAATCACAATGTGTTAAACATATATTTTTTTGCTGAAAACGAACCATATTCTTAAAAATCCTTCGAAATGTTTACTTTCTTGCTGTGGTCTAGTGATTGCCGTTGCACGCCCGCATCCACTGCTTCTCCACAGTGGCGCTATTTATGGGCTAATCACCTGCCACCTCACGTGCCTAGAATCACTGCTTGCTGATGGTGATGGTCCAGTATAAATTGTTCCAGGTTTACGGTTGTCGCTTTTCTAAGTATTTTTATACACTGACTTAAAGTTTTTATATTATGAAAAATAACTACTTTAGGCCTTTAGCAAAGTAGTATAGAGAATATACTACAACTACCTGAGTGCTAAACAGTTCAGAATTTTGCAGGTAGAAAGGAAATGCTGTCATCACGCCTTCAGTTAAGATATAAGGATATGCTGAAATAGTACTATGGGAAATATATGAATTTAAATAACGTATGCTTTCTAATTGACCAACCCCTAATAACTTACAGCACGGTTTTGGAAGTTCCAGAGCCTATGTTGGCTCCGGAACTTAAAAGGTAATATACGAAATTGTGGCTGAATTTATGCTCACAGCGTTGTTTCAAAATTGGTGGTTTTGTGCGTGGCTTAAACGCTGTATATAGCTTAAATCGTGCTTAATTACCGAGAAACTTGATGGGAAGAATTACATTTACCGTTGATACTCTACAGGCTTTTCACTAATACAAGCATTGCTTAATCTGAGACCATTTTTGATAAAAGGTTTATCGTAAGAAAACTGAGTAGAATAATAGCTTTTTGTATGAATACTGTAATACATAAAGGATTATGCGAAATAGTAATGGGTGGAGAAATCCGTGTGAGCGTGACACGTCAGCTTTCCAATGGTATGTTTCAATTGCTAAACTAAATTCGCTAATAAATGAATAGGACATCGTGCGTATAAAAACAACACAAACTCTTGACACAACAGCCATAGTGGGCCCAGGCGTAACGCACCAGCCTGCATACTCTGCCTCCGTCCACATTGACTACATAGACAGAGTTCAGTAATGGGGGGGGGGGGTGGTATGATGCGCTTTTCTCATTAACTTTAATCATTGCAAAACAGAATCTTATGGTTTAATTGTCCGCTGCATGTACCTACCTACCTACCTGCCTGCATGATTACGAGTACAAAGAGCGCCAAAGAAAATCTCACTGCACCTCGCGTCTATGTCACATTATTTATCGTTGTATGGGGTCTTGCGAAGCCATGGCCATTTCATTGGTTGCTTTAGGCCACGGTGAAGGGCGCGCCACTTCTTCTGCTAAATATTTACACCAATAATCACAACAAAGGTTACAAACGCAATATATATTTACGCTCTCGATCGTACTGGCTAAAAGAGAAAGAGGTAGAGTGAGTGCATTCAGTTTGTCATACTAACCTCTTATCGTGATTGGTAGCCCATACCTTATCGGCTAGTGCAGGAAACGCCTTTGAAAGGGTTAGAAACTAAGGGGAAAACTTGATGAGCGCCCAGGTTAGCGAAATGTAGAATGTGCAGTGTGTGAACATTTTCAAATTAAAGCTTGAATGGTATTCATTAAATACATAGCAAGGCAGCACTTTATAACAAAAATAAACAGAACTGTATTCTCACAGTGATATCAATGCTTGTTGCTATATAGAAGCAAACATAACTAAATAATAAATAAATAAAGCAGCATGTTTTCCCTCTAATTGAAACTATATATATATATATATTGTTGATCATAACAATACAACAGGATTACAGACAAAAATATAACCCAATTTCATTGCCATAATGTGTGTCATATTCCGTAAACCATATACATATACATATTTATCTCTAGTTTCTAAACTGATCAGTCAGTTATAACAAGAGAGTAATTTGCATTTAGTAAACAAGTATCATCTGCGGATGTTTTATGGGGAGTGCCCACTTTTAGACGAGTATGTAGACCGTCTTCCCCACTTTCCTGGAATATTTTTATCCATTAATTTTCTATAAAAACACTTTTATGCACTGCGTTGCAATTGCTGTAGCACTGCAACCACCCTCCCACATACTCACGGTATGTCCACGAGTAATTTCTCTAGTATATGGTATGACTGGTTCTGAGACAATAAACATGTTTTGGTTTCGATAACACCAGAAAAAGCAAAGACATCAACCTCCCCTCTTTAACCCGTTATTGCTGTGTTATCAAGCCACCACGCTCTGCGATAGGTAAGGTGAAGAACACGCCTCAAAAGACCCTAGAAAACGATACAAAATCCGCCGAAGGTTTTTTTGGTGCTCTGTGTACATACCACTTGCTTGGTGGCACATAAGGGTCATTGCTCCTTATAACTTTCGGGTTATAACGCGTTCATCGCAAATTTCACATTAACAGTCTTATATTCTGCAAATGTGCACAAGTTAATTGTGCTATGTATAGGCAATTTACATTGAATAAAAGTAAAAAAACAGACAATATTTTCATTTGCATTAAACAATGTATTTACATAAAAATAAATAATATCGATTTAATTCATTCGATTCTATTAAAAGCATTACTATCAGCAAATTCAAGGTCGAAATCCAGCTAGGTAGCCAGTTTTAGAATTAGTACAAACCTCTACCGAAGCATGAATTGGGTCTTGATCGATTTTGAGCGTGTTCCGATATTCTACAGCCCATCTGGGAGAGAATTTCCATGGCAACAGAAATCGAAGCAAACTGAAGTCACTTTGGACACATTATAATGAGGATCACGAATGTGGGTAACTGCCAACTTTTCCAAAAGAGATGCTGAAGTCTGTGGCAACTCATTAAGGGAAACTATTAACGATCGAACTCGACAACTTCTCTGCACGTTCTCTCTCACCCTACCCTCTCTCCTCCTCTCCCAATGACCTTCTACATCAATATATTTAATAAAACCATAGCAAACATTTTCTATAAACTTTAATTTTTTTTATAAATAATCGACATTGATGTATATATTGCGTTACTCTAAAGCCAAAATAATATTTCCAGTTTTGTTTTTTACGTTTTCACTCAAGAATGGCTGTCAATTACTAAAGAACTTCGTAAATGACATACCTTGGGTCCCAGTTAGAGAGTAGATTGCACAAGTCTTAGTTATAAAGAAGAGCATTGTGATATAGCATGAAGTAAAAAAGTCAGATGTGTCACATTCACAAGACTTTCTCTACCCATTACAAGTATATGCTATAATATTCATGTAAAAAGTGATTCTTCAATCACATTACATTACTAACGATACATATTTGCTTAGGAAAAGTCTCAATTAAGCGATATGGCTATGGTTGCATGCACAGCACGAAAACCAAAACACATTTGTTCGCATATAAGTCAGTTCTGTTGCTATTAATGAACCCATATCAAAGAAAGAAGATTTTTATTATAATGCTTTATACCGAGTGGGATGGCTCAGACGGTAACCTGTGGCCCGCATTCGGGAGGTCGTGGATTCGATTCCCTCGGCCAACCTTCCTGGCCCATGGGCTATTTTGGGGGTTTCCCTGGGTCGCTAGGCGAATGCTGGAAAGAATAATTACATCCCTCGAATTTCCTGTCCCTCAATTTCAGCTCCATTCTCATTTCACTTCACCTTTCATCTGCTTGATCTCTTTCAGGGTTGCAAGTGTCGGCGGGAGGTCTCGGCGTGTGCATGGCAGGGAAAAGGATGCTCTGAGTGAACCTTCGTCCCCCCGGGGATGTGAATGTGGGCAGTCTCTGGGTCCACGGCCCCCCAGGGGATCTGTAAGCCCACGGGGGAGGGGAGTCAGCTGCACCAGCTGCCATCTGGGGAGTTTATATCTAAACGGTAGACACCCTGCCCTGTGGCTGTCGCGCCTCCTGATCCGGACGTCCTCTGACTCCTCTCCCTCATCCCTCCCTTACGGGGGCGCCCCGTCAGGGGCCTAGGTACGAAAGATCTGCTTAGGTGGAGGTGCTAAGTCCCTCTCCGCTCCTATCCTATCCTATCTGGTGAAGCTTTATGGATGGCGCATGGCAGTTCAGTCTGGGGAAACTTGATGCAACAATGACTTTTTAAAACGGTTACGCTGCATAAAAATTATTTCACATAAATTGTGTATTTCAATGAACTTTAAATGTTCTTACCTATATCTTACGGTTTAGCGGTTATTCAAGTTATACAAAATTCATTCAGAATGAAGAGGACTTCACAGAAAATTCAAGATGCATATTTTATTCCTCATGCAAATTTCTAAACATAATATTTTAATCAAAATGGAGGGGGAGTGTTCTTAAAAATCTTCGTGTCACATTCTTGGAAGATGCTGATCTTTAATATCAAATTCAGTATTTAACCCACTTTTTGTTTTTGAGTTATGCTGTTCATACACACACACACACACACACACACACACACACACACCCACAGACCTTGTTTTAAAATTTCTCTTTTTGGTTTGTTTATATATATATATATATATATATATATATATATATCCATGTAGCAAATGGCAGGTGATTAACAGAAGAGCCTTTCAAGATAAATGGAACCTAGATGTTTTAATTTTCAAAATAATTAAGCAATTTTATTTACGCAGAGAATAATGCTGAAATAACTATATTTAAATGCCTTATATAAATGTAGATGGAAATTATATCTGCTATACAAACCTGGAACAGATTCTTAAGATCTTCCCTAAATTACTTGGAAAATAGCTGAGAAATACGAATTTTCAAAAGATATTGACCTTGAAGAATCATAATTGTAAGTTTGATTACTTTGTTACTTTATCTTCATCTGTGTGTATTAAGGGTATCTTAAATTTCATTGCTCATGTATGTATTTTAAACATAACGCCCATAGTATATAAAATAAGACTGGACTCTTCAGGACACTCATTTGTATTCTTCTGGACAATGTAACACACGTAACATCTTCGATAACACATGTAACACTAAGAAATTAATCCTGTCTTTAGAATGCTGTTTGACGTCCATTCCTTATGTGTACCAATTAGTAGTGCCCTCAAAAATGGAGTTACTTTACGATAAACTTAGAGCTTTAAGATGAGTTGTCAATTTTTGTTTCATACGTAAAGACAAATAAAAACAGAATATAACAGATACAGGCTCAAAGGAAGTATTTAGTCTATGGAGAATAAATGAAACAATGTTAAATCGATCAGGTTTCATTTTAGTCCTTTATCTGCTATTTGCAAGTTCTCACAAACCCTTAAATGCAGTTCCACACATTAAAGCATGGAATATGCTCGGAATAAACATTTAAGTCGTTTAAAAATCGTACTTATAGGTGATTGTATCCTTAGAAATGACACGCAGAATTTCCACTATAAACTGTCAGCAGAACCCGTAGCTCCGCTCGTTTATTGCCTTAGCTGTTGTTATTTCTCTGCTTTTCTTCACCTTTCCTTCACCTTCTTTCACGCATGTGTTCGTGAAGTTCTCAAAACTAATAATAAAGCTGCTTCTTCATACATTTATTGATTTACGTGATATACAACAACATATTTGCCACAGGAAACCATTAACGAATAAAGCACTTCGTTATATTGTATTTAATAACATTTATTAGAAGCCTCTGTTTATTAAGGTTCATTATACACGTACACGCTGTTAACAGTTTATATATTGTAACAATAACAGATGTATTTGTTGTACTTGGGACATCAAAGGGTATACACAGAGGGTCACCTCGCGAACTGCGACCTGCAAGAGATCTACTACGGCTACCACCCCTAGAAGGAAGGGATGAAATAAGAGAATCATAGAAGGCTACAAGCCGCAGGCAGACGGGCCACAGAAACGCCCGGAAGTCTTTAACAATTCCTGGCTCGAAAAACCACCCTCTACTGGAGCTGTCCAGAGAGGGCGATGAACGACCCGTTCAACCAGGTAGCCCTCTAGTGCCACGGGAATAACCTTTCTTTGTATCAAGCATCCGCGCCATCTGTCCGGTACCGTTACATGACACATATCTAGAAACATACGGGAAGTAAACAGATTGAAAAAGAAATGGGGGAAATGAAATCGTGGAGATAAGAAACCTCCCCAGAATTCGCATAACAACCAGAAAACCCACGAAAAATACAAGATCAGAGTGTTCGGTCGACGGGAATCGAACCCGAATGCGAGCGTCATATGTTACCGCAGAGACAACTCGCTCGTTTGGAACATCAGGAACAAGATCATTCTAATTTTTTTTGTTTCCAACAACTGGGATAACCACAGTATAAAAGTTAAGAATTGAGACAGCAAATGCTAGGGAGTAAATGCAAGCATAAAAATTAAAGATAACTTTCCTTTTGTATTCATTTGTATAACTTATAAAGTGGTCATATCCGGGCTTTCGCTTGAGAAGCAACTCATTGTTATATATCTTGTTGAACTGTAGGTATTTTTACCGTTGGTTTTAATTAACTTTTATAATGAAGCTTCA
Organism: Deroplatys truncata; assembly: GCA_030765065.1. Taxonomy (NCBI): domain Eukaryota; kingdom Metazoa; phylum Arthropoda; class Insecta; order Mantodea; family Mantidae; genus Deroplatys; species Deroplatys truncata. Next base: position 88,981,786 of record CM060980.1, read on the forward strand.
TTCTTTCATGCATATACTTACAAACTTTGCGGAGGGTAGGAAATGATTCTAGTTATACAAAAATTCCGCCGACCCAGCCGAAAATCGAACCTGAGACCTTTTATTTGAGAAGTACAAAAGACATTTCTTGATTAATTTACCTTTACTGTAGCATCAATAATACATAAGTATAATACTGAAGAGAGAGAGAGAGAGAGTTGAGATTGTAACCTATTTCTAAGCAATTTTTCCAATCTGGGTTGTGAAACTTTATTTTACCTGGTTTTAAAAAGGGCTTTCAGGCCCAGTTTGGTGTAAAACAACTCCTTAATGAAAATTAAAATATTACTCGTAGACAAGTTGCACCTGTTCTGTATGGTTGCACTGTTTCTTGGAAAACAAATAAACTTTCAAAACTGCAATGTGCATAAAATGCTATCTGGTTTAGTGCAGGAACATTAGTAAGAAAATGTTATAAAGCCCTCAATCTGTTGACATGTTCTAAATAAAAATAAAAACTGTGCTTATGCGCTTCCGTTATGTAGTATCTTTCACAAAGTACAAACATAAGTGAGATATTTGGATTCTTGACCTCATTTATAAACCTCATGTTTGGTATAAGTAATGTGGATGGGTATGTTATATTCTCAACTTCACAGCAATAGGCTCCGTCATTCTTGAGTGGAAACGCATATACGTACAAATAAAAGTATTAAAAATGCTATTTTTGGTTCGAGGTAGTGTATCATGATAACTTCAGTTATCTACTTAGACTTGAAAATTGGCAGAAATTTTTTTGATGTTTTTATTATTCATATATATATATATATATATATATATATATATTAATCATTTGTTGCAGAAATACCTCTATGATAAATAATATTGCATAGTATAGAACATTTTTGTGTGGAATGTCTACGAAGGTAACAAACAGGAAAGTTAGTTTTTCTGTAATATTTCAAAATATTTCCTTTAGTCTGGGGATCGCCTTCCTCTAAAAAAATATACACTAAAGAGTTGAAATTATTGTTGAATTTTAATATAATATCAATTTTTTTCATAGACTGTGGTAACTAAAACAAAATAATATGTAGCAGTAATTTCTGTTTTAAGTTTTTCTCTAAAGCACAACGCCTAGAAATAACAGACTGTAAACTATTCTGTTGGATGAATTAAGGCTCATAGTGATACAACAATGGCTTTTTTGTTTAGGATTTTCATTGACGTCGCTGTAGTAATCGGATGCTGTGGTGGGGCTAGGATCCAGCCAATAGCCAGCGAGACTCCGTGGCGCCTTGTTGAACACCCCTCCACCCCACGCAATCCCTTGGGCGGGTGCTCCATCACGGATCTTGGCAAGCACCCGCAGCCAGATTCTCGGAGCCCATATCTGCAAGGGCTTTACGACTTGGACACATTCGGCCGGCCCTCTACGACTAATTCTTCTCGTTTCTCAAACAATGAAATCTGCAATATGAATATCTTGCGCGATTATAGGTCCGCCTCCTTCAGCTCTCAGCAACTGACGCAATGTGGAGTGTTGCCACATCTTCTCAGATTTGGGAAGTCCTCCGGTTTTTATAGCAACTACGAGAGGGAAATGCTTGTTTGCGTAACAGTCGTACTGTTACCTATTACTGAAGACTATTCATATCAATCTGTCACAGTTTTCCCCTCACTGTGAGCCTAGCATATTCCATTCTTCCCTCTTTGTGTACGCATATATACCACTTGTCTCAATATAGCTCCTCATTTACTACTTCCTTCTGCTCCGAATCTTTACCGTTCATCAGTCAATCAAATGTATTTATTAGCAAATAGTTTCTTCTCATTCGCTGTTCCAATCAATTTCTTTTCCTCTGCTTAATCAGTTTCACTGTATTTCGTTCGCCTAGCGTTTATAAAACAGATTCATAAATTATTTTGTTTGTCCATTTTACACGAATGGTGTTTATTTCTCTATATCCATTTTACCAATTTACCCACCTCGTCGCAAATCAAAATTCCTGTTCTACATACACAGTGCCACATTATATACAAAGCACAGCCTTAATCTCTTGCCTAACATTTCACAGGGAATAGTTGTTTCTATATTAAACGTTTCGCCTGTCATTGGTATCCTCTGACGTTTTGATAATTCATGTTAATACTGATGGTACATTCCAATAATCTTAAGTTGCCCACTTGTTCCGCTTAATTCCTCTCGAATTTGCGATCTGCGGGTCACGAAAGCCAACATTTCGTCTGGGGGAGGCGTGGTGGTGATGATCCTCTGCCGTGACGTGGGCGTCAGCCCGGCAGTCAGGTTGGTAGGCTTGGCCTGGGCTTTTGTGCCATAGAATAATAATAATAATAATTAATAATAAATACAGTCATTAATATTTAGTGTGCTTGATTTTGACGCATTTGCTTTTTTGTTTGCATTTTTTCCCCATCACCATTGTGCGTTTCTTGCATTTTGTGGTATTAAATTTTTATTATACCGTTATGGAAGATGAAGCATCAGGGTGTTGTGGGATGTTTGGTCTTTGGAGGGAGTTGAAGGAAAAAGGTAAGTTCCCAGCTGGCCTCGTAAGATAGGTAGTAGCTTCTCAGGAGGGTTTCTCGCAAATGACCGCTCTCTTAACTGGCGCTTTAGTTTTCCACACAAATCATAATTAATTATTTCCTTGCTTCCTAATGCAAGACTTCGCGTTAGGCCCACTCTCAAAGAAAAGTATTAATGTTGCTTCTAATTGTTTTCGTCTTAATGCTATTTCAGTGTTGTTCACATTATTTTAACCGTTTTCCTAGACAGCTTAGTTGATGGTGAAATTTGCCCGTCACATTCTAGCGGCTGAATTACAGACTTACGTCATCTAAGCATCAATATAAGACACCAAAGGCGATGTGAACAAAAACTGAGCTGCTACGCTAGATACATTTTCCATTTCACGCCCAGTTCCTCTAGTTTCTTTCTTAGTCACGCACTTTTTGATTGCTTTTATTGGTTCACGTGACAGATTCTAACTCATTTTTATTGGTTCCTACATTTTAGAATGCCTGGGCATCTCCCTCTTGCAATTGTCACATTATTTTCACTTGATTAAATTTTCTGTCCGCTTGACTGATTTTGGGTGACTCGGTTTTTCCCTGTGTTGTTTAAGCTTCCGTACCTACAAGTTTTTCCTCGCACTTAATCCTTCTGTTCTCTTGCATCTACACAACCTTCCATTCTACTCCTAGCTAAATACGTTTGCTTTCTTTCATACACATATAATATTTAACACATACAAAATGTAATACTTATTCTCTTTTATTCATTCGCCTTCTATTATTGCAATTCCTTCCGTGCTTCTAATCTTTTATCTTCTGATTCTTTACTTAACGTTTTAGTTCCCTTTTATTCTGTTTAATTGTTTTCTAGCGTTTTTTTACATCCAATCGAGTATATATTACTGTCTCAAGAGTTGTGGGGTCTTTGTGGTTGCTTTGGGCTAATCCAGTGTTCTTAATCTCGGGAAAGGAAGGAAGGAAGTGAAGGGAAATAAACACAGTTCCTTGATAATCTTCATAACGTTACGCTCATTTATTACCATTAATTTGCGTTGTCCCTCATGATAAACCTTATGGCTATCTACTGAGATGACTAAAGCGCTGCGTTTGTGGTTTCCAAACCCATAAAACCAAACCAAATTGGTCATCTTCTGGTCAATATGTAATAAGGATGCTTCGAGAAAGAACATAACTTCAAAAGTTTAAAAAATAAAGTGAAATGAATTTCTGAAAAATTAGGACTTGATCTACTTCAGCTCTAGTCAGGTTGTACATTGTTTTGGTGATTCACATAAATTTATGTATCTTTATATGTGTGTATTTGTATTCTGATATTGCATCAATGGACATAATTACGGCAATTGGATTCTCACTTGTTGCAACGGTTACGGAAGTTGTAATCATATTGACAGGCGAGCTTAACTGTCCTATAGATATTCATTCAGAGAAGGCTTCTGCTGCATTAATTTATTTGTAAGGAGAGGAAGCAGCACTCTTCACAAGACAAATGCATCCTCAACGACGCTAGAAGTTTAGATCGCGTGTTTGTCTACTCTAAGTAGATGCCACTAAATTAAGAGGTGATCCGTAATGTACAAAGAAAGCATCTGCTAAATTGAACGAGGTATCATGTAAACTTGGACAACTCCTGAAAGAGGCTACTACAGCGACAACGGCTAGATCAACGAAGTTGAAGGCACGGTTCAATGCCGAGTATTATCTGGCACATAAGGGTACCCAGCGAACAGCAGAAACAACCTTACCTCAATATCGGGAAGCGGTGTACAAAATTCATAAAGAGAAACGAGCGCACTATCTAGAATACGAAAACAAGAAACTGAAAGAGGAAGCCATAGAGAATTTTACAAAGCCTTAAGCCCACGCCAACCAATGTGTTTTAAAATGTATCAATAGCGGATCCTAAACATTTGACTGCAGTTCAAGAAGATTGAGAGGGCGGAGAGAGGGGGAAAAGAGAGAGAGATCCGTCTACGAGCCACGTTAAAGCTGGAATCAACATTTTCAAGAGAAAAAAGGTGTTTAGGATAGAGGAAGTATTAGCATCCATGGAGTCCATAAAATATCAAAAACATGCGTTCCGTATAATAGCGAACACCTAAAGCAAATTCTTCCAATGTTAAATAAAATAATCAAGGTAATGTTGAACAAATATTGCGTCAAGGGGCCACTCCTGAAGTTGAAGAAGATCCATAATAAACGTTAAAGTGAAGCAAGAGCTACACAACGTGCCTATAGAGATGTAGCTCTTGAATGAACATTTTAGTAGGTCCTGACATCGCCAGTGTGTAAAACGCTGTTCAGTCTTGTAGAGAGCAGACTTACAGGCAGTTTGTTTCAGAAGAGGCGATCAAGAACGAAAGCTACAGACAATAATTGTGTTCAGGAAAAGAAAGAGGGCAGTATGTCAGTTCTAAGAGGGGAAATTATATACGCCATCTTTAAGATTACTGCAAAGCTTTTGACATCATTAACAATGATTCTTCCAAGGAATTAGAATTGCCGACAGCGGCACATCGCCCATTGCTGCACTTCGTTAGAGCAAGTTACAGGACAACCGGAAGGAAATAAGTGTCTGCATTGCTATATATACTAAAGTCCGTAATAAAAACAAACGGCACATTAAGTCCTCTGTTGTTCATAAAAGCCATAGTAGCCATCAAAAGCTACATAATGTGTATATTGCATGTGGATGATATGGCACTGATCTCTTCATCTTGTGAAGATCTCCAAGTTGTCTTTAACCGACGTGTGCATCGTGGACTTCGCTTAACGAGATTAGGCAAAATGGGAAGAAAACATCATTGACTAAGGAAGTAAGGAATGAAAACTCCTTATTAAGAAAAAAAATCATTGTGTGTCACATTCACATGACCTTCTCTACTCATTCTTCTACAAATGCTTATTTTTCCTTGTACTTTTTGTTAATCTAGATAAGCTTTCATTACACATTTACACATTTCGTTGCAAGTATAAGAAGGAAACAGTAGGCTAAAGCGATAGTCAGACTTTTAAAAAGCGAATCTCTTTGTGATGGCTTTGAAATTCCATGCTCTTTGCACAACCAGGAGAACAAGAGAGCGACTTTCCAGTTGAGAGAAGTACCTATAAATATTTGAAAATCCAACCAATAACAAAGAATATCTCGGAAATAATAAACGGCATACATTGTGTGTTTTAACATTATCTTCATTTTTGTGAAGTAAACTTTTCGTCTCTCTCTTACGGTTTACCAATTATACAAAACAGCTCATAGGCTGTTCCTAGAAAATTCAAGATACATATTTTATTTTCCATGCAAATATCTTACACATGTAGTATTTTAATCAAAATCGTTAGGGCCATTTTTGAGAAAATAAAAAATAACGAACAAATTTTCATGTAAAGGTTAGTTTGGGGTGGGGGATTTCTTGAAAATCTGCGTGTCGTATACTTGGAAGATGTCGAACTTAAATACAAAGTTTGGTATTTAAGTTTTTCACGCCCAATATAGAATGGGACGCTAAGAACCATAATAGTTAGAGCATCCATAAATAAACCTCAAATTCTTTTAATTAACACACACACACACACATGCAGACCTTTTTCTAAAAACGAGTTTTTTTTTAATTCAAGGAGCTTCAAAACGTGTATTTCCGGCGAAATCTCGATAGCGAATTTTTGGATAAAATGTGATAACTTCCTCTACTTACTACAGGTAAGTAGTAGAGAAAGTAAAAAACGCACATCATTATTATTATCACATTTTAAGTACCTATATAGTCATTAGGACATGTTTTTAACTTATGTTGAAGACCGAATAAATGCTGCCTTCACTGCCAGTAATGATATCAAATGCTCACAACAGCTCTCGCTTTCAGTTGCATTAAAGCTCTTCCGTGTGAAAGCTACTTATGGGTCGAAGAACATATGGATTCACATTAGGAAGAAGTGTTGGGAACATGGAGAAACTGAAAGCCACCTTCTTACTGGATACTTACCCAGTATACCCTCTCTCGTCGCTAGGTGTGTACCGAACGAGACGACTCAGGCGTTTCCATTTGGTTTTTTCGTGGTTTTTTCCAGGTGGTATATTATACACTACCATATATCTTCATGTCGCTCATTTCATCTGATTTCGTTTCATGGTTGCAGGGTGATGATCGGTGGTGTGCGATGTATGTACATTGTTCCCTGGCATAGAATCTTCTGCCCGAACCTGGGAGGGGGATCTAAGGGACGACCGGGGATGTTCGATCTGGAAATATTAGGGACCTCGTTGCGCTGCGCCTGCCTTCATCAGATCAGTCCAACCTTCGCACACACTCGCTTTATCCCTTCCTCCCGAAGTTTTAGTAGGCGCAACAGGCTTGTCATAGGCCACAATATTGAAATCATCCCCCATTTTTAATTCCTATCCCTATCACTTACTTTTCTACGTGGAGAGACTTTTATCTAAAGCGCTACTGTCATTCATGCTCGCATATGAAATATGTCTGCGGAGCCTATACTACAAACAGGACTAAACCTTGATTTGTTTTTATTTAAATCGTTCAGCGCCATTGAGGGTATACTGATATGGTTGAAAATATGAAAAAATTGCAATACAAGAAAATTGCAACAAACACACAAAAGAAGATGGGTAATGACACTAGCCGGATTGGACGTCAACCCTCTCAGGTCCCTCCCTGGCGACAACATGCCAGTGGTATGCTGGCATGTGGATGAAGCGGATTCATTCGGACCTAACTGAATAGGGTGTTAAGCAAAAGATTCTGTGGCAGGCGTCTGCGGATCTTGGTGGGAAGCTGTGACAGTGCTAAGTGAATGGAAAGCCGCACCCGGGACATACCAAAGATAATGAAAACTTCTGTGCCTGGCGACGGATGAACTCAATATGACCAAACCTTGGACGAGTTTTACACAACTAAAGCTGTGTTGAACCATGAAAGGATGCAAGAAGGGTACCGCCTTAAAACCTTGTGGTCAGGCTAACTATTCATGGGTTCCACTATAAAGTTTGTAAACTCACACATTGTCACAATCGGAAATTCTTGAAACGAAGTTGTGAACGTTGATGCAAGAGCCTTCAATCACTGAAATATGAAACGCTTTCTGCTTGAATGATCGCATTCCTCTCTGCATACTGTGCGCATTTCTTTTCTGATTTAGTTCTAAAGCTTCATATGCAGTTTAATTACTGAAAACAAAATGAATACATACAATTATTATGTTCAAATTAATCTCGTCATATTCAGCCGCAGTTAAATGAGTTTTGAGCCAGTGATAATAAATGTTGTTTGATAGGTTTCATCAGCTTTAAATTAACTTTCCGTCCAAATTTAACCTATAAGCTTTTAATTTGCATACATATGTTCTTTTAGATACCAGCACAAAAGTCCGGAGCTTCAAAATTTTGTCTTGTTTCATGCTTAAATAATTTCAACGTGCAACGGAGAAAACCCTTTTAAATGACGGCTTTAGAAAGAGTTTGGCACAGATTCTGGAAAAGGCCTCTTTCAAACTGCACTTCTCAAGCTGTTTTTGACTTGTGAGAAAATGGCATGCTGTCATTTCCGCTGTCTCATTAAACACGTCATTTCCGCTGCGTGCTTGAAGTAAACACGTTTTAAGTTTACTATCATGTCAGTTCCACCAATTTGCTTCCCCCCGCACTTTGGTCCAAGGGTTCAAAGCAACGGGGTCAGTTTGAGAGAATTTCTTTCCCTAAAACATTTTTATCTAGATTATTAAAGGAGAAGATACTTCTTGGTTTCCATAAAAATTGGTTGGTATGAAACATTCTTTAAACATAGGCGTAATTTTAATTATTACTCGAAAATTTGGTCCTCTGTACTTTTACAATGACACAAAATACATTTGATGAATTACATTTAAATCTATAATATAGCTTATATTTGCGTTTATAAACAATTTGTAACGTCTCATATGACTTAACGGGACTAAAATTAATTGTTTCTTTGCCGACACCGATTATACCGAGCGAGGAGGCGCCGTGGTAACTCGTGCGACTCGTATTTGGGAGGCTCACCCATTGTTTTTCGGGGTTTCCTGGGTCGTCAGGCGAATGCTGAAGTGATTTATTTCAGCCCCCGAATTTCCTGTCCCTCCATTTCATTCCATTCATCATTTCTTCATTCTTCATCCTGTTAGATCTGTTTCAAGGTTGGAAGTGTCGGCGAAGGTTTTTCGGTGCGGCTTGGTGAAAATAGGATGCTCTCTGTGGAAGTTTCTCCGTCTCCCGGCTTTCGGCTGGTTGCCGGAGTAAACGGACCGCACTTTCAGAGCGGAATGTTGGATCCTTTGTGTGGGGCGGGGGTCCCCGGTCTGCTTGTCCGACTGTCGGGGCGCTTCAATCTGAAAGCTGTAGGGAACATATCATTGCTGTTCCGTCACTCCTGGTTCCGGCCACCCGGTTTACTTGTGTGCTTATTTTCATTGTAATTGTAAGAACGAGAGGCAGTCTACAACTGTTTCGGCGGGAGTCCGAGCTGTGGCGGCCGTGCGGGGCCACTGTGAAGGAAAGGCATTGTATATTTCGTTCAACAGTTTAAAATGTTATTTAAAATATATATAATTTATAAACTGATTAATACATGCGCACTAAACTTTGCAACAACACTTAGAAAAATTTGAAAAAAAAATAAAAAAGAGAAAAAGAATGAGATATTCAAGGTAAGCAGTAAATATGCTGCTACGTCCTCCGGCGACGGTTCTTAAAATCGTCACTTAACTCGCTCATTTGTACTTGCATAACAAGCATTGTTACACGAAAACCTTTAAAATCACTCTTAATAATTTAAAAAGCTAAAACTTGAATGGGAATTTTCCCCCGATTTTTACCCAACGATTCGTTAATAAACGTATACCACGATAAATGGTTTGGGAATAATACTGACAAAAGTTTGAACAAATTCTTAAATATTCGTTGCTTTCGAAATTTTGTACATAATTAACTTTAACGAAACGCTATGCTTATAAACACTGGTTATAATTAGTCGATAATAAGCGATATATTTTGACTTTACCTGCTCCCTTACAACTTATATTTGTCTCTTCTGTAGCGGGGCCTAGGTAATTTGTATATTAAGTTTCAGAACAATCGGTTCAACTATTCGTTAGTGAAAAGGCAAAAGAAAATACACACATGAGCGCACACATAATTAAAGATGCACATTTGGCTTCAGAGCAACCTATTAGCACCAGTTGTTTTTCTTTAACATATTACCTTCTGTGAAGAAGAAGGAAATGAAACGTAACGATAAAAGGGGTGATAGGAAAATTCGGTAATATAATTATTAAACAAGCATTCGTCTAGCGACCAAGGAATACCACGAAAAAACCTTTGGTCATATTTGTCGGCCCTGGGGGTTTGAGCCGGGACTTTCGGAATGTGAGTCACAGACGTTACAGTTTGAGGAATACCGCACAGTCGTTATTTATCTAAACTCGAAAAATACCAGAAGAATTTTGGGCGCAAATTTATTGTACGCAAGGTTAAGCACTGAAGACCGTTGTCAGAAAGTATTCACATTATTGTTTAAAGCCCTTAAAATTCCATGTTGCATATGCCAGTTTCTGTCTTTCGGAAGATACAAGATGAAAATTATGCTGTAAGGAGGGGAACCATATTTCTCGTTTCATAAAGAAAATTTTATTGCTCTGTTCCTTTTGTTGTGTGTTTCTTAACTCATTTACAAGAAAGGAATGGATGAAAAGTTATACCGCTTAAAATGAAGGCGTTACGTTATGGAATCCGGATTTTGGGATTTTGCCCAATTGTGTGAATATGCAATTTCAGAGCAGCTTATGTCAAGAGATCGGGCGTACACATAGTTTAATAAAAACTTCTGTACTCTAGAAACATTGTATTGTAAAACACATTTTGTTATTTTAAACAAGATTTTTGTTAGTCGTAGCTAAACACTTTTTGTGAAGTCAATATTCACAAGTTTGTTGTGTCATATGCGACTTAGTTTTGTAAGTAACGTTATCAAGTATAACGACAATATCGATCTTGGCTGAGAGCATAACTTTATAACGAATAGTTACATAAATTATATACTTGGATTTGAGACCAGAAACGTTCACGGATGCAAGGCGAAGATATTCCCTCCATCTCAAATTATCTTCTTCAGTTTTATTTTCTGAACCGGCTCTAACCGTTGATTAAAATGCTACCGTATGTTTGAGGAACTGACGAACAAATAAAATATATATCCTGAGTTTTCTGCAAGTAGCCCGGGAAGTCTTCTTCATTCTTACTGAAATTTCTATAACTGTGTATAATTAGAAAACCGTGAGCGACGGACAAAAACTTACTAAAGGAAGAACGTAGACTTAGATGGAATCTACAACTTATGTTAACAATTTTGTAACATCAGTCGTTTTTTAAATCTTCATTGTTTTGTGTTTCCCCGCCGAAGTAATCTGTAAAGGTTTGAAACACAATTCTCTTGTTTTCTCCCCATATGAGCTCACGACAAACAAAACCGACTTATTATGTAAACAACCGATTGTCGTTTCCACATCTTGCACGTAACCATGGAAGAATAAACGTATGTTGCTTAATTTAAAAGCATTTCCAAGCGAATGTTTGTAATCGTTTCCTGCGCTGTGACGCAGTGGGTAACCAGAGCACCGCGCTCCCGCCACGGAATGCGCACGAAGTTGCAAATTCTTAGTCCCGGATATAGGATATATGCTCATTCAGCATCGTGAGGAAATTGAAGAGCTGCGATAGGTGAGAGCCAACATTCTACCTGGGGGATGCATGATGGTGGGCACATTACCTCCACGTGTTGGATGGTTGATTGTCCACCTCTGCCGCGCGCAACTATGCGTGAGAGCGGCAGTTGGGTTAGTAGGTCCAACCCCCAATTAGGCTGTAGCGCCATGGGATTCTTCTTCTTATCATTATTAGTATTATTTATCGTATTAAACTAAAATTGATATAAGAATTACTTTTTATTAGGGATGGGACCTCGATACCATCGATACCTCGATACTGGGCGATATCGAAGCGTATCTAATACTTGGATATAAACCTATGATACTTTTCCTATGCTTTTAAATTCTTAAGTTTTGCATTATTGAAAGTTGTTGCGTTTAAGTTCATTCTAGATAAGGAATGAAAGGAGTCGAGGCTTCACGTTATTGACTCGCACGTGTCCCCATAGAGTTGCTGAACTACATTTCTTGTTAGACCTTGACTGTGTTTCCTGTGGGTGAATGAATGCAACATTTCATAGACTGTTGAGTCTAAAATAAAAACATGCAAAACGATGGGGGAAGGAGTAAAGGTACTTACGTGACATGCAGCGTTAACTGAGTTACGAATGAAGCTGGTTTAGCTGACACATAAATCGGGTTTCTGCAATAGCCTGGCTTGGTAACTCACTCTCTGCAATTATATTTAGCTACTCCGGTAATCAAAATATGTGAATGCAGCAGAAATAAATCAGAACTTGAGACGTGAGCGCTTGGAAATATTTGTTCTCCCACGAATGGTTGCATTCTTAAACCAATATCTTAGTTTCCTTTATATTTCTGCATCTCATATAATGCTTCCTTGATTTTTTCTTCAAAATTTTAATTGCCTCTAATAGGCCTTTGTATTAAAGATGCATATGGTAATGTATTTGGGTGGGTAGTAGAGAGTTTTAATCCACAAACTTACTATGTTTCCGAGTGTTATGCGGCCAATTTCTTATTACCGGATGAAAAAAATACATATATTGTGAGGTAGTTGTGAATAGTGGTGGAATAGTGTAACACACACATTATGTTTAGCTGTTTGAGTTTCATGTAAAATACATATCAGTTCATATTTTCAAGATTGCAGAATAAAGAATTTGTTTTTCTATGGATAGAAAATCTTTAAAAAGAAAGATTTTAGCACAGAATATAGTTACATAAAAAGAGAAGCATAGAAAGTGTTGTAATTATTATTGTTATTATTATTACAATACTTGACTAACAATATGGGTTATATAACCTGTGGCAATATCAAGATAAAAGAAATTGCTGCCAATTGGAGATTGTCAAAGAGGAACAATTTAGCATACAATACAAAATTGGTTACATATGTTTATACACAGAAAACTACTGATAAGGGCATAATTCAGTGAACAAGCTATCGCATTTACAGTTGTTTACAAAGTGAGTATCGAGTATCAAGAAATAGTGGTATCGACCCATCACTACTTTTTATATTAATATTATAAAACATAAAGGATAGCTGTGAAACGGTAATAGGAATAGAAAATTGTGTGTGTGTGTGTGTATAACATCAATTGTTTTAAAAGTTTATTTTCAATGTGCAGTGCTGTACTAACAATATACCTCAGCATGTTTTGTTTTTATTACAGCACACACATTTTGTTGACTTTCTCGTTAATTTGTTCATCGGCATAAGTGTAAAATGTGAACATTGCTTACAGGCAAATCATTCCTCTTTTCCGACTGAGAGGTGATGAATGTACTTCCAGCGTTCAGGTAGTTGTTTGCTTAGTGATCTAACACAAAGGTTATGCCACGCGTTTAGTAGTGTGGCTATGTTAAAGTTTACATTGTAAATCACTTATTTTTAGATATCTTCCGGAGATTTTTCAGGAACTTTTTTGCTCCTTTCTATGAGTTGCTTTAGGAGTTGAATGGTGCACACCTATACTCCTCTTGAATGTACTGCGCTCATGTTTCATCCTTTGCATCGGCTGAAAACCTCGTGCTAAGGTATATGCGTCCTAGACTATTATCTTCTGGTGTGGGAGTGAATTCCTCATCTCACCGTCCCATGTCTTAACAATTCCAAGGAACCAGATAATTCTGAAGAACTTCCTGGCTCCTTGGGTTCTGAGTTATTCAATTTATTTATGTTTTTGTTTTGATTGGTGTTATTTTTGGTTTCATGATATCACAGATTCTTAACGATGTAATGCATTAGATGCACAACTTGATTATCGAAGTTTCTCCGGAACCACACGTTTAGAGGTCCAGAGGAACCAGTGTCCGGTATTTGTGTGATCATCACGATTAAAACGAAAAGTCGGGTTAGTATCAGAAACCTGACATCTTTTAAGGGCGGAAGGTATAGATGTGAAAGGAGTTTCGCGCATCTCAAACAACTCATTGTATGGAAAATATTGCTTTATTGTGTATGTTGTCACGACTAACTCTACATATGTTTGAGATATAGGTATGATAAATTAAATGTATATGATACATTTTCTATAAATACCTGTGAGTTCTTTTGAATATTATTTAATTATATTGAAACTTAAGAGGGCGACAAAAATTTACCGCAAGAAAAAGCATACAGTTTATGTAAAATAATATTTTTTCGTTATATTATCCATTTCCGAAATATTTATGTAGTATATTTTGGGTTTTCAAGATAGAAGTTTGATTTTATGCGGCATCTATGCGGTTCTTTCTTTTTCTCATGAGCTCATTGCTAACTAAAATCCGCTGGAGAGAAAAGCATTAAATTAATTCTAATAGTGGTTAACTATACAGCCAGGAAATTAGTACTATCTACTTGCAACATGCCATTCACCTCTAGGTTTGCTATCTCCAATATTTAAGATCGTCTGAAGGTCTACAGGGGTTCTTGAATCCGAAGAGAAGGTTTATTGTTCCTATGGACATATCGCTATAGTAGCCAAGTGGTAATCATTCCGCAAACCTGAAGGTCTGTGATTGAGTCCCGGTCGTGGCAATGAATGTTTCAAGTCTGATTTACCTTTCCAACTGATTAGTGTGGAAGAATAGTTATGAAATAAAAGGTTAGCTTTATTTCCGCACCTTGTTTTACCATAGTGTCTTACTTGATACCATACCTCAGCAAGTGTTTAATATGATTAATTAAGCGCAAAATGGAAATTATTTTTATACGAATACTATCATTTACTTACAAGAAATCCTCTCAGTTGGTAAAGGGTAAAGAAAATTGTGTGATTGTTATACATATATATTTATGTAATGATTATTTGGAAGGGAAATTTGTGAAGGAAACGTTCTAGGCCGGCATTTGCCAATTATAAGGAGTGAGGAAATCCTGGAGAAACTCTGTTCAGAGAGAATGATCCTGGCAGGATTTGAACCGCAGACCTCCCGTTCATGAGTACATGCTTTTAACGAGCTCGGCCACCCGTGTCGGTAAAAGAGAGTATATGCACTCTAATACACTAAAGAGAGAAAATGTGTGTGTGTGTATGTGTGTGTGTGTGTGTGTGTGTGCGCGCTAAGGAGGATGTATGATAATTTCAAGGCAAAGATATAGCAACTCTCCTTTATCCCTCTTGTAACTACAACAGAATGTGTAATGACACCATTCTCAAAATGTTTACCTCGATTGGCATGAGGTAGATTAAAAAAGTAAACTTTTGTAGGAATAGGTTTAGTTACAGAAGTAAACGATAGTGGGTAGAGAAAAGCATGTAAATGTAATATGTAGGATTTTAATGCACTTTTCTATGGACTATCAACTATTTTTTCTACTTCATGACGTTCACAACAAAAAGCCAAAGCCTTCTGCCCAAGAATATTCTGATTAGACTTCCTATTGTAACATACAGGTTTTGTAATTACTTTTTAGTCTTTAGTCATTTAGGTATTGCAATTAAAATGTGTCTTATAGTCTATGTCCGCTTTTCAATGCGGAAAGAATTATCAAAATATATTCAGAGTGGCTTTTGGGATTACCTTACAGCATGCGCGCATACACACATATGCGGGCTTTCTCTAAAAATGTTTCTTTTTTTGGCGTTCAATGGACTTTAGAACACGAATTTCCGATGAAATTAGGATATCGAACATTTAGTTGGAATACAAAAAGAATACAATATTATGTAAAACTTTCTGGCGCCTGTATGCACATTACCGAACCACCTGCCTGGTCAAAAGAGTTAAAATGAGCAAGCTTTTGGAGACTTAAGATTGCAGACCGAGAAGATATATTTGCAATAAGTACTTCCTCTATTTGTTACAGATATGTGGTAGAGAGCATTATGACAAAGTTCGCAGACATTTCATTAAAAGTAGTGTGCATTTTGGTAACAATTTAGTGACTGAGAAAACAGAAGTACACTGGAGAAGGCAAATGAAATTAATTAAGTCGTCACTCGAGGTTTAAAGAGCCACCTGTGCCACGTGGAGCAATCCAAATAGTGTAAAATAATGTTTTAAAGCTGTACCTAAATATATACGAACATAAATATAATAGGAGTATCGTTTCAAGCTTTAAGTATATTATAATAATCTGAGACTTTAATTTAAAGAATCTTTAAAGCGGTTAGCTTGGAATAAGGTTGCCAGATTCTCAAATTGAAAATAAGGAACACACTTATCGTTACAGTGTAGTAAGGTGAATGATTACAGATTATAGGTTATACATCGGAAGTCATACTTAGACCTACATAGATCCATTGCGGCTACCAACCCCAGGAGGAAAGGATGAAGTGCAGGAGGCTACAGGTCGCAGGTAGATATGCGCAGAAGTCCCTAACAATTGAGGTTCAAAGACCCTCACACTGCTGGAGCTCCCTAGGGAGGGCGATGAACGACCCTCGAACAAGTAGCTCTCTAGTGTCCACAGTAGTACTATTTCCTTGAGCAAGCATCCGCTCCATCTATCCGGCACCACCATACGCCACGAAACTTAGAAGCATACTTGAAAGTTGAGAAGGAAAGGGAACAAAAGAGAAATGAATGAAAAGAAATCGTAAATGAGAAACCGCTCCAACATTCGCATCTCTTACAGGGAAAGCCACGATAAACTCAAGGTCAGAGTGGATGGTTGACGGAAATCGAACCCTAGATCTCCCAAATACGAACCTCATACATTGCCATGGAGCCTTCTCACTCGGTGTGATTATATAAGGTGTCTAAACCGCGCCGTATTTGAAGTGTGTAGATATCCCTTCGTGCGTTAAAAGAATTACACAACTCAACGGGGTTATTCCAAGTAAACACAGATAAGTGGGGAACTGGCGAATTAGCGAGACCAAGCTTGGTTGTTTTAAGTTCCATTTATATCCCGCCTTTAACTACAATAGTCTTATCGGCGGCTTTTCCTTTGGAACATATTATTGCTTATAGGCAATTGTGTTAACTCGTATTCGTTTGTCTTCGGGTTTCTACTAAACTTTAGGTTTTAATCATTAGATCACACACACACACACACACACATCCACCTTCTCAATCATATTTCCACACTCTGGAGAGGATAGGGAATAATCCAAACTAGAGAAAAAGTTCCACCCCCCAGCCGGGAATTGAGCTCGGGAGCCATCGCAGAGCGGGTAGGTGTTCTTCCGACTAAGATATGGGGCCAGCCCTACTCCTCTTGCTTATCAGCAAAGTTGATGAGCGGATCGTGCTCATCCAGAGGCACTTCCCAACTTGCAACAGAGTGCACAGTCCGTGATATAGACAAAAACAGACCCTGCATTAGAGTGCACTGTCCGTGATGATATATAATTTTAGACCTAAAATGACTCAGAATATTTTCCACTTCAGTTACATAGACTTTATTTTCGAGGGAATAAACTCACTTTTAGTGAGAAATAATAAAAATGTCTTTATTTGGCCTATTCGTATATGCCCAGAGCTATTTTTAACTGTATTTACGCTGTTCATATCTAACATTGCGGACTATAAGCAACAAACATGTAAGCACGCAGTATTTCACTGGCATTGCTGTTATAAATATTATCATCATCATCATCTAGGTGCTGTTATTCAGATTTCGCTCATTGAATAGGTATTCGAAATTTTGCCTCTGTTGATTGATATGTTCCAACCGTCTCCGTGTATCCATGAGAACCGCTGCTGTAGTAGTGGTGGTGGTGGTAGGTTTTTAGGGCTCTAATGTGCCAGTTCCTCACTGATCTGTGTTTATTTGGATTTGCTCCGTTGATTCCTGCAACTCTTTCAACACATGAAAGGTTGTCTGTACAGTCGAATACGGCGTGGTTGGGCCACCTGGTATGTAGAAGATGAAATAATTTAAAAATTCTACTCCATTCAACTGAGGACTGCTGTACACAAAGTTCAGCAAGGTGCAAGTTATTAAAATAACAAATATAGACATAAATAAGCGATTTCTATTAAAACAGATTTAACAGACAGATTTACTAACAGACTAAATAGACTACTACAAAGCAGATTTACCAACGGTATATATAAGTAAGGTTTATTACTTGCAAAAAGCTTTTGTTACATAATTTATAAGGAATATATTATTTGCTAATTATGCTTATATTTGCACATTTGAATTGAAACTGATCAGATTTTATATTTGCCGCTATTTCTAGTTATGTTTAACAAAGCATTACCACCAACAATACCTACTATCATATCTCTGCACGAGTATTGTAACTGAAGTACGTCAACAACTCACAGAGCAAGATGGCTCCATGATAACCTTGAGGTTCTCTTTCGGGAGGTCACGATGTGGATTCCCATCTGCCGCCCACTCTGAACTTGGATTTTTCGGTTTTTTCTGGTCGGTAAGCGAATGCTGGGGTGGTTATTATCTACCATGATCTCCTTTCCATATTCTCCCTTTCATTCCGTTTCCTTCTCATCTTTTAGTTGTGCTTCTAGGTTTCGAGGCGTGAGGCGGTACCGATCAGATAGCTCGGATGTTGTTAAAGGACAGAATACTCCCGTGGACACTAGAGGGCTGCTTGGTCGACGGGTCATGCATCGTCCTCCCTAGCCAGCTCCAGTAGTGGGACGAGTACTCGAGTCTGGAACTGTTAGGGACTTCCGCGTGTCCTTGTGGTCTGTATGCCTGGTTCCTTCACTTCATCCTTTCCTCCTGGGGTGGTAGCCGCAATGGATCTAAGGGTGCGAGGTGTCCCCCCTCCGCTGTATAACCTATAACCTTTAAGTAAATAACTCGTTTTATAAGGTCCACCGAACTCCTAGATCTAACAAAAATAAAAGCGGAAATCAAATTACAGCGAAATTTGCGTGAATTTTTTTTTTATTAAGGTTGAGGTCTGAGGATCACGATAAATAGTGAAGAATTACGTACAGCAATTTGTATTTGATAAGCTGATAAGCTTCTACAACTTTATGAATATTATGAACCTTCATTTACTATTGCAGATTCCGTTTTCGGATCAACTTTTTTTTGCAGCAACTGGATTTCATGGACTTCATGTTATTATTGAATCTACATTTTTAATCACATGTTTATTCCGAATAATTCATAAACATTTCACATCAGTATTGCCAAGTTTTGTTTGTTAACATGACAGTTGACGTTTGTGGCGAATCACCTTCAAGAAAAACAAGGAACATTTGCCGTACGGTACCTTACCACACGCAGAACAAAAACAGAAAACGCCGCATTGTTCCTTTAAAATGCCGTATGTCTAGTAATCCTTTCTTGGGAGGATAAAATAAATAAAAAATTAAAAAAATATTAAATAATTAAAGTGCTGCATGTCCCTATGCCTAGCTATTGCAACCTCCAAGTTGATTTCCGAAGCAATTGCGGTTTTAAAAACCTGATATTTGGTCTTATTTCGTAAACGAATGCTAAAGTTAATAACAACATACACAGCTGTAAAACTTTTCAGAACTCGTAAAACTGGAAGGTTTCTTTTACCGTGTGTACCATTTCTGTTGGCGTGAAAATAAAGCGCAAATTGGGAATCATACATAAGTCTATTAATTCTATTAATCTTGCTGATTACATATTCACTCAGCCTTCTTCGAGCAATTGGGTTAATTTTGAACTATCGCACCTATCTCCTTGGTTCTGCCAGTCACTATCTCTCCCTCTATCTCCATCAAGCCCCAATCTGCACCTCTCTCAAATTCTCCCTCCCTCTCTCTTTCACGATTCTCTCACTTTCTGCTCCACCGTTTCCTCTCTTTCTCTCTGCAATGTGCGTGTTATGGTATGCTTCAGAAACTGACAATAAAGCTGCTTTTTCTGGAGTGTTAGTAAACATTAAAACATAAGTAAAAGTTTTGAAATTACGCATTGTGTACGTTCCTTATGTTTGTTATGCGATCAGGTAACCAGAAAACGACAATAAAAGACAAAATCATATTCTGGTATGCACTATACCAGCATGAAAAATTTATGTAACTTCCTAATTATTCATCCTATCAAGATTACGCAAATAGCAAAACTTGTCAGAAAACATTTGCATATAAAGTATTTTTGTGTAACATTTTTGACAAAACTCAATAAGTAAGGTATCCCAATTTTCTGAATTCGTGACTAATCATAGTCCCTCTTCGAGTAAGGTAATTAAGATTCCATACAGCCTATTTTCTAAGTGAGGCATTAAGTATCTCTATAAGCGATTAATAATAGCTTAAGTCGTTCTTGAGCGAAAAAGTAGCGCGCGCACATTCAATTTACAGAGAGTCAGAGATGCTAAAAGTGATTTTATAGTGCATTAAAGCTGGGACTTACTTTTTTTTTCTTCTGACAATTAGAAAAGCTTCATCTCAATACGTAACTTGACGGGGTTTAATTGTTACGGTTGCACCACGTTTAGACACCAATTTGAAGCTGTTTTAGACCACGCACGTAATGGATGCCAATTTGCGAGAGATTGTTTCTAGGAGTGTTTACCCCACGTACGGCACAAACTTTCCGGTGGCCTTCGTCCCACGTTTAAGAACCAACTTTTTTATTTTAATGTTTATTTATGTATATAGTATATTATGCCTCGGCTTCGTCATTAGTATTTTTTGGAGCACATATCTCTTAACAGGGCTGGTACGGCTAAAGAATAGGCTTACACAAATTATAATTGTATTATACTTTTTTTTTATTAATCCTTCACACGATTAAATAACACTTCACTGATATATCCTACTATAGAGCTGTGAGATTATTGTTAATTGCACTGTTAACAGGTAAACTTTATATTATTCTCATCGTAATGAATTGTCATGTCTCACACTGAACCTGTACGAACCAAACTGCTTGGGTACGCTTTCTTATAGCGTCTACCGTTTGAATTTATACATTTTCTCTATTTCTAGTCTCTGATTAGCTAAGCCTACTGCAATAGAATACCTTTATTTAACTTTTAGCTTTTCTGGTTTTTGATTGGCTATTTATAAAATGTTTTAAATATTACATTGTTATTGTTCCAAGAACTATTAGTAGCCTTTTTAAACTCTCTAATTTATTGTTGTCTCTAGGTTACCTCATTGTTAGCAACTTTCGGCTTTTTACTTTATAATTCTGTTTGCTACGAAAAGCAGCTTGCTTCTATTCTCACAGCTCTTATATTGTTAAACTACGTAATACATTCATATAACATTTTTATGCATGCACGTAATAAAATAAGCATAATAAAATGACTGTAATATACATTTTATATATTATATTATAGACATATTGCTTTAGGTGGGCTGTTATTTTTTATATTATATAATTAGACTGATATCATTTAAGTGATAAACAATACTCCTCAAATTGTGTCTTTGATATATTAATTTATATAGCTTTTATTGATTAAAATATTTTGGATCTTATGTTACAGATACTGAGCAAGAGATGTAATTTTTTGAAATTAAATTTATTTATAGCCATATGACATACTTTTCGATAGAAATGTTCACATAGTGCATAATTTTTTAAATTATTATCTTGCAAACTGTAAAGAAGTTAGTAAAAATGCCGCATGGTTATGTAAACTACCTACCTTTTTTAGTAAACCAAGAGCTATATCAAATCTACAATCGGAAATTTGCTTACAGACATTTTCAAGTACATTTTGGAGCAATTTCTGACTCTACTATATTTTTGTGAGAGAAGATATATTTTGAAAATGGGGAAATAATAAGAAAATTGAACCAGATAAAAGTTGCATTAAGTTTATCTGCATAGTTATTTATCCAGCATCACAGTTTAAAAATTACCCCAAAAAGATAGTTACAACCGCCATAGGGGAAAAATTTCGCACAGATATTTTTAAGGTATGGTACATTTTTTGGTCTAAAATAGAAAACAAATATATTGTTTACAGCATAGCAATCGGTCGTATCTTAAAAATGTGATTTTTGGCTTAAAATTGATGTTCTACAATTCACATAGGTTGTTTATGCAAAATGTAAAATTAAAAAACAAAACAAAAGACAGTTGTATGTATGGTGGAAAGCAACAACGCAGAATAAATAGCCGATACAGGTAATAGGAACAAATTGTATTCCTATTTATATAACTCCAGAACTCCCTTTTATAAATGGTTCAGCTGACGCACAAAAAGTGAAAGTTCTGTAAAGTCATGTAAACATTAAAAGCTAGAGTAATCTCATTTGATAGTACAGGAAAGAGATTAAGAGTCTTGGTTATAAAGAATGCGGTAATGTGCATTGTTGAAGAGCAACGCTTTCACAGACAAATGAAGACATTTGGTGAGCTTCGAATTAAGTTGCGTAACGTATGAGGAAATCTCTGACTGGAACGATTATGTTAAAAGGAAAGCTGGATCATCAGCTCATGTGGTATAAAAAGGTGGTTTCCTCCAGTCATTTCACACTTATCATTCTGCAATACCGACATGAAGATCCTGGTAAGCGGGGAATATCTTTAGTTATTATTTATAGTCATTTAAGAGATTGTTTAAAATATTTGTAAATCCATTAATACTAATGAATTTAAATATATGTATTGTATATTTTTCTCAAAATTTTGAAGGCATGGCACAAAATGCAATTCATTCATTGTCAACCTTTTATATAAAACTTGAATTAGGAAAATGCTGGAATTAAACAAGCATATTTAACTATTTCAGAATTTTTTAAAGGCAAAGTTTAGTTTTGAAATAAGCTCAATGTATTCTTTACAGAAATTATTTTATATTCTTTTGTTGCTATTTTGTTGCTTTTATGAATCTTGATGACAGATTTTTTTCACAGCAAGTCAAAAAGGGAATCTAAACAATGTAAATCTTATATAAAATTTAAAGTTTGAAAAAGAAACGCTTGAATTAGTTTGGTCACTGAGTCAACTACTGTCTGCACAATTTTTGAAATTTTATTCTATATTTTGTGTGCACAATCAACATCTAAATGAATACATAGCTACATGTAAAAGATATTGTCATTGCACCAGATGCGCAATTGTTTTAGCTAATAATGAAATGTCAAACTGTCCCTCGGTTTTTCGGAGCTAACCTTCCTCATCCTTGCCTTTCGTACTAATAAAATAGGCAGTTTGGTCACACAAAAACATTTCTTTCATTCCCATTCCTAGACCATGTCAGCGGGCGTTACAATTGGGTCATCCTATGGTCACCTTATTTACATCTAATCATAGGAAACTTGCAACAGTCCTTACTTCTATAAGTAGTCAGTGCTTAATTTGTTTCCGAAGTTTTATCTCAAGTCATTAGATAAAGATGCATGAGGGCTGCACAGAATCATATATACCTATTGTTAGTTAAGCAGTTACGACAACTTTGCGGAGGTAAGCAATTCATGCGATCCGGAATATTGGCAAGATTTATTGCACTTAACTGTATTTACTGAAGTTTCAAAATATTCTTAAAGCTGAGAAGCTTGTGCTTTAAGTACCTTATGAAATATGAAAATATAGTTAATCAAGTGCAGCTAGTAGAAATTTTAGTTTTAGATTCTGAACATATAAAGATGTACTGTTTTAATGATACAGTTGCATAAGATACAACAAATGTTTTTCAGTTGTTCGCTCTGCGAGCAGCAAATCACTCTATGTTCCTTGTGGTGTTCTCAGGTGTGCCTTTTGCTGGTAACAGCCGTAGTTTTGGGTGAAGAGAAGGAGAAAGAGAAGAAAACAGAAAAGAGAGGTCTTGAAGGCTTGGGATATGGAGGTTTTGGACATGGAGGAAGTGACTTCGGTGAATTTGAACATGGAGGAAGTGGCTACGAAAGTTTCGGACACGGACAAAGCGGTTTCGGGGGACATGGATTGAGCCTTGGTGGAGAATCCCACGAAGTGAAAGCCATCACCATAACCAAGGAAGTCAAGGTCCCTGTACCACATCCATATCCCGTCCACGTAGAGAAGAAAGTACCATATCCTGTGAAGGTACCTGTTCCTGTACACGTGGAGAAGCCGTATCCTGTACATGTACCCAAACCCTATCCTGTGTACGTGGAGAAGAAGGTACCGTATCCTGTAGAGAAGGTTGTACCATATCCTGTGAAGGTACCTGTGAAGGTACCGGTACCAGTACCACATCCAGTCCCTGTTCCTAAACCTTATCCTGTAAAAGTACATGTTCCTAAACCTTATCCCGTGAAGGTGCCCGTCGTGGTGGAGAAAAAGGTTCCAGTGTACATCAAGGAGCACCATCACGAGGGAGGCCTAGAAGAACATGGTTTCGGAGGTCATGAATTTGACGGACATTCTTTGGGAGGACACAGTTTTGGAAGCGATGGCTTTGGATATGGGCATTTGTAAACTGTACATTTTTTTGACGCTTAATAAAATTGCCTTTGTTTAAGTGAGTCTTAATTAATATCCATACAATAAGTTACCTATTCATTGCAAGTAACAAACTAAATAAATAGAAGAAAAAAACATTTTGGTCGGAAATAATGAAACTTTTTATGAATTTCTTTTGGGAAAACATCTTTTGTGACCTCAGTAGGGTAAAAATTGATATATGATATACTTTATATTGTATAATATACATATATATTTATATATGATATACTTCTGAAGCAATAAAACGTTTCTTTTATACATTTAATGTAATCGGGTATAAAAGGATCATCAACGACGTTTGTGCTTCTGGTTCCTTTTTTTTTATTTGATATGCTATCAGATTTGATATGCTACAAATTTCTATTGCACTGTTCTTTCAACTTTTAATGTTATGAGACCTCATAATTACATTTTGGGCCCTTAAAATGCAAAGTTCTTATTATTGTATGAATAGAATAGTATTTATTTAAAACACTGCTATTATATGCTAAATAGTGATCTCGTACGTACTATCATTTTTATTAACATTTTGTTTTACTATAACTAACTACAGTTAGTGGCTGGGTATTGCCTAGTCTTAAACCGGTATTTCTATGTCTTTGGCAGTACACGCGTAGGTCACTGGCCCCTCAGAAGGTTCTGTAAGGACGACATCGTACTTCTAAGGTGCACCAACAAGTGGATAAATGTTGATAGAAATGCCCCTCTCTCGATCGCCGAAGCAGCCGACTCAAAATAATAAATACTCGCTTACATGACAGAAACTCAGACCCCAGGTCATCTTACGGAAACTTCTGCAGTTGCTTTGGATCTTTTGACCTCATTCTTATAATGTTTGCTTAGTCCTAAGGCAAACCTCTCATAAATTTTATACAAATAAGCGATGCACATTTTACATGTAAGGAGTTGAAAATGATGCTAAGAGAGATCTTGAAGGGAATGGATCCTATAAGTCAGGATTCAAAAGTTTCATCCGAAATATTTCCCGATATGAATATTAAATATAATCGGGTTAAATTCGCTAAAAATGCATGATATCCCCACCACTTTAACAGTTTTAAATATTATTAAGTGTGCCATTTTACCTCTTAGAATTTGGCTATAGCCAAAATATAGCACAAAAATGTTTCATGATGCTAATATTTAATTAAATTGGAGCGATACAGGTAAAATGATGTGATAGTTCCTTCAAATTTAATCTAAATATTTTTTGGAAATGTCCTGTAGCCTAAAACAGTGCTTTACAATTATGAAACAGTTGCCAAAATATTTGAGTTCCGAGATTAATCTCGGCGCTGCACATCCACACACACCCATACATATATCTCCTTTACTTCTTATTTAGTCCGTTCTTCTTCATCATCAAATGATCTTGCCAGCTTTTTGGTAGTGATCTTAGTAGCCTCCTTCATTTTGCCTGTATTCATTGCTGTTCCAGAAATACTTGTAATTATTATTCAATTTTGATCGTCTTTACAATCTTTTGATAATCCTTAGTTATTTTATAATACGAGTAGATTCTACTTTTAATTGATATGTAATATATTAATTTATTCTTGTATTGCTATATCTAGATACATATATAACCGAAGAACTTCATTTCTTCGGTTTTAACAATCCAAATTCTTTCCCTCTTTATTAGTGCAGATTTGCGGTGAATGCTTCCCAACTAGTGGTTCAACAAATGATATTACGACTGGATAAACGCAGCCTGTGGTCAGTTCATTATGTGGGCTTGGTTTTTCATGTAACAATTGTTAACCTGCGGCATGCTATTTTCATTCGAGCACCTAGAAAGCTTGCGTCATCTACAAACTCTCTTAAAGATGTGTAATTTGATGGCTATAGGCGGTCTTCCCTCAAAACATCATGAACTTGGAGTCTCCGAGCATTCTAATGGACTATTTAATGCTTTATTGGGTTTAAACCCTGTAATTTGTGAAATAATTAGCAATAAGGAAATTGAACTCGCAAAGTTTTAATAATACATAGATATGCCAATATTTGTAGCTTCCCTTTGTCATACGAAACGATTCCATATGATAATCTGGTGGGGCATTGTAGCAATTTGCGATCCGGCTTTAACATAGTGTTGTCGACAGTGTTGGTGCGTAAATAATGTATTTATTTAGAATATCTCCAAAGGAACTGCAAACCAACAGGTTAGACGAGTAGGGAATTTTTAACAGCATCAAATTATCCTCAAACCCAGAGATACATTTACTGGTTCAGGAAGCGATGGTCATCTGCGCGCCGGTGGTAATTAGCTTCATGTTACAGAAACATGAGTTGTCAGAATCTTCCTGTATTTTGGTAAATATCCACAACATTACAATTTTCTTACTGAAAAAGAGGGGGGTCCTGTACGATTCCGGCTCAGCATAATCTCAAATCTGGGGGATTCCCTTAAATACTGTACTATGGCATGAGAATTTTACGTTCTCATTCTCCAGACATCCTTATGATAACCGACGTATTTGAGTTAAATGTTTGTGATATTCTAAGATACGAAATGGTTTCTGTTAATTAGCAAGCCTTTTGTTTGTTTATTTACTAAATAGTTGATGGTTTAAGCTGCCACCTTGTAGGCCATAATACAAACCACAAGGACATAATGCAAATTTGTTGAGTTACACAGATTATAGGCGCTAGTGAGCTATAAATTTAGTTTTAAGTTTCTTTATTTTAAAATCCCCTATGATCGAAAACACCCACAAACTTGGAGATACGTCGCCATTTACCTTTGTTGTATTTACCTGGAGAAAGCAGTCTGTCAATCACCTCCTGATGACGTGTTGCTCATCACCTCGGCTACTCATTGAGGATCCTGTTGTGTCGGGTTCGAATACCTATTATAGTTTTTCTTGGTAGAAACTGTTTTCGTTGATCTCCAGGGCGTGATACGTAAAGGCTCAACTATTTTTCAATAACTGTAGACAACACAGCATATGACATTCAACACATTTTTCTTTTCATGGTTTTGAGTTGTAACAAGAAACCATCAACAAACCTTTCATGTTGTGTGTTAAACATAGTACACTGGTACACTTTGACTTCCCCCAGAGCATTACTTAATCACTTGTCTAACAACGTATAACAAGACTTTTGCATGTTTAGTTACTAATTCCGGCGCGAAAATCTTCTTGCAAGGAGCACAGGTTCCTCTGCTTTTGAAATTCAAAAAACTGTGTTACATTCTTTAATTAATTCCAGCGCCAAAATCTTCTTGCAAGGAGCACAGGTTCCTCGTGCGCTTGAAGTTCAAAAACGTCCTGAATTTTCTACAAGCATCGCGTGTACAGACAATTCTGAGAGGCGCGAATGTGAGGCTTAGAAATTAATTCTATTGGTCCGCGAACTGGCGCGAATTTACTTGAGTTTAAACACTAACAAATTTTTGTTAACCTGATTGGTCAACTCGGGGTCACGTGGTAGAATACAGTAAAAATTCCGGTTTGTGAACTATTTCGCTTTACCCTAGCGTCAGTTACTTGTGTCCCATTTGCATGCCAACTAACAGAGACTTCTACGAACATATAACACACAGTGCAATAACCTTTACTTTCTTTCTTTTCAATACTTGTTACATTTCTGCTGGCGCGGAAGTCTAAACTTACTTCAAATAAAATATAGGTACAGACATATTGCTTTACATTGCACATGAAGGGTCCAGCGGAATAACGATCCAAGTCACATTTTCTTATAATGGACTTATTTAATAAACAAAATTGAAAACTCCCTTCAACGAAACTTTGCATTATGGAATCTTGAAATTGGACATACAAATAAGAGAGGGTCCTATAAATTATTTCAGTTGTGATTACATGTAACATTTTGTGTACATTTTTATAACGAACACATTATTTTGCTTACTGCAATCTTTGGGATAAAAAAACGATTAGTGCTCATTATGGAATGAAAAAACGACCAATGTCCATAGTATTAATCAATAAAATTTAAATAATATGAAAAGCGATGAATGATATTGTTAGAATAAAGAACACATTAAAAACACTTTTCTTCAAGACGTCGCATTTGGAAATACATAATCGTCCCCATTTTCTGCATCATTGCACGGGGCTAACTCGTTAAAGAATTTCTGGGCTGATTCACTGCAGAATCTATTAAGAGCTTGTAAGTCATTGAATTTTGCTTGAGAAACTGAGATTCGACATCGATATGAAAATTCCGGTCCATCATCTTTTTGGAAAACCTACAAACCAGCTTTTCTGAATGTCTCATCTATGAAGTCATAAACTGCCCGTTGTATGAATTCCTCAGGTTCATTGTTCTTGGGTGTTCATGAGATATGACCATCTCAACCACAGGTCTGGCTTGAAAAGGAAGTTTTTTCTTGTATGAAGTTCTTAAATAAGCTTCCAAGAATGTACAAGATTCTGATCGACTTCAATCACTGAGAATGGAGTTGGTTTTACCCTTGCATTTCTAATAACTTGATTTCATTCGGAAGGAATTTCCAAATGAGTGTTCTGATTATTGACGCTCATATTCTTGTCACATTCGAGATAACTGTGTCCTCTGATAGGAAAGGTGATCTTGATTTCCTCTAATCTTTTCATTCCATGAACTAGCCAATGCAGGAAAAAGCGTGTAATTCTTATTTTGGCCCCCGCAAGAGTCACAGAATAGATGCAGGGTTGTTACTGTGGAAGGCAAGATTTCTGTTACAAAGTGGTGGAGAAATGAAACAACTTCATTAGAGCCCTTTTAGCAACTGTTTGGTTATACGTGTAGAATGCAGCCTGCCGTATGGATAGAAAGTTTATGTTGAATGTATAGAAAGAGAGTCGTTACCTACAATAGACGTCGTTGGTTGAAATGTTCGGCACTTGTAGGTTTTTTTGAAAATCGAAAAATAATGCTTCCATATGAGGAATTTTCATGGCAGAAGTTTTAGATTGTCGTTTTAGGTTATAGAATATTGGAATCTTCAATTTGAAGTTTCCCATCGATTTCATTTCCTACTCGAATTTGTTTCTTTCTCCTACATAGGATGCTAACAAATTCAAGGGATTTGCTTTCAGCGAAGAGATCTTAGCAATATACTCATCGCATTCACTACACGTGTCCTAGGATATCCGAATGAAATATTAAATTTTCTGTTGAAGATTTGTCTGTAACTTTTATAGCTCAGAGAGTGATGTGGATAAGTTGCTTTGTACATTTCATACAATTTGCTTTGACAGTTCCTCAGGTAAGTATATTTTCCTTGTGTCATGTAAGCTGTAGTGTGATTGTTTGCCTTTAAGGGAGGAAATGTGGGTAATTACATTATTTACTGTGTCTTCTGATAGTTTGTATTTTCTGTTATGGTGTTTACCACGGTTATCAATTGGAACTTTACCTGATTCAGCTAATGACTTCTTTATCGTCTGTATTCTCGGATTGTTTATTCCATATAATGAAATAAACCCCAACTGGCAAACTTTTTAGGCACATTCTCTCTTCCTAACCTCACCTTATATTCATAGGAATCCGCACGTAAATTGATGGTAATTTCATCATTTCTATCCCTATGCTTTGCAACTGGATGAATGCTTATTAATCCACCTAAACGGCTGTCTTGATCGTTTTTAGACGCAGGCGGTTGAAATCGTTAATAATGTTGTCCGTCTCTGTTAGACCAATATTTATAAAACAACACATTTTACAATCACAAGGCTCACTTGCAATGTGGCTCATTGCACGAATTTTCTTTGATGCATCACAGACTCTCCCAGTTCTTGGTCTTTTCCTAAAGCTGTTGATTACATTCACCTTCCTCGCTGTCCATCACAAAAGCTTAAATTATACTATTAAAGAATTATAAGAATGAAAACAGGAATGCTGTATACTGCAATAATATGTTCATTGTTGACTGTTACATCTTCAGTCTAGAGAACATTCAACCTACACAGTAAGGCAAGCAAGGACTATGATCGTTCTTTCATTTGAATTTGTATTTCAAGCCCTCATTTCTTGTGACTGGAATAATTTTTTCACAGTAAAATTCAATAGATAATATAGTTCTGGATGCCCTCTATCGAATACAGCCGAAAACGCAATTTTGTGGACTTGGGTCGTGATTCCCCTGGAACCTGCACATGTGAATGAACCTTGCTATATAAAAATAATCATAAGTGTGACAATAAACATATAAGGATATTTAAATCGTAGGGGAGGTGTAAATAATGTCTCAAATGGCCCCTATGAATGAATTTTGGTCTGCATTACAGATGACAGACAATAGTCATACAAACTTCCTTCCTTAATTATTTTACTTCAGTGTGAATACAATTTAGAAATGGGCGAAGCATTACCCTTGGTAACCTTATGCCGAAACCTCGCTGAAACCAAAGCAGAGCTACATAAGTGCTCTGGCGGTCTACTCGCTCTGTTCCTCGTGGATGACTGACTTCTCTTGCCCGGGAGCTTTCCATTTCTCCTCACGTCTATAGCTTTCAGTTTCTGTTCGAAATGGTGGCAGTGTCATGATAGCTTAAATTCATAAGTAGCTCAATAGGTGCCAGATAGTTAAACATTTTGTGTTGATTATGTGTCAAAATTCTCAGAAAAATGCCGGTATCTTTTATGGCGTGTTCGCTCGGGATTCCACATGGATAATACCTCGAGCAAGAATATTGGGTAATCCCTGCATCTTCGATTTGTCTTGCAAATCTTTTTCCAGTAAATACAGTCGCATTATCCATCAATATGTCCTTGACTTGACCTTCCTGTGGCACATATTGTTGAAGAAACTGTTTTGCGCATAATTGGCTATTTGTTTTCTTCAAAGGAAATATTCTCACGTAATTGCTAAACTGCATCATAGCAAAATAAAATGTATTTATATCCAAATGATGAGGTAGGTTTTCTCCGTGGATAACTAAACAAATCAGATCTCTCGGATTTTTCCTAATTACTCAATTGGTGTCAAATTGATATCCTACATTTCTCTGTTTGGAACGTTGGGAAATGTCCCAACATGCAATTACCTTCCTCACTTTCTCTCGAGCTTTCGAGATTAACATTTTCTCTAAGATGGTAGGTATCTGTCACTTTATCTGTGCAGGAATGAAGTAGATTATGATGAAAGTTGGTGATGAACTCAGTATTTACCTTCCATTTCTACGTTAGCCTTCCGTCTCTCCTGTATAACAAACCGTCGAATAGAGCAACATTTTCTTTCTTTACTTCGCTTACCTGCGGAGCTTTATCGATAAATCTTTTTAACTTCTCGTCATTGCGCTGCAATTATGTCAGTCGCTTTATCTTTTCGCTTTGTTTCTTATTAGTTTTAGCACTTATTTTCAACACGGTTACTTTATGTTTTGGTTCCTCCAAAGTTTCCGTTATTCCTTTAACAAAACTAAGTGTTCACAACAAATCACTCAACGTGTTTTGTTATTCTGGGATGTGTATAATCGCAATAGCATAACCAGTTATTGCGTGAACATACCTCGAGATTTTAGTAGAAGTGAGTCATATTTTGGATAAACGTTAAGCTAACCTGATCAGAGTAGACTTTTACTTTTTGAAGGTACACATAAGTCTTAAATCGATTTAAAGCAAAGTCTTCAAATTCTGTTAACCGAGGAATTTCTCCACAGGGTTAAGTCCTCGTGATGCTGTGCTTATAACATGGAAATTGCCTTCTGAATCCCTTTGACCTAAAATACATCATAACTAATGTAGATGTGCCAACATAAATTTCGTATGGCCACCCATCTCGCGGTCATTCTAAAAGCATGGCTGAAGCAAACAATTTCTTAACTCGTGCATAACAATTTTGAAGTGCTTCGTTCCATCTCCATTTATGGTTCTTTCGTAGCAGTTCTCCTAATGGCGCTACTTCTTGAGAATATTTCCAGAGAAATCCACTAACATAACTCCAGGGACCAAATGAGTTGTTAACTCTTTTAAGTGCTGAAATTTTAGCTAGAGTTTCAATTCTTTTTGAATCCGGCCTTATCCTATTTTCATCGATGATAAATCCTAAGAAGATAATCTCTTTTATATAAAAGCTGGATTTATTTAAGGTCACTGTAAATACGCATTTCATTAATTTAGATAGAACAAAATTGACGTTTTCCATATGTTGCTCAAAATTTTAGGAGAGTATTTGAAAATCATCTATGCAGCTTAAAAGAAAATCCTTCTCTGAATTTTTTAAAACTTCATTGAGGGCTGGAAGAAATCCGCTACCTGAATCTTTCAGAATTATCGCTCGTGACAGTTCTGAAATCCCCAACCACCACAGATTAGTTTACCATATAAAAATTTCTCTCATTTTGATGGCGGTTCTCCCGACAGGTGCGGCCGTAGTCTGTCAGTCTACATTTTACGTTTGATAGTGTGATTATGGTTCACGTTACTTTGTCCGTTCGACATAGTTGACACTTCATCATCGGACTTGTAGTCCTGATATCTCGGATGTCCGTTTCGCCTGTTTCCTCATCCGAAGTTCGCACCTCTGCCAAGACTACACCCCTTCTGTCCCTCACTGGGCTTCTGTTGCTTACGCGAATAAAGTTAACCCGTTTCTGTATGCTTCCGCGACTTTCATGGCGATTTTCTCGAGAAAAAGTGTGGTATGAGCTGTTCGTATCAATTTCAAACACAAGTTTTTCGACTTGCATATCTACTGTGATTTTAATGATTATTATTTCTTCGTGGGTTCTGTTCCCGCGAATTGATTTCCGATGGCGAGATAGATTCAAGCTCCTGATTTTCTAAAGATGAGATTAGCTTCACCATCTCCATCATTTTTTGGAGTGTAGCAATAAATAGATAATTTCGAATACAAGTGGGATGTGGTTTGTCATCATATTGATAAAATCTGCCTCCATGATTTGTGGTCTCAAATACTTTATATATATCGGCAGTTATGCTAAATTAGTCACACTTTTGTTCTCACGTGGTGAATATTGACCATAGAATTATTTTGTTCTAATCCTTTGCTGTCGACTTGAGTTACAGAAACGATTTAAGATAGTTGCTGAAAATATTAAAAACTATTTTCCGGACCTGTAGCTATCTGTACCCAGTCTAAGTTTCTATTGTCTAGGAATTTCGTAGTAATGGTATCTTTAGAGGTTCTGGCACATTTTTCAGCCGGAAATAATCCTGAAGCTGTTCGATAAAGTTTATAGGAGAGTCATTATCATGATGATGATGATGATCATCATCAGAAAAAGTCGGTAATGGAAGGTCATTGATAATTGCGTTATGACCCATGTAGCGTTAAATTCACCTGACTGACCCTACATACTTGCATTCACATTGCAAGTGTTAGCATTAGGCATTGCAGAACCTGTTGCCTCACTCATCACTTGAGAGGGGATTTGAAATTTTCCCTTCCATCGCTGTTTTCACTTTGCACTGTACTCAGTGAATTGCATTAGAAACACCACTATTTACACTCATGCTGGAAACCTTTTACATCAAAATATCAATACTTTTGTTGGGTGAAGTGACAACTTGCATCCTGCTTGCTTATTTCATCAGAAAAATTTTCCCAAGGTCGCGGGTTCAAACCCGGCGGAGGGCGATGGATTGTTTCAGAGGTAAAAATACTTAGCATGACTTCCTTCGGAAGGGAAGTAAAGCCAGTGGTCCCGTGTTGTAGATTTGCGGCACGTAAAAGAATCTCAAGTCTGATAAAGAGGCCTCTGAACAAAATTTCCGGTCGCTCACCCCCAATATAGAATGGGACACTAAGAACCATAGTAGTTGAGGAGCGTCCATAAATAAAAAGAAATGAATTTTGATATTTATATTTTCTACTTTTTTCGAAACTTCTTCGTTTGTGTTCCTTAGTTTTTCCGACATTTCCTCGCGAACGGAATGCAATTTGTCATCCCACGTTTTCTCATTTTCTTTACTTTGTTTCTGTGCTCACGCAAACTTGTTGTGAAGTATAGAAATATCGTCACTTACCTAACCTGTACTTAGGTAACTGTAGTTGAATCTCATCTCTAGCTGTTTCTATCATTTCTTTTAGTTCGAAATTCTGCTTAGATAGCAATTCCTAATTCCTGACCTCTATTAGGTTTTTGTTTTCTACCTGCTGGAGAATTTCAGTTTCCCTCTTAGCTATTTTGATTCTAACCTGACTCATCACTCCTTTGATTTGCAGCGCAATCTCGCTATTTGTCCTTGCAGTTCCTCTAAGGTTTCCATGTTCTTTGCTTATTCCCTTATTAATTTTCCTCTCAATCTTATGCATTTCCTCATTGTGCCCGTAAAATATTTGATTAAAATCTTTATTTTGCAGCTCACATCTTTGAATAACATCACCTTTAATATTTCTCTACTTTGAACCTCCACAATTTCATTTTTCTGCAGATCTAACTTTTCATCTAGTTTCTTAATAACCGAGAGTTGTTCTAAAGTAGTTGGTGTTACAACTGCACTATCTGTCTTTTCTTGCAAAGCCATCGTAGGGTTTTGCATCTGTTCTAAGTTTGGGGCGATGCTTATATTTGAATATGGGTCAATAAATTCCCCAGCTGTATTATTTTCTCCAGTTTTCAAACCTGACTCAGTCGAACTATCATTAAGTTGAATTTCCATAAGAAAACCCTGTGCTTAGCCACAATCAACAATACTGTCTCCAACATCTATTTCCTCGTCATTCTGTCTATTCTCTACCCAGGTATTTTGATCTCACATTTTTCTACTAATTACCTTCTGATTTCTAAGCAACATAAATATAACAAGACTACAACATACAAATTAATTTACAATGAAATTTCTGCACTCTGGCCTGTTTGTTAATTGTTTTTTCGTCGCTCTTGCGACCTTAGGCGATGACGGGTGTTTCTCCTCTTAAACACAGTCATCTCGTGCATCTCATTCCTAAGCCACATAATTTACTATCACTACAGTTCGTCGCTCTTGGATCCTCTTTTACTCTTGGGGGTCGACGTTGTCCTCTTCTTCTGTCGTCAGCAATAATGTCTTCGCCGTCCAGGGCTTCCTGGTACGTTCTCCGTCAGTTGTTTTTAGCATTGCATTCTCCGCGTGCCTTTACTCATTCGTGCCCCGTAGTTGGGAGCATCTTATTATGCATTGCCATTTACCTTTGTTTATATTTACCTGGAGAGTGCAGTCCATCAGTCACCTCCTGATGACGTATTGCTCATCACCTTGGCTGCTCATTGAAGATGTTGTTGTGTCTGGTTTCGAATACCTGTTATAATTGTTTTTTTTTATAGAAACATGCTTTCGTCGATCTCCAGGGTGTGATACGTAAAAGCTCAACTAACTTTTAATAACTGCAGACAACACAGTGTATGAAATTCAACACACATTTCTATTTTTATTGTTCTGAGTTGTAACAAGAAACCAACAACAAAACTCTCATGTTGTGTGTTAAACACAGTACGTTGCAACACTTTGACTTCCACCAGAACATTACTTAGTCACCTGTATAACAACGTATAACAAGACTTCTGCATGTTTAGTTACTCTCTGCGAAAATTTCTTGTCACTTTTAGCACATTTTACTCGTGCAGTTATTTTCAAAAACTGAGTTACATTCTTAAAGTAATTCCACCGCAAAAGTCTTGTTCGAGGAGTATAGGTTCCTCGTGCTTTTGAATCCAAAAACTGTGTTACATTCTTAAATTAATTCCTGCCCAAAAATCTTCTTGTGAGGACAACCGGTTCCTCGTTCTTTTGAAGTCCAAAAGCTGCGTGAATTTTCCACAAGCATCTCGTATATATACAATTCTGAGAGGCGCGAATGTGAAGCTTGGAAATTAATTCTATTGGTCCTCGAGCTTGCGCGGATTTACTTAGTGTTTAAACACTAACAAATTTCCGTTAACCTGATTGGCCAACTTGGGGTCACGTGGTAGTCTCGTTTGTGGACTATTTCGGCCTTACCCTAGCGTGTCCTATTTGCACATCAACTAACAAAGACTTCTACGATCATGTAACACGCAGTGCAATAACCTGTCCTTTTTTCTTTCCAACGCTTGTTAGATTTCTGCTGGTGCGGAAATCTAAGGTTACTTAAAATAAAATATAAGTACAGACATATTTGTCTACATTGCACGTATGAATGAACCTTGCTATGTAGTAAAATAATAACATAAATGTGACAATAAACATACAAACACAATTAAGTCGTAGGAGAGATAAATGCTGTCTCAATAGTCGAAGAAAAACGTCATCCGGAAGTTGTTTGCGTGACTTCCAGTTTTTTTCTTTGGAAGATAATTTTACTTGTATTCTTTCATTGATGGCTTTGCGTCTGCAATATTTATGCTTTTAGTGACATCATCTTTCTAGCTAATTTGCTATTCGGTAATACTGCACATTTATTATACCAAAGTCTTCTACACAAGACATAAACTGATTGTCATATTTGTTAGTGGGATACAGTTTTAGTAATTATGAAATTATTTTTGAAAAATAAGTGTTCAATGGCATTTTGGGCAGCCTGGCGTCTTTTCATTTGATTGTTCCTCTACCTATACCAAGACCTTTAATATTGTCTGGTTTTTGGAATAACTCGTCATTCCTGCCACCACTTAAAACATTGAATGTATAATGTGCCAGGGAACTTTCTGTGAGCGGTGCATGCTGGAAAGGGTGCCAGCACAAGCAGGTATGTTGGCAATACGAGCTGTTTTGTTGACAATGAGTAACGTCAAGGCTAGCGATCAGAGGGAAGTGAGGGGCAAGGCGATAGTGGGAATGTACTGTTGCACAATGAAAACAGTACTACATTTGCAGGCCTCAGCCTCACTAATACTTGCAACTAGGAACTGAGGGTGTTTTCTTTACCTGACTGCACTTCCGATGTCCCGCCCACTTGTTCCATAACTGCTTAGTTCCTCTTACTACCGAATGCACCCACTACTTACCACAATCATAGCATATGCTGTAGGTGTTGTCCTTGTTGTTGAAGGTAAACTTCAGCTCGTTTATACATATTCTCGAAGAAATTGGAATTGGGATTATAGTGGGATTGTCTGAAGTTCAAATTCATGAATTTTGAGAATTTACATATCCAGATAAGTTAAACCGTGCTTCATCTGTAAAGAAAGTCCGTGTAGATTTATGAATTCTCGGAACTATTCGCAATAGTGTAATCTCTTCTCGTAATCATTTGTTTTAATTTATGGACCACGATTTTATAAGAGTGCAACTGAAGTACTTTTACAGCTTTATGCGTTTCTATGGAGATTCCGATCTCTTGAGCTAATTTGCATTTTACATTGTGGGAATAAGCAGCATTATATCCGAGATTTGATCAATTTTTTGTCTGTTAAAATTGTAGACCTACCTGTTCTCAGTGCATCTTCAACTGAGCCGACAACGCAGAATTTATCAAATATCTTACAGTAACCCGATTTGGAAACATGGAATTAGGAAAACGTGTACAGCGTTTTAGGTTTACGTTTTTCGTAAATCGATCACATTTACGAAACAAAAGTGTTGCATCAAAGAAATTATCTCTTCAGTACCGAACATTATCACCAGTATACTGTTGCACATCCAAAATATTCTGTCTAAAAGCACAGACACTGCAACATACACTGACTACCCCAGTACAAAACTACTCTTCAGTTTGCCGTTAGCCATTGAAGAATGTGACAATGACCTCGGTTTGCCTGACTTCTGCTGCCAGCTTAGATAATTCTTTCAGACAGACAACGAATCCGGCTCGGTGGGAAGAGCGTTCACTGGCTCTCTGAATTTTTCACCACTTTTTCATTGGCAGCGTTCTGTGATTACAGATTGTCTTCCCTCAGCACGCTTGGAGTCTTGGGGCATTGGTATAATTATACTCCAAGAATTGCCCACATTGATTAGTATCACTGCTCTTATTTGCGGCATTCTCGAACTACATTTCGAATTCCAACATATCTACCAAATGTCTGAGTCAGCGGCTGAAACATCTGACACTTAAGGATACAGAATATATGCACCTGTACAGCCTCTGGGCCACGCATGCATTATTAGCACTGTCATCTTTCATGCATGCCAAGTATTCAGACATATCAAATTATAAGGCTGTTGAATTATCACCATTGAAATCTAAAATGAATAAAGATTCATCCTTTCTCTAAAACGAAAAGACAATCTGAAATCAGCAAATTTGTAGCAAATAAATCCATACTAAATACTATCTTTGTTAAAATACCAAACCATATTACTAAATATGGAGCAAACATGGGGCAAGATATATACTACAACAATTAGGTTACATTGTAGAATGTAACCTAACGATAATATTTCTGCAAATAAACTAAAAATATCTGATGTGTAACACATGGTCTTTTCTAACGTCTGTTATAATTTAACCTTCGACCACGGCACACCAGTCCGAAAGATAATACTTTTTATAACATGGATACCGATCATGAAAGATGCATTATCAGTTTATAATAGGTAAGCCTTATAAATTGTACTATTCATATAAAAAGTGATTCTTCTTCTATCTACTTTACATTAATAACAAGTATTTAACCTAAAGGGGTTTTACGATAGGCAATAGGGACTTAGTTAGTGTATAGTGTGAAAACCAAACTTCGTTCATATGGTTAGCAACTAAATGCCAAATGAATGAATGAAAAAGAAAAGTTATTTATTCAAGTCGATTTTTACCAATGAACATATGAATAAAGGAAGATGGCAGATTGTAAATCATACCCCATTATACGACGCACAACATAACGAAAATTTCGAAAATAGGAAATACTAGATATTAAAATAACCGCCTGTTGACACAGACGGTATACTTTATTCAGCGTTTACAATTTACCAGAGGGTAAGTTTTCCAGTTATTTGAAGTTCGATGAGAATGAAGGGGACTTCGCAGGCTACTCTCTGAAAATTCAATATATATATATATATATATATATATATATATATCGACCGTAAAGTACTTTAAACAAAATTCGTTTGAGCCGTTTTTCAGAAACAAGGAACATTTTTTTATGCAAAGGATGGTGGGATATTTTTTTAAAAATCATGACGGTTCTTATTGAAGTTTGACATTTGATATTGTAGCCTATCTGTGTGTATTGTCGCGCCGGATACATTATTGCTGTGTATAATTTTGTTGAGCTAATTGTTGTGTTTATGTGTTAAGTTCTCGTCCGGCGCGGCAATTCCATCTTCCTAGTTGGAGGGGTGAAGGCAAGTCGAGTGAAGAGCCTCTTTGTGTGATATCTTGGCTTCACTTGTAGCCAGAGTCTAATGTAGGTCTTCAGAGGGAATGGTTGCGTGTGTGTGATGGGTGTGTGTGCGTGGAGCATCTCCCCCAGTGTTCTTCTGTAACCCTTTGTGTATAATGTAGTGCACCTCTCTAAGTATAATAAATCAGAGGTAAATGGAGAATTTATGTATTTTTAATGTTCTAAATATCCCACGCCCCCATAGTTTTGTGCAGCAGGTTCCTGGTATCTTTCGTTGGCCACTGATGCTACGTTCCCCAATGTTTATGCCGGGGTAACTAAATGAAATATTTTAGCTGCAAACCTTTTGGCCTCACCCCGGTGTATAACAATACCTGAGTTTTCATTTTTATTATGTTGCTCACAGACAGACAGACAGACAGAGATCCAGGCAGATAGAGGTAGAGGAACTAATAAGATAAAGCGAAATTTCAATATTAAGTAATCAACACGTCACTGATGATGAAATGCTAGCCTCTAGTTCCTAAGGTCGCGGGTTCAAACCCGGCGGAGGGCGATGGATTTTTTCGGGCGTAAAAGTCCTTAACATAGCTTCCTTCGGAAGAGAAGTAAAGCTGGTGGTCGTAGATTTACGGCACGCAAAAGAACCTCAAGCCTGATAGAGAGGCTTATGAGCAAAATTACGGGTCTTTCACGCCCAATATAGAATGGGACGATAAGGACCACAGCAGTTAAAGATCGTCTAAATAAGTAAATAAAACATGATGAAACAAAAGTTTCAGAGTAGAGACCACTATAACGAAGGAGTACGGCTCAAGTTCTAAAATGATGGGGCATTAATCTGGCTCATACGAAAATACGGACGCTTAGAGGAACAAGCATATAAAAGTTAGGAAGAGCAGACATTACATTAGTAGACAATAAAGAAGATATGTAATGGGGAGGGGGATAACGATTTGCGATCAATTTAGGGTTAAGGGGGTTGTGAGTACAAATGAGGAATTGAACCTAAATTGTTATACATCAAAGCAATAATCTTTTAATATATCAACCTTAAGCGAAATGAGACTCTGATAGACTCCGGACAAGGTAGGGATGTTTAAGGACGAAATTACGGATAAATTATGGCTAATTATTATTATTATTATTATTATTATTATTATTAATGATGATGGTAATGTAATGATGATACTTATAGCTCTAAAGCTTAGGAAGAAATTTATCTTTCAGAAAATTCTGCAGAAAATCATCAGTAGTAATAGTCCCGGATGAGCCAATTGTTTTAACGATAATCCTGCCGCTAGGGGCGCTAGTGTCGCTAGTGTCGCTGCGTGCGACGGCGGCGGCGGTAAGTTTGAAAAGCGCCCTGAGCGTTAGGATTATCGTTAAATCGGTTGGCTCATCCGGGACGAGTTGAAAGAATTGAGGAAGTGACGTGGAGTGTTTTGATTGGTTCGTTAATTTGGGGTGGGAGATGGAGGAAAGGAGATGGAGGAGTATGGAGTTCGCGTGATGGAGAGGAGCTGGGTGGCGAGGTGTTGTCTGTGCGGAGGTCGGTACTGAAAGAGGGGTAAAGATGGGGAGCGAGGGATAAAAAGTGTAACAGAAAGTGACGTGTGAAGTTGTGATTGGTGGGAATAAGAAGTGATTTTATTGGTGGAAAGGAACAAATGAGAGTTGTTGATTGGTAGGAATAAGAGGGATTATGATTGGTGGAAAAGAAAAAGTTGTGGGAGTGGGGTATGTTGGAGGTGATGGGAAAGGTGAGTTTTGCTAGCAGCAAGATTTGCAAAAGCCTGTCTTGAACTGATCAGCAATTTTTGAACGTCGGATGGTAGTTTTCTTGAGTGGATAGAGAGATGGGGGCGATATGAGATGCGGTGGCGAAAATGGGGACTAGACAAGGTTGTTGAGACAAGAGGTTTAAGGACGAGGAAATTTGGAGGTTAGTGGTGAACACGGCGGTCGCAAGAGGTGGGGGTAAGGAGATGCAGTGGTGAGAATGGGAACTAAAAGAAGATGGGGGTAGCAAGAGTTTTAGAAGAGTAGATTTTGAGGTTAAAATAGTGGGAACTAAAAATGGCGGAGGGTCTACGACAAGGAGATGCGGTGAGAACTAAACAAGATGGCGGTCGCAAGAGGAGGGTAAGGAGATTTGAGGTTACAGTACGAAAACACGAAAGGATATATTCCTACGCCAAGCAGGTCCGAAAAAATAATTATGCGTGTGGTACTTACCTGTTACCGGTGTGGATGCGTCACCAAAAGCGCGGCACGCGAGGCGGAAAAATAAAAGCAAACTGTTTTTGAAAATGCTTAACCAGCTTTAAGATCAACCAACATCACTACGCACTGATATACCTAGGTTTTTAAAGCGGTACAGACACCCTTTGCAGAGGCGTAATTTAACTATACCAAAAACCTGGTACTGGACCATCGTGATGGTCGCTAGCGTACGTAGGAGCAGGGTTCTCAAGCCGGGCGAAAGCGGTCAAAAACGTGTACGACGTAGGTGTTCGCAGTAGCTGCTGTCGAGTCAACCGTCGAGGTGTGAATAAACGAGATCTGTTCTCGCCGGCAATTTGGTTCGGAGATGTGAGCAGCGGCGAGGTGTTGTGTGTGCGGTGGTCGGGACTGAAAGAGGGAAAAGATGGGGAGCGAGGGATAAAAAGTGTAACAGAAAGTGACGTGTGAAGTTGTGATTGGTGGGAATAAGAAGTGATTTTATTGGTGGAAAGGAGCAAATGAAAGTTGCTGATTGGTAAGAATAAGAGAGGTTATGATTGGTGGAAAGAAAAAGGAATGGGGTATGTTGGAGGTGATGGGAAAGGTAAGTTTTGCTAGCAACAAGATTTGCAAAAGCCTGTCGTGAACTGATCAGCAATTTTTGAACGTTGGATGGTAGTTTTCTTGAGTGGATAGAGAGATGGGGCGATATGAGATGCGGTGGCGAAAATGGGAACTAAACAAGGTGGTTGAGACAAGAGGTTTAAGGACGAGGAAATTTGGAGGTTAGTGGTGAACATGGCGGTCGCAAGAGGTGGGGGTAAGGAGACGCGGTGGTGAGAATGGGAACTAAAAGAAGATGGCGGTAGCAAGAGGTTAGAAGAGTAGATTTTGAGGTTAAAATAGCGGGAACTAAAAATGGCGGAGGGTCTGCGACAAGGAGATGCGGTGAGAACTAAACAAGATGGCGGACGCAAGAGGAGGGTAAGGAGGTTTGAGGTTACAGTACCAAAACACGAAAGGATATATTCCTACGCCAAGCAGGTGCGAAAAATAATTATGCGTGTGTTACTTACCTGTTACCGGTGTGGATGCGTCACCAAAAGCGCGGCACGCGAGGCGGAAAAATAAAAGCAAACTGTTTTTGAAAATGCTTAACCAGCTTTAAGATCAACCAACATCACTACGCACTGATATACCTAGGTTTTTAAAGCGGTACAGACACCCTTTGCAGAGGCGTAATTTAACTATACCAAAACCTGGTACTGGACCATCGTGATGGTCGCTAGCGTACGTAGGAGCAGGGTTCTCAAGCCGGTCGAAAGCGGTCAAAAACGTGTACGACGTAGGTGTTGGCAGTAGCTGCTGCCGAGGCAACCGTCGAGGTGCGAATGAACGAGATCTGTTCTTGCAGGCAATCTGGTTGAGAGATGAGAGGCGCGGTGGTAAAAATGTGAACTAAATAAGATGGCGGAGGCACGAAGTTGAGGTTAAGGAGCGGCGAGGTGTTGACTGTGCGGTGGTTGGGGTCTGAAAGAGGGGGAAAGATGGCGAACGAGGGATAAAAAGTATAACAGAAAGTGACGTGTGAAGTTGTCATTGGTGGGAATAAGAAGTGATGTTATTGGTGGAAAGGAACAAATGAAAGTTGCTGATTGGCGAGAATAAGAGAGATTATGATTGGTGGAAAGAAAAAAAGGTGTGGGAGTGGGGTATGTTGGAGGTGATGGAAAAGGCAAGTTTTGCTACCAACAACATTTGCAAAAGCCTATCCAGAACTCATCAGCAATTTTAAATAACTAGTGTTTCGGGGGTTTTCTCTGGTTGGTAGACGAATGCAAGCTGTTTCTACCATACTTATATTATTGGTCTTTTTCCTTTTTTTTTTTTAAAATGACTAGTTTTTTTTTTTTTTTTTTTTTTTTTTTTGGGAGTTTTCTGCGGATGGTAAACAAATGCAAGCTCTTTCTGCTTTTTCATAGGTTTTCCCTGGTTGGTAGGCGTTTTCTGTACTGGTTGACGAAGGCGTTTCTAATTTTGGAGGTTTTCTCAGGTTTTTAGCGGTTGTCCCTGCCCGGTAGGCAAATGATGAAGTTTTACCTTGTCGGCGCACGGATACTAGGCACGTACTGGCGCGCACACACACACACACACAGAGAGACAGACAGACACACAGACAGGCACACACACACGGACATGTTTCCAAAAATGCTTTTTTTTTTTCTTTTTTTTTTTTTTTTTTTTTTGATTCAGGAGGTCTCAAAACGTGTATTTCCGGTG
This sequence comes from Deroplatys truncata, assembly GCA_030765065.1. Classification (NCBI taxonomy): domain Eukaryota; kingdom Metazoa; phylum Arthropoda; class Insecta; order Mantodea; family Mantidae; genus Deroplatys; species Deroplatys truncata. The sequence continues at coordinate 89,025,445 of CM060980.1, forward strand.
AAATCTCGGTATCGAATTTTTGGGCGGAATGCAATACTTCCCCTACTTACTATACGTAGTAGAGAAAGTAAAAAAGTATTGAAAAATTTAAGGAAATAACAAGCAATATCTCAAAAGTGTACTATCTTGTTTTCAAGGGTTTTCCAGATCGGTAAGCGTTAGAATACTCTTAGAGCTTTTTTCAGGTTTTTTAGCGGTTGTCCCTGGCCGGTAGGCAATTGATAAAGTTTTTCTATAACGACGTCGTTTTGGCTTGTGGCGCACGGTTCCTAGGCACGTACTCGCGCGCGCGCGCGCACACACACACACACACACACACACACACACACACACACACACACACTAAAATAGTAGCGTATAAAAAAACTGATTTGTTACACTCACATAACTTTCTCTACTCTTGTACAATCTAATTGGTAGCTTTTAAGCGATAGTCAAATATTTTAACGCTGGTTGCTATGTGGCGAATTCCATTCTGTTTGCATGTTCAGGACATAAAAAAAATGAATAAACGAATTTGAGAAAAAGTATAAGTATTGGAAAATTTAAGGAAATAACAAGCAATATCTCGAAAACGGTTCACTCAACAAAAGAAACGTATATGACATAAGTTGTGTATTTTAACGCGATCTACATTTTTTGTGTAGTAAAATTTTGTCTATCTCTTATGGTTTACCAGTTATGCAAAAAAGTCGTTCACAATGAAGAATATTTTTGGAGACATTCCCAGAAAATTCGAGATATACATTTTATTTGACATGACAATATCTTAAACATATTATGTTTTAATCAAAATCGTTAGAGCCGTTTTTGAGAAAATTAAAATTTTCGAAAAATGTTCCATGTAAAGGGTAGTCTGGGGTGGGGGGATTTTCTTGAAAACCTTCGTGTCGCATCTCTGGAAGATACTGAACCTAAATACCAAGTTTGGTGTTTATCCGACTGTTCGTTTTTGAGTTATGCTGTTGACAGACACACAGACACACAGACAGACACACACACGGACATGTTTCCAAAAATGCTTTTTTTTTTTTGGATTCAGAGATTCTCAAAACATGTATTTCCAGTGAAATCTCGGTAACGAATTTTTGGGTGGAATGCAATACTTCCCCTACTTACTATACGTAGTAGAGAAAGTAAAAATGAATAACGCATTTGAGAAAAAGTATAAGTATTGGAAAATTTAAAGGAAATAACAAGCAATATCTCGAAATACGGTTCACTCAACAAAATAAATGTATATGGCATAAGTTGTGTATTTTAACGCGATCTACATTTTTTGTGTAGCAAACTTTTGTCTATCTCTTACGGTTTATCAGTTATGAAAAAGTCGTTCACAATGAAGAATTCTTTTGGAGACATTCCCAGAAAATTCGAGATATACATTTCATTTCTCTCGACATTATCTTAAATATATGATATTTTCATCAAAATCGTTAGAGCCATTTTTTAATACAAAGAGAACGGGATTTCACAAGTGAAACAGTACTGTGATAACGATACCACTGAAACAAAAAAAAAAAATCTGATGTGTAACACTCACATGACTTTCTCAACTCTTGTACAAAGTATTTTTACAAACGCTTATTCCCCATCTAGTTCATGTTAATCCAGATAAACATTTGCAAAATCTATTTTATTGCTAATTTTCTTGTATAAAAAAAAAATCTGATGTGTAACACTCACATGACGTTCTCTACTCTTGTACAAAGTACGGCAACTGTAACGGTTTACGGCAAACGCGCGCCGCGCAATGCGTCACGCCGGGCATCTTGCTCAATATGATTTTTGTTTTATTGCCCGGGCGTGACGCATTGCGCGGCGCGCGTTTGCCGTAAACCGTTACAGTTGCCGTACTTATATTATCCTTTTTTTTAAAAAAAAAAAAAATCTTCGCCATCTTAGTTCACAAATTCACCGCTAATTCCTTCTCGTCATTTTTCATCCAATCACCTTTGATTTTATTTTCGCCTATCACATCACGTTATTTCAATTTGTCCACCTATCAGAGATCGTCTTATTTACACCAATCACAACGCTCCACGTCACTACTTGTTCTGCTTTTTAACCCTCGGTCGTGCATGTTTTGCGTCCTTGAGTTTCCATACCTCGCACACGCAACACCACAGCGCGATAACATGTCCACGTGCTAGCTGGTGTACCGGTACGATCGCCTCCTGGGCCTGCTCAACGCCGAGGAAGTGGTAGTGCAGACCTGCGTACCCGTGACGAACCAGGTCATGTACGTGGTGTTGAGGTAACTCCGAGGAGAGCCCCAAGGAGATCCACGCTACCAATACCGTGATTGCGGCTTACACCACGGCACACAAGTGCCTAGTGTTATTTTGTCACCTGAAGCGAAAGGTCTCCGTGGACACGTATCGAAGCTGCAATCTGCCGTTCACGTATAGAAACAGAGGTACAGTTGCCTAACACTAAGGTCTCCGTGGACACGTATCGAAGCTGCCATCTGACGTTCACGTATAGAAACACAGGTACAGTTGCCTAGCACTAAGGTCTCCGTGGACACGTATCGAAGCTGCAATCTGCCGTTCACGTATAGAAACAGGTATAGTTGCCTAGCACTAAGATCTCCGTGGACACGTATCGAACCTGCAATCTGCCGTTCACGTATAGAAACAGAGGTATAGTTGCCTAGCACTAGCACTAAGGTCTCCGTGGACACGTATTGAAGCTGCAATCTGCCGTTCACGTATAGAAACAGAGGTACAGTTGTCTAGCACTAAGGTCTCCGTGGACACGTATAGAAACACAGGTACAGTTGCCTAGCACTAAGGTCTCCGTGAACACGTATCGAAGCTGCAATCTGCCGTTGACGTATAGAAACAGGTATAGCTGCCTAGCACTAAGATCTCCGTGGACACGTATCGAAGCTGCAATCTGCCGTTCACGTATAGAAACAGAGGTACAGCTGCCTAGCACTAAGGTCTCCGTGTACACGTATTGAAGCTGCAATCTGCCGTTCACGTATACAAACAGAGGTGCAGTTCCCTAGCACTAAGGTCCCCGTGGATACGTATCGAAACTGCAATCTGCCGTTCACGTATAGAAACAGAGGTGCAGTTGCCTAGCACTAAGGTCTCCGTGGACACGTATCGAAGCTGCAATCTGACGTTCACGTATAGAAACAGAGGTGCAGTTGCCTAGCACTAAGGTCTCCGTGGACACGTATCGAAGCTGCAATCTCCCGTTCACGTATAGAAACAGAGGTACAGTTGCCTAGCACTAAGGTCTCCGTGGACACGTATTGAAGCTGCAATCTGCCGTTCACGTATAGAAACAGAGGTGCAGTTGCCTAGCACTAAGGTCTCCGTGGATACGTATCGAAGCTGCAATCTGCCGTTAACGTATAGAAACAGAGGTGCAGTTGCCTAGCACTAAGGTCTCCGTGGACACGTATCGAAGCTGCAATCTGCCGTTCACGTATAGAAACAGAGGTACAGTTGCCTAGCACTAAGGTCTCCGTGGACACGTATCGAAGCTGCAATCTGCCGTTCACGTATAGAAACAGAGGTACAGTTGCCTAGCACTAAGGTCTCCGTGGACACGTATCGAAGCTGCAATCTGCCGTTCACGTATAGAAACAGAGGTGCAGTTGCCTAGCGCTAAGGTCTCCGTGGACACGTATCGAAGCTGCAATCTGCCGTTCACGTATAGAAACAGAGGTGCAGTTGCCTAGCACTAAGGTCTCCGTGGACACGTATCGAAGCTGCAATCTGCCGTTCACGTATAGAAACAGAGGTACAGTTGCCTAGCACTAAGGTCTCCGTGGACACGTATCGAAGCTGCAATCTGCCGTTCACGTATAGAAACAGAGGTACAGTTGCCTAGCACTAAGGTCTCCGTGGACACGTATCGAAGCTGCCATCTGACGTTCACGTATAGAAACACAGGTACAGTTGCTGACTTTTTAAAAACTCAATATTCTTGGTATATAGAGGCTTATTATGAGGTGATACATCCATTTATATGAATTTTCACGATCCACCACTGCACGATTTCTACCATCGCCAATAAAAATGCATTTAAAAGATTTTACCGCTGACGTACATCCGCTCTCAGGCTCTTTTTACACATAGATCAGCCACACACGTTTTCTGTACGTAAGGCTGCACATGGGAAATGACTGTTTGCAGACTTCAGTTATTCCTGATGTTATTAGTGCAAATATTAAAACTGAGTATTGTGTGTAGTGCTTTTGTGTTGTGCCAGTGCATACGTGCTATGTAAAATGTAAAGAATTAAATAAAAATCAGCAGATACTTCCTTTCTAAGGAGTAACACCAACTGTTGAATATAGATTCTCAAAGTGCTACGTTCGTACGACCTCTACCCTCTATATCTTATAGGTGAGTACGAAAGTATGTAGATCGCGTTAAAATACACAACTTATGTCATATACATCTTTATTGTTGAGTGAACCGTTTTCGAGATATTGCTTGTTATTTACTTAAATTTTCCAATAGTTATTTTCTCAAATGGGAATTCGTTATTCATTTTTTTTTTTTTTGTCTTTGATATGCAAAGAGTATTAATCTGTGGCAAAAAGAATGGTACTGCACATAGCAACCAGCTATTAAGAGATATGTATGTGCTTAAAGGCTACTGTTTTTCTATATTCCTCTTGTAAATATATTTTCCCTACATCTACAACAAAATTAGCAATAAAACAGAGTTTGCAAATGTTTATCTCGATTAACATGAACTAGATGGGGAATAAGCGTTTGTAAAAATACTTTGTACAAGAGATGAGAAAAGTCATGTGAGTGTTACACATCAGATTTTTTTTATGTGTTTGAGTGGGTGAATAATAATTAGTTTTGTTGGTATCGTTATCACAGTACTGTTTCACTTGTGAAATCCCGTTCTCTTTGTATTAAAAAAAATGGCTCTAACGATTTTGATGAAAAATATCGTATGTTTAATATAATGTCGTGAGAAATGAAATGTATATCTCGAATTTTCTGGGAATGTCTCCAAAAGTATTCTTCATTGTGAACGTCTTTTTCATAACTGAAAAACCGTAAGAGATAGACAAAATTTTACTACACAAAAAATGTAGATCGCGTTAAAATACACATCTTATGTAATATACATTTTTGTTGTTGAGTGAACCGTTTTCGAGATATTGTTTGTTAATTTTCCAATATTTATTTTCTCAAATGGGACTTCGTTATTCATTTTTTTTTGTCTTTGATATGCAAACAGTATTAATCTGTGGCAAAAAGAATGGTGTTGCACATAGCAACCAGCTATTAAGAGATATGTATGTGCTTAAAGGCTACTGTTTTTCTATATTCCCCTTGTAAATATATTTTCCCCTACATCTACAAGAAAATTAGCAATAAAATAGAGTTTGCAAATGTTTATCTCGATTAACATGAACTAGATGGAGCATAAGCGTTTGTAAAAATACTTTGTACAAGAGTAGAGAACGTCATGTGAGTGTTACACATCAGATTTTTTTTTTTATACAAGAAAATTAGCAATAAAATAGATTTTGCAAATGTTTATCTGGATTAACATGAACTAGATGGGGAATAAGCGTTTGTAAAAATACTTTGTACAAGAGTTGAGAAAGTCATGTGAGTGTTACACATCAGATTTTTTTTTTTTGTTTCAGTGGTATCGTTATCACAGTACTGTTTCACTTGTGAAATCCCGTTCTCTTTGTATTAAAAAATGGCTCTAACGATTTTGATGAAAATATCATATATTTAAGATAATGTCGAGAGAAATGAAATGTATATCTCGAATTTTCTGGGAATGTCTCCAAAAGAATTCTTCATTGTGAACGACTTTTTCATAACTGATAAACCGTAAGAGATAGACAAAAGTTTGCTACACAAAAAATGTAGATCGCGTTAAAATACACAACTTATGCCATATACATTTATTTTGTTGAGTGAACCGTATTTCGAGATATTGCTTGTTATTTCCTTTAAATTTTCCAATACTTATACTTTTTCTCAAATGCGTTATTCATTTTTACTTTCTCTACTACGTATAGTAAGTAGGGGAAGTATTGCATTCCACCCAAAAATTCGTTACCGAGATTTCACTGGAAATACATGTTTTGAGAATCTCTGAATCCAAAAAAAAAAAAGCATTTTTGGAAACATGTCCGTGTGTGTGTCTGTCTGTGTGTCTGTGTGTCTGTCAACAGCATAACTCAAAAACGAACAGTCGGATAAACACCAAACTTGGTATTTAGGTTCAGTATCTTCCAGAGATGCGACACGAAGGTTTTCAAGAAAATCCCCCCACCCCAGACTACCCTTTACATGGAACATTTTTCGAAAATTTTAATTTTCTCAAAAACGGCTCTAACGATTTTGATTAAAACATAATATGTTTAAGATATTGTCATGTCAAATAAAATGTATATCTCGAATTTTCTGGGAATGTCTCCAAAAATATTCTTCATTGTGAACGACTTTTTTGCATAACTGGTAAACCATAAGAGATAGACAAAATTTTACTACACAAAAAATGTAGATCGCGTTAAAATACACAACTTATGTCATATACGTTTCTTTTGTTGAGTGAACCGTTTTCGAGATATTGCTTGTTATTTCCTTAAATTTTCCAATACTTATACTTTTTCTCAAATTCGTTTATTCATTTTTTTTATGTCCTGAACATGCAAACAGAATGGAATTCGCCACATAGCAACCAGCGTTAAAATATTTGACTATCGCTTAAAAGCTACCAATTAGATTGTACAAGAGTAGAGAAAGTTATGTGAGTGTAACAAATCAGTTTTTTTATACGCTACTATTTTAGTGTGTGTGTGTGTGTGTGTGTGTGTGTGTGTGTGTGTGTGTGTGTGTGTGCGCGCGCGCGCGCGCGAGTACGTGCCTAGGAACCGTGCGCCACAAGCCAAAACGACGTCGTTATAGAAAAACTTTATCAATTGCCTACCGGCCAGGGACAACCGCTAAAAAACCTGAAAAAAGCTCTAAGAGTATTCTAACGCTTACCGATCTGGAAAACCCTTGAAAACAAGATAGTACACTTTTGAGATATTGCTTGTTATTTCCTTAAATTTTTCAATACTTTTTTACTTTCTCTACTACGTATAGTAAGTAGGGGAAGTATTGCATTCCGCCCAAAAATTCGATACCGAGATTTCACCGGAAATACACGTTTTGAGACCTCCTGAATCAAAAAAAAAAAAAAAAAAAAAAAAAAAAAAGCATTTTTGGAAACATGTCCGTGTGTGTGTGCCTGTCTGTGTGTCTGTCTGTCTCTCTGTGTGTGTGTGTGTGTGCGCGCCAGTACGTGCCTAGTATCCGTGCGCCGACAAGGTAAAACTTCATCATTTGCCTACCGGGCAGGGACAACCGCTAAAAACCTGAGAAAACCTCCAAAATTAGAAACGCCTTCGTCAACCAGTACAGAAAACGCCTACCAACCAGGGAAAACCTATGAAAAAGCAGAAAGAGCTTGCATTTGTTTACCATCCGCAGAAAACTCCCAAAAAAAAAAAAAAAAAAAAAAAAAAAACTAGTCATTTTAAAAAAAAAAAAGGAAAAAGACCAATAATATAAGTATGGTAGAAACAGCTTGCATTCGTCTACCAACCAGAGAAAACCCCCGAAACACTAGTTATTTAAAATTGCTGATGAGTTCTGGATAGGCTTTTGCAAATGTTGTTGGTAGCAAAACTTGCCTTTTCCATCACCTCCAACATACCCCACTCCCACACCTTTTTTTCTTTCCACCAATCATAATCTCTCTTATTCTCGCCAATCAGCAACTTTCATTTGTTCCTTTCCACCAATAACATCACTTCTTATTCCCACCAATGACAACTTCACACGTCACTTTCTGTTATACTTTTTATCCCTCGTTCGCCATCTTTCCCCCTCTTTCAGACCCCAACCACCGCACAGTCAACACCTCGCCGCTCCTTAACCTCAACTTCGTGCCTCCGCCATCTTATTTAGTTCACATTTTTACCACCGCGCCTCTCATCTCTCAACCAGATTGCCTGCAAGAACAGATCTCGTTCATTCGCACCTCGACGGTTGCCTCGGCAGCAGCTACTGCCAACACCTACGTCGTACACGTTTTTGACCGCTTTCGACCGGCTTGAGAACCCTGCTCCTACGTACGCTAGCGACCATCACGATGGTCCAGTACCAGGTTTTGGTATAGTTAAATTACGCCTCTGCAAAGGGTGTCTGTACCGCTTTAAAAACCTAGGTATATCAGTGCGTAGTGATGTTGGTTGATCTTAAAGCTGGTTAAGCATTTTCAAAAACAGTTTGCTTTTATTTTTCCGCCTCGCGTGCCGCGCTTTTGGTGACGCATCCACACCGGTAACAGGTAAGTAACACACGCATAATTATTTTTCGCACCTGCTTGGCGTAGGAATATATCCTTTCGTGTTTTGGTACTGTAACCTCAAACCTCCTTACCCTCCTCTTGCGTCCGCCATCTTGTTTAGTTCTCACCGCATCTCCTTGTCGCAGACCCTCCGCCATTTTTAGTTCCCGCTATTTTAACCTCAAAATCTACTCTTCTAACCTCTTGCTACCGCCATCTTCTTTTAGTTCCCATTCTCACCACCGCGTCTCCTTACCCCCACCTCTTGCGACCGCCATGTTCACCACTAACCTCCAAATTTCCTCGTCCTTAAACCTCTTGTCTCAACCACCTTGTTTAGTTCCCATTTTCGCCACCGCATCTCATATCGCCCCATCTCTCTATCCACTCAAGAAAACTACCATCCAACGTTCAAAAATTGCTGATCAGTTCACGACAGGCTTTTGCAAATCTTGTTGCTAGCAAAACTTACCTTTCCCATCACCTCCAACATACCCCATTCCTTTTTCTTTCCACCAATCATAACCTCTCTTATTCTTACCAATCAGCAACTTTCATTTGCTCCTTTCCACCAATAAAATCACTTCTTATTCCCACCAATCACAACTTCACACGTCACTTTCTGTTACACTTTTTATCCCTCGCTCCCCATCTTTTCCCTCTTTCAGTCCCGACCACCGCACACACAACACCTCGCCGCTGCTCACATCTCCGAACCAAATTGCCGGCGAGAACAGATCTCGTTTATTCACACCTCGACGGTTGACTCGACAGCAGCTACTGCGAACACCTACGTCGTACACGTTTTTGACCGCTTTCGCCCGGCTTGAGAACCCTGCTCCTACGTACGCTAGCGACCATCACGATGGTCCAGTACCAGGTTTTTGGTATAGTTAAATTACGCCTCTGCAAAGGGTGTCTGTACCGCTTTAAAAACCTAGGTATATCAGTGCGTAGTGATGTTGGTTGATCTTAAAGCTGGTTAAGCATTTTCAAAAACAGTTTGCTTTTATTTTTCCGCCTCGCGTGCCGCGCTTTTGGTGACGCATCCACACCGGTAACAGGTAAGTACCACACGCATAATTATTTTTTCGGACCTGCTTGGCGTAGGAATATATCCTTTCGTGTTTTCGTACTGTAACCTCAAATCTCCTTACCCTCCTCTTGCGACCGCCATCTTGTTTAGTTCTCACCGCATCTCCTTGTCGTAGACCCTCCGCCATTTTTAGTTCCCACTATTTTAACCTCAAAATCTACTCTTCTAAAACTCTTGCTACCCCCATCTTCTTTTAGTTCCCATTCTCACCACTGCATCTCCTTACCCCCACCTCTTGCGACCGCCGTGTTCACCACTAACCTCCAAATTTCCTCGTCCTTAAACCTCTTGTCTCAACAACCTTGTCTAGTCCCCATTTTCGCCACCGCATCTCATATCGCCCCCATCTCTCTATCCACTCAAGAAAACTACCATCCGACGTTCAAAAATTGCTGATCAGTTCAAGACAGGCTTTTGCAAATCTTGCTGCTAGCAAAACTCACCTTTCCCATCACCTCCAACATACCCCACTCCCACAACTTTTTCTTTTCCACCAATCATAATCCCTCTTATTCCTACCAATCAACAACTCTCATTTGTTCCTTTCCACCAATAAAATCACTTCTTATTCCCACCAATCACAACTTCACACGTCACTTTCTGTTACACTTTTTATCCCTCGCCCCCCATCTTTACCCCTCTTTCAGTACCGACCTCCGCACAGACAACACCTCGCCACCCAGCTCCTCTCCATCACGCGAACTCCATACTCCTCCATCTCCCTTCCTCCATCTCCCACCCCAAATTAACGAACCAATCAAAACACTACACGTCACTTCCTCAATTCTTTCAACTCGTCCCGGATGAGCCAACCGATTTAACGATAATCCTAACGCTCAGGGCGCTTTTCAAACTTACCGCCGCCGCCGTCGCACGCAGCGACACTAGCGACACTAGCGCCCCTAGCGGCAGGATTATCGTTAAATCAATTGGCTCATCCGGGACTATTACTACTATCATCCATTCAACGCTCTTGTCAATTGGCACAATAAGGCTACTATGTATTGGTACTAATGGACACCTATTTTAAAGTACAATCCTCTTCATGTGAGAAGTAACAAGTGTTTAATTAACGCGCTTTCACATTAAATTCGGCAATGCCTATTTTTAATCATGTGCAGAAAGTGTTCCATGCAAAAGGAGCGATGGTAGTCCGAAGCTTAAGTGCGCTTGCTGCGATTTTAGCTTGCATTGATATGCAAAGCAAATACTTAAGTTAAATTACGTTTAGCTCCCATGGTAAGGGAGCTAAACGTAATAGTTGGATTCTGTCCCTGTAACTGATAGTTCTGAAAATTGTCAAATTTCGTCAAAGTCAAAACAGGGAAATATAGCGAACTTTACTAAAGATAAATACTTAAATTACTAAAGATGCAATCTAAGTTACTTGTATTTAATATTGAAATTATTTTTAACACTGAGCAGAACTTTTAATTACAATACCGTTGAAGAGCATTCAATAATAATTTACAAAAAAACTATTAGATGTAACCATTCAAATCAAAGTACTTTGTCCTGCCTTATTTATAGGAAGCATAAACTTGCTTATTTGTATGCCTGATTTACTCCCAGTCAAATATAAATTACCACTGTCAAACAAATCTGTAACAAAATTCTTGGATTGCTGTAGTTTTTTAAAGCAATCTTTGTGCCAGTTTTAATGAGAGTATAGATGGATTAATTCATAGTATACGTTTCTAGACACCTGAGGCTAAAATTATATATTTTTAACAGGCTACGCGAGCGTTAGGAATGATATTGCAGTGTATCAAAAGTAAGTGACTTTCAACGTTTTTATACGTTTGCAATATTAACTATCCGCTCTTTAAAAATTGACAGTGTATGGTCTACTATACTTTTAAGAATTACTATAAAAGGGAAATAAATGGACGGAAGTAGAACCCGTATCCCATCCCATTCCAACCAATTAGAATGCATGTATGGTCTCTTTAGATTCTGCCCATTGTGGAGGATGTTAAAGTCATTAATACTTTTAGTTATTTAATTTTGGTTTTCTAATGCTCACTGCCCTTGAGGATAACTGTTCCATATCCGCAGCAATTACTCAGGAGACATAAGGACCCTTTTTATAGTTTGGAAAAGTATGATAAATGGTGATAAAGGGTACAATGAGTAAAGCACTGTTATTAATATAGTCCGAATTTTCAGACGCTTTCATTTATTTTGATGTTATAGACCCTGCAAGGATCATTTAGACCAAGGGTGGCGAAAATGCTTTTCTCTCTGGAGACATCAAATATGCAACACGCACTACACCACTCAGCAGCACATGGAAAACAAATGAATAGACGGCTAGAAAAGGAGTTGCGCCTGCGAGTCGCAGTGCCTCGCAAGTCGCGCTTTCGCCACCACTGATTTAGACCATCAGCTGTGTACCAAATTGAAAATAATCAGTTATATAGAGGTAATTTAGGTTTATTTAATTTGACTTACAAGAAGACTCCACACTCTGAAAAAATGGTTTAAGGAATATGAGATACATTGAAGACCGGCTGAAACATATATTACTATACTGAGAGCTTCACCAGCTTTCCAACCGATTTTGTAAACGTTTATTATGCCGTAAGCATTGGTAACCTCCTGAGAAAACCTCCAGTAACAAGCTACCCTTCACATTGCTCCAGAGTTAACATCGGTCGATAAAAATGGAGCTACATATTTAGAGAAGTGATGGGCTACGACCACAAAAACTTGCCTATACCCAATGACGTTGTACAGTCCCGTCACTTAGATGTGAAATTAATTAGCATTAATTAAGAGCACATACATTTTATACATCATGCACAGTAGAGTCTGGAATTCAACTGAGAAGATTAAAACGTGTAATAGGGGCTTAAAACGCACTGAATGGCTGTAACTTAAACTTCAAGATGAGAAACTAGTTCGTCTGATTTACACTAGATCTTTTTGGGGGTGTGCTGTTGAACGTTGCTTTTAACTTGAATTAGGTTTGCAGAGAAGGCGAATTAAATTACAGGAATGCTCAGTGAGCCCGGGGCAATAGACCTTAGAGTTATCTAGCTATTTCCTTCTTCATGATAATGATCATCGTGTTCTTCTTCTTCTTCTTCTTCTTCTTCTACTACTACAACTACTACTACTACTACTACTACTACTATTACTACTACTACTACTACTACTACTACTACTACTACTACTACTACTACTACTACTACTACTACTACTACTACACTTCTTCTGCTACAGCAACAAAAACAACAACTACTACTAATACGGCTACCACTACCATTATCACCACCACCACCACTACCTTTACCACTACCACTGCCTATATATAGATACACTACGTGATCAAAAGTATCCGGACACCTGGCTGAAAATGACGTACAAGTTCGTGGCGCCCTCCATCGGTAATGCTGAAAGTCATAATGGTGTTGGCCCACCCTTAGCTTTGTGGACAGCGTTCACTCTCGCAGGCAGGAATGGCAGCCCATTCTTCACGGACTGCGGAACTGAGGAGAGGTATCGATGTAAGTCGGTGAGGCCTGGCACGAAGTCGGCGTTCCAAAACATCCCAATGGTGTTCTATAGTATTTAAGTCAGGACTCTGTGCAGGCCAGTCCATTACAGGGATGTTATTGTCGTGTAACCACTCCGCCACAGCCCGTGCAGTATGAACAGGTACTCGATCGTGTTGAAAGATGCAATCGCCATCCCCGAATTGCTCTTCAACAGTAGGAAGCAAGAAGGTGCTTAAAATATCCATGTAGGTCTGCGCTGTGATCGTGTCACGCAAAACAACAAGGGGTGCGGCCCCCTCCAGGAAAAACATGACCACAGCATAACACCACCATCTCCGAATTTCACTGTTGGCACTACACACGCTGACGTTCACCGGGCATTCGCCATACCCACCGAGGCGTCGTTTGGCATTTTCCTGCGCGATGTGTGGCTTATGAGCAGCCGCTCGACCATGGAATCCAAGGTTTGTCACCTCACGCCTATCATAGTACTTGGAGTGGATCCTGATGTAGTTTGGAATTCCTGTGTGATGGTCTGGATAGATGTCTGCCTATTACTCTTTACGACCCTCTTCAAATGTCGGCGGTCTGTGTTAGTCAACAGACAAGGTCGGTCTGTACGCTTTTGTGCTGTACATGTCCCTTCACTTTTCCACTTCAGTATCACATCAGAAACAGTGGATCTAGGGATGTGGAAATCTCGCGTACAGACTTCTGACACAAGTGACACCCAATCACCTGACCACGTTCGAAGTCCGTGAGTTCAACGGAGCGTCCCATTCTGCTGTTTCACGATGTCCAATGACTACTGAGATCGCGGATAATGAGTACCTGGCAGTAGGTGGCAGCACAATGCACCTAAGATGAAAAACGTTTGTGGGGTGTCCGGATACTTTTGATCACATAGTGTATGTGTGTATATCAGCATCACACGTCGTGCAGTGCAATCTATATTAATATAAAGAGAGAACATTCGTGTGTCTGTGTTTTGAAGCGGGCTATTCTCGGAAGCCACTCAAATGATTTTACAATTATTTACAACTATTGACTGTAAGATATTTTCAAAAATTCTAAACCTGGGCATTTTAGGGGAGAGGTCACATTTCAATTTGCTGTTTTGAATATCAGAGAATATTTTGGCACGTTATTGATAACATGACTGAGTTTTAATGACTTCCAGCCAAAGGGTAAATTGGGGAGGTTTAACATGTTTTAAAATTGAACCATTCCTTCACAATATAATTATAAAATTATAAAAATAATTATAGCTTTAGTTATTGCTTGCATATTTGCATTTTAATTAACCTTTCAGATAATAGGGGCTTGTGAGTAATTTGGCAAAACAAATAGAAAATTGAGATTTATATTGTTACTTTCTCTTCCACCTATCTACAGTATTTATTCCATTCAGAAGTTTGATATGCTTGAATCACAAGATACTCTCTTATGGTATTATTAAAATACGCGTAAAGTTCTCGTAGGACTCAGATTTATCGGCGAGCAGGAACTTCAGTGAAGTAATCGCAAAAACTTATGCTCTGCTGAAATAACGTTTTTGTTTTACAATATATAAAGAGTCAAAAGGAAATCTTTCACTTCAGAAAATTTAGGTGTCTGAGAGAGAGAATGAGAGAGTGAGAGTGAGGATAAGAGTGAGAATAAGGAAGAGTGAGAGAGAGGGAAAAATTACTCTTAAGGATGCGAGCAAACAAAATTAATGTTTTGTAAACAGGACGTGAAGTGTTCTTGTTTCTTATGGAATTTTATGTAGGTAACTGGGAAATCGTAATAGGGAGCGTAAGGTATGGAAGTTGTTAAAATATAGCGTTTGTGTCAATTAACCCTCGTTGTAGCTTTGGGTGTTTCCTAACTATTCGTTGTTTTATGCAAAAGTATTCCATGGAAAGACTAGATAAATTACTATCTATGTAATATTTTTGAAAAACGAAATTAAGTGTTATTTTCATTTCTAACACGTAACTGTGTGCAAATTGCTTGTTTGAAATATTACTTGTATTAACGTAAAGAAGATGGAAGAATCATTTTAATGGGCAATATAATTAACGAATACCTTAATAATCTAAAATGTGACACTTAAGAGACCTAAATTTCCAAGCCTTAGTTACTACCGAGCTATAGTAACAGTATTTTGATAACACAGAGTTGCCAATACGAATAAAGAAGAGTATGAATTAAGCATGACAATTCAAAATGGAGTTATTCTGTGAATCTTCCGTTGAATAAAATCTTTACGGTATTGGTGATAAAATAATTGTTTATTTTCTATCATTTTATTAATTTTTACTTAGGAAAACAAACACCAAATGCATTTAATACTTGAGAGTTTATTCACATACCCTTGGAGGTATTAAAATTTCTCATCACTTAAGATTAACCCAAGATGAAATTGAGTTTTTTTATATATGGACACTCATTAACTACAAGTTCTTAGCGTCCCATACTGCATTTGGCGTGAAAGACAAGAAATTTTGCTCATAGGCCTCTTTATCAGGCTTGAAGTTCTTTTATTTGAGGAAAATCTACCACACGGCACCATGGTCTTTACTTCCTTCCGGACTTCCCTTCCTATGCTAAGGATTTTCACGCCCGAAAAAATCCATCGACCGCCGCCGGGTTTGAATCCGCGACCTCGGGACCCAAGATGAAGCGAATTACACTGAAACACATACGTATGTAGTATACGAACACGTGAAGGAGGATGTAACTAGAACGGGCGTGGTATGTGGTTGCTGTAATCATTCACTCATCGTTTCGTTCCGCAACATGCCGGACTGACGTTTCACAAACATATTAGCGGATTTCCTGGGTACGAACTTAAGTCGCATAATGGGAGGAAGTACTCTGTCCGGAACGCTCTTGTTAAAAGGAAAGCTGCATCTCTAATTCATGTCTTCTTATAAAAACCCCGCAGCAGTTGAACTTCTCATAGTTTCTCCTCTACTGTCCAGACATGAAGATCTTGGTAAGTAAAGGGCTTCGGAAACTAAAATTGCAATATAGCACCTCTTAGAAGATGTCCTGCAGACTCTTTAGTTATGGGGTTAAACAGATGAGAATACTTTGACGTTTCCGAAGGTTTTGGATTCTAGATGAATCTAAAAACCGCAAATACAAAAACTAATCAAGTTTAAGGCAGTGTATCGTGTAGTAATTTGCAAAAGAGTGACAACAATTTATGTTCTTTGGCTGTTTTATTATGTTTACACCTTGTATTTTCATACTATGCTATTGCTTTCGTAATATCGACAATTTTAAAGGCTCCAAATGGTCACTTCAATGACCCCCCATGCCATTTGGATAAACTGCAGTGCTAGACTACAATCCTATTTTTCGCAGTTTTTTCTGTATTTTTCTCTATTCAAAGTAATCTGCGCACCACAGTTTTCGATTTTCACGACTAACATTTTGAGGATCACATAAAATATTATAGAGATAAAATTTGTGCAATTATTAAAATAAGTATTAATTCATTTTCAATTAAAATATTTTGCATAACTCATATCTGTAAACTTGAAAAAATCGTTAATGCATATACAAAACATTTTTTGTGATACACCAATTAAAATGAATAAATTTGTGCTCAACAATTTATATATATTTATATATTGTATATATTAAATTCAAAAGGATAGATGCAGTAAACCGTTTTAGTACAAGGACGAATTTTAATTAACATCTAAATTGGGATTAATTACGAATAAGTAATTTTTTAATAAAATGGTTTGACAAAGGCTATTAAAATGTTATATGTATGCATAAAATTAAATTAAATTGAGTTTTATTTATGGACGCTCTTTAACTGCTGTAGTCCTTAGCGTCTCATTCTACATTGGGCGTGAAAGACAGTAATTTTGCCTCTGAGGCCTGTTTATCAGGCTTGAGGTTCTTTTACATGTCATTAATCTACGACACGGGACCACCGGCTTTACTTCCCTTCCAAAGGAAGCCATGCTAAGGACTTTTACGCCCAAAAAAAATCCATTGCCCTCCACCGGGTTTGAACACGCGACCTCGAAACTAGAGGTAACCACTACACCACGAAGGACGACTATGTATGCATATGTTTTACTTAGAGATACAAGTTAAAATTTTCAGCTTAAACAAAAGAGTTTTTTAGGCTTTTTCACATTTTCATTGCTCTAATGTAGATTCATTCATATAACATTCATTCACATTCATCTAACATTCTTAATTATTCTCATGTATGTCTTCTGAGAATGCCTCCTAAGCGTTTCCTGCTACAAGACTAGATGCAGATGCCACCGATTTCAAAACGGCAATAAATCGTATTCTTTTAAAGCTTCTGTTTAAGAATATAGTTGCAATTGAGGAAATTACAACTTCAGATTACGAATCGTGCGGAAATCACAGTAATTATACTGCCATGAATTCTATGATCAGTGACTACCTACGACAACAGAATCGAAAATATTGATACAGAAGTAAATGTGATTTTCATTCCAATAAAGTCAACGGCACAATAAATAAAAGGGGTTTAAAATATTTTATTTAAATTTAGTTTATAATAGCAACCCGGCGGCGCCGTGGCCGAGTGGTTAGACCGCTCGCCTCCCACCGAGGCGGCCCGGGTTCAATCCCAGGGACCTGCATGTGGGATTTGTGGTGGACGAAGCGGCGTCTAGGCGGGTTTTCTCCGGGTTCTCCGGTTTCCCCCGCCATTCATTCCACCAACTGCTCCATCACCTTTCCTTTCATCCATTTCACCATCCGTTTCATCTACTTCCTTCATCCCATACCAGGCATCGGGCTGATCACCCATCCTGGATGCTCTGTCTGATCCATGAGTGTCTGCTCCTCGACGGGCCTCTGACCCCAGGCACCCGCTTGTAAGTCCTGGGGGGTGTAAGTTCTACATAAGAGGAGGGTAAACAGATAATGAATGAATTATAATAGCAACCCCTGTTTTGAATGTAACAGTGCAGATATTATTTTCTAATGCGGAATTAAATTGTAGGAAACCTCCTGCATTCACTTGTCGATTTCGAATTATAATACAGATGTTTCCGCAATTTACCAGCAAATAAAGCCATGCTAAGTATAATCATTGCGGCCGTTTTTAATGAGGCGGTGCGGTTCTGTGTTTGAGCGATTGGACTTTCTTCTTGTCTATACGGTGAGAGCAGGAGAACAATAATTTCCTCGAAATTTTGAATTTTAGTAACGCATCTTCCTCCGACGCCATCTCCGGAAGAGTGGTGAAGAGCATTTTCTGTATCTATGTACAATTTGTTAGGTTGACATCGCTTCCATTGTTTCCCTTTGTACTTGCTTATACGTTATTGATGGCCATGTTCACAGAATTTAAAACAATGCATACTTAATTGAAATGTAGCTTTCCCAATTCGTGTTAATTTAATAGGTAGTCACTACATAAAGGGTAGAGTTAATAGTAATTACATAATTAACATTAATCACATTAATAAACAATTACATTAATAATCATTTTAAAGTTAACACGTCCAAATAATCTGCTTCACCATAGAGACCATAAGGATAATGTACCTATTTCAAATAATAATAATAATAATAATAATAATAATAATAATAATAATAATAATAATAATAATAATAATAATAATAATGATCCAACTGCCGGCCTCACGCATACATGGGTACATCCACCCGATATGGGGAAATCGTGTGGTCAGCATCATGCTTCCTCTCTCGGAATGTTGGTTTCCGTGATCGCTAGCTATATAGAATAACTCCTAAAATTAAAGGCATTAATGAGGAAACAAAAGATCTGATATGTTTCATTCACACGACCTTCTCTATCCTGTATCGTTTAGTAGCGAGTATATAAATTATTCTTATGAAAGTTTATTTTCCTATCTACTTAATTTTATTTTCCTATCCACTTAATTCTAATCGAGATAAACCTTTCCAGAAATAGCTGCATTACACATTTCGTTATTTATGCAAAGGGAAGAGTGATAGGCAAATGTTTTAGAAAACTGGACACTATACGCTGGCCTTAAAATTCCATACTTGTCCATGACAGCGCGAAAAACAGCTGAAAACCAACAGGACTTTAAAAGAATGACAGAGTATTGAACAATTCGAACCATTAATAACAGATATCTCGGAAATGGCTAATACCACAAAAAGTTATTTAAAATACTTTGCCTGTTTTAAAGAGATCTACATTTTTTTGTGTAGTACGTTTTCGTCTATGGCTTAACGTTTACCATTTATACAATATTATACAAAATTTCTTCCAAATGAAGAGGACTTCACAGGCTATTCAAGGTATACATACAGAAAATTCAAGATATACATTTTATTTGTAATGTAAATATCTTTAATATGTGGATAAAAGTAGTATGGAGATTTACATTTTAGGAAACTTTACTGACCACGTTTTACTAAAATGGACATTAATTTGTGTTCTACAAAGCAAAAAAAAAAAAGAGGTAAACAAATGATAGACATTACTTAAGAAAACAACCTTTGTAGCATTTAAATTAAAATGTAAATGAGGATAATGCTCATAAAGCGTAAAATATGAGTCTGCATTTCAGTTACCTCTGATCTTTTAGAGATTTTAAAACTTATTTTATCGCTCGTTTAACATTTTTCTATTATGTTACATTAAATGTCGAGTAACTTAAATTAGCATTAAAATTCTGAAGTTGCTGTTTCCCTTGTAGTGTACATTATAACAGTGTATTTGTAAATAAACAATCTACTCCCTAATTGCTGGCTATCTTTCTGATTAAGTAAATGAGTTTCCTTGAAATTTAATAAGGTAATTACCATTGAAGGCATTTCCTGGAAAGCAGAGCACCGTTGTTGACCTAATTATAAAAACATCAATGAATTCCTTGCTGCCCCCAGCATCTACTTCGCTTCCAATTTACATCATAATATTAATTTAAATAGAAACTTATTAACCTTTATGTTGGTATGAAATCGCATGCATTATATAGATTTATTATCAAGGTTCTTTTTAGTGTTTAGCCTGGACTTCCAAAAGCGATAAATTATTTGAAAATGGGGCAAAATTCTGTAGCAATATAAAACATCCTTTAATGGGCCAAATTTTAATCAAGCTGAATATGGGCAAACTTACTGTATATACCTAACAAACACATATGTTGAGGAAAAAATCTAGAAGGTAAGATACTCTGTATATATATGACAGAACCCGTTATCTTAATAGTTACTTATGATAAAGTATTAAAAGTGGAGTTTATTTTACAATTAGAAATGTTTGCGGAACGAGATTGAAAGCCGAGTGTAGCAATTCATGAACAATATAAAATCATTTTAACATGTGGTGTCATATACTGCCCTGAATATTAAATTACAAAGTATCCAGCCAAAATTTGCGTGGAAATAACAGTATAACATTACGTACATTCAGACATGCGCAGTGGAGAGCTCCAGTCTTGTTATTAGGCCTTCATTGTTAGTTTGACCTTCGTAGCACCAGAACAGACATGATCACTTACTAATCATAACATTCTATAATACATAGAAGGCTGTATCAAAAATAAATTAACTTACAAGATATAACACTAATTTTATTAATAAACATATTTATTTAATAATATTATTAACATTATTTTGCTATTCCTTTAAAGTAATTTTGATGTTGATTGTGCAATTGTTACAATTTTGTAATATTAATTCCATGTGCAGAGAAAGTAGCATTGATATTAATAACATTATTGACTACATTGTTTGGATTGGACGTCTTTGGTAACGATTCCAACGTTATGCTCTACGCTGCTTGGAAAATTTCTCCTGGTTCTACCGAATCCATTTCCGAGTCATTCAAACAATCCGCCATTACATGAATCGAAACAAGGCTTCCGCTTAATATACATATAATTTTCATCGCAAGAAACGAGGGTGGTAACAATGCAATGCATAAAAAATGTATTCCACTGAGTGTTATTATCTTCAATTTCTATGAGTGGCTCGTGTTAAAAGCCCCACTTTTAGACCCTGCTGTCTACAAAAATATCTTAAATTATAACCAGAAAGTTTTGTGGAGTCTAGTTTGTTACATTGTTACAGATCAGAGACACTACCAACAATGAGGGATAATCTGATTCAAATCGTCACTAAACAGGTTCTACTCTAAGGGAGTGTAAAAGCTAGTATAAATGTAAAAATACTTATATAGCTTTCGGGGAAAAATTAGAGTTCAGGCCAGATCCCAGGTGAGTGGAAGATGACAGGTACAAATAAGATACTTATAATGGTTGTATTCTAGTTTTAAAATCCTTTCTAGGTAGTACCAATGTCGGAATTCATGGTTCACTGGTTATGTAATAAACACATATGTGTGGAAGTTGGGGCAAGACTTAAGTGACTTTTTATGATATCGTAGATGTTTTGCTTAGCTAGATGAATACAGGATGCTCTAACTCTAAACAAAATGCCTTTACACTACATTAATGTAAAGCCTTCTCCAGCAACACGAGGTGTTAAGAGTTTCTTTCTTTCTTTTCCTTTTTTATGGAATTGATCAGCATAATCGTGTACAAGTCTGTCACGACATGAGTGTGTGTGGTGGAAAGAGCAGCTAAACCTTTACGAAACAAGTGGGCGGGACATCGGAAAGAGATTCTGGTAAAGAAAACATCCGCATTTCCGATTTGAATTTACTAGTGAGGCTGGGGCCTGCAAATGTAGAAGTGTTTTCATTTTGTGACTGTAATTTCCCGTTCACCTTGCCCCTCATTCCCCTCTTATCCCTAGCCTTGTTTGTCAACAAAAAACAGTAGCGCCCTCCTCCAAGTGCATTCATATCATGGCCGACTAATGTAGGTCTGGAACCAAATACAGTAAATAATAGAGTAAATAATAACTAGAACGGAGGTCGATTCTAACAACCTAATACATTACTTACAGAAAAGGCAGCATAATTTGCATAACGCACTGAATAATTTACAAATAAATGAATTATTCAAATACGAATAGATACTATAGAACCTATTGAACGTAGCAGTTTCACGCATGACTCGGAATGACAAATGTGGTAAGTGTCGCAAATGGTAGGGAGATTTGTGTGTGTAATTGTTATGATAGTAGTACTACTACTGCTACTGTAACGGAATCATACTAATGTAATAATAATCTTGTTGTTGCTACTACTACTACTACTACTACTACTACTACTACTACTACTACTACTACTACTACTACTAACAACGATGATTGCTGCCGCTGATGATGATATGATGGCTATTCCAGTAAAACCCAATAGGTCACAGAGACGAATGTCTGAGCAAACGTTTTGAGACTCTTTGACATTCTTTGAGGTGAAACAGCCATTCGGGCAATCGTGAAGTCGATTGTATTAAATGATAATAATGTCAATAATAATAGTAATATTAATAATAATATAATTGTATGTGATAGTGACCATCCAGTATGGAATAATTTCAGGTATGTCTGTTGCTGTTAACCGCAGCCGTTTTGGCTGAAGAAAAGGAAAAGGAGAAGAAAACTGACAAAAGAGGACTTGATGGCCTGGGTTATGGAGGTTTCGGACACGGAGGAAGTGACTTCGGCGGATTTGAACACGGAGGAAGCAGCTATGGAAGCTTTGGGCACGGAGGAGGCGATTATGGTAGCTTTGGACATGGAGGAGGTGGTTATGGTGGAGAATCTCATCACGTGAAAGCCATCACCATAACCAAGGAAGTCAAAGTCCCTGTACCACATCCCTATCCTGTCCATGTAGAGAAGAAGGTACCATATCCTGTGAAGGTACCTGTCCCTGTACACGTGGAGAAGCCGTATCCTGTACATGTACCCAAACCCTATCCTGTGTACGTGGAGAAGAAGGTACCATATCCTGTAGAGAAGGTTGTACCATATCCTGTGAAAGTACCAGTGAAGGTACCTGTACCAGTACCACATCCAGTGCCTGTCCCTAAACCTTATCCTGTAAAGGTACATGTCCCTAAACCTTATCCCGTGAAGGTGCCCGTCGTGGTGGAGAAGAAGGTTCCAGTGTACATCAAGGGACATGATGGAGGATACGATTTCGGTGGTCATTCCTTTGGAGGTCACAGTTTTGGAGGCTATGGCTTTGGACATGGTCATTGAATAATGTACTTATTTAATTTTAATAAGAAATAAAAATGTTGTGAAAAAGCTTTTCGATGATTTTGTTTTACCTTTTGTGTAATATTAATATTTTGGCTGAGGCAAAATTTAGCACCATTATTTAATGTGTTTCCTGACATTGATTCAAATATAACTGAAAAGCAAAATAAGGAGACTGAGTGTGCTTTTAATGTCAGAATCAAGAGAATGTAGTCTGTCTGAGATATCAGTGCATGTATTTTTCCAACCGCTGGATTGTGTGGATATTAAAACATCTTTTTGCTGGCCACGTCGTTAATATGTAATCTTGGAATAAGATTGTGAATGACTATTTATCTGTCTCCACCTTACATGAACATGCTACCTGTCAAGTCAAGATTGCAATATAAATTGTTATAAAGCAATGTTTACGATGTAGGAATCACTAGTTCACGTTTTGTATCCTTAAGAAGCTGTCAGAATCACGATTTTCTCCCTTGATATCTCATGGTCAGCAAAATTTTCAGTTTTCCTAATATTCGACTTGTCTTTCCAACTGTGGCTAGCCCTTTAATGTTTACTTTCCATACATGCAGGTATGTGTATCAGGGTGAAAATTATTCTTCTCAGTTGTTAAAGAAAATATATACCATTATATTATATAACTTAATTATTTGATATGTTACATTCGCCTGACTTTCTCTACACTCTATGGCTTATTAGTGGGTATACAAATTATTCTTCCGAAATTGTATTTCCCCATCTACTTCATTTTGATGTGGTGAAACCTTTCCGGAGATAGCTGCATTACACATTTCGTTTTATATACAAAAGGGAATATCAATAGTCAACTGATTTAGAACGGGACGGTATACGCTGGCCTTACATTTCCATATCCTTTCCATAACATCACGAAAAACAGTTTAGCGAACGACTTCCCGGAACCAGAGCTTAAGCCCAAAGCTCCCCTCCTAAATCCAGGGGAAGGCGTCAACCGAGTAACTCTCCCTCCCGTGGGGTTTCCCATGAGGCCAATACCCATAAGCTAAAAAGCGAGGAATGAAGTGGATACGCCGCTTATGCGTGTCATCCCGAAAGGGAGATTACGGAAATCCTCGGTAGGGCCGACAGCAATCTAGCATGCTACCTCCCAGCTCTCCAGGGCGGTGCCGGAGGACTTTGAGGCGTCTCACAACCCTGCCTGAACGGAATACCTCCAGACACCCCAATCTCCCATGGGTATCGGGAACCACTGCCCCGCAGCCGAGTCCAACCCAATCCAAACAACCCCTGACGGGTGGGGCTCGGATGTTTGGCCCAGCGTACTTCTAGTAACGCCAGGAGTGCTCAGGATCTGCAGCGCCCGCACCATGGCAGCTGAAGGGGTCAGAACCCTCCCCCCTTACGGGACATCGCGAGAAACAATTGAAAAAGGACTTGGAAAGAATGGCCAAGTATTAAAAATTCGAACCAATAATAACGGATATCTCGGGAACGGCTAATACCACAAAAATAAAGTTATTTTAAATAAATTGTGTGTTTTGAGAGATCTAAGTTTTTATTCGTGTAGTACGTTCTGGTCTATCGCTTAACGTATACCAGTTATATAAGATTATACAAAATTCCTTCCGAATGAAGAGGACTTTACAGGCTATTCAAAGAAAATTCAATATATACATTTTACTTGTAATAAAATATCTTTAATATATGGTATTTTAAACAAAATCCTTAGATCCATTTTTATAAAATCAAAAATTTCCTAAAATGTTACATGAAAAGAGTAGTTTGGGGTGGGGGCTTTGTTGCAAATCTTCGTATCGCATCTTTGGTGTTTATCAGACTTTTAGTTTTTGAGTTATGCTGCTCTCTCTCTCTCGCTCTCTCTCTCACACACGCGCGCGCGCGGAGCGCGCGATATATGTAGTGGAGAAAATTAAAATGACTTAAAATCTGATTTACAGGTACAGCAATAATTATTTATATATGCGGTGTGGAGCAGCCTCGCTAATCGCACATCCTACAGTCATCTTCCCATCGTGTAAAACGAGCTCTCCAATGTGAGGAATATCAAGTTTGAATATAATCATGAAGATGGAAATAAACTTAATTTGTTAAATCGTATTTGGATTCAAGTGTCTGAAAGGAGTGTACGAGGGTCATGCTATAATTCGCTGTTAATCAATATTTGATATTAAAATAACTGTTAGTGCTACCAACCCATTTCCTCAAAGGGTTTTCACATAGTCTCTGTGCGGGTTGCACACTTTTTCCTGTAAAGCCCTGAGAACTACCGTTTCTCTCCAGACAGCGCAATGACCGCCCTATCTCCGATAAGATATCCTGTCTTGTTGGGAAATCCTCAATAAGGCATGGGGTCCTTCATCTTCCGAAACAAGTCGAAATCGCAGAGGCAATATACCAGATGAACATAGGCGCCAACTTGTTATACATTTGGGAGGAAGGCAGAATTGTACAATAAAGTTGGGTATTAATAAAATATTTAGTCCAATTACTAAGGTAAAAGGTATTTAAAGTTTGAAGAACAGCAATGCTAGGTTTGTTGTTTTCCGGGAAAGTGTTGCGTCTCAGTTAATTTCTACCGACACGCATGGCCTTGGTCTTGAAGACATTGGACTCGTGACCTGAAGGTCTGCGGTTCAGATCCCGCCAGGACTGTGTTCCGTGATTGAAGTTGCTTCCAGGTTTTCCTAATCTTTATAAGTGGCAAATGCTGGGGAAATACCCCAAACTCAACCTGGGACGTTTCTTTCCAAAATTTCCTTTCTCAGTTATCATTTCATTTTGTGTACCAACAGTGTCCAGCGCCTGTGGTGCCGTATGTAGTAAGAGAGGATATTAAACACTTCTAAAACAAGTTCATTCCTTCTTAAAAGCTCTGTCACTGCATGGAGATCTAAGTTCATAATTCTTTATGATGGAAATGGATGAACAGCAACAGCGTTTAGGCGAATACAAGGAATTTCAATCCATAGCCATCCTAACGACAGAAGTAATTTTAAAAGCTTGCTACTATTTAGATGTAAGAATAGTCATGAACTCGAAAATGGACACAATTCCTATAAGTGGATTTCCCACACAAAGTGAATTGCATTTTGCATCACACCTTACTTCGAAAACTGATCGCAGATGTTAAAGCTACAATAATATATTATGCAACAAGACTATAATGGTAGTAATTAAAACGCGAGTACCTTTATGAAACGAGGGGTAGCGAGTCTTAATAAGCTTTATAGTCAAGTTGCATACACTGCTTTTGCATACACTATAATTTTAAAACTTCCAGTTTTTTAAAAAAAATATCTTACCTTGTTAATTGTGTGTAATTAAATGCTGATCGGATGGCAGAACTGAACAGGACTTTGAGCGTGTTTGCAAGTAGTGCAATATATGACAGCACTGTTGAATCCATGTCATATTTATTGATTTTTGCAGGTAACGTGAAAGCAACACACACTAAAGTAAAGGAAATGAGCTCAATTTATTAAAATATTTAACTTACAATAAACAGAATTTATTTTATTTTAAATACATATATTTCATTGTTTATCTGCGGAATGGATCCCAATGGACTGCTGCTTTGAAGGCGTTAAAATGTATGGGCTAGCTGCGCGCGCCACCAAGTAAGATCATAATGTGTCGAAGTATTATGGATGCCATAACAGTTCAGTTACGTCACATGTAATCAGCGTGGTCGACCAAAGTATAATAGGGGTGTGTCAACACGAGAATAATTCGGTATTTGGTGCTCCATTCTGATCCTATGAAATCCAGATTGCGTCCAAATGCGTCATCATGACTTTTGTTGAACTCTGAATGTGAAATAAAGGTAATCGTTTGCAACTCGGTTTGATGTATTTAAACAATTTTTGTGTGTTTGTTTAATGAGAAATCCATTGTGAAATTTTGGGGGGCCATACCCTTCAGTAAAATTGTTGGGAGACGATGCCCCTGGCTTTTTAAGATGGGAGCAGAAAATGTCTTGGCGCCCCTAATTTGCCGCCTATGCAGGAGAATAAGTGGAATTTCTTAATTTATGGTATAGCGATAATGTAGCAGGATGGCTGCCAATGATTTTTTTATTCCTTTGTACCCCATCTTTATCGGTTATATCGGCGGTCGTTGGAACATATTGTCTACCGGCAATGGTGTTAACTTGTATACAGTTGTCATTGGATTTCTGGTTTTTCTCTGGGTTTTATACATTAGATCTCTCTCTCTCACTCTCTCTCTCTCACTCTCTCTCTCTCTCTCTCACACACACACACACACACACACACATTCTCACTTCTAGCTCTGGGGAGGATAGGAAATAATTTTGGCTAGAGAAAAGTCCCCACCCCAGCGGGAACCGAGCCCGAGACCCCTCGCACAACAGGCAGATGTTCTACGCACTGAGCTACGGGGTGAGCCACTGCTAATGTTGTCATACACAATCAGGTGGCTTTCCAGATGTTTGTTTCTCTTGCGCCGAATCTTTATACTACTCGACTAGGATTGTTACACTTGTCCTTGCGTAAACATGCACTTGAATATACGCAGAAGCCAGCCCAGCGAAGTGCAATGCTATTGTGGTCGAGTTATACTTTTGGGCAGGTCAGTGCAGTAAACATGGCCTTGTAAACTCAAATGATATTGCATTTCAATCATAGAGCACTTGAATTTTCACAACGGAGTGATGCTCTGAATGTGTAAGCACAGTTTTAGAGGTGCCAATAAGTCCCTAAAGCTGTATTTGTTGAAATGGCTTATTGTATTTCTCGAGGTTAACATTACCTGTGACGTATCAACATCAGTTTTGAACCAGAACTGGAAGCTACTAATTAGCGATCAATAATCATTATACTTTCGTGAAATTGGCATTATTTTTTGTAATTACTTGCGTTTTATAATCGAATTACAGAGTATTTATAGGAACTTCAATCAAAGTTATTCACTGCGTAGACAGGAAAAGACTAAGTCGCGGTCAAATCTTTTATGAGAAATTCTTTTCAACTTTGTTTGCTATCTGCAGCAGTACCCACTTATAGCCAAATTTTATACGGTTTGGAATTCTAACGTTATAATATAGTCCGAATGACGTAATTACGTGTAAGAGCCAATTTTTACCTACAAGCGCACACATTATGGAACGGAACACAGAAATCGAACCATTGATGACGGGACAAGCAGTTAATTTGTTATGCACGCGTTTCAAGTAAACATGCAGCGAAAACAACAGCCCAGTGGCAGCAAATGGCAACAGTGAATGAATAATAACTAGGTCAGAGAGAAGAGCACCGTTTAGGTAGACTGTAGAGTATCCGCCAAATATCGCTAGTGAAACAAAAGAGCAGTCGAAGCGGTGTCATCCTGCCTGTTGAGGTAGGGCAGTTCAGCCAACTGGCTCTACGTATACGCCAAGTAATGTCTGCCTTGCTCTCGGCGCAGACAGGAACTCGCTGAGAAGTGTAATGCAGGTAATGTAAGGGAAAAGGGAAAGTAATTGTTAAGGGAAATGTTAGCGGGGAAGCGGATTACACGTAGTGCAGTGGGTCTAGAATTGAACTAGACTGATTGTGCAGTACCCTTAAAGTGGTGGCAGCTGCCGCATGCACCATCCAAATTACGCATAAACAGCCGGAAAGTCACGGGCAAGGTAACTAAATTCACACAAAAAGCTATATAAACATACGCGTTGGCATACATACATTAAAATAGGTGTTGAAAACGATGACAGGTTCGTATTCTAACCTGCCTCATTTCCCCCCCCCCCCCCAGTTTATTTTACTTTCCCTACTAATGTATATTAAGGAGAGCAAGTATTGCATTCCACCGAAAAATTAGATACTGAGATTTCAACGAAAATGCATGTTTTGAGACCCACTGAATCCAAATAAAGCATTTTTGGAAACATGTCCGCGTGTGTGTCTCTGAACACGATAACTCAAAAACGAAAAGTCGGATAAATGCCAAGCTTGGTATTTAGATTCAATAGCTTTCAACGAAAATTTTCAACAAATTTCCTCCACCCCTAACTGCCCTTTACATGGAACATTTTTTGAAATTTCTGATTTTCTAGCAAATGGCTCCAACAATTTTTATTTAAATACCATATATTAAATATATTTATATGACAAATAAACTGTATACCTTGAGTTTTCGGGGAGTAGCCTCTGAAGTCCTTTTCATTCGGAAGGGATTTTATATAATCTTGTATAACTGGTAAACGTTAAGCAATAGACGAAAATGTATTACACAAAAAATGTAAATCTCCTTAAAGCACAGAATTTACTTCTAATAAGCGGTTTTTGAGATATCCGTTATTAAATGTTCATGTTGCTCATTTCTTGGTCATTCCTCTTAAAGTCCTTTCAACATTCAGTTGTTTCTCCCAATTGGATGGAAATACCATAGAATTTTAAGACCAGCGTATAGCGCATTCTTAAACATTTAACTATCGCTGTTCTCTTTGTATCTGCATTAAAATGTGTAATGTAGCTATTTCTGCAAAGGTTTATTTGGATTAAAGTGTAGTAGACAGAAAAAAATAAGCTTTAGTAAGAATACTTTGTATACCCACTAATAAAGATACAGGATAGAGAAAGTCATGTGAATGCATCACGTCAGATTTTGTCAGCACACAGCGTCGTTAGTCTTTTTTTGTTAAAATGTACTCTTTGACTTGACTTTATTTACGAAATTATAGATATGACCTACTAGAAGTTCTAACATCTAGAAAATTACAACGGAATTTTGTCTGACGCTTTCTTCCAAAATAGTATTTTTAATAGGCATCATACAGAAACATACGTTATTATAAGTTACATTCAAACTTATTAATCAATTTAATACCAACGCACAATCCAAGTTTACCCTAAAGAAACAGCAAATTTCCGTCCTATGAAACTGCCAAAACTCAGCTAATGAAACACACGTGCCGTTTGCCCTAAGTTCGAGAACGAACCTAGCGGTAGATGCAACGACTCTCGCATCCAATATCGCTGTCTAATCGGTGCAGACTAGCTCTACACCAGCTGTGAAGGGCAATAGAATACATCCCAAAGCTGTGGTGACGGCATAAATGGAAGCCAGTGTACATAAGTGGCTTGAAAATACGATGCATTCAGCTTACTCTGCTCTTCTCTTTCCTTTATATCACTCACCAACGGCTCCCTTGCTGTGTACTGACTTCATGCAGACTCTGTGATCACCAGGCATGGGAATTTCTAAGCACTGAAACCAGGATGGAAGTAAATAAGGTTGAATTGTCATTAGACTATAGACAAAGACGTCGTAGATAACAAACCACCGCCAATCCTCGTACAATCTTTTGACAGCACTCGTACTGTTTTTTCCTGCCTGTCACTGACCCTTGGCCTCTCTTGTTTTGCATTCTTTGTAATGCAAACGTTTGAGGGTAGATAATTTGAAGACAACTACTTTAGATTTCCTGTGCCGGGTAATAACAGGTATAATAACTATAACATAGAGCCTGCAGGAGAAAAGCAACAGATAGATTTCCCTTAAGGAATATAGCACTTAGAAAAATTGATTACTTATGTTTACCTATGCTTCTTTAATTTGTACGTATAAAGAAAGACATTTAACACATCTTGTTGATATTTTTATAGATTAGATAATACTGTTTTCATATTTCGCTAGTGTTAATATTGCTTTTCGTACAAAATAATGCTAATTTCAAATATGTACAAGGATGTATGTAAAACATTTAATACCCTTTATTTCGGCATCTAATTATGCATGTTTTCAATTCCTCACACCTTGTTTACTTGCAGAACAAATATGTTAAAGATGGCAGATATATGAACGAACCTTTAAAGCCAGTTTCACTCTAGAGTGCTTTACAAAAGTTGCATTTTTACTGAGTGGAAAATGAAGTTTCATCAAAATAAAACTGAGAATATTCATATCTTGATGACCGGATTAAATTATCATAAACATATTTCTAATTCTCAGGTTATGTATCTATGAAAATCCAAAAACTCACAGATTTCATCTGATGTTTTTAAATTTTTAGCATATGTTCAGGAACATAAAACATATGCTTCACATAATATTTTAACGAGCTATGTCAAACAGTTAAGATATTATTTTTTTTATTCACATTGAATCACTTTTTGGTATAATATGAAATGATCCTTGATTTATCGTATTGCTCCCAAATTTTTAATCTGAGCTTAGTGTACAAACACAAAGAAACTGTTGTGCAGACATTTTAATTTTAATTAGTTTAGCAGCTAGGGAATATAATTTTGGCTGAACTATTAATATTTTAACTAGTGCACAAAATTTGTTGAATTCCCAACTGCTTAAGCTGTTCTGAAAAATTGAAGCCAATACTGGTAAGTTATAAACTGTGATCCAAGGGACAGTTTGAATAGTGAAAAATGTTGAAAAAAGGAATTGAGAGTAATGGAGTTTAAAGTTCAATGTGGTGCTTTATCCAAGTAGTACAGGATAAATAAAACAGCTGTTTATAGCTTTAAAGCTGTTGATATTAAAATAACCATTTGTGTAGCAGTACAAATTTAAGATATTATAAAAATGCAAAAAAAGAAAATATTCACATTTTTACATTTTTTGTCAAATTTCACAGACACATTGCCTTCATTCTTGGAAAGGCGATACCATAATTTGAAAACAGCGATTTGCTAATCGAAGAGTATTCTAATATTTTCTAAACACCACGTTTAGCCATAGTTCGAAACGTTTAGCAGGAGACGCCTGCACTACATCTAATTGTTCGAATATGTTTACGGACATGTAAAGTCGTTCTTATTTAGACTTGCCTTTCATAATAAGAGGCTTACGCTGAAAATGATCGATTATAACTGAAAAGAGTTTTGGGTGCGTCTTTACACGCCAGAATTGAAACAGTGAGCTGAAATAGGCTGCTCCACGCCAGGACAAAACCTTTCTGTTCGCTGGTACGATTATAAATTGTTATCGGTATTTTGGGAGGCTAAATAACTTGATAATAAGATACGATTTTGATTGAGGCATACAAACTGCTCCCTATATTTAGTGCGTTTGATTCACAGCTTTTCACAGAGATCATGATCATTAGCGCTTTTTAATCAAGCAAAAAGCTGCAAAACTATAGTTTTCAGATCATCAAGAAAATCATTTCAGAGACATGATAATGGCATTGAGATTATTGTAATAATTTCAAAGAAGCTACGTAAATCTATGTGAAGTGGAGAGAGATTTGCTAGTTGTTATGATGTATTTGGTATTTCTTTCATTGGTGGCTAGTCCCATTGCTAAACTTAAGAGGTTAGGGAACAACTCTGTTCCATAGTTATGTCGTTTGTTAGAATATATATATATATATATACATATATATACATATACATATATATAGTTCAGGACAAACCATAATGACTTCATCTCATCCCACTGCAGGCTGCACGTGCTATTTGATAGTGCTATATGACTCAGCGTCTGTTCCGAGAAGAAAGGCTCTTACGATTTGTCACGTGGATTATATAGATTATTGCGTTTTTTGAGGTGTAGTATGCAAAAGTAGTATCTCATTAATGCTTTACCTACCGCCGAGTAGGCACTAAAGTGGAGGAAGGATTGCCCTCGACCCGAATGTTCGATACTGAGATTTGACAGGAATATTTTAAGGTCCCTCTGAATAAAACCGTTTTAGATAATAGTCCCTGCACACGTCTGTGTGTTGCCATGTTTCTGAACAGCATAAATGAAAAACTAGAAGTCGAAAAAGTGTCAAACTTCAGGCGACGGTTTTCGAAAAAATTCCCTCCTCCCTCTCCCCAACTCTTTACGTAGACAGAATTTGTAATTGTTTATTTTCTCAAAAGTAGCTCTAATGATTGTGATTGAAATATTATATTATAATATCTGAGATATTAGCCTGGTAAATAAAGTGTGTCTTGATTGTGGTGCAAGTAGCCTTTAGAGTCCTCATCGTTCGGATTGAATTTTCTATATATTTGAAATTATAAGTAATATACCAATTTTACTACAGAAATAATGTATCACTATTAAAATATACATTTTGTACCAAATAAACGTTTATAAGAATTAGCATATTACAAAATATTCATTCTACCAAGCTGGTTTACGTAGTTACATCATATAATAGAACACGTCTGAAAATGTGGAATTGTTTTTTTCTGCACGAGTCCCGTAGTAGCGAAAATGACTCGTGATATAAACATTTGAATGTTACTTTGTATAAAATAGGCAATCAGTCGTTACAGATAAACAGGACACACATCACACTTATCGTTTCACATTGACTTATTAACGCATTAAAAACAAAACATGGGGTTTATAACCTTACTAATTAAACGCGGAAAGAAACGTAAATGAAATTGATAATTTAACTAAGAGCAATGCTCATGAGAGAACCTCATTTAAATACATAAACTACACAAATGATAAGGAGTTATACAAGAACAACTCTTTTATTTTTATTTCCGTTGACACATTGTACTTATTATTAGATTTCTTCTGATGTTAATCAAGTCAACACTCATGACCAAAATATAGGCTTGTTGGTAAAGTAAGTCAAGAATAATGTAAAAATCTCAGTTTCTATACGGAGGTCATATTCCTTGCTGTTTTATTGACTTTCGCGGACAAACCTTGGACCTCTTCTACTTGATGCAATGATGGATCTAATTTTGTGACGATTATTCCGCAGAACCTCTCGCTAAGGGCATAATGTGTTAAGTAGTGTTCCTTTCTCGCTATGCCAGTGCCTGCAGTGGGTTCCGTCACTGAACCTATACTTAGGGCATGTATACTTGCCAGCCATCTTAAAAGCCTCCTCCCATTCGCTGTTAGTCAAATCTTTTCGGTTTACCTAGCCACCTTTTGTTCTTTATAAAGAACTATAGGGTAGTTAAATTATATTCGAACCCACTCGCGGCCTATCTCTACTACGCGAGACAGCCGGCAGTCGCCGGGGAAATTACGCGGCAGAGGCGGACTAAAATCCTTACCTTATAATAGATGCTGGAAATGTTGACCTTCTCCTCTCCAATAGGCAGCATATCTCGTGTAAATATTCTCGCTCACTCTTCGAAACTCAGCAGCAGGAATTCTTGTGATTGGTACCGCTTTGGAGAGTTCGCCTCGAAAATCTCTGAAAAAAACTAGCGCAGCAAACAGGTGTTTCTCGATCTTCTGCGAGAAATGCTACGCATCTGCTGAAAGTGAAGCCCTATCGCTACACACGAGTGTAAGCATTAAAGCCAAATGATACCGCTAAAGTGTGAATTATTGTAACTGGTTTTTTCAATCCGTAGAAAGGCGTTTCATTGACCCTTAGCTTTTGTTTTTCACTGATGAATCTTGGTTTCATCTAAGTGGACATGTGAATACTCACAACAGTCGATACTGAGCTTCAGAAAAACCTGTGCTACTGGATGAAACGCCTCATTATGATCAGAAAATTGGAGTGTGGTGTGCGATAAGTGCTAGAAGAATAATAGGGCCCATATTCTTTGATGAAACAATAAATGCAGAGCAATATCAGAGGTTAATTCTGAGGCCATTTTGCAATCGCTTGAATGAAGAAGAGAAATCGTATGGTTGGTTCTAGCAAGATTCTGCAGCAGCACATACGGCTGCCGAATCATTACATGCAATAAAAAAGGTGTTTGATGACAGAATAATTAGTGTTGATTTGTGGCCCCCACGTTCTCTAGACCTAACGAGTTGTGATGTTTATTTATGGGGTTCTTTAAAAGACAAAGTGTATCGTTCCAATCCTCACACAATACAGGAACTTAGAGAAAGCATTGTGCAAGAAATCACAAGAATTCCTGCTGCTGAGCTTCGGAGAGTGAGCGAGAATATTTACACGAGATTATGCTGCCTGTTTGAGAGAAAAAGGTCATTTCCAGCATCTATTCTAAAGTAAGGATTTTAGTCCGTCTCTGCCGGCTGTCTCACGCAGTAGAGAGAGACCGTGAGTGTGTTCGAATAGAGTTTGACTACCCTATAGCTGGCTGTCTGACGTTGCACGAGTAGCTTTTTGAACCCGAAAGACGAATTAATTAATTTAATTTAACTCCCCACGTTCTTGAGGAAATTATTGTACGAAGATGTAGAAGGCTCTTATGGTGAATCCTCCGCTTTACCCCCTATAATTGTAATTTCGTACAGATCCGGACAATGCTAACAACGATCGAAAAAATCCGTTGATATTCCCGCGACTTCCTTAACCTCCCTCCGACAGTCTTTCAAGTTTTGGAAACGCTGCAAAGCCTCTTAAGCCGCTGTAACTTCTCTTTGGTTCCGTAGTTATTTAATAACACAAAGCTACACAGTTTTCAGGTAATACAAATACCTTTAACATAAACAACGAGATAGAGGCGAAGCTGGTGAATATGAAGATTCCTTAATCCCAGGCCACCAAGTTAACCGCTTTGAAATGACGTACAATCTGCGACCATCGAGAAAAATAATATTATGAGTTATTGATTATAAAATATCGGTTGAATGATTTCTAATATTAACTGCGCACGAATTTCTTTCTTTATACAATTTTTCAGCACACCCTGCTAATGATCTTGGTTACAACATACGAAGGAAATAGAGCTAAACTTTCTTACTTGAGGGTTATTAAAATACGTTGGCATAGGTGTCGGATGCAAATTGATACGGTAATTTGTATCACAAATTACTTAAATGTAAATAATGATTGTAATATGAATATGTATTTTTATGTGACATTGATTTCAGAGGTTTATTAATTGTAATTATTATTGGTAAATAATAATATACGGCTTTACTGAAACTGTCAATAATAACGCAATAATGCAGCGATGGGGTGAGTTGTTTATCATTACCGGGAACAAGGAAGTTTACGTAATGTTCGCGCGCTTTCGGTAGAAATTTCTAGAATATTTCCTAAAGCATATGTATTCGTGGTTTTCATTGGATATTAAAATAGACGCTAATGTTGGCGCGTTTTATTAGCCAATAGCAGTTCATTTATAATCTTTAGGCATGTCGAGGAGTGGGAGTATATAAGCCAGGTCCGAGGTAGATCGCCCCACAGTTCAACAAAATTCTCAATACCTTGCACGTCGGTCGCCCAGTTCATCAAAATTTCTAGCACGCTGTCTTCAGTTCGTCATAAGTTACGCGCAGCAAAATTACGAGAATCTAAAGTATTATACAGTTAAATATACACAAAGTTGAAGTACGTGAGTTAAAAGTGATAAGTAAGAAGTTATTACAAACAGTTTCAGTTTGGCGAGTATTTACATCAATATGTAAAAGTGTTAGTGCACGTGTTCGACAATAAAAGATTATAAAACAAATTTCGTCATTAAGTGTAATTTCTGGATAAAAAATTCCTTTCCGCTTCACAACTTGAATAGAGATACATGTTCGATCCAAACAGCTAGCCGGAGGACATTTGAAATAAATTATTTCAAAACTGATACAAATTGCTACGCCAGATGGAGCTACAAACCAAACCAACGAATGACGTCACAAGATGGCTTCAACACACGTGATGTAAACAAACATTTGTAAGAATCTCATCGCAAATTGCCACATCAACGTGGGGCTTAAAACATATACAATTTGTTCCGTTACAAAATCCCATCATTATAAGCAGACTCGATTCTTTTTTGTTTTCCTATATTATATATACTAAATCCTGACCATATATTGCTTGGAATGAAATGTCGACGGCGTTTATCTTATTTTATATGCATTTTCTGTGAAGCAAAAACAGCTATTTTATACTTATTCTCTGGTATTCTCAACTAAAGGTAAAAACCTTCTTCACAAGCATGTTCTTTTATACCTCAAATGTGTTCGTATTCAAGTACATAAGAACCTCGTTTATCCGGACTAGTTGGAACCGGAGGTAATCCGGATTAACGAAAATCCGGAAACTATTAAATGAATACAAATGTTGATGTACGATAGTGAAATTTGGATCGCTGCAAAAACAGAAGAGAAAAGAATTGAAAGTCGTCTGGATGATACGTTTGCGATCAATATTAAGACTGTCATGAAACATAATCTGACACACTCTAGTTTGGAAGTTCTATGCCACTGACCATGGTAACAGCACCTAATACGAGACGAATTAGTTTAAAGTGTGCGACGAGCAGCGGCGATCTCTAGACTACCTGAATAATACAATTTATCAAAGGACGCACATATTTTCATGGAGAAGTTAGCAGATCGTTTTAACGAGGGCTAGATAATCGAGGTTCCTGTACAGGGGATTTGTAAACCCTTTTAAATGTTTTATTCCTTTGTGAAATGAAATTAGAAAGTGTTTATAGACTATGTCCGTCAGAAAAAAAAATGACTTTTCAGTGGTGAAAGAATTACCAAAACTCGGCTAATATTACCTAAGTACACAATTAATTCATACAAATTTTCTCCCTTATAATATTAATGTAGATAACTCACTTTGTTTTTGAGGTAATTGCATCGGGGTGGAATTCCTTACTTGTAATCGTTTCTGTAAAGAAGACACAATTGCTTATTTAAGGTTCACTCAAGTTTTCCCAGGCTTCTTTGTTGATCGGATCGCGTGCATTGGACGCACGGATATTTTTAATGTTATCAAGCAATTTACATATATTAATATACTGCTTCCGAGATTACTTTGTAGAGATGTATTTCTTAGAAGAGTAAAGCATATTGTTCGTAATGTCGGATGGAATGTTTAAAAATTCGAAGTATTGTTTTTAAATTAGAATGTCTACATCTTAGAGAAACTGACAGGTATTCTCCTGAACGGGGTTGTTTGAAAGGCGTAAATAACTAAAGGACATATGTTAGTATTGATATAGTCAGACATTTTTGCTTGTAAAAGGTATGAAATTGCTATAGCTTCCAACTTTTGTTTGAGATTGTTCATTTTTTCTCAAGGATCAAAGACTGTGATTGACACCAGGTATTTAGTAGTCCTATTAGTGACATGAATAAAGAACCATAAGGTTAAGTAATAATATAATCCAGGGGCTAAAATAATAAATCCTCAAAAACGAGCTCGAAATTAAGGAGGGTACAAATCTGATGTGAAACATTTACATGACTTTCTCTAACCTCTTTCGTTTATTAGTGGGTATACAAACTATTCTTACTAAAGCTTATTTTTGTATATACTACATTTTAATCTAAATAAAAGTTTGCAGAAATAACTACATCGCACATTTCATTATAGATACAAAGGGAGCAGCGACAGTCAAATGTTGAGAAGGTGTTTTGTTGTTGAAGGATTTTATTTATTTTGCTCCACGTATGGACGTCAATTTTGAAGTGGATTGTTGTTGATAATTTTTGCACCACGCATTGGGAATCAGTTTGAAGTGGATTGTTTGTTACGTAATAGTTTGCACCGTATGAAAAGCTGATTTGAAGATGTGTTTTTGTTGTTACGCTCCAAGTTTAAAAAAAATATTTATTAACTTTGTTATTAAACTGCTTCTATAGATATTATTTATGTTTATGTTTGCCTCGGCTGCGTCAGTCTTACTTTAGAGACACGTTTCTCTTAATCAGGGCGTGGCGCGACAAGAATGTAGGCTTACACAGATTTTAAGTTTTAATTCACTTCTTTTTATTAATCCTTGATACAAATTAAATAGCACTACACTGATATCAAGAGCTGTGAGATTCTTTAATTTAATACTTGCACTTTGATAACGCGTATACTTAATTTTCGTTTCACACGAATACGTAACACTTCTTTAGAGAACACATCTTCCATCCGGCTACTACCAAGGTCTGCAGGCAACTGAAAATATTTCAACCGTATAAACTTTTAATTTTTTGTATTTCAAGTCTCTGATTGGCTAATCCTAGTTCAATAGAATATCTGCATTTTACTAAAGCTTCTTTCTGGCTGTTGGGGCGGCGCCGTGGCCGAGTGGTTAGACCGCTCGCCTCCCACCGAGGCGGCCCGGGTTCAATCCCAGGGACCTGCATGTGGGATTTGTGGTGGACGAAGCGGCGTCTGGGCGGGTTTTCTCCGGGTTCTCCGGTTTCCCCCGCCATTCATTCCACCAACTGCTCCATCATCACCTTTCCTTTCATCCATTTCACCAACATTTCATTTCATCTACTTCCTTCATCCCATACCAGGCATCGGGCTGATCACCCATCCTGGATGTTCTATCTGATCCATGAGTGTCTGCTCCTTGACGGGCCTCTGACCCCAGGCACCCGCTTGTAAGTCCTGGGGGGTGTAAGTCCTACATAAGAGGAGGGTAAACAGATAATGAATGAATGAATGAATGAATCTTTCTGGCTGTTGATTGGCTATTTTTAAACTGTCACAAAATTTATATTATCGTTGCTCTAATCATGACTAGTAGCATTTAAACTCTCAAACTGATTATTGCCTCAAGGTTACCTCATTGTTATCAACGTTAAACTTATTATTCTCACAGCTCTTACATTATTACATTAAGTAATGCATTCACATAACATTATTAAACATGTTTAGAATAATATAAGTATTTGCAATGACTGTTACATACATTTTAAAAAATTATTACATACATATTGCTTCAAGGCGGGCTGTTATTGAATTTACATATTATGTAATTTAATTGAAATTATTCAAGTGTTAAAACTACTGTCTCAAAGTTTAAGAACTGGAATTTATACGCTGGGCTAAAAATTCTATACTGTATGCATGCAATCGCGAGAAACAACTGAGTGTTGGAAAGACTTCAGGAGAATGACCAAGAAATGAACAATTCGAATATTTAATAACGGATATCTCAGAGACTGCGTATGTCACAAAAAACTTATTTTAATTAAATTGTGTGTTTTAAAGAGATGTACATTTTTTGTGTAGTACATTTTCCTATATCGCTTAACGTTTATCAGTTATACAACATTATACAAAATTCCTCCGAATGAAGAGGACTTCATAGGCTATTCCCCGAACATTTATGATACATTTCATTTGTCATGTAAATATCTTTAATATATGGTATTTTAATGAAAATTGTTAAATATTTTTTATAAAACCAAAAATTTCGAAAAAAATGTTCCATCTAAAGGCTGGTTTGCGGTGGGAGGGATTTTGTTGAAAATCGTGCCGCATCTTTGGAAGATATTGAACCTAAATACCAAGTTTGGTATTTATCCGAGTTTTCGTTTTTGAGTTATGCTGTTTACAGGCACACAGACAGACAGGCAGGCAGGCAGATAGACAAACAGACACACATACGGACATGTTTGCAAAAACGATTTATTTGGATTCAGAGCCCCTCAAAACATGTATTTCTAGTGAAATCT
Organism: Deroplatys truncata; assembly: GCA_030765065.1. NCBI lineage: Eukaryota > Metazoa > Arthropoda > Insecta > Mantodea > Mantidae > Deroplatys > Deroplatys truncata. The sequence continues at coordinate 89,065,780 of CM060980.1, forward strand.
CGATATAAAATTTTTGGGTGGAATATAATACTTCCCCTACTTATCCTACGTAGCAGAGAAAGTAAAAATCTATGGAAATCCTGCAAAAAGTCAATTTTTGTTTATAGGAATATTATTAGGAATGAATCGTCTAGTTTCACAATCTGTATTTGGTGTCTATTACTGATGATTGGAAGTAATTTTACACGAGTTTTTAAATGTGCCTGCGCACAAGGCCAGATAGCCCTTTCCCTAGAATTTCAAAACTGTTTTCTCGCGTTCTGTTTTTAATACTTTTTTTTGCGTTCAAAATGTTCCACACGGCACAATTTTTGTTCAGTTTCGTTCAAATTCTGTAGAGAAATACCCAACTATAAGTATAAAGATGTTGGGAATGACTTTTATTAATCGATCATCATTAGAGGAATATTTATTTAATATCTAATTAGCACACTAAAATTAGCGAAACAAATTTTTCTCATAAGCTTATAATTTCTCAAACACTAAAACATCAATAAAATATTTTTCTTAAATATTCTTAGAGTCAAAAATAGATTTTATATGGCACAATTCTAATTTTATTATCGTATAGGACATTTTTGGGTTACCATGAAAGTAATTAATTAAACGATTGATTTCTTTAGAACTACTGGAGATATTGCAATGAAAATTTGTATACTATTTGTATTTGAAAATGAAAATTGTATGATTTGGTGTGTTAGTTGCAGTACAAAAGTCAAGTTTGTAAATGAGTAAAAAAAAGAGTAAAAACAAAATTTGAATACGCAGAAAATCTGAAATTCCCTACACGAATTCCTGGAATACCTAATTAAATCGATAAAAACGAACTAAGGCGTCAACCAGGGCTGTCCATTCCCCCTGCATTGTTTTGTATTTACATTGACAAAGTCATTAGGCAATAAATGGTAAGAACCATTAACCAAGAATTTTGGAATAAATGACGCAGTCTGGAATGCAATATTATTTGCAAACGATAATGTGATTTTTTAGCAATACCTTTTTAGTAATAGTTTAAGGGGGGATTGAGATTGGTGTGTCCGCATCCTCCAGTTCATTACAGAGTAGTTGAAAGAAACCAATGTTTGCCAAAACAGGCGACTCATTATTTATGTCTTTCAAGAAGTTTTCATACCTGTGTCGCGAGCATCCGCTTAGAGACCACCACAGCCAATTTTCAGCACAGAAAAATTTAACTCCGGAAACAGCTATGTACATGCTCTAGACGTTCTCGGGCTTCAAGCCAGGTGAAGTGATGTGGAGACATCGACGTTTCGGGAGCATATTCGTCGCTAGGAAAGCTTCAACTCTTATAGTTATGTACATGTTTCCTAAATGGAATGGCTACGGAAGTCTGTGATAAGGTTCTAAAAGACAAATGATCAAAACATTGACAATTAGTAGTGTAAGAATTGGTTAAAAATAAACTATAAAACAAATTTAATATTTGTTACTTTGTTACAATACATTCAAAATACCTCTCGTAAATACATGCAGTTTTAAAAATACGGTTTTTGATTTCATCTTAATCGATCATAGATGAAAACATCATAAATACCAGTAAAAATGTTGGTCGTGGTTTTCTTGTCTGTACAGGTTATTTTATAGAACTAAATCATAAAGAAGAATATGGTGAGAATATTGTGAAGCTTCCATTTTTTTGGTATTTTCCTGCGGATGCATACAGACATCCATATTAATTATTCGCTAATTCGTCTACAATGCAATACCCCATTTCTAATTTCACAAACACACATGCATTAGCACATTTCCGCAATACAAACACAAGTTGCATAACACATGCACAAGCGCTCTGCCTGGAACATCTTGTTAGAAAGGAAAGCTGCATGCACGTACGCACCATATAAAAAGTTGGATGCATTCTAACTCTTCACAGTTTCTCCTGTGCTCTCCAAACATGAAGATCTTGGTAAGTACACTACTGCCAATGTTATTTAATTCCTTATACCTTTTGTACAATATGAAATTGTTGGGACGAAATGCTTTTCTACATCTTGTAACTTTTTAAAAACAGTATTTTTACTTTCTCTACCAGGGAAGGTACTGCATTAGAGAGAAGGTAGTGCATTGTAGAGAAGCTATTGCATTCCATCCAAAATTTCGATATGGGAAATATATGTTTTGAGAACGCCTGAATCCAAAAACATCATTTTACTTTCTCTACTACGCATATAAGTAGGGAAAGTATTGTATTCCATCAAAAAATTCGATACCGTAATTTCACCGGAAATACATGTTTTGAGGCCCCCCGAATAGAAAAAAAAAACACTTTTAGAAAAAGGTCCGGTTGTGTGTGTATCTGTGAACAACATAACTCAAAAACGAAAAGTTGGATGAATACCAAACTTGGTATTTAGGTTCAGTATCTTTCAAAGATGCGACACGAAGATTTTAAGGAAAATCCCCCCACCTCAGACTACCCTTTACATGGAACATTTTTCGAAAATTTTGATCTACTCAAAAATAGCTCTAACCATTTTGATTAAAATATCTACTTAATATTTTCATGACAAAAATATGTATATTTTGAATTTTCTGGGAATGTCCCCAAAAGCCCTCTTCTTTCTGAATGACTTTTGCATAACTGGCAAACCGTAAGAGGTAGATAAAATTTTACTACACAAAAAATGTAGATCTCGTTAAAAGACACACTTTATGTAATATTTTCTGTGGAGTTAACCATTTCCGAGATATTCCTTGTTATTTGTTTGAATTTTCCAATACTGTACTTATTCTTAAATAGGAATTCTTATTTATTTTTTTTATATTCTGGACATTCAAACAGAATGGAATGCTCTACATAGCAACCAGCTCTTAAAAGATTTGACTATCGCTTAAAGCCTACCCTATTCCCCTTGCTCCTACAAGAAAATAAGTAGTAAGAAATTCTGCAAATTCTGCAAAGGTTTATCTCAATTAACATCAAGTAGATGGAGAATAAGCGTTTGTAAAAATGGTTTGTACAAGACTAGAGAAAGTCATGAGAGTGTAACGCATCAGATTTTTAGAAAAAGGTCTCTGTGTATATCAGTGTGTTTGTGTATGCCTGCCTTTGAATAGCATAGCTCAAAAATGAATAGTCCCATAGATACCAAACTTGGTATTTAGATTCAGTATCTCTCAAAGATGCGGCACAAAGATTTTCGAGAGAATCCTCTCACCTCCAATTACCATTGACATGGAATATTTTTCGAAATTTATGATTTTATAAACATGCTTATAAGGATTTTGACTAAAATACCATATATTAAAGGTGTTTACATGACAAATAGAATGCATATGTTGAATTTTCTGAGAATAGCCTGTGAACTCTTCTTATTCGGAAGGAATTTTGTATAATCTTGTATAACTGGAAAACGTTAAACGATAGAGAAGAACACACTACACAAAGATGCAGTTCTCCTTAAAACTCACAATCTATTTCAAATAACTCTTGTAGCTTCCAGTTCTAAAAGGTTTGACTATCGCTGTTCCCGTTGTATCTATAACGAAATGTGTAATGTAGCTCTTTCTGCAAAGGTTTATGTCGATGAAAATTAAGTAGATATTGAAATAAGTTTTCTTAAGAATAGTTTGTATACCCACTAATAAACAAAAGAGGGTAGAGAAAGTCGTGTGTGTAATACATGAGAATTTTCTTCTTTGGATGTACATAAACTACTACCTACTAGATGCTTGATGTCTGAGTTTAGTACTGCAAACTGGTATGAAGTGAACGATAGATCCCCATTTGTTCATTTTGATGCCTTTAAATGATAACGACAGGCAAAATTGAAGTATGCAGTACAGAGATGAATTAAGAATGGTGTAAGCTTTCGACGAATGTAAATATTAGGCAGGTTAAGAAACAAACTAATTGTGATATCATCACTACTGCTAACAACAACAGCAGTTGCTATTACTACTACTACTACTACTACTACTACTACTACTACTACTACTACTACTACTACTACTACTACTACTACTACTACTTCTAATACTACTAGTTATAGGTAATCATTATCATCATTGCCCGTAATGTATGGTGGCACGTCTACCTGGAGGGCCCGCGTTCCAATTTTGTTGGGATGAGTTGCCTATATAGGGTATTCTCCTGGGATTGCTCTTGTTTGAAAATACAGATGTCGTGTAGCCCTCAGCTCTTTAAATCCTGAGCTCATGTGAACATTAGTTCATACATCATCTCTCTATTCTGAGTATTTATAAGCGACATTTAACTAAGAAAGAAAAAGGAGGATGAGCGGGGGAAAATGTCAATTTGCTCATGTGATGCTCCCTTAGGTCTCGGCTGATGGTTTCACTAATGGATTAAACTGCTGCATGTTTTAGAGTATCAAAATAGCACCATGCCTATGCGCTATATCTGTTCTCTTATTAGAAGTTATAATTATATTAATGCATCTTTCAGCCTATCAGCGAGCTGTTTACTCAACTGAGCAATGACCACCGAATTATACACCATGAATGTACTGCTTAAAAATCAATAAGTAATAATTACTTTCTCGTACGCAGATTTGTTTTATTTCCGCTCATCTTTGTTGTAGCCTTAAATGTTCAGTAGATATTATTAGCTTCCAAGCAGAAATGGTGCAATTCTGCTTGGAATAAAAACGAATAAGGTATTCTTCTGTTTTGCCAATGAATATAAAATAAATAATTACTGTCTAATGATCATGATAATATAATAAAATACACTTTTGTATAATTAGCTATCTCACCGAGTAAATATCGTAAACACACACAGTTTCTTTTGGTAGCTTAATTTTACTTTTAAACTCAGGTTTGTTGTCATTAGGTAGTTTTTCTCTTGACCTTCGGTTTAAAATGATTACCATACGTTAGGCCAAGTTAAATAACTGGAAAATTATCAGAACTCGTATCATTGAAGACAGTATAATGTATTCTAATACGAGTTCGTGTTTTTCGCTCGTACGTTAATTTACTCAATTCTTTTCAGGTGTGTATTTTACTGCTGAGTGCAGCTGTTTTTGCTGAGGAGAAGGAAACAGAGAAGAAGACCGACAAGAGAGGTCTACATGGTTTGGGTTATGGTGGTTTTGAGCATGGAGGTGGCTTCGAGAGCTTTGGGCATGGAGGAAGCAGTTATGGTAGCTTTGAACATGGAGGAAGCAGTTTTGGTAGCTTTGGACATGGAGGAGGTGGTTATGGCGGAGAATCTCATCACGTGAAAGCCATCACCATAACCAAGGAAGTCAAAGTTCCTGTACCACATCCCTATCCCGTCCACGTAGAGAAGAAGGTACCATATCCTGTGAAGGTACCTGTTCCTGTACACGTGGAGAAGCCGTATCCTGTACATGTACCCAAACCCTATCCTGTGTACGTGGAGAAGAAAGTACCATATCCTGTAGAGAAGGCTGTACCATATCCTGTGAAGGTACCAGTGAAGGTACCTGTACCAGTACCACATCCAGTCCCTGTCCCTAAACCTTATCCTGTAAAGGTACATGTCCCTGAACCGTATCCCGTGAAGGTGCCAGTCGTGGTGGAGAAGAAGGTTCCAGTGTACATCAAGGGACATGATGGAGGATACGACTTCGGTGGCCATTCCTTTGGAGGTCACAGTTTTGGAGGCTACAGCTTTGGACATGGTCATTAATGTATTTAAATATATACCTGAAAGAAAATAAATTATTATTTTTAACAGAATTTAATGGAAAAGTTGATTTAACATTTCTGATACCTTTATATGATGGTATGTTTTTCACTGATCCACTTTTGGAGTACCTAATATACCTCTGGTGAATACTGTGTTTTACTAGCAGTCGTTTACATCAAGGTAATTTCAATTGTGGCGTAATGATCAAACTGAGAGCTTTAATTTAAGGATTATTTACGGATATTTATTTAATAGATAATAGATATTTTATATCTTATTTACGGATTCATTAATCGAATTGTTTTCATATAATATAAGCTGTGATAACTGAATCCCTTTTTGTAAAAGCTCGCTCGTATAATGAATTACTCGCATTCATTAAAAATGGTTTAAGTATCCTACCGAAGTGGCCTCTGTCACGTACGTCACGAATGTTTAGTCAGCGAAACGTAGGACAGAATGTTGTAAAATGTAGAATATCTGAAAAACTAAGCTGGGATGCAAATTAGGGCGAAAATATTTTGCTAAAAGTCTTTATTTTTTCCGTTCCTTAAATGTAATAAACATATTTTTACTCTCTCTACTACGTATAGTAAGTAGGGCAAATATAGTATTCTACCAAAAAATTCGATGTCGAGATTTCACCGGAAATATACGTTTTGAGGCCCCCTGAATAAAAGAACATTTTTAGAAAATAGTCCGTATATGCGTTTGTTTGTGTGTGTGCGCGTGTGTCAATCAGTCTATATATATGTGTGTGTGTTTGTGAAGAGCATAACTCAAAAACGAAAAGTCGGATAAGTACCAAACTTGGAATTTAAGTTCAGTATCTTCCAAGGATGCGACACAAAGATTTTAAAGAAAATCCCCTACCACAACTACCCTTTACATGGAACATTTTTCGAAAATGTTGATTTTATAAAAATGGCTGCAACGATATTGATTAGAATACAATATATTAAAGATATTTACATGACAAATAAAATGAATATCTTGAATTTTCTGGAAATAGCCATTGAAGTCCTCTTCATTCGAGTTTTATCAGCATAATCCTATATACTGGTAAACATTAAGCGATAGACGAAGACGTACTACACAAAAAATATAATTCTCTTTGAACACACAATTGATTTCAAATAACTTTTTTGTGAGGGATGTGAGAGTTAGGTACTGACCGCCTCTCAACAGAAAAATATAGAGGTTGCCGAAATGAGATGTGGCAGGTTACAGACTCTTGATAGAAAAAGAAACGAAGATATTAGAAGAGAGATGGGGATACAGAGACTAAATAAAATAATAAATTAATACAGACAAAAATGGCAGGATCATGTAAACAGAATGGATGAAGATCGGACGCCACAAGTAATACAAATGTATAAACCAGTAGGTGGAAGGAATATTGGCAGACCGTGAATGATCATGAATGCCATTCAGAAAATGTTCATTTTGGGATATTCCTTATTAAAACCGTTAAATAAAGCATCAACATTGGTGGGATTGAGACACAAGAAGTAAGCTTCATTACGTCATATACCTATACCTGAATTGTTTTTGAGGCCGAAGTTCCTTGTGGGAAAGGCTGCAAAATCCCAGTATTCTTTAAATGTTTCATGAACATAGTATAGAGTTACAACGACTGCACTCTAAATCACTACTTGAAATATCTTCTCCATCCTGAACTCCTGCTCCCAGGCATATTTTCTGAATATACTCTTGACTTCCACCATAGAGCCTTCGTTCCGATTGTGGTCGGCCTAACGTAAATCTTCTGGTCACCGGGAAGCACGCTGTTTTCTGGAGGAGTGGGAAATTCAGAGCCGCTTAGATTCTAGCATAGTTTTTACATAGTTTTCTCATGCAAATTACAATATGCAGTAACTGTATAACTTCGTCATAGAGACGTTGTAAATGATATTGTGCCACTACACATCTCTCACACTTTTTAAGAAAATTTGCCTCAACAGTCATTAATTCTTCATGGCCATGTAAATAAAACCCAGCTTCGTATGTAGAAAGAATTAAACGTGGGTCAATAGAGCGATCATTAACATTATCCAACACCCAATTGTAGAAATTTACTCTACTCACATTATCGTGTGGTTGCAATTGAACTACAGTTACCTTATAGTTTTAATTTTAAACACTTGGTGGCATTCATAGCCAAGATATGCGAAATTCGTGATTCCTGTGCAAGCTTTCTCAGAGATTTAGTTCTAACTCTTTTCCGATGTCATTGGGTTTTTCCTTTGTAAGGACACAGCAATTTACTTTCGGTTTCTTATCAAGAATAGATCCCGCTTCCTAAATCTTACAAGATCACGAACCATTTCTCTGAGAGGCGCACGAACAGCAGGGAATCTATCTACAAATTGCCGTCTCATTCTGTACAAGAGTTTGTTGTCACATAGCAATTATAAATGAACATTCTGTGCGCTAAAGTATACACACTTCTTGACATTAAAACAGCACTAACAGCTACAACACTGAAATACGGGGTTTCACAACGGATCGACCTCTCTACAAAGACTTCAGGTCAACTGATTATACTGGTGTTAAAAAATACTGCAAAGCATGGGGTTTGGATCATAAAAAATAATTATTAGGAATCTAACGAAGAATGGAAACTGCTGATATGCGTGGCATAAAAAAATCTCTGCACGCACATTGTGTGGATCCATTACCAGACGCAGCAATTGATCTGTCATTACCGAAGGATATAGACCTGCATTAGAGTTACTAGGATTGAGGCACTTTTCACGTTTTCAGTCAACATCATAAGATTGGTCACAGACACGTAATACAGCTTTAAATAATAATAATAATAATAATAATATAATAATAACAACAATAATTAATAATAACAACAATAATTAATAATAATAAATGGTTAAATTTAAAACGCTATTTTTACTTTCTCTACGACGTATAGCAAGTAGAGGAAGTATTGCATTCCACCCAAAAATTCGATATCGAGATTTCACCGGAAATACACGTTTTGAGGTCCCCTGAATCCAAGAAAGCATTTTTAGAAAAAGGTGAGTGTGTGTGTTTGTGAACAGCATAAGTCAAAATTGGAAAGTCGGATAAATTCCAAACTTGGTACTTAGGGTCAGTATCTTTCAAAGATGCGACTCCAAGATTTTCAAGAAAATCCCCCCACTCCAGACTACCTTTTACATGGAATATTTTTCGAAAATTTTTATTTTCTCAAGAATGGCTCTAACAATTTTAGTTAAAATATCATATATTTAAGATATTTTTATGGCAAATGAAATGTATATTTTGAATTTCCTGGAAATGTCCCCAAACGTTCCCTTGATTTGAATGGCTTTTGCATAACTGGTAAACCGTAAGACATAGACAAAGTTTACTACACAAAACATGTAGATTTCGTTGAAACACGAATTTATGTCATATACTTATTTTTTTTGTCGAGTGAAACATTTCCGAAATATTCTTTGTTATTTGTTTGAATTTTCCAATAATTAAACTTTCTCTCAAACGGGAATTTTTTATGTCCTAGACATGCAAAGAGAATGGAATTTCCACATATCAATCAACTATTAAAAGATTTTACTATTGTTTAAAGCCTACCATATTCCCCTTGCACCTATAAGGAAATTAGCAATAAGATGGTTTCTGCAAAGGTTTATCTCGATTATCACGAAGTAGATGGATAATTAGCGTTTGTATAAATAGTTTGTACAAGAATAAAGAAAATCATGTGTGTCTAACACATCAGATTTTTAATTTGTATGTTGATTAGTAAAGTTTGAAGCCTATATATAAATCGCTGGGTTCTGTAAAAGCGTTTCTAGTACTAAGCACTACACACGATCGTTTGACAAGTCTTTTTCTGTGTCAAATACCAGTCCATGAATTAATCCACGCTGTAAATTTTTTGTACCAGGAATATTGCCAGGCCTTATTGGCAGGATTGTTGGCGGCAAGTAATTTCTTTTTTGGTTTTCAACGCTAAGTTATGCCTCAAAGTATTCAAAACATCATGATCTATAAGTAATTTGCAAAATTAGGATGCAAATCCCTTCACCAATTTTGGGATTTCATAGCCCGAGCAACACACATTTTCCTCAACATTATTCATAGATATACCTTCCTTACACTTACACCAATGCATAGAACCAGCACTGTTTTCGGTGTTCACACTGTCTCGGAATTAGTGTCAGATTGGTTCAAATAAGTTCGGATATCACGTTCATTCATTTTCATAACAGACATTAGACTACAGTTAGTCATCTAATAGCTATTAACAGTATGAAAAGTGATTGGCTAGCTTTAGTTTTTCTCTTTATTATTAGAGGAGGTATGAACTTCTACTGAAATTAACACGTAAAGTTTTTAATATTTAAAACACCTATGTTGCGTACGCTTGTCAGAGTGCAGTGTGGCTCTCATGACGCCACGCGTCTGCTCAACACCAGGCTGTAAACCAATAACCATTACTTTGGGATGGTTAAAATGCATGCGTTATTATTTATTCCTGATGATTAATAAACACTAATGTGGCGACTGAAATATTCATTTTTGTGTTTCATTCCTTTAAGAGAATGACCAAGAAATGAACAATTCGAACCTTTAATAATAGATATCTCAGAAACGGCTTGTGCAACAAAATAACTTATTTCAAATAAATTGTGTACTTTAAAGAGACCTACATTTTTTGTGTTGTACGTTTTTGTCTGTCACTTAACGTTTACCAGTTATATAAGGTTACAAAAATTTCTTCCGAGAGAAGAGGACTTAATAGGCTATTCCCCGAACATTCACGATATACATTTTATTTGTCATGCAGGTATTTTTAATATATGATATTTTAATCAAAATCGTTACAGCCATTTTTTATAAATTAAAACATTTAGAAAAATGTTCCATGTAATGATAGTTTGGAAATGGGGGAATTTTCTTGAGATCTTCCTTGGAATGTCTTAAACTTAAATACCAATTTTGGTGTTGAACCGACTACTCATTTTCAAGTTATGTTGTTATAGACACCAAGATACACAGAAACACACATACACACACACACACGGACATGTTTCCAAAAATGCATTATTGGATAGAGGAGACCTCAAAACAAGTATTTCCGGTGAAACCTCGGTATCAAGTTTTTGGGTGGAATGCAATATGTTCTCTACCTTCTATGTGCGTGGTAGAGAAAGTAAAACTTGTACTGCATCTGTCATTTTGTGCTGTGAATTCTGTACTACTTCACAGAAAAATCTGATGTGAAACGTTCACATCACTTTCTCTAGCCTACATATTTATTAATGGGTATACAAACTATTCTTACTAAAGCTTATTTTTCGGTCTACTACATTTTAATCCAAATAAACCTATGTAAAAATAGCTACACTGCACGTTTCATCATAGATACAAAGAGGACAGCGATGGTCAAATGTTTAAGAACTGGACGCCATATGCTGGCCTTACAATTCTACTGGGATTGAGGTGGCCTTGGCCTACGTTTAATCGGAAAGAAATTCCCTCTGCAAAAATAAGTGCGTTAATTGTAGTAATTCACATTCGAGTTGATTTAATCAGTCACTAAAAGTGTTTAATCGCTTTATGAAGCTACACGTGTGTTCCATAAGTTATATATATATATATATATATATATATATATATATAAGTTATATATATGTATATTTACAGCATTGTTAAAGTAGAACCATGAAGAAAATTTAGAAATATCCCGCAGTGTACCCGCTGCCAAAACTTCAGGCATACTAAAATTACTGTCAGCTCATACCGAGGTGCGTAAAGTACCTTAGGGCCCATCATTTCTCTGAGTGCAGGGTTCTAAAATCGAACCCTCCAAAGTGTGTCAACTGCAACCAGGAGCATTCTGCCAGCTATAGAGGCTGTCCTGACTATCTGAAAATTAAGAAAAATGTACTTAATCAGCATACATTTCCACCCCAAAGGATGCAAAAAAAAAAAAAAAAACAAAAAAAACATTGCAAGTCCTATTCTTATTCCTCCTCTCTTCCTGGTCTTTCTGCATATTCCCGCTCCACCATCATTCACCCAGTTTGGCAAATCCAGGAACAAAACAACGGAATCCCAATCCACCACAACATCCAGTAGCTGGATCAGTACCCCGTTCACAACAATGTAGTTATGTGAAGCTGCTAAGAACCTCAGCTCACAAAGGCAAAATCATTCTGCACGTGATACCTCAAGCAATTCGATTCTCACTGAGCTCTTAGTTCAGTTTGTTCCCCATATTATACCATTTATGCAATTGCATTTGCCAACAATCCAACAATTCCTTATTTCTCTACTTTTTTATCTACCCAGAATGTAGCGCATAATTCTACTTCTGTTCATTTACTCACAATTATGAATGGGAACGCTAACAGTCTTCGTTATAAACGAAGTTCCTTAATTGAATTTTTATTGAGTCACAATATTGGCATAACATGTATCACAGAAACTCATTTCATCCCTAAAGAAACCTTCAGCATTCCCGGCTACAAAATCCATCGCGAAACAGACTTGCTGACACAGCTTCTGGAGGGGTAGCTACATTAATCAAGAGCAGCATCTAACATGATGTAATAATGCTTTCTAATGTTATGGAACTGGAAATCATAGGAATTAAGATACATCCAGCAACAATAGTGATTTTGTTCTTCTCTGTGCTTACAAGCCTCCATCATATTCATTAAACGTCACTAATCTGCCACTACTTTTTCCAGATATTGGCTCAACACTCCTACTGGGATACTTAAACTGCAAACACGTATCATGATGCTGTCAAAAAACAAACCCCAATGGTCTCCTTTATAATTTTGCAAACACAAAAAATGTGTATATTTAGCACCAACTGAGCAGACGTATTATTTTTACAATCCAGCAATTCCTCCCTATACTCTTGACTTGTACTACATAAAAACATATATTCTCCAATGTTCGTCACATCTTTGAGTGCACTTGATTTAGACATTACTCAGTTCTTGTCACTTTCCAATTAAAACCTACTTTAAGTTCAAAAATCAATAAATAAACGCTTTTGTTTATTGGGAAACATTTCAATGAAATCTGAATTCTGCACTAATCTCAACATATCAACTAGGAACACCAGAAGAAATGGACAGTGCTCTCAAACATTTTATAGATACCATCTGCTCCAGCATTAGAAAGTCAACAGTAGTACCACAACGTCCACACTAACACTTCTTTCCATGCTAGCCTCTAGTTCCCGAGATCGCGGGTTCATACCCGGCGGAGGCGATGGTATTCTTTGGGCGTAAAAATGAAGGCAAGTAAAGTCGGATGGTCCCGTGTCGTAGATTTACGGCACGTTAAAGAACCTCAAATCTGATAAAGAGGCCTCTGAGCAAACGTTCCGGCCTTTCACGCCCAATATAGAATGGGACGCTAAGGACTACAGCAGTTAAAGAGCGTCCATAAATAAAACTTATTTCAATTCAACACTTCTTTCTACCGTCGCATATCTTAAGCTCATACGCGAAACGCACAAAGTTTGGAGAAAATGGCAACGCGATAGGCTATTATGGCAGTGATGAAGACTCAATGGTCTTATAAGGATGGTTAGAACTGAGTTAGAACAGCATCGTCTTAATTTATATCAAACCTATTTATCCTCCCTTTCTTCAACCAACGACTCTCTCTGGCAGGCTACAAAATGGATTCTTCGAGGAGCAACTATCATCCTTGCTCTTCCCGGAAATGCTGAGGTATACATTGACATCCAAATGAAGTGCAATATTCTTGCTTCTTATTACGAACAAACATTTGTCCCAAACAAGGTTAGTAACGACAGAACATCGGGTATGAACTTCATCAAAACAGTTATAAATCAACCGTTTCATACAAAACTTGTAACACGTCTCCACAAGAATTAGCATACTTAATTCAGAAAATTCCGAACAAAAAGTCCCCCGGGCATGATTTAATACCTAACATTGTGTTTAAGTATCTGAGCAAGAAATCTCTTGTGCGACTAACGAACATTTACAATGCCTCCTTGAGATGGGCTACTTTGCTCGATCATGGAGCAAAGAAGAGGTGGAAATTTGCAGAAATTATTGTCTTTTATAAGCCAAATAAACCAAAACACATATCATCCAGATATCTACCAATTAGTCTGCTATCCATGTTATCAAAGTTATAATAAATCATATTTGCTCTTTTGTTTACCAAAACGATATCATTCAAGCCCTCCAGTTTAGTTTTCGTCCACAGTATTCAACTGTTTACCAATTATTAAGAATTACTGATTCCACCAGAGAAGGTTTTAAAAGAAAACAATACATTGATGCTGTTTTTCTCGACGTTGCAGACGCTTTTGACACTGTGTGGCATCCTGGATTAGTTTTAAAATGATACAGAATTGGAATTTCTAATATACTATCAAGATTAATTAAAGCTTTTTAACAGACCGCTAATTTATGGTAATCATAGCTATACATCAACTTCTCGAAGAATTTCAGTTGGAGTTCCCAGGGCTCAATTTTAGTACCAATTCTATAAAATATATTCAGTTACGACCTCCGAGGCATGCAAACTACATCTGTTGCTATGTACGCCAATGACACTATTATATTTTGTTCCCACCACAACCTAAGTACAATCATCAGTCGTCTGCAGTCATCCTTGTCTCTTCTCATTGAATGGTTCCTACTTGGCATATATACGAAATATCAATAAAACAAAAGCTAAAATCTTATTACTAAGGCCCTTTCGTGATCTACTTCCATTATCTATTCTGAATAACGAACTAACGGCTTGCTGCACAGATATCAGTGAAATATCTTATAATATTGCTTGACACTAAATTATCCTGACACTGCCACATCTCTCACATGGCAACACTTGCCAACATCAGACTTATCAAACTGTATCCATTAATTAACCGTCGTTCAAAACTTGGTCTTGAATATTCAACTCTGCTGGTTAAGTCCTTAAGAGGTTCACTTATTTCATACGCTGTTCCTATATGGAGCACAGTCAGCAAAAGGCATATTTATCGTCTACAAACTATACAAAATAAATTCCTTCGGAAAGCCACCAACATCCGCTGGTATGTTAGAAACAACAAACTTCACAATGAGTTTAGAATTCTCCCTCTCCAGAAAACCTTAGAACCTTCTGCAGATCATTTTTCAACAAACTATCAACAGTTCCTGGAGCTCGCACATTCAACACTAGTGTCAGAAGTAATCACAGAATTGGATTTAAAAGATCTAATCAGCGATTCAGAAGAATGTGATTTCACATACCTGGTCGTTAGTACAATACTTTTACACCTTGTATTATCGTCATGGGTATTTTTTTAATTACCACCAATAATTTTTGTTTTATAATGTATATATTTGTAATATGTTACGCTTTATTCTAAATTATTTATATCCAATTTGCATATTATATTTTCACAACTAGTTATTGTTAGAGGAGCCATGAGCCAACCTCAGCAATGTCACAAATTATAAGTTATGCATTATATATTATCTCTGGCCTGTATAACAATTAATATTGGTCGGTCAAAAATAAATTTAAAAATTTTCATAAAATCGCGAGAAACAATTGAATGTTTAAAACACTTTAAAGAATGACCAAGAAATGAACAATTCGAACCATTAATAACGGATATCTCAGAAATGGTTTATGCCACAAAAAAGTTATTTGAAATAAATTGTGTGTTTTAAAGATATTTACATTTTGTATGTAGTACATTTTCGTCTATCACTTAAGTTTACCAATTATACTTATCCGACCTTTCGTTTTTGAGTTATGCCTTCACAGACACATAGACACACACATGGACATGTTTCCAAAAATGCTTTATATGGATTCAGGGGGACCTCAATACATGTATTTCCGGTAAATTCGGTATCGAATTTTTGGGTGGAATGCAATACCTTCTCTACGTGCTATGTACGTGGTAGAGAAAGTAAAAAAGTGATAACTCCTAAAGATGTTGGGGTGGAATGGTAAACTTTAGCACAGCTTTTAGAGGTAGTTTTGTTCTACAAATTGAAGTTACTGTGTGATCAAGTCATGCGGTTTCTTTCTTTCCAGATATATGTGAGTTTGTTTTCTACATTTTTGTATTGAACAGCTTTTCTGTAAAGACATTTTCTAAAATAAATGACCCTTTTCTTAGAAACTACTAAAGATAGCTAAATTAAACTTTATAATGTTAAAAATAACCTCTAAGTGCTGTTTTGGATCTACTTCGGTGTTAATAATAGGGTTGGTAATGTTTTGTTTTAAAAGATTGCTGATAAGTTTAATTAAAATATGGTATAAGTGAAAAAAACTGATGTGATACATTCACATGATTTTTCTACCCCTATTGTTTATTAGTGAGTATACAAACTATTCTTACTAAATCTTATTTTCTATATACTACATTTTAATCCAAATATACCTTTACAAAAATAGTTACATTACACATTTCGTTATAGATAAAAAGGGAACAGGGATAGACGAATGTTTTAAGAACTGTACGCTATATGCTGGCCTTAAAATTCCATAATCTCTCCATGCAATCACGAGAAACAATTGAAAGTTGAAAGGACTTTAAGAGAATGACCAAGATAGGTATGTAAAATTCAAAAAGTTAATAGCAGATATCTCAGAAATGACTTATTCTACAAAAGAAATTTAAAATAAATTGTGTATAATGCGATCTAAATTTTTGTTGTGTAGTACGTTTTCCGCTATCGCTTAACGTTTATGAGTTACGTAAGATAATATAAAATTCATTCCGAATGAATGAGATTCGCAGAAGGCTATTCGCAGAAAATTCAAGATATGTATTTTGCCATTTAAATATATTTCATATGTGGTATTTTAATCAAAATCGTTAGAGCCATTTGTTAGAAAATAAAAAAAAATTGAAAAAAATGCTACACGTAAAGGGTATTATGGTGTGGGGGATTTTCTTGAAAATCTTCGTGTCGCACCTTTAGAAAATGCTGAACCTAAATACCAAGTTTGGTATTTATCCGACCTTTCGTTTTGAGTTATGCTGTTCACAGACACGCCGATACACTGACACACAGACACAGACACACGGACCTTCTTGGATTCAGGGGGTCTCAAAACATGTATTTTCGATGAAATCTCGGTATCGAATTTACCTTCTCTTCTTACTATTTCCGTGGTGGAGAAAGTAAAAAATACCATCTTCCTTAATAAACATACTGATTGTATAAAAGTAGGTCAGTGGACTTAGAAGACACGCATCTATATACTGTACAAAGTTTAGTTCTGATATCTTTTCTGAGATAATGGTTCATACATTTAGGGGATTTAATATTGGGGGATAGGGGTTTTCATCTCCCTTAATGGCTAAAGTAATGACTATCAGTTTAATACATTATTTTATTTCCTATATAAACATACGTTCAGAGTGTCAGGTTGTTGATTGTAGTTGCGGTGAAAGGAAAGATATGTCTGTTACCTGCTGGAACTCAGAATGTCGTAGGGGGTGACGTTGAAATGGTTTCCTGTTACCTTTCTGTGAAAAAGCTCTTTCCTCATGTCAACGGCAGGTGGCAGCTGCAAACCGCGTCATCGCTCCGTCAAAAGTTTGTGCTGAGGCAGCCGCCGCATATGCTGAAGAACTTAGCAACTATGCTGAGGGAGAAGGCAAATGCGGTCTGGAGCTGTGGCAACAGTGAATAATTGGAGAAAATGTAATTTTCGTTTCGAAATGTGTTTTCCCAACTCCTACAGCAGCAAACTACGGCTTCTGTTTGCAAAGATAATAATGGGGAACTTTCTAGGAGTGTGCCTGCCACCCTCTCAAGTAATTATGTATGTACGTACGCATGTAGGCATGCATGCAGTGAGTGAGTATGTATATATCAGGCTGCGGGAGCGAGGAATTCAAGATGAAGCACTGAGTGAGAAGGCAAGCGACAATCTGCCCTGATTGGCTGCACAAGTGACAAGCTGTCGTTTTCCCAGTTCCTTGTCTTTTTTCCCCCCGCTTCTTAATTTCTCAGTTTAACTGCTGAAGCTCTTCGAAACGATGAATGAAATGAATGTGTGATGGTGGAAGTGAATCCCAACTTGTCTTCGGTTTATCTAGCATTAAGGGGCAATATGTGTAAGAAGGGCACACGAGTATATGTACGTATGGGACTGTTTGCTGTGTCGCTTTGGAGGGTAGAGGTGAGAACGTTGTTCTTCTTGGAGAGAAAATCCGGGTTTTTCGGTTCACTGAAAGCAACTCCAAGAGTACCAAAAGAACATTTAATTTGTAGTCCTGGTACTTAAACGATATCTACCTTACAGAACAACTTTTATAGCTAAATGAGGTTCCAAAGTGGCCAATCACAATTGTGTATTAAGGAACATAAGTTACCAATCTAACAAAACAGTTGATACTGCTTCTGAGGTCGAGTGATCAGCGTTCAGCTTCTCAAGCTAGAGCTCATAGATTCAATTTCAGGATAGGAATTTTATTTAATTTTAAACACAATCATTCCCTACTCTCCGCAGAGTTTTGGAAGTGTGAATATGAGCGTGTTTAATTGAAAATAGAATAGAATAAAACCAAAGTAAAAAGTAAATAAATAAATTGATATGTTACATTCACATAGCTTTTCTAGATAAACGTTAGCATAATTGCATTATACGTGCCATTATAGGTATAATAAGGGAATAGGTATAGTCAAATGTTAAAAACGGGTCGCTATATGCTGTCCTTGAAATTCCAAGTCTTTCCATGTCATAGAGTTATGCTGCTCGTAGACACACACACACACACACACACACACACACACACACACACACACACACACACACACACACACACGGACCTTTCCTAAAATGCTATTTCTCGATTCATGAGTCTCAAAACATATATTTCTGGTTTTTCGGATACAATTTTGGATACAATGTAATACCCTCTCTCTGATTGGTAGAGAAAAATAAAATCTAGTGGTAGAGAAAATAAAATCTACAGTGCAACGGGCTACTAACACCATCAAATTGTTTCTGAAATCAAAGCTCTAATATGGTCATAGAAGTTAAAAGGGGGCGGCATTAAAAAGAAAGAAAGAAAAAAGAGAAACAAAACAAACAAAAGAAAAAGTAAAGTTTAATATTCTGTTTGCTAAGGAGAGTATGCGTAACACGCATGTGTTAAGGGCTGTGTGCTCAAAAAATGACAACCTGCTTTGTATTTTAATTGTTCTTTTGCTCATTAGTAACATAGTGCACATAATTTAAAACCTTTCTACTACTTTATAACACCTCATCCAGAAGCTATTTGAATGCAGCTTATTAATGTACGTTAGTTACAAATTAATCCTTTTCGGATTAACACACACACACACACACACACACACAAACACACACACACACACACACATTACATTTTGTTTCAACGGCAAAGTCTGCTTCAAAGATATTAAGTTACAGACATGATCTTTTATGCCTATTCTCTTAAGATCAAAAGGCGTATTTTCTACGAAAAACAAACTCAGTTAAGCTTAAAGAAAGATGGGTAATTACCAGAAATTTAAAGTAAATGGTAATTACAACTTTCAACCATTTAATTGTTATATATCTTTCAAAAGTTTGGGACTTGTATTAGTATAAATCTTTAGTAAACATTTAAAGAATAAAGTACAAAAATTGAATCAGTATCTTTAAAATTAAAGAGGGCGAAACATTTGAAAGCAAGTGGATAAAATGATGATTAAAAGGGTATTTACTAAATCGTAAGAGATACATACGTCTAAAATGGGAAAAACCTTATCGAATCCGTATTTGGATGTCGCTGTGTTAGAGTAGAAAATTGATTGTACACGTTATTATTTGGCCAGGTAGAGATTACTCAGGCGGTGGTATTTGTGCTCGCACTCTCGGTGTCCTCAGTTCGAATCTCGAGGATAGATCAGTCTTACGATGGTTTATTCGTGGATTTCGGTAGTTGTTGTTTTGGTTTTTCAAAACTCTCTGTGATGCTTTCACTTCTTTTCCTTTATCCGACTTTCAAAGCACTTTGTCCATGTGTATTTTTAGGGATTTTCTGTAGGTACTGGCTTCTGCGTTAACATGGTATTGACGTGCATGCTTTCTGCAGAGGTTCTTCCTATCTCCTGTAGGGTATAGCGTCATGTGTGCTACTCTCTCTGAAGGATGACGCCATAGAACTAGCGTGGCGCTGGCTTCCTCCTGGTGTCTATAGGCGGCAAGATAAGGTCGTTTATGTCGCCCTCTCTGAGGGATGACGTGCGCATTTGTGTAGCCGTGTAGCGCAAATGGCCTGTAGTACTTTCTCACTCCGCTCTTCCCTTCGCAATGGGTACAATAGATCGCCGTTGGTCAAGAGGATGTGTTGTGTATCATTAATTCTTCTGGAAGACGCTTTGGTTTCCGCAATAACAGATGCTAGGAATTAACCACATGAATATCAAAAATAACCACGTAAAAATCACATGAATATCGGAAACTAAAATTCTTCAAATGAAGACGGGCTGAGACAAGCATTAATTAGTGTAAGTAAGAACAATGGCAATATGTTCATTCAAACACTTTTGTAACGAATGCGTCCGAAACCTATTCAAGTAGGCAATCGCTAAATCACCCAGTGTAATTTCTCACAGAATCGCTAGATGTTTGTGCTCCCATAAGTGAGGACTAAGCAAACGCCGTGGCAGATTTGTTATTGCACAGTAATAATATTTCACCGATGTTCTCTAAGAACTAAACCAGTTATCATTGTGTTCGAAATATCTGAAACATTATATAAGGCTGTGTTTGGTTTCAGCAAGATAGGGTAGACAGAAGACTGCGGTTGGGAGCAGGGGGGAGGAATGTAATCATTCTCTTTATTGTGTGTGCTTTCCAGAGTAATAAAACTCGCAATCTTGGCTTTCATCTCCGTTTCACTACTTTAGATTTACTTTAGTATGTTTTATGTTCTTCCGTTTCTATTGTTGTCCATGCAAGACTTTGTGTCCTTTTGTAGAATAATTATAAATACAATAGCCGCTAAGAGAGGTGCATATTTCATAACACAAGATGGGCAGTGTGGAATTTTATGCAGTGAATGAAATAACATAATAATTTAAAAGAAACTGTCTTATAACACCAATAAATTACCGACTGTTAGTTACAGAAAGCTAGAATTTCTTAAACATATGCAAAAGCAGAATAAAAGTGGTCCTTACAAAATGTTTTGTCATTTATGCCTTACAATAGACTTCTTTTTCCCTCTCTTCTTTATTTACAGACTTGTCCACAAATTTGAACTTTAACAAGTTAATCCGTAGGTTCGTTAAACTCTTTCTATTCAGAAAACATTTTAAAAGAAATGTTACTATTGCGTTATTTGTTCTTATTACATAGTTTTCCCTATCTGTAACATTCATTTATGTTAGGGGCCTTCAGCAGGGATCTTCGTGAACCTTAGGGATCGTGAGCACTCCTCTATTACGACATAGCGGAAGTGTTCAAGAAAATATTTCCAACCAATTTTAGAAATTCGTTTTTGCGATGTATCTAACTCTTAGACATTGTTTCAATAAGCCAACAACCAATTGTTAATTAAAGAAGGTGCTAGAAGTGATCCTGAAGTTAACAGCGGCTGGAACAGCGTAGGAGAAAGTTTAATATGTTACACTCACATACTTTCTCTACCCATTATAAATTTGCAGCGTACCTTATATATAACACTTGTTAAAAAGTTACTCTTATAATACCTATTTTATATAGCACTTGTTAAAAAGTTACTATTATAATACCTATTTTATGTAATTCGTGATACATTGTTTTTAGAAATGATTTCAAATTAAGCATTCGTACTTGGTTATGCACATGATGCGGAATAAGCGTTCAAACATTTATCGAAATAAAGGAGAAATAAATTCATAAGTCATTTTAACGTTTTTTGTGGAAGCGAAAAATAAGATTCGGACACTTTTAAAACATCTTCCGTCGGTCAATGCCCTAATATTTGAAACATACAACATGAAATATTTAAAAGACAACAAGCTGTTACAGTTGGCACACATTTATGTTTTAATGTACTCTACGTTTTTCTTTTAAGTTTTTCCTCTAATTATATCTTACTTATACAAAAGTATATAAACTAATTTACAGGCTATTCACAGAAGTTTAAAGATATACATTTAATTAAATCTGTAAATATCTTAAACGTATGATATTTTAATCAACGTCCTTAGAGTATATTTGAGAAAATAACAAATAACGAAACATTTTTCATGCAAAAGATATTTTGGGGTGGTAGGCTTTTTTGTTTGTTTGTTTGAAAGCTTTTATGTCGCATTCTTGCAATGTGTTGAATTTTCCCCGAGTGAGAGTGGTGGTGTTTACGAATAGCTGATCCCAACACCTGGTCTCTCATGGCAGACGGCGCAACACGGCTTCAATGGTGCTATGTTACCAAATATTGCATATATTGCATATAGGTATGTTCAATTTTATGTAAGAAGGCTATGAATTCTTTTTATTCCAACTGAATTTTGTACCAGATGGCCCGTCTGCGCCGCACTTTCTACCTATAAAAGTCCCACCTATATTGATGGTGAATGTGTACCTAATCGCTGTTTTCAAAGGGGCACTCCTGCTTGCTTGCAGCTTACTCCAGGCTACAAACAGATATCAACAAGAAAGCCCTCGCCAAGTGTTCCACAGCGCTAATGCGTGTTCTACTCATTGCTACCGTTCTAATAGGTCTCCTTGTGTTAAAATTCTTAATTTCGTGCTCACATTCATAGGCTGATCTTTGGTGTAGCAGCATTACAGTTACCGTTAACATATTGACAATAGATGGGGTATTCAGTAATGACGGAATGCACAGACATAATTATAATCTATGGGGAAACAGGTAGGAATGTAACCGAAGCTAGCAAACGATATATGCAGGAATTTGCAAATAGACGTCTGTCTTCTTTAAGTGCAATTAGTTGAAATTAAAAGCTGGTGGGTCCTTCAAGACAAATACTGGTAGGGATTGAATAGGCCCATCCGCGACAGTGCTAACGTTGTGCAGAATGTACTACAGTACTTTGGATGCAATCCTTCGCCTAGGAACTAGAACTTAAATGACAATGATAGTATAATAATAACAATAATAATAACAAGAAAAACAAACGTCAGTGTCACAGTGTACAAGCTTCTAATGTGTGTTTGACAAAGAAGAGCTGAGTGGCCCTAGGGTGCCCCGAACCTTAATACAAAGGATCCTGGAGAAGAAATGGCACCCATTTAAGGTGCACCTACATTATCAACTCTAAGGAGATAATTTTGATCGCTGGGTGACATACGATATTATCGAAGAATGACCGCATTGCAGCAAGATCCACACTTTACCAGGCAAATCCTTTGGAGTGATGAATGTTACTTTGCAAATGACTTCACTAGCACTCACAATCTGCATTACTGGTCTGCTGCTAACCCCCATTATGTTCGAGCACACCATATGCAAAACCACTGGAGAGTTAACGTGTGGTTTGGTATTCTGGGAGAAATCATTGCATTCTTTTAACAGACGCTGTGCTTGTACGTGGGGTTATTTAGAATTTCTAGAGGCTATTTTGTTTATAGGAAACTCACTGGAAGTTATTTTACTTCCGCTAGTAATTGAGCATTGGTCCCCGTAATAGTGCGTCACCTCGCTACTTTAGAGCAGTCAGAGAACACTTGATTCGATATCCCGGACGGTGGATCGGTCGTGGTGGATCCTGGTCGCGGTCACCACGACCGCGTCATCTAACTGTTTTGGATTTTTTCCTGTGGAGATCAGATCGAAAGTGTAAGAAACGAAGCCAGGAAACTGAGGAATTCAGCAACGAATTCGTGAGACCTGTGCTACAGTGAAACCTGAAATGTTAAGAGTGTCCAAGCAGACACTGCGAGTCGTGATCAGCACTTTATGAAACATCAGGCGCATATTTTCGAACATAATTATTATGAATAGTAGTAAAATGAAAAGTTCTGTTATATCCAAGTAATATCTCTATTTTATACGCTTTGAAGCTATAGTATGTATTAGGTTTTGTTACATATGAGAAGTAATTGTTTGGTAGAGTCGAATTTCTCTAAGAATATAATTTTGTGTTAATAATTTTTTTACTTATTTTGTCACAAAATTTGGGTGGTAAAGTGACTGCTGTTGCTTTTACGACATCGAAACATATCTAGGTACAGCAGGCTAGGCTAATGAGACGCATTATATTTGATTATCTTAAACCCGAACGCCACTCCACGCTGAACTACAAAACGTTATGTGTGTGATGTTAACTTTCTGCCCTTATGCTGCGCGGCCTCCGTTTGTTATATCCTTGTAACCTGGCAAGTAATAGTGCCCCTTTGATAACCAGTGAATCCCACTCACCCTTACCTCAGATGGGACTTTTATAAGCACAAAGTACGGTGCTGGTATATTTTATACGCGTTAGAAAAAACTTACTACAGAAAACATAGATGCAGCTAAAATACACACTTTATATGGAAAACAGAGTTTGGGTCATAACGTATCTCTCTACCATTTACTGCTGATGCTTTTAATTTGTAACATTTTAAGCAGTACACTTTGAAGTGTTGATTGGTCATTAGTTCCTCATAAACGGCATGCAAAAGGCCTGGTGTGATGTGATATCAGTATTACCTACTTGCTTTTAGAACAGTTGACTGTCTTCTCTGCTACGGGTATGCTCCTATAAAAATGCAACAAAATGCGTATTGAAATCATTAATCAGGTTTAACAGAAGGTTGCAAATTAGTTTTATGAATAATTTAAGAAGTTAATAAACTACATGAGAAAGGATAGAAAGCATCTTGTAACTAACATTTTTATTTTGAATATGCATAATACTCATTCAGAAAGGAACTTAAGTTACGGGCTTGCATATTGCAGTAAATTCTATATAAAATCAAAACGTACGTTAAGATTTCCTACTAGAAAGGACCATAAGTATGTCAATATGTGAATTTCAGACTTACAGGAAGTTTGTCTTGGTGCCTATGGGAGAGAGGAACCTGCACTTGTGGATGGCTATTCATATATGCACCTCACCTTCTTTATATTCGTATTTGCTTGTTTTCAAAGTGGTCCTTGCACACAATCTTCTGCTTCCTCCTCATCCTCTTTTTCTTTTTTCACCCACCTTTTTATCCTCTTCATCCCCAACTGTCGCGTTACTGCGGCATCATCTTCGTACGGCAACTGCTTGGTATTCAGGAGCACAGAGCAACCCCTTCCTTCCGAGACCCACTGCTTTAGTCGCTATCTACACACGCGCACACACACATGAGGCGAGACAAACGAGGATAGGGTCAACACTGAATTGGCATGGTATGAATCTAAACCCCCCCCCCAGTATTACTGTTGTGATGGATAAATTGATAAACCCAAGCACGAAAACGAAAAGGAGAAGGGTTGTGGAATGTAAAGACTCAACCTGCATTTAACGGGCCTTCAACAGAGAGGGAACATTTCCCAAGGGACGGATCGAAAGCATTGCCCAGTGAGGATGCCTCATATGCCCTTTGGTTATTGCTAGAACCAACAACTGTTGTGTGCGAGGCAAGCTTTCCTGGTTTTTACCTTCTGCAAATCTTTAGGTCTGAATAAATACTCACTGTACTGTGCCTGATGAATAACATTTAAGGCAGGCGCTGTCTACCTGCTAGAAGTTTAGTTTTGAGCATAGCATCCACAGTCGTGCGCGGTGTTGTGAAGTAGCCGGGGAGAGCATAACTCGCAATATGTCCGATATATTAATATATGTACTATGGTGATACTGATAATTATCTTGTGTTTTAGTTGTTACTCTTATATTTTTATTTCTTGATACGGCTGCTGTTATTTGGGTTTTTGGTAGAGCTTGTTTAACTTTGCAAGGGTGTGATACGAGAAGGAAGGTAATAAGTAACAACTCTAACAACGGATTAAGTTAATGAAGAAAACTATGATTTAATGGCACACGCATTTACTGTCTTAGTAATAAGCTACCCAGTTACTTAAGTTAGTTGGAGCTGTAGAACGGTCGAGCCCTAGCAAGTTCGTGCGCCAAACTTGCGGTCTCTGAGCAATCAAGTATGTTATAAGTGCTCTAGAAATAATTGTAGTATTTATCACACGTTCCTATAGACTTTTAAAATGATAACATTTCAACGTTCCTACTGCATTATAAGAAGTAACTAATAACGCCTGCTTCTGTGAGCTTACATGTATGTTATTCACATCACAGCACTTTATACTCAACCGCCTTAGCTGATGGAGACGCTACAACTAACATTTCTGCCCTTAAAGATTTTAAACATATTCTTCCTTAAAATTTCATTGTCTGTCTTCGTTCAGCTTGGAACCTTCCAGAAGACTTACCCGGCTATTGTTCGACGTTTGCAAACATGTGACATCTCTACAAAAATATGTTGTGTTCGCTTGTCGCCTTTTCTATTTCACAAAGACTCAATGTCTGGCTTTTATGACTTTCCCGTACAGGTCATTTTTGCCTGGCCGTAATTCTAACACAAAGATATGTTTTTCGGCTTTTAGCAAGGGTTTCACAGCTCCAGCTACACTTGCACATACATAAAACTTATGCCTTAACTTCTATTTCTATAATCAGTGTTTTGATTATTAATATTATTTTACATTATAATCTACATTAATGTATATTTGACATATATATATATATATATATATTAGAACCATAGTTATTGTCTCATTTTAAAATATTTATTTTGTATTTAATTATAATATACAGAATTTCTTCGTTCCAATTACTTAATATGTACATGATACTGTCTTAAATGCAGTTCTTTATAAAATACAGCTCAGGTGGTGGCGCCTGTGTTTTGCATTTCGGAGGTCGTGAGTTTATATTCCTGACTGGTTTTTTTCGTAGTTTCTCTCAATTGCCAGATAAATACCGGATTGGGTTTTCAGTACCACGGACCAGGTCAAAAGAAATAAGACATAAAAATAGATGATATAGGAAGGCAGCTTCGCAACTAAAACTACCTATCAAATAATTACCTAAGCAGATGGTACAGGAAGGCGATTAGGACTATCCGTCCGATATCGCAACGATTATGTGTACATTAAAAGAACAACCAATAGTTCCACGATCTCACACTCCGCCGAAATTCAATAGGGACAAAAGTAAATGGCGTAGCACGATGACTATGGAACTAAGGCGCTCTGTCAGCAAAACAAGTTCACCACGGAGATGACTCAGGAAGGTTAATACACAACCAAGTCCATCTGTCTGGCGTACACTAATTCAGGCGAACCAAAGAACCTATAGTAAAGTCAAGAAGAAAAAAGGAGGCGAAGAAAACTACTTGGGTTTAAATGGAAAATTTACAGGGCCATTTCACGAAAGGCGTGTCTTTGTCACAAACTATACATTTTCCCAACTTTTTAATCATCAAACATTTTTAGACTCTTACGAATAGGTATACTCACTGGTATTCTATGCAAGTCTTATCACAGGGGTATGTGTAAAAGACTACTGTGCAGGAAATGAGGGTTGCCTACTCAGACAAATGCAGATTTTGTACCAAATATACGCATTTGCAGGAAATACATTGATTTTGTAACTCAGATTCTACATCAAATTTATCCATTTGCAGGAAAATCATTAATTTTGTAACTGTAGGTTGTGCGCGTAGTTTACCCATTTGCAGGAAAAACATCAATATTGTAACTGTAGGCTGTGCACCTAGTTTACCCATTTGCAGGAAAATTATAAATTTTTAATGTAGATTGCACACAGTATACTCATTTGCAGGAAAAAATATTACATTTGTAACTGAGATCGTTCATAAAGTTTACACATTTTCGGGAAAATCATTAATTTTGTAATGTAGATTGCACACCAATTATACCCACTTGTTGGAAAAAACATTAATTTTGTAACAGAATATTGTACACCAAGTGTACCCATGTGTTGGAAAAAACACTAATTTTGTAATTGTAGATTGTACACCAAGTGTACTCATTTGTTGGAAAAAACATTAATTTTGTAACTGTATATTGTTCACCAAGTGTACTCATTTGTTGGAAAAAACATTAATTTTGTAACTGTATATTGTTCACCAAGTGTACTCATTTGTTGGAAAAAACACTAATTTTGTAACTGTATATTGTACACCAAGTGTACTCATTTGTTGGAAAAAACACTAATTTTGTAACTGTATATTGTACACCAAGTGTACTCATTTGTTGGAAAAAACACTAATTTTGTAACTGTATATTGTACACCAAGTGTACTCATTTGTTGGAAAAAACACTAATTTTGTAACAGAATATTGTACACCAAGTGTACCCATGTGTTGGAAAAAACACTAATTTTGTAATTGTATATTGTACACCAAGTGTACTCATTTGTTGGAAAAAACATTAATTTTGTAACTGTATATTGTTCACCAAGTGTACTCATTTGTTGGAAAAAACACTAATTTTGTAACTGTATATTGTACACCAAGTGTACTCATTTGTTGGAAAAAACACTAATTTTGTAACTGTATATTGTACACCAAGTGTACTCATTTGTTGGAAAAAACATTAATTTTGTAACTGTATATTGTTCACCAAGTGTACTCATTTGTTGGAAAAAACATTAATTTTGTAACTGTATATTGTACACCAAGTGTACTCATTTGTTGGAAAAAACATTAATTTTGTAATTGTATATTGTTCACCAAGTGTACTCATTTGTTGGAAAAAACATTAATTTTGTAACTGTATATTGTACACCAAGTGTACCCATGTGTTGGAAAAAACACTAATTTTGTAATTGTAGATTGTACACCAAGTGTACTCATTTGTTGGAAAAAACATTAATTTTGTAACTGTATATTGTTCACCAAGTGTACTCATTTGTTGGAAAAAACATTAATTTTGTAACTGTATATTGTTCACCAAGTGTACTCATTTGTTGGAAAAAACACTAATTTTGTAACTGTATATTGTACACCAAGTGTACTCATTTGTTGGAAAAAACACTAATTTTGTAACTGTATATTGTACACCAAGTGTACTCATTTGTTGGAAAAAACACTAATTTTGTAACTGTATATTGTACACCAAGTGTACTCATTTGTTGGAAAAAACACTAATTTTGTAACAGAATATTGTACACCAAGTGTACCCATGTGTTGGAAAAAACACTAATTTTGTAATTGTATATTGTACACCAAGTGTACTCATTTGTTGGAAAAAACATTAATTTTGTAACTGTATATTGTTCACCAAGTGTACTCATTTGTTGGAAAAAACACTAATTTTGTAACTGTATATTGTACACCAAGTGTACTCATTTGTTGGAAAAAACACTAATTTTGTAACTGTATATTGTACACCAAGTGTACTCATTTGTTGGAAAAAACATTAATTTTGTAACTGTATATTGTTCACCAAGTGTACTCATTTGTTGGAAAAAACATTAATTTTGTAACTGTATATTGTACACCAAGTGTACTCATTTGTTGGAAAAAACATTAATTTTGTAATTGTATATTGTTCACCAAGTGTACTCATTTGTTGGAAAAAACATTAATTTTGTAACTGTATATTGTACACCAAGTGTACCCATGTGTTGGAAAAAACATTAATTTTGTAATTGTATATTGTTCACCAAGTGTACTCATTTGTTGGAAAAAACACTAATTTTGTAACTGTATATTGTTCACCAAGTGTACTCATTTGTTGGAAAAAACACTAATTTTGTAACTGTATATTGTACACCAAGTGTACCCATGTGTTGGAAAAAACACTAATTTTGTAATTGTAGATTGTACACCAAGTGTACTCATTTGTTGGAAAAAACATTAATTTTGTAACTGTATATTGTTCACCAAGTGTACCCATGTGTTGGAAAAAAACATTAATTTTGTAACGGTATATTGTTCACCAAGTGTACTCATTTGTTGGAAAAAAACATTAATTTTGTAACGGTATATTGTTCACCAAGTGTACCCATGTGTTGGAAAAAAACATTAATTTTGTAACGGTATATTGTTCACCAAGTGTACTCATTTGTTGGAAAAAACACTAATTTTGTAACTGTATATTGTACACCAAGTGTACCCATGTGTTGGAAAAAACACTAATTTTGTAATTGTAGATTGTACACCAAGTGTACTCATTTGTTGGAAAAAACATTAATTTTGTAACTGTATATTGTTCACCAAGTGTACCCATGTGTTGGAAAAAAACATTAATTTTGTAACGGTATATTGTTCACCAAGTGTACCCATGTGTTGGAAAAAAACATTAATTTTGTAACAGTATATTGTACACCAAGTGTACCCATGTGTTGGAAAAAACATTAATTTTGTAACGGTATATTGTTCACCAAGTGTACTCATTTGTTGGAAAAAACATTAATTTTGTAACAGTATATTGTACACCAAGTGTACCCATTTGTTGGAAAAAACATTAATTTTGTAACTGTATATTGTTCACCAAGTGTACTCATTTGTTGGAAAAAAACATTAATTTTGTAACCGTAGATTGTACACCAAGTGTACCCATGTGTTGGAAAAAACATTAATTTTGTAACTGTATATTGTTCACCAAGTGTACTCATTTGTTGGAAAAAACATTAATTTTGTAACAGTATATTGTTCACCAAGTGTACCCATGTGTTGGAAAAAACATTAATTTTGTAACGGTATATTGTTCTCCAAGTGTACTCATTTGTTGGAGAAAACATTAATTTTGTAACAGTATATTGTTCACCAAGTGTACCCATGTGTTGGAAAAAACGTTAATTTTGTAACGGTATATTGTTCTCCAAGTGTACTCATTTGTTGGAAAAAAACATTAATTTTGTAACAGTATATTGTTCACCAAGTGTAATCATTTGTTGGAGAAAACATTAATTTTGTAACAGTATATTGTTCACCAAGTGTACTCATTTGTTGGAAAAAACATTAATTTTGTAACAGTATATTGTTCACCAAGTGTACTCATTTGTTGGAGAAAACATTAATTTTGTAACAGTATATTGTTCACCAAGTGTACTCATTTGTTGGAGAAAACATTAATTTTGTAACTGTATATTGTTCACCAAGTGTACTCATTTGTTGGAAAAAACATTAATTTTGTAACAGTATATTGTTCACCAAGTGTACTCATTTGTTGGAGAAAACATTAATTTTGTAACAGTATATTGTTCACCAAGTGTACTCATTTGTTGGAGAAAACATTAATTTTGTAACTGTATATTGTTCACCAAGTGTACTCATTTGTTGGAAAAAAACATTAATTTTGTAACAGTATATTGTTCACCAAGTGTACTCATTTGTTGGAAAAAACATTAATTTTGTAACAGTATATTGTTCACCAAGTGTACTCATTTGTTGGAGAAAACATTAATTTTGTAACAGTATATTGTTCACCAAGTGTACTCATTTGTTGGAAAAAACATTAATTTTGTAACAGTATATTGTTCACCAAGTGTACTCATTTGTTGGAGAAAACATTAATTTTGTAACAGTATATTGTTCACCAAGTGTACTCATTTGTTGGAGAAAACATTAATTTTGTAACAGTATATTGTTCACCAAGTGTACTCATTTGTTGGGGAAAACATTAATTTTGTAACAGTATATTGTTCACCAAGTGTACTCATTTGTTGGAGAAAACATTAATTTTGTAACAGTATATTGTTCACCAAGTATACTCATTTGTTGGAAAAAACATTAATTTTGTAACACTATATTGTTCACCAAGTGTACTCATTTGTTGGAAAAAACATTCATTTTGTAACACTATATTGTTCACCAAGTCTACTCATTTGTTGGAAAAAACATTCTTTTTGTAACAGTATATTGTTCACCAAGTCTACTCATTTGTTGGAAAAAACATTAATTTTGTAACAGTATATTGTTCACCAAGTCTACTCATTTGTTGGAAAAAACATTAATTTTGTAACAGTATATTGTTCACCAAGTCTACTCATTTGTTGGAAAAAACATTAATTTTGTAACAGTATATTGTTCACCAAGTGTACTCATTTGTTGGAAAAAACATTAATTTTGTAACAGTATATTGTTCACCAAGTGTACCCATGTGGTGGAAAAAACATTAATTTTGTAACAGTATATTGTTCACCAAGTGTACTCATTTGTTGGAAAAAACATTAATTTTGTAACAGTATATTGTTCACCAAGTGTACTCATTTGTTGGAAAAAACATTAATTTTGTAACTGTATATTGTTCACCAAGTGTACTCATTTGTTGGAAAAAAACATTAATTTTGTAACCGTAGATTGTACACCAAGTGTACCCATGTGTTGGAAAAAACATTAATTTTGTAACTGTATATTGTTCACCAAGTGTACTCATTTGTTGGAAAAAACATTAATTTTGTAACAGTATATTGTTCACCAAGTGTACCCATGTGTTGGAAAAAACATTAATTTTGTAACGGTATATTGTTCTCCAAGTGTACTCATTTGTTGGAGAAAACATTAATTTTGTAACAGTATATTGTTCACCAAGTGTACCCATGTGTTGGAAAAAACGTTAATTTTGTAACGGTATATTGTTCTCCAAGTGTACTCATTTGTTGGAAAAAAACATTAATTTTGTAACAGTATATTGTTCACCAAGTGTAATCATTTGTTGGAGAAAACATTAATTTTGTAACAGTATATTGTTCACCAAGTGTACTCATTTGTTGGAAAAAAACATTAATTTTGTAACAGTATATTGTTCACCAAGTGTACTCATTTGTTGGAGAAAACATTAATTTTGTAACAGTATATTGTTCACCAAGTGTACTCATTTGTTGGAGAAAACATTAATTTTGTAACTGTATATTGTTCACCAAGTGTACTCATTTGTTGGAAAAAACATTAATTTTGTAACAGTATATTGTTCACCAAGTGTACTCATTTGTTGGAGAAAACATTAATTTTGTAACAGTATATTGTTCACCAAGTGTACTCATTTGTTGGAGAAAACATTAATTTTGTAACTGTATATTGTTCACCAAGTGTACTCATTTGTTGGAAAAAAACATTAATTTTGTAACAGTATATTGTTCACCAAGTGTACTCATTTGTTGGAAAAAACATTAATTTTGTAACAGTATATTGTTCACCAAGTGTACTCATTTGTTGGAGAAAACATTAATTTTGTAACAGTATATTGTTCACCAAGTGTACTCATTTGTTGGAAAAAACATTAATTTTGTAACAGTATATTGTTCACCAAGTGTACTCATTTGTTGGAGAAAACATTAATTTTGTAACAGTATATTGTTCACCAAGTGTACTCATTTGTTGGAGAAAACATTAATTTTGTAACAGTATATTGTTCACCAAGTGTACTCATTTGTTGGGGAAAACATTAATTTTGTAACAGTATATTGTTCACCAAGTGTACTCATTTGTTGGAGAAAACATTAATTTTGTAACAGTATATTGTTCACCAAGTATACTCATTTGTTGGAAAAAACATTAATTTTGTAACACTATATTGTTCACCAAGTGTACTCATTTGTTGGAAAAAACATTCATTTTGTAACACTATATTGTTCACCAAGTCTACTCATTTGTTGGAAAAAACATTCTTTTTGTAACAGTATATTGTTCACCAAGTCTACTCATTTGTTGGAAAAAACATTAATTTTGTAACAGTATATTGTTCACCAAGTCTACTCATTTGTTGGAAAAAACATTAATTTTGTAACAGTATATTGTTCACCAAGTCTACTCATTTGTTGGAAAAAACATTAATTTTGTAACAGTATATTGTTCACCAAGTGTACTCATTTGTTGGAAAAAACATTAATTTTGTAACAGTATATTGTTCACCAAGTGTACCCATGTGGTGGAAAAAACATTAATTTTGTAACAGTATATTGTTCACCAAGTGTACTCATTTGTTGGAAAAAACATTAATTTTGTAACAGTATATTGTTCACCAAGTGTACTCATTTGTTGGAAAAAACATTAATTTTGTAACAGTATATTGTTCACCAAGGGTACCCATGTGTTGGAAAAAACATTAATTTTGTAACGAAATGAGATGGGAAGCTTTATTGTAATAAATAAAGCAAGCTTGTGTATTACTGCAACCAAAAGAATGATTGATTAAAGTTTATAGTTCATAGTTTAGTAATCTGTTTTGTAGAGTTTAATGAACAACTTCAATTTGATGTTGAAGAAAGGATAGTATTCTATTTTATACACAAATAGTTATGCACATAAAATACGGCATATGGCAATAATGCAACTTATAGGTCGTCCTCCGTGGTGTAGTGGGTACCATGCTAGCCTCTAGTTCCCGAGGTCGCGGCCTCAAACCCGGCGAAGGGCGATGAGTTTTTTCGGGCGTAAAAATGCTTAGCATGGCTTCTTTCTGAAGGGAAGTAAAGCAGGTAGTGCTGTGTCGTAGATTTACGGCACATAAAAGAACCTCAAGCCTGATGAAGAAGCCTATGGCAAAATTACCCGTCTTTCACGCCCAATATAAAATGGGAAGCTATGGACCACAGCAGTTAAAGAGCGTCCATAAATAACACTGATTTAATTTATGCAACTTATTATGAATATTTTAAGATTATTGTCGGACATATCGTGTACAATAATGCAATTCAGACCTCCATTTGCTTAATATGATGTCAAATAGAAATAAATTAGGGCTTTCATGATCATAACTGCTTAAAACAGCTATTTCACTGGAACCTAATATAGCAAGAATAAAGCTGCATTCCTATGAGGATTATGATTCTAATATTAAGCTGAGGAGTAACTTAATACATCCATCTCCTTAAAGATCTGATGTGCTACATTCACATGACTTTCTCTACCTTTCATCGCTTATTAGTGGGTATACAAATTATTTTACGAAAGTTTATTTTCCTATCTACTTCATTTTGATCAGGATAAATCTTTCCGGAAATAGTTCTATTACACATTTCGTTATAGATACAAAGGGAATGGCGATAGTAAAATGTTTTAGAACTGGACGCTATATGCTGACCTTAAAATTGCATACTCTTTTCATGACATTGCGAGAAATAAATGAAAATCGACGGATGTTAAAAAGAACGTCAAGTATTTCACAAACTGAAGGATTAATAACGGATATCTTGGTAATGGCTGATGCCACATAACGGATATCTTGGTAATGGCTGATGCCACAAAAGAATTGCTTGAAATAAATTGATTGTATTAAAACGATTTACATTTTTTTTGTGTAGTACGTTTTCTTCTATCGTTTAATGCTTACCAGTTATACAAGATTATATACTGTTTTTGTGGTAGAGAAAGTAAAAATACAAACTTCTGTATACCGACTCAATTAGTTATGCAGCAGACCCTCTGTTGTTCCATTATTTATTTTCTCTTCCTTTCTGCACATACGTTGTTCCAAGCATAAGTTTGAAAATCAAGCACCTCTCTATGGCTTCTGAAACAAATCATTGTCATTGCTGCTGAAAGTAAAAGCTAAAGGCACATACTAAGGAGGGGCACGTAGGCCAATGGGCCATTTGTGCTTCTACCGTGACCCCTGGGAGGGATGGTTGAGGGGAAAGACCCAAAGGGCGATCAGATCCGCTGACGATGTGCGCAAGCATGGGCGGGATTCTTAAGGTTTCCCGTGGAACGCCTCCGACACCGCTCAAGGCCACCCCAAGCCCCTGAACTCCCGAGGGTCCACCGGAGGGCGTCTACCCAGAGCACCCAGAGGTGGGACCTAGCTTAGCAGTCCGACCGACTCATGAAGAAATCTCTGTACAAAGCGCACCTCCACCACCCAGCCGCAACACACCGAATATCTTCCCTTGGTCCTTCAACCCTGATGCAGATGATGATGAAGGAAATGATGGGTACAGAAAAAGGGGGACAGGAAAGTTCGTGGTAGGTGGAACCACCCCAACA
Organism: Deroplatys truncata; assembly: GCA_030765065.1. Taxonomy (NCBI): domain Eukaryota; kingdom Metazoa; phylum Arthropoda; class Insecta; order Mantodea; family Mantidae; genus Deroplatys; species Deroplatys truncata. The sequence continues at coordinate 89,101,313 of CM060980.1, forward strand.
TTTGCCTACCGATTTGGGGAAACCACGAAAAACCCATGGTTAGAGTGGGTGGTCGCCGGGAATGGAACCCTGGACCTCCCGAATGCGAGCCACACACGTTACCGTGGACTATCTCACTCGGTGCTGTTGAAAGTACACCAGTTTCACAGTATTATACCTTACTATATCTGTATCATACAGGCACTAAGTGCTATCAGCTTTCAGCAGTGAAGGAGATTATACCCACTGTTGTGTACGCACGTATAGCTTGATTTTTCGCTATGAGAATTAGTCGTACGGTGAGAGTGCGAGACACTTCTTTTTTGGTGCAGGATTTATCCTCTGTGAGGCGCTCTACCAGAATTCTTTGGTGTCGTACTTCACGAGTTCGTTTACTGCAGCGACATGAAGGAGAAGTTACCATAAAACATGTGTATTTCTACAACCGTTAGCTGTCTATATGTATGGTGAGTCTCGATTTTGGATAAATAAGTTACTAATGAGTTTTTTAATTACACAGCAGAAGTTTTATAAGCTAATTAACAGTTTGGAAAGCTTTGTTATTTACTCTGTCGATACATTTGAGAATGTTTCATGTGACGTTAGGTAGTGCCACTTATGAATATGCAAAAATGGTTACAGGAAACAGTTTTGTGGTCAGTCTAGTGCTGGGAGCACGTATACTGCAGCTACCGTTGGCAGGAGTTAGTAGTTAGACGGAGGGTCTCCAGTAACTTGGGTAAAGCATCGCACATAGGCCATAATGGGCTCTTTGTGCTTTCAATGTGACTCCTGGGAGGAAGGGATGCAGGAAGAAAGGAGGACCCAGCAGTCCCACCATGTGCCTGGAAGAAATTTTTCCAAAGCGCAAATTCCATCGTCCTGCCGCAACATACCAACCGCTGTCTCCTGGTCCTACAGTCCTGAAAAAGATGGAATGAAATGATGGGGACAGAAAATGATGGGCAGGGAATTTGTGTTAAAAGGGAACCTTCCCAGAATTTGCCTACCGACCCGGGAAACCACGAAAAAACTCATGACCTGAGCGGTTGGCCCGACGGAAATCGAACCCGTGACCTCCTGAATGCGAACCTCACACGTTACAGCGGAGCCATCTCGCTCTCGATTACCGTCTCTCAGTTTTTAGTTGGTTACTTGGGCCAAGGAAGTTTAAATTCAAATTGTACCTACCTGCAGTGTCCTCAATGTTGTTATCAAGCGTTGTCTTAGGTAAACAACTGTACATTGCAAAATATTACCTTTATGTATTTAATGTAGTAAAGATATAAGCTCATCGATAATGCTAATTTCTGTCGAAGTGAATGGAATGGGTCCATTATAGCGAGAGTAGGCAAGCAGTATAGATTTATGTAATTTTGGAAATTAGAAGTTTCGCCCTGTCGTAGATGTCTCCGAAATTATCACTACTGTGAAGAAGAAAGTTCAATAACAATTTGAATGCATTAGGAAGTGTATTTATGGCGTAATGTCAAGGTTTCCAATTTGTTAAATATAATAATTACCTAGTACATTCATTGTGATTTCAATTATTATTGTTTTTATTATTATTTAGAACACACGTGCTAGATACACATGTTCTTATTAAAGCATATAGAATTCCATAGGCATATGTCTTATATAAATACGTACATATAATATTTTCAATTTTAAATGATATAAGCAATTAAACCTCAGTTTCCATGGCAAATAACATATTTCCAAACACCTAAAAGACATAAGAATCTTGCCTACTTACGCTACCGGTCCCCAGTTCCAATCTGCGTTGGGTGAGGCTTCCGAGGCTTTATTCGTAGTTTTCTGCAGTATACGTATACCGCGTAGGTTAAGCGCATTAGATACCCTAGCTCATTTGCTCATGATACTTTGATATTGCAAGGTCAATTTTAACTTAAAAGTAAAGGAAATAAAAACAAAAGTATGTAAAGAATATACCCAAATTTGTCTAGAATAAAATAATCGTTGAAAATATTTAATATGAAAAATCTATTGCATACTTTTGAGAAAAAAGAAATTTTTCTTACAGATGCGAAAGGAGAGGACAGAAAAAGAAATAAGGAACGACAGAGATATATACCTCAGCAGATCCGGGGACAATGCTAGCATAACTGTGCTTTCTGCTAGTGAGATTGCAATGCTAACTTAGTTGCTGTTTTAATACAGGTATTGTTTTAGTTTTAAATATGCAATTTCTCAGGTAATAATTTCCAACATATTCGTTTAGTAGTTGTGATATAAAATACTTCATTGTATCTAATGAGAAAGATCGTAGATGGGCATAGCCTGTATCCTTTCGTATTCAGTGGCACAGAACTAACTGGATAAATGTAGTTACAGCTAATATCAGTCTTCGGCTCCGAGAAATTTGTACTCAATTTCTGCTTTTTAAACTTTCTATTTTTAAAGATAGTGCTACAGAATATACTTCCTATCAACAAATCCTCTTTAAAGAACGGTTTTTGTTCCCATTGCAAGATTCACATTTAACCCCCTGAGGGCTTTGTCCAGTGGGGGAAGATACGTGAGATTAATTTGTTTACGTCAAGTCGTAATGTGTTACGTCATATGGGTTTAAATGTAAATCCAAATCTTCTGTGAAAGTTCCGTTTGGAATCCTGATAGTTTGATAAGCTAATAACAAAGAAAGCTATCTCAAAATCTCCCTTGTCCAAATGAACCATATATATTAATCTCTTGGAATACCCATTTGAGAAAGGTACTATGTGATTGGGACTGAGGAGAAAGATCACTTTCCTCGGCATTTGTAAATTCTTCTAGCTTTCCTGTTAACTGTATTTAGAAAGCGGAAATTTATACTAAATGGAGTTTCCAGTTTTTGAGATACAAGCTCACTGGTCTGTTACTGAAAATCATTGTTTCACAGCGTTGTCAGAATGAATGCAACTTGTAACCTTGAAGGATGAGCGGGCTACTGCCCTAGGAGGAAACACTTGTAGATGGAAACATTAAGAGGTAAAGAAATAAGATAAGGAACATAAATTAATACTCCATGAAGCTACAGTCCTACTGCAACCACTGCATTCTCTCCTTCTGTCCACACGGGACATCCTGGGTAGTGGAATGGCATAGGTTGGCACGCCGAGTGCTCTACCGCTCGCATTCTTATCTCGACGTGGTCGGTTGCGTGGTATTTAGATGGTGCCTCAGAATTTTATGCACTTCATCTTTAATAACTTGTACGTATAATAGCAATAGTAGCAAATAAATCCGCAAAAATTATGCACTGTCAGCTAGAAAGGTATTGGTTGCGAAAGCCATGCAAATTAAGCGCCATAGAGTTGCGTGATGGAATAAAGATTAGATGTATAGAAAGAAAGAAAATCTGTTCTTGATCCATTAAGTTCTTAACTCCGAGGTGCATGATTGTAGATCGTGAATACTACCTTTCAGAATTGAAATTTCAGCGATTATGTTGAATTTTCTTCTGCTAAAACGTTGTGTGTGTGTGTGTGTGTGTGTGTGTGTGTGTGTGTGTGTGTGTGTGTGTGTGTGTGTGTGTGTGTGTGGTTTTTTCAGTTCATCACGCATTTGCACTGTTAAGTATTTCTTTACGAACTGTGATGTTTTTTGATAACCATCGGACCCGAGGAGACATATTTGGGAAAAGTCTAAGTAAAGCCTTTACTGGTAGGTGTACAACCCCTCTTCTCTGGAATACCACAAATAGATCAAAAGCTGCACGATAATGATATACTTGAAAACTTCGACATCAGAGGTACCTCTTTATAGAAAACCTGAAAGAAAACACTCCCAGCGCAAATAAGAAGATATAAACGTATAGAAAAACGGAACATATAAGGAAGACTCAGAAGCAAGATGGCAGCGTAAGAGATGCATTCAGAGCGAATCAAGGCTAAAGCCCCTTATTCCGATCAAGATGACAGGATTTCTCGCAGTTATCTGTAGCGGTAGGGGTAAATACCGGCTCGGTATTTCGCTTTCCACAATTCCCCAAGTCCATTTGGCGGTAAAAAAAAGAGGGCAATGATACAGTGGGAAATTCTAAGGCTGGTCCCATCGACAGACTCAAAATGGAATGATATGCTACTCTAACGCCATCTGTCTGGTATAAGCGAACTACTTCCCACAGTACATTTGAACAAACACTTAAAGATCTCAGGGCACAAATAAACGAAAACAAATTGAAAATTTTAAGTCTGTTAATTGAAGATTCTTAATTAAAGCTTATTTTCTGCATTAAAATGGAAATAAGAAACTACACTTTTATATTACATTATTACATGTGTTAGAACAATTTAGACGTTCCAAAAGCTTGCAGAGTTTTCATCATTTCGTCACAACTGTATGAAATTACTGGATGATAAGGTAGTTCTATGAAATAAGATGCTGGATTATATTACGACTGCTTTCTTTTTGTTAAGACTCTCGGGTATAATGATTTTCTTCTGTGGGTTTGATGTGTTCTAAATTTAAACGGGCCTGATTTGATTCGAGTTGTTACTAATTTCATATATTAACTTTCTTTATTTAGGAATTATCTACCAGCAGTTTTCCTAGAACCAATTGATAAATTTATTTCTCCATAAATCTCAATACTTTGCACCTTCATATGTTAGTCCTCTAGACGCATGCTTCTTCGGACCCCATCCTCCATTGTTCTCTTGGTCTTTCCCGTCCTCGTTTCCTTCAGCTTAGCATTTTATCACCATTCTTATATTATATGATTTCCCATCCTTTTCACATGGCTGAACTATTTAAATCTTCTCTCTTCTACAGTTTCCAATACGTTCTTTTTTACTACCATTATTTTTGGAATTTCTAATTTTATTCTTCTTGAGATTTGAGAAGCCCTGTTAATAATTTTCTTTCTTGTTTCCCATTCATTGCCCACGTTTCTGCCCCATATAGTAGTATACTTTGTATTATTGAATTATAAATGAGTTTTTTTAGTTTACTTTAAAATGCTATGTTTAAAATGTTTTATTTAAATATTAACCACATTGATAACTATCAGGAGAAGCGCGCCTCAAAATCCTCAGTGGTGTATATGCGTAGTGCAGTAGCATTGGTATGAGCAAGACAAGGATTGGGAGTTCTGCAGTGAGAGCAGAGCTTTCACGAATGGTTTTACCATATGCATAAGGGCATAAAAGTTAAGGGGAATGCTTAAAGAAGCAATAAAGTACTAGAAGAATTTGATGTTGTACATACTAGTTTGTGGAAACTTTCACTGTGACCTAGTAGCTAATAGTTGTAAACAGATATTTTTAAATAACTGGAGGGGAAAATAAAGGTCTTCTGTGAGCGCTAGTTTCATAAATAAGAGCGATTTTGTAAGGATATTGCGGAGTTTTCGCTGTTGTTGTGATTGAACGCTGTAGTTTGCTATTCCAGGTCATCGCCGAGAAAGCTCCATTGGCGCTATCCCGTGGGTTTGTAACACGAGCAGCAAAACCACGATTTAAGATTAAAATAAATATTTCTCTTCAGGGTTTAATGTTCATATGTGCCGTACTCGATCTGAAAAAAAAAAAAAATAAAAAGAAAATGGTTCTAAAAGAATATAATAGGAGGAAAAAACAATAAAAGTAGGTACACTTTTCTCAAAACTACTTGAAGCAGAGAGCTGATAATTTTCTGTACACTAAGAATTTCCTGCAAAAATTCCAAGGGACTGAACAGCTGGCAATATTTCACCTTTATGGTATTTTGAATGATAACGCTGTTTAAAATAACCCTCTCTATGTTTGTAAACTTAAAATTTTACTGCCTGAAGCCTAAAGTATAAACATTTAGGTGATAGCCAATAATAATAATAATAATAATAATAATAATAATAATAATAATAATAGTGAATATAACTTTCTCTCGCCCCCTTTCTACAAATATCCATTTTATGCACTACAGAAGCTACTACTAGTACTACTACTGCTACTACTACTACTACTACTACTACTACTACTACTACTACTACTACTCCTACTATGTGTCTACTAATTATCTTATATGAAGTTGTTTTATTATACTTACAAATTCTGCGAGACTCGGTCGAGATTTATCAATCAGTCTAAATTAAAAGCGAATAATTCGTTATATTAACCCCATTTTCAGGTAAAAGTTTCCTGTATGCCTACTATGTGTCTACTAATTATCTTATACGAAATTATTTTATTATGCTTACAATCGTATAGTAAACAATTTTGTTTTCTACAAATATTTATGGTATTTTGAACAGTGTTTTGTTTTCAAACAATACGCCAGAACTCAACTTCATTCCGCCACAGTAAGAAATAGTCAAAAAATCCTTCAGTTGCTATTCTAAGCACAAGCGAAATGAGTTTATTTTCTTTTTAAAATTTACGACTCAAATTACCACAAAACTTAATACAACGTTCGACCGTTATAAAGAATTCAACATACACGATTAACTAAGCTGACACGTTAAGTTCTATATAACAATGTTACATCGTAATGTTTATTTATCATGACACTCATTCAAACTGCGTTTGTCTTAATTTATTTGGCATAAGACTGATGTGAGTTGTAAAGAAATTATTATTTTTATTAGTATGTTAAAACTAATACACAATAAACCTAGTTTAAGTGTGGTACACTTGCCGTCTCCATTAAAATAATTCTTAAAGGTTATCTCTTCTGCTGCTAGATGGGGCAAGGTAAAGGTAAAAGGTACATATCACGGATGGGCCCATTTTGCTTCCAACGTGCCCCTTGGGAGAGAGGGATGAAGGGAGAGACCCAAAGGGCGACAAGGTTCGGATGCTGAAAGGCGCAAGCAATGGTCAGAAAGGCCCGCCGCGGGAATCGAACCCACGATCTCCCGAATGCGGGCAACAGCAGTTATCACCTGAGCCATCCCGCTCGGTATAAATCAACAAAGACATCTGGTTCCATAAAATATTAAAACAATTTAGAGAGATAAACACTGAAAAGTGAAACAATCAAAATGGCCAAAAGTGCAGGTATTGTTCTAGAGACGGCTACATGTCTTTAGAAAGAATTTACCAAATTTATTTTACTGGCGTACATACAGAGGATGGTCTGCAGAACAAGACCTTTAGTTAGGCAGCTAAAGTCAGTTACTAATCTCAGTGCGAGACAGAGACGCCACCTGCCAAACCAAACAAAAGAAAACTAGTGGCTGGCTCCATAAGTCGGTGGTAGAGCACCTGCCTGCTGTGCAGGGGTCCCGGGTTCGATTGGAGGGTAGGAATTTTTCTCTAGTCAAGATATTCCCTATCTTCCCCAGAGTCTGGAGGTATGAATGAGGGTATGAATGTGTGAGTGTGTGTAATCTAATGTATAAATCCCCCTCCCCCCAAAAAACAGAAACCCAATGACAACTGTATACGAGTTAACACCATCGTCGAAGGTAATATGTTCCAAAGGCAACAGGCCGCCGATATGACCATTGCAGCTGAAGGCGTGATATAACAGTAAGAAAAACTAAGACCAGACAGCGCTCAAATCCCACACACAGTCCACACCTGATGAAGCGCAAAACACAAATAATACAAATTTGGCACAAAATGAAACCTTTGAAAAAACAAAAACCATAAACTACCATGACTTTTACAGGAAACTTCCACTTACTTCACAATCAAGAGGCATCGATAAATTAAATGGAAATATGAACTCAAAGTCAGATTGCCTTCTTTGTTTTGGTGAATTGGCGTGTTCTTCCGTTGTAAGAAGTTGGTGTGTTTAAGTAAGCTTTTCATATGTGTTTAACTTTGCCACATTGAAGTAACACAAAGCATACGAAAACGATGATTTAGATATCAGGATTATCTCGTGAGATAAGCGGAGGTAAATGTAGTTACCAGAACAAGAAATGGTGGAACATGGAAATGATGAAGGCAGAAGAAACAAAAAATCAAATCCTTCAGTGAACACTTCAGACGTTCTATATAAACAATTACGATTTTAACAGACAATCAAGCGTTTTGTTTCAACCCAATAATTAAAATTTGGTTTTACATAAAATGTGCCTCGATTTGCTAACTACACCATAACTATTAATATTTCCGTGATTTCCTGATTTTTATTTTTGCAACCAACCGCATTAAGTATATCTAGGTAACATTGGGCGGTAACATTCATGAACGGATTTTGCTAATTAAAGCGACGTTATTTTAGTTCACAATATTTGTAAGTGAAAATTGTGTAGTTAAAACCAACTCTACCTAACTGAGCAGGATGGCTCAGGCAGTAGCGTCTGTGGCCCGCATTGAGGAGGTCCCAAGTTCGATCCCCGTAGACCGCCCACTCTGACTTATGGATTTTTTCGGGGGTTTTCCCCAGTCGTCAGGCAAATGCTGCACTGGGTTCTTTCATCCTCCGAATTTCCTGTCCCTCCATTTCGTTCCTCAATCATTTCATTCATCCTTCACCCTGTTTGGTCTATTTCAGGGTTGAAAGTGTCGGCAATGCTGTTTCAGCTGCAAAAAAGGATGCTCTCTGTGCACTTTCTCCATCTTTCGGCCTTCGGTTGGTTGCCGGAGTATAAGGACGCCCCTGGGAGGGGCGCTGGACCCTGTGTGGTGCGGGGTCCCCAGTTTGCCTGTCCGAATCAGGGGCGTCTATATTTGGAAACTGTAAGGACCCTGTCATTGCTGTGCCGTCATTCCTGGTTTCAGACGCTCGGTGTCTCCTTTCACCTCATCCCCCCACCCGGTGGATGCCGAATCCACTCGCTTCACAATCCAATCCAATTGTGCCTAATGGAACTGTTTACAGTTAGTTCTAATTAAAATTAGTTTTAAAGTAACAACGAACTGATTAGAGCTACTTTTGTTTCTGGTTTTAGCGATGACACATACAAAGAGACAATCTGAATGGTTTACATCCAAGGATTTTTTACATTCTGTTAATCTGTATGAAATAAGCGTTTATGAGCCTGATTCAATTTCTTGGCTATTAAATTGAATTGAATGCTCGAAGGCAGTAAAGACCAAAACTTGAAAGCAATTAATAAAGACAACCACAACGAATTCATAAAGGCTATGTACATTGCAAAAGGCAGAGAAATTCTGATTATAGTATCTGTATTCTAGACGTTGCTCAAGGGCCGGAATGCACATATCCTAAGAATGTTTGCATATTGTTTAATTGCTAGTGAATAAAATACTTATTAAGATACGCTGAGGTTTTTCCGCTGTTCTCTATAATTGAGAGAAGGAAAGTAGCCAGAATATAATATTTGCAAACTGTCCGAATGTTTTTAATGTATTAGAATAACATTCTTTGTTTGAATAAAAGGAGTACACATTAATTTTACAAATTATTCAATTTCTCACACAGCAGGTTCTGGATTCTCGCATTTTGCCACTGGTAATTGAATTAAACTTGATCGACTTTTATATTCAACTAATAACTTTGATCACCTTTATATAAATTATTGTAAGTGCACAGTATGTGTTTGAAAATCTTATATATGTATTGTAATTATTTATAATTGTTGGATGCGGTAATGAAATTTGAAGTTCTCTTCGCTTTAAAGACCTACTTGAATGGAAAGTCTTGTGGTCATTTCTTTCACACCAGAGTTCCATTGACACCAACAATTTTACAGCCTTCTCGCAGAATAACAATAAAAAGTCCCCAAGCTTTAAATGGAAACGTAAAGCGAAAAAAATACATATTAAAAAAGGGCTTTTGGAAAGAAATTTGCAGAAGTTGTTCTTCACAAGAGTTGCCAAGATTTGCCGCCCCCTTCCAGACACACACACATACATACAGACAAACCAGTCCTGCCTCTGGAGCCACCATGTCGGATAAGCTCGTACTCTACATCGATCCATCCGACGCCGGCATCTCTCCCGCCAGCCCCATTCAAACACTCGTCTCATTACTTAGCTGTTGAACCTGTTGTATGTGACTTTAATACGTTATTCAACTGCGCCAACATTTTTTCTGGATTGTAACAACATAAGTGATTCCGCAATTTCCAATTAAACTCTGACACCAAAAAATCTTGATAAAAAGTCAGAAAGAAGCAAAAATCATTAGTGAACTGGAATTACTGTATGATCTCGCTATAATAATATCATAGATAATATTGTTTACATGACACATAATGACAAGAAAACAGTTTTTATTCGGATTTTGCAAAGTCTCCTGTGATAAAAATTTACGTCTGGATGTGAGCCTGTATTTCCTTCTCTAACACAATAGCATATTGGGATAAGAATGTGGGAAGAGCATTATTACAAAATCGAGGAATAGTTTGGAAAGACGGGACGAAGTTGAGCGTTTTCTGTTATATATTACATACTATACTTTTGTGTGTTTTGAAGTTGTTTGTTGCTTCACGTATGGAAAGCCAATTTGAAGTAGGAGTTGTATTATAGTTCAACTGTTGGGGAGCCGAACTTGAAATATTTGCAACCGCACGTATGGTACCCGGCAGCCTTCACCCAAAATTTAAAAATATTAACTTTGTAATTTGACTGTTTCTTTAAATATTATATATTTACGTTTGCCTTGGCTGCGTCAGTATTATTGTTAGAGACATGGATTTCTTTGCAGGGAGTAGTGCGTCTAAGAATGTAGGCTTACACAGATTATAATTTTTACATCACTACATTTATTAATCCTTGACACAGTTTAAATAACACTTCACTGATATAGAGAACTGTGAGATTCTTTTACTAATTACTTGCACTTTTAACACGTAAACTTTTTTTGTCTCACACTGAATACGTATTAAACTTCTCGAGGATGCATCTCGCGTCCGGTTAGGAACGCTGTTTACAAGCAACTGACTTCTGAATTTGTACAATTTGCCATATTTCAGTTTCTGATTGGCTAATCCTACTCCAATAGAATACTTTCATTTAACTTAAGCTTTTTTCTGGTTATTGATTGGCTATTTATAAACTGTCTCAAAATTTACATTATTTTTGCTCCAATAATTACAAGTAGCATTTTTAAACTTTCTTACTCATCATTGCCTCAAGGTTAACTTATTGTTACCTCATTGTTAGCAACTTTTAACCATTATTCTCACAGCTCCTACATTATTAAATTACGTAATATATTCACATAACATTATTGAACATGTACATAATAATATAAACATTAATAAAATGACTGTTACATGCATTTATATGTTATTTATACACATATTGCTTTAAGGCGAGCTGTTACTCAATTTTATATTATATAATTAGACTAAATCATTTAAGGTTAAAAATACTGCCTCAGTTTTATTATTTTGAATGAATTAAATAATTCGTTACCCATCATCCCCTCAGATTTCCGGTAACTTGATGCTGCCTGTTCATTCGTTCTTTCATTCATTCACTGTTTATCCTCACCTTATGTGGAACTTACACTCCCCGGGACTTACAGATGCTGCCAGTTCAACAGCTACAACTAATACGGTGGATTACTAAGAACCTATAAGTTAGAAGGCTTTGAGTAAGTCATTTCGACTCAAACCGGTTGTTTTAAATTAATAATTTGGACGATAACAGAAATTTAGTATTTCAAGAAGAATTTGAAGTTGGAGACGTGAATTATGATGACGCAGATATTAAACAGGCATGGAAAATTGCATTTTAATTCCCGCCCTAATGTATATTGTATACCATTGCTACAGACACCAAATTTATATTGGTAGAATTCATGTGTTGCAATTCTAAATTTACTTATGTGCAAATATCATTGGGAAGACGTATAATACACACTATCGTGCACAAAACAGTTTTTCACATCAGAAAATCAGCATGAAAAAATATCTGGTTTTCCAAGTTGTTTTCCAGTCTGTTCATATAATCCAAAGTAGCACCGAAAGTGAATTTCATATTGCGGACAATTTTCTAATACGAGTATAGGAAAATATATCTAAATCTTATCTAAAAGTCTCATGTGATGCGCTTGCACTATCTTCTCTACCAATGATAAATTCACATGTATTCATAATATACATATTATACTATTCATATAACATGTATTTCTATTATCCTAGCTACATCGATTGATTGATTGAATGATATAACCTGGGAGACAAAACAAGAATTGTCTTACCTATCCATCTTCCCCGCACCGAAGCCGATGCCTTATTATATGGTATCTCTCCCAGTTGTACTCGTTTAGCTAACCTGTTTTCTTAAAGAGTTTCAGGCGTCCCTCAACTACCGTACTCACGATATATTTTTATCTAGAAATTGTTTCAAATTAAACAGGAATATTTCAACATGTGGAAACAGCATTCAAATGTTTATTCTTAGTAACAAGCTCTTGAGATGGGAAGGAAAGAAATAGAAATGGAGAGAGAGAGAACAAAACAAAACAGAATCTCAAACTTTCAAGCTTGCTGGTTAGAGGACATTTAGAAAAGGTGCTAAAGGAACTTATAACATGTACTATTTCGAAAACGAATAACGTTCCGAAACAATTGACACAAATTGTGTATTTTAATGAATTCTGCAATTCCTGTGTTAGTATTTTGTCCATCTGTTAAGACTTCCTTATTACATAGAATCCGATCAAATAAAGGGAAGTTCGTCGTCGCCACGGCATGAGGAGTTACGATAGGCAGCGGTCCTGCCTCATGAGCCAACTTTCCGGCTGGGGGATGCGTGGCCACATCACCTCCCAGTATCGGTTGGATGATTAACTCGATTAACAAGAAATAGATGAAACAATAAATTTTTGTAAGAATAGTTCGTAGAAGAGTGAGTAAGGGAAGTCATATGAATGCAACATATTCGATGTTTTTAAAGTGGAGACGAATACTTTCTGAGTCACTGTGCCTCCGTTGAGAGTGTGCATAGAAAGGAATAATAAAAGAGGCAAACTCACCTAAAATCTGTTGTGGTGTAACATTCATGTTATTCTTAATTATAGTGCAATTTTCATATACTTTTTATTTCACTATGCTCTATTGTTAAGAAATAATTTCATTTTTACACAATGAAAAGAGAATGCACCGAAATGTCAAGTGGCATATTGAACACAGTATTACGCTTAACCAAGTGGTAAATTAAAGCATGGAAAATTTACATTTTTATTTTCGTCTGTATTTACTTTCCTATCAAACTTCAAGAGGAAATGATGGTGTACTGTCTGTTCAGCGATGTTTTAGCTAGTGGGTGGGGGAGCTCTTCCAAGCAGGCAGGGGTTTAGGAAGGACGTAGTGTTTACTTGGTATGAGGCAAGTAAGGGATAAAGACGCAATATAGTGAAAACCTGTTGGCTGTTTTCCACTGTTGGCGTAACACGTGGCACGAGCTCAGCATACTGTGCACCCCTCCCGTTAGCTAAAGCTTTACCTTAGAGATAAACCACCCCACCCCCTAGCTAAGTCGTTTAACAGACAGCATGGCCTTTACTGACTTATCAGTATAAGAGAATCTTCATAAGTGGCCCTCAATAATTCTCGTAGAGTTTCTCTATGAAGTTGTTCTTTAATTGGTCTCTAGAGTTTCTCTATGAAGTTGTTCTTTAATTGGTCTCTATAGAAACAAATACTTCATGTATTCGCTGTCGGCTATTAAGACATTGTGTAGTATGCGTTTATTGTAAGCCTTAAATGATGGCGATACTAAAAGGAACACGATAATAAAGAACGGCTTTGGCAAACAATACGAGTACACAGTGTACATCACTTGTTTCAAAATCCAATATTACCTCTATATTTCCGTAAAGACCAAAACGATAACTTAAATCCTTATTCACGAAACATTACACTGTAATAAAAGCGCAGCAATAAAAGCCCTGAAACATCCATACTGCACAATTCCTATAATGTCGCAATCTCTTCCTCCTTTTTTGTCTTTCTATCTCTTCCTGGCATTCTGTATTTCCTCGTTCGCACTTAACTGCATCTATTATTTCGAGTTCTGCATAAATGAGATGTGTTATTCGTGTTCCAGTACTGACGAAAACTAAACAAACTGCAGTTAAAGAACTGAAACTGCGTTCAGGTTCATGTTGCACTTCAGAATCCTCAAACATGATCTTTAGCCACGCTGGTTGTTTGATCAATGTCTTCTGTTGTTTTTACAATATCATTTGTGTACACGTCGACACTGTCTAAGGAATATATATGTGTGTGTGTGGTGTAATAGGTTTTGTTTCGCCTTTTTTACTCATTCCAAGTATTGTGAATATTTCATCTCTATTTAAATGACGTAGTTGCGTATTAAGTACCAATATATAATATTCGTAACTACTTTAAGTCCTTCCGAAGCTACGAGGGCAGTCCCAGAAGTACCTGACGTATATATAGCGGTTGTTGTTTCAAACAAATGACCATGGTAGAAAGTACCAACTTTATTAAGCTTAAGTTTGAAGTTTGACAATGCTACATTGTTTAGTAATTGTTTGGCAGCCACCAATAGTGAATTCGCTCAGCGAATTTGTAAACATGGATAAAACTGGCCATCGTTATATGATACAATACTTTCATTTGAAAGGTCTTAGTCCAACTAATATTAAAGCTGAGCTAGATTCTACTCTGGGGGAGTCTGCTCCTTCGTTTACAACAGTAAAATATTGGGTGGCAGAGTTTAAGCGAGGCCATACGAGTTGCCAAGACGAACATCACAGTGGTTGACCAAATGAGGTGACTACGCCAGAAATTGTGAAGAAAATCCACAAAATGATATTGGATGATCGTCGACTGAAAGTGGGAGAGCCAACAGACATCGTAGGCAGTTCAAAAAGTGCTGTACATTTACACTAACTGAAAATTTAGACATGAGAAAGCTGTGCGCAAGATGGGTGCCGCGTTTACTCACAACGGAACAAAAGCAACGTCGTGAGGATGCTTCAGTCGAGTGTTTGGCGATGTTTCGCTGCAATAAAGCCGAGTTTTTGCGTCGATTCATAACCATGGATGAAACATGGGTCCGTCTCTTCACACCTAAGACGAAGGAACAGTCAAAACATTGGATTGAAAGGGCAGAATCGACTCCAAAGTAGGCGAAGACAGTTCCATTTGCAGGCAAGGTCAAGGCGTCAACTTTTTGGGATGCGCGTGGGATAATTTTCATTGATTATCTTAAAAAAGGAAAAACAATCAATGGCGAGTATTATCAAACTTATTGCAGCGTTTGAATGATGAATTCAAGCAAAAAAGGCCCCATTTAGCGAAAAAGAAAGTTCTGTTTCATCAAGACAATGCACCAGTTCACACATCCATTGTTGCCATGGCTAAAATCAATGAGTTAAAAGTTCGAATTGCTTCCTCATGCACCCTATTCTCCAGATTTAGTCCCCTCTGATTATTTTCTGTTTCCAAAGTTGAAGAAATGGCTTGATGGTAGAAGATTTGCTAACAATGAAGAGGTGGAGTATGCAGTTGATGGCTATTTTGCAGAACTCGACGGTTCTCACTATAAACAGGGTATCGAAGCTATCGATCACCACTGGGAAAAGTGTATCGAGCTGAAAGGAGACAATGTAGAGAAATAAAAATGTTTTTTCCCCAAATTTTTGTGTTTTCTTTGTTAGATAGGGTACTTCTGGGACAGTCCTCGTAATAATTTTTTATACAACCCGAAATTTTGTTTCTTTTGTCAATAAAGAAAAGGAGCTGTTCCCATAGAGTTAGGTTGCAATTTGTTTCGTTTTGCAATATGGAATTCCTTTAAAAACCACGATACTAAGACCTCTTGTATGTGATCACGTTCGAAGTTTGGAAATATTGTGTATATTTTTACTTTCTCTACTACGTATTTTATAATTAGACTGACATCGCACTTAAGGTGTTCACAGCAGTAAATCGGAACCAACTACTACCACGTGATTTACTCCACGTGGAGAGGATATTCTGATGACTTTGGATGGCTAAAGTTAGATCAATGGATTCCTACTGATTTGGAGTCTGGATAGCAGCGAACTGTGTTCCAGCCAATGTGACATTCTTCATTGACTAGAGCGAGTTCGCTGCTATCCCCACTTCAACCACTACTCTTAGCCAATCAAAATCATCAGAATATCTTCTACACGTGGAGTAAATCACGTGGTAACAGTTGGTTCCGCTTTACTGCTCTAAACCCTTAGGTGCGATGTCAGTCTAATTATAAAATGGACTATACATAGTAGGTAGAGAAGGTATTGTGTTCCACCCAAAAATTCGTTACGGAGATTTCACCGGATGTATATGTTTTGAGAACCCTTGAATCCTAAAACGCATTTTTAGAAAAAGATCGTGTGTGAGTGTGTCTGTGAAAGCATAACTCAAAAGCGAAAAGTTGGATAGATGCCAAACTTGGTATTTAAGTTTAGTATCTTTCGAAGATGTGACACAAAGATTTTCAATAAAATCCCTTCACCCACAACTACGCTATACATTACACAACTCTCGACATTTTTTATTTTATTTTATTAGTGACTCGAACGATTTTAATTAAAATACCATATATTAAAGCTATTTAAATGAAAAATAAAATGCATATCTCAAGCTTTCTGGGAATAGCTGTGAAGTCCTCTTCATTCGGAAGGAATTTTGTGTAATCTTGTATAGCTGGTAAACGTTAAGCGATAGACGAAACACTGCATATAAATGCAGATTTCTTTAAAACACAATTTATTTAAAATAACTGTTTTGTAGCATGAGCTATCACTGAGACATCGTTACTAATGGTTAGAATTGTTCAATACTTTTGTCATTTTTTTTTGAAATCTTGTCGATTTTCACTTGCTTCTCGCAATTGCATGGAAAGAATAAGGCCAGCATTTAGTGTCCAGTTCTCAAACATTTGGCTGTCGCTGTTCCTTTGTGTGTATAATGAAGCGTGTAATGTAGCTGTTTCTGCAAAGTTTATATTGACTAAAATTAGGTAGATAGAAAAGTAAGCTTTCGTAAGAGTAACTTTTATAGAGAATAATAAACGATAGTAGGTGGAGAAAGCCATGTGAATGTACCACAGATTTTTCTTTAATATTTATGAAGATTAGATGCTGATTAATTATATTATCTAACTTTCTTCTATATCATTTTCCTAAGTTGTGATCTTCCACACAGCAATTTCTCTATTATTCATCCAGAGTTATTTTATCGCTTATTATATTTCTCCTTCTTCTTTTAAAACTTTTTCCACCCTAATCTTTTCAATTTTGCAGTATGGCCTTTTTGTTCTTTCTCTCTGTTTGCCCTTCCTCATCTTTTAATACCAATTTTCTCTTATTTCCTTATTTGTAGACATTGCTAATATAAAATAGGGATTTTATTTTTAAATGCTTATAGAACTAGAAAAGAATACTAGAAAAAGGAAAGAAGAATATAAATGGGTGACAGTCAAAGAAAAGAAACATCTACTGTCAGCACGGGATCTCTGTTTCTGAACTCTGTGTGATGATCTCTCCCGATAAAGACGTAGTTACTCAACCGTGCCCATACAAGTTGCGATTGGTGTATAACCAATCTCTGTTGGGTGCTAATGGAGCTGTCAAACTTGCGCCTGTGTGTATTTTCTGTGCTTGAAGCCGCAGTGCTGTGGTCGAGAGTTCTCTTTTCATGCTTCACTACTAACTGTTCATGTCTCAGCGTTGCTTTGTGCTACAAGTTGTTAATGGTGAACTATAAACCTACGTTATACATACATAAAGCAGTAGAATGAGAAAAAAGCATGAAGAAATATGACTGAAAAAACCAATAAAATACAAAGGAGAGCCAAAGCGAATGGATGACAAAAACACAGCTTCTCTTTCCTTTATCACTTATTTGTGTATCTGTTCTATAAATTATTTCTACAAGAGCTTATTTATCTGCCTACTTCATGTTTACCTATTGTGACTGTTCTATTCATTCGCTGCGTATTTAATATTGACCAATATCTTTTAGCAATGCCTCGGAAATTGAATCATCTTGGTCTTTTATTTTATAATATTGTGACTTCACTAAGTTTTCAGTGTCACTTCGTTAAGGTGATCTAGTTCAACTATCTTCATAACGTAGTGAAATACGCCGAAGCAGTATCTTCTTCTGATGCACTTCACTCGCTGGGGAGTTGAACACAAGACATCTCCAATCTCTCGCGAAGCAACACTCATTGTACGTCACAGTTGTGTTTCCTCACTTGTAGGACCATACTTGATGTCGCCCCAGAAACGCACTTACTGACTTACTTTTTTTTTAAGTTCCCTTGTTTACCCAGTTTACGAGTACCGTGTTTTACTGTTTACTTCACTGCGTATTACCGCAATTACACATACAATACACAAACACCCATGCCCATGGCGGGACTCGAACCCGTGTCCCTCAGTTATACGCTACCGCGGCCACGGCTGTGAGGGCCGGCACTAACTGGCTAGAGCGCTCGCATATATAGCTGTTGGAAATTTTCATAAGAGTTCCTGAAAGTTCTAGAAAGGGAAACGTGCATAAGATTTCGGTTATCTGATAATAGCGCTTCCGTATTTACCCTGGCGAGAGCGCTGCTTATCGTTGTTTATCTCCGACTTCCCCGTGCCGACCTTCCGATAACCTTGTGCCATAGCCGCTGCGCCACACAAGCTTGCAAGGATGAGAACTTATCCGATAAAACGTCAGCTTATTACTGAACCGTAATACTCGTAGTATCACTAGTGATTCATAGGACGTAATCCATGGAACAGCAGAATAAAAAATGATAGATGAAGGCCCAGCGGCCTCTGGACCAAATCCCGAGCAAGATATAAAAACAGCAGGTCATGCCAACGTGTTTTAACCGAAGCCTTATCTGCAGATAAGTCAACAGCACCATTAATTAAGTCGTCCTCCGTGGTGTAGTGGTTACCATGCTAGCCTCTATTCCGAGGTCGCGGGTTCAAATCTGGTAGAGGGCGTTGGATTTTTTCGGACGTAAAAATCCTTAGCATGGCTTCCTTCGGAAGGGAAGTAAAGCCGGTGGTCCCGTGTTGTAGATTTACGGCACGCAAAAGAACCTCAAGTCTGATAAAGAGGCCTCTGAGCAAATGCCGGTCTTTCACGCCCAATATAGAATGGAACGCTAAGGACCATAGTAGTTAAAGAGCGTCCATAAATAAAAATTAATTTAATTTTTAATTCTACCATTAATTAATTCTGGAGAAATTACGAAATCCTATTACTTCGTTCAATCCACTTCAGTTTCTATGACGTAAAAACAGCAGATTGTACTTTTAAGCAATGCACGTTCGAATAGTATGAGTTTCCGAATAAATTATGTTATTAAAAGAAAGTGTCTATTGTATTGTGATCTTAGCGCATCTTAAGTATTTTCTCATTCCTACTATTGTTAGCATTGGTTAGTACTGATTTTAAATAACACAAGAAAGTAATTATTATTTATATAATTTGTTGCATGGTTACGAGCTTCATCAGATAAATCCATAACCTCTCGTGGAATTGCGTGATAAATATTGACCAGCAATGATTTCAATTAGCGATACTAGGATATCTAAGAAGAACAGTAGGTATACTTTTAAAACATATGCTGATTTTTACTGACCATAATACTATAAGCATAAGTTATCTGAATGAGATCATGAAAAACACACCAATGATCACTTAGCGTCAAAGTTTCCTACTTAATTTGTGGAAAAACTGAACGATCAATAGCGAATATTTCGGAAATATTTAACACAAAAGATTTTTTATTTGACACTAATTGTATGTTTTCAACGAAATCTTCATCTTTCCAAGCAAGCTTTGTGTCTATCCCTTACGTTTTTCCGCTACATAGCATTCAGTAAGAACGAGGAACCCATCACAGGCTATTTACGGAAAATTCAAAATATAATGTGTGCATAAAATTGTTATAGCAATTTTTAAGAAAATATAAAGTACAGTTTGTTTCCATGCAGATAATTTTTGGGGCATGGAACTTTTCTTTCTTTACTTTTGGAAAATATTCGTATAGCATATTTAAAAGACGCCTGGCTTATGCATGAAATTGATATTTTTTGTTTTGAGTTCTGTTGTTCAAGACAAATGGCCAGACAGCAAGAAGATAGACCCATTTTTCTATAAAATGCTTCATTTTGGTTCAGGGGTCCTTAAAAATTGCGGTTTCGCTGAAATCTCAGTATGAAATTTTTGTATGGAACACATTACCTTACTACCTTAGACAGGGACGTAGAGTAAAATTGGAACGAAGTTTCCATAATTCGTTTTACTTATTGTTGACTGAAAGAGGCCATTGAAAAGTTAAGACGTACTTGTTCTGGTTTTCAGTTGGATTGAGACAAATTAGTTGGAAATTAAAATACGTGCGCTAAGTTTGATTAATAGTAATAATATGACAGCATAGCTATAGATAATCCTGTATTATAATATACTAAATAAAAGTATATGGGGAATGGATGAGGGTGGTTTTACTTCGATCGCACTTCATTCTACACATTCTGTTTTCCTATTTAACTAACGCTCCAATTTCTGTCTTAAATTGGTTACTTTGAATATTAAAGAGGGAAAATTGCATTTCTCAAACATGCAAATATTTTCATCAATAACTGAATATTATACTGTAAGGCGGAGAAAGTGCGAAAAATCTACAGATAAGGTGAACAGAGCCCGACAGCACGCATGGTTGAATGTCACAGAGTACAAATACCGCGATCGAATCCCAGTACTTGATGCAGGTATACTTATCTAATTCTACATGCGGTAAGAACCAATATAGGCATAAAATGTTGCTAATTACCTAATTGTTACCCTCTTTATGTTTTTAATTGAAAAGTAGTAATGATAAACATTATCACTTGTAATTACTATTTAAAATAGCAATTGAAAATTAAAATCTGAGCTTAACGAAGTTTGAATTTTAATAAGAACACACAGGAGAGTGTGTATAATTATGGTCTTGGACTGCGTCCCGCGTGCCACCTGCGGTGGAAAATAAGCTTCTTGCCGACAAAACAGCTTCAGCTTATAGACCCTGAGAGATACTGCTACGCTAGAGTGACCCGCTTAGCCGGATACTAACCCCTCCCCCTGGCTAAAACTTCGGCAAACGTACAGTACCTGCACGCTTCTTTTCTATGGCTAATATTGCTATACAGCTATTAATACCATCTCGGATTTTGGGGGCCAGGGTTCGATTCCCGTTGTGCAGGCCATTTTTACCTAGGTCTTTTCATGGTTTCCCCAGGGTCGTAGACGAAGCTGGGATGATTCCTTTGCTCTATTTCATATTCATACGTTTTTGTGTCACCAGGCAACGGCGGTGGTGCGTTGCAGCGGGACGGTGGAATTTTAGCTGTGTAAGGATTTCTCCCTGACGCTTTGCTGGCCGGCTCGGGCTCCTTCCTGGGAGCGCCTCGTTTTATTCCGGGACCTCCAGACTGAAGATGGCTAAGGCGCGATCGTGTCGCGTCGGGGTTGGTGTTATTCTGGAATCGTTAGAGATCCCGTCCTTGCATCGTCATCCGGATCCGGTCGCTCTTCTGGACCCTCCTCCGTCTCTTTCTCCCAGGGGTCGCGCTGGAAGCACAAAGTGCCTACTATATCCTACGTGCTGTGCTGTGCTCCTGTGGCTGGAGGTCCCTCCGACTGATAATACTAATGCTAAGGGCACAGATGACAGAGCGATTAATACATATTAAATTTCACAATCCACTTACAATTCATTATAAAGGGAATCCACAGAGATTTCAGTTTTACAGTGTTTAGTTATCCAATGTTTTTCTGGTGTACGCCGGAACTCGACTTGACAATGATTTCAAAGTGTGAGGCCGAAATTTAATAATGCAACATTGCGTACCAATTTCTAAGTTCTTAAACGCCGAAAATCCTGGCATCACTGCTATTCACGCCAGGCAATCCGGGAATAACTGAGGCAAACTCAGGCAAAACTGTAGTCAAGGACCATGTTGGACATCGGTTTTATTCAAGCCACACAAAGAAGTGAGGGTTAACGAAACTTTACCAATAATCCCGAAACTGTATTCATTTACGAAAATATATTACTGACAAATGAATGTAGAACAGAAGGACTCTGCATATCTATTATACCGGATGTAACAAAAATGTACCGCACAAATTGCAGGACACATTCCTCACACGTAGGCGAAGAAATTATGTTATATGAACATGGGTCTGAAACACTTTGTTTCCAGGTTACAACTCATTTTCTCCAGCTCATTAATCATGGGAAAAACACAAGAATAGAACGTTAGAATCATGGGGAACATGCATTCTTGGTTACGTTGTAATTAGCGTAGGTGCACCGCCACTGTTTTGTTTTACATGTCCCTGTTGCTATGCGACATGCGCCATGCTTCTTTACAGGTAACATCAACTGTTCCAGTGAACAGTACGACGTTGGCAAAAACACGGTTTACTACGTACTAGTAGAGTTGATCCCAGACTTGTTTCGTGCAATGGCAGTGTATACAAATGCAGAGATGGCAGATGTCCATTTGATGTATGGATTAGCAGACGGCAATGGCACTTGCGCTCAACGTTTGTATCGGGAGAGATTTCCAGGACGAAGCTGCTCCGACAGGAAAACGTTTGAAGCCATTGATCGTCGTCTTAGGGAATATGGAGCATTTCAGCCTAATACTCGCAACCGGGGGAGACCTAGAAGAACGAGGACACCGTAACGGGAGGCGGCAATTCTTCAGGCAGTTGACGACGACCCTAGTGTCAGTACAAGACAAGTAGCTGCAGCAATGAATGTTGACCACATGCATGTTTGGCGAGTGTTACACGAGGTCTGGCTATATCCATACGATTTACAGCGTGTGCAGGCACTATCAGCAGCTGATTTTCCCGCACGGATACGCTTCCACGAATGGTTTATGCAACAAAGTGTCAACGCTAATTTTAGTAAAACGTCGTTTCAGCGAGATCAGATTGTAAATTATCACAATCGGCAAGTATGAGCTTACGTCAATCCTCAAGTAGCTGCTGAAGCAAGTCACCAACAAAGATTTTCTGTCAATGTTTGGGTCGGCATTGTTGGTGACTGTTTGATAGGGCCTTACGTTCTTCCACCCAGGCTCAACGGACAAAGTTACTATAATTTCGTAGAGAATGTTCTACCTGATCTGTTAGCAGATGTGCCTTTAGTTGTGCGATAAAACATGTACTTTATCTACGATGAAGCACTTTTTAATTTTAGTATTAATGTCCGTCCAGTTCTAAATAACAGATTCGGTGACAGATGGATAGGTAGAAGTGGGCCAATTGCCTGGCCTCCGCCCTCCCCGGACCTAAACTGACTGGACTTTTATTTGTGGAGCATTTGAAAGCTCTTGTGTATCGAAGCCCAGTACCAGAGTTCAGAGTCTCCGTGCCCCTATTATGGAAGGATGCAAAACCATATGCAACTCTCCAGGGATACATCAATGCATCCGGGATTCACTACGACGGTGGGTTGATGCATGCATCAGTCCTCATGGAGGGCATATTGAACATCTCCTGTGAGAAAGAGTTGCATGTGTATGCTGGTATATTCTATTCTTGTGTGTTTCCCATGATTAATGAGTTGGAGAAAATGAGATTGTAACATGGTAACAAAGCGTTTCCAGACCCATGTTTATATAACATATTTTTTTTTGTCTACGTGTGAGGAATGTGTCCTGCAATTTGTGCCGTACATTTTTGTTACACCCTGTATAGAGTCCTTCAGAAAATGGTCAGGGGTTTCATGTCGATATGTAAACATTGAACAAAAGTCATTAACCTAATATCATGGAACAAACAACTCTGTTTATGCAAGATTGTTGTGATATAATTTCGTAAAGCTAAAGGTCCTTATGAATATCCTTTCAAAATTGCAAAATGAAATTTTGAGTAAATTATAAAATAATAATTAAACTGGCTTCCATGAGGTACAGTATTAATTTACAAGAACGTTTGACTGAAAGGTGCTAAGAGACATGCCTTTTTAAGGATGCTCTTACAAATTCGTGTAGATTTTATTTAGCTTAAAATAGAATGGACCAATAATGAGTCTCTATACGTGCGTATATTGGCGATATTTTGCTTTGATAAGCAACGAGATTGGTTGGAATGCGACATTGATTGGCAAATGGTTGTTATTAGAAGCACATTTCGACACTTAAGCGCACATGAAGGATTATTGTACTTCTGGAAACTTACAGGAGGAAGAAGTGAAGTGAAGGACACAGATGCCGACTATATCCTGAGGCCGGACGCAGGCGGGCTCCCTCTTACATCATGACGACGGCAGGATCCTGAAGAGTTCTCTCTGAGGACGCATCACGAACGCGGGGCAGAAAGCTCCTCAAAGCAAACTTCACCGCCACAGGCCTCAGTTGCCCTCCACTCGCCTGATCCTTCGACTCTGAAACATAATAAGTAAATAAAATGACAGGAAATTTTGCAGCCAGTATACTGGATGGATCATTTAACTTGAGACTAAAATATCTTCAAAACTAAGCATTGTAGAAAGAAATGTCTTGAATAAAAGTTTCTTGACATTATGGGGGAGGGAATAAATGTCAAGAGTTGTGTTTTATTTGGAGGAAGTTATGATAGTCATTTTAGGGTCAATTTAATTGTTGAAAATGGGAACCTACAATTAGGGCGAATTTAAATTGACCCTAAAATGACCATCACAACCTCCTCCAAATAAAACACGACTAATGGCATTTACTTTCCCCCATAATATCAAGCAACTTTTTTCAAGACATTTCTTTCTACAACGTATAGTTTAGGAGATATTTTACAGTCTCAGCTTAAATGGTCCATTCTGTGTAATTCACCCCAACATTCGGCTACCAATCAAGGAAAACGGCGAAAAATCCCAAGGTTAGAGTGGTTGGCTCAACGGAAATCGAATCCAGGACCTCGCGAATGCAGGTCTCACAAGCAGTCATCTCGGTCGGTTTCACTGGCATACATGTTTGAGGCATTTCGTGAAAGGAATGAGGCGGAAGGCTAGTCGTCTGCAAGTTGTCCTTAAAAACAATTAGGAGGGAGTCTAGTTTGTGTTATTATTATTATTATTATTATTATTATTATTATTATTATTATTAGTAGTAGTAGTAGTAGTAGTAGTAGTAGTAGTAGTAGTAGTAGTAGTAGTAGTAGTAGTAGTAGTAGTAGTAGTAGTAGTACGAAGATAAATAAAACCAACAATTTTTGACAAAGTTCATTGGTATTTTATCTTCTCTGCTTTATCACAGAAATAGGCGGAAGAAAACAACACAGTTAACTTATAAATTTATCCTGCATCAGTAACATCTTTAAACACGTTGCTGCTCACACATCTCGTCCGTGTATAAAATTTCTTCCTTGATACGAAAGCCTTATTTGGGAACCCTATTTCAGCTGTCACCATTTTTGCTAAGCTATTTTTCAACTGTACAGAAAGAAACCTTGTTGCTACCAGCTCATAGACATGTTCGCAACAAAAACTGCTTTTAACGTATGCGCCTGGACGGTATTTTCATCCCTCATCACATTTTCTTTAGCCTTTACCGAGCAAGGAATGTAAGGAATGAAATTTGCCTCGACAGACTTATTACCTTTCCTTCCCTTATTAATCAGCGCTGTCGATATTTCTACTTCACACAGTTCCATGCCGTGCGGCGTGACCTGACGGCGACTATAACTCAACTATAATGTTATTCATTGAAAACAAATGACAGGTGATATTTCTACCTAGAAAATGTAGTCTTAAATCATTACATCTTTTGTTTATAACAGTTTTAAAACAGGTTAGTGTCCTTGATACACAAACCTATCAACTCTTTAACTATAATGACGACTAAAACAGTAAGCAGAGTTAGGTTTTATGTTGTCTGTATAGATGAAATTTTAATTAAATTTTGTACTGATACAGTAAACAAATGGCTTGAATATATCAATATTCGAACTATATTTTTATAAGATATTGATATTTTTTGGTTTTAAGGATTACGGACAGACATGTAACATTTTAAAAATTCTATAAAACCCAAGGATTAAGGATGCAGTAATTTCTCAATTTGTTATTGATAGTAAGTAAACTGGCTGCTGTGTGTTTAAGCTAATTGTCACAGTTTTAAAATGACCCGCTACCTTGAATCCATCGGTGTGTAAACTTAGGTTGGCAGTGTATATTTTCGACGCTCAACTGTTTCCATTAAGCAAGGCTAGTGTTGATATTTCAATATTTCATTAAACATTTCAATTTCCAGAATATATCACTATGTAAAGCTATTTGATAATATATCTTTTTGAGGACTTTTGCAGAATTTGGAAGAAGATGAAGATGAAGAAAACTCTGATGTGTTACACTCACATGACTTTCTCTACTCTTGTACAAACTATTCTTACCAACGCTTATTCTCTATATTCTTCATGTTAATCGAGATATCGAGATATTAATCTTATTGCTAATTTTCTTGTAGATGCAAGGGGCATTGGTAGGCTTTAAGCTATAGTCAAATATTTTAAGAGCTGGTTGCTATGTGGAGTAATCCATTTTCTTTGCATTGCCAGGACCAAAACAAATGAATAACGAATTTGAGAAAAAGTATACGTATTGGAAAATTTAAGGGAATAACAAGCAATATCTCGAAGATGGTTCACTCAACAAAAAAATGTATATGACATAAATTATGTATTTTAAAGCGATCTACATTTTTTGTATAGTAAAATGTTGTCTATCTCTTATGGTTTACCAGTTATGCAAAAGTCGTTCATAATGAAGAATACTTTTGGAGACATTCCCAAAATTCGAGATATACATTTCATTTGTCATGAAAACATCTTAAACATATGATATTTTAATCAAACTCGTTAGAGTCATTTTTGAGAAAATTAAAATTTTCGAAAACTATTCCATGTAAAAGGTAATCTGGGGTGGGGGGATTTTCTTGAAAACCTTCGTGTCGCATCTCTGGAAGATTCTGAACCTAAATATCAAGTTTGGTGTTTATCCGACTGTTCGTTTCTGAGTTATGCTGTTCACAGACACACACAGACACACACACGGACATGTTTCCAAAAATGCTTTCTTTTTGGATTCAGGGGATCACAAAAAATGTATTTCCGGTGAAATCTCGGTATCGAATGTTTGGGTGGAATGCAATACTTCCCCTCCCCTACTTACTATACGTAGTAGAGAAAGTAAAAAGGAATCTTTCTCGATTCTGTAAAACTTTCTTTCCATCCTGCTTATGTAATATAGTATTAGCATGGGAGGGGATCGATATTTTAAGAAAATATATTGTTTTTACAGTAGACAGACTTTTCTTGATATACAGCAAGATCAAAATACGACTGAACTCAAACTTATTCAAACGTTAACAGTTCTTTACCAAGTTTATATTTCTCGTCTGTATCACAAAATAGTTACAGAATCAGTGAAATAATGTAGTTTAGCTACTAGATAGTTAAAAGCCTAATGTATTTCACAAAATTTGTGGGCCATTTACCTTCAACTTAGAAAACAGTCACGTAACTAGTATTAATGATTCACTCGAAATGAATAATGCTATATTAACCGATCATGATGATTCACATGGTATCTGAAGGTCCCCCTGCGATAAATCCCGTAGCCTATCTGAGTTTTGTTTTCTTTTTACATGAGGTGCTTTAGTTTCTGGTTTCCTTCAGTCGTCAGATGAATATTGGAATTAATATTATGATTACTACAACCCGAAATTTTATATACAGAATAAGAAATAAAGCAGATGGTATAGGGAGGCAGTTATGCAACGAAGGTCATCTGTTTTGGAACACACTGGCTATTGTCGGGATGTGACCTCTCAGTTAAAGCGACGCAAAAAAAAAAAATCTGATGTGTTACACTCACATAACTTTCTCTACTCTTGTACAAACTATTTTTACAAACGCTTGTTCTCCATATGCTTCATGTTAATCGAGATATCGAGATGTCAACCTTATTGGTAATTTTCTTGTAGATGCAAGAGGAATATGGTAGGCTTTAAGCGATAGTCAAATATTTTAACGCTGGTTGCTATGTGGCGCATTCCATTCTCTTTGCATGTCCAGGGCATAATAAAATGAATAACGAATTTGATAAAAAGTATAAGTATTGGAAACCTTAAGGGAATAACAAGCAATATCTCGAAAACGGTTCACTCAACAAAAGAAATGTATAGGACATGAATTGTGTATTTTAACCCGATCTAAATTTTTTGTGTAGTAAAATTTTGTCTATCTCTTATGGTTTACCAGGTATGCAAAAGTCGTTCACAATGAAGAATACCTTTGGAGACATTCCCAGAAAATTCGAGATATACATTTCATTTCTCATGACAATATCTTAAACATATGATATTTTAATCAAAATCGTTAGAGCCATTTTTGAGAAAATTAAAATTTTCGAAACATTTTCCATGTAAAGTGTAGTTTGGGGTGGGGGTATTTTCTTGAAATCCTTCGTGTCGCATCTCTGGAAGATATTGAACCTAAATACCAAGTTTGGTGTTTATCCGACTGTTCGTTTCTCAGTTATGCTCTTCACAGTCACACAGACACACACACGGACATGTTCATTAGTGATTTTGTATAGCGAAGACTATATAGTTAGAGATTTTTTCTTAAATCGATTTATTTTTTTGGTTTTAATATTTGTGTTGTCGATGGAGGAGATCCCATTCTTTATGAACACTTATTTTGATTTTTTGGCCATCCCGAAGTTTTTTCCAAAAATGCTTTTTACTTTCTGTACTACGTATAGTAAGTAGGGAAAGTATTGAATTCCACCCAAAAATTCGATACCGAGATTTCACCGGAAATATATGTTTTGAGACCCCCTGAATCCAAAAAAAGCATTTTTGGAAACATGTCCGTGTGTGTGTCTGTGTGTGTGTGTCTGTGTGTCTGTGAACAGCATAATTCAGAAACGAACAGTCGGATAAACACCAAACTTGGTATTTAGGTTCAGTATCTTCCAGAGATGCGACACTAAGTTTTCAAGAAAATCCCCCCACCCCAGATTACCCTTTACATGGAACATTTTTCGAAAATTTTAATTTTCTCAAAAATGTCTCTAACGATTTTGATTAAAATATCATACGTTTAAGATATTTTCATGACAAATAAAATGTATATATTGAATTTTCTGGAAATGTCTCCAAAAGTATTCTTCATTGTGAACAAGTTTTGCATAACTGGTAAACCATAAGAGATAGACAAAATTTTACTACACAAAAAATGTAGAGTAGTGCGGGGCAAAACTACGCGGCGGGTAAGAGTACGCACAAGGGATATTTATATGAAGACGGCCGTGCAATTGGCAACACTGTATGCTGTTGGAAGAATTATATGGCCGATAGCCTCTCTACATAGTTTCGCTGTGCTGGTGTGTTTCGTCTTTAAACTATGAGGTAAGATTGAAAATCATTCATCTTGATGTTATTTTTCGTGGTTTTGGAAACGTGATTGAGCTATTGGAAATGTGAGACAGGTATTTTAGCATTATGTCATGTCTCAGACAAATTCCTGTAGTAACGTGCGGTGGCTTGGCCATTGTGTGAAACTGGCCACAGATGGCAGTACGGTCTGGGAAATGTTAAAGACGACAACGGGGCAAGAGTACGAACTGTGGAGTGGGGCAAAAGTACGCACGTGTACCTTTGCCCCACTGTTTCATTTGTACAATAAATTTAATTTAAACGCTGTACATGTATTTATAATGTTGCTAATGAATATTTCTTTGATAATTCTTATCTTAATTTGTATTTCAGAGTATATAAAAGAAAAACTGACCGAAAACCATATGACAAAGCAGAAGCTAGGACAAGGCTTTTCAAAACGAAATGTTGCACAGCATCTTGGTATATCCAAAGGAGCACAGAAAACGACTTAAACTGGTATATCGTCTCTTTTACTTTATTATATATAATCTATACTGCAGACAAATATTTTAAAATTTTCTAATATAGTAAATAAAATATTAAAATGCAAAGCAAAGCAATTGTAGTTCATTTTCCAAGTTAAAAATGCAATTAAAATATGTATCTTATACCTCTGTGTATTTCTATTCTTGCAGGTTTTCGGTGTGTCAAAGTTGGGACGTTTTGCTGCAGTGTTTACTGAACAGCATGCGAAGGAATTGGCAGAGCTTTGCAGACTCCTTGACTCTCACTTTTATAGTTTAACATTGAAGGATTTGCGTAGAACTGGCATTTCAGTTTGCTGACATTAACAAGGTAATCCATCCATTTAACAAGGACAGCAAATTAGCTGGCAGAGACTGGGCACTAAAATTTATGAAACTGCACAAACTATCACTCCGTGTTTCCACCAAAATAAGTTCTTGCTCGAGTTATGGGCTTTAATAAAGCTCAAGTTTCTTTGTTTTTTGATAATCTTGAACAAATGATGGATCAATACAAGTTCTGTCTATCAAGAATGTATAATGTGGATGAATCAGAAATAAGCACTGTCCCTAGTAAGACTCCTAAGGTTGTATCACCTACTGGTAAGAAATCAGTTGGAACAATTGTTTCTACAGAAAGAGGAAATTTAACAACTGTTGTTTGGCAGTCAGCGCAGTGGAAATTATGTTCCCCCAGTCATAATATTTGCAAGAAAAAGAGCTAAACAAGAACTCATGCACGGAACTCCACCAGGTTCATTCATGATGTGCTCAGACAGTGAATACATCAACAGTAAACTATTTTCTGAGTGGCTGAAGCATTTTCAGAAGCATGTAAGAGGAAGCATGGTGAATCCAATACTTCTGGTGCTAGATAACCACATATCCCATATAAACTTGGAAGCAATTGTCTACTGCAGACACAATGGTATTCGTCTATTATCGATTCCTCCCGATACTTCACATAGGTTGCAGCCGCTTCACAGATCATTTTTCAAGCCGTTAAAAGATCTATATTCTGCAATGTGTGACAAATGGTTACTAAATAACCCAGGACGTGTAATAACACAATTTCAATTGCAGAGGAAAGACGAACAACAAAGAAGTAAGAGAAGTCAAAATTCGGAAGTACTGACTAGCTCACCCTTTAAAAGAATACTGGAAATGAATCAAGCCTTAAATCATCCAGTGCTTCAAAACACGTCAAGCGTGATGTATCAAAATATGCACAAAACGATATGAGGCCCCAAAGGACCAAATGCCATTCAGTCCTACCCAAAGCGTCAACTTCAACTTCAAATGAGAAAATCCACTGTCCAGGATGCGACGGGGAGTATGTTGAACCACCGGAAGAGGACTAGATTCAGTGCCAAAAGTGTGCAGAATGGAGGGATGTAGCTTGTTCCAACCATGAGGGAGGCAGCAAATTTATCTGCGACTATTGTTAAAAATGACAGACAATGAGAATATTTCAATCTTTTCTTTATTCAAATATTTCTATATTTAGGTTATCATCTTATTCTTAGATAAATGATGTTCAATATTATTCAGACTAAGGTCCTTGATGTAATCTTATAATGTAATTAAAGTTACAGCACCAAGCATTAAAATTAAACATTTGTGTTTTCTGCGTACTTTTACCCCACCTTATGCGTACTCTTACCCCCATCTATGGGGCAAAAGTTCGCATGGGTCACATTTTAATTAAACATTTATAAAACTATTTTTCACATGTAAAAAAAGGGTTTTAACCACTGCTTGTGATAACAATAGAATAAAGATTGCATAGTAAAAATTTCACATATACTGGTTAAATAGATACCGTTGCAGAGGCCTTGAAAGTTTAAGTGCGTACACTTGCCCCACACTACTCTATATCGCGTTGAAATACACAATTTATGTCATATACATTTTTTTTTGTTGAGTAAACCATTTTCGAGAGATTGCTTGTTATTCCCTTAAGTTTTTCAACATTTTCTCAAATGGGAATTCGTTATTCACTTTTTTTGTGTTGTATGTGCAAAGAGTATTAATCGGTGGCAAAGAGAATGGTGCTGCACCTAGCAACCAACTATTAAGAGATATGCATATGCTTAAAGGCTTCTGTATTTTTATATTGCCCTGTAAATATATATTCCCCTTACATCTACAAGAAACTTAGCAATAAGATAGACTCTGCAAATGTTTATCTCGATTAACAAGAAGTAGATGGAGAATAAGAGTTTGTAAAAATAGTTTGTACAAGAGTATAGAAAGTAATGTGAGTGTAACACATCAGATTTTTTTGCATTCAGGGGGTCTCAAAACATGTATTTCCGGTGAAATCTCGGTATCGAATTTTTGGGTGGAATACAATACTTCCCCTACTTACTATACGTAGTAGAGAAAGTAAAAAAGATCTGATGTATTACACACACATGACTTTCTCTTGTCTTGTACAAACTATTTTTACAAACTCTTATTCTCCATCTATTTCATATTAATCGAGATAAACTTTGCAGAAACGATCTTTTGACATACAAAGAGAATTACATTTTACACATAGCGACCAGTTTTAAAAAAAATCTGATGTGTTACACTCACATGACTTTCTCTACTCTTGTACAAGCTATTTTTACAAACGCTTATTCTCCATCTACTTCATGTTAATCGAGATAAACATTTGCAGACTCTATCTTATTGCTAATTTCCTTGTAGATGTAAGGGGAATATATATTTACAAGGGCAATATAGAAATACAGTAGCCTTTAAGCACATACATATCTCTTAATAGCTGGTTGCTAGGTGCAGCACTATTCCCTTTGCTTCAGATTAATACTCCTTGCATATCCAAGACAAAAACATGAATAACGAATTTCCATTTGAGAAAATAAGTATTGAAAAATTTAAGGGAATAACAAGTAATATCTTGAAAATGGTTCACTAAACGAAAAAAATGTATATGACATAAATTGTGTATTTTAACGCGATCTACATTGTTTGTGTAGTAAAATTTTGTCTATCTCTTATGGTTTACCAGTTATGCAAAAGTCGTTCACAATGAAGAATACTTTTGGAGACATTCCCAGGAAATTCAAGATATACATTTTATTTGTCATGTCATAAAAATATCTTAAACATATGATATTTTAATCAAAATCGTTAGAGCCATTTTTGAGAAAATTAAAATTTTCGAAAAATCTTCCATGTAAAGGGTACTCTGGGGAGGGGGGATTTTCTTGAAAACCTTCATGTCGCATCCTTGGAAGATACTGAACCTAAATACCAAGTTTGGTGTTTATCCGACTGTTCGCTCCTGAGTTATGCTGTTCACAGACAGACACACACACACAGACAGACACACAGACAGACACACAGACACACACACGGACATGTTTCCAAAAATGCTTTTTTTTGGATTCAGGGTGTCTCAAAACAAGTATTTCCGGTGAAATCTCGGTATCGAATTTTTGGGTGGAATACAATACTTCCCCTACTTACTATACGTAGCAGAGAAAGTAATATTTGACTATCGCTTAAGGACTACTATGTTCCCTTTGTTTTGTAATTGCAAGGGCAATATAGAAATACAGTTGCCTTTATGCATCGACATATCTCTTAATAACTGGTTGCTAGGTGCAGCACCATTCTCTTTACCACAGTTTAATACTCTTTGCATATCCAAGAGAAAAAAGTGAATAACGAATTCCAATTTGAAAAAATAAGTAGTGAAAAATTTAAGGGAATAACAAGTAATATCTCGAAAATGGTTCACTCAACAAAAAAATGTATATGACATATGTTATTTAATTTAACGCGTTCTACATTTTTTGTGTAGTAAAATTTTTTCTATCTCTTATGGTTTACCATTTATGCTAAAATAGTTCACAATGAAGAATATTTTTGGAGACATTCCCAGAAAATTCAAGATATACATTTTATTTGTCATGAAAATATCTTAAACATATGATATTTTAATCAAAATCGTTAGAGCCGTTTTTGAGAAAATTAAAATTTTTGAAAAATGTTCCATGTAAAGGGTAATCTGGGGTGGGGGGATTTTCTTGAAAACCTTCGTGTCACATCTCTGGAAGATACTGAACCTAAATACCAAGTTTGTTGTTTATCTGACTGTTCGTTTCCGAGTTATACTGTTCATAGACACACATACAGACACACACACACACACACACACACACACACACACACACACACCTACACACACACACCCGGACATGTTTCCAAAAATGTTTTTTTTGATTCAGGGGGCCTCAAAACATGTATTTCCGGTGAAATCTCCGTATCGAATTTTTGGGTGGAATACAATACTTCCCCTACTTACTATACGTAGTAGAGAAAGTAATAACTAAAGAAGCTAAGTGTATCAATAATGCTGATAACTTGGGACGAACTAAAGCAGGTAATGTCTATTATTTCTCGCTTCTTCTCTTCTCGGTTTAAATCACTCCTGATGTGAACGGCTGGCTAGCGAGTGATTTTTTTGTCTAACAGGCAGCAATGAAGGTATGAAGCTATTACGCTGCTAGAGGGAGTCGAGTCTGAAGGCTGCAACTCATTTCTGTCCATTTACAGCTTAAATCGTTCGGAATACGCTTTGCAATTTTAAACAAAATAGTCCTTTGGCGTTATAGGCAAGTGTGATATATTAGTGCATGAGAAGTTTGAAATATTAAATTTACTTTCATCCGAATTACATAATTGTCTTTTATTTTTGATTCTCTAGATTCTCGATTTAAAACCTATTGGTACCCAAATACATTTTACATAGCAATCTAATGTTTTATTTTACACGCTTTTGACATGTGAAAACATGTTCTTAATGTAATATTCCTTTTTTGAGGGAATAATTAGTATGAAATCATTTAACATAATTAGAAGGATATGTCCGAATAGTGAATAATGACCTAATGTGAAAAGTGGTGTTTGTTCTACCTTTCCTGACAGCTAAATACATCGCGGGATTGTGCTTTCAACATCTTTCATTGAATCTGTATAGAGCGATTCGTTAATTATGTCATTGTGAGCTAAAATTCTTCTTCTCTCTCTTTTACATTTCTCAGGAGTGTATTCATTGTGGTATCGTGTATTTGTTTTATTTGATGTAATTTTTAATCCTGCTAATGGGTGTAGTAAATTAAACGTGCTACTAAACGTACGCAGTTTGAATCCAAGATTCTTTGTTTTTCGCCTGTATTACTGCGATAATTACAACATGGTGCGGTTACCAAAATGAAAGACTGTTCCTTAAGGCTTCATACATAATCTGCAATTCATATATAAATGTATAATTAATTTTATTTAAATTCCCCACGAATTTGCTTAAGACACAGAGTTCACAATTAGCCTATATACATCCCTTTTGGTCAACAAGGGCCTCTTTCAAGTGAAAGGGAGCTGGATTTTGCAGTCCCAGAATACTAGATTAAAATAGTTATTACAAATACATCTGTTTAAATTGCACAATTAAATTGCTAAGCACAATGAAATTTACCGAGCAGGATGGCTCAGGCGGTAATGTTTGTGAGCTGCATTCCGCAGTCCCGGGTTCGATTCCCGGTGCCTTCGCATTCGACAATGGGATTTTTGTGGTTTTCCTCTGGACGCCTAGACGAATGCTGGGGTGGTGTATTCTACCACGATTTCTCCTTTCCCTCATTTCCTGTCATTTCATCTTTCTCCTTTTCAGGCAGTGTCTCTCGGGGTTACGTAGTGGTCTAGTGATGGCCAGATGGCATGGTTACTGCGCTTTGGAAAGATTTCTCCCCGCCAACTACAGGACGCGTTGGCCTGCCTGCAAGGGCCGCTTCGTCGCCCTCTCGCGGGACTCCGCGTATACTGGCCAAGTGCGGGTGTTTCGAACTGGAAATGACAAGGACTTCCGTGCGTCTCTGGGATCCTATCTGCCTACGGACCTGCGACCTCCTGCGGCTCCTTCACTTCATCCCTGCCTCCCGGAGAGTGTACTCACAATAGATCTAGTTGGTCGCAGTGGCGAGGTGTCTGTCTCCGATAATTCCATCATACATCGTACAATGAAGTATTTAATGCAGTACGTTTTGAACGGTAAAAACAATAGGATGTCATAAGTTATTAACGTTTTGAAAATTACGTCATGTGTTCGATAAATAATTTTACAGTTTTACTACAAAAAGTTCAAACATGTTAGTAACTCTGTTTCAAAATACTTTTCTAGTTCTATCCATTCAGTAAAAAACGTTATTATGCCCCTTGCCAAAAAAGAGACCTATAAAACACCACACACACACACACACACACACACACACACACACACACACACACACACAGATATACCTTGGTTTGTATAACAATAAAAATCCAAAACTAAGAAACAACATAATATAGACCTAGACATAATAAAACGCTGCACATGTGTGTGTGTGTGTGTGTGTGTGTGTGTGTGCGCGCGCGCGCGTGTGTATCGATACGTATCACATCCATTTTAAGTGCATCACGTGATTCACTACATAAACAAAGTTGTTTGTATCTTTTTGTTGGCTGTAGGCACTCTTCAGATAAGTTTTGCGGATATTTACTGAACTATTTTGCTCTAAGGTCTTACTCAAGAAGCTTTTAAATTGCTTATTGGAAATAAAAATATTAATAGAGATAATTTCATTTTCACTTCCACTTTTACTTTCTCTACTACGTATAGTAAGTAGGGGAAGTATTGTATTCCACCCAAAATTTCGATACCGAGATTTCACCGGAAATACATATTTTGAGACCCCCTGAATCCAAAAAAAGCATTTTTGGAAACATGTCCGTGTGTGTGTCTGTCTGTCTGTGAACAGCATAACTCAGAAACGAACAGTCGGATAAACACCAAACTTGGTATTTAGGTTCAGTATCTTCCAGAGATGGGACACGAAGGTTTTCAAGAAAATCCCCCCACCCCAGACTACCCTTTACATGGAACATTTTTCGAAAATTTTAATTTTCTCAAAAACGGCTCTAACGATTTTGATTAAACTATCATATGTTTAAGATATTGTCATGACAAATAAAATGTATATCTCGAATTTTCTGGCAATGTCTCCAAAAGCTTTCTTCAATATGAACGACTTTTTCATAACTGGTAAACCATAAGAGATAGACAAAAGTTTACTGCACGAAAAATATAGATCGCGTTAAAATACACAATTTATGTCATATACATTTCTTTTGTTGAGTGAACCGTTTGCGAAATATTGCTTGTTATTCCCTTAAATTTTCCAATACTTATACTTTTTCTCAAATTCGTTATTCATTTTTACTTTCTCTACTACGTATAGTAAGTAGGGGAAGTATTGCATTCCACCCAAAAATTCGATACCGAGATTTCACCGGAAATACATGTTTTGAGACCTCCTGAATCCAAAAAAAGCATTTTTGGAAACATGTCCGTGTGTGTGTCTGTGTGTGTGTGTGTGTGTCTATGTGTCTGTGTGTGTGTGCCTGTGAACAGCATAACTCAAAAACTAACAGTCGGATAAACACCAAACTTGGTATTTACGTTCAGTATCTTGCAGAGATGCGACACGAAGATTTTCAAGAAAATCCCCCCACCCCAGGCTACCCTTTACATAGAACATTTTTCGAAAATTTTAATTTTCTCAAAAATGGCTCTAACGATTTTGATGAAAATATCATATGTTTAAGATAATGTCATGAGAAATGAAATGTATATCTCGAAATGTCTGGGAATGTCTTCAAAAGTATTCTTCATTATGAACGACTTTTGCATAACTGGTAAACCATAAGAGATAGACAAACTTTTACTACACAAAAAATGTAGATCTCGTTAAAATACACAACTTATATCATATACAGTTTTTTTGTTGAGTGAACCGTTTTCGAGATATTGCTTGTTATTTCCTTAAATTTTCCAATACTTATACTTTTACTCAAATTCGTTATTCATTTTTTTATGTCCTGGACATGCAAAGAGAATGGAATGCGCCACATAGCAACCAGCGATAAAATATTTGACTATCGCTTAAAAGCTACCATATTCCCCTTGCATCTACAAGAAAATTACAAATAAGATTGACATCTCGATATCTCGATTAATATGAAGCATATGGAGAATAGGCGTTTGTAAAAATAGATTGTACAAGAGTAGGGAAAGTCATGTGAGTGTAACACATCAGATTTTTTTATGTCCTGGACATGCAAAGAGAATGGAATGCGCCACATAGCAACCAGCGTTAAAATATTTGACTATCGCTTAAAACTTACCATATTCCCCTTGCATCTACAAGAAAATTATCAATAAGATTGACATCTCGATATCTCGATTAACATGAAGCATATGGAGATTAAGCGTTTGTAAAAATAGTTTGTACAAGAGTAGAGAAAGTCATGTGAGTGTAACACATCAGATTTTTTTACTTTCTCTACTACGTATAGTAAGTAGGGGAAGTATTGTATTCCACCCAAAAATTCGATACCGAGATTTCACCGGAAATATATGTTTTGAGACCCCCTGAATCCAAAAAAGCATTTTTGGAAACATGTCCGTGTGTGTCTGTGTGTCTGTCTGTGAACAGCATAACTCAGAAACGAAGAGTCGGATAAACACCAAACTTGGTATTTAGGTTCAGTATCTTCCAAGAATGCGACACGAAGGTTTTCAAGAAAATCCCCCCACCTCAGAGTACCCTTTACATGGAAAAGTTTTTGGAAATTTTAATTTTCTCAAAAATGGCTCTAACGATTTTGATTAAAATATCATATGTTTAAGATATTTTTATGACAAATAAAATGTATATCTTGAATTTCCTGGGTATGTCTCCAAAAGTATTCTTTATTGTGAACGACTTTTGCATAACTCGTAAACCATAAGAGATAGACAAAATTTTACTACACAAAAAATGTAGATCGCGTTAAATACACAATTTATGTCATATGCAGTTTTTTTGTTGAGTGAACCATTTTCAAGATATTACTTGTTATTCCCTTAAATTTTTCAATACTTATTTTCTCAAATGGGAATTCGTTATTCATTTTTTTGTCTTGGATATGCAAAGAGTATTAATCTGTGGCAAAGAGAATGGTGCTGCACCTAGCAACCAGCTATTAAGAGATATGTATGTGCTTAAATGCTACTGTATTTCCAAATTGTCCTTGTAAATATACATTCCCCTTACATCTACAAGAAAATTAGCAATAAGATAGTCTGCAAATGTTTATTTCGATTAACATGAAGTAGATGGAGAATAAGCGTTTGTAAAAATAGTTTGTACAAGAGTAGAGAAAGTCATGTGGGTGTAACACATCAGATTTTTTTGTCTTGGATATGCAAAGAGTATTAATCTGTGGCAAAGGAAATGGTGCTGCACCTAGCAACCAGCTCTTAGGAGATATGTATGTGCTTAAAGGCTGCTGTATATCTATATTGCCCTTGTAAATATATATTTCCTTACATCTACAAGAAAATTAGCAATAAGATAGACTCTGCAAATGTTTATCTCGATTAGCATGAAGTAGATGGAGAATAAGCGTTTGTAAAAATAGTTTGTACAAGAGTAAAGAAAGTCATGTGAATGTAACGCATCAGATTTGTTATTTATCTGAACATTTTCGATTTCATAAAAGTGTGTTTTAGTTGTTCAGGACACCTGGTTCTATAAAACATATTTCGCGAGATTTGAACCTTAGGAAAGGAAGCTATTGGATGCGAACGATATCCAGAAAACTTCATTACTTTCGTGAAAGAAAAACGAGATTAATGGAAGCAGCCCAAGCTTTCGTTGTAAAGCAATAAGCAGCATGAAGTGCACCGAAAGACATCCGGCTCATAAATTCTTGATGGAAGCCATTTCTTTTTAAACACTTAAATTCTCCTGACGTTATTACTAAGGAATACTCAATTCTTTCGCAACGGATTTCATGCGGTCGCACAGGTAAATGACTAGCGCTTTGAAACACTTAGGGTTTCGACCCAGAAGGGTATTTATGGCCGTTTTTGAGCGTTTAAGTCTGGAGCTGTCTGTCTTATGCTCGACGCGATATGAGAACGTGGGAATAGCAGGGACTGGGAAACATGATACTGAGTGCTGGTGAGTGACATAAGGTCGACCGCTCGAAACTATAGCGCTCGAAACGATCCTAAATGTCATTCTGAAAAGTACATCACCAGCTACCCATGCAGACCAAACAAAATTCCACTTTCCAATGAGTTCAGCATATATACAAAGGTGCCTTATTTTCGACTCCTGGCCAGCAGCTTGACGGATGTAGCTGCGTGCACACAGGGCTTCTAACCGGTTCTGGCTCCCGCTGTTCTCCCTCCACTCAGCGCGTCAGTGCATGTGCGACCGTTGCTAGCGCGAGTTCGTGTTTTGTCCTTTGTGGTTAAAGTGCGATAGTCCTGTTGTAATACCAAGAAGTGGGTTTACTTTAGAACACCGCATATTAATGTAGGGTACCTACGTGCGAACAGAGTTAGACAAGTGACACGGCTATTTATAGACAGATTTCCCGGAATCCGTGCGCCTCACTGAGATAAGTTCCTAGTCTTGTAAACCGATTTAGAGAAACGGATTCCGTTCTTGATAAGAAACCCAAAGTAACTTAGAGTGTTCTTACAGAGGAAAAACTCGATGAGATAGGACAAAGGTTAGAACATAGCCCAAAAGAATCTCGAGTAGGTTATCACAGGAAACGGGGGTTTCACAATTCACGGCTTGGAAAGCCACTAAACTTTAATTAAAACCTTATAAGATAACCGTAGTTCAGGAACTGCAACCACTTGATACTATGAGTAGTGTAAATTTCTGCAATTGGGTGTCGGGTAAAGTTAATGATGGCTCTATGGACCTAAAGTTAATTTTTTCACAGACGAAGCATGGTTTTCTTTAAATGGTCATGTATCGACACCAAACAACAGATACTGGGGTGCAGAATAACCCCATATTGTACACGAAATGCCATTGCATGACCAGAAAAATTAGTGTTTGGTGTGCTGTGAATGCAATCCAATTATAAAGCCTATATTCTTTGAGGATACAGTTAATGGAAAGAGGTACCGGGATACAATAATTAAACCATTCTTGGAATATTTGTGTGACATTGAATGCACGTAGGCATATCTTCAACAAGACTCTGCTACAGCACAAACAGCTGATCTCTCGTTGTGATTAATTGCGTAACTTTCTGAAGATAGGGTCATTAGAAAAGGACTATGGCCACCGCGTTTTCCAGACCTTACGGTACGGGAACTTAAAAAATAAAGTGTATCGGAAGAACCCGCATACGTTGGAAGAACTGAAAGACAATATCTGAAGAGAAATTACCTACTGCAATTTCAGAAGACGAATTAATGCGTGTTAATGGAAATTTTCTTAAAAGGTGTGAGAGATGCGTGGCAGCACAAGGGCATAATTTCCAACACCTTCTGTGATAAAGGTACGTGTTATTGTATGCATGTGAATCTATGCGCTTGAATTGCCGGCACGCTATGCGCTTGAGTTCAGGGTCTGTGAATATTGAACTCGGCCGGCAGCAGGGGGTCGCGAAGCAGCCGGCCAGGAGTCAGAAATAAGATACTGTACTTTATAACATGTGCGTAAACAAAACTTCTTTTTAAATCACCTCTTTTAAGTAATTCCGTTCAATCAACGTGTTCACATTATTGAACTATAGTGTCCATTTCAGAGCAAGGTCCTAACATCATTGCGGTCGGAAAACAAATGAGCGCGGGATTAGCGTAATATCCATCTATACTGCCGACCCAATGCTACGTTACCCTACGGTCATTCGTTGGTTGTATTCATTCTCTGCGATAGACTCTGGGCTTTAACTTGCATCTATTATGTTTTATTTCTGTTGCTTTCTATTATTCCTTCTGTGTCGTTTGTTACCTGTTTTTAATTAACTTCGAATACTTTCTCTACCGCGTACATAGTTCCACCCAAAAATTCGAAATCGTGATTTCACTGGAAATACATGTTTTGAAATCCCCGAATCTAAACAGCTTTTAGAAAAAGACCCGTGTGTGTGTTTGTATGTCTTTGAGAGTACAACTTACTTAGTCGGCTTACTCTCCTCG
The DNA here is from genome assembly GCA_030765065.1 of Deroplatys truncata. Classification (NCBI taxonomy): domain Eukaryota; kingdom Metazoa; phylum Arthropoda; class Insecta; order Mantodea; family Mantidae; genus Deroplatys; species Deroplatys truncata. The sequence goes on from CM060980.1 coordinate 89,143,091, forward strand.
TATGTATGGCTTACATCCTCTAGGACTTACAATGTCCCTAGTATCAGAAGCCTGTAGAGCAGCAGAAAAGCATTGAAACAGAGAATGCAGAATCCGTAACGGGGTATCGGCCCATATCCAGGTATGAGAGTGAGAGAAGGAGAAGATATGAAATGAAGGCGAAATGTATGAAAGGAAAGTTGATGATGGAGCAATTGGTGGAATGAACTGTGGAGAAACTGGAGAACCCGGAGAAAACCCCTCCAAACGCCGCTTCGTCCACAACAAATCCCACATGTAGGTCCCTGGGATCGCCTTGGTGGGAGGCGAGCACCAGGCCACTGCACCACCCTGAGAGTAAAACTCAAATACGAGTTAAAATTAAATAAATACCAAAAATAAATTCGGATAAAGGCTAAACTTGGTGTTTAAGTTCAGTAGCTTCCAAAGATGTGACACGAAAATTTTCAAGAAAACCCCGTTTCGTAAACTACTCTTCACATGAACAATTTTTCGAATTTGTTTATTTTCTCAAAAATGACTAATAATTTTGACATTTGATTATGATGTCATATATTTAAGATATTTACATGGCAAACAAAATGTATATATTGAATTTTCTAGCAATAGTCCGTGAATTCCTTTTCATTCAGAAGGATGTTTTCTTATATAATTTTGTATTAGTAGTAAACGTTAAGAGATGAATGAAAACGTAGCAAACCAAAATGTAGATCTTTTTAAAACACAGTTTATTTCAAATAGATATGCTGTGCCATCACCCACTTCTCAGATACCCGTTATTGTCGGTTTGAATCTTTACACACATTTTAATTTTTTAAGGTGTTGTTCCTATTCTGCTGTTTCTCGCGAAATCAGGAAAGAGTATGGGATTTCAAGGCTAGTATACGGCGGAGAGCGATGAATTTTTTCGGGCATAAAAATCCTTAACATGGCTTCCTTTGGAAGGGAAGTAAAGTCAATGTTCCCGTGTCGTAGGTTTACGGCACGTAAAGAACCTCAGGCCTGATAAAGAAGCCTCTGAGCATATTTCCGGTCTTTCTCGCCCAATACAGAATGCGACGCTAGGAACCACAGCAGTTAAAGAGCGTCCATAAAGAAGACTCAATTTAAAGTCCAGTATTAGCCACTCGCTTTTAAATATCTGCCTATCCATTTCGGTTTTCCTTTATCTACCGTAGCTACAATGAAATGTGTATTGCGACTATTTCTGCAACGGTTTATTCGATTAACATGAAGTAAATGTAAAAATAAACTTTCGTAAGAATCGTTTATGTAAAAACAAAACGATAGTGAGCAGAGAAAGTCATGTGAATGCAACACATAATATATATTCTTTATCTGTAGCGTTATGTATGTACTTGTGAAAATGACTTCTCGTATACACAATTTAGGAAATATATTCCACAAAATGGCAAAATCGCGCTGTATTTTCGAGTTTGTTCGCTAACCTGTCAAACCTTAACTCCCGAAATTAGCACTTTAACGCGTCTTAGCTTGCTTTAGTGTTGTTAATACTAGAAAACATTTAACTAAGAGCTCAAGTTCCGTGGATCGCAAATATCCAATAGGCTTCACCTTGCATCATCGTTGCATCTATTTGGTGCGTCTAAAGCGTCCGTTGATGTTTATATCAAAGGCAAGGGGTAAAATGCATTACAAATCCTTACTTTGAAATCAGAAGAATTATCATAGTAACCCCACGAGCGGTTACGAACTTATCTGATGAAACTCGCAAGTTCAAGTGGGATTTGTTAAGCCCATTCCATGAATAAAGTGTAACAAATTACATAAATAATAATTACTTCTATTGTTTAAAATCAAATCGCCACTGTGACATTGTCACATCACGATATACCAAACGAATGAACAATAGAATCTGTTACGGAATATTTATTACTGCTAACAATAATGGGAATGAGAAAATAGTTAATCTCAAAATAAGCTAAAATCAGAACACAATAAAAGCAATTTTTACAGAACATAATTCATTGGAAATTGACACTATTTGCATGTGTATTTATTGAGAACAAAACTGGATAACATACCCCGTATCGATACCATTACTATTCAGTAACGAGCTGATGTTTCATTGGATAATAGTTATTTTTTTATGAAATTATAATTTTCAAATGATTATCAAATGATAATTTTTTCATTTGATAATAGTTAATTTGATAATATCATTTGATAATAATATTTTTCATTTGATAATAACTATTTATGTAACTGTATAGGAAAATGAGTTTTTTCTGGACGAGTAGGACGTTGTTAAGGCGGAATATCAAAACGAGCTCTGAAAAAAACCACTTTCCTGCAGTTACGTAAATATTTTATTTCATACTATGTCGAAATACTTTATATTTTGATTAAATATTGTACGTGTATTGTGCTGCACATTGACGCAGTCATATGTTTCATATATCCATTGTAGGGCCAACGGTAAATAACTGAACGGAAAAGTTGAAATTGTCGTACTGGTTTGGAGACGGAAAAACATGAAATTCCAAATAGTATGAAACAAAACAATATTTTGGTAGCATATTATAAGATAGACGACCTTAACTGTTCGATATCCGAGGCATTGCTAAATGCGTTGTTAGTGTCATCAAACACGCGGCGTTTGGATGGAATAGTCCCCTCAATCCCTCTTAGGTATTTTATATTTGGCGACTTTACTTCAAAATAATAAATCATTTTTCCGCAGACACCAACAAAGCGTGAGCTACTGATGGCATAACAAAAAGTTCAGCAAAAACAAATATGTTAAACGTTGCTCAATGCTGGCAATAAAGATACCGCTATACTGATATTTCTGAACTGTCTGTATAATACGGAGGGATGTTCACGATCTATGATGACGATATCAGACGAGCACAATAGCTCCGCGCTGAAACACGTGGAACCGAATGAAAGTTCAGCAGTATGAGCGTATCACTGTGTTTGCTCAGTTGTATGCTCTTGTTCTTGCTGCATCAAATGGCGCCAAGAATAGAGCATTCTGAACAAGGGTACATTACTGGCTTTCCGATGCAAAGTACTAATGTATTCTAAGATTATTAAGCAGTGCAGAGGCGTGGTTTTACCATATCCAAGAAAGTGATCTTATGCGCACTCAACAAAACAAAAAAAGGTAAGGCCAAATCAGCACTTATTCCAAGGGTAAGTAACAGGGATATCCACGACCGGCCACCAGTTGCACCACGGAGATAATTTGGAAGGTGAACGCCATAATCAACCAGGATTTGAATCTATAAAAGTGCCTAAAAGTTGGGGATATAAGCTGTTGCCTAAACATATTGCAGAACGTGCCACTAATAGCGGAAAGCTGTATGAACGATAGCTGGGGGAAAGTGGATGTTTGTTGTCTTTTTAGATGAGGCATATGTTTAGCTAAGTGACTGCAACAAACACTGGGCTATATATTACCGACCAAGAGGAGAAAAACATTTGAAAGTTGGTATAAGGGAACTAACGAAAATTTCCCCAAGGTTTCATGGTAATAGCAAGGTACAGTTAGAATGACAAATTAACCAACCGTCCTGTACATAAACATGTGAAAATTAACTCGGCATATTATCAGACTAACATCCTGATACCAATTTTCTACACAGAAATCCCTGCTCTCTATGGTGCAGATGTAAATGAAGTCTGGTTGCATTACGATAAGGCATCAAGCCAATCGTCTGCTTCAACTTACAATTTTTGGTGAACATAGAGAGAGAGAGAGAGAGAGAGAGAGAGAGAGAGAGAGAGAGAGAGAGACAGACAGACAGACAAATGGGAATACATTCCATACCTTTCAGCGACATCCGTGTTAAGTCATCTGATGCATCACTGATGGTGTTTTGTGCATTTGGGTTACTGAAAAGAGCCCTTGGAAGCAGACGACCGCGAACTTTGGATGGTCTCTGGAAAGCTGCCAGGAGGAATGGGATAAAATTTCGTAGCAGCTTGCTCCAGCGGAAGCTGTGTTGCAGCTTGATAGATCAAGCAAAGGCTGCCAGATAGAGCATCATTGCTGGTGGAGGCGTAGTTTTTCATAAGGTAAGGGAGGGGGTTCTTAAGTTTGTTACCATAGATTGCGAGCAACCCTCTGTATAATCAAATATCAAATCCACAGTTATAATAAGTATGACTACAAAGAAAATTATAAAAAGGCGGTTCAGCAACAATAACATTATAATTTTGATCATTTCCAATTAAAGATCTAGGTTCACCTAATTCAGTTCGAATTAAAACTCTAAGGATATTCCACGTATAGCGATGTTATAACCAGAGCTAGGACAAATATCCTTTGGCTTATATTGTGTGCACGCAGCGACTTCGTATCCACCGTACGAGGGGAAGGGGGTGCCGCAGGTAACCTGGAACTGTAAACAGAAGCGTCAGGGATAAAATAGAACATAAACACAGAGCTCAAAGAGAGCAACTCTACCATACCAGTAACGCAAGGAACTACTGACTGTCGATTGTGCAGTCCTGGGTCCGTGCAATCAGTGCAACGTCGCGTGTGATAGGAAGGATAGTAGTTCAGTTACGTTGATTCCTCGCTCAGTGGATATTTGTCCTAGCTCTAGCTATATCTTATTTTATTAATGCAACTCAGTAAAGAATAATATAATTTTTACTGCATATTATAAAAACACAATTTTGGTTGAATCATAGTAAGGATGTGATTCAGAATCATGTTTCAGCAAGATAACAATAGATATCAGGCGAATACATGAAGACGAAATCTGAAAATTTACATTCTCTACTTTACACCTTTATGGAACTGGGATCTTCAATATGGATGACAATTTAAGTCTTCTATTTCAAGGATTTAGTCCAAATGTTTCGTGCGCTTTCTTAATGCTATTTGGGCTTAATGTACGAAAATAAACAAATGAGTCTCGGTCAAAGTGTAATTAAAGACGGCTACTACTTGAGCCTGTTTTTGTACCAACAGTGTGAAGAATGTTGTTCTACACCGGCGTTTCTTTTACAGTGCTTCATTAAACGAGTTATAATTTGTAAACGTCAGGCCAGGGAACGAAATAACGATGTAAGGATCATTACGAGATATACGACGTAAAACTTTTGGCTTTTTTATCTGCATATTTTATTCCCTTACATGTGAGAGTGCGTAGCTGTGTGATAGTTTCTGTCACGCTGCAGTGGAGAATAACATCCGCAAAGTGAAAGTGGTTTACGTAATGAGATATCTTTGTTGCACATCAACGAGGTATGCACTGTTACTACAAGGAAAGAATGTGCCTTCAGTTTTGTGATTATTCAGGAAGCAATCAAATGCTAGAGGCAATGCCCTGAGATGGCAATATTGTATTCTGATTTTAGAAATACTGTTCTCAAATGGTAAAATACATAATTGCAAGGATTATACGCCATCACTTACTGGGTTGCAAAAGAAATATGGCCCTTTAAAACTCGCATATGTTAGAAATTAAATTTATATTATGCAGTGAAAGCTAGTAAACTGTATTTCACTTCATAGTATTTTATACATACACATATGCACAGATTTTGGCATTCGTCCAGAACAGAGAATATCACATGCATAATTGCTAGATAACCTACACTCACATCATGGTAAACAGTAAAAAATTTGCATTCCAGTAATAAAAATTACAATGAATTATATTTATTCCATAAATGGTTCATCCGAGTTTCTTAAATTTTACATCTTGTCAATTTTTCCTGTGTATTTTATTAGCAGAATTGCACTAATAATTCAGTACTGAAGACCTTGGTACATACATCACAATCAGTTAATTTTTAGGACCTAAGCAAATAATTATTATAAGCTCCAGCTCGCGGTTTTGCGTACCTTTAAGCTGGAACAATGTTGTTTCACAGCATATCAGATTAAAGTTCGTGACTGGGTTTGTTGATCAGTGTTCACCAGTATCATATATAATTATCTGCAAACAAGCACATTGTTTCTAGAGTATCAGCGTTTGGTCATTCTTCAAGACCGTTACGTCTCCATCAAACTCGTCTCTTCGTCTTCGCCTTGATGGTTTTACATTCTTTTTTCTGACGACCCATAGTGCTAATACTTTTGGTAATTTTTCTTCAGTCATTCTTTGAACATAGTGTCTCAAATTTTCTTTATACTGTATAATAAGTTTAATTAACTCTTATTAATTAATCTCTTGTTACCTATCTCTTAGGTTCCAGCAAAGAATATCTAGCAGCAGATCGTAAAGCTTTATTTTTTCCATCGGTTTGGCTTAAATAAAAAGTAAAGATTAATACGAATATAGTTATATTATGAGCAAATCTAAAGGAGCTTTGATGGGGCTGGCATCTTTCTGCCTCCTAGGGGCACTCTGCACCTAATACTTTCACCACGGTTGCCGAACCACCTTTCCTGGGTTACTTCCCTATATTCCTCCTCTATAATATGGATATACTATACTTTTCACGTGGAGTGTCTGATTCATTGGAGTGCTGAACCCTCTCACCGGTAAGAAAGTAAAACCCATAAGAGAGTTTTGTTACGTAATAAAAGGGGACGTTTCTGAGATTTCTGAAAGTGGAAGTTTGAAAATATGAAATAAAAAGGTTTCCAGAAAATTGTACACGTTTCTAGCAACGGTTCACGAGCCATTTGACTTTTTTGCAATCGACAACAAGAAAACATTTATTGTGTTATATAGATATTTTTAAATGGAAATATGACTAGAAATATAACCAGCTGACTAGTTAATGTTATGCATCTACTAAACTTCTATTTCTTAAAGCAGCCTGGCGAAAATGTGATCGTTCGCCAAGTTACTGTAGTTTAAAACGTGCATAAACTACCTGGCAGTAAGTAGAATACAAGTGGAAATCACAAGGGGACTATTGACAAGAGAATAAGCGGCATTAGCATTGATCAAAACTTAAAAAAAAATCTGATGTGTTACACTCACATGACTTTCTCTACTCTTGTACAATCTATTTTTACAAACGCCTATTCTCCATATGCTTCATATTAATCGAGATATCGAGATGTCAATCTTATTTGTAATTTTCTTGTAGATGCAAGGGGAATATGGTAGCTTTTAAGCCATAGTCAAATATTTTATCGCTGGTTGCTATGTGGCGCATTCCATTCTCTTTGCATGTCCAGGACATAAAAAAATGAATAACGAATTTGAGAAAAAGTATAAGTATTGGAAAATTTAAGGAAATAACAAGCAATATCTCGAAAACGGTTCACTCAACAAAAAAAATGTATATGATATAAGTTGTGTATTTTAACGCGATCTACATTTTTTGTGTAGTAAAATTTTGTCTATCTCTTATGGTTTACCAGTTATGCAAAAGTCGTTCATAATGAAGAATACTTTTGGAGACATTCCCAGAAATTTCGAGATATACATTTCATTTCTCATGACATTATCTTAAACATATGATATTTTCATCAAAATCGTTAGAGCCATTTTTGAGAAAATTAAAATTTTCGAAAAATGTTCCATGTAAAGGGTAGTCTGGGGTGGGGGGATTTTCTTGAAAATCTTCTTGTCGCATCTCTGGAAGATACTGAACGTAAATACCAAGTTTGGTGTTTATCCGACTGTTAGTTTTTGAGTTATGCTGTTCACAGACACACACACACACAGACACACACACACACACAGACACACACACGGACATGTTTCCAAAAATGCTTTTTTTGGATTCAGGAGGTCTCAAAACATGTATTTCCGGTGAAATCTCGGTATCGAATTTTTGGGTGGAATGCAATACTTCCCCTACTTACTATACGTAGTAGAGAAAGTAAAAAATAAAACCCGGTCGCTAACTGCTGGGTTTGAAATTTCAATTTTTAACTATCCACGACAAACAACGAATGAAAACATTTGAAAAGGTATACGTATTTGAAAATAAGTAATTGAAAAACATTTCCAACGAAATCTTCATATTGAATGTTTGAGTGGTATACAATGCTTTATATGCTTTCTATAGGTACATGGTAGAATAAAATAAAAAAATAAAAGGAAAGAGAAGAAGGAATTACAATAAATCATAATTACAAAATTAACACTCACTATATACAGTGCTCTGACCTTCGCACTTTTGTACCCCTCCTCCCTCTTTCGTCCTACATGGCTATTAATCACCTTCACCTAATCTTCAATAAAAATGCTCCCAGCTTGTACCATTCAGCGCCAGCCTTACATCAAAGCAAACCTTCAGTTCTCTATTAGAATTCAGAAACTGACGTAAGCGCTCCTTTCTCAAATGTTTCTCAGTACTCTGCCAGAATATGCCTCCACGTAGAAAAAAGATAGCACACACAACCAACCACTCATTAGTGTGTGTGTGTGTGTGTGTGTGTGTGTGCGTGTGTAATGTATGTTTATGTATGTATGTATATTTGTATGTGTGCATGTATACAAGGTGAACCACCTAAAACTTGCACCGCAAATATTTCGGAAATGGAAAGTGCTGTTGATGTACAGTTTTCACAGCATTGATTGGTAGTCAGAGGCTCGTACATTTAGCCTATAAACAGATCTTAATAATACTGAAAAAGTGTATTTTTTGAGCAAACATACAATTTTTTAAATGTAACAATGCCTAGTTACATCAACAGAATAAAAATAGGGTAAATTATAATGTCAATTGTCTTTGTTGTAAGATTCTAGTGCAAGTGGTTTACGAGAAATCTCATTTTGAAACTTTTATGCACCGACACTTGTACAACCTGTGGTAGCACAAACTAAAGAAAAACGAAAGGGAATTACAATACTTCTGTGGATTCTTACAAGTAAAGAGAACATAGGCATTCAAAGGTTGTGTTCAAAATGACCACCGGCAGATTCAATACAGGCTTCCAGTATGCTATGGAAAAACTGCTGCACACGATCTAGCATTTCAACGGAAATTTCAGAGAAAGCAGCAATAATACGTCGTTTCATATCGTCTGGTGTAGTTGTTACATCCTTGTAGACAGTGTCTTTCAGCCTTCCCCATAGAAAAGAGTCTAAAGGGGTCAGATCCAGTGAACGGGCCGGACAAGGTAAAGGTCCTCTTCGTTCAGTCCAACGATTTGGAAACAATCCGTTAAGACAAGCTGTACTACTTCGTGCACTATGGGCTGGACAACCATCATGTTGGTACCACAGGTTCCTCCTTGTCTGCAAAGGTACGTCTTCTAGCATCTGTGGCAGATGGTCTGTCAGGAGGCTGCGATATTTTGTTCCTTCTATGAACAAAGGGCCTATGAGCTGATGGTTCACTATCCTACACCACACGTTTAAACTCCATGGACGCTGACGTTCCACCTGACGAAGCCAAAGGGGGTTGTCAACAGACCAATAGTGCATGTCTCTGCGGTTTACCTGGCTATGATTAGTAAATGTTGCCTCATCACTAAACAAAATACATGATGAGATCTGGAGTATCATGTCTTAATGCCCATGTACAAAAGTGAACACGATTCTCAAAACAGTTTCCATACAGCTCTTGATGGAAGAGAGATGTGATAGGGATTGAACCTATGTGGATGGAGAATGCGCAGTACACTTGTCTGATTTATGCCACTTCCACGTGCGATTGTGCGGGACCTAATTTGCGGATCTACTGCAACGGCAACCAAAGCATTAATTTCTGCCTCTTCTCCAGTCACTTGTTTGTTTCTGTTACGTTTTCTAGGTGTTACAGTACCACTTTCACGTAATTGGTTGAAGAGGTTGATAAATAATTGCCGAGATGGTTGACGTCTGTTGGGATACGTTTCGGCATATACCGTACAGGAACGAACTGCATTCTTCCTACACTCTCCATACACTATGAGTATATCGGCTTTTTTTGCATTATTAAACCCCATCTTCCACTCACGACTTACTGCTTGAAGTGTCACAAACTAACTGACCAGAAAGTCGCAATGCAATCAATGATAGGAAAGCACAATGCAAACAAACATAACAACTTCGTACCTAGCAACTAAGCAGGTTGAATGGGACAAACAATTGTCGGGGTGGAAACTTTTCGAAATACGATTTCTCGTAAACCACTTGCACTAGAATCCTGCAACAAAGACCATTGACATTATAATTTACCCTACCTTTATTCTGTTGATGTTACTAGGCATTTTTTCGTTTAAAGCATTGTATATTTTATAAAAAAATACACTTTGTCAGTATTATTAAAATCTATTTATAGGCTAAATGTAGGAGCCTCTGCTACCAATCAATGTTGTGAAAACTGTACATCAGTAGCACTTTCCATTTCCGAAATATTTGCGGTGCAAGGTTTAGGTGATTCATCCTGTATATGCTTTTTTCATAGCTGTATGTTCCATTACCATTGGTAATACTACACCCACATATTTGAATTTTATTTAGAATCAAGTTATACATAAGTTTTACAATATTGCTTTATATAAATTATGCAATGCAAGATGAACTGAAGATAATTATGTACAATAATTTAAATATTTACGGATATAATGGAACTAATATATTATATCTTTTTATACCGGTTTAATAAAAGCTATGCTTAGTGACAAAACATTTATATGCTGTTATACATACATACTGCAATAACATATATGTAGGTATGTGTATGTGTGCATGTATTATGTAAGTATGTATCTGCGTTAGAGGAAAGTTAACTCAAAAACTAAATTTTGGATGAATTGTAGATCTTATATTTTAATCAGGTCCTTTGAATGATGCATAACAAAGAAGTTCTCTCACTTAGGGCCAATTCTACTCTGTCGATAAATTTCCGATAAAGCTATGTACCGGATTTCTTAGCAATTGGCGTTCTACAATCTCTGGATAGCACTACTCAGAAGATATCTTTGCCGATAAGTTTTCGGCTAGTTGGAGTAGCCGATACGTTCCATTGTCCGACAAATCGCACTTTTTCACATTCAGTACTGACACAATTCTTATCACTGCACTAGTAATCATGCCAGAATTATATTTATCAGAGCACAACGAGAAAATAATGATGTTTTTGCATAACAGGGGAAAGCCTAAGGTCGTAAGAGAGAGACAAAATTATTTCCAAACACTGAACGAAGACGAAATTTGAAAGTTTGCTTTTATGACACCAGACGGCTTACCCGAAGTTTCACGGGTAGCTATTTAAACTCTAATGACGTTTTAATTATTTTCATGTACCTCCCGCTGTTCTTTATGAAATCATAGTACAGTAACCTAGAGGATTTTATGGTTAATCCTCCCCTTTTCCCTTATCATTGTAATTTCGTACAGCCCTGTCTATTACTAATAATGAATGAAAAATTCCGATATTCAGCAAGCAGAAAGTCCGACTTCCTTAACCTCTCCCCCGACAGTATTAGCAATAATGTTCTTTTATAACTTCGATGTGTTGGTAATCTAATACACAGGCTCTGCAAACCTTTATTAGTATTTTAGTAATTTATGAGTGAAATTGTCGCATTTCTCAATATCTTGTGTTATCTTATTTGTTGAGCGCCTCTTGTTTTATTATTATTTTAAATTTGGGTTCTTTGTCCTCCGGCTAGCTATTATAATTGAGTCGAGCAAGTATCTCTAAGCAAGGTGTGTAAACGGAAAGGAGTTGTTGCTAAAAGATAACACTGATAAAATAATTTGTTTCTACACTTTTATTGCCGTCACACTTAATTAATAATTCACATATTTAATCTTTATACACGCCTGACTGAAACTGTGATATTTCGGAATGTAACTACAGTCATTTTACTTGCCACACGCCAATTACTTCGGGTACTTCACATTTTTGTAACTAACACTGCAACGTGCACTTCGTGAGAGATTCCTTAGGACTGAGTGACGTGCAACTCGTGAGAGATTCTTCCGAACTGTGCGACACTTGCTTATGGCTCGGGAATATATACTCCTTCACCTCGAGTTGCCTAAAAATTATAATAAGAGCTGCTATTGGTTACCAAATCGCGCCCACTTTAGCGTCGGTTTTGTCAGCCAATCACCGCTACTAATATATATACTCTAGAGAAGATATTCCCTCTATTTCTAAAAAAAAAAAAAGGCACGCTACCCTGACGTCATTTGTTTGTCTCTTCTTAGTGATAAACAACTCACCCTCTCGGTTTATTGTTACCCACTTCTATTGTCAGTTTCAGCGAGGCCGTGTAAACTTATTTCCTAACAATACTTATGGCTAACAAACATCTAAAATCCTGTACATACAATAATATTAATTTACACTACAATCACTCTGGCATTCACAGTGTTGTGATATAAAATATTGCCTCAAAATTATAAGGTATTTTATAGTTCGTTACAAAAACTTGAACTTTTCAATGTGAAAGCGTTATCAAAATCGGTTGGGTAGTTATTATAGTAGAGATTTCGATTTAGCAGAAGAAGCATAAGGAAATTAGAAATACATAAGCAAATAGTCACAAACACACGGAGTTAAGGTTGGACTTGTCTCCCAGGATCCCTCCCCCCGTATCAGACTTTTTATTCTCGTGCAATCTTATATGATTCTATGACGTTTAACAGTTTTCTTGTAGTCATTATGAGTGAGGCTTTGAGCCCCTTTTCGCTTCCTCACTTCTATTTTATTCTAAAACAATGGTAAAAGAAACCACGCAATAAACACTAACTTTGATTTTGTTTGTTGTTGTCTGCCTTGTATGGTAATTCTCGTTTGTTTTCTAGTTTACGAATTCCCCTATGGTGGCGTTTCCGTGAATTCAGAATGACAAACAACACATCACAGGTTATCGTATTGGATTGCTATTCAGAGAAACTTGTGATTGTAGAACGAGAGCATTCTTATTGCTTTATTTGGAGATTAACTGTAGGGAAGCTTATCGGAACATTGTCGAACCGGCCCTTAGTATAAAATTTTCACGGAACAAAACTATCTGTTATTTTTTATTTAGTCAATAATAACAAAATGTTTTGATTTAAATATCATAAGCTTGAGGTATTTGCATGATAATTGAAATGCATATCGGGAATTTGCCCTAAAACAGGCTGTGAAACCTTCTTCATTCATTTCGTTTAAGTGGCAAAGAAGTCACTATAGGAAAAGTGTAACTCTTGTAAAATACATTGTTTAAATGAAATAGTATTTTATCAATAACCATTGGGTTTGGGAGAAATTATTTGAAGTCCACCCCTTGCATGCAGCAGTAAATTGAAACGCTTCGATTGTTTTCAATTTTGCTGTTCAGTAACACGCACAGGGAATGTTTCTAGGGTTTGTTATGTTCAGAAGGGCTTAAAGTGTTAATTTTCAGCGACAATCCAATAATGAACTTTAGGTACGTGTCTAGACTACGTAAAAATCTAAAAGGATCTTAAAAATCTGTTTGTCGTGTTCTTATTATCCCGTTTGGATCGAAGTGGCTATCAAAGGCTCAGAAGAAATGAAACTTACTTGAAATGTATGGATGCAATGGTCAAATGTGTGAGTGATTCATGTTTAATGGGTATTACAGAAGCAATATCACTCAAATAAATCGAAATTTCATATTCCACCTACCAGGTTGTGGAAGCTGTCCGTCTGACCTACATAAGATATAAGGATCTTATCTAAGTAGAGTCATGTTTCAGGACGTGTTCATGTATCATAGTGGTTACACTTACAATTTTTATATCGTGTTATAAAACATGAGATTTAATGGCGATTACATACATCACTTGCAGTGCCATCCTTAAAGGAATACCGATCGACACTTTTAGACTAGAAGTGATCATTACGTCTGACCTAGTTTTTCGTATGTCCATTTACTTCATTTTGAATTCGCTTCACAGTGTGCCTCTCTGCAGCAAGCGGTAATTAAGGTCTTAAATGGAAGGAGAAATTCAATAACCTTCCGGAGTATTTATTGAAAGGAAGGCTTCCATCGAAAAAATCGTCTTGAAGTTTACTGACTCGCGTGTCTTCATAGGAATACTTTATATCATGTCGGCTTAATGCTTTTACGACTATTTAGGAAATGTAATATTTCTTCTCGCGGCATTGAAGCGTTCGCAGCAAAATTGAGCTAATACACTATTATACACTGTTAGTGAAGTGTGAAAGTCATAAATATATTCGTATTTTTGCTTATGATATGTCACTTACCTTAAACTGCCTATCATAATAGGAGGGAAATAATTTATTTCTCTCTGTCTCTCTTTCTAAAGTGTATTATAATAAGTTCTAACAGAAACATAATGATCCTAACACAGAAGAACATCTGATTGGATAAAATGCCACGGTTTTCACTACCGATGATATATATAAAATATACGATATACATAGGTATATATGTCATATATTATACCACTTGAAAAAAATCTCATGTGATACATTCACACGATTTTCTCTACCAATGACAAAATTTCTATATACCTGTTGTATATTATACATACCACTTGAGAAATAATCTGATATGATACATTCACATGGCTTTCATCACCAATGACAAAATCAGATATATATTTGTTGTATATTATACATATCTTCCACTTGAAAAATCTCATGTGGTGCATTCATACGACTTTCTCTACCAACGACAAATATATATATATATATATATATATATATATATATATATATATATATATACATATATATATAGCTCTAAGATTTTGATTAAAATATGGTCTATTTGAGATGTTAAAATGGCAAATTAAGTGCAAATCTTGAATTATCTGTGAATAACCGTGAAGTACTCTTCTTACTTATTTAAGTTTATATATAGTTGTATAACTGAGAAATTATAAGAAAGAGACAAAACCTACTACAGAAAAAAAGTAGAGCTTATTAAAATATACAGGCTGTGTTAATAAATGTTTCTCGCAGCATTAGACATATTCAAAATACTATATGTTGCTTGGTTATACTTTACCGGGTGCCATGAGTATGTCATTAGAGGGACATGCTTGGAAGTATGCGATTCTTTTTTTTTTCCTATGCCAAGGGTATTCACGACTAAACATTAGGATGCTTTTCCACTTGTAGTGTATAACTAAGTACCCATTTCTTAATTTGAAATGATTCCTATGATTATTACAAATAAGACAAGTGGATAGAAAAATCACTTCTAATATGAACACTAATCTACTAGGTGCAAGGTGAACTATATCATTCTTTTAAACTATGAAAGAACAAGTTGTTTTGTGTGGTTTTCTTTAATAAAAATTTCCACAAAACTTTCTGATCTTGAGATAATTACTATTTTATTTTGCACAATATTTCAATAAATAAATAAATTAATAAATAAAATCTGAATATACTATCCCGGCAACTCGGTTACTACTCCGGCATATGCATTCAAACTTTACACTTATTCTCACAACACATTTACATTTTATATTACATCAAATTTTTTCAGACAATATAACTACAAAGTATACAATGTCTACAAAATAATAAATAAAAATAGAAATAAAAGAAAGAAAAAGAATAGAAATTATTAGATTAGAGTAAAGGTGTAAACAAAACTTAATTACAATTCTAAATTCTATATTTATCTTCTTTTGCTAGAAACCAGCAAACTTAGCAACTGTAACCAGATACTATCTACTCCTATTTAACTATATTCGCGGGAAACAAGCAAAAATATACTGGTAGTCAGCACAAAACCTTCTACTATGCTACTAATCATTTTAATAAGTTTATTTACATTTCTATTTTATTTAAACATTTCCTTAATTAAAAATTATAAAGTTGAAGTTGTCTATTTATAGCATTTCTTTGTATTCATAATAATGATTATTATTTGATTTTTAGTAGTTTAATATTTTGTTTAATTTACTTGTATCTCTATGTATGTATTTATGTTTTATTTGTTTGTTTAACATTTGATTTAATTTCGATATTAAGTTTTGTATTATCTTATTATTTCTTTCTTTTATATGTCAATTTTAAATTTTATCACTATATACTAAACCTTTACCTCTTTTAACCAAACACTAAATCTTCTTTCTTCTATCACTAATTCACTCACTTTACCTCACATAATTTCACTTCACTTCACTCACATCATTTTATTTTAACACCAACTTGAACTCCAAACCTACATAAACTCCAACTCACCCTCCTATCAATAACATAATAACAAAATTCATTACTCCCTGCAGCTATCATCACCATAACTCTACTCACTATCCCTCGCAAACCACATTAATTGCTCCTCCAACAATGGCGAACCTATTAGCTGCTCCTCCAAATATGGCGAAATTGCTAGCTGCTTCTCCAACAATGGTGAATCTGTTCCCCAACACAAACGTCGTATTCTCCCCATTCCTCTTCTTCCTCCACTTCTATAATCATCACATTTCTCTACTTCCTGTCGTCTTAATTGAAATCTTCTTCTCTCTGCCCATTCCTGTCGTCCGGTAAAACAGCAAAAAGCTTTCTTCTACTTGTTGTCAAGTTTAGGTCTAATTAAGTATTAACATTCATGATTACTTCTTCTTTCTCACCTCCTCCTCCCTTTTCATTCTCCGTCAATGTCAGCATTTGTAAGCTAACCATTTCTTCACTTATATTTCTATCTTTTCCCATATCTACATTTTGATTTATTATTCTAATCCTCTCAGATCTTCTAGTTTCCTCTATCCATTTCGGTAATTGCTCTCACCTTAGTTTTGGTAATATGTATATCTTTTCCCCAGGCTGTTTTACTTATATAATTTGTTATTTGTTGTAAATGTTTAATTAAATCAGGAAGTCTTAAAATTGTATACAGAATGTATCTTTCTAAATGTTTCATTTCATCTGATGCAGTTTATTGTATTAATTCATTCAAAAGCTGTATGTTCCGGGGTGTTCCTAATTCCACAACCATCGCATATGCTGTAATTTGTTCTGTTAATTTTATTCTAATACGAGTACGTCTTGTATCGACCATGTTCCGTAATAAAGTGTATCAATCCTTTTGTTGATTGTATCTGTGTTAGTCGTAATCTTTCTTGAACATTTGAAAATAGCTGAAAAACTCTTTTCTATTTCCTCCCATTCATATTGCCATATCGTCTTCAAATTTTTCTTAATATATAATAAAGTATTACACTGTACTCCAAATATTTTTCTACCATTTGGAAATCTTTTATTTTAATCCAAAATCTAACTCCTTTCAAAAGTGTTAATGCCATATTTCCATTGTTATTAATAAAGCCATTGTTGGCGTGATATTTATAGCACCAATAAAATGTAATACTATTTTTCCTTCTCAATAATTTCTAATGACTACATCATCCATCCTAGTTGCCCATGTTCCCACCGCATATTATAATGGAAGTAAATAATACATTGTAGTAGGTTTTCATTGTTATTAACGATAATTTAAAAATTTTCTGCGTAATTCTACCAAGTTACATTATTTTTTGGATTTTTGACGAATATATTCTTGTATACCTTAAAATTTAATTTTTCATTCAGCATAATGCCAAATATTTGGAATCTTTTTACTTCTTATATTTTCATTATTTATCTTACTAATCGGGTCTCTTTTCAAATTTCCTTTAAATAACATATAACACGATTTATTGAATGAAATGTTAAGTTTAGATTTCTTACACCAATTGCTTAATTCTGTCAATTTATCGTCTTGGCTTCCAATTCCCTTCTATTTTGACTTTCAATGATAAGGATTAAACCATCTGCATATTCAATCATATTTGATATATTGTTATAATTTTCCATTTCCTCAATTAAAGTTTCCACCACTAAGTCCCAAAAAGGGGTCCCAGGCCTGAGCCTTGTGGAACCATTTTTTGATATCTTTACATATTGTTTGATTAATGCCTTAAATATAAACTTTTCTATTTGTACAACAATCCTTAAAATTTTATAAAGAGTCTGTCTGTTCTTTAAGTCTGTCCAAAAATAAGGTCACCATAACTTATCAAATGTTCCACATATATAAATTAATACCTCAATTACATAACTTTTTTGACTTTTCTCAATAGTTCCTAATAACTCCATAATGGCATCCTCCAATGAAAATCAGTTTCTAAATGTGAATTGTTTATTATTTTTCCCAATAATTTCTGTAAATTCCACAATGTTTTATACATTAATTGTTCTAAAAATTTCCCATGTATTTAATAAATATATGAGTCTATATGAGTTTGTTGTTTTCAATCCTTATCATTTCCTTTTTTAGGTACTACTCGTGCCTCTTTCCAAATGTCTGGAAATCTCCCTTTCTAAGAGCAATCATTAAAAAGCGATTGCAAGAAGGAGATTATTTCATATTTTAAATTAAATAATATTTCATTCATAATTCCATCTGGTCCTGCTGCCTTTTTGGCTTTAGGGTATAAAATATAATTCGTATCTACGATATACATTACGTGATCAAATGTATCCGGGCACCTGGCTGAAAATGACGTAAAACTTCGTGGCGCCCTCCATCGGTAATGCTGGAAGTCAATATGGTGTTGGCCCACCCTTAGCCTTGATGGCAGCGTTCACTCTCGCAGGCATACTTTCAATCAGGTGCTGGAAGGTTTCTTGGGGAATAGCAGCCCATTCAAACGGAGTGCGGAACTGAGAGAGGTACCGATGTAGGTCGGTGAGGCCTGGCACGAAGTCCAAAACGTTCCAAAACATCCCAAAGGTGTTCTATGCGATTCAAGTGAGGACTCTGTGCAGGCCAGTCCATTACAGGGATATTATTGTCGTGTAACCACTCCGTCACAGCCCGTGCAGTATGAACAGGTACTCGATCGTGTTGAAAGATGCAATCGCCATCCCCGAATTGCTCTTCAACAGTGGGAAGGAATAAGGTGCTTAAAATATCAATGTAGGTCTGCGCTGTGATCGTGCCACGCAAAACAACAAAGGGTGCAAGCCCCCTCCAGGAAAAACACGACCACACCATAACACCACCATCTCCGAATTCACTGTTGGCACTACACACGCTGGCAGATGACGTTCACCGGGCATTCGCCATACCCACACCCTGCCATCGGATCGCCACATTGTGTACCGTGATTTGTCACTCCACACAACGTTTTGCCACTGTTCAGTCGTGTAATGTTGACGCTCCTTACACCAAGCAAGGCGTCGTTTGGCATTTTCCTGCGTGATGTGTGGCTTATGAGCAGCCGCTCGACCATGGAATCCAAGGATTCTCACTTCTCACCTCACGCCTAACTATTATAGTACTTGGAGTGGATCCTGATGCAGTTTGAAATTCCTGTGTGATGGTCTGGATAGATGTCTGCCTATTACTCTTTACGCCCATCTTCAAATGTCGGCGGTCTCTGTCAGTCCACAGACGAGGTCGGCCTGTACGCTTTTGTGCTGTATGTGTCCCTTCACGTTTCCACTTCACTATCACATCAGAAACAGTGGACCTAGGAATGTTTAGGAGTGTGGAAATCTCGCGTACAGATTTCTGATAGAAGTGACACCCAATCACCTGACCACGTTGGAAGTTCGTGACTTCCACGGAGCGTCCCATTCTGCTGTTTCACGATATCTAATGACTGCTGAGGTCGCGGATAATGAGTACCAGGCAATAGGTGGCAGCACCATGCACCTAAGATGAAAAACGTATGTTTGTGGGGGTGTCCGGATACTTTTGATCACATAGTGTATCTATTGGAAATATAAATCCTCCGTTATTGCAGGGTATTTTTAACTCCAATCTACTTGGTATTTATTTCTTCATTCATTCTTCAATATTGCAGCACAGTAAATTCAACAGGTTCACTTTACATTCAACAGGTTAACTTTTAATTCCTCCGCTTCTGTTGTCATGGCTACGAACAAATAAGCACTTCCGGTATAAAAATAAACAGAAAATTACACATAATTATTACGTAACCTAAGTATCATATGGAATAATAACACAGAATATTATGAAAATTATTAATAGGAACGCTTATTTATAAAGGTAAATAAAACCTTGAGAAACCCAAGTTACAAGATTATGCTTCCTTTCTTTGTGAATTATAAAACTCAGTGAATAATTCAAGCAAGAAAAGAATAGAAAATCAACGAGAACTTTTTTGATGTTTAGAGAAATTGTTAAAGATGTGCACCCCTCACCAACACACATACTTCACAACGTTATCTCCAATTCTACTGCACTCGACGAAGTACTCCAGGCTGATTTTTATTTCTTCCACTGCTCAAAGTATTACTTCTAGAAACGTTTCCACATCAGGCACTTCTGTATTGTACAAGAGAGTTTAATATCGTTCCAAAGAAAAAATCGAATGGATTTAGATCTGGCGATCTTAGTGGCCATTATGGGTCCTTACCGAGCGATCCACGTTCTACGTAGGTATTGCGCATGGCTCTACTTATATGTGTGGGGGTGCGCCGTCATGTAATAACCACATATCATTTCTTACTGACAGGGGACAAGCAGAACTGGTAGCGTTTCTTGAAGAAACTGCGGCTCCTGTCAAAACCTGTGGAAGAATAGGAAGGACCGATTGATGTGTTTCCTATGATTCCTGCCCTAACATATACAGAAAATCTGTGTTGAAATCTGTCTTGTCTTATTATGTGTGGAATGTCGTAAGCTCAGGTGTGTGCATTACGGTAACTAGTTACTCCATTTCTGGTAAAGTTGCCTCATCCACTGCAAGAATTTTAAGGGGAATGTCTCCTCCTTGTTGAACAAACGATTCGGATAATGCTACTCTTGACGCATAATCTGCTTTAGAGAGATACTGGACTGTGTGAGTATGATAAGGGTGTAGCAATTCTTCTTTTAATGTTCTCAAAACTGTCCAATGAAATACGCTAATAGTGCGAGCTATACCACGGCTGCAGCTTTCAGGATGTTCTTCCACCAAGAAGATTTCTTTTTCTTGTGCAACATTTCTTTGAGCAACTCCTTCAACATGAGGAGATACACTTGCTGTATCTAGAACTCTTTGACAGATACAAACAAATGTCCTATGATGTGGTGCAAGTCTACTTGGAAATCTTTCTCGATAAATTGTTGCCACAGCGGCACATTACGATGATGTTTCACCATAAATAAGTAGCATTTCAGGATACTCGGCTTTAGTAAAATGAACCATTTTGTAACCGGTAATCTGTTGTTTCGAAAACAAGCCATAAGCACAATAAACAACAGCTAAAGTACGTTTCTTTATAAACAAACAGCTGAAATGTGTTTCTTTCGTTCTTACAGTGTTGTTATGTTGTGAAGTCTCGTGGCTAACGATGTAGATTCAACTGAGACAAATTTCGGAAAATTATAATAATAGTAAGAGTGCGAATTGTTTTAATTCAAAAGATATTTAAAGATGCGGAAAATATTTATCTTTCTATATCCTCTAATAAATACTTGAAAAAGTTATTAATTTTGTAAAATCTTCACTTAAAATAGAGTTGATATTAAACAATTTTCGCTTTTTTTTCATAAATTACCTTAAAACAACAACATTGCACTAAGATTTTTTGTTCTATTCATTACAAAGGGTCATCCTATTAAGAATGATCATAGGTCACCTTCCATCCTGTATAACGAATACGTGTAGGTTTTTAATGGGTAGAGAACGTCGTGAATGAACAAAATGGGTGAAAGGATGCTCAAATGAGCCGGAGTTCATAGAGCTTGGAGTTATCCGACATTTGTGTTTTAGGATAAGGGAAAACGACGGATACTCACCCCACAGAGATTAAAATTCCGGAAGTTTGGAGTGTGAGACAGACACGCTACCCTCACACCACGGAAGTGAACAGAGAATTAGGATTTTCTCAAGAAAGTTTTATCATTAAAATGCTCCACGTTATTTAAATATATAGCGAGTTCCCTACCTCTTTCACGCAAATAATAGAGGAGTCTTAAACTACGAAGTGATTAATATGTTTGAAGAACCTCTATTACTTTACAAAACAAACAAATACTTGTCGTGACGTTTGAATGAGCCATAATACATAGAGTTCATCCGAACCCAGCTGTCAGAGTTATTAGACACTCACCCTTATTGTCCGCAAGAGTATATCACAAGAAGCCTCCACTTCGTCATTGATGTCCGTGTCGTCCTCTGGTGTAGTGGTTACCATGCTAGCCTTTAGTTCTCGAGGTTGCGGTGTCAAACCTGGCGGAGGGCGATGGACTTTTTCGGGAGTAAAAACATTATTAACATGGCTTCCTTCGGAAGGAAAGTGAACGCGGTGATCCTGTGTCGTAGATTTACGGCGTAAAAGAGCCTCAAACTTAATAAAGAGGCATCTGAGCAAAGTTTTACGCTCAATATAGAATGGGACGCTAAGGACCACAGCAGCAAAGAGCGTCAAAAATTTATGTCCGCTCTCACCTGGAAAATATGTTCTTTCTTAGTTGGATTGGAAGGAGAGATTTCGTCTCACGGCCAGCGCGATTACTAGTTCTCAATTTTTTTTCTGTGGTAGCATATCAAATCATTGGTGTCTGCAACTCCAGTAGAAACCGAAGAGAAGGCGGTAGACAAGGTACTAGATATCTCTCTCGTTCTACGACTCCAGGAATATTTGAGAGATCGCTGCAAAAGATCATGTGCCGTTATATTGTGTGTAATGCTTTTAGCAGTTACCACGAGTTGTAAAATGTTTATGGATGTAAAACAGCTTTAAAGAGTTCTTAATGTTTAAAATCGCTCAAGATCTGTTGGAACTGAAATGACTTTTCGACCTGTGGCTCCTTTTTAAAAAATAACCAACACAGTCTTCTCTATCACTTGTCTTTGGCCCTGTAAAGCCATAATATTAAGATTTTTCTTACCTATAGTAATTAGAGGAATTGTATTCTGTTCAAAACCCCGGTATAAAATTTCATCGAAATTACACGTTTTAAGGCTTCATGTATGTGTTAACAGCAAAATTTAACAACGAAATGTCGAATAAATACTTGGTATTTAAGCTCAGCAACTTAAGCATACGACACGAAGATTTTCAACATATAACCCCAATCCCAAACTACCCTTTACATGGAAATGTTTTGCTTATTTCTGATTTTCTTGCTCTAACGATTTTTATTAAAATGCCTTATGTTTAAGATATTTGCATGGCTAATAAAATATAAAGCTTGAATGTTCTGCAAATGGCCTGTGAAGCCCTCTTCGTTCTGTATAGGTTTTGTACACGTTTGTATGTGGTAAACCATAAGAGATAGACAGAACTTTACCATACAAATATGCGGCTCTTATTAAAACACAATTTTAGAGATATTCGTTGTTACAGGTTTGAATTTTCAAATCCTTTATATTTTTTAAGTGATAAGTCGCCATTCGTTTGTTTGTCGTGGTCATTAGAGTGTGAAATTTCAAAGCCAGAATATATCGACCCGGTTATTTATCTACCGTCTCAGGCTGCCGTATCCTTGTACCTACAAGGAAACTATAATGAAAGCATTTCTGCAATAGTTTATGTTGATTAAAATGAAATAAATTGAAACATAAACTTTTGTAAGAATAGCTTGTAGAAGTTATAAAAATAAATGATTGGGTTTCTGCTAGAGAAATTATGTGCATATAATGTTTCAAATGTGTTAGGCATGAACATATTTTAATACTGAATAGTGTACTTAACTTTATTAACATTTTGGCAAACATTCATATGGTAATTCAAATTTTGCTTTGTGTGGAATACAATTTTTAGCTGGATTTTATTTCTAATTGTTTCAATACACACTATAAATGGTAATTAGTCGATAACGTCGGAGAAAAGTTAGAACGAAGTCCAAAAAAATCTTTGAGAAAGCTTGCACAGGGTCAAGAATTCCGCAAACCTCGGCTTGGAATGCCACTAATCTTTTAAAATGAAAACCGTCTAAGATAATTTATTAATAATGTGACTCTCTACTCACATTAAACACCTTCTGGTTTTCTACATTGAGTGTTGGATAATGTTAATTTTCGCTATATTGACCCACGTTTGCCTTTTTTATGGAAGAAGTAGTGTTTTATTTACAGACCATGAAGAATCAATGAATAGTAATGCAGATTTTCTTAAAGGGTGTAAGAGATGTATCACGACACAAGGACACAATTTCCAGTATATTCTATGATGTAGGTATGCTATTATTGTAGTTATTTGCATGAGAAATGAATTTAATGAATATTCGCTTGAATTTAATGGATTATGAGTTTTCAACTCTGCTGGCAAACAGCGTGCTTCCTGGTGTCAAGAAAATTCTTAGGACGGCCACGCGAAGGCTCTGCAGTTGAGGCTGGCTTCTGTGCCCAAGGTTGTGGTTTGCACTAGGCCCTGGAAAGTTCTATATAAGTGTGTTTAAAATGCGACAATCTCATATTAATAGATTTTCTGGGTAATGACTAAAAACTCCTGCTAAATACAATTTATGCCCAGCATTCACACTGATATGAGGCGGGCAATTGTTACGTTTTTAAATAAAGCTAACGATAATTAGCTTTAGAGAGATAGATTATACGATGAAGACATTCATAATCGTCTGGAAATATATGAATTAAATGATAAAATAGGTGATTATAGACAGACATGGGAAGACCACGTTAATATAATGGGTAATGGAAGAATGCCAAAGAAGATGCTTAAGTACAAGCCTAGAGGAAAAAGAGGAGCTAGAAGACCCAAGAGAAAATCATCGGACCAAGGAGACGCAACCGATCGCGAGGTTTAATGCCCAAAGAAGAAGCTAACGGTAATTACTGTATTATTATTATTATTATTATTATTATTATTATTATTATTATTATTATGTTGTTGTTGTTATGACCATAATTCCATCATCATAAAATACTTTATGGTTTAGGCCTGTAGGCCCGTTTCATTTTCAGAAAACTGTTCTCTCCATCTCTTTCTGCGTCCACCAAGATCTCTTCTGGCTGACAGCGGAATAGTTGTACTGGAGTATGGTTTGTATTCTCATGAGATGCTGATGCCACTTAGGAGTCAATGATGTAAAGAAGACTACGTAAATCTTAAAAAATTTAGCATTTCTCTTATGGTCTTCTAACCTGTAACTAGCATGTGGTCTTAGAGAGCTCATCTCCACCACCTTCGTTCTTCTGTTTTGCTGTTTAGTAAAAATCTAATTTTCTACTAAAATGTTAATAATATAATATCCATTGTCGATAAAATGCCAATATTGTTTCTCGCTTGACTCTTTTCAATAGAGTTTGTTTTATCGTTTCCAGGTGCTGAAGAAATCTGGAGAGTTTTGTTTCTTGGTCACTTGAGTGGCCACATGTAATGTTGCTTCTTAAGTAATTAAAATAAGAGTTCTGCTTAAATTAACATTATTAGTTTTAATTTTGGTTAGTCTGGGTTGGGATGCTTTTAATCCGAGTAGTTTTATGTTCTGCCTAAAGGATTATAATTTAAAGGTGTCTTATACAGCTGAAAACTACTTTTCAGTGTGCTCATTATCTGAGAGGATCAGTACACCGGCAGAAAGCATGGAAATTGAAAATTTTCCCAACAAAATTGCTATTCAGTTGTACTTCCAAATCAACGTCATCTACTTCAAGGGTTGACACTTTGACCTGTTTATTCTCTTTTAAAACTGATCCTGACATTTCTTCTTTGGTCTTCCAAGGGATCCTTTTGCTCTTGATTTACGCTGTTAGTATTGTATTTTAAATTCTTGAATGCATGTCCCCACCATATTTATTGATACCTTTTCATTGCTTCAAGAGCATTCTGTATTTTCAAACCTTCTCTAATATCTTCTTTTCTTCTCTTGTACGTTACTAGGCATCCAGTCATATTCATAAAAAATCTCATTTCACAGTTAAACTTCTTTTATATCTTCTCCTCAAGATTCAATGTTCACGATCATGTGTTAAGACAGGTAGTCACGTTTTATAAAATGCAAATAGCCTCCGTTACGGTCTTTCTTTCCTAATATTTTCGTGTAGTTCCACAGAAATAGGTAAAATACTTCACGTCTCTATTTATTCTATATATAATACTCCACTCATGTATTTAAACGTTCTAACTTGCTTTACTGAGTGTTCATTACAAAGCGTTTTGACGTATGCTTTTTTTTTCTATTCTTAATTATAGGAGTTGCTGGGAAAAGTTATTATTTTATATAAATACACAAAGAAATTAAAATAAAAGAGAATTAAGGCATCTCTTTGAACTGAGCGTTTTATATAATCTGCTTGTTTTGAGGTGAAAGGTGCTTTCTCCCCTAGAAGAACTTTCAAACATATTGTGTGGTTTCTTGATCTCATTGTCACTTAGACTTAACAAAAAAAATGTAAAGCGTTAACTACATTTTCTCCTTCAGTTTTTTTTAAAAATTTTTTATGCTCTTATGCCGTGGGTACTTAAAGCTTCCTTAAATTGCGTGAGATCCAAGGCCAAAGTGGTCCTTTTGTCCAACCCCCAGCGTTCCTTCCGGATAAATATCTGGAAGGCCTTTAGATTCGCTGCGTCCCCAACTTTTAGCACCCAAAAATAGGCGGCAAAGATTAGCCAAGCAAGTGCATCTGTCAGTCGCTTATCACCGTGCTTGAATTTGAGGTTCAGATAAACCCCAGTGGAAACACCGGTACGCCACTACAGATCACATAAATTCGTCCATATATCCAGGGTCATATTGGGCGTACGACGGCACAATCCAACAACTTGTGACACAAGGTCTCCACCGCAGAATACCTGAGGCAGAGATTCGATGTTGCTCTGCCATGCCACCACAATTTGTCAGCTGTTGGAACAACCTCATTGACAGCCAACTAGAACGCAGCTTTCCAGTCATAGGGGATCTTCGGATTCTGAAATTTGTTCCAAATTGTCCTCCATCGTCTCAGCGAATAGTTTTGTTGTACCCGAGGTAGAACACTGTTGGTAGTCATGAGATGTTTGTAAAGGAAGGAGGACCGTGTAAATGCCAACCTTTGGGTAGTCATTGTGGGTAGGTCCGCAAATGTCTTCCACTACCGCCGAAATTCGGATAACCGCTTATCTGGAAGACGAAGTTGTGCTGCCCAAAGAGATTGATGTAGCGGAAGGCCCTCACGCAGTATAGTTTTTTCCCAGAAGTACCAGAAATTTCACATCCACTACTATCAACCCACAACCACCTTTATTAACGCGCAGTCGTAGTTGTTCCCTGGAAACCCGATAAACAGCTCCGGACCAGAGAAAATAACCAATAAGATATTCCATCCTCTGAGAAAATTGCTTGGTAATGGGCAACAATTGAACAATGTAACAAATCCTACTGAGGGCGTAGATGTGCACATACCAAACTCGTTGGAAAAGGTTGAGTGATCGAGTCCGCTGCTCTACCAAAAGCACCCGTAACTTCGTCAGCTTTTCCACCCAATTAAGTGCCACAGTCTCGCGAAAACAGTGAGTAAACACAACGCCCAAAATATTCGTGCTGCTTACTGTCCGCATACCAAGAAGGTTCAGGGGTTCTGGCCAATGACCAAACTGTAATACCTCCGACTTGGTAAAATTTAATGGGCTCCAGAGACGGCACTATAGTCTCGTACACACTGATGCAAGGTGACCATGCCAGCATTGTTTGCCACGAAGACCGTCACATCATCCACATATGCTGTAAGTTGGAATCGCTGACCGTGCAGTCCTACAACGCCGAGGGATGACTGTAGTTGTCACAAAAGGGGATCAAGGCTCAAAGCAAATAAACCCATAGACAGGGGGGAATCCTGTCGGACTGACCGGTCTATGCGGAGAGTCGGAGAAAAATATCCATTGTAGAGTATCCTGGATGTCGCGGCAGCATAACGGTTTTGTAATAATGACGGAAACTGCCCTGGGATCCCCAAATGCCCCATAAGCGACCAAAGGTAAGAGTGACTAACATTATAAAAGTCAAGGTTAACCAATGCAAGGTTAACCAATGTCACTGGAAGTTTCTCGGTTTCAACATGACAAATAACATCCCGCAATAAGCCAATATTTTGGATGATGATCCTGCCACTCAAAACCACAATCTGCCGTTGCAGAGAAGGACTCCATAAACCAAATTCAGCCTCGATGGGAACGCTTTCGTCAGTAACTTGTAGTCGCAATTGAGCAAAGTAATCGGCCTAAACTCTGCAACGGTTCTCGCATGTCGATGCTTCGGAAGCAGCAGTATAACGCCTTCTACAAACTTCTCGGTAACCACAGAGGAACGCTGAATTTCTGCAAACATGCTGTGAGTTCGGTAGTAATGACGTCCCAAAACGTGGGATAGAAGGCGTAGGAATATCATCCGGTTCAGGAGCAGTATTCTGATTCACACTCTGCAGCCCTGCCGCTAGTTCCGCAGAGGTAACAGGTCGCAAAAAATATGTGCCGCTCTGCGAAGGTAGGTGATAATGAAGCAGGAACGAGGCGGCACCGGTATCGGAACAGTTGGAAAATATAGCACTGAAATATTCATGAAAGCAGCGGGTGATAGCAGATGATCCGGAAATTATCCGCCCATCGTGACAAAGTTATGGTATATAACGCTGCCAGCACTGCTGGCGATCACCGGGAAGATGAAAAAGAGAGAAAGTTTCTTTCGCAGCCGTATACCGACGATGGGAGACGTCTCGAAGGCGGAGCATTTCCAATTGCTTTAACGAAATCTATTCCTTAATAGTATGCGGACGTTGGGACACATCACTACCGGCTCTTTGCAGTTCAGCGAGATCCTATAAAACAGCAAAACAGAATTCCAGTACCTCTTGCTGTTCCCTGGCTCGTTGGATAAGTGCCCGTTTAAAAAGGGAATAATTGCTGGTTTAGCCTTATAAAGTCACCAGGAAGGTTTGTTGCGGGAGTTGAGGAAGGAAGGATGAAACTTCCCCCACAGTAAGCGGAACTCTCGGTTGGCAATCTTCCCCCGCGAAAATGGATACAGGAATCCTCCAGAAACTCTCCCAGGCAAGGGAACAGGTGCAACCTGCGTAATCCGACAGACGACTGCATGATGATCACTTAACGCAGGCGGATGCACTCGAAGATCATGGACAGAAGGAACCAAAGTGTGAGAGAAATAAAATCTGTTAATTCTAGAAGCCGACAGTCCCCGGACAAAGGTAAAGTCCACACGAGAACCATATTTTGACTCCCAGGCATCTACAAGGTCAAAATGCGTTACGATTTGCTTGAGCATAGGACTAAGGTTGGGCATCCCACGCTGGTCCTTGGCGGCAACAGTACAGTTAAAACCACCACCAATGAGATATTTAGAGCCCTTAGAAAGGGCATTGAGAAGAGCTGCTTTGAAGAATAATTCTCGTTCAGATCGACGCTGAGAGCCAGAAGGTACATACAAATTGATTAGGACTATGTCAGTGTACAGGGCGGAGATGAGGCGTCCAGAGGGAGGAAGATCGACGTTGGTAAGACTCATTCATTTTCGGTAAAGCGACGCCGTTCCTCGGCCGTCCGGTCCAAGATTAACAACATTCTCCTAATGACACGGAAAATCAAGATTGGACACATGACTTCCTGTAAAAATCCAACATCCACATTATATAAGTGTAGAAATGCGGCAAGTAAACTCTGATTCAGCGGAGATGAACATTGATAGAAACAAAGACGTGAAGAAGTGGCATATAAGAAAAAACACGAATGAAAGGGTCTGCAGAAGTAAAGCACAGACGAGGAAAGAAAGCACTACTAAGGGACCGGACACCAAAGAACGGGAGATTTAAACTGATCCGCCACCCTTCTCGCCTGGTTTGTCTCGCGGCACCATAGGTAAGACATATAGATGCGCTCTGTATTTCTGCGAAGATTTGTCTTTCATCGTATCAGTCTTCTCATAATCAACATCCAGAGACACTGCGCTCAGGAGAGGCAACTCGGAAGTATCCAATTCGTTTTCCTCCAACGGTAAGACGCGGTCCACATCCTCTGACCAGAGTTGAGGAGCCGCATCGCCTTCCTGCCGTGAGGGTTCTGTTTTACGAAGCCGTGGATCCCGCGACTGCGTCTCTTTCTCAGGTAGCACTAGCCGGGTTACAGCCGCAACTCTCGGTGCTTGAGAGGTTACTGCCTCATCTCTCAACTTCTTGGAATCAGGTGCGCCTTCTGGACGACTGCATTGCAAGGTGTCCCTAGCAACACTGTCGGATGTGATTGAAGGTGCTGCCCCTTGGTCATTAGTAGTAGTCACCGAAGTCGCCGAGTTTGGTACTGCGACAGCCGTAACCGCCGAAGGAACCGCAGCAACCATTGTCACGTCCGCTGGAGGCACTGCATCATATGAAACGACGTCTTTCGCGGACACCGGTTTAAACAACTCACTCATAATCTGATTCCGTAGTCGGGATTGAGCCGGAACAGGTGCTCGTAACCAGCGTTGAGGATAATCTGTTTTCAGGTGTGTGTTATCCTTACAAATAAAACAAAACTGTTCTTGTCCACTGTAGGTAATGTAGGCCTGAAACCCGGCAATCTTTAACGTTGAAGGTATCGGTTTAATAAGTTAAATATGCAATAAACGTATACCAGTGTAAACTGGAAATGTATAACTTCCAGACCAACCTTCAGTAGTGATGTGCAATGTTTTGCCGTAGTGTTGAAGTTCGTAAGCTACCCTGTCGTTGCTGATTTCAGGTGGCACATTGTAGACACGAACCAATGTATATTCTTTATCTTCCGCCATAATTTACTAATCCGTCACTTCACCGGACATTAAAGCAAATTGGAAAGCTCCCTCTTGTTTACGTAGTAATTCTTCATAAACACTGCACAGGTGAAAATTTTATATAAACATCGTTTTCTCTTCCCACCAACTTAATTGTATGTGCTTGCTCTGGAGTGAGTTCCAAAGTGTGATGCATCCATTCGTAAATTTCAAAAGCCTTGGGCCGTTGCATACTCTTATTAAACACAACCTTTATAGTATTTTTGCGTACTGCCTTCGGTTGCTCCATTACACTGCCGACACTCAATACACCACCAACACGAAAACAAGAGGCGCAGCAACAACCAGGCGCTCTCCAACTCGCGATGTGTACCAGCCAAGGGCCAGACCGCGACTTTTTTTTTTTAAGTCAATCATTTGAAACGAGTGTCAGTTCTAAGGGGAAGGATGTAACGCAGTACACATCTGGCGGAGAAGTTGCCTAGCAAACACGGCGTTCAATCTGAAGAGTGCTAATACCGTAACAACACTAATCATAATTATTTGTATGTCGCAATATAACAGCTTACGTTATGGGACAATAAATAAAATAAATAAAAAAAGTAGACAAAATAATGCCTCGCAATGTCACATGCAAGAGCGTAAAACACAATAAAATAAACAATCAAATCTATTAGTCTTTCTTTCCTAACCCTAACAACGTCCATTTATTTCACTCATAATATTTTTTAAATTCGCAAAAGGGAGCGGCGACACACAAATGTTACAAATTCATGATGGCTGTCACTAATTATGATAAGGAGTAACCCACTTGCAGTTTTGCGGACCTTCGACATAGATCAAACAAAAACACTGCGAAAGAGGTTTTGGTAGGATACTTACTGTACAGACCATAGTATTTTGCTACGACGTGAGAGATTCTCAACTTTAGACTGATTGCCCTGCTTACTAAGCAGCTTATCTGGCAGCTTCTCTGCCTCTGTGGAAATACTACGCGGATTGGATAAAGGATAGACAAGTGACGTCATACAGCTTACAATAGCACACTTTGAAATGAACACCCAGTATAGCATGATGCATATTTCATCATTGTTATTATTATTTGTTATTATTATTATTATCATTATTTGTTGCTACAGAGGATGATGTTCAGAAACCTTAGAATTAGACAAAATAGGGGAAAAGGTATGAATTCCACATTTCACACACAAAAAACCAAAAGAATGTTATTCAAGGAGACGCACCATATAAGGTGTAAAATAGTACTAAATAATAAAATCATACGTCAGTTCACCGGTTTCAATTACTTGATTTTCAGTATTTCGTACGGTCATATGAAAGACATCGACACAAAATTAAATAAATTTCAAGCGATCTGCGGAACCATCAGAAGAACACTAAAGAATAAAACAAGCACAGCTACGCAATTAAAGCTATACAAAACAATGACAGTACCACTCTTTTGTTACAGAAGTGAAAACTGGACCGTAAGCAGACAGGACAGAAGAAGAAATTGAAAGCTCGGAAATGAAATTCCTCAGACCAATGGCCGGATATAGATTAATAGATTAGAAGAGAAATATAGAGAAAAAAAAAGAAAGAAAAGAAAACCAAAAATATACAACCTAAAGGAGCATATAGATAAATTAAGAACAGACTGGTATCAACACATAACAAGAATGCCAGATCGCAGATTCCCGAAAATCATATTCAATGATGAGCCCTAAGATTACAGAAACAGAGGTAGAGCGTTACTGAGAGAGCAAGACCAATTGTTGAAGTAGGAACAGGCCCGATTGCTTAATTCTTGCTGAATATTATTATTATTATTATTATTATTATTATTATTATTATTATTATTATTTATATACTGTGTCAAAGAAACTCATATATTGGTAATTTTTAATTTCTCTACTACGTATAATAAGTAGAGGAAGTATTGCACTCCACCCAAAATATTGATACCGAGATTTCGCCGGAAATACACGTTTTGAGGCCTCTGAATCCAAAACAACATTTTTAGAAAAATGGTCCGTCTGTGTGGATGTGTGTCTGTGAGCAGCATAACTCAAAAATGAAAAGTCGGATAAATACCAAACTTGGTATTTAGGTTCATATTTTTCAAAGATGCGACACAAAGATTTTCAAGAAAACCCTCCACTCTAGACTACTTACATGTACATTTTTCGAAAATTTTTATTTTCTCAAAATGGCTCTAACGATTTTGATTAAAATATCATATATTTAAGATAGTTTCATGACAAATAAAATGTATATCTTGAATTTTCTGGGAAAGTCCCCGAAAGTCCTCTTCTTTTCGAATGGCTTTTGCATAACTGGTAAACCGTAAGAGATAGACAACATTTATGTACACAAATGATCCAGCTCTCTTAAAATACACAATTTATGTCATATACACTTTTATTGTTAAGTGAACCATTTCCGAGACATTCCTTCGTATTTGTTTGAATTTTCCAATTCTTATGCTTTTTCTCAAATGGGAATTCGTTATTGGTTTTTTAAGGTCCTGGACATGCAAAGAGAATGGAATGCGCCACATAGCAACCAGCTCTTAAAAGATTTGATTATCGCTTAAAGCCTACCATATTCCCCTTGCACCTACAAGAAAATTAGCAATAAGATTAAAATGAAGCATATGGAGAATACGCGTTTGTAAAAATAGTTTGTACAAGAGTAGAGAAAGTCATGTGAGTGTAACACATAAAATTTTTTCCTGGTGTTTTCTCGGTCCCTCTCCAATGTAAAGTTACAGAAACAGAGGTAGACCATTTCTAAGATGGTAAGACCAATTTTTGAAGTCGGAACATGGCCTAGTCCTTGTTGAAGAAGATTATTTTTGTTGTTGTTGTTGTTATTATTATTATTATTATTATTATTATTATTATTATTATTATTATTATTATTATTATTATTACTATTACTTGATTTCTGTGTCAAAGAAAGATCATATACTGGTAATTTTTTCCTGGTATTTTCTGGGTCCCTGTCTAATCTTAGAACATGAACTTCTACCTGTTACGAAACTCCTAGTAGCATAGCAGTTCCTCCCACGTAATTGCGCATTAACACACTGGTGGAGGTTGAGAGTTTTAAATGAAATGCTGTTGCAGCAGCCTCCTCAGTTTAATTTTTGCGCAAAGAAGAGCGTGGGAGTGGTGAAGTGCTCTGCCAAAAGCTCTCCCCCAGCCCCTTGTAGGCGGGATAAAAGCTGAATCGGAGATTATACACATGGGTATTCTGCCCTACGCGAATCAAACTGAGACCACGTCACATAATTATTCCTGCAGACGGAAACATGTCCAACCTTTTTCGTTCGTTATTTGTTGTTGACCTGGATCCAAATTACTGACGTTCCTCCCCTCGCCGTCTCGGTGGCCCACTCGACAATGTGGCTCTTCGCCAAAAATTGCAGCGGCGGATTCGTTCTGGTCTTGATAAAAGAATCTCTCTGGATTAAGATTAATTTCTCTTGGGAGTCAGAGGCTAGATACACAATAGGTGCCTGCTGTTGCATAGAGTCCAATGCGTCTGTGAACCCTTATGATTTATGTTGATAATCTCATTACAAATTCAACAAGGCTATGAAAATGTACATATGAGCATTTGTAAGAAACTGGTTGTTCCCAGACCCGGCGTATGTTTCGTGTGAAGAACCTGAAAAAGTTCCAGAACACGTTAAATGTAATATTGTTTGTTCTTTAAATATTTTAAAAATTAGAATTTTCCGTCCATTAATTTGCACATAGCAACATTTTAAACGTGATTAGGAATACTATTTGGAGTCCTTGTGTGTAGCAATTCATGTTTGTTTACACGAGGCCTATGAATGATGTAAACAAATACGATTCATAAGTACCTATTTTTAAAGGTGTTAAACACATAATTAACAACTTTAAAAATACCTAATGGCTTTGGACAAATTAGACCTCTAACTAATATTACAACTGAAGCTATATTTACTTAACACGAAAATCCGCAGCTTGTTCGCATTATTACGAACTTATTCTCCTCTCCTTTCCTTTTAAATACACACAATACCATATCCTACTAACATAAGCAAAAGTTCAGTCTTCGATGGGTAAAATTTGCTGTCGTAAAACTTGTAGCTCTTCTCTTGCTAATTAGGCAAATTAAAATAACCGAATCCCAGAATGAGCCAGTCTTTAAAGTAATATAATAAGCAAAGGAAAACCATAAATTTGATTTGCTACAGTGTTTATGCTCAAGATTTGGTTATGTTTACAATTAATTTTATGACATTTGTGTTTGCTGTACCTTCCAGTGATAAACGGTAACAACAATAAAATTTCTAAAACTATAAATTATGAAAAATCAATTGTTTACATACACGAATAATAATGAATAACAATGATTTGCAATCCTTTTTGACAAATAAACAATTGCACCAACTTAAATCGAATGCAGTAATTATAGATATGTAATAATTTTGAGATCACACTTTTCCAATAGCTTTATTTTAAACTTCTGATATGTCATTGCTAATGTTACTAATGGCTGACTAGTACTGAGCAATATTTTGCATTGTTTATGACCAGGAAGTGTAGTCTTGTGTAATGCGACTAATTTATCTTGGTTCTACATTTTCATTGATTCTCTGGTACCGAGTGGGGTGGTTCAGCTGATAACGTCTGTGCTCCGCATTTGGGAGGTTCCGTGTTCAAATCCCCGGGATCGACCAACCTGCCCGAAGTTTTTTTGCGGTTTTTCTCATTCGCTAGACGAATGCTGGGTTGGATAATTTGATCCACGAATTTTTCTATCATGCCTTTCATCACTGTATTTCACCTTCTTCTTCTTCTTCTTCTTCTTCTTCTTCTTCTTCTTCTTCACCGACATACCAGTCATTGGGCTGATCACCCATCCTGGATATGTCATGATCCAGAGTTTGCTTGCTTCTCGACTGGCTACTGGCCCAAGGCATTGGCTTGTAAGTCCTTGGAAGTGTAAGTCCCTCAAAGAGGAAGGTAATCCATTAAAGAAGAAAATTCTGTGGTACTGCATTCAGGCTAAGTCCAAGTCTTCTTGAACTTGAAGCCTGATATGCATATACGAGGGATATTTTTAAAATAGGGTCATTTTGCAATAAAGTACGAACTGATAATATTTTTCGATAGTTTATTTTTTGCCAATTCTTCAAACCTTACACTACGTTTCTACCAGTTATCAATGCTTTTTGTACAATTATCTTAGCACAGCATAAGCTTATTAGAACTTCGTCACTGACTTCCGCCGCAATGTCCATTTAGGAAACCTGTAACTGATTTCGGAGTTAAATCTTTCTGTACTGAATATGAAACTTGATAATCATTTACAGGATATTCACGCATGTGTAGGGAAGGTTCTTGAAGGAGGTAAATAATGAGCCGCCTATTTTGGCGAACATCAGATTAACATTTGCTTTTGGGTTTGTGATGAAGATTGGACATCACAGTTTCAGTCCTCCTATAACCAACGATACCAATAACGCAAGGTACCATTAAATGACCATAACAAAAAAATGCTGACAAAAACAGTATACGAAGGTTACATGGATTGGTGGCGAATTCCTATGAGAGAGAGCCACTAAAATGTGTAACTGTCCCTACTTTAAAGATATCCCTAGTATATATATACAGGGTGAATCACCTAAAACGTGCACCACAAATATTTCGGAAATGGAAAGTGCTATTGATGCGCAGTTTTCACAGCATTGATTGGTAGTCAGGGGCCCGTACATTTAGCCTATAAACAGATTTTAATAGTACTGAGAAAGTGTATTTTTTGAGCAAATTGCGATAAACCGATTGTGTTGCATATTCTTACAAAATGAGCCTGAGGAATAATTCAGAATTGTGAAGGATATTTAGTAACGTGAAATCACAGCAATAGTTTCAGAGTGCACAACTTCAAGAAAATCTGTAAAACGTCCACGCTATATTTTCTGTCATCAAGCAATAGCAATAAAACTAATATCTTGTGTGAAAACTGCAAAAAGCATGTTTGCTAAACTCATGTTAACTTACCTGTGTCTCAAATATTGAGAAACAGTCACTTTCTTACTTTTATTAAGTTCCTTAATATGTTTTCATATACATTGAGTAAAATTATTGTAATAATGTAAAATCCTAAAGCAAACAACTTTTCATATAGTAAAAATATTAACAACAAAATAAGAAAAAA
Organism: Deroplatys truncata; assembly: GCA_030765065.1. Classification (NCBI taxonomy): domain Eukaryota; kingdom Metazoa; phylum Arthropoda; class Insecta; order Mantodea; family Mantidae; genus Deroplatys; species Deroplatys truncata. The sequence continues at coordinate 89,179,761 of CM060980.1, forward strand.
AATAAAAATTCCTTCGTGAATAAACACAAACACTAATAATTGTATTATATGTATATTTGTATATTTTGAATATGGTTCTATATGTTTTGTATACAAAAAAGTAGACCGGGTCATATTGACCCGAATACTATATGCGTACAGTAAATGTGAACAGTGAGCAGGGCTAAATGGGTATAAAATGGGTAAAAATAAAAAAGGTTAGCTTAATTAATTCTATATATTTCTATATATCTCTAATTATTAGACTAATATTGCGACTTTGTCCAGTTTTCAAATGTTACTTTTCTCAGTTTTCACTGACGCTGTCACTTCACTAATGCGAACTATTTGAATTTCCCCATCTCATCACTTTCTTCGTGACGATTCAAACACAAGACTTTTACGATCTGATGCTCCGCAGTAACACACTCGTTGTACGTCACAGCAGTCGTCACCAACTCGCTCGGAGAACCACACTTGATGTCGCAGCAACTCGCTTACTCACCCACTGACCGACTCAATTGACTCCCTCCTCTCGCGTTCGTGAGAACGCTCGCTTATATAGCCAGCAGAACCTTCCACAGAGCATTCTAGAACGTTCTGAAGACACATTCTGGAAGCGGGGAGAAAGGAAACTGCCAAAAGATTCTGGTTATCTGCCGAGAGCGCTTCTGGTTTTTACATCGGGAAGAACGTGACTTAGGTATCTTTGTTTATCTCCGGCTGCCTGGAGCCGACCTACCGATAATCTTAGGCCATAGCAACTGTGCCAAATATAAATTAATTACAGCTCCATAATTAAAAATCCTGGGGCGTTAGGAGAACTCTGACTTTAGATTAGGAGTCGATGTATTAGTTTCAGTATAAGATAGGTGGATTTTTCTCAGTAGCAGGCAAAATATTGCTTTGTAGGCCACTGTAATTGGAATAATTCCTTAAACATACAGCATGTTGAATTCTATATATAGGCGTGAGTTGAACTTCCGACCTTCACTATGATTTTCCAGCATGTTTACCATTGCGCTACTAGAGCACTATGTAACAAAACTTAACGGAAACATTAGGGTTATAAAATGTTATTTATTAATAAAAGAAAACATTCTTAAAAAGGTTAAAAGCGTAAGGTCTAAGAAGACGTAAATATAATACCGCACAGAAAAGAACGATGACTGGGGGAGCGGGGTAGGAGAAACCCATGACTTCCTAGTCATTATAAATCCTCCTTCGGGGACAGTAGCCTATTCTCTAAATGGGGCGTAACGTGTATTACGTACCAAGTTTCATAGGTACTGAACTAGAAGGCTCTGGCGGTGGTGTTTGTGGCTCGAATTCGGTAGGACGCGGTTTCAAATCCAATGTGGCCGGGCAATCTACCTCAGTTTCCAGGTAAATACGAATTGAATACAGTCAATATGAAATTCCATAATATAATCCAAAATTCCACCTCCAAAACAAAATAAATAGAGATAAAACTAGATGGTGTAGGAAGGCGATTACACAACTAAGGTCATCTGTAAAGCATCACACTCAAAGAGTTACCGCAGTTCCATTATCCCAAAATCCACATTCCGGCAAACTCAACAGCAACAATACAGATGGAATAGAAAGGCTACTAGGCAGCTAAGACCAGCTATGTCAGCAAATTACTCAAGGAGATGGTACAGGAAGGTGATTGCAGAAACAAGGTCATTGTCTGCTTACAGATGGCCAACGGACCTACAATAATGGTCGCGATATTACCAAGAAGTTAAGTTAAAGTGACGTTGAATAATTAAAAAAAGGAAAGGGAGCAACAGCATATACACACGCGCACACACGCACCTAATCTCTAAACATGTATTGACTTTGACTTTCTCTACTACGTATAGTAAGTAGGGAAGTATTGCATTCCACCCAAAAATTCGATATCGAGATTTCACCGGAAATACATGTTTTGAGACCCCCTGAATCCAAAAAAAGCAATTTTAGAAAAAAGGTCCGTGTGTGCGTCTGTGTCTATAGATGTGTGTCTGTGAACAGCATAACTCAAAAACGAAAAGTAAGATAAATACGAAACTTGGTATTTAGGTTCAGTATCTTTAAAAAATGCGACACGAAGATTTTTATAAAAATCCCCACATCCCAGACTACCCTTTATATGGAAAAGTGTTCAAAAATTTTGATTTTATCAAAAATGGCTCAAACGATTTTGATTAACCGTAAGAGATGGACAAAATTTTTCTAGATAGAAAATGTAGAGCTCGTTAAAACACATAGTTTATGTCATACTTTTTATGTGGAGTGAACCATTTCCGAAATATTCCTTGTTATTTGTTTGAATTTTCCAATACTTATACTTTCTCAAATGGGAATTAGCTATTCGTTGTTACTTTCTCTACTACGTATAGTAAGTAGGGGAAGTATTGTATTCCACCCAAAAATTCGATACTGAGATTTCACCGGAAATATATGTTTTGAGACCACTGAATCCAAAAAAGCATTTTTGGAAACATGTCCGTGTGTGTGTCTGTGTGTGTGCGTGTGTATGTGTGTGTGTGTGTGTGTATCTGTCAGTCTGTGAACAGCATAACTCAGAAACGAACAGTCGGATAAACACCAAACTTGGTAGTTAGGTTCAGTATCCTCCAGAGATGCTACATGAAGGTTTTAAAGAAAATCTCCCCACCCCAGATTACCCTTTTTCGAAAAAATTTAATTTTATCTAAAATGGCTCCAACGATTTTGATTAAAATATCATATGTTTAAATTATTTTCATGACAAATGAAATGTATATCTCGAATTTTCTGGAAATGCGTCCAAAAGTATTCTTCATTGTGAAGGACGTTTGCGTAACTGGTAAACCATAAGGGATAGACATAATTTTACTACACAAAAGATGTAGATCGCGTTAAAATACACAATTTATGTCATATACAGTTTTGTTGTTGAGTGAACCATTTTCGAGATATTGTTTGTTATTCCCTTAAATTTTACAGTACGTATACTTTTTCTCAATTCGTTATTCATTTTCTTTGGTCCTGATAATGCAAAGAGAATGGAATACTCCACATAGCAACCAGCTCTTAAAATATTTGACTATAGCTTAAAGCCTACCAATTCCCTTTGCATCTACAAGAAAATTAGCAATAAGATTAACATCTCGATATCTCGATTAACATGAAGCATATGGAGAATAAGCGTTTGTAAAAATAGTTTGTACAAGAGTAGAGAAAGTCATGTGAGTGTAACACATCATATTTCTTTATGTCATGGTCATGCGAAGAGAATGGAATGCTACACATAGCAACCAGCTCTTAAAAGATCTGACTATCGCTTAAAGCCTACCATATTCCCTTTGCACCTACAAGAGAATTAGCAATAAGATAGTTTCTGCAAACGTTTATCTCGAATAACATGAACTTTTATGTAGTGTTTTAATATTATACTATATGTAAATGTATGTGTTATAATTTTATTAATGAAATTCTATAATTTGTTTATGCAGTAGATAATTTTATTGATATTAAGTTACTAGAATAAGCGTTTGTAAAATTGTTTGTGCAAGAGTAGAGAAAGAGATGGGAGTGACACATAAGATGTTTTTAAAACTCAGGAGCCTCAAATGTGTAGTTCCGTTAACAATCTCTTTAACTCTAATGCAATGCTTACTCTGCTTTAGATAAACGGGAGATACGGTAAACATATCTTACCTGTGAGAAGGAGGTAATACCAAACGCCTAGCTGTATATTCGTATCTTAAAATGCAACGCTGTACTTCGAGCAATGCTTCGCCTAGTTTGTTTAAATTGCCTGTAATTTATTGCCATAGCTTCTAGACATTTAATTCCTTTTTCTCGTACAAATGTTTACTACTTGACAGCATTGCATGTCTGGGATACAGAAAAAGAAATAATGTTTGTGGATGCAGTTCAATAAATTGCATTGGGTGCATCACTGAATATTAAACAAATCAGAATAGAGGCAGAAAGATCGATATCAGAATGAACAGAATTGCATGAAAATCGTGTTGTTTGCTTCCCTGTTTCTGTTACAGGCTTGCTCCCTTCTTTTCTCCTTTCTTTCGACTGTATCTCCTTCATTCTTTTCTAGTAGCTACGGTATTCTATTTTCTGCTTTTAACTTTTGCACTTTTATTCTTCTTTTAGAAGTTTATTTTTCCATCTATTTAATTTTAATTGAGATAAAAATTTTGCAGAAATAGTCACATTACACATTTAGTTACATATACAAAGGGAATTGTTATAGTGAAATGATTAAGAACTGGACGCTATATACTTAAAATCCCATACTCTTGCCCTGCCATCGCGAGAAACAAGTAAAATCGACGGGACTAATGAAAAGAATGACAAAGTATTGGGCAATTCAAAGCGTTAATAAGGAAAATATCAGAAATGGTTGACGCCACAAAAAAAGTTATTGGAAATAAATTGTGTGCCTTAAAGAGATCTACATTTTTTTTGTAGTACGTTTTCGTCTGTCGCTTAACATTTACAAATTATACAAGATTATACAAAATTCCTTCCGAATGAATACTTTACTTCAAGATATACATTTTATTTCTCATGTATATATCTTTAACATATGATATTTTAATCAAAATCGTTACAGCAATCTTTTAGAACATCAAACAAAGATGTTCCATGTGAAGGGTAGTTGGAGATGGGGGATTTTCTTGACAATCTTCGTGTCGTATCTTTGAAATATGCTAAGCTGAAATACCAGTGTGGTATTTTTCCAAATTTTCGTTTTTGAGTTATGCTGTTCACAAACACAGACACACACACACACACTGACCTTTTTATAATTTTTTTTTTTTGGATTCAAGAGGCCTCAAAACTTGTACTTCCGGTGAAATCTCGGTATGGAATTTTTGGTTGGAATACAATACCTTTTGTTTCTATTACATATGTTTGTGGTAGGGAAGGTAAACATATTTTTACTTTCTCTAGTACGTATAGTAAGTAGGGGAAGTATTGTATTCCACCCAAAAATTCGATACCGAGATTTCACCGGAAATAGATGTTTTGAGACTTCCTGAATCCAAAAAAAAGCATTTTTGGAAACATGTCCGTGTGTGTGTCTGTGTGTCTGTCTTTGAACAGTATAACTCGGAAACGAACAGTCGGATAAACACCAAGCTTGGTATTTAGGTTCAGTATCTTCCAAGGATGCGACACGAAGGTTTCCAAGAAAATCCCCCCATCCCAGATTACCCTTTACATGGAAGATTTTTCGAACATTTTAATTTTCTCAAAAAATGGCTCTAACATTTTGATTAAAATATCATATGTTTAAGATATTTTGATGACAAATAAAATGTATATCTTGAATTTTCTGGGAATGTCTCCAAAAGTATTCTTCATTGTGAACGACTTTTGGTAAACCATAAGAGATAGACAAAATTTTACTACACAAAAAATGTAGATCGCGTTAAAATACACAATTTATGTCCTATGCATTTTTTTGTTGAGTGAACCTTTTTCGAGATATTACTTGTTATTCCCTTAAGTTTTTCAATAATTTTCTCAAATGGGAATGCGTTATTCATTTTTTGTCTTGGATATGCAAAGAGTATTAATCTGTGGGAAAGGGAATAGTGCTGCACCTAGCAACCAGCTATTAAGAGATATGTATGTGCTTAAAGGCTACTGTATTTCCCTCACATCTACAAGAAAATTAGCAATAAGATAGACTCTGCAAATGTTTATCTCGATTAACATGAAGTAGATGGAGAATAAGCGTTTGTATAAATAGTTTGTACAAGAGTAGAGAAAGTCATGTGAGTGTAACACATCAGATTTTTCTTTAAATGTCTGTATTATGTGTGTGTGTGTGTAAACAGCATAATTAAAAAACAAAAAGTGGGTTAACCAAACTTGGTGTTAAAATTCGGTGTCTTCCAAGGTTGCGACCCGAAGATTTTCAATAAAATTCCCCGCTCTAACTCCTTGATTAGGATGCCATATGTTTAAGACATTTGCATGACAAATAAAATTACTATCTTGAATTTTCCGGAAATAGCCGGTGAAGTCCTCTTCATTATAAATGATCTTTGTAGAATTGTTAAACCATAAGAGATAGACAAAATGTTACTACACAAAAAATTTAGAGCACCTTAAGACACATAGTAATTTATATCCGTATATTTTGTGTGATGTTAACAATTTCCGAGATATTATTTTCTATTGGTTTTAATTTTCAAATACTTTATACTTTTTCAACTATAATTGACTATTTTTTCCATGTTCATGCTAAGAGAACGGAATTTCAAAGCCATCACATAGCAACCTACCTTTAAAACATTTTATTATTTTTAGTACCTACAACAAAATGTGCAAATATTATTCAGATTTAATTCTGTTAGCAAGACGTATATACAAGGATACGCTTTTATATGCATAATTTGTAGAACAGTGAGTAGAAGAAGCCATTCATTTCAACACATCAGATGTTTTTTATGTCGTTTCAGCCTTCTGCATATAACAACGCATGTATTTAATTTTGAATCAGTTAAAAAATTCAGCGTTCCAACTTAGTCCCTACACACACTACTCTTGAAGAGAAATGATCAAAAGTGTACATGTTAGCTGAATGAAACTGCTTCCGTGCAGAATGCATATTGATAACATGTAACGGATAGGACTTTTTAACGCCTGTGAAATGGTAACGAATGTGAAATGTCGCGTGACTATTGAACGTACGCTTTCTTCATCTTCTACGGCAGTTTTGATTCTGGGGGCGTGATAAATAAAACAGTTCGACACAAAATATTCATTGATGCATAGAAAACAAATTGGATTATTAAACTGCACAACTCTGAAATTTGATTCAGAGTAACGATATGAAGGTCGTCGTTAAATTCCAAACCTGCCAAATAATTCTTGATCTAACATCCAGTGATTATATATTGCACGGCGTGAATTAAAACCACGTGGTAATCTTAGTTCTATATAAAAGATGTAACAAAAATATACGGCACAAATTGCAGGACACATTCCTTACACTTAGACGAAGAAATTATGTTATATGAACATGGGTCTGGAAACACTTTGTTACCATGTTACAACTCATTTTCTCTAACTCATTAATCATGCGAAAAACACAAGAATAGAACGTACCAGCATACCATATGCAACTCTTTCTCACAGGAGATGTTCAATATGCCCTCCATGAGCATTGATACATACATCAACCCGCCGTCGTAGGAATCCCGGATGCATTGATGTATCCCTGGAGTATTGCGTATGGTTTCCATAATACGGGCACGGAGACTCTGAACATCTGGTACTGGGGTTCGATACACAAGAAATGCCCCCCACAAATAAAAGTCCAGTGGGTTTACGTCCGGGGAACGTGGAGGCCAGGTAATTGGCCCACATCTACCTATCCATCTGTCACCGAATCTGTTAATATTAAAAAGAGGAGGTGCTCCATCGTGCATGAAGTATATGTTTTGTCGCAGAACTAAAGGCACATCTGCTAACAGATCAGGTAAAACATTCTCCAGGAAATTATGGTAACATGTTCCGTTGAGCCTGGGTGGAAGAACGTGACGCTGACCTCTGACGCATCTGTGTTGCTTTGGCAGTTGCTTCAGTGGACTCAGAGTCCTGGGTTCGATGGTTGGATGGCAGGGATTTGGAATTTGTTTCGGTAGAGCTGAGGTTCTTGTTTTCAGGGGTGGTGACACTGCCTTAATGATATTAATAATACTGCCGGAGAAGTTTGAGTTATTTCTTTATTTGGTTACGTAGATTCCTATCTGGTCAACCCGCCACCTTCGTCGTCGAAACCACTGTTATTCTTATCACTTTCGAAGTCGCTACTTATATGTTTCTCCGACTAGCCCTCGAATTGCCTAGGTTTCATAACTTCATTTTTTACACTATAAACTTTCTGATTATTTTCTTCTAATCTTGTTTCGTCGACCGTCCTCGTGGTTAGTTTGTACCGGAAAGTGCCTCGGCCGTCCTCATGGTTAGTTTGTACCGGAATGACTCGGCGTTTCTTTTCCTCTTTCACGCCTTTCGCCAAACTTAGAACCTTTCTTAAGTTTCGTTCCGTCTTAAGTTCAAACGTATCATGTGATGTATACGCGATCTTTCGATTGGCTATCATTTTGTTTCATGATTTTTATTATTGGCTACCCCCACTTGACAACTTTCACATCTGCTTCTTACAGCTTATTTTGAGTTTTAAAATCTTCCCACGAATACTCTTAGATCGTAGATAAGGCACGCATATTTCCTGACCCTTTCTAAGCTTTGAAACCGTTGTAAACGACCTGTCCGAGCCAAGATACAAAGGCGAAACTTCCGGTAGGCTTGTTGTCATCCACGCAGGTAAAATACCTTGGAGGACAACAAACTTTGTTTCCTGTCTTCCCTACAAAACCCATTCCTAATATGAATTCAGCACATTTTCGTCGCTATGTTCGATTCTATATTATTATTATTATTATTATTATTATTATTATTATTATTATTATTATTATTATTTCTCCTGGGTCTCGATAACCAGCTTCAAACGTGAGGCGCTATCAAACAGTCACCAACAATGCCGGCCCAAACATTGACAGAAAATCTTTGTTGAGACTTGCTTCAACAGTTGCGTGAGGATTGACGTCAGCCCATACATGCCGATTGTGATAATTTACAATCTGATCTCGTTGAAACGACACCCCATCTATAAACAGCACCATTGCACTAAAATTGAGGTTGACACTTTGTTGCATAAACCATTCGCAGAAGCGTACCCGTGCAGGAAAATCAGCTACTGATGGTGCCTACACACGCTGTAAATGGCATTGATACAGCCGGACCTCGTGTAACACTCGTCAGACAGTCATGTGGTCAAGATGCATTGTTGCAGCTACTTGTCTTGTACTGACACTACTCCGTATTCACTCTTAGGTTGATCCGCGTTAAAACAAACCCCAGGTGACCAGTGCACCGCTATAATGTATCCTTCCGCCATTCGCACTAGAAATACTGTCACACTTTCAGACTATGTGGCGAGTACAAGCGGCATGTAGTGCAAAAAGGAACAGAGTCCTTATTTCGACAATTGAAACGGTGACTAGCATATTCTGTTAAGGGTTAAAGATGATAAGAACGATAGTTACAACAAAATAAACGTTGGCACATATAATAATAGTTAATTCTACAATAAATGAGCGAAAAAGAAAGTAACAGATATGCGATAATCTAATTTTTTCGCTCTCTGGAAGCGGCACTTTATTAACTGTTGGCGGCTCAGTTTAAAAAAGAAATTGTGCAATGTTACGCGAATTGCATTCTTCTTAAAATCACTACAGTCTTGCAGCGTGTATTTCATATGCTTTCACTTTTTTTATTTCAGATTTTTCTATACAAGCACTGTTTATAATTGTACTCGAAACACCAGTGAACTCAGAAGTTAATTTCACCATTTCAACTTACAATAAAGATTCAACACTATTGTTTTTTCACCACTAGTCAATGCTAATGCTTTACGTAATTCGACAACACAAGAGAAAATTCATCGTCCGCCATGATACTAAACACAACTGCTGGTTTCTGGCTGTAAACAATGTTCTGCGCCTACCCGGATTCAGGTGACTCATAGGAATTGCGTTATGGGACTTGTAGCTCTGTTTTGCGGTATAAATCAGCGTTAAATAAAACCTTAGGTATTTGTATAGAATATTATACTATTCAAGAATAAATTCATTCTAAAATTCAGAGATTAGCATGGGACTACTTTCCTGGGCGCATTGCTACCGTGTTGCACCACGGTGCACTGACCACGTAGGTTTGTTTTGCCGCGGATCAACCTAAGAGTGAATACAGAGTAGGATTGTCGTTAACTGCCTGAAGAATTGCCGCCTCCCGTTACGGTGTCCTCGTCCTTCTAGTCCTCCCCCGGTCGCGAGTATCAGGCTGAAGTGCCCCATGTTCCCTAAGACGACGATTAATGGCCTCAAACGTTTTCCTGTCCGGGCACCTCCGTCTCTCCCGGTACAAACGTTGAGCGCAAGCGCCATTGCCGTCTGCTAATTCATACATCAAATGGGCTTCCGCCATCTCTGCATTTGTGTACACTGCCTTTGTACGAGCCAAGTCAGCGATCAACTCTACTAGTACATAGTGACCCGTGTGCTGGAACAGTTGATGTTACCCGTAAACAAGTAATGGCGTAGGTGCATGCCATCAGGGACATGTAAAACAAAATACTGGTGGTGCATATACGATAATGACAACGTAAGCAGACGTAACCAAGAATGCATGTTCCCCATGATTCTAACGTTCTGTTCGTATGTGTTTCCCATGATTAATGAGTTTGAGAAAATGAGTTGTAACATGGAAACAAAGCGTTTCCAGACCCATGTTTATATAACACAATTTCTTCATCTATGTGTGAGGAATGTGCCCTGAAATTTGTGCGGTTTATTTTTGTTGTATTCTGTATAATCATACTCATATCAGTACGTATTTTGATTCTAACTTGGCTATTATTTTACTTTTAAGAACCTGAATAAATTAGATGATTGTAATATGAGACATTACTTTATCGAGATACGATTTGACATTATAAGCTCACTTAATTTCGAACCACATCTGCTCGAACTCCTCAGTGTTCGCTGTGTTCTACTCTGATTAAGGAAACACTAGTCTAGCTTTCTCTGCTGCTTAGGCACATTAGGTAGAGAAAGTCCTACACAAATACTTACCGACATGGGCAGCTGAGGTCGTTAAGACGCTGACTCGCGAATGGGAAGTCTACGATTCAAATCCCGCCAGGACTGTTCTCCTTGACTGAGAATTTTTCCAGATTTTCTTCAGTCCTCATGACTGGCTAATGCCGAGTAGGTACCCTAAACTTAGCTTAGGCCTGGAGCGTTTCCTTCCCAAATTTCTTTTCCCAATTATCATTTTATTTCATGTATCATTAGATTGATCAGTGACCACCGCATGTGATGCCTTAGGAAGTAAGAACGGGAGGTAAACACTGTGAAAAAGAATACACAAATATTTGATGTACAGAATTCACTAGTAATACACGTTTTGAAATCACCAGAATACAGAAAAACTATTTAAAGAGGTCCATATGCCTGTGTGGCATTCTGTCTTATCTTTGAGCAGTATAGTTCAGGCATGAAAATTGGAATAACTTTTAAGCTATATGCTCAAGCTATGCATCTTTTAAGAATGTAAGGAGAATTTCTGCACATATAAATAATAATGCTTTAAATAAAGCATGAGTTAATGAATAAAAAATACAACTTCAAGTAGTCGAATATTATATAGATTTAATTCATTCTGAGGGATTATATAGGACGAAGATTATTAATTAGTAAAAGTTTATTAAATTTAATACCAAGAATAGCATTATAATGACTATACAGGAAATTATTCAATTCTAAAGGACCAAAATGTTTTGTTAATTTTATTTTTTAATATAGCTCCAAACATTTTTAGCATACAAATGCTAATTTTTAATATTATTTAAGCAGCCCTTTTCATTCTTGTCACATTTTACATAACTGTTATATCTACCTTAAGGAGTAAACAAATGTTGCTACAGAAAAAGTAATCTCTTTGAACATTTATGAAAAGTGAACTTTTCTGCAGCATTTCCGAAGTATTAGCTTTTGAATTGTTCCACGATTTAAGAAGTATGTGCACTTTCAAACGCCAACATGTCATTTTGTTTCTCATTAACTCTTGCAAATGGTCAGTAATTATTTAAACAGTTAAGGTTATATCGGCCTTTATAACGCATTACGCTACCTTAATTTTACTGAAATGAAATCTTTTCCGGTAAATATTTACGATTATCAAGAGGTGGATATAAAATGCATCATTATAAAATAATAATTTTTAGAATAGGTATAAAAATAAATGGTAATGAGTAGAGATGTTGACGTGAATATTACACATTAGTGCCTCCCCCTGTCTACTTTGTATTCCATCTATATCTGCCTTTAATGTCTAGAGTCATATCCAAAGAACTGACTCTCGAAACAATTGCTCGTCAGAAATGATGCTCTCATTCGTTTACGTTAGATTCTAAATGTTAGGTTTTGTTACTATTTGTTTTTAACAAAGTTTCACACTCTCATTCATATCTTTGTCTAGGAAGAGCGTAAATTATCTTAACTAAATAAAAACTCCCCTCCTCCAGCCGAAGTCGAACTCAGTGCTTATAGTTAAGAGGCTAGCACGATAATCATTGTACCATTGAGGCAGTTAGTAAAGATGTTGTTTCTCTCAGTATTATAAACTGCATCGCCACAACGAATATCTGTTCCTCTGTATATCTGCAGCAGGGTTGCCAGACGTCCCGGATTTGTACTAAATATCCCATGTCCCAGACATGTATTTTTGAGTACTTTGAAACTTGAAAGAAAAATACGTTAGGCTTTCACCTCTGGAATTGGTAAAATCGACTATTATATTTCTTTATACTGCAAAAAGTAATTCCTGGTAAGTTCTACCCTGTTATAACAGTTGATATTGTTGGTACTTACCCATTTACAATTTGTTCATTGTTTACAAATTTGGCGATTTTTGGCGGTTGGCCAGCTTGGTGTATATGATGCATATTTAACAACTGCTGTGCCGCTTACTTTTCGCTTTTGATTGATATCTGTCAACAATGAAGCATGTTTGTTAGAAGCCTGTGAAGTGAGCACGAACACGTGGTTATTTTGTCCGAAAACAGGAAGTAAATTAACAATGGAAATGGATAGGAACTTGAAACGCAAAGGTGATCACGTTAAAAAGAAATAAAAGACCGTGTTTCTCGTAAGGATCAGGAAAACATAACTGAATTTAGCGATTGGTTAGTATGCAATGGCGACGATAGATACAACACATTTTGTAAATATTGCCGTAATTGCTTCTCAGTTGCATATGGGGGAGGGAGACAAAGTGCGTATTTATTTCGATTTCAGATATCCGCCAACCCTGCTCTAGCGAGTACTTATAATCTGAAAACAAATTTTTCAAAATGGTTGCAGTGTGTCTTATCGAATAAACCCTGCTGAGATTCTGTGAAACAAAACTGTGATCGCTGCAGGGGTTCCACGCATCGTGATTCAGCTCTGCGGCGCGAGCACAGGACCTCTTGGCAAGGATATGCTCTGGGGATGTCCTTCGACTACGTGGTAAAAGTTTTAGTAACAATGTAATACTGAGATATGAATATAATTCTTAATTTTCAGTAACTCGGACACTTGACAGCGACATACCGTAAAAATCTGATGTGTTACATTTACATGACTTTCTCTACCCATATTGCTTATTTTTATATAGCCAAGGAAAAGTATTCCTACGAAAGCTTATTATTCCATCTACTTCATCTTGATTGAGATATTGTCGTCCTCCGTGGTGTAGTGGTTACCATGCTAGCCTCTAATTCCAGGTCACGGGTTCAAACCCGGCGGAGGGCGATGGGCGTAAAAATCCTTAGCATGGCTTCCTTCGGAAGGGAAGTAAAGCTGATGGTCGCGTGTCGTAGAAGAAGCTCAAGCCTGATAAAGAGGCCTCTGAGCAAAATTACCGGTCTTTCACGCCCAATATAGAATGAGACGCTAAGGACCACATCAGTTAAAGAGCAACCATAAATAAAACTCAATTTAATTTTACATGAAAAAAGAACTACATCTTTCTAAGCAGAGGAAAGCTAAATTATATATAAAATAAAAAAAATGACGCTGTCTTTTCAGATCACCGTCGAAAGGACTAGTTCAGTGTTTTAAAACTGAATACATGTGTTCATAACGTTTATTATGATGCCATTGGATGTATTCCTGGAATAAATATAAATGCAAGAAGCAAAGAAATGTAAGATAAATAAAATCAGCAGTTCAGTATTGTTGCTATTAAAAACGTTGCTAAAATTAATATTTAAAATACGATCATTTGGCCTCAAGAGCCAACAAACCTATTATGAACTAAAAGATTAAATTAAATTGAGTTTTATTTATGGACACTCTTTTAACTACTGTGGACATTCTATGTTTGGCATGGAAGACCGGAAAGTTTGCTCAGAGGCCTCTTTATCAGGCGTGAGGTTCTTTTACGTGCCGTAAATGTACGACAGGACCACCGGCTTTACTTCCCTTCAGAAGGAAGCCATGCTCGGGATTTTTACGCCCGAAAAAATCATCGCCCTCCGCTGGGTTTGAACGCGCGACCTCGGTAACTAGAGGCTAGCATGGTATCCCTAGACCACGGAACGAACTAAAAGGTGATAATTATATCATTAAAGTAAATAAAATCGACATTAAAAGCAGAATATCAACCATAAAACTAGGAACAGAAAGTGGCACGCACCTTCTCTATATAAAGAACTACAATTAATGGAAACTAAAGATATTTAAATTCAAAACTTATAATACTAGTAAAATCTTCATTTTTGAATTCGCAAATCTTTTTGTTTTGGTTTGTAGAAGCCAGTAGCAGCAATTCTCCGTTACTTACAGCGTTTGTATGTCTTTTTACAAAATGGTAACACTGAGATAAATACGTATTAAAAAATACAAGTTTAACAGAAATGAGCACTTCAGAAACTATGATAGTCTGTAGAAAATGCTTGTGAAAATCCATTTAAGAACACTAAGACTCCTATGTAGAAATTTACAGGTCAAACATTAGCGCTCTACAAAGCTAAGGAAGAAGAAAAGAAGACCGTACATTGTCTGAAAGGTGCTGAAGACCTTGATTGCGGAGAAGCTGCCTCTAGTTTCTGTTTCAGAAAACGTTTGAGTTACTCTGTATTTAATTCACGACGGCTTAACAATTGAAATACAATTTCCTCAGAAATTAGTGTTTTAGAAGATTTACTTACTTTCTTTGGTACGTTCTGCAGGTATTTGCACGAAATTGGTACTAGGTATTCTGAAGTTATGATCTTAGATCAGAATCGACTTGTTCAGTAATCTATATGATGACAAAATTTTCAAAAAGAACATTTAGACTTTTAAGAAAATGCCTTGAATTTCTTTAGAATACAGATAAGTATATATTTCAATGAGAATCAAAAGCATCTCTGAAGACAAACGTGGCGCATTTCATTAATATCCATTCAGTATTCCAGAGAAAATCATGGCAAAGTTCCATATTTTTCTGCTCATCCTAAATGCATGGTGGTTAATCATAACGGCGTAAATGTGATAGATACTGTCAGCTAACACAAAAAATAAGAAGCACCGGAGAATTCGCCTTAATGGTCTTATTTTCCTCTATTCCCTTGCATAAGTAGAGGAATTTGATCAAAACGTTCCATATCCCGATTACTCCGGAAATAACGCAAATAACAAATGACTATTAGCACACTTAAAGTTGATCTAGTCACGTATTATCTCTAATAACTTAAGGCGATAAAGAATCGGGTTTTTGTGAACAAATTCTTAGTACTTCAAGTATATTAATATTATTTTTTCCGCCGCCATACCAGGCATTGGCCTGATCACCCATCCTGGAAGTGCTATGGTCCAGAGTTTGCGTGCCCCTCGACAGGCTTTAAGTCCTTGGGTGTGTAAGTCCTACAAAGAGGATGATAATCTGTTGAAGGAGGAAAGAAGGAACGTTTCAAACTAAGTGACTGCTCTGAAATTAAATTTTCCTAAACATCTGTTATTTTTCTTAATACAAACCGTAATAAGTATATTGCGATACAAGTGCGTAAGTCCTGACTGGAGAACGAGGGACAGTTTGAAAATACGAAACGAAGTCGAGTATTTTCTATTTCCTAGATTCTCCAAACGCATATGTATTGCATATATATGTTTAGTGAATAATAGAAATACTTAGCTTACCGTCCTCGTAGGTGGGGCTTACCCCGTAGGACTTATAACCGTGCCTAGAGGAGTAGACGAATATGGAATCATAGAATGAAGAACGAGGAACGAGGGATCGGCCCGTAGCTAGGCATAAGAGTGAGGAAGAATATGAAACGCCGTGAAAGCGGAAATGGCTGAAAGAAAAGATAATGATGGAGCAATTGGTGGAATGATTGGCAGGGGAAACCGGAGAACCCGGAGGAAACCCGCTCAGACACAGCTTGGTCCCCATAAATCCCACATACGGGCCGCTGGGATCGATTCCGGTTCGCCTTGGTGGGAGGCGAGCGGTCTTATCACTCGGCCACGGCGCCGCCTAATAGAAATACGACTTACGCTAATACATATAACATTTTACTGGTCCAGTACTCTAAGCAAGTCACTAACCTTAACCTTGGCAGCGAAGTAGCCATCGATTATCCACTCCTGGCTATTGACCTTAAAAAAATCAATAACTTGTAGCTCACACTTAGCTGCTGCATGAATTACATTGTAAGTGAATATCAACAAATAAAAAGGAAGTAAATATTCAGGAAAGATTTAAATGGTAAAATTCAGCTATAAAAAATTATTATATTCTATGTCTGAAATAGTAAGTACAACATAAAAATTTAGAGAATTTAATATAGTGCAGTAAATAGACATATCACGGAGGTTGATTAGGTTAACTTACGGAATGCAGTAAGTTCAACTTTCCACAATGAGGGATTGAACAAAGGGGAAGTGGATCAGAAACACAATCGCCGAATAATCGTAAAAGAACCTCAAGCCTGATAAAGAGGCATCTGAGCAAAATTTCTTTTGTGTCAAAAACGGAACGCTAAGGACCATTGAAGGACGTCCATAAATAAAACTCATAGTTTTATCGTGGAATAAAGCTATTGTATAGCTGCTAAAAAGCTACGTTACAAGGACGTTAGTTAACTTTGAACCCGCACGCATTTAAACCTGCCGTCAGCTGCTCAAGTGTACACCTTCCCACAACCCAAACGTTCCCTTGGACAACCAACCATTAGTTCAAGGCTAGTCTTGTTTGTGCTCACAACTTCGTATCAGCTATTAGTTTTATGTGCATGAAAGAATTC
This sequence comes from Deroplatys truncata, assembly GCA_030765065.1. NCBI lineage: Eukaryota > Metazoa > Arthropoda > Insecta > Mantodea > Mantidae > Deroplatys > Deroplatys truncata. The sequence continues at coordinate 89,196,655 of CM060980.1, forward strand.
GGAGTACCTACTTCTATGCAGAATATATTCACTTGTATTTTGCTAAATAATAAGCAATACAGTGGAAGGTGCATGTATTAGTTTCAAATTTATTAGCAGCTCTTAAAATTAGCGTGTATAAAAACAACATAATTCGAAAAATTATGAACATTTCCCGTGAAGAGCTGCGTCAGGTTTCAGAAGATGCAAGCCTACGAGGTATGTGTATGTTTATTAAAGTACTAAGTCTTTACAAATTTACAATCTTCATGGCTTGGTTTCAGCCCTGGGTCATGACTCATGAAAATCTACGCTAATAACAAAGATTAACAGCTTACAATACTACATCCATTAATAGAATATTCCTGATAATTACATAATTCAAAGAACTCCATGTGAATCTGATCCAGCAGCACCAATATTAAATAAATTATTGATATTCCATACTCATTTGTTTTTTAAATCATACAGATATTCCCCTAATTCCTTATTTGTGGTTTGTTTGTAAATTTTTCTTTCCTGCTATCCTAACCAAACCCATTTTTCTTTAATAAACCGACTTCTTCGATTTCTCTATGTATCTCAACATTCAAATAAGATATGACCCACATTTTCGGTGCAACTACACACTGGATATAACTTCTAATCCATTTCTTCTTATTCCCTTTAATTTTAACATTTTAAATTATGCTAACTCCTCTGTTTCTTCATTACACCATTGCATGGTTCAGACGAAAAGCTAACAAACAACTACACATGACAATTTTTATACATGAGATTTTATGACTGTAATCTATTATTTACGTCAACATCAATTGTTAGTCGGAAATCGAACATTAACAGAAAGAGTTGGGTTACAGTTTCTACTACGCATTCAATAATTCGCGGCACGAATATTTCATTGCTATATTTCACGAGTAAAATGGGGTACACATGGTTTACCTAGAAAGGAGATCTTAATAATGTTTTTGTGTTAAAATTAGCACTTTAAAAAGCTTCTGCATGAGTTTGAAACTGCATTACTCCCACTCTCGACGAGTTTATATTTACATTATTTTTTATTCTGGAGCTGAGTTATTGATCACGGGCGCCGTCATCTATTCATAACGCTTTATCGCATACAGCCATATACGGCCATATATTTCTTGTTCTTTTTGGTCCCCATTCCAAGCATGCCGCTGCATTTAGCTAACCGACTCTTATTTTGATTTCCATAATCCGCTAGAGGAATGAACCTCCCTAAACTATCATTATCGTTTGATGAGTTATTACTTTTGACTTCTGCATATGCGGGAGTATACCCAGATAGCAACAGAGTGAGAGAGAGAACTATACATAAATATATTGTTCTACAAGCTTGCACCAAAAGCTATAGCTTTAACGAGCTGTGCTCTATGATAACTGTGGAATGAGGTTAGTGGCAAAATATAGCCCATTTTTGATTACTGTTAGCAACGCTCGCTGGGTTTCGAGAATTCAGGCATCCTTTCCTTCTCTTTTGATGGTGATTATGTTGACAACCAACCACAAATGAATGTCGTTCATTGATGATCTAAGTTACAAAGTCATACAATAATTGCGTAACAAAATACCAGCAAACCTTAATAGAAATTAGCTCTCTTAGCTCCAATGATTTCATTAATTCAGTTTACCTCCCCTTATTTTCTTTATAAAATGATTTTAGTATGATACGTATAGTAGATTTATTTGCTGAATGCTCCCCTTTACTCTCATAACGCTGTTTCGTACAGTCCATATGCTAATCTAATGACGTGTGAAAATTCTCTTGTGTTTATATAAACGGTTATAACATATAAGCAGAATTTAATATTTATAATTTCTTTAACTCTCACAAGTCATCAAAATTCTTAAAGAGTTTTATGCCCTATAAGCAGATATACTTTTTATAGAAAATCTGATATACACAAATATATTTGGAGCACTATAAATAGCAGAGCTATAATTGATTGTATGTTAATAAATGATAAATGAAGACCACAATTGCAAGATATACATGTTTACAGAGGTTGTGATATAAGCTCTGACCATTATCTTGTATTAGCAAAAATTCGTTGTTTTGAAAATTGGAAGAAAATAAATCAAACTAGGAAACAGGAAGTGGTATATAAAATATACCACTAAAACAAGAAAGTGTAAGATTACTATATGAAAATAGACTACAACAATATCTTATGGAAACAGAAACGAAAACTGATATAGATGAAGGGGAACAATAAAAACGAGTGTATAAAAGGCAGCATGCGAAGCTATAGTACAAGAATAAATACAGAAGATGAAAAGGCTTAAGTATATGGAACGATGAAATAAAAATGCAATAGAGGTGAAACAAAACGTATACAATAAATGACTATCACAGAAGAATGAAGAATCACACGAAATACTCGTGTATAGACACGAAGCAAACCTAGCAAAAATTAATTAGAGATATACATCATCAAACATGGGGTAAATTTATAAGTGAGGTAGAAGAAGATGTTCATAGTAGATAGACCGTTTCTTATAAAATGTTGAAATATCTGAACCAAGCTGAGAAAGTTACAATCCAAATAAATGTAATGAATAAAGTCCTGTATTCAACATTATAAAGAATTATGAAATGAAAAATTGTAATAACTATAGAGTAATAACCCAGTGTACAAGATATACGCAAAATATTAAATAGGAGATTAAGAGTTATTTCTGAAGCATTATTAAAAGAAGACCAGAATGGTTTTCGTATTGCAAGATCTACAATAGATAATATTCTTATTATATAACAGATATTTGAAAAGAAGATAATTTAATTTACCAACACAATGTAGCTTTTGTAGTTTTCTAGAAAGATTTTGATAAGGTAAATAGGACAAAATTATGGTGAATAATGGAAGAAAATGGATATCCTAAGCATTTAATAAATGTATTGAAAGGTTTATATGAAAATTCTAATGGAATTATTAACGAGTGGAGAGAAAATACAGATTATTCCAATAAATACAGGAGTTAGACAAGGGTGTTCATTATCGCCCACGATTTTTAAAATATATAAATGCCATTTTCCAAAAATTGAAACATATTTTTAAAATAGGTATTAAGCTGGAACAAACATACGGAAGTAAGCGCTCTATTGCGAGCGTACATGCGAAGCGGATTATGTTATTATCCAGAAAAGTGAAGATGCCTACAAAGGGATTTCTAGCATTTAAAGATGATGCGTGAAAGGTTGTGATTTTAAAATTTCAAAAGAAAAAACAAAAACAATGGCTTTCTGGGGAAAACAATAAGTTCGGTAAAAATTATCCTAAATAACTACCCGCCAGAACAGGTTGCAAGTCAAATATTTAGTATGTGAAATAAGCCCATGAAAGAAAAGAGATATAAATTTAAAATTAGTAAAATGTCAAACATTTCATAGAATCTTTAAAAATAAAACTAAATAGCGGTGCTAGTTTTAATGTATGAATGTGAAAAATGTGTAACTATAAAAAGGGCTGAAAGTAGAATACAAGGATGTGGAATGAAATTTCTGAGGAAAACTAAAGGATGTATGAGAGTAGATCAAATAAGCCATGATGTTATAAGAACAGAACTTGGTGTAAATTCCATAAATGAAATACAACGCTATAGAAAAAAGTGGTTTTCACATGTAGTGAGAATGAATAATGAGAAACTTCCAAAACTAACATTGAATTATAGACATATAGGAAAACTAAATAAAGGCAGGCCGCAAAAGAGATGGAAAGACTTACTAGGAAGGTGGAACAGATCGATGGTCTAAACTACCATTGAGTGAAGAAGATGAAGAAGAAGCAGCAGGTGTCTTGTAACGGCGAGAGAGTTATGAGTATAGTCGAACTATTTTTAGACAATCACAGTAGATGAAATTTTAAAACATGCTATTATTTAATAGCATTCAAGAATTTTCACATTATACGGAGTGAACTATCTTTGGTGGGAGCGGTTTCGCGGGGTGCGGCCGGCCGGCGAAGCTGGTTGCTACAACAGTGCCGGTGGCAGAAAGTTCGCAGTAAATGCAGTGCGGTTTGTTGCGTACACACATAACATAAGAAACAAAAGAAAATTACGTATTTTAAGAAAGGAGATGTTGGAATTGTCTCCCTTGTTGTTCAAGCATTTCCGGCATCTGCTTAGGAAATTGTCCATTAGACTCTGCAGTTCCCTCTGAGAAAGAGGAGCAGTTTTTTGACGAATGTTATTTTTAGGTTCATGTTAAGTGCATATTTTTTTTTAAAACTTTCTCTTTTAGTACCACCCGGAGATAAAAATCGCAAGCGTTAAATCAGAGGAACGAGTGGAACGGAATTCTATCTTAATGGCCGCTTTGGAACCAAGGCTTTATTCTCGATGACCATGATATACATTTCTTGTCTGTCTTTCAGCTATGGGAAACCAATCCCTTTAAAAAGGAAGCCTGAATTTCATTATATTTCTATAAAAGTGTATATATATATATAAATTCATCTTGCTTTTAATTACCCTTTGTATGAATTACATAGAAGAAGTGGAATGTTAAAGAAACGTAGGTTGTTGTATCTCACTGGATATCTGTAGTATGCTTTATATCAGAGATTATACATCATGTAATTTCCAGGTTTGCCTCATAACAGTAATCTCACGCGTTTACTAGCACGTATGTACATACACTATAAAGTGAGATTAGACATCTCTATGCTCACTAGGCCAGAACTTCCATTTGGTGCTTTCTGGAGCGTTAATTAACTGTTGGGGAAGTGTAAACAACTGCCTGCGTAACATTTTCGTAACCTCCTACTCCACTTTTAATTAATACATAATACTAAAAAGTGAAAATGCTTTAGAGAACAACACAGATAGGCAATGACTGTGAAAAATAAGCGCAGATCCTGGTTTTCATTACCACGTAAAAATGTATCTATCTCGTAAAAGTAACATTAGATTAGTGCACGTATAAGTCACGTTCTCGATCTGGAAGCCGCAGTTACTTGAGCACCGCCTTTCTTTGTCCAAGGTTACGAATTATATCCCCGCTCAGGAGTTGCCATTTAAACTGGGTTTGAAATTCGGCATCCTTGTCTCGGTAGAGTTACCAGTAATAAAGCGACTTTTGTAGAAAAAAATCTGGCACCTTGCAATTTTATAGTTGCTAGCGCCAATAAATGAGCTTAAAGGTTGATTACGTTATTATTATTATTATTATTATTATTATTATTATTATTACCTTGGAAAAATCTTGTGCATCTATACACGAGATAAAATCCCAACAAAGCATTTCTTTTTGGTAGATTTTGGTTTTGGATATATAACATACTAACGTGTATAACCTTGTAGCACACATTGCATTTTAAAATTTTCAATTATTCATGAGCAATAAACTTTCAAATGCGTTCTCCTGTTTCTCCTGAACCCATGCAAAGAATATTTAAAATCAAGGCAGGCATGTATAAAACAATTGAGTGTCATATCAGCTCCCTGTATGCTAATGTATTGAAACAACTCTGCCAACATTTAATACGATTACCAAGAAGTACATAGGAAAAAGAATTCTTTTGTAAAATAGATTTGATTAGTGAACACAGAAAGCCGTGTGATTACAGGCTTCAACATTTTTTTCTTAGCTGCCAAATATTTGTGCTTATTCTTTAGGAGTATGGGTGAAGTATCAGTGTTTGCCGTGCATTTTATGCAGATAAATAATTTAATGCTCCTTTATTAACTTTATCGAACTGAGGCATAACCCAAGTAAGCCACTTACGTATTTATACACTTCTCGCTGCAATATTTTACTATTAAAATAAGGTAATTATATTATTTTTATTTTCTAGAAACTGCTTAATGGCTTAGCCAACAAACGTATCGCATTTCTTGCAAACAAGCCTGAAAGTATAGTTACGTTAGAAATACAATAATCGCTGAAAGCAACATACATCTATTACACCCTGAAACAAATCTCAGCATTTCAGAACACACTTTTCAGAAGTTAATGAAATAACATTACAAGCAAAGAAGTTGCCAATACTTACTAGAACTAACTTTATTTAAAAATAATGCGAAAGTTTCAAACTTGCAGTCAGAACTAAGAACGAGGTGAAAGAAATTTATGATTTTTGGTTTAAATTTTAGAGTAATCAATTTTTAAGGCCCATTTTCAGTTCTTCTTTGAAACGCTTTGTCTTGTTTCTTATATATTTTTCAACATTTTAAATTGCGAATATATTTACTTCACTACATACCTATAGTGAGCAAAGGAAGTTTTACATACCACCCAAAAATTCGATACCAAAATGTTACCGGAAATACACATTTTAAGACTCCCTGAATCCGTAACGGCAGTTTTAGAAAAACTGTCGCGAGCACGTGTGTCTGTCTATCTGTAAACAGCAATTTCTGTGAACGAAACGTAGGTTAAATACAAGAATGTGATATGGGGATTTTCAAGAATATCCCCACCTCACACTACCCTTTACATGGAAACATTTTCGTTGTTTTTGATTTTCTTAAAAATGGTTTTAATGGCTTTGATTAAAACACCCTATATTTAAGATATTTGCATAAAAATAAGTTATGTATTTTGAGTAGCCTAAGAAGTACCCTTCATTATGAATGACTTTTGTAACAATTGGTAAACCGCAAGAAATAAACAAATTGTTACTACACAAAAATGTAGATCTGATTAAAGGACACGCTTTATGTCAAATATAATTCATTTGTGTCATTAACCATTTTCGAGCTATTGTTTGTTACTGGTTTGAATGTTCTAATATTGATTCTTTCTTCGTGGTCATGCAAAGAGTATGGAATTTCTACCATCACATAGCGATCCGCTTTTTAAACACCTGACTATCACTTTAGAGTACTGTATCCTTCTTACCTATACGTACAAAGAATGTGTAAAATATGCAATGAAAGTTTATTTCGATTTACGAGAAGCAGATAGAATAGACTTTTTCAAAAAGAGTTTGTAGAACTGTGAGTAAAGAAACTGATATGAATGCAAACATAAGATTTTTTAATTAATTAAAACAATGTGATATTACACTGGTCAAGAATGAAAATGTTAAACAAATAATTTCTGCTGATTCTTGTGTATTTGCATCTGCCAAATACAAAAATGAAGCGAGAAACCATCCATCACCCACTTTCCTATTTTGTGATATTAAAAAAACTATTAGCATAGGGCGGTGAATGTACTGATTAAAAGCAAATAATTTTATTTCATTAGCTCAACAGATGAAATATTTGCTTTATGCGATTGTTGTCTGTGACTTTAGGAATAACAAGGTTCAACAATGAGCTTTTCCTCACAAAACTATGGCTTTCCCGCCCAGGTTAATGTTTACTCCAGTAACAGATAAGGGAGGTCTGTTATAGACAGAAAGGATCCTGCAGAGTTGCCAGAGGAGTAGCAGCTTTGTTTAATGAAATAAGCTAATCCTGCGTGTTCCCTGTTGTGAATTAACAAGTGTAGTGTCAGCTAATAGTGTGTATTCTTAAGCATTGTGAATTAGAAGGAGGATAATGTGTCGCAAATGTGTAAACGATAAAAACGAATCTTGTTACATTTGCGGTGAGTTCACTTAAAAGTGCAGAGGCGAAATTTGACTCCTCGAATTAAAGGAGCTATCAGTGTTATTTTGACAAAAAATTGACCAGAATAAGTTTCGGGTTCCGGAAATCTGTTGTGCCTAACATGTAGCACCGTTAACTGGAAGGTTAAAAGGGTCACGTCATATGCCTTTTGCAGTTCCTATGATATGTCAGGAACTCAAGGATCATATGACAGACTGTTGCTTCTGCTTGACAAATATATATGAAATAAATTCAAAGTCCAAACGTACTGAAAATATCCATCTTTAGAATCACCAATGAACCAGTGTCTCATGCACCAGGCCTTTCCATACCAACTCCACCAAACGACAGAAATGCAATTCAAGATTTTGAAAGTGTTGAAGACATTGATGAATTACAACAGAGTGACCCAGATTTTGTGGAATGTGTTAGCACAATCGAACCGCACTTTCTAACACAGGAGGATCTAAATGATTTGGTTCGTGATCTTGGGTTATCTAAATGTAAGGTCGAATTACTTGCTACAGGCTGGCTGGCACCTCCTGCAGGATGGCACCAAAGTAAGTTCTTTCGTCATCACCAAAGAGAATTGTGATTATTTATTTTCTAAACAGGAGGAACTAGTTTTCTGTAATAATGTTTTTTCTTTTATGGAGTCGCTGGGTATTCAATACAAACCTGAAGATTGGCGTTTGTCATTGACTCCTCGAAAAAAATGCTTGAAAACTGTCTTTCCACATAATGGAAACAAGTTTTCATCCAATCCTATAGCCCACGCAGTTGGTATGAAGGAGAGTTACGTGAACATGCATCTCTTGCTATCCAGTATCCGGTATGATGACTATTCTTGGCAGATTTGTGCAGTCATAGCTGTCTTACTTAGATTACAACTTGGTTATACAACATTTTGCTGTTTGTTATGCATATGGCATAGTAGAGATAAAAACTATCATTATGTTTAAAAAAAGCTGGCCATCATTCAGTCCAAAGCAGGGAAATGTTGTTCATCAACCACTTGTAGTGCTGACAAAATCTTATTGTCTCCATTGCACATCAAACTAGATTTGATTAAGAACTTTGTGAAAACAATGGATCGTGACGGGAGTGCATTTCTGTTCCTGAAAACCAAGTTTCCAAGATCAGTGTAGCGAAACTAAAAGAGGGAATATATTTTGTTGGCCCTCAAATTAGAGAACGTGTGAAAGATTCACCATTTAAAAGCCTGTTAAATATGCAAGAAAGACTGTATGGTTCACTTTAAAAAACATTGTCATAAACGTTCTAGGAAACTACAAATCTAAACATTACAGAGAACCTCTCAGTGAGCTGATTGAGAGCTACAAGGTCACGGGATGTAACATGTCTTTGAAAATACACATATTGGACTTCTATCTTGACTATCTTCCTTGAAAACTTCGGCGCTGTCAGCGACAAACATGGCGAGCGCTTCCATCAGGACATCGCTGAAATGGAAATACGCTACCAGGGAAAATGGACTCCAAATATGTTGGCAGTATACTGTTGGACACTCAAGAGACATGTTCCTCAAGCAAACCTACTTCATATTTTACGTACGTAAAAGGTATTCTAGTTAAGGTGTTACACATATTAAAATGTATAATAACCAGAAATGTTATTCATGCAATTACTCAAAAACTATGAGTGATGGTAAAGTTCCGTATAAAAATTTGTAATCCGTACAAAAAGGTCAGTAGGAATCACCCACAGTATTGGTTTTAACATTAAAAGTCTTAAATTTTGTTGACAAACATTCTCTTAATTTTATGCAATAACTTATTGGCTATCCAGGTTTTCAGTTTCTAAGGAAGTATTCTAAAAGCTAAAAGTTAATTTAATTCAAAAAGTCTGAAATGGGCTTAAGAACATATATTTTAGTTTAATGTGTTTTTATATTGATAAATTTATATTAATGGTTGTGTTACTGCCTTAATAAATATAATTTAAAAGTATGTCTTAAGATTTACATTAAATTACCTATATAACAACATGTGAACGTTTCATTTTCCATTTTATGTTTTTAATTGTTTTAAATGAAAAATGCAGTTAGAACCACATGTTACAAATTCAAGAAAGGAAAACAATTTCTTAAGGTGAGAAAATGGAGCGGGATGGCTCACATTCGGGAAATCATGGGTTTGATTCCCATGGCCGATCTTCCTGACCCATAGGTTTCAGAAGGTTTACCCGAGTCGCCAGGCGAATGCTGGGAAGCAACATTACTTCCCGAATTTGCTGTCCCTTCATTTCATATCCATTCTCATTTCACTTCACCTTTCATCTGCTTGGTTTCTTTCAGGGTTGCAAGTGTCGGCGGGAGGCCTCGGCGTGTACATGGCAGGGGAAAAGGATTCTCTGTGGAAACCTTCGTCCCCCGGACTGCAAGCGGTCTCCGAGTCCCGGGCCCCCAGGGGATGTGTAAACCCACAGGCGGAGGCTGCACCAGCCAACATTAGGGGAGTTCAAATCTGCAAGTGATAGGAAATCTGCTCGCTGTCTGCTGCGCTTCCTAGGCCCACCCGCCCTCTGTCTTCTCTCACCTCATCCCTCCTTCCCTTAGGGCGCCCCGTCTGGGGCCTAGGCACAAACGATCTGCGCAGGTCGAGGTGCTTAGTTCTCCTCTGCTCCAAGCCCTATCCTATTCGATGAGATATAATCCTCCAGTGTCTTGAGGAAATGTTTGTTGTGTATAGTCACGGAATAAAAATGACCGTTTTCAGGTAACATGAAGGAAAACGTAAGCTGAAATTCAAACTTAAAGCCATATGGTGGTTGCGGTTAGGGAAGGTAGGGAGCGAGTGTTTGGCTAGTGTACAAAAGCCGCCGGTTGGGAATGCTTTGCCTGCGATTTCTATAATTAACTATAAGAGATGGACACAAAGACCTTGAGATCAGCGCAGTTTTAAGAATTCAGTTCAAAACAGCATTCTATTTGCAAAAGCGCAGATAAACAGTACTGTATAAGACTGTATGCTATTTTGTGATTTTCGTCAATGCATTTAATTTTTCATTTTATTCTTAAAAAATTCATTGTGTTTCAAACAGTGTCATTAATTTTTTATATAATTTTAAACCACTTTTTATAATCCTGGATTTAGTGACTACAAATTAGAGAAAAACATGGCTTGCTCAAAAATCATGTGTAAAACTGCAACAATTGTGGTTTTAGCCCTACCCAGAAATATTCCAGTCCTCGTGTCATTAAAGAAAAAAATTCAGAGTTTTCCATTTGAAATAAACAGAAAATGTGTAATGCCATTCTTAACAAACTAACCTTTTTACCAATAGAAATGCAATAGTAGGAAATACTTCTGATGAATGTGGTATGAAAAAGGTTATTTATTGTATTCTCAGCCATTGTATGTTAACAAACAACAAACCCCAGCATGGCAAATGTCCCATTGGCACTGACTCCTCGTGCTTTTACAACAAAAGTATAGCTAATGGTACACAACCTGATACCAGTGATGAAATTCCATACAGCTTTCTGAATCAACTCTTTCCAAGATAATGTCTGTCTACCAAAGACTTGCCTGTGATAAGCTGCTGCATAAATGTGTAAGAGATGTTACACAAAATCAACATGAATCGCTGCGTGCCAGATTATGAAGGAATGTCCAAAATGATATAGCATCACAATTGCTGTAACAAATGCTGGTCGGAATTTAATATGGTGTACTCAGCTATAGAAGAAATGAAATCTACTATAAAGAATAGTACAATTTGCACTGTATCAGATGTGATTATGAAGAGATGCGACAAGGGAAGAAAATATGAGTGTCCTCGATCTTCAACTGCGGCGGTATTTGTTATTTATTTGTTAGCCCCACGTTTGGGAGCCAAATATGCGGCGGTTATTAATGTATTTGTGTTTACTTGTGTTTGCCCCACGCTTGGGAGCCAAATATGCGACGATATTCTTTGTTAAGTTTGTTAGCTCCACGTTGTGGTAGCCAATTTGCGATGGTATTAGTGTTTGTTTGAAAGAATGCTACCGTTTATTTGCCGCACGTATAAAAGACAATTTGTCGCGGTCACTTCGTGTTATCTTTTACTGAGCGCCTATTATTGTATTTAATTTTTGGGTTCACTGTCCTCCGGCTAGCTATGATCTCTCGGTCAAGCAAATCTCTTAATCAAGGTGTGTAAACGGAAAGGAGTTTTTATCCAAAGATAACACTGATAAAAGAATTTGTTTTATACTTTTATTGTCGTAACACATTCTGCACTTTCACGTATTAATCTTGACACTCGCCAAACTGAAACTGTTATAATAACTTATTTACTGCCCATTATTAATTCGCGTACTTCAACTTTTTGTGTAATTAACTTTACGACACTTGAGATTTTTTTTATAACTTTGCTACGCGTAACCTGCGAATCGATAAACTATGCTATGTATTCACCATGACTGTTTTTGTTGAACTCAGCGACGTGTAATGCACAAATGTTTCCGATGGGCTGGAGCCGACGTGTAATGTACAAATGTTTCCGATGAACTGGGAGGGATCTACCTCTGACTTAGCCCTTTTTATACTCCCACACCCCGATATGCCTAAAGATTATAACTGAGCTGCTATTGGTTAACAAAACGCGGCAACATTAGCGTCTATATTTATATCCAATGAAAATTATGAACACATATGCTCTAGGGAAAATGTTCCAGCAAATTTCTAAGAAAAACGCGCCAATATTACGTCATTTGCTCGTCTCTAATAATGATAAACAGCTCACCCCCTCGCTACATTATTGCACGCTATTATTGTCAGTTTCAGTAAGGCCGTATAAACCCACTTCTCGACAATGCTTACAATCAACAAACATCTCAAATCAATGTCACACAATAATGCATATTCACACTACAATTACTCTTGACATTTACATAATTTGTGATACAAATTACTGCGTCACAACTGAGAAGAACAAAACCACTTGCAGGAAGAGTAAATTAGCAAAAATTAAAAAGGAGGAAGCCAAATAGAAAAAGTATGAGAAAACATATGAGTCAGGGTAGTTATAAGTACTTGATAAGCTGTAAATTTAAAAACAATGTGCATTTAGAAATATGTATTTTTTCTCAATTTCATTTTTACACATGAAATTGATTCCTTGCATTTCAGTTTTGCTCCGATTTGTATGTAAATTTGCGTGCATCTCCTTATATAATATATAAGGATTCAAGGATGCATTTTTATGATTGCTTTGGTCATTAGCTCACAAAAACATTAATTTATACTAAAAATCAAAGTAAATTTTGACATCAACTTCATAAAAAGAATATTTCTATACAAACAATAACATCAACTTCAATCAAATGCTTAGATTTCTTTTCATTGTACTAAGGTATAGGAAAATGTCACTATCATACTTCTCTGACAAATGTGAATATGCATGATAGTTTGAAACATCTTTGTTTGATAATGAAAAATATTCAATTGTATTATCTGAGAAACTATTTGAGCTAGAGGTTTGAGTTTTTGCCCAGTAATTTCTCTATTTACCCATTAATTAAACGTTCAAATTTTCCGTAAGCTTTCAAAAAAGTTACAAAATTTAGTCCCAGTGTCCCTTAAAGATCAGTCACACCTTCGTACAACTCGACTCTACGAAGGAGGAGGTTTGCTGCTACAGACCGGAAAGGATCTGCAGGTAGCAAAAAGAGCGCAAAAGTACAGAAAAAAGACACAAACGGAACTACAAATACATAGGATTATAAATCAGAAAGTTCTGATGTGCAAAGCATACCTCACTGTTTCCCAGCATAATATTTTATAAATCAGTGTTTTTCTCAAAACTTCATTTTCACAAATTCAGAATTAACCTCGCGCCTGAGTTTTTGTTTTAAATACAGCTAAAATTTCTCAGAATCTGCAGAAGTATCCACTGTAACATTCTATGTTACAAAAATTTGCCTAACACTAATAATAATTTTAACAAAATATATTTTATGACTAAATGGTGAATTTTAGAGATCCCAATTTCGAAAGTATTTAAAAAAATATCATAATTCATTCAACAAAATTTATTGAGCTTTCACATCATACTTTTTTGCAACTGATTAGAAGCTTCAATTCAAAAATATGTCAACCAATTTTCTGAACTTTTGAAGCGCGTGGTTAATTTTGATTATGCCATACATTTACATCATAATATTTATGAAATAATTAATAACTCACAAAGTATTTATCCAACTTGAATGAAATTTGGTAATCGCATTACTCTAACAACAATAGAGTCACAGTAAAATTTTCAGAAATATCCATACAATAATCCGGAAATCTGAAAATTCACTCCCAGTGTTCCTTAAAAGATTTGATTATCACTTAAAACCTACTATATTTTCCTTGCATCTACAATAAAATTAGCAATAAGTTTCTGCAAATGTGTACTCTATTAACACTAAGTAAATGAATAATAACCGTTTGTAAAAACACTTTGTACAAGAGTAGAGGAAGTCATGTGAGTGCAACACATCAGATTTTTACGTCATAAGGTGTTTAACTGCAAGTCTCCTTCCCATGTGATGCAATAGATTGTATAACTGAATGTGTAGAAAAACTAGACTACCATCACTGTGTTTGGTAGATGCATGCATGGAGGGTATTTTGTGAAGGATTGTAACAGGATAATTTTTAGAAAAACAAATATGCTTTATATCCCATAACCCTTTATTGTGTGCTGTTATGTGTTCGTATTATGTTTTGTATCTGTGTGATACATCCAGCCAGTCACTTTACGTTGCTTGTCCCCTTGCTTAACGCACTCTTTGTTGTTCTTTTTTTTCTCCTCTCTGCTTTGCGTGTGTGGCAGGTGCCTTGGCCGTACGCGGTGAGTGGTGGATTTCTGTCGCATTGCAGGGTTAGCTCTCTGCCCGGCAACAAGTCATCCGGATTGTGGAAGTTTTTTGGAATTGATTTAAGGAACTTCTTTTGTGATGTTTTGTGGATCGGCCTTATGTAAAGGTAGGCTTTGTTATCAGTTTGTATCTTGGTAATGGTGGGTGAATTTTGGGGCGGAAAACATAATGTATGTTTTAAAACACGAATTCGTAAAGTGACTGGCTCTTGAAATTGTTCATATGTTTAGTGTGTTTTGGTTCCTTTCTAGCTGAGTTATATTTTCAATACGTGATTTTCAGTGCATAGTTAGTTTGAAGTTACAGAAATTGTATTGTGTTAATTATGGGAGCAGTAATTGCAGTTAAAACCCAATATGCTGAAATTTTGTAACTGAAACAGTGTGGTATAGCACATCGTAGTCATAAAGCGTTACTGAGCTCCCAGTATTTGTATTTTTAATGTATGGCAAAGAAAAGCAAAACTCAATTCACTCTTTACACAACTTATTCAAAGTATTATAAGAATCAAGAAAATTTAACTGTAACCACAAAGCATTACTGACCTTCTAGCTGAGGTATATTTTCAATACGTGTTTTTCAGTGCATGGTTAGTTTGAAGCTATGGAAATTGTGTTATGTTAATTATGGGAGCAGTAATTGCATTTTTATCCCTACTATGCCATATGCATAACAAACAGCAAAATGTTGTATAACCAAGTTGTAATCTAAGTAAGACAGCTATGACTGCACAAATCTGCCAAGAATAGCCATCATACCGGATACTGGATAGAAAGAGATGCATGTTCACGTAACTCTCCTTCATACCAACTGCGTGAGCTATAGGAATGGATGAAAACTTGTTTCCATTATGTGGAAAGACAGTTTTCAAGCATTTTTTTCGAGGAGTCAATGACAAACGCCAATCTTCAGGTTTGTATTGAACACCCAGCGACTCCATAAAAGAAAAAACATTATTACAGAAAACTAGTTCCTCCTGTTTAGAAAATAAATGATCACAATTCTCTTTGGTGATGACGAAAGATCTTACTTTGGTGCCATCCTGCAGGAGGTGCCAGCCAGCCTGTCTGTCTTGAAGCAAGTAATTCGGCTTTACGCTTAGATAACCCAAGATCACGAACCAAATCATTTAGATCCTCCTGTGTTAGAAAGTGCAGTTCGTTTATGGTATTTTCAGAAAATCTGTGTCACTCTGTTGTAATTCACCAATATCATCAACAGCTTCAAAATCTTCAATCACCTTTCTGTCATCTGTTGGAGTTGGTATTTGAAGGCCTGGTGCATGAGGCACTGGTCCATTGGTGATTCTAAAGATGTATATTTAAAAGTACGTTTGGACTCTGAATTTGTTCCATATATATTTGTCAAACAGAAGCAGCAGTCTGTCATATGATCTTTGGGTTCCTGGCATATCATAGGAAGTGCAAAAGGCATATGACGTGACCCCTTTAATCTTTCAGTTAACGGTGCTACATGTTAGGTACAACAGATTTCCGAAGCCCGAAACTTATTGTGGTCATTTTTTGTCAAAATAACACTGATAGCTCTTTTAATTCGAGGAGTCAAATTTTGGCTCTGCACTTTTAAGTGAACGCACCGCAAATGTAACAAGATTCGTTTTTATCATTTACACATTAGCGAGACGTTATCCTCCTTGTAATTCACAATGCTTAAAAAACACACTATTAGCTGACAATACATTTGTTAATTCACAACTGGGAACACACAGGATTAGCTTATTTTATTAAACAAAGCAGATAAGCTTGTACCATGGTTACTGCTTCATGGTGTTTATTACAAGAATGTAGAAATCAGACGCTAGTTGAACTTTTGTTCAAGGTGTCTTTAAACAGAACTAACCAATTTATTATTGTTTCAAAGAAATTCATATTTATTTAATCGGCACTGAAGTTGTGCAAGAACCTGATGGCGGCGAGTAGCAAACCTATCCCTGAAATTTACCCTCTTCGCTTTGAATTTGGATGAAGTGATAGTTCGCTACGAGTCTTAGCAGAATTATTATGACAAAATAATAATTTGTAGATAAACACATATACAATATAAATTGTTTACACGGTAAGGATATCTTAGTAGATAATGTGGAAAGAATGGACATATTTTGTAGGAAAGCGATAGTGTCATCTAGTTACATCCTCAATTATTATTGTAATGGTCTAGCATCGTAAAATTAAAGTTTACATAACAAAGAGAGTTCTGTTAAGGAATGTTTATGACACATAGTAGATACCACAAGTGCTCTAATAGATAATGATGCTAGAAGACAAAAGTTAACGTAACAGGATACGAGGGTAACGCTGAAGTCTTTAAGAAAATCAAACAAGTATTAGCTTTAAAAACTTTAAATGATTCTTAATACAGAGTCAACTGGAAAGTTAATGCCACAACTTGAGTCTGTTGAGGAATTAAATGTTCCACTGGCAGGTTGTCACGTTAGCTGAATTGTTAGAGCAAACGCACGGAGAGCGGGAAAACCGTTTTCAAATCCCGGTTGTGGCTTTGAATTTTTCAGTTGACTCTATATTATATACATGTCATAGACTAGTCCTGGTCTCCAAAACATAATTAATTTCAATTAATTATATATAATATTAAATGATTTTATTGTTTTTCAAAATATTCCCCTTTAAAATCAATACAGTTTTGCATTCAATGAAACCAGTTCTTAAAGCAATGATGCCATTTTTTCCCGAGACACTTCAGAAACCAGGTTTTTATAATGTTCCATTGCTTCATCTGATGAAGAAAAAGTTATTCCACGCATTTTATCTTCAATTTTTGGAACCAAAAAGAAATCACAAGCTGCTGGGTTAAGGCTGTATGGTGGAGAGTTCATGGAGCTGATGCTCAGTTGTCAGTTTTGTTGTATGCTACGATGCGTTGTCATGGTATAAGGCTATTTTTCCTTTTGAGTGTTTCTCATGAACTTTTTCAAAAATTTGCGGCAAGTAAAATTAGTGTACCAATCGGCAATAACGGTACTCCTATCTTCGAATGCTAAACTAGTAATATGGCCCATTTAGAAAACAAAATCTACCAACCAACTTCTTATCAGCACTGCGAATTCGTCGGACTTTTGTAGACCTGTTCGAATGAACCATTGAGCCGATTGACTTGTCATTTTAGGATCATAACAAAAAATCAAGATTTATCACCAGTAACGATATTCCAAACAAATCTGAAATGTCTGCTTAGAATTTTTCAGAGTTTTTCGCACCAATCAATGCGTTGTGTTTTTGAACGGGAGTGAGATTATGTGGAATGCATCCACAGAAAATTTTCTCACGTCTAACTGTTGATGTATAATGTTTTGGATTTAACTCATTATAATGTCCAAAGTCGCCCGAATAAATTCATAAGATGTCTGTCGATCTTCTTCAAGCATTATTGGAACAGCGGCAATATTTTCTTAGTAACAGCAGTTCTTGGGCGTCCTTAACTAAATTCACCATCAAGAAAAAATTGACATCTTTTGAATTCGTTGTACCAATTATAAATTGTTGCCTTGGATGGAGCGTCTTCGCCAAATGCATTTCTAAGCCGATCTTCACATTTTTAGGGCGTTAATGAAGATTTAAGATCGTAAAAAATCATAGTCCGGAAATGTTCGTTATCCAAATTCATTTTTTTTACGATCATTCACAACTATTAGAGCAAATGGAACAAACTACACGGCAATTAACTCGCAAAATATTAGAAAGCAGCTGTAAAACGTAAAGAAATTTCTTTTGTTTTTAGGAACATACATTCTAAAAATTTTCCTTATAGTATATATGTTTCTTCTCTTTGCGTTTTTCGCAGTCGCATTATCTGTGGGTGAATCAAGCTTCCTTCTATCTTCTTTTTTTCCCTCTTGGAGTGTTGTCCCTAGCTATTCGTACAATTATTTCCTCCGATGTCTTGGATACATGTTCATTCATTCCTTTTTCCTTCTTGCAACAGATTCTGTCATAGAATCTTGCGCATCTTTCTAATATCCTCATTTCTGACTCGATCATATAGAGGTTTTCCAGATATTTTTCTCAGCATTCTCATGTTGATTGTTTCCATCACTCATGCGTCATTTCCTTACTGATTACATTCGTCAGAAACTAAATACAAGTCAGCTTAGAGAATCATCTTGTCTTACGCCTCTACTTATTGAGATTCTCTCAGCCAATAATTTGTGCTTGTATTTCTTGGTTAAAATTATTAAAATATATGTTTTCTATTAATTTGATAAGCCCATTTGGTACATTATTATTGTATAAAATTTGTAAAACACGATGTAAACTCCATCTATCAAATGCCTTTTCAAGATCCACCTATTCACACATATATGTATGTTTAGATTAGATTAGATTAGATTGTATTCTGTGAGTTCACTAGCAGCCGTAAAGGCTTGTGAACATAGAACATGTCAAGGAAATGTACAAAAATTACATATAAACATAAATATTACACAGAATATGGAACATTTGAAATAAAATAGACACATACTATATGCGTGTCAAGGAAATGTACAATAAAGTTACATATATACATAAATATTACATAGTATACAGAACATTTAAAATAAATAAAGACATATTATATACAAAATGAAGCAAAACAAGTGTAATTTTGTACAGAGTTGAATACCTCCTTACTGTTATAAGGTTAACATACATATAGGCAAGAACAGTTATTTTAACATTCACTAGGATTTTACCTTTGTTCGTGTGATCATTTTGTTCTATTTGATTTGTAATGCATACATTTACTGTCAGTTCTTAATATACATACATTTAAATAGCTTCATTAATTCTAGAGCAGGCATCAAATATGACTGGCAATTAAATTCTAATTCTTTTTCTGAAAGTTGTTTAATTATAAAATGCATATGCAGGATTTACCAAGTCTAAATTGCAAACCCAAAGTCCATATCGTAGGTACTGGCACGGGAAGTAAGGGATAACCTTGTGGGGTGATAAATGGCTGGGATATATTGTCCTTGGACCGCTACGGTAGCCATGAACGCCCATAAGGAACTCTGAAAACTGGTAAATGAGGCTATGGTAAATCACGGCCTTGGTTAGTACCCTACCCGTGGGTATTCTTTTCGCTCAAAGTAACAATGAATCAAGCCGGGCATAAAATTGATTGAAAAATATTGGTATTTCTGTGCATTGAGAAGTAAGAGAAGGGTAGTACTTTGCTAATTTGAGGAGCAGTACAGTGCGTTTAGCACCAGTCAACGACGACGAATAGCGCAGGCATACGCAGTAGATGTAGATGCTGAGACCTTCTTATCCGGTCTTCTGTAACCATTGCAAAGATTAGGTTACTTTTTGTCCATCGCTGGTGCAATGACATTCGCATGATGGTCTATACCTACGACACCATATGCAGCCCATTTTAAGTAAAGCACAGCACATATCTCTTTACAACGATGCGACTTTCCAAGTAGGGCATTGCAATGACAGTCACAGAAGTGCAGAAGTGCAGAAAACAAAGCAATGCTCCAAGGAAAAAGAAGAAGGCATGACCAATGATTTTATTGCTGTTTGCAGATGAGTACAGTCCATTATAACTTTTATGTTTATTTCCGTGTCATTTCTCGGGCATCTTCGAGAAGTTGTGTTTCCATTTGACAACCTGCATGGTCATATGACTCAGAAATATTCAAAGAGCTGTTGGTTTCATATTCTGTTTAAGGGCCACTGCTAACGTATTGCCATAGGCATTAAGGCGAATTCCAAGAGTAGTCATAAAATAAATTATTGTTATATTGCACATTAAGTTTTAGTTTTACTATTATTATGTGTTTTTTCTGTGAAGCCTTATTCAGAATGATTGAAGTTTCGACAGTCCCTTTTTTACAGAGATGAATGATTTGACACTATTTTTGTATTTATATTTGTATTTGCTATTATGGTAACTAATGGTGCTCCTATATTTAAAAAAATGGGAAAATACTTAGGCTTTGAATTAATTTATGTAATTATGAATAAGATATAGATATAAAAATTGAAGAAGTTTTATTTTAGGAGTTCGACTGTTGGGGAGCCAAACTTGATGAAGTAACTGCCCCACGTATGGTACAAAGTTTCCGGTGGCCTTCGCCCCAACCTTTAGGAATCAACTTTGTATTTTTATGTTTCTTTAAATATTATATTACATATATATATATATTTATGTTTGCCTCGGCTGCGTCAGTATTAATTTGTAGAAACATGTATCTCCTATCAGGGGGTGATGCGGCTAAAGAATGTAGGTTTACAGAAATTATAATTTTTTACTTCACTCCTTTTTTATTAATCCTTCACGCGATTAAATAACACTTCCTTTTATAGAGAACTGTGAGATTATTTATTAATTACTTGTATTTTTTAACACGTAAACTTTATAATATTCTTGCCGTAATGAATTTTCGTCTCATACTGGTTACGTACCGAGCAAATGAACTGCCTTCTAGCGACTGGCGTTTACCGCTTAAATTTGTAAATTGTTCCATTTCACGTCTCTGATTGGCTAATTTTCCTCCAATAGAATACTTTTATTTAACTTTCAGCTTTCTTGGTTTTTGATTTGCTATTTGTAAAATGTTTTAAATATTACATTATTGTTCCAAGAATTACTAGTAGCATTATTAAACTTTCTAATTCATTATTGCCTTAAGGTTACCTCATTGTTAGCAACTTTCGGCTTCTATTCTCCCAGCTCCAACAGTATTAAATTACTTAATACATTCACATAACAGTATTATGCATGTACACAATAATATAAACATATACAATGACTGTAATATACACCTTTTATTTATTGTTATATACATATTGCTTTAAGGCGGGCTGTTATTATATTTTGTTATATAATTAGACTGAAATAATTTAAATGTTAAAAATACTGCCTCAAAATACGACTATTTGGCAAAACCCTTTAAGTATATATAATGTCTGCGTTTGTTATTTTAAGCATTGCGCTTTGGTGAACTTGTGTGTAGCAGGCTTCAGTTGAAGGAGGACAAATTTTTTCATAAATTAATTCATAATTGAAAATACCAAATGTAACATGGTGGATATGAAAAGTATCTTCTACCCTTAAAGATAAGAATTTAAGATATCGATGACTTTAGTGTATCATTCCGTTCGTTTAAAGGCTTTAAAGATATGATTTGAATGCTATGGGTACATAGTTTCTCCCTGTCTTCGAAACTAATAAGGTACTAGATTAAAGCTTTCTTATTCTTATTGACTTTCTTCTTGCATAAACCTTTCTAAGCCTTAAGATGATACTGATATTCAAACAAAATACTTCACCTTCTACGTGATCGGCAAACCATCTCTCTCCACGATTTACAGAATAATCCTCGTGTGTGAAATCCTGAAGAGACATTTCTTAAACATTACCTTTTCGATTCTTTTACCGTTTCTGTACTTTATTTATTATATCATCTTCTATTTATTGTTGTATTATGTCTACATTGAGTAATTCATCCACTGAAACTTCCAATAAGGATCTTGAAACTTCGATTTGGACTGCCTATAGTCTTTTTTTTTTTAAAAAAATTCTCCAGAAGTGTTGTCTTACTGATTTAATTGCTATATTGTGTAACTCTTGCTCTATTTCTTTTGTCACGTTTCCATAAGTGTATTTTTATAACAATTTTGTTATATGTTTGTATGCTGTTTTATATCTATATTTACTTTTGTTACTGATATGCTTGATGCCAATGATTTAATGGAAGAGATATACTCTATTATTTTGCATAACCGCAGCGACTACCATTATTAATTTATTTTCATGGCTATAAGTTTGTTTTTAATCACCCTTTAATTACTTCGGTTATTGATTTCTGCAAGTAAGCAGAATCATCTGCTTATGTTCAGAAATATACGGCTCTCTGTTACTATTATTATGGTTCTCTTAGATTCAGAAGAGTTCTTCGTGGGTGTGTGAGTGACATTTACACCCGTTTCAAATGTTTGATGACCTTTAGATTGTCTCTTCTATTTCGTATAACCTTCCTTTACGCGGATTTATTTTTACAATTTAATAAATACTGTAGAGCCGTTACAGCACTTTTGGTGTCCTAGTAGATATAGGTTCAACTGCAAATATCTTTAGAGGTAGAATTTGGGTTTATGGGAAGGGATTTTTGCACTTCGAGTACATTTTCATGAGAATATTTAAATCTAGCAAACATGTTTTAAATATATTTGTTCTTAAGCTTATAAAGCACTTAGCCATAACACTTTTCTTAACTATTTACGTCTTCAGGCAAAGCCTACACTGAATTTACCCACGTGTACAATTTTAAGGGTTTTAATCACCGAGGCGTGCAGATAATAATTATTATGGCATTTATGCATTTCAGCGCTGCACGCTTCCTCAACAAGTCGAGTCGCTAATCATGTTGCAATGCACTAACCATCTTTGTTAGACGACTCAGAGTAGAATTAATTAAGAGAGGTTATTTGTGACCTCTCTTTGTTTCACACAGAGTATAACATCGCTCATTGATTCATGGGATCTGTTTCAAACTAGTCATAGAGAGGGGTGACAAGGGCTGTTTGAAAATTAAGGTTGATTAGATAATTAAAAGCAACTTTACGGAAGAAAAACACTAATGCGATCTGGGGGAATGGACTCCTGTTTTCTGCTCCCGAGTGTGCATACTGAGTTACAATAATATGACTTTTTGATTATGACAAAAACTTTACTTAAGGCATAATAGCGAAAAAATATGTAATGCCCTATCTTATCTTCCTTAACGGAGGGAACTCGGCAGCGATCCAGAGTGAACATTGAAGCTACGCCCCACGAGAGAAAGGATGAGGCAGGAGAAGTCACTGGGTGACCGGAGACAGGAGCGACGGTATAACAATAAAACGGTCTCTAAGTTTCCAGAAGAAGACACCCCGGCAGGCGGCCAGGCAGACCTGGGATCCAGCCCACTCAGAGGGAACCAGCGCCCCTTATGGGGGTTCGGATACCTCGGCGAAAGCCGAAAGCCCTTTCCCCTACCACGTTGCACTCAAACACCATCGCCGACACTTCCGACCCTAAAGGAGACCGGGATGAAAGAAACCAGCGCAGCATTCGCCTGACATCCGGGAAAATTCCGAAAAAAATCCATGGTTCAGAGTGGGCGGTCGCTGGGGATCGAACCCAGGACATCAGAATGCGGACCACAAACGTTGCCGCCTGAGGCGTATCGCTCGGTTAATGTTGTATTAAATATTATGAGCTTCAAAAGAAAGTATATGTTAATTTTTATTCAGAAAAGCCTGCAAAATATCTCAGAAAAGTTTCATGTATGCATGTTCATGAGTGGATGTCTGTGTGTGTATGTGTAACTCTCACAAAGCTTTCTCTACCTATTGACGTTTCACATACACCCTTTGGCAGTAAACCAATAGAGCTCGCTCTTCTATACAATTTTCGTTATGATAGATGTGTGCATAGGAATAATTTAAAATAAGGCAGAACGGACATAGTTATAATAAAACATATGGATACTTGGCTTATTTAATTTCAAGTCAGCAATTTGGTATTTATTAGACTATTCTTTATTGATTATGTTTAAAGAAGGAAGAACTCTTTCTTTTTCCCCTCTTTCCCTCCTCTCGCTCACTCACTCACTCACTCACTCACTCACTCACTCACTCACTCACTCACTCACTCACTCACTCACTCACTCACTCACTCACTCATTCGCTCATTCATTTACTCATTCATTCACTCACTCATATGGACGTTTTTCTAAGAGTACTTTCAAATATCTTAAAAGCTAAATGTAAAGTGAAATATAGTTATCAAACTTTGGATCAAATGGAATTCTTACTGTTTCTAGGTATGCAGTAGAAAGTTAAACTAAATAAAACGCAATGATTTTTTTTGCTGTATTTCAATATTTCAGCTTTTCCGGCTGTTGAGAATATTCTTCTCGTTATTATATTCCCAAATACTTGATGCGAAACTTTATATACATATCAATTGTGTGACGAAGCGACTATGGCTTATCGGGAGCTTGGTGCCGGGCAGTCGGAGAGATAGAGATAAGTAGGTGCGGTAGCGCTTCCGTCCAGCGTAAACACCAGAAGTGGTATCGAGACGCAACCAGAGTCTTCTGGAAGTTTCCCCCCTTCCCGGCTCTTAACATTTTAGAAGTCTCTGAACATTTCCAAGGGCTATAGGAACGAGCGTTCTCGCTTGCTGAACGAGATAATGAGAAGTGAGTTGGTGAGTGAGTTTCTGGTGCGACAAAAAATGCTGGTCTCCGAGCGAGTTTGTGACTACTTCTGTGAGGTGCAGTGAGTGCTGCTACTGCAAGAGATTAGAGAGGTTTTGTGTTCGACTCCCTTGCAGGTAAATCGTCCGAAAGAAGAGGCTACGTCGTACGTATTTTATTACGCCGCTCCTTCGCGACGAACGTGAAGTGACAGCGGACATTTGAGCTAGATCACATTAGCGAAATGACGGTGAGAACTTCGTGAGTTGACAGTGGGAATTTCAACTAGATCACGTTAGCGATAGTTTATAAGTTATTAGCTTGAAATTTTCAGAATACCTTCATAAAATGTATATTTAAAAATGATTGTGCAATATTTACAAATATGGTCTAATTAAACTGAAATTAATTATTTTCCATAACTCAAACTGAAGAAGTTGAAAAATGTATAACAAGTGAACAAACATTTTTCTCTTAAAAGAATTAAAGCTAAGAAATGCCTGCACAAGAGTTCAAGTCCAAATTGAAAATTCGGAAGCGATATGATAAACCGTATGGTTTAAGGAGCATTTATATTACCAAATCAAAAAGTGATTAATTATGAATAAAAATGAATATATTAACGCCTTTTTTACAAGGGTTTGACATAGCTCCTTAAAGTTTTATGTGCACTATGTGTTTTATGTTGCGATTGTACGGTAAAAAAGTCAAAGCATTCAGAGAAAATATCTGGATTTTTGGACTTCCATAAATACATGGCCTTAAAGACACTCACATCTGCACTATTCAATTACGAGACATGTTACAGGAGAATCAGGAAACGAGTATGAGCATGCAGAATCGAGGATATCATCTCCACGAATCTTAAAAATTCATTCTTAGAGTTATTGAATTAAGGCAGCTTCAAGTCTGTATCTGCTGTAATAAGTAAGGAGTGTTTCACAACAGAAGGGAGAACAAAAGTCAGGCAACTCCCATTGTAGACGGTGCACGTTTCTCATCCAGGGATTTGAAGCCATAAATAAGTTCTTCAGATAAACTTTCCGGGAAAATGGCTTTATCCCTCTTCTTGTTTCTCTCTCTTCTGTAAAATTTTTGAGACCTGGTACTAGAGATTTATTAAAAATTCGAAAGATACAATTGCAGTGTAATTATCATCTTTTAACTTTAAATCGATTTAAATGATTTTCTGGCAGTGTTGGAAGTATTAATCTCATTTATTAGTTTAAAATAGAATACCCCATTTAGGCAATTTTAGAATTACAGATATTAAATTTTTTCTATAACTTATAATTGTATGAGCAAAATTCAATTATATTGCAAATTGGCACTGAATACATATTATAAGTAAGAACTGAAAATATTTCTATACATTATTTTCTCCGGAGTGGAACTTGTGAAAGGCAAGAAAGAAAATGGACAAAACTAAATAAAAACAAATTCTGATGTGTTACTATCACACGACTTTCTATACCCACTCTTGTTTCTCATATATGTTCCGCAGTACGTTTTCTTCACACTGTGATCATCGCGCGATTGCTCGCGCGCCGGCCGCCGCAGCTCGGACTCCCGCAGAAACAGTTATAATATCCCCGCAACCGTCTCACGCTATTATTGCAATTACAATTATAATAGGCACATACCATATCGTAACAAATGTTGGAAATGTTGCCCTCTATCCACACGTTTCTGACATCTTCTCAGAAACCTTTTATTCATCCTGGCGAGTTCAATATCCGAAACTGAGTATACTTATCGCCTGATATTTTATTTTAGTTCTTGCAAAGTGTGGAGCTTTGTTGACATACCTAGTTTTCATGTGATGATCAGTCGGGTAAATTTCTGTAATTGGATTTTGCAAACGTAATCATAGAGTTTACTATGCTAGTGGTTTCCGAGGTCGCAGGTTGAAACCCGGCGGAGGGCGATGGATTTTTTCGGGTGTAAAATCCTTAGCATGGCTTCCTTCAGAAAGGAAGTAAAACCGGTAGTCCTGTCGTAGATTTTCGGTACGTAAAAAACCTCAAACCTCATAAAGAGACCTCTGAGCAAAATTACCGGTATTTCACGACCAATATAGAATGAGACGCTAAGAACCACAGTAGTTAAAGAGCTTCCATAAATACAACTGAATTCAGTTCAATGATAAGAGTAATTGACCCACACTTAATATTCGTGATGAAGAATGTTTACATTTATAATTCTATATTTCGTCGCAAAATAACTGGTATTGGAGCACAGAGAAATCAATTTTGGACTGCCTCTGTGCTCTGTGGCTAGCATGTTAATCTCCAAATCCAGAGATCCCGGGTTCGATTCTCGATTGCAAGGTGGGCATTTTTCTTTATTCAAGATTGTTCCCCGTCCTCCCTAGAGTCTAGAAGTGTGAATGTGTGTGTGTGTGTGAATTTAATGCAATAACCAAAAGTAATACCACCCTAAACACCACTGTTAGCGAGTGAGTATCATTGCTGATGAACAATAATTGTTCCAAAGGTAAAAAGCCGCCGATATGACCTTAGATGTTAAAGGAGACATACGATGTGTGATCAAAAAGTTTCCGGAATGACGTCATAAATACTACAAAACAGTTTGTTTTGTCTAATCTGCACTGTCACCCTCGAAATAGTCTCCTTGGGAGTTGATACACTTGTCCCAGCACTTCTGCCACTGCTGGAAGCACCTCTGGAAGTCCTTTTCTTTCAACATGTTCAGAGACTACTGCGATTCGCGATGGATGACATCAATGTCCTCAAAACGGTGTCCTCGGAGCCACATTTTAAGTCGCGAGAAAGGAAAAAAGTCCGCTGGTGCCAAATCTGGGGAATAGGCGGGATGGGGAACAGTGTTATCCTATTTTATCCAAAAATTGGCGAACAGAAAGGGTTTTGTCCGCGGGCGCATTGTCATGATGCAGGAACATGTCCAAATATTGTTTCAAAATGCTTTAAACACTTCCAAAGGAGAGTCCTAATGAGTCAGAAAGTTCTCTTATTGCAATGCGACTGTCATTTAAGACCATTTTCCTCACCTGAAAGATATTTTCATCAGTTTTGCTGGAACAGGGTCGCCCCGAACGATCTGAATCTTTAACCACTTTTAAATTTCAAAAACCACTCAAATGCTTTAGTTTTGTTCATAACGTCCTCCCCATAAGCTTTTCTTAACATTTCATAGGCTTCTGTTGCAATTTTATGGAGTTTAAAGCAAAATTTGATGTTCGTTCTTTGTTCTTCGTAATCTGACAGTTTTCCTACGCGGAAAAATAGCAGCATCGGCAAAACACGTGTTCGCTTCAGAGCGTCTACCTCGTCACTGTATGGTCACAATAAGTCACGTGACCTCTCATTTTTATCAGGAAGGAACGCTGCATGTACAGCCTGCGTAAGCATTAAAGAAACCTCAGCGTCAGCATTGTTATGAAGCCATTCCGGAAAGTTTTTGATCACACCTCGTATAAATGGAACATTAAAAATTGAGTTTACAAACGAGACTCTCTTGCATGATGTGAAAATTGGTGTGCAGTAAATTCATAGAATAAAGTATCTAATTTTTTTAAACATTCAATAAATGCAGAGAGATTGTCATACTCGCACCATTTTTGAACAGCTGACCGACGTTGAATGCCAGTCTGAATTTTTCCAACAAGACTCTACTACCCCGCATACGGCTGATGAGTCGTTAAATACAATTCAGGAACATTTTGAAGATAGGGTAATTAGTAAAGGATTATGGCCCCCGTGATCCCTTTATTTAACTGTATGTGATATTTATATATGGGGAACTTGAAAAATAAACTGTATGCAACAAACGCCTATTAATTGTAAGAACTAAAAGAAAATATTACGCGAGAAATTCATTCAGTTTTGGATAGTGACTCTCCTGTGTGAATGCAAATGTCCTGAAAAGATGGGATAATGGAGGACAACATTTACAACATCTCATATGATAAGATATGTGGTTATTATCATTGTAACCGTAACTGAGACCATGGGTGTGTGTCACGGCTGCAGGAATATACTTCTTTTGACGGTAGAGCGAGCCGCCGAGCGGTGGCCGCAGTGTAAGGAAAAAGCACTGTACAAATTATTCATGAAAAGGCTGTTTTTCCACCTACTTCACGTCAGTCACGCAGAATGTTGCAATAAATGCCTTCAATACATCCTTTGTAGTAGGTTAACTGGAGTATACAGGAGGCTAATACATATTCGTGCCTAGTTATTATGTACAGTTTAAATGCATTCAGGAGGAATAAAAGAGGGGCTTTAAACGCGTTGTTTATAATATTGGAAAATACAAACGACCAAATATGGCTATTTCAAAAATGACTAAGTTAAAAAAGAAACAACCCTTATTGGCCAGAAGTACGTATATTTTCCGAGCTCAAGGTGTGTGTTTTTGCGAGCTCTGCATTTTTCCTGTAGAACGACAGTTATGCAATTACACCAAACTGTATAATTCAAGAATGAAAAGGACTTCACGAGCTATTCATAGAAACTTCCTTTCATTTGTCATGTTAGTAAATCTTAATATCTCCATCATATGAGATCTATATCAACATCGATAGAGCGTTTTTCAGAAAGCAAATAATTCAAAAAATTTCCAAAAAAAAATTTTTGTGCGAAGGCTTTGCTTGAACTTCTTCATTTGCTATGATTAAAAGTGTCTAATTTAAGCGAAATATACCAGAAGTTTTGTTTTTGGATTATACTGTAAACACACACATTATCATATCACGTAATCTAAACACCTTACGATTTTCACTTCCAGGCGCGAAGATATAGATCCTAGCTAAGGGAATTGAGGTTTTTAGCTAAATAACATGGCTGACAGCATCGCAACAATAGGATGAGATAGCATGAAAGCAAATGTGACGTCATTTCAATTGCAAAGGAGCCTTAGGACACTATGCATGAGGTATTTGCCCTGTGTGTATGAATCGGGAAATTGAAATCAAACGCCTCGTAGCAACATCCAACAGCCCCAAAAACTTTCAATAAAAATAGCAATGACATTACTCAAAGCAGCCATAGCACCAATAGCAACTTACATGGTCCATATAATCTGGGACAAACTAAAAAGCAACGACTTCTAACACTAGAGAAAGTCAAAGCCTGCTATATGAAAGGAATCCTGGGTATCGGGAAGACAGCTCCGTCAAGACTGACTTACTTCTTGACAAAAGAAACTTTCTTCGTAGAGGACATCAGAACCCAGATACCCCTGCCAAACCCAAGACCTACGAGAGCACACGCCAAACACTCTTAGAAAAAATCTGATGTATTACACTCACATGACTTTCTCTACTCTTGTACAAACTATTTTTACAAACGCTTATTTTCCATATGCTTCATGTTAATCGAGATATCGAGATGTTAAGCTTATTGCTAATTTTCTTGTAGGTGCAAGGGGAATATGGTAGGTATGGTAGTCAAGTATTTTAAGAGGTGGTTGCTATGTGGCGCATTCCATTCTCTTTGCATGTCCAGGACATAAAAAAATGAATAACGAATTCCCATTCGAGAAAAAGTATTGGAAAATTTAAGGGAATAACAAGCAATATCTCGAAAATGGTTCACTCAATAAAAGAAATGTATATGACATAAATTGTGTATTTTAACGCGCTCTACATTTTTTTGTGTAGTAAAATGTTGTCTATCTCTTATGGTTTACCAGTTATGCAAAAGTCGTTCACAATGAAGTATACTTTTGGAGACATTCCCAGAAAATTCAAGATATACATTTTATTTGTCATGAAAGTATCTTAAGTATATGATATTTTAATCAAAATCGTTATAGCCATTTTTGAGAAAATTAAAATTTTCGAAAAATGATCCATGTGAAGAGTAATCTGGGGTGGGGGGATTTCCTGAAAACCTTTGTGTCGCATCTCTGGAAGATACTGAACCTAAATACCAAGTTTGGTGTTTATCAAACTGTTGGTTTCTGAGTTATGCTGTTCACAGACGGACACACAGACACACACACGGATGTTTCCAAAAATGCTTTTTTTTGGTTTCAGGGGCCTCAAAACATGTATTTCCGTTGAAATCTCTGTATCGAATTTTTGGGTGAAATACAATACTTCCCCTGCTTACTATACGTAGTAGAGAAAGTAAAAAGTAAAACGCTATCAGGAACGACTTCTACTCAACCGACAGCATAATGACGAAGAACGGGAACAGGCAAACTACGAACTCCGACACGTAGGCCTAAACAAGACATTCCACCAGCCAAATGAAGACTGCGTGTGTGAACTATGTAAAAACGCTGTGAAAGATATCACGCCCAAAACTGCGGAAAAGACAAATGTCAATAACAAAACTAGGACTAGAATAACGTAACCCAATTTATATAAATAATCGAATTAGGTATTTGTCCTAGATGTGCTTTTTGCACATTCTAATTAATTTTTATGCAGAGTAGGTCCACACAATATTTCATTGTGATGACATGTGTAAGTTACCAATGCTATACCATTTATGATATTTTTCAGAAACTCAGTGTTGTTCAACTATGTTTATTATTTTGTATTAGTGAACGCTGCTTTCAACAATAAAACAAAAAAACATAACTTGCATTAAAATACGAGAGTGCTATTTCATTAAAACGTCATCAGATTTTCTTACAGCATAATTTTTACTATCTTCACATATTCCACCACAAAAAATTTGAATCTAGATTTCATCGGAAATGCGTATTTCGAGGCCCCATTAATAAAAAGAAGTTTAGAAATAGTTTCGCGCGCGCGCGTGTAGGTGTGTGCAAAACTCAAAATGTCCGATAAATACCAAACTTAGTATTTCCGTTTAGTGCCGCATAAATATGGAACACGAAGTCTTTCAAGAAAACCCCGCACCGCAAACTACCCTTTACATGATGTGTTTTCGTTATTTTTGAATGTCTCAAAAAAGGGAAATTCTAAAGAATTTAAAGGAAATACCACATATTTAAGCTATTGCATGTAAATAAAATGTAATCTTGAAGGTATCTTCATTCGGAAGGAATTTTTAATAATTTTGTATATCTGGTAAAATATGAAAAGCGTAGATCGGTTTAAAATACAATTTATTCCAAATTTATGTTTGCTACCAACAATTTTCCAGATATCCGTTATATTACTTTGCATTTTCCAATACTTTGTCTTTTCTAAGCAGTCATCATTCATCTGTTTCTCGCGATGTTATGGGAAGGGTGTAGAATTTCTAGACCAGCATATAGCAACCCGCTTTTAAATATCTGACTATCGATTCGCTTTCCTGTATCTCTTGTATGTATCTATAGTGTAAGATTTTTGCAAACTTAATTAATGGTTAGAAAAATAAACTCTAGTAAGACTAGTTTATAGAAGCAACATAAAAAAGACGCTAGAGGATACAGAAAGTCATATGAGTGTAACGCATCTAGAATGTTTCATGTTTTTAAACAATAGTATATACTGCAACTGAAATACTTTAAAAATAAACTAATCGTTATGTGTCAGACATGGCTAGAAGGAAATTAACAAGGCACTGTCTTGAATTTTTATTCTTTCTTTGTTGAATATGACACCATACTGCACAATGTCATTTTGCTCTGCAATTATTTAAATGGCACTACAGGAGTAGAGAAAGATTCCGCGGTATAGTCTCTATTGTACCGCACAGCTTGAGTTTATTTATGAACTTTATGTACTGAACACCATTATACATTTATATGCGCTTTCATACCTTAACATTCATAGTTTGAACACCGATTTAGTTTTTATCTGAGCTGTATCATTGACTAAAGAGTTGGCATAATTAAATCTGTTTTTCCTGTTGTGAGTAAATTTCGAAATGGTGAATAGAATTAATGAAACTAGAGAGCCACGAATGGCTGTGAATTCCTGCAAAGTGGAGATGGGATCCAATTTAGACATGCGTATTCCTGCAAACTAATAAATGATTAGTTCAATCATTGCAATAAGAGTAACCATAACCTGATGTTACCAGAATTTCTGAATTTCAGTAAAAAGTTCATAAGAATGTTAGCTTCGATAGCGAATCTGGCCTAAGCTTTTATAAACACAAATAAAGGAGATTAAATTGCTGAGTTTTGTATGACCATTAACATTCATAATCTTCGACTTAATCTTTTTATGTGTAATTTTAATAAGCGACAATCTGCTCTTTAGTGTGTAACATTATCAAGGAAGTTTAAGTGTCCTTTAACTGCTGCATTTAATGTTAGCCATTACTTTTTGATTTTATTTTCTTAACGCTTACCTGTTTCATATTGTTTGTATTGCATTTAACAAAATAGAATGTGCAAATTTTATTGGAAATGCAAGTTTTGAGATGTGTTGAATCAAAACAACGTAAAAAGCTTGGCGCTCATACGTATCTGTCATCAGCTAGTAAATCTGTCTGTTTATCTGTCTGTAAATAGTGCTCAAAAATTCGAATAGGTACAATATGTCATTTTTCAATAAATCGACTTTTAAGAATACAGAGTGAAGCTATTCAAGGAATTTCTCTCAAACCAAAGAACTCAATATACTTGTAGAAACATTTCGCTACGTTTTATTTTTCCATAGCTTATCTAACGATTGTGTTTAAAACATTGCATTTTTGAGATCTCAATAAGACGAGAAAATGTTTTTCTTATATTTTCATTAAAATGTTTAAATTTGACTATGTTTTCATTCAATTTTCTAAGTCTATATATCATAAATATATACAAACATTTGCTATT
Source organism: Deroplatys truncata (assembly GCA_030765065.1). NCBI lineage: Eukaryota > Metazoa > Arthropoda > Insecta > Mantodea > Mantidae > Deroplatys > Deroplatys truncata. Next base: position 89,229,999 of record CM060980.1, read on the forward strand.
AGAAAAATGTAGAACTCATTTAAAAATTCAATTTAGTCAGATAATTTGTTTTTGACATAAACCAATTTCCAAATACAGACTATCGTTTCTTTGAGTTATTCAGTATTTTAAGGAGTACACTTTGAAATATTAATTTCGCATTCTTATGCATTTCATGAACGTAAATCATTTGGGGTAAAAAAAACATCGTGAAACTTTTCGTATTACATCCTTGAAAGATGCTGGACTGAGATATTAGTTGTTTATTCAGGTAATATTTCGAGATCAGTGTCCTCTTTCCCCCCTCTCTCCCCCCTCACTCTCACGCGTGTAAACCTTTTTTGAAAAAATGCTCAGTTTTAATTTCAGGGTTCTCACAACAGGAAATTCCGGTAAATACATTATCTGCAATAGGTAAGTGGTAGAGAAAATAGTAACAACAACAATAACAATCATCTAGTGTGTTATAAATACATTGCTCTCTCTGCCCACTATTGTTTACATGCATATCTATTCTGAATTATTCTTAAAAGCCTGTTTTTATACTTCTTTTTAATCATTAATTCATGATAAACGTTTTCCAAAATGTTTTCATTACACATTTTATGATAACTACTTTGAAGTTAACAGAATGCTAGTACGATAGTCAAAAATTTAAAAATAATCTCGTTATGCGTATGTCGGAATTGATATTTTGATTAGTTTTTGTATGGTTTGATCAGGCAGAAAAGAACGGACATAATATTTCAGAAGTATTAGCTTGAATTACTGGAAAATTCCGACCAACTACAGGAAGTATTTAATAAATGGAGCTTCAGAAATGTGCTTTGGTCAAATTATAAATTTAAGTATTTCAATCTTTTTTGAATGACATTTTGTTTTTTTATACAAAAGGTAATCAGAATGAAGAGGTATTCCCAGGCTTTTCACAGAATATTCAAAATTGTTTTAATATTAATATATCAAACATGTGATATTTTAATTAAACTTAAGATTCACTTTTAGACATAAAGATAACGAAACATGTTCCGGGGGGATTATCTTATTAATCTTCGTGTCGCATCCTTGGAAGATGCTGAACTTAAATATCAAGTGATATTTATCCATTTTGGAGTTCTTTATCTGTCACATATACAGGCGGAGCATTTTCTAAAAGCTGTTTTGATTTAGGACATCTCCAAACGTGCATTTTCAGTGAAATCTCTATATATAACATTTTTGTGTGTGGAATACAATAATTCTCTACTTATTATAGGTAAGTGCTAGAGAAAATAATTAAAGTCCTACCTAGCTAGGTTTATGCGTGTATGTAAGAGTAAAACGAATGTACCTCTGCTAGAATTAACGCCACAAATATTACCTTTTTATAGAAAAGCAGAAAAGCTGCAGTACACATTTCGTTGTAAGTAGAAGAGTATCACGCTGAAGTGATAGTCAAATCTTTAGAAAGCTAGTTGCTCTGTAATGGCTTTGAAACCCTACTCTTTAATCATTATGCGAAAAAAAAGAGGGACTTAGCACTTGAAAAAAAGTATTTGAATACTCAAACCTATATCTCGGAAATGGTATATGCCACTAAAATTTGACATACATTGTGGGCTTTAATGAGATCTACACTTTTTGTAGTAAGATTTTGCTAATCTCTTAGGTTTATCAATTATTCAAAGTTCATTTAGCATGAGAAGCACTGCAAGTTAGTCGTAGATATTCAAAATTTACATTTATTTCCCAAAAATAATAAATATGATATTTTTAATCAAAATCATGATGCCTATTTTTTAGAAAATAAAAATTAAAAACATTTGTCTATGTAAGGATAATTTGGGGTGGGAGATTTCTTAAAAATCTCCGTCTCGCATAGTGGAAGACGTTGAGCTTAAAGGCCACATATATATCCGCCTTTTCGTTTTTGAGTTACGCTGTTCACATACAGACAGACAGATAGAAAGGATTTTCCAAACATCCATATATTTGGATTCAAGGAGTCTCAAAACGCGTATTTTTGTTGAAATATCGGTATCGAATTTTTCGGCGGAATACCATACTTCCCTTGTTTACTATAGGTAAACAGTAGAGAAAGTAAAAGTAGCATTACTGCAGTGTACTTCCTTTCAGTTGTTTTTCAATTATCACTGTTGCCAAATAAGTTATTCTTTTTTAAACCGCGTTTTCTGATTATGGAATATCTTTCTTTGTTATAAAAAATGGAGAAATCATTGGGTCATTCTCGTTGCCACGGCATGACAAATAAATTGTGCGACAAGGAGGGCATTGTCTGGGAGAAACCAATTTATACAAGTGTATGTGTAAAAGGGGAAAGAAAGTGTGTGACAAATGTAACCGAAGTTGAAATATATATCTCGCTGTCCAGTCTTTGGCCAAACACTGCGAAAAGGCCACTGCCTCATCATACATTCAACTCTAGCGGCACATTACGGGCACTTCACACTAATGTTAGTATTTATTGTTAACTGTCATAACCTATGCTGGGGTTTTGCATGGAGCAAGAGAAAATTAGAATGGACTGTGTGGTAATGGCTTTCTTTAATGCACACTGAGACGTAAAAGAAAAACAGTGTAAGGTCGGATGTTACTGGGAGTCCGATGTTACTGAGAGAACAACAACCAAAAACCTTGAATAACATTTCTTACTAATCACATCTTACATTTACTTAAAACCACTTATAAATTTAAACTACAAGACAAAATTTGTTTCGATACTCCGCACCTGAAAACTCTGTGGTCCATGCATTAAGGTGTTACATGCTGATCCCTCTTGCAAGAGAACGAAGTCGCGTTTAAAGCCTACAGGGAGCAATTTCTTTCAGCGTTGCTCTCTATGGCAACGAGTGGTTACAACGGCAGTCATTTGAGACTGTGTGTAATCGCTGACTCAGGTAATTTAAGAAATATATGCAACAGCTAAACCAGAGTTTATTTTGTTGCAAATATTGTCCCCTGCAGATATTTAGGAGGTAGACCCTTGTTTTACGATTGTGCCTTGAATGTATTTAACTGCGCAGTAGGCAAGGTATTTATTTTTATCGGTATATATCAGTACCGTTGATCCTCTCAAACATTTGCTTCTTCCTGACCACTATAAACCTTAATAGTAATCTACATTACAATGCTCGAAAACGAAGTTTTGGGATAAGAGTGGCTGACGCTGAAGGTTTGAAACTAATTGTAAAACACTTTCAATTCTTTTAACAAAAATAAAGAAATAACATATGTATTACGCCGTCCCGACATCAAGTTCCCTTTATACCGGAACGTGTATTGCAGGCTTTAACATTTATTTAATACATTTTCATTTTTATAGTGCATCATCATTTTACAGACGTTGGGATGGGATGGGATTGTGAAACGAGGGGATTTGGCACCGATCCAGTGAATCCGGATGTTATACTTACGCCTCCACGAGGGGGCACTCCCGGGAGGAAGGCTAGAGACACCGGGCGGCCGGAAACAGGAGCGACGGCAAGCAATGGCAGGGTGCCTACAGTTTCCGATATAAACAGGACAGGCAGATCGTGGACCCTGCTCCACATAGGTCTATTATTCTCGCCGGGGCGGTTCTTATATCCTGGCAACTAGCCAAAGCCCGAGGGACGGAGAAAGTTCACAAAGAACATCTTTTTCCCCTGCCACGCCGCACCGAAACTTCATTACCGACATTTCCAGCCCTGAAAAAGACCAAAGGGGTGAAGGATGAGTGAAATGATTAATGGAACGAAATGGAGGGACAGGAAATTCGGGGTTTGAAAGAAACCACTCCAGCATTCGCCTGACAACCCGGGAAAATCCATCAGAATGGACGGTCGCCGGGGATCAAACCCGGGAACTCCCGAATGCGGGCTACAGATGTTGAAGTCTGAGCCATCCCACTCCGGTTACATACTAAAGAACTAAAATGAAATAAAATGAAATAGGAAAATAAAACGAATAATTAATGAATCCACTAAATCTACATCAATTATGGTTACTGAAAGCCAGCAACATACATAACTGGTAACTAGTTATTTATCTATTAACTAAGTTTAATATCACAAAAATAATACCAAATTTTTAACAGAACTATCAAATTATCAACAAAATATCAAAGCTACACCACTGGCATCAAACGAACACTGCATTGTTAACCAGCACAGATTTATTCTGTATTTTCTCACTATTTATTTATAATTGTAAACTTTGCTAATACTCAGTTATAGTGAATTGTAGTAATTATTTGGTTTGTTACTTAATTCTAATATGTGTACATTTTCCTTCCAACTTTATCTTTAAAGGATTCAATTTAATCAGTTAATATTAATTTGAAACTGATCATTTATTTTCAATTTATGCGTTAGTAACATTATAGTCTTATTTAATATTCTTATAATAATCCTCTTTGTAATTATTTACTATCAAACATTAACTATGACTACACTTAGATATAAATACTTCTTCCAAGTCCATAAGTTTTTTCTTTTTTTAACTTTTACACTCGCTAAGTCTAATAATACACAAAAATTATATAGGTACATCTCTCACATAATGCTCTTACTGTCTCATTTATTTTAATAGGTTCACCAATAACTTCCTACAGAACTGATTATTTGAGGTTTAAACACCCCTAACTCTGATTGTCTTTGTACATTATTCACGCTTTAATTTCACCATTTACACTACACAACACTTCTCTTATCACCTTCGCCATCGCTGTTGATTGTCAAATGTTACACTATAATTAAGTGGTATATTTTCACATTAAGCTCTCATATAATACCAATTAGCTAGTGCATAATTCTAAACTAAATCGCCTCTTTTTCTTGCCTCGGTTTATTTCCTATACAATAACTAAAATAGATTAATCTATGATCGCTGGAGGTGAAATCTTGATCTAACTTCCAGTTCACCAATTTGCTTTCGACTAAATACTATAAATGATGTCACTGTTAGAATTTTCATAGGTTGGGGGTTACCGTTTACAATTAAATTTAGTTCCGTAATGGCCTCTTGTAATTTTTCACCCCTCTTATGTTTATTCTTACTAACCCACCAGACTGATTTTGCATTTACATCACAGGTGTGAATAACTTCTAAGTCTCTAGTAACGCTTTTAATTTTTGTATATAGTGTTCAATAGGAAAGCTAAATTGAAAATAATAATTTTCCAAAATAAAGACAGCATTATCATGGGTATTTTCCATACAGTTGGTATCTGTGTGGTTAAATTGTGCAATGCTGGCAACCTGTAAATTGGGATTTACAATAATAATTCCGGCCATTGAAAAAATATCGCCGTTGGGTTTTTCTTTGCACTAATAAACCTTACCTTAAATAGCGTTCAGGCTAATTTTCCATTTATTGAGTAAGGTTCCTGGTTCAATTCTTCTGAACTCTTTTAAGTCTCTTATAACGACCAACTTTATTTTATACTATGCTGAATTTCATTAGTTTTAATAAATAAACATTAACTATGTAATATTGAAGATAATGCCACCATTGCCGGTCCCAAGCCAGGATGAGAAAGGTGGAAGGAGGGAAGTAACAACCTCGTAAAACAACCTGGGTTCATCTGACCCGGCTGATAGCATCCAGTAAGGGTCCCTAGACAGAGATACGGCAAAGACCCCAACGGCAGTCCCGCAGAGGAGACTTCTAATATGGCGTGTTTGACGGAAGAGGCACCTTGCTCTCATTAGGTTAAACGAGGGAATTTGCTGCCTTGCGGAGAAGAGGTGGTCTTCAAGGGCTAAGGGAAAAAAACCTTAACAGAAAATTCCGGTCCTCCAGGTTGGGGGTTGTGGCGATGGGCCTACTCCCCATCCCACGGAAAAATTATTCATGCAAAAATTGATGTACATAGGCCTCGGAAACAAAACCCAGGACGATCCAGGATACAACAGCTACGAAATTGGACAATGAACTTGGCTACATGGAATGTTCAAGGACTTAAGACAAAATGAAAGAGGTCATCTCGAAGATCAATAAATTGAACTTGGATGTAATAAGTCTTAACAGAAACAAAGACGAAGGCGAAGGGAGAAGAAAATATAGACGGGTGTCCCGAAGAGCTATAGACCCAGGAGTGAAGTATCAGTTCTTATAAGACAGAAATGGACAAAATATATTAAACAGATAGAACAAATCGATGAAACGGTAGTAAAAATAGTGTGACTCTGTATGGTTATACAACAATATTAGGAGTTTATGCGATAAATGATAACACACTTGTGAATAAAAAGGCAATTTCTTTGAAGAACTGAATGGAAATTAGAATAGATTCCATATCAGCATGAGGTGATTTTAATTGGTGACTTTAACATTAGAGTTGGCAACCAAGAATGGCAGGTAGTAGGCCCTTTTGGAGAAGAAGTTATTAACAACAATGGAGAAAGATTAATTGACCTGTGTAAGGTGTTTAGATACGGGATGGCAAGTACAATATTTAAAAATAAAAATATACACGAGTATACTTGAATAGATCCCGCAAGGAGTGTCCAATCCATTATTGATTTAATAATAGTAAAAAAAGACAGAAAAATTAAAGTGAAATACATAAGAGTATACAGACAACCGGAATGTGGGTCGAATAGTAGTGGGTACATTTAGTTTCCTTTATAAGAGGGATTAAATACCAGATGACAAATTAGATGCCTTGATAGGAATTGAGGATGAAGTTGAGGACGGATACTCTAAAACAATACAGCGTTGCCATGCTGCATCAAAACAGACTAGGTCTCAACCTAGAAAAAATGAACACACAACCTCAAAAATAATATACCAACATCTAAACAAAAGCTGTTTTTGAAGCTGTCAGGGAAGCCCTAGGGGTAGAAAAACAAAGGGAAAGTATGTGCAAAAGTTTATAAGAACTAGAAGGTAAGATTGAAGAGAAGAAAAAGGTATACTTAAAATGGATGTCGAAAAAGGATGCTCAGACAAGATGGGAATATGTAATAAAGCGAAGAGAAGTGAAATGATTAGTTAGAAGCGAGAGGAACGAACATTGGAAACGTTTATGTAGGGATATTGACAATACAATTGGATATAACAGATAACAGAGGCATGGAAGGTTATTAAGAACAAGAGAAGTAATCAAAGCAGTAAAAGTAAATTGCAATTAATCACATCAAGGAAATGGATCGAGCATTATAAGCAATTATTACAAGAAGATAGATTGGAATTTCAGGCCAGAGATAGGAAGAGAGTAAAGAATGGCGTCCATAAATCACAACAATAGATGTTAAGAAAGCTCTGAGGAAAGCAACAGACAACAAAGCTGCAGGACCGGGGAATTCAAGAGTGCAGCTACATAAATACGGTGATGCCTTAGTGAAATACTTAGAAAATATGTTTAATAAAATTGAAACAGGTGAAGATGTTAGAAAGCAATGGAACATGTTATATGTTAGTTCTATATATAAGGGAGGAGACATAAGAGACTGTAAAAATTATGGAGGAATCAATAGTTAGCTTTTTTTTTCTATTATCCTGAGAGGAAAAAATTGAAAAAAGGTGAATTTTAGAGAAGAAAAAGGTGGTTTCAGAGGAGGAATGTTTTGTTTGGACAACATTCATTGTGTGAAAATGTTAATAAAAAAATAGGACATATAATTTCGATATACAGATGACGTTCGTTGGACCTAGAAAAGACCTGCCTAGTATTCCTAGAATTAAAATGTGGACAGCTATGGAAGGATATCATATTCCAGAAACATGCATATATTTGGTTAAACTGTACCAGGATGCGGATGCATGTATTAAATTGGGGAATAAAATAACACAGAGGATAGAAGTTACCAAGGGTTTAAAACAAGGATACAGTTTGTCTCATCTTTTGTTTAATATTTACATGGGGCAAGTGTTGGAAATGTGGCACAAGAAGTGCTCATGAATGGGTGTGACAATAGATAACTTTAACCTATTCACTCCTCTTCGCTGAATCAGATCATTTTTGCATCAGATCAGGAAGATATGGAATACCTACATGCTTCGGAAACTACAAGAAGAATATAAGAAAAGGGGTCTCAAAATCAACTTTAATAAAACTGGATACATGTGTTTAGAGGAAGACAAGACGACATTCAAGCGAGAAATGAAATGCAGTTAAGCACTGCACACAATTTAAATATTTGGGGACTATCATTAGTAGAGATGGTCAAGTAAATGCTGATATTACTACAAAGTGACTATGGGTAAAACGGCTACCGGAAAGTTAAATGGCCTCATTTAGAATAATTCACTGAGACAGAAAACAAAGAAAAGTATCTTCCACAGTGTGGTAGAGAGTGTAGTATTATATGGCACAGAGATGCGGGCATTAATAGTAAAACGATGTGACAAAATAAGAACTTAATGAGAAGAAGCTTACCTCACAAGGCTCGACAAAGTGCGAAACGAGGAAATATAGAAGAGGGCAGGAGTAGATAATTCAGTAACAAGATTACTAGAAAACAGGGCAGTTGAATGGTATGGACAGGTAAAACGAATGGGGAAACGAGATAGCCTAAGAAGATGCTGGAATGGTGTCCCGAAACAAGACGTAAAAGAGGACATCCAGTGCTGACGTCGGAAACTTACAGAGGTGTGAACATTATTAGATTCAAGCAGTATTATTTTCTAAAAATGCTCAATATGTGTTTAAAATAATTCTATTTGCATTAAGTACAAAATTAATACTCTGTATGAATGCTTTTCACTTTAATTAAAATTTCCATTCGATTAGGCATATCTTTAGAGTTGAACATTTTTTCTGAATCTCTTCAGCCCGGTGCCATATTTCTACAAGTGTGCATATCAGTTTAACCTTAGTTTGTTTCTTCTTCAGTCTATTTTCCATAATAAAATTTCCCATAAATTTTCAATTGGGTTCATATCTGGGTTATTACCAGGCCATGACAGTATTTTCAGCTTTTTTAAGCAAAAAATATCATTACTGACTTGGCTTTATAACAGGAGGCACCATCTTACATAAAGGTGCACTCTCCATTGGGAAACCATTCCCTTAACTGAGGCAGATGTTGGTTCATTGTTCTTTTCACTATATATAGACACCCTGTATCTTGTGCTGACATGGCATTCCATACTATGATAGAGATGGGATGCTTGATATTTTGAGCCACATATGACTCCAAAAATTCCCCCTTACATATTGGCTGCTTCCTTCAGATATGTAGAACATGGATTCGTTAGAAAAGCAGACCGACAATAGAAAAATGAATTGTTTTGTCACAAAAGTTGAATATGGGTGAAACAGAGTCCTTTAGAGTGTGTGGTAGAAGTTATAAAGATAAATTTTAGGACAAATTATAACAAATCTTTATTTATAGTCTTCCTTCACCTAAAAAATTAAACGTAAGCCTATAAATGACCCACTTACCTTGCTGAAATCATTTTTAAAGTGATTGTTTCTTCATATGCAACGGAAGCCTCCCTTTACCATGGCAGGTGTTATTTTGCTTTTTTACTAAGTCGACGTGCTAGAAGTCCTACATTTGACCTTTCTTCAAACACTGGAAGCGCACACATAAACTCGATACTCTTCTAAAGATTTCCTTAAATCTTGAAAACTGTTGGCTCTTTTTTAGTCCCCAGTCATTTGTAGCAGTCTGCGCTGACCCCTTGAACTCAATTTACTTTTGCGACCACACTTTCTTACTCGACCAGAATAGTAGACAAAGGCCATTTTTAAGTGCCTGGCCTATATGACTTACAGATTTCCATGAAATTGATAGCCTTTTGACTATTTCTCATTGGAAATACTGCTTTTCTTACAGAAATATCTCTGTAACTGAAATTTTTCTTGGAGAAAGATCATATTTCTTACACATAACCTAAAATATTTGGAAAGAAAAAGATTATTCATTGCGGGGTAAATATCTTCTATTTCACTTTAGACATTAATATAAGTCTCGCTATTAATTGTAAAATTGTTATTTATGTATAGAGATTACTTAAAAATCAGTTTTGCTGTAATAAACTCGCTGAAGCAAACAATGCCCACAAGTCAGTGATGCAGTAAAAACAACTGTCTGGCTTAAGCATTGTTGTCGACATTGTTTCAAACTCATGGGCACTAAACATGGCTGAGAGTCAACTTAAATCCTCTACAAGCATCACACCAAAACACAATCCCAATAGCTTATAGTTTCTACAGCAAAGAAAATTCACAAAATGGAACATTTTTGCATTGAGTCTAATAATTTTCACACCCCTGTATATTAAAGAAGCTATGGACAAAATACGACTTAACAAAGCAGATCGGACAACTATATTAGGCAATGGAAATCCATTGGAGGACTATGGCAATCCAAAATGGAAAACCTATTTGGTAAAATCCGAAGAAGACGACGTTGAAGTTTAAACACATTACACTGGCTTAGGCGCCATCTATGCTGGAACAGTTGATAGATGGAAAATGTACCAGCGTTTTAAATGTGATAAAATTTGTAAGTAAATAAGTACGACTTGCCCATATAATTTCTTTTGAGTACCTTACTTATTTACTACAACATAATCAGAAAGTAAATAATTTCTATTGTGACCTTCCCGTGCTTACATGTAAAATTACCATTAAGTTTACCATGTTTATTCACGTGTGTTTGAATATTAGAGTGATATTTGTAATAACCGCAAACTATCGAAATGAAACATAGAATAAAACATATTCCTTAATGTTATTTTTTAATGTATCGTTCATAGTCGCTTAATCATTGAGACCATAACGCGGCTAACAGTTAACAATTAATACATCTTTCACGGCACTGATGTTTAAGTTCTATTGAATTTGAATATTTTATACAAAATATACATAAACACTAATAAAATAATTCGGAGTAATGTTTTTTTGCAGCGTTCCTCTTACCATGGTCCACGTGTGTTATGTTCTAGTGAGATTTCTCAAAATAAATGTGGCCAAATGAATCGTACAAGTGCAGAGATTTATTGGTAGATTGCTATTAAAATGCGAGAAAGGAGAGAATAAAATTTGCAATAGGGAAATCAATACTTTTATAGAAATTAAATTAAAACTGAAGTACCGAAAAGTTACGATTACCTTCATGTTTTGGAGAGAGAGAATGGAGACCATATTTTGTTATTTAATGTGCATATGAATTAAATTTTAGGTGCTATTTTTGAATATTGAAGACAATATTTCTTTTCTTCATTTTACTTTATCTCGAACTTAGCTATATTAGGAAGAGGAAGTAGTGTATTATAACACAGATTTAAATGTTGGTAGGTTGAACTCTCATGTCGCATCCATTAAAAACATCTTAGAAAATATGCGCTTCGTATTTTTTCTCACATGGGTTCATAGTACTTAGACGTCTTGTAATAATGGAAAAAATACATTTAGGCTTTTGCATTGTACATGTAACGAAGTTCACATAGCTTAAATTTTAATTATTTCTAGAACATTTATCATGATTAACGTAACATGAGTTGAAGGATAACTTTTTATAGGAATACTTGTAGTGTGTAGAGAAAGTCGTGTGAGTATAACACTTCATATTTTTTCCATTATTTGAAACTGAGAATTCCAAGGAACGAATGTTCATTAAATTTATCCCAAAATACGTCATTTTCATCTCACCATTGTTTAATTGTTGGTACAAATTGCCCTCGCTGGCATCAAATTAGGTAAGCTCCTGTTCTGACAATCCATCAAATATAAGATAAAGTGTCAGTGCAAATAGTTACACATGCCTTACATATGTCTTTAAGTTTATCATTCCTGAAATTGCATGGTATACCGACACAAAACCAATAAGTTGCAGGGCGTAAGATGCCGGTATCAGAAATTATAACTTTGTAATGTTAGATTCAGCATATGACAGCAAATATTCGGGGATACAGGAGAAATATAACCAATGTCAGATGTTTACGTGGCAGAGGGGTGGCGTGGCAGCCCTCAGGTTGTCTTATTATAACAAAAATATGGTGCTGTCTGTGTAATCTTGGGAAATGGATATTAGCTACCGATATTTAAACCATTTAATTTTTTTAAATGGGAACCTACAATTAGGCCCAATTAAATGAGTCTAAAATGACCATCACAATGTCCTTCAAATAAAACACGACTAATGGAATTTACTTTCCCCCATAATATCAAGTAACGTTTATTGAAGACATTTCTTTCTACAACGTTTAGTTTTGGAGATATTGTACAGTCTCAACTTAAATGGTCCACGCTGTATACTCCATAGGCATGTCTTTTATATTCTTGGATTTTATCTGTTATACGAGATTTGTAACGTTAATGCTGTCGTAATATATTTACTAAGTGTTAGCCAAATATATTTCAGACACCAGAAAATCCGTATTCGAGAGGAATGAAGGTAAAATTCTAGTTCAGACCAACCTAACTAGATTTTCTCATTAGCTTCCTTCTCTAGCAGATGAATACAAGGTTGAGAAACATTTCGCATGGTCACCAATGTCAACATAGAATAAAAAGTAACATTTTGAAATGTGGAAAAGATATCTCTAAGGTCATCTGTTTAGCTTAACCCAACGAGAACAAGTACATGCGAACGAATACTGCGTCACAATGTGAAGTTAAAGTGGCAATAAATAATTGCTGATAAAAAAACTATCTCTTCGTCAGCAATCATTATTGTGTACTGTGTAAGATGACTCGGGTGCTAACATATGCGTCCGCATTGGACGTTAGTACTTTTTTGTGTGTGTATTCTTCAGTCATCAGATGAATACATGATTCTGTATTCGATACTATGACCCAAGGTTGTACCTATAGAATAAAAGAAAGATAAATACAATAAATTGTTCAAGAAGGCGGCTACACAGTTAGGGCCATCTATAAAAAACTTATCCAAGCGAATGGTACAAAAAAGCGACTACTCAGTTAAGACCATCTGTCCAGTAACACACTGACTACCTATTAATACAAAACAACGATCATAGGAGTCAAACTTTCGATAAAATCAATAGCAACAACCGACGGGACAGAAACACGGCTACGCTACTAGGGCAATTCCTCAGGCACACCCTGAATCACGTGTATAAAAGAAACTAGGTAACGTTTGTGATATTATATAATACTGCACAATAACAATAATCATTATTTACATACACAATTACAATATTTACAAATGTTTCTGTTCCTTAAGTTTTATTGTTCTTCTACACTCATCCCTATCGTTCTATTCCTCCCCATCCAGTCCTTTTGTTCATTCCCGTCCTTATTTCTTACATATAAGGTATTTCAGGGTCTATCCCTTCATCTTCTCCTCCGGGTGGGTATCATTTCCAAACTTTTCGGTGTATTCTTTTCTCTGACCTTCTACACCAGTTTAGTTGTTTATATTTTACCACAGAACCCTCAACTTTCGTCTCCTCCTCCTTAATACTACTACTACTACTACTACTACTACTACTACTACTACTACTACTACTACTACTACTACTACTACTACTACTACTACTACTACTACTACTACTACTACTACTACTACTACTACTACTACTACTAGTGAGCTGTTAAAAGGAAAGCGAAGTATGACGTCCACTAACTTTTATTTTAGTCGATGTTAATAGGTTCAAATATACTTACATATGTTAATCAAATAAAATAATTAATTAATAAGTTTGGAGTGGGAGTGCTCATGGCATTGAAAGTAATGAAGGAAATGCTGTTAACTCATTGTAATATAGCGTTTTTATACAACGTTAATAACAGATGTTCAATAAAAGTTGTATGCTACAATTTCGCCTTTTGTAGTAAGTTTTATGATAACGGTCCTTCACTAGATCACAGTTCATCACTTGAATAGAGTAAAGATTTGCCTGACCTCTGAAGGCTAGGGCAGAGAAGAAAGGACTGGAAGAAAATTATTATGATGCGTAACTCGTAGATAAGAACCAGTGCATGGTGTTTATTCTTACCAAGTAATTACCTGTCATGCTTTATTTACGTCCAAACGCGTTGCCTAGGGCCAACCCAGGCCTTCTCACGTGTTTTCCTGTCACAACTGCCTTCTCAGCTAAGCATAAATCTCAGAACTCGCTACAATATTGACAAAGTCAATGTTCTGTAACAACAAACACTTAACACTTTCATGTCGTCCACTGCTACTGGTCTGGCGCCTCAGTGCTCCTGAACAGCTGAGCATCTGCTGGTAATGAAGATAACTGATCGGTTGGGGAGCCGGAGGCAGATCGGCACAAATTTAATATTTCATTTCTTATTCACCCAAAAATTCATTATCGAAAATGCATCACATCTCAACAACGAAATGGATAGGAAAGTATCTAATTCCATTTTTCACTCGAACACAGTTTAAAGAGGACAGTATAGATTTTCAAGAAAACATCTCCTACCTGTGTAATACTTCATACAGAATTTTTTTCGTTATTTATGTTTTCTGAAAAATAACCCTAACGATTTGAGCCTAACGTAAATATTGTATAGTTTAGATATTAACATGAGGAATGAAGTATATATCTAGAATTTTTTATGATCGGTCTAGGAAGACCTCTATTGGCTTACTAAATCATGACTTATATAAGTGAGATACATAAAAATTAGACAAAGTTTATACCAGAAAAAATGCAGGAATTGTTGAAATGCATATAAGGGGAGTTTAAATGTAAAACAAATTGGCAATATTGATATTTTTTAGTTTTTGTGCAATCTTATAAATAAAAACTTTTGTTTTAAGTTGATATAGTTTTTATCGTGTAGGCTAATATATTTTAAGATATTCTTAAAATATATTCTTAAAACTTGTACTTCATATGCCATTTTGTACTCTGAATTTGCACCACTTTATATAAAAAAAATCATAGCTCCTACACTCTTGGGAGTAGAAGGTTAAGTTTTAACTCATGGTTTAGGGGAAAACTTTTTCTATAAAATTGGCACTGCTGTTAAATACAACAGCTTGCTTGAGTGCAAGCCAATTTGTTTCTTTCTTTGCAATTATAATTGAGCGTGTCTCCTACATTTTTGCTTTTACGGGTAAAGGGGTGATCCACCTCAAATCCTCTACATCATTGTACAATAACTCCATAAAAAACGGAGGGAGATAAAAGAAATTAATGAATATGTTATTGAAGTTTAAAAAGCTAAGCGTGGAACATTGGCTAAGCCAGCTAGTCAGGTATAAAATGTGACTGTGCATATCAAATCTCTATTGGTCTTAATACACGAAATCAGATTTTGTTATTTTACTTATTCGGATCTCCCATAACTCACAGAATTAACCATTCATACTGCCGTTATCTAACAAGCAAGACTTTAATACAAATTATTTTGTATAAGACTTCTGAATAGAAATTAAGCTAACAATAATCCGGCATTTTCTGCCACCTACACTAATGAGATTCCTGCATGTTCATGGACATTCTAAGTAAAGGGCAACGCACATAGAAACATTAACTTTAACACAACATAAAGGTATGATACGAACACAAGATTCAGCTTGCCAACGAACCGTTTGCGTCAAAACAAGACTATTGGAAGTGTGAAAGGTATTGAAAATGGAGGCTGCGTTGATTGACGATGATGCAGTAGTGCGTTTTATGTTTCTACAAACATTGTGTTTGTATTATATTTTATTTTTCTATACATGAAAGAAAACGGAATAGCTTATGACCTATAAAGTTTCGCACATCGTCGAAAATCACAACAATAATAATATAAATAATAATAATAATAATAATAATAATAATAATAATCTATTCAGGTCATTCGCAATCTGTTACCATTTTTAAAGAAATTATATTATGTTATACTTTTTTCTTGAAGACAGCGATAATTTTAACATAAAATAATAAACCTTTTATCAAATGAGCCTATTTCTTTTCTTTTCTGTTTTTGTGTGCAATGTCATAGTGTTACTTTTTTCTCTCTCGAATTCCATTATCCATTAACGCGAACATGAGAGCTTGGAGATTGCCAGGTGTGGCGTTAGCGTCTGGGATAGTATTCATGTTCATGTTAACGAAACTCATTGTGAATCGCCCCATTTATTAACATAGCCATAAACTTTTGTGTTTGTGTTGCATTTGCATTAACGTTTCTGTGAATGGACCTTAGAGTGCAGCTGTGTAGGAAGAGAGTATTGAGTCTTATGCCAATTGGCATGGTTTTCCTCAGTGCATAATTTAGGATGACCAATCTAACGAAACCATCTCATACAGCTCGTAAGGATCAGAGGGCCGTTGAGGATGGACACCTAGAAGTGGTATTCAGATGATAATGGCTGTAAACTTTCGTGTTAATGCTGAGTTTTCTTTTTAAATGATAAAAAACTGGGACAAAGTAAACATACAGTAAGTATGTATACGGTAATGAAATATGAAGTATATAAAGAAACCCTAATGTAATGTGTTATATTTTTATGGAGTAACACACAGCATTATAAGATCTCTTATGAACACTAAAGTTGTTGCCCTTCAGCACTCACACACTGCTGTAATCAACCACATTCAAGCACACTCAAGCACATTTTTTTGAGTTCTTTATTTCTATAAATTTCTTGGCATACTTCTTAGAAGTGAATCATGCCAGTAACAGTGCGTGGTCTTCTTACAAAATCGTTATGTTTAAGAACATTCTTAAAAAAATCATAGAAGTAATATCCGGAGATTAGGGGGGTATTCAGTTAGTTCCCCTGGTCCTGTTCGTTTACTTGGGAATCCTTTGGCTAAAACGTCTGGCACAATTCATACTTAGTGAGCAGGAGCCCCATCTTGCTGAAAATAGAACTATTTATTCCACCCATAACATTTAATGGATAATTGCATATCTACTTTCCCACCCCTATATATTTATAAAGCGACAGCCTATATTAGATAAAAATACTTAAGCTTTCCATGATCGAAAAAAATAGTACAAATCGCATAATTAGTTTCGGGATACCTTGGAACAAAAATTGATTTTAAATTTCTATTTTTATATAGTACATATATGTAAAAGTAATACAGTCATGATCCATTTTCCATTCTGTATCGTTTTATTGGCCGATAGTAGTATGATCATAAACGAAGTAGTTTAAATGAAATGTTTATTATGTTTAAAGCAGTGTGGGGAAAATAAAATTAAATGACTAAGTTGGTGCATCAAATGAGGCAATTTGGCTACGTGATTATATCAGATAAAACCGTAATTGAAATTTTGAGTATTGCGTTTTATTTTATAAAGGGGCAAATCGTACAACTATGCAAAAAAAAACAACAACAAAAAACGCACCACTACAAGAAACATTAAAAAAAAGGTGTGTGTGTGTATTTCTATTAATGCTCTCAAATAGAGGTAAAAGTGCAAAATTGTTACATCTCAACCTTAAAAGTTAAATATGTGGTACTACAGACGTAGTGCGCCTTGGTTTGTTGACCTCAGCCCACATGCGCAAGGCAGAGGTGGACGAGATCCTACAGCTAATACGGTGAGATGATGTGATCAGCGCCATGCTTCCCCAAGTCGGAACGTTGGTTTCATAACCTACAGATCGCGACTTATCCTCACTTCTCAAGTGCATCACGATTCTGAATAGGCACCGGTCCTAAACATGAGCCTATAAGGGTGAGCTCAAACCGACGCGCATTTTGGGGCCAGGAATAAGAGCCAACCCAACTAGGTCAAAACGCAGGACTTTATCCATTTTAATTTAATAAAATTAAACTAAAAGCGACTTTAGTCTTCCAGACTGTTTGCCTAATGGTTGTAGTGCGGAGGGAAGAAGAAGAAAAAGAAGATAGTCACATTCCTGCAATCGTCTCGATAGAAAGATGAGCATCAATATAGGGAAAGTGATAATTCTTTCAAGGTTCCAGTGCACCAGTTTGTCTTTAGTCACGCTTAGCGAACTTACGCTCATATTCGGGAGACCTCGGGGTCATTATGACCAAGAGCTTTTGTGGTTCACCCTGTTCGTTAAGCAAATACTAGGAAGGATTATTATACACCAGGAATTTTCGCGTTCCTTATTCCCTATGATTTCAATGTTTTCTTCATTTTCAGAGTTGGGGCCGGGTGCGCTGGATATGCGACATATGACAGTGTATATGTTTGATGAAGTGTTGCTATAATATCACCTGGTATAGAACCCTCTACCTGTGTGGATACGGAGGAACCCTTTGTCCCAACTTGTTCATGACGACAGGGGAGCATTGAGAGGTTCTCTGTCCTATCTGGCCGTCCACATCCCTCCCACACGGTGGTAACATAGATGCAGTGAGTCAGTTACTGACTGCAGTGCTGAATCCTACTTCGCTCAAAACCTGTACCCACGTTCGTGTCAGTTAGCACCAAGTCTACTTGGTTCACTTTATGATAATGTGCCTTGAGTAAAATATTGAATATTCCTACTCATTGTGGCAACAGCTGGGAGAAGCTAGCTGCCTTAACTAGCATTAAACGGACGAACTTCTTTTTTTAAAGCTTGAACAATATTTAATTTCATTTAACCCCTTATTGTTTAGTCATAAAAGATGTTAAATTGACCTAAAGATATTTTTATGTTAAAATTCTTCTCACTTTTGGAATAGTAATTTCGTAAAGGCTTTCTAGATAAGTCATAGTAATAGATGAAATAACATGTGATAAGTGTATCACGGAAACAGCAAGAAACTCGCCAGCGTGTTCCTGATTTCTTTAACAGTTTTCTCTACCGCGTACCTGCTAACTAGAGGGAGGATAGGATTCCACCCAAAAAAATCTGATGTGTTACACTCACATGACTTTCTCTACTCTTGTACAAACTAAACTATTTATACAAACGCTTATTCTCCATCTACTTCATGTTAATCGAGATAAACATTTGCAGAGTCTATCTTATTGTTAATTTTCTTGTAGATGTAAGGGGAATATATATTTACAAGGGCAATATAGAAATACAGTAGCCTTTAAGCACATACATATCTCTTAATAGCTGGTTGCTAGGTGCAGCACCATTCCCTTTCCCACAGATTAATACTCTTTGCATATCCAAGACAAAAAAATGAATAAACGAATTCCCATTTGAGAAAATAAGTATTGAAAACTTTAAGGGAATAACAAGTAATATCTCGAAAATGGTTCACTCAACGAAAAACATGTATATGACATAAATTGTGTATTTTAACGCGATCTACATTTTTTGTGTAGTAAACTTTTGTCTATCTCTTATGGTTTACCAGTTATGCAAAAGTCGTTCACAATGAAGAATACTTTTGGAGACATTCCCAGGAAATTCAAGATATACATTTTATTTGTCATAAAAATATCTTAAACATATGATATTTTAATCAAAATCGTTAGAGCCATTTTTGAGAAAATTAAAATTTTCGAAAAATCTTCCATGCAAAGGGTAATCTGGGGTGGGGGGATTTTCTTGAAAACCTTCGTGTCGCATCCTTGAAAGATACTGAACCTAAATACCAAGTTTGGTGTTTATCCGACTGTTCGTTTCTGAGTTATGCTGTTCACAGACAGACACACAGACAGACAAACAGACACACACACACGGACATGTTTCCAAAAATCTGATGTGTTACACTCACATGACTTTCTCTACTCTTGTACAAACTATTTTTACAAACGCTTATTCTCCATATGCTTCATGTTAATCGAGATATCGAGATGTCAATCTTATTGCTAATTTTCTTGTAGATGCAAGGGGAATATGGTAGGATTTAAGCGATAGTCGAATATTTTAAGCGCTGGTTGCTATGTGGCGTATTCCATTCTCTTTGCATGTCCAGGACATAAAAAAATGAATAAGGAATTTGAGAAAAAGTATAAGTATTGGAAAATTTAAGGGAATAACAAGCAACATCTCGAAAATGGTTCACTCAACAAAAAATATGCATATAACATAAACTGTGTATTTTAACGCGATCTACATTTTGTTGTGTAGTAACATTTTGTCTATCTCTTATGGTTTACCAGTTAAGCAAAAGTCGTTCAGAATGAAGAACACTTTTGGAGACATTCCCAGAAAATTCGAGATATAGATTTCATTTGCCATGAAAATACCTTAAACATATGATATTTTAATCAAAATCGTTAGAGCCATTTTTGAGAATATTAAAATTTTCGAAAAATGTTCCATGTAAAGGGTAGTTTGGGGTGGGGGGATTTTCTTGAGAACCTTTGTGTCGCATCTCTGGAAGATACTGAACCTAAATACCAAGTTTGGTGTTTATCCGACTGTTCGTTTCTGAGTTATGCTGTTCACAGACACACAGACACACACACACACACACACACACACACACACACACACACACACAGACACACACACAGACACACACACGGACATGTTTTCAAAAATGCTATTTTTGGATTCAGGGAGTCTCAAAACATGTATTTCCGGTGAAATCTCGGTATCGAATTTTTGGGTGGAATACAATACTTCCCCTACTTACTATACGTAGTAGAGAAAGTAAAAATGTTTTTTTTGGATTCAGGGGATCCCTAAACATGTATTTCCGGTGAAATCTCGGTATCGAATTTTTGGGTGGAATACAATACTTCCCCTACTTACTATACGTAGTAGAGAAAGTAATTAGATACTGAGATTTCAATGGAAATGCATGTTTTGAGGCTCCCTGAATAAAAAAAAAGGTGTGTGCATGTATCTTTGTGAACAACATAATTAAAAAACGAAAGCAGGATAAATACCAAAATATGACCACCTAGGTAGTGTGGCGTGTCTACCTCACATTACAGAGGTCACAAGTTCGAATTTCGGTTAGGGCTGGCATAGGCTGGCAGAGACGCTATAGAAAGTGCATTGAAGTAGGATACTTTGAAATATATTATGTAAACATTGAAATGGAGTAATAAGCATCTGTGTAAAAAATCAGTCTGTCTTTGTTGATCAGCTCTCATATTTAAAATCTACACTAACATTTTGGAAATACAATTAAGAAGGAAAATAGAAGTCAGTTGTATGATGAATAAGCAGCCTTCCGATCGGGCCACCAAATACAAGATCACATAAGTTGTATTAGAGCTGTAGTTATAAAAACAAATAATACTGGACGATAAGCATATTTAGCCTTTTTACATCTGGCTGCCGCATTTGATTCTGCCCGTCAAAAGATATTGGATATCTTTAATAAACATTGGGACATCGAAGAAGCTATTAGAGCTATTCAAGGAATATATATTAATGTTTATGGAAGAGTACGATTATATGGAAAACAAATGGACATTTCAGAATGAACGAAGGAATGAAATAAGGAGATAGCGTTAGTCCAATACTATTTATGGTATTTATGGATGAAATAATTAACCATTGTAAGAGAAGAAAAAAAATAAAGTGGGCAATTGGAACTTGAGACAAGAATATTCACAATCACATATCTATGCTGACGATATAATACTAATTAGTAATAATACTCAAGACTTACAACTAGGGGTAACAGAATGGGCAAATATACTTGGAGAGAGAGTTATGAAAATAAATATAAATAAAAGCAAAATGATGTAGATAGGAAAAGATGAAATATAAATGTAGAATGGAAACATGAAAAGTTGGAACAAACAGATATAATAAAATATGTAAGTGTGCAATAATTTCTACTAATAATATAATAGGTGATGAAATAGATAAAAGAATAAATAAAGCTGACAGTGTCTATTAACAGATCTGTAATACTATAATTGGAAAGAAAGAAATTAAAATATATAAAACATTATATTGATCCGCCTCATTGTATGGAGCGGAAACGTGAGTAACTTAAATAAACATAAAGGTAGAGTAACATCCTCAGAATTGAAATATTTAGATACATTCACTGGAGAACAAGAAATGATAGCGTTAGAAATATAACCATTAGAGAAAACCTAAATATGAACCTTCAGTGGAAGAGATAGAGAAAATAAATTTAAAACGGTGCGATCGCCTAATCAGAATGTATGATCAGCGTAAAACCAACTAAGGATTTGAAGCAAGATCATCGGAGGGAAGCAGAAGACGGGGAAGACCGAGAAAGGAATGGAATCATCACATTAGAGAGATATCAAGAAACAGAGGGATAGAACTGAATGATCTGAAGAGAATGGCACAGAATAAAGAACAGTATAGAAAATGGTTAAAAGACGCGAAGGGGAAGGTAAAGAAGTGACAATATCTCGTTAAAAATTTGGATTAGTATTTCAAGGAAGCGTGATTTTTATTCTCATAATATCTACCTTAGTTTGTATTGTATTATAATTGTATTGTTCCTTAGGAAATGCAACTATGTGCTGGATATACACTTGAAAATAGTAATTGAAATTTTTGTATGCCTGTTTCAGCTTCGATTTCTTAACAAGATCGCATCTATAGTGCTTTCAATTCAGAAAACTCTCACAACAGATTTAAATGATTCGTAACCATACATCTTATTTGTTAAAAATGTAATTTGTTATAGAATATTATATTCTGAGTTAAATCGCTGTCAACATTAGTTTACTTCGCCTATGCCCATATTGAGTATATCAGTAGTCATGCCTCGGAAACACGAGCTAATAAAAGAGGAATCTGGTTTATTGCTACTATCTTACAGTTGGAAAACATTTAAGACTATTTTACTTGAATCGTGAGTGTAAAGCGGAGCACGTTCGATAACGCCAAGGACTTAAAAAGGAACGAGCTTACTGACTGATACCTTAGAGTTGGCATCCGCTCTTCAAAGATGAAGATATTGGTAAGCAAAAGTGTAACAATACTTGGAATAGTGCAATAAACTTAGAATTGTTAATGATTATGTAGCAGCGCCTTCGAAAGAGAGAAAATAAGATTTTATTGTGGCTCGTAACAGTGCTGTTACTATAAAACGGTTATAATCACGTTAGTATTTAATATGTGAAAAAGTTTCGTCTGCTCTAACTGATCACCTGCTTCCTCGGATGGAGTTTATGTTTACTCCTACATTACTGGTAAATATACGCCTGTTGTTGTTTTGGCCTAGTATAATCCTGATGGGCGGGAAGGACACATACCGAAGCGCGTATAAATTAGTATTATAACGATATTATTACTAACAGCATTTGGGTAAAAACGGTTTTTAATAATTTGCTTCTGATTGCTTTCACTGCAATGGTATGAGAGATATGCTTATATTTGCTACTTATAAGTTAGGTAGTTTTCCTACCCTACAGACTGTCCAGGACAAAAAAAAAAAATCAGCAGTGAACTTCAATATCATCAAGCGAGATGGCTTCGAGGTAATGTGTGAGACTCGCATTCGGTAGCTCCCGAGTTCGATTCCTGTCGACCGCTCATTCTGACTTTGGTTTTTTATGATTTTCCTGGTCGGTAAACGAATGCTGGTGTGGTTTCTCATCTACCAGGATTTACTTTCCATCATTTTCCTTTTATTCAGTTTCTTTCTCATCTTCCAGGTGTGCTTCTAGGTATCGTGGCATATGTCGGTGCCGGACAGATGGCGCGGTGCTTGCTCATAGGAAAGAGAACTTCCCATTAACACTAGATGGCTGCTTGGTCGACGGATCGTTCACGCCTTCTCTAGGTCGCTCCAGCAGTGGGAGCGTCTCTGTGGCGTGTCTGCCTGCTGCCTGTAGTCTGCTGTGGTTCCTTCAATAGCAGCCGCAATGGAGCGGTGCGATGCATTGTATAACCTACCTATACATTTTAATATCACGGATTTATACAAATATGATATATAGTTTGCGGCAAATGACACTGAAACTTCTACAACCTTTGATGTGTGTATCTCTTGTTATATGATGGACACCCAGGCCATACTGTACTTATCTCCAAGTGTTTTTCGGCCTGTCTGGAGTGACAGTTGCAACTAAAATTCTTCAAATCCGTCTCTTAAGTCCTGTAAAAGATTTCAGTTTATAATCCAGCTGAAATTATATCAATTGATAATACCAAACATATGAAAAATGGAACCATTGCTAAAATGCTTCTACAGAAATCAATTGCCATTATCTATTTTCGACCACATATAAACCTTAAAGACTGCAGTGTTTCTGTCCTGAATGTTCTATAAATATACTCGGACATCAAGTTTTCTTCAAAAGCTCAATGCGTTAACTGAATGTGTTAGGCTTTTATTAATCAGCAGATTGCTGCTGCTGGAAGCAGCTGTGGCGTAGCTTGAGACTGGGTTCTGGGTATACTGGATTAACTGAATTTAGGGTTTCTTAAATGATGCACAAGTTCCCATACATTAGTGTTTCATAAAATAGTGTGAATTCTCCATATAGATTATATTATTGCTATTATTATTATTATTATTATTACTATTATGTAGTTGTTGTATTAGTAGTAATTAACATCACTGCTAACTGCTGAAATTAACTGAACATACATTTTAAACTAATCTAGATTATAAAATATAGCGTTAGGTGTAACATAAAATGCTGACAAACCACTGTTTGATTGTAAATCATGAAAAAAATGTAGGTATTCACTTAAATTTTCTTGTATATAAGCTCCAGTCGGTGATTTCTCTTCTCCGCGAAGATGCCAATCACACGTTCTTTACAAGTATGGTCACCACATATTTCACTTAATAACTGTTTTTCACTTGCTAATGTCGCTAAACATGAGAGTCTTTGGTTTGTCGTTTGTCCTCAAATAAATTTTAATTATTTTAAGCCTGCTCATACTACCTTCACTGTCGGCTGTAGTGACAGGCAATGTTAACACTAGTCGCAATAATTTAATGGCCTCTGTGTACACCTTATCCAAATTATTGTTCACCAAGTAACTCTAATCTAATAACTCTAAAAATTGCCTTTGTTAATGAGTGTTTAATAAGTAATCTAACTAAATCGTTGGAATTGTCCATATTTCTAAAATTCATATATAAAACACACACAATGAAAACAACAAAGATTTACGTAAAATTAACACTGTACTGCACTGCACGCACATAATGCTGGTTCACCAATAACAGGAATGAAGTGCCCTACTCTTGTCTCCAACCCCTATTGTTCTGTTTCCTGACCTTCGAGAGAGCAGGTACACAGAGACTAAACACCTCAATAAACGTGTTAAGTCTCTGCTGCTGCCTTTGTGCCCTTAATGCATAACAAAATATAGGCATGTCTCCCTACAACGAGGGGTCGTAATTTAGTGGAAAAAGCTATATAACTCCACCGTTGATGAGACTTACACTGGCTCAGCCATCCAGTCTCTACTCGACTGTGCTGCCACATCATGAGATTTCGAAGCTACATAAGTACGCAGCACTACAATCTGACACTGAGTAGCAGTAGGGGTTGGGGTAAGTAGCGATGAAGGTGATTGTATTATTTAGTTTTTCATCACTTGTTTGAGCTGTCTTAATTTATATTTTAAAAATGTACTTATGTTCTTGGCAATTCTTTTAGGTAGACTCAGTCTCAAAGTGTATCCTTACGCTACGCCACTGGGACGCAGCTGTAAACATGCGATGAAAAAGAGAAGAAAAATAATAAGATGCCGTAATTTGGGTAGACATGAGCATCTAGATAGTGATACGGATAAAAGTGGCCCGCGTAAGTTTAGAGTAAATACAGACAAAGGAATGACAAACGAATTGCTGAAATGGACTCACCATTCATTTCAGATGTTGAAAGTGGCCCCCTGCAGCATCAATACACAGCTGTGCACATTTAACCATATTCAGATAAGTTCTGATGTCGATGGCAGCATCTTCACGGCTTATGTTGTGTTTTAGTTCCTGTATTGTGTGTGGATCTGTTTCAAAGACCTTGCTCTTCAAATACCCCCACAGGAACAAAATCACACACTGTTAGATCCGCTTTTTAATAACCTCTTTACTTACTTGTGCCTATTGCACCAATTTCTGTGTAGACGTCTTTGGGCTTTGAGTAATTCTATGGCGTATCTCCTCAATAACATCTTGTGTGTTAACCGAAGGAATATTTTCTCGTTTTACATTCTGCACAGTTCCTTTAACGCGTCATTTTAAAACTAATTTCTGTATTGCACTCTTCGCCGGCAGTCATCTACCCGAAATTTCGCGGGTTTCCTTAATAAAACCTATTTTTTCACATGCTTTCACAATTTGAATTCTTTCCTGTATCAAGAAAGTCATTTTCCAGAATGTGAACAGCACGGTACATGAACTGATGAAATATACTGAAGTCCTTACAAAAGAATACCAACTATCGATTATTCATATTGCATAAAATTGCACGTTGTTGTATTATAGATCGATTCAATTTTAACAACCAATTTTAACAGAAATTTATATTCATACACAACGGAAATTTCGCTTTTGCATTCAAACGGAGACGGGCCACTTTTATCTGCGCCATCATGTAGTACAGCAGCTATCTAACAGTAGGGGAAAGGTACCTATATTGAACTACTTGAGCCTAATTAGTAAATAATAATTATATTTTCAAATCAAAAATTTCAGAAACACTAGCGTTAAAGTGAAAAATGCTTGCGCTATAAATACCCTCAATACAATTTAAAATTAATACAATTATCAAGTAAATAACATTTAAAAAGTGAGATTATGTAAATAGGTTCAAATTAGGAACGTGGTCCTTAAATTGAACCACCCATGTCTTAAAATGAACCACATACTTTTAAGTTTAAAAGTATTTTTATTAATACTTACAACAAAGTTTGTAATTGCAGTTTCATCTCAATTAACAAGAAGACTCTTTCACTCAAGGCGTGTGTAAGACCAGGTTGGAAAGATAGAATCAGATTGAAAAATTCAATGTAATAGCCGAGATTTGAACTACGGATCTTCCAGTTTACGTCCAGGTGGCGCCGCGGTAACGCGTGAAACTCGCTTTCCAGAGATCCCTAGTTCGCTTCCCGGTTACCGCCCAATCTGACCCACGTTTTTTTTCAAGAGTTTTCCCGGGTCGTCAGGCGAATGCTGATATGATTTCTCTCAGCCCCCGAATATCGTTCCATTCCTCATTTCATTCATCCTTAACCCCGTTAGTTCTGTTTCAGGATTGGAAGTGTCGGCGATGGTATTCCGGTGCGGCGTGGCACAGAAAAAGGATTGTCTCTGTGGGACCTTATCCGTCTCTCGGTCGTCGGCTGGTTGCCAGGGTATAAGGACCGCTTCTTGGGGTGCGTTGGACCCTCTCTTTGGGGTGGGGTCCCCGGTTTGCCTGCCCAACTGTCAAGGATAACATTCAATCTGGAAATTTTAGGAACTTTGTCATTGCTGTGCCGTCAATCCTGGTTCCGGCCTCTCGGTGTCTCTCACCTCGTCAATCCCTCCCGGAAGCGCACCCTCGAGCGTCACAAGCACAATATCCTCATTCACTGGATCGGGGTCGAGTCCCCTCCGTTAGACATTCCATTCTAGACCAGAGAAGAGAAGCATTTTAAGATTTCAGAACGTGAATCGCAATACAAAGCCTTTTTTTGGGGGGGGGTCATCTTCAGATTTGTAACTTGAAAGCAATTTAGTTTTCAGAATAGAGTGCTTTCAAATGAACCAATTGCAACAAAAGCACATCAACCTATCTGCATTAACACTTCGGGTCACTATTTTGAAAATTTAGCTTATATGTTATCCTAAACGAATAAAACAGCTATATAGAAACTGCATATTTTGCGCTAAAAGTTATTTCCTCGTATTTATTAACATTTTGCATACAATACCTAAATAGGTGTTTTTACTCTACGTCCACTATACGACTGGCACGGTTTCTTTTCTTTTCACTTGTGAGTGTGCATATAAGGGGAATTATGTTTCAAATAAAACAATCTTTATTCGTTTTTCAGTAACAAACGCAAAATATATCTCATTTTGAAGAAAATTTAATGTTATACTTAATTGTTTCCGAACTGCTTCAACAGTTTGACATTAATATTACTTTTGCTGCCATATTTTTAAAACATTACTTGAATATTATCAGAACTGAATGTGCCAACTGTATGGAACTACATACTTAGCGCTAAACGTTGTGATCGATATCTATGGTAATTAAAAAGCAAAACAAACTTATATTCAAGGTAATAAATACCCTCGGAGCGCACGTAAAACGTTCTATTGGTGATAATTATGAAACTGTTATTATTAATATTATTATTTATTACTAGCAACAAACGTTAAAAACAAGATATACATTATGCGAACCTTGTTTCTCAAGAAAATTACTGACTCTTAGACTTGTGTAGCACCTGCATAGAGTGCAATATTTGATTTTTAAACAACATATTATGCAAAGAATATGTTAATTTATTTCGCTTGAATAGTTCTAGGAAAGAGAAAAGTATTTAGTTTCGTCTTCTTTCTTCTTAGAGTCAGGTCGCTGAATGCAAACACAGAAGTAAATGTGACCTTTGAGACGATATCGGCACGCTGGCTATAGCCAGGCATGACTAGTCGAGAAGAAATTTCTTCCCCCTCTTCCTCTACACCCCTTGGCCTATCGGAAAACATTTGAAGCCCACTGTACCTGTTGTATGCAATGTTTCCTCCACATCTTTGGCAATATTCCATCATTATTATCTGCGCTGATTGCAAAATTTCTTCTGGTTTTACAGAATCCATTTCTGAGTCATTAAAATAATCCGCAATTAGATTAATAAATATAAGACCTACGCTTAATAATTTGTATCGCAAAAACAAGGATGGGAACAGTGGAGCGTTAAAAATATTTTATTCCACTGAGTGTTATGATCTTGCATTCTAGTATGAGTAGCTCGTGTTAAAGGCTCTACTTTTATTGCCAGCTGTATAAAATGGATAACTTCATGGCTTTTCCTTAATGGAGAAGATAGCCCATGAATGTTTTCAGTGTTCACTGAGTGGTAACGACGTGTGGAACAAATTAGAATAAATTGAAAGAGAAAATAGAAACAAATGTAATGAGTGGAATAGATGTTATGTAGTTTTAGCAGTAAATAGTGAGGGTGCAGTCTATGAAGATAGGTATATCTCGAATGAAAAAAATTACTTTTTAGAATTGTTTTTTTCTTTTCTGATCCACTGTATTTTACGACATTCACAGTTTTTTCTGATGTTAATTTAATGACATCCTTAACGATAACGCTCAAACGAAAAGTTTAATACAACAAAACTAAAGTTTTTCATCGCTTTTAAGGCTTTGCCACTTTTATGATTAATTACACCTGCTACGCACTCAGCCATGATCGCGGCATAAACAATATTGCATTTGCACGACCGCTGTTTTGCTCCAGTAAACAACGCAGATCAAATGGCTGCATGGACATGATAATAAATAGAAGATAAGTATTTACATTATGTTAAACGAAGCAACTATTAAAATATTATGTTTATTTACCGTCTTTATTACTTGAAGTACAAAAAGGGTATTAATACATCTAGGATACTAACTATTTTGG
This sequence comes from Deroplatys truncata, assembly GCA_030765065.1. NCBI lineage: Eukaryota > Metazoa > Arthropoda > Insecta > Mantodea > Mantidae > Deroplatys > Deroplatys truncata. The sequence goes on from CM060980.1 coordinate 89,259,245, forward strand.
TTAGCTTGAAAGCTATGCTCCGGCTAAAGGCATGTGCGTTTGTTTACACCAGGACATTTTCTTGTGCTGGATTGAGTGTAGGAGACAATTTTCACCTTTTATGTCTACATCAGCAGTCCAAACCGTGGCTTAAATCTTATCGCAGCAAATCATCATTACTAAGATCACTGCTTGGAACAGCACAATGGTGTCGAATTTTAGTGTTTATTAGCTAAAACGTCGTAGAGTACCTTCATTTACTGCCGACTTTGAAGGCGTTTTTCGTATCATAGGTTGGCAATACTGATGTCTATCCTCTCACGAAACGTTGGGGCCAGCGACGAAATTATAGTGATGGTAGTTCGCGAATGGGTCATTCAAAATAAACGCTTCGCCCTTGTAAACTAAAAAATCACTTTTCAAGAAATTGAGAGTTGAAATCATTCCATATCCCCCAAACTTCATAAAATGTACAAGTCATTAGTTCTACTGGTATTTGCTGCTTCTTATCTTTAAACTAGACTAATACGAAAAAACACAATTATGGCTAGTCGCCATGAATGCGAGTTTTTAGGAGCGCAAATTTATTATAGCGTTAATTCCCCATAAGACACTCGGTCATCATGGCAGGGTACTTATACATAATTTATTGTTTCATATTTCTTAAATCACACTAAGAAACTTTTCTTGTGAATGATAAGTTCAACATTTTATAGTATCCAACACGTCATTAAGGAAGTATTTCACTGAAGCGATTCACAGTAATGGATAATGCAGCTGATAAAAGTCAAATGGTTCGACATCACTATATATCACGATAATTTAAATTACCACGTGGATGCATATTATAGTAGATGCATGAACTAAACCTTCATTTGTTACGGATAAGGTTTTTATCGTTTTTGTTATACAGAGCTCTTGCGCGGCGAGGTTTACAGTAAGAGTTTTACTTGACTAAGGTATCTAAATAATTGGGCATGTAAACGTACACGTAATAGACTTTTATTACAATTATTTGTTTCAGAAGTATAATCCGACACAAATCAAGCTATCTGAGCAATTTATGAAATTTAGAGGAGTTATTTTAATTTATTCGTTGCTCAGGGAATTAGGAAAATCGTATTGCAAAAATATATTAAAACAAATTGATTTAATTCTGTTTGTTTGATCTCTAAGACCCTAGATCTGCGCTTGAATAGCATTTATGTACAATTTCTTATATGTCTTTGCTAACATTTATTGTGGGCAGTATTATTTTTACGTATGATATATTTAGTACTTTCCAAAATGGAAGTTTGGTAATGTTGGAATGTTGGTAATGAGGGTAAGTTTAATACAAAATGTTTGACTCCATTGTAGCCATTGGAAACCATTAAACGGTTGATCCTTGTTGGAAGTAGCATAATTGCCTTGTGAGTTTAATTGAGGTTATGCGATGTATAGTATTACGATTAAGTTTAATGGCAATTTCTTTGTACAATTCCTTGCATAACTTTAACCATAATAAAACGTCAGTAAACTGTTGATTTTTTAATATTTTTGCTAACTCATTAAAATATATTAGAAAACCCGAGGCTAACATCGAATATGGAGTGTAAAATGCAATGCAGGTTTTGCTACTGCGCAAGCGGCTTTCCTTGACGAAGCTCTTAAAACACCTTTCCTGTGTTTTCTCGAGCGCTCAGCTTATGTAATTGTAGCGGAAACCTTTCATTATATTTGTAATATGCTTTTTATCAGACTTTCTAGGCTGAAACGTGTTTTAATACTGCAATAAACTCAATGTTCATAAATATTTGGGTACAAATCGTCTCTTCAAATCATTTAAACAGACCTTCTTTAGAATTATAACATAACGTACGCTGCATTGGTAAAAAGGTTTACTTAAAATAAATAACTTAAGCAATTTTATAGGATTTGCTTTTGGTTGTATCGTTGGGAACATTTGCCATTATTAGGCACTATGTCTGTGAAATGCATGTCTAATATTTACAAACGAAATAACTAGCATGGAAATTAGAAACCGGAAACGCAAAATAACTGTGATTTCCGCATGGCCCTTGCGTCTTTCATATTCAACGTGCGTTGAATTGCTACTTAATTATATTATTACTACAAAGTTCCTTGCCTGAAATTGCTTGGTGTCTGCCATGATAGGGAGACGCAAACAGCAGCATCATCAGAATCTTCATATGCATACTAGTCTTATTGAAAGCTCTACAGCACATTAGATAAAATCCAAGCTTCCTTAAGTACAAGGTTGCCCCAAAATCGAGCATAGGGTATAGGAGGAGAGTGGGAAAGGAAATGACGTCATAGTTGCCGAATATTTCATATTCCCGCTAAACTGCTTATGAATTTTATTATGTATTTAAATGTGTAATGCCGAACGCAAGCTACTGTACTATTGATTGTGGAAATTTTTATCATAAACTAAAGGCTGTGTTGCGTTTAATATTCTATAATCCTTATGGCTCTTATACGCAATAGGAAATTGCTTTCAAAAGAGGAAATAGTTTCAATTAGAAGCAGAATTTTTCAACTTATTTCATTTACAGCACTTTAAACTTGTTTTTAGGGCAGAATTATTACAAATACCAATAAAATCCTAAGGAACTTTAAAATTAACAGTTACAGTTTTTAATTTTATGTTTGTTGTTACCGATATTCCACTGAAATACATATAAGCAGGCAGAGGAATTCTTAAGCAGTTAGCTCCAAGTTTTCTACACTCAAACTATATGTCAGCACAAAGTCTGTAAACAACTCCATCCATGAGTCACTGATTGCCGGATAAACACGGTTTGGTGAATGTGTACAAACGCCAGCGGTTTATACCAGGAATGAGGGGTGGTTTGTAATCTGCGATGTCGCTGTGTAATGTCCAGACTTCATTTCCTTTCGCTCTGGTTTTAATGCTTAGAAATTCCTATGCCTACATCTAAGATTCCTCTAACTTATTGCATTTGTTTGAAACTTAGCAGAATACTGACAACCGGGGAAACAGCAGGTGTTACAGGGATGAGTAGCTCAAAGAGAGATCACTCGGCTATGTTGCGTGCACGCTCCGGAAGGGATGCGGTTTCCGGTGGCAATGTTAACTCCAGATAACCCTGCGCCCATGATTTGAGCCCTTTATTCTATCCTAAGGGTTCAGCTTATTACAGCTGGTGGTGAAGTTGCGTCTTATTCATACGTTTTAAAAAAATTCTCGTCGTAACTACGAATGACGTGGGGATGTTCCAATGCGGGTGTCGTGGTGGTCCGTCCCTGTGACCTTAGCTTAAATATCCTATGCTGTGAGGCATTAGCGTTCTGTCAATCTAATTTCAACACTTTCCTGAGCGTTGCCTCACTCCGATACCTGGGTTTCGTTCCCAGCCCTGGGACGTTGCAATATGTAATTTTTTCTTATACTTGAACCTTTTATCTATATTTTCAAAAATTTACCCAGAAATTAATTCAATAATTTATTTAAAACTCACTTTGGTTTCTCTAAATATTTAAAAAGCAATGCAGAAGCGAGGTTATATCTCTGCTTACAACGTTCTAAGTTATTTTATTTCACTTCTGTAACTTACCGCGTTTAGAGGTAGGTTATGCGGTTAAATGTTTTGTTCATAACCATTAACGTTCATAATATTTATAATACACCCATTAATAATCCAATAGTTAAGCACAATCTGAAAGATGATGACTTGTTTCGCAACAATAAAAAGAAGTTCTTTCTCTGCACTATCCGCATTTAAAATTCCGTTGTTAAATTAACCCGTAGAATAAGTAAAACTGGTCTTGACACTAATCAAAGTAAATATATTAAGACAAAACACATGAATTTAATGTGTAGTTTTCTTTGTTGTGACAGATGGTTGTATTATCATCTCCCCAAGAGCTGATTGGTGAATGAAAATTGAGGCTTGTATATAACAAATCTTGTTTACCATCTACAGTGTGCTCTTTAAGTCCCTCCACAGTTCTCCCCCACAGTGGTATGAATCTAGAATTCATGAGTTTCTGATGCTATAGTGGTGAACTGGTTGGAATGATTTTGGAGAAAGCAGTAGAAAGACAGAACGAATAAATAAACGTCTTAATTAACCTCCTCATTCACAGAAGGCGTAGAAAATGTCCTCCATCATTGTTAAACGCTTTGATTAAAATTTATTTTGTTTCTGAATTAGTGTAATTTATTTTTGCCAATTTACGTTCATTTAATGATTTCTGATTATTTTTGTACACTGTTGATTTTGCAGCACACCAAAAGAAATAATCGAGGTCGACGTGTCGCAGCGTGATGAACCGAGCCAGTCTCATAAGATTTATTTACGTATTAAATCATAAACAGTCTCCCGAAACGGTAATATGAAATTTGGAAACTACTCTGTAAGCGTTTGCTTCCGTTTTTCTGTATGTTTATTATCTTCTCTAAAACATTCTCCACAATAACACACGCTGTTTCATCTAAAACATGTTTAACTTAAATTAAAACACATTTGCACACTGGCAGAGATAGTCTAACACTAACCATCATTCACAACCCATGTTACAAATGGATGGTGCTTTTGGCACAGAATGCTTGTGACCGCCGTGTCCTTGCTCCAACCGTTTTGTGAGCATACTAAAGGTCTGCGGTACTGTGGAGGGACTAAAAGACCACATTGTACTTTATTTCAGTAAACTTAACTTATTGAAATTTAACATAATTTTATTTCAGGTCTGTCTCTTAGTGTTTTTCGGCGCAGTATTGGCTGGGAAATATGAAGATATTGAAAAAGTGAAGTTCATCGACAGAATCAAAGAAATCAAAGTACCCGTTTCTGAACCTGTTCCGTACCCTGTGGAGAAATTAATGTTCTATCCAGTGGATAGGCCTTATCCAGTACCAGTTGAAAAACAAGTCCCTTATGCCGTGTATAAGGATCGACCACATATTGTGAAGGTACCAGAACCCTATGCCGTTTATGTGAAAGAGAAAATGCCATACCCTGTGGAAAAGAAAGTACCTTACCCAGTGGAAGTGCCAGTAGTTATTTCCAAACCTTATCCCGTAGAGGTGCCAGTGTCAATAGCTAGACCATTTATAGTGAAGGAAGTGGAGGAACGTGAAGTTAAGGTGCCTGTAACTGTGGAAAAAGCCGTTCCCTACCCTGTACCTAAACCATATCCCGTCAAGATTCACGATCCCTATATACAGAAGCTAGACACAAGCTTGCTAGATGAACATCCTCCCTTCCTTTTTGAACATTCAGACTTTGGTAAGCTAAGTGAACACGTCGATGTTCACGAGAAGATAAAGGACAGTCATCTGAGTATCGATACGAAGAAAGCGAAGGTATAACATGAAATGTTGGCATTCATAAGAAGAATACTACAAAATATATAGTACACTATATATTCAAATACTATAAAAATTCATATTTAGAAAATATGTAACAAACACAGTTACTGAATAAAGTTCTAAAAACTGAAATTAAGTTTTTACATATACCCTCTGACTTAATAACCTCACTATTTTCAACCAGGAAAAGATGTGCTTAGAAAGCAGTAGCGGTCTATGCCAAAGACCGTCGTGTTCAATATGGATATGAAACTACCCAATTATTATATTTTACTCGTTCCTAGTCAATTATGCACAGTCTAAGCCATAATAAAACATTACATGATATTTTATACTTCTGAGTTTTAAAAATTAATTCTTAACAATAAATTGAAATTGAAAAAAATCTGATGATACATTCACACGACTTTCTCCAACCTCTATTCTCTAGTGTAAGGGTGGCGAAAACGACTTCCTTCCGCGAGTCACCAAATATGCAACACGCACGGCGTCACTCAGCAGCATGTGAAAATCAAACGGACGGTTGTAGAGAGGGAACGTGCGCCTGCGAGTCAAAATAACTCGCGAGTCACGTTTTCAGCACCTCTGCTCTAGTGGGTATATAAACGCTTCTTATTAATGTTTATTTTTCTATCTACTTCATTTTAATCCAAATAAACCTTTGCAGAAATAGCTACATTGCACATTTCGTTATAGATACAAAGGAAACTGCCATAGTAGAATGTTTAAGAACCGGACGCTATGCGCGGCCTTAAAATTCCATACAATTTCGATGCAATCGCGAGAAACAACTAATATTGAAAGGACTTAAAGAATGACCAAGGAATGAACAATTCGAACCATTAATAACGGATATACCAGAAATGGCTAACGTCACATATAAAGTTATTTGGATGTTTTAAAGAGGTCTATGTATATTTCTTGTGAAATATGTTTCCATCTATCGTTTAACGCTTACTAGTTATAAAGATTATACAAAATTCTTTCCGAATGAAGAGGACTTCACAAGCTATTCCCAGAAAATTCAAGATATACAGTTTATTTGTTATTTAGATATCTTAAATACATAGTATTGTGATAAAAATCGTTTGAGTAATTTTTTAGAAAATCAAAGATTTCGAAAAATATTCTATGTAAAGTGTAGTTTGGTGGGGTAATTTTCTTGAAAATCTTCGTGTCGTATCTTTAGGCACAGAACCTAAATACCAAGTTTCTTTAATTAAATACATTAAAGCAAGTAAGAAACAAATCAATTCATTTGGTTTACTGTAATGTTGAGATTCGTATTTTATCTTCGCATTTATTGGCGGTGGTCTTAATCAAATTGTGTTTAACCGAGTTTTCGTTTTTGAGTTATGCTGTTCTCTCTCTCTCTCTCTCTCTCTCTCTCTCTCTCTCACACACACACACACACACAACACACACACACACAAAACACATATGCGGACGTTTTTTTAAAAATTCTTTTTGGATTCGGGGGGCCTCAAAAACATAGTTTCAGTAAAATCCTTGCATGGAAACTAACACCTTCTCTACCCACTATGTACGTGGCACATAAGGTAAAAAAAAATTAAAAATAAATAAATATCCAAAACTTATGTTTTTGCTTTCTCTTTGCCTTCTTTAAGGTAGGTAGCGGAATTATTATAGTCTATCACAAAGTTGCATATCGAGAGCTCACTAAAACACGTATTTTGAGGTCTATAGTAAGTAGAAGCATTATATTCCAACCAAAAATTGGATATCAAGATTTCATTGGAAATACATCTTTTGAGCTCCCATGAATAAAAAATTAGAAAAGATTAGAAAAAATGTGTGTGTGTGTATGTCTGTGAACAACACAATTCAAAAATGAAATGTGAGATAAATACCAAAGTTGTGAATCAGGTTACAATCCTTCAAGCTTGCGACACGAAGCTTTTCAACAAAATGCCTTCACCCCACACTACTCATTACATGGAACATTTTACGTCATTACTTTCTCTACTAGTATAGTAAGTAGAGGAAGTATTGCATGCCACCCAAAAGTTCAATGACGAGATTTCACCGCAAATACATGTTTTGAGGTGCTCTGAATCCAAATAAAGCATTTTTGGAAACATGTCCGTGTGTGTGCGTTTGTCGTATGTCTGTGAACAGAACAGCATAACTCAAAAACGAAAAATCGGATAAATACCAAACTTAGTATTTAGGTTTGGTATGTTTCAAGGATCCGACACGAAGATTTTCAAGAAAATCCTTCCACCCCATACTACCCTTCACATGTAACATTTTTCGAAAATTTTGATTTTCTCAAAAATGGCTCTAAAATATCATATGTTTAAAATATTTTAATGGCAAATGAAATGCATATATTAAATTTTCTGGGAATATCCCCAAGTCTATTTCATTCTGAATGACTTTGTCATAAGTGGTAAACCGTAAGAGATAGACAACATTTTACGTAACAAAAATGTAAATTTCGTTAAAACACGCAATTTATGCCCTATAGATTTTTTTTGGCGAGTGAACGATTTCCGAGATATTCCTAGTTATCCGTTTGAATTTTCCAATACATATACTTTTCCTCCAATGGGAATTCGTTATTTTTATTTGCTTATGTCCTGGACATGCAAAGAGAATGGAATGTTCCACATAGCAACCAGCTCTTAAAATATTTGACTATCGCTTAAAGCCTACCATATTCCCCTCGCACCTACAAGAAAATTAGCAGTAAGATAATTTCTGCAAATGTTTATCTCGATTAACATGAAGTAGATGGAGAATAAGCGTTTGTAAATACGCCTTGTACAGGAGTAGAGGAAGTTATGTGAGGGAAATACATCAGACTTTTTTATGTTCTGAATTGTGGCTCTAAATATTTTGATTTAAAATATTAAATATTTAGGATATTCACATGCATAATAAAATATAAGCCTACAATTTTCTGCGAAGAGCCTGAGAGATTCTCTTCATTGTGAACGAATTCCGTAGTGTTTTATAAGTAAACCGTGACAAACTTATGCACAAAATGTACATCTCATTAAAACAATTTATGTTTTGTAATAATGACGATTTCCTGAATATTTATTCCTTTTGGCTTGAATTTTCCTTTATCTTTATAAATTTATTTAAATATCTTTTATTTCTTGCCATATGATGCAAAGGGTGCGAAATTTTAAAGCTAGAATGTAATCACCCGCTTTTTAAACATTCAATTATTGCTTTAATTATTTATTTACAACGATCAATGTATAATTTAACATTAATAGCTGAAACATATCAGATGAAAATATCTACAGTGAAAACAAAAGTAATGGTATTCTGTGGAAAAGTACCTGCACGCAGCAAAATTTGTCTAAATGATACAATTTTAGAAAGGGTTGATGAATTTAATTACTTTTGTTTTAAACTTCCCTTTTTACCCCATCCAGGTATTCACAAAAATCTTTAAATTCAATAAATCTGCTTGCATCATCAACAATATAATGAAACTTTCCTTATCCAAAAACATACCCGTATTTGCCTGTACAATATATTGTCAAGATATGTTCTCTGTTATGGCAGCGAAACTTGGATTGTATGATCGTATGAAGGTTACCGCCGGTGAAATAAGTTTATGCGCAGAACAGCAGCTACTGTAAATGGGACCATCAACGAAATGAAGACATCCTACAGGAACAGGGAATGAAACCTGTCGTGCAGTGTATTCATCAATATCAAGAAAATTGGTTCCAATAGGATCCCCCCAGCGAACTTGAACTACAGACCATCAAGGAAAAAATTACTGGGTCGCCCTTTGAAGAGATGGCGGGAGAACAGTATGTAGAACGGAACAGACATTCTAGGCCTATCATCTGTTAGAAAGAAGATGATTATTATTTTTCAGTCTTCTGTAATTAAATTGTACCTACAATAAAATTTGCAAAGAACCATTTCCACGAACCTTTATAGGGATTAGCATGACGTAGAAAATTAAGCTTTGGTAAGAATTACTTCGCGTAAGAAACAAAAATAAACGATAGTGTGTAGAGAATATCGTATGACCCTAACGCACCATATTTTCCATTTGTAAAATGTTTACATCATTCCCAGGTTCTATAAATTTGTAATTTAAAAAAGTGATACGTTATATTCACAAGCCTTTCTCTAGCCACTACCTTTTTTACCTTCTCTACTACGTATAGTAAGTAGGGGAAGTATTGTATTCCACCCAAAAATTCGATATCGAGATTTCATCAGAAATAATGTTTTGAAGAACCCTGAATCCAAAAAAAAGCATTTTTAGGAAGAGTTTCCTGTGTCAAAAAACGAAAACTTGGATCAACACCAGGCTTGGTATTTAAGTTCAGTACTTTACAAAGATGCTACGCAAAGATTTTCAAGAAAGTCGCTCTGCCCCAGACTATCCTTTACATGGAAGATTTTTCGAAAAATGCCATTCTCCTAAAAATGGATCTAATGATTTCTATTAAAACATCATATATTAAAGGTATTTATATGAAGATAAAATGTATATCTTGAATTTTCTAGGAATAGCCTGTAAAGTCCACTTCATTTGGAAGAAATTTTGTATAATCTTGTATAATTGGTAAAACGTTAAGCGGATGACGAAAACGTACTATACAGAAAATGTAGATCTCTTTAAAACACGGTAATACATTTTTTGTGGTATAAGCTGGTTCTGAGATATCCGTTATTAAAGGTTCGAATTGTCCATTTCTTGGACCTTCTCTTATGGCCGAGTGCACCATTCCTGGCTAAGATAATATCGCGGTAAGGTTCATAGATTATCAGGATAGAGTAATATTTCTGTTGCACCCAGCTCGGTTTCGAGTGTTCCGACGTTTAATCGTGGTAAAATGTTTACCGCTCGCTGGCGAGCGGTTTCCTAAGAAAATCGCGTTAAAGAATCAACTGCTTTCAACATTCAGTTGTTTCTCGCGATTGCATGGAATTTTAAGGCCAGCATATAGTGTTTAGGTCTTAAACACTTGACTATCACTGTTCTCTTTTTATCTATAACGAAATGTGTAATGTACCTATTTCTGAAAGTTTTTTTTTGGATTAAAACGCAGTAAATAGCAAAATAAGCTTGTGTAAAAATATTTATATACCCACTAATAAACGATAGAGGGCAGAGAAAGGTATTTTATTTTTCCGTCTATTTTATGCTGATCGAGTTAAATATTTGCGGAAAAGGTTTCATTGTATTGTAGGTAGGGGATTGTCGTGGATGGGAATAAATAACAACACATTCAGTCACTTTTCAATACTCAGGCTAGCCAACTTTATTTTATATATCTCTTAATATACAGAGGGAAACATTGCATAGAGCAACAAAGAGAAACAATGCATAGATAATACATTCTTGGTTGCTAGAATGGTCACGACATATATGTAAAAGAGAGGGTCATGACTGGATTGTCCACATCCTCCGCACAATGATCGATCTCTAAAGGGACGACCAGCTGGATAGGACGGCTAATTTTTCTCCCCTTTGGAGTATGGAGAAGTACTCTCCATTTTGTTGTCCCTTCCTTCCAGCAGACCTTCAATGACTTCCTTCCTCCACTTGTGTCTCGGGCATAGGTACATTCTCTTGAATCAGGACATCTTCTTCGCGTATGATTTTTATTTTCCCTGCTCTTCGAACTTCGCAGAAGCTCCTCAGTTATAGGAGATATTCCTTTTGTCAACGTTTCTAGAAATTGTTGCTAAGTTTTAGTCACAGTCGGAATTCCTTTGCCACCTCCTGGCTTAATTCGACTATTTTAAGCTCTGGACCAATAGGAACAGTCCTCCTCCAATCGAAGTGCGCTGGAGTGAGTGCTTCCGAATCCTCGCTCTGAGTCTTGAGTTCACGGCGGTTTCAACGCTAACTAGAGTAGTATTCAATTGCTCCTCAGTAAGTCTGGATTATCCTAGCACTTTGCATAAATAACGCTTTGGGTGCCCAGCAGCCTCACAATCAAGCCGCCTGAGGTGCAACAAACTTCCAGGTTACACAATTTTTGGCGAGGAATTGGTGAGTGTGCGAGATGACAAGGTCTGACAAACTTCAGTGAGCTCAACGCTTGCAGCTTAAAATGTTTTGGCATTGTCCAACTACACCGTTTGGGGTAGATCTCGGGACCAATGAATCGCTGTAGTGCCATGAGCAACCGTTTGTAGTCGTATCCTGCACAATTCCATATGTAATGCTCTAGTGGTGGCAAATGAAGAGGGTAATGCATGCCTTAGTGTGTCCTGTCCCACTCTGATATGAAGAGGGCCAGCAAAGTCTATCCCGGTACTAAACATGGACTGAACGGCATCAGTCGGTCCGCTGGCAGTAGTACTTTTACCTGCTTTCTTCGTAGGTTGTTCAGAATTTTGCAAGGAGGGCGCTTTCGGATGGTTTGGTGACCTTTCAGAATCCAAAACTCATTTTGAAGTTCGGTCAAGACAACACGAACGCCAAGGTGATGCTGTCGATGTGCATATCATAAACAAGAAGTTCTGTAAAGTAATTGGAACCATCGAAGGGTAGTAGACGAAGTTCTTCTCTGCTAAGAGTAGAATTCTGCAGCCTACCACCCAAGCGAATGAATCCATCATATAGGAAGGGGTTGAACCTTGCAATTCTCGAGTCCCTCGGAAGAGCTAAGTTCTTCTGCAGTGCTTCAAATTCGGCCGCAAAGACATCTCCATGCACTACTCATCCAATGCATGCGAGCAGCAAAGCTATCAGCAGCAGTTAATTATCCTTTGGCCCTTTCCTTCCCGCGAATGTTCTGCAAGAAGAGAAAAGTTCACACCGTGGCACGAAGTAGTTTCCTTTATGAGCTGAACCTCAATACGTTAATAAGTCCGGCGGCAGAAGTAGTAGCAAAACTTGACAGTGATTTATTTTTCTCTGGGAGTGTTCTCGTAGTGAAGGTTCTGGATGACCATTTGTTTTATGTTGTCGGAGCCGTAATGGCCCATGCCACTAGACTCCAAAGTACGTATCTGGTTACCAAGCAGCCCTCTCGAAAGATGATTAGCCAGATTTTTGTCTACGGGGTAGGTCTCCATTGTGCAGGATTTGTGTGAGTGTATTTTAGTGACTCGGTTGCAAACAAAGAAGTTCTATTTGTTTGGATCACTTCTTATCCGCCCAAGGTCATTGTGGCATCTGTCCAAAGTGTTGCATAAGAGATGCCGCAACCGGTAGCTGTACAAAAGTAGGGAAGCAATCGTGTTTCCACCAGTTCTAGTCGCGGCAGAGTTAATCTTTTGAGAGGTGGCAGTCTGTCTTTGCTGCAGACTAAATGTATATAGATATCTTTTCCTTTGACTGTACGAGTGTAAAGGTCCGCCCCGTATACTCTCTCAGAGGCGTCACAATATACGTGTATGCTGAAGCTATTTCCTGCCTTAATGCCTATCCATCTCGGCAAAACTTTGTGTCAGGTAAGACATTCTTAATATTTAAACACACTAGTGATTAGCGAGATCGAGATCACTTGGTAGGAGTTCATCCTAAAATAGTGCACTCGTCCACGTATCTTGAAATATAATCTTCCCCCAACCAAGGATACCGGTGTCAAAAGATCCAAGGGATCATAAAACCTGGCAGCAAAATATTTTTAGTGATTGTTTGTCCCTCGACTTTATCAACTACTTTATCTTGTGCCAACGAGAAGTTATCACTGCCTCTAATCCAACGACTTCTAATATATTTGTGACGAGCAAGATTTCCCGTCCCTCAGTATCCGATATTTTAGTTCGCTGCGAAGAACTGGTAGCCCATTTTGCCATTGGGAATTTAATTATTTTTATCAGAGATGTGAGTTCATAATAAAGACTAGTTCGGTTGTTTTCATCTTGAGCGCCTGTACCAAAATCGTCCATAAATGTTTTCATGTATAAGTGCCGTTGCGTTGAGAAACTGCTGTTTGTAGTTGGATCCCAGTCCTCTTACTGCAGCCGACAGTAAAAATGGGCTGCAGGTGAGTCCGAACGATGGAGTAAAAAGCAATAAACAGCTTTTTCTTCGATCGCAATTAGCTCCTCGAGGTCATTTTTGATGACAGGATACCACAGATCGAGTTTCTATTTGCTGGGTTTTGAACTCCAAATTCTTTGCATGGCTTAAAATGAAATAAAATAACGGTGACTTATCACTTGAAAACATGTCTGTCTTAAAGCATTTGAAATTTGAAACCAATGGTTAATGCCACACGACGTTTTCTTTCATTAATTGTGTGTTTTAACGGAATCTAAGTTTTCGTATATAAATGTATCTTACGATTTCCTATTTATGAAGACTTATGCTACTTTACTTTCATTCCGGAGATTGCTCGGAGCCTATCTTGTCACTGTGAGTAAAATTGGTTACGCATTTTGGGAACAAAATTGATGTTTTAATTATACAATAAAAGAAATCTCGTATGTAGCCACACGTTTACTTATAATGCTCTTATACCAAATATGTACAGTACGTTTTAACTATCAAATACAAAAGGGTTTGGATACTTATCGAGGTATTCGTTCAGGGCAAGTGAAGTAACATGGTATTTGAAAAATTTCAGAAAGTGCCATAAAATAAATTAAAAAATGTTAACTAAGCACCTAATATACGATGCTAACTACAACGTTCTTTGTATTTAAAAATACAATAAAACGAATTAAAGGCGATTACGTTCGTAACAATTTATACACCGAAGATCAAAATAATCGGGGGAGTGATAACGTATCCTTGTGGAACTTATTTTTAGAATAAGTTATTCAAGCACTGCAATGCGGTGTTACACGTCCTTACTTCAGCGTAAATTATGATTTATACAAAAGAAGAATAATGAATTCCGACGAGACGTGTTTAAAGAAAAAATTGAAAATAAGTAAATAAATAAATAAATGTATGTATGTTTACTTCTATATTAGTTGTAGTTCTATTACACACCTCAACAGGACTTGTCATGTGTGTGTGCGCGTGTGTGTGCGCGTGAGTGTGATCTGCTGCATTCATAAAATGGATTTAATTCTTAGAAGAAGATGTATATATGTCTTTGAGAATTATTTATTTATTTACTGTGGCAGATCTAAGTCCATATGACCTCTTCCGCTCAACCACATACAACAATCCTGAATACAATATTCCGATCACATTAATAGATAAAATCTAAAGGAACACAAAGCAGAAATGACGCAAATATTAAAGGAACAGTAAAGTTAAGCTAATAGAAAATATAAAGAAACTAAGTTAATAGTAATTCATATCTTAAAAATATGGCATACATATGCTAAATTTATAATGAAAATGATATTTCTTCTAAGTTAACAATTACTTTTAACTAAAATCTGCCATCTATGACGAAAAGCATATAAAGTATGACAGCCCCTGACATCTTGTGGAAGTGAATTTCGGAGTCTAGCAACTTTCACAGTAAAAGGTAACGAATTTAGAGATGTTCAACAAAGTGGTATTGAAGGTATGTGACAATTTTCCAAGCGTGTATGAATTGTGAGACGAAGACAAACTTTTAAAGCGAGAAGCTAGGTATGTAGGGGAAGAAGTGCGATTAAGTTTAAAGAGAAGTAAAAGACGAAGAATGTTTCTACGGTCAACTAGATGGAACCATGACATCTCGTGGAGAGATGCTGTTATATGATTCGCAACGACATACATCACAGATATAACGTACACATGTATTGTGAGCTAGCTGTTATTTACGTGATGGATTAGACCTTAAATCTGTGAGGAGGGAACCACAATAATCGAGGTGGGGATCACTATTGTTTGTACCAAAGTCTTTCTGAGGTTCCTAGTCAGCGGCATATTTAAACGATTTAAAGTGTGGATTAAAGAATTTACATTAGAGATTAGAGAATAGAGATTTAGAGCATTTAGATTAGGGAATTAGTAAAGCTAAGAAACTTAAAGTCGGATGATTCAAAATTTCATACCTAAGTTCCGCATCTATAAGGATGTAACATAAAGATTTTCATTAGATTATTTCATCCTAAAATGCGCCTTACATTCAAAATGTTATTAGTTTTTAGTTTATCAAAACTACTTCAAATGTATTAATTAAACTAACTTGCTTAATACTAATATAGAGAATAAAATGTGTATCTTGAATCCGTAAAATTCGTATGAGATCCTCTTCATATATATATATATATACAGGTTGAATCACCTAAAATTTGCACCGCAAATATTTTGAAAATGAAAGTGCTATTGATGTGAAGTTTTCATAGCATTAATTGGTAGTGAGGGGCTCGTACATTTAGCCTATAAACAGATTTTAATAATACTGAGAAAGTGTATTTTTTGTGCCAACATTCAATTTTTTAAATGCAACAATGTCTAGTTATATCAACAGAATAAAGGTAGGCTAAATTAGAATGTCAGTGGCGTTTGTTACAAGATTCTAGCGCAAGAGGTTTACGAGAAATCTTATTTTGAAACTTTTACACACCGACACTTGTACAACCTGTGGTAGCTCAAACTAAAAAAAAAAAAAAAAAAAACAAATGGGAATTACAATACTTCTGTGGATTTTTACAAGTAAAGAGAACATAGTCCTGCAAAGGTTGTGTTCAAAATGACCACCGGCAGCATCAGTAAACGCTTCCAGTCTGCTATGAAAAGACTGCTGCACACGTTGTACCATTTCAGCGGAAATTTCAGAGCAGGCAGCAGCCATCATGTTGGTGCCACAAGTTCGTCCTAGTCTGTAAAGGAACGTCTTATAGCATCTGTGGCAGATGGTCTGTCAGGAGGCTGCGATAATTGTACGAGTTCATTGTTCCTTCTCTGAACAAAGGGACTATGAACTGATGGTTCACTATCCCACACCACACCTTTAAACTCCATGGATGCTGACGTTCCACCTGACGAAGCCAACGGATATTGTCAACAGACCAATAGTGCATGTTTCTGCGGTTTACCTGGCCATGATTAGTAAATGTGCCTCATCACTAAACAAGATACATAATGAATCTGTAGTATCATGTCTTAATGCCCATGTACAAAAATGAACACTAAAAATCATTTCCATGCAGCTCTTGATGGGGAGAGATGTGTTAGGGATGGAACATATGTAGATGGAGAATGCCCAGTACACTTGCCTGATTTATGTCACTTCCACGTGCGATTGTGCGGAAACTAATTTACGGATCTACTGCAACGGCAGCCAAAACATTAATTTGTGCCTCTTCTCCAGTCACTTATTTGTTTCTGTTACGTTTTCTAGGTGTTACAGTACCACTTTCACGTAATTGGTTGAAGAGGTTGATAAATAATTGTCGAGATGGTTGACGTCTACGTATTGGGATACGTTTCCGCATACACCGTACAGGAATGAACTGCATTCTTGCTATACTCTCCATACACCATGAGCATGTCGGTTTTTTCTACATTAGTAAACCCCATTTTCCACTCACGACTTACTGCTTGAACTGTCACAAACTAACTGACCAGAAAAGTCGCAATACAATCAATGAACAGAAAACACAATGCAAACAAACAAAACAACATCGTACCTAGCAACTAAGGAGGTTGAAAGGGACAAACAATAATGTTGGAGTGGAAAATTTTCAAAATACGATTTCTCGTAAACCACTTACACTAGAATCCTGCAACAAAGGCCACCGGCATTCTAATTTACACTACCTTTATTCTGTTGATGTAACTACGCATTGTTCTATTTAAAAATTTCATGTTTGCTCAAAAAATACACTTTGTCAGTATTAATAAAATCTGTTTATAGGTTAAATGTACGAGCCCCTGACTACCAATCAATGCTGTGAAAGCAGCACATCAATAGCACTTTCCATTTCGGAAATATTTGCGATGCAAGTTTTAGGAGATTCACCCTGTATACATACATACTATAATACTATAATCAGGAAAGTATTCTTATGTGGGGGTGGATGGTAGTCTCAAAAATCACTCCATAATTAAAAAAGGCCTGTTCTTCGTAGCAGATATAGAGCTATAGACAGCTTCTAATTTCAACCCCTAAAGAAATAAAAAACTAAAACGGCTGTATAAGGCTTAATGTTAGTGTACGAATATGTTGCAACCATAATGTAAGATGCTAAGATGGCTTTAACTTTTCATCGTGGTAGTGGTTGTTATTTCACAGAGAATGTGTATAAAACAACGCCGACCATATCTTATTATAGTATACAGTAAAGACAGTCAGAATGTGGCATTAGAGGGATGCTGAATAAAAGAGGAGCGAAATAAAAGACAATTTTTGCGAGTTATAGCCATGTGATTCGTAGCGTATTTCTTTAATTGACATTTTATCAAGCATACAAAAGTTTGCAGTGAAGTCAACATTAAAATCGTAATCAACTTCATTACCAACGTGTACTAAATGCATAAAGGGATAGAATTGTGTCCAGTGTTACATCCGACATTATTCAACCGATATGTTGTTATACCGATATACGCTTTTTGTTAAAAACAGACAATAATAATGTTTCGAGGGTTACAGATTGCGTACGAATTTCAAAATGTTTTATTTGCTGGCTTGGAGGGAAGGGGTATTACATGTTCATATACCTACGTTAGTTTCGCTCCTATTTCATTGAATACTTAAATCGATTTGTGGTTCCCAATGCAAAAATTGTGGAGTGTTCACGTTATTAAATAACTAGGGAACCAAAATAAGGTTTAAAAGTTTAAAATATATTTTTCTGTGTTTATCTAAAAATTATTCGACCAAGTATGGCCGTACACTTTGACAGTCAGTGTCGTCAAATAAAAAAAGAGAGAAGCCTACAGCACCAAAATGCGGGATTAAATATGGAATTCATATCTGTTTACTCTACTGCAATGAGTAGAACAGTAAAATATGTGACAAAGCTTTGAAGATATGCATCATTTAATTTTTTCGGTCATTTGATAATTCCCTAAAGAGATGTTTGTAGGCTATAGTTTTCCCAAAATTTAGAATATTGTTGGGAGGGTGTGAAGTTAAAGAGTGCGGCTGTACAACGTTCAACGAAATTTCACTAGCATTTTTGTGACTCTCATTAATTGTTTTATTTATTATTAGGAATGGCATTACGAAATATCAGACCTATGAATAGAAATCATAAAACGTCTTCCAAATCATTGTACAATAATTTCATACACTGTCTCTGGTTTGAGTGTTCAAAGTATTAAGCAATTCAGCCCAGACAACGCGGGGTACATTCGATTCCCGGTAAGGCGATGGAGTATTTAACTGGAATCACTCCTTATCCTAGGCAGAATCTGAAATATTAATCAGAGAGGTAGTGAGTGTATTTCTACATAAAAAATGTGATAGATACATTCACATGACCTTCTCTACCCTCTATCATTTTAGTCGGTGTACAAACCATTCTTAATAAAGCCTATTTTTGTCTACTACCTTTAATCCAAATAAATCATTGCCCAAATAGCTACATTACACATTTCGTTATAAATACAAAGTGAAAAGTGATTATCAATTGTTTTAAGAACTGAACGCTAGACGCTGTTAAAATTGCATAGTGTTTCCAAGTAATCGCGAGAAATAACTGAAAATCGATGGGACAATGACAAGTGTAGAACATTTTATGACGGATATTTTATGACGGCCATCTCAGAGACGGCATATGCCACAAAAAACTTTTTTTAAATAAATTGTGTGTTTTGAAGGGATCTTCATTATTTGTATGGTATGTTTTCGTCTAACGCTTAACGTTTACAAGTTAACAAGATTATACAAAACTCCTTCTGATGATGAGGACTTCCTAGGCCATTCCCAGAGAATTCAAGATAAACGTTTTATTCGACATGTAGACATTTTTCATATATAATATTTTATTTAAATCATTAATTCCGTTCTTAAAAGTAGCCCGCAAAAAAGGCAACCTGTGTTCTAGGGAAACCTATCCCTATCTATGCTTTTGAGCTTGCCAACAATGATGAATGTAGACTATACTTAATCTTACATGGTTGTTGTACAGTGTTGTAGAATTTGAACATTGGCGGTATAATTCAGAACTGCCGCAGTGCAATTGTCAGCATTATGGACACACTAAGGATAAATAACTGTTTTTCCGCTGTGTGCGACGGCTTGGCGATCACCGCTTCTCCAAGTGCAGTAAACCACCCACCACTCCAGCTTAATGTGAGAACTGTGGACAAGATAATCGCCCAAATTATGGGGAAGTCCTCACGATGTGGAACTCCCAAAACCCATTTCGCAACGACCTCAAGCGCAAGGTGGCTTACATCCACAACTTCAAAGTCAGCTACCGCAATCACAACCACGGCAACAACAGGCACTACGACGACAGCAGGTCAACAGGGCGACAGCAGTATTCACTGTGAAATACTTCTCACATCACCACTCAGCTTCTCTACTCCCAGGTAGTGAGATTTCAGACCCTTCTTCTTTTTATTCTCCTTCTCCTCCTGCCTCTACTTCAGTACATCCACAGAATGAAAAGCCTGCCAGTACCACCTCGACGTCTTCTTGGAGCTCTTTTGCAGATCTCTTCGCACAGCTCTTCTCGTTTCTCCGTCCCATTCGTTTTCCATTTCTGTCGCAAATAACACAATTAATTCGTTCTCTTATTTCTTTCGTGATTCAAAAAGGAAGCACGTGAACTTTTCACTCTTAAAAGATTGACTGACCTAAAGCTGATTTCTAACACATAGGCATGCGCACTAAGCGCGCTTCGTTTATTAGCTTTCTCACAATGCATAACATCGACGTCGCCTGTGTTAGTCAGAACCATCTGCTTCTAAATTAAGGCTTTACTCTGCCTGTTGCAATATATATCGCCAAGATCGAGCAACTACAAAGGTATCTGGAGGCGTGGTCACGCTAATCCGGCGTGATCTTATTCAGCATGCCATATTTTTATCAGGTGTCCCTGAACTAGAAGCGGTGGGAATCAAACTATCTGATCGATTTGGTCACACTGTTATGAGCACCTACATGTCTCCTAACCGGAAGCTTAACATTGACTTTTTTTCATTGCTTTTTCCGGCCGACGAGCAGTACTATTCTACTTGGAGATCTTAATTGTCCGCACCCCCACTAAGGTTGCCACTCTACTAATACCAATGGTGGACGTCTCTACAATATATTGAATGCGTGCGTATTATGCGACTTAGCTCCTACGAATCCTATTTACTATCCCAGCAATCCGCTGTCCAATAACGATATACTTATTATTTATTTCACAGAAATTTACATCTTCCAGCATTTGTAACCACCTTAGTCAAACTTGATTCCGATCATTGCCCAGTCTTGATTACTTTTCAACTCACTCCCAACATACTTCTCATAGCCTCACGGCTTATTAATGGTTGTGTAGAACTGGATCTAAATCATACTCATCTAGATTCAACATTACATGCAGCTCATTCCTTTGCCACTACGGCCCCTGATGCTGTCGTTAAACACCACTCCAAAACTACTGGTCACTGTGTGCGCATTTCTACTAGCTACGCAAAACGACGCTTCTTAGCCGCTTCCTTGCCGGCTGTTATCCTACATATTATTCGTGAAAAGAGCAGTTTTCATCGGCAATGGCAGCAGGAAAGACGCACTTGGCTTGCCGAAAACCTTATGGATTAATACGTTTCGTGAAAGCTGAACTTGAGCGCTATCGCCTTGAAACCTAGTATTATCAGCTACCAAGCATTTCATTCCATGATCACGCTCTATGGTATACTACAAAATGACTTCCGTGTGAGCTAATTCTCTCAACTTGAGCGCTATCGCTTTGAAACCTAGTATTGTCAGCTGACATTCCTGCTTCCCGCTTGAAACAGAGATTCATCCAAATCCGCCCTTATTTGACGCTGCTATTCGAGGAGTTAAACAACAACTCCATGCTCTTGACATCAACCCACTGCTCCACACAGAATCTCCTTCACGAGCCCCAATGAACTACAGTATTTACTTCGGCGCCTTCCTCTTACAAAATCTCCAGGACACGCTCTACTGCGTAATGCAGACCTAAAAAAGCTGACAAGTAGGGCACATTCTTACTTATGATCCAAGATTAATGTCTGTCTCCGACTTGTTTGATTTCGACTGAATTGAAGTTTACTCTCACATTAGTATTGCATAAACCAAACTAGCCTAAAAATTCTCCTGGCAGCGATCTTCCAATTAGTCTAATATTTAGATTTCGCCTTAAATATGTCTCTCAGAACAATGTAATTCCAGACTTCCAGTTCGGGTTCTCATCTAAGCATTTTACTTTGCATCAGCTCATACGTTTAACGCAAACAATTGTTCGTCTGCTCACAACAGGCTTAGGACTTCGATAAAGTATCACACGATGACTTAATCCTCAAGCTCTATCGCATCGGTCTCTCTCAATATTTACTTACTACCATCTGTAGTTATCTATCAGAACGCAGCTTTGCAGTTCGTATTAGTGGTATTCAGTCATGTTGGCGCCCTATTAAAGCAGGAGTTCACAAGGGTCGACGCTTGCTCCTATCTTGTACCGCATCTACACCTATGAATTTTCTGATTCGGTCTCTACTTCGATAGCCTTATACCAGACGATACTGTTTTATTCTACTGTCATGAGGATCACCCCGAGGCTATTCGCACAATTCAAGCTTCTCTTAATTGTCTAGCAGAGTGGTCTCACGCCTGGAGAATTTTTCTTAACACAAAAAAACTGAAGTTAAGATTTTTTCCTTACGACGTGTCACTAACCCCTCTACCCTGCATATTCGTATTAAACAAACCCTCACTCTACGATTTACACTATGGAGCAATGCTGGACACTTAACTCGCTTGACGTGCCCATTCCGATCGCCATATTTTATTAGCACCCAGAAAGCTTTCTAAACTCTATCCACTGTTTTTTAAACACATACCTCTTTATCTTGAATGCTCTCTTCTATTCTACAGATCTCTTGTTCGACCCATCTTCACATATGCCTCCCAGGTCTAGGGTACTGCTAGGAACACCCACTTCCGCCGTTTACATGGATCTCCAAAATAGGTTCCTGCGAATCGCTACTAATGCTCCTTGATTTATCAGGAACCAGCAGCTACCTCAAGAATTTGGTCACCTTCCTGTTCACTAGTTTATACTTAAGGTTACCTCTAGATTCTTCTCACACCTGCCAGACGTTCCAGGAGCTGTGACCTATAACACCACATAGGCACCCATCAGCCCTCACAGCTGAGAAGACGACTATCATATGATCTACTACTGAGTAACTCCAATGACTCGATCACTAACTGTACTAGGTTTCTCCGTGAGTATCAATTTTAATCACTATGTAATACTTCATCCATATTTATGCTTAAAAGCAGCTAATTTGTCTTTCCTTAAATGTTAATAATGATTTATCGTTTGCTGCTATTCACAAAGTTCTGTAAAGCATGTATGCTGAACGTACATTATAAATTAAAGAAAACGTTTTTAAACATCTGCCTCTCGCTGTTCTCTTTGTATGTATAACGAAATATGTAATGTAGCTATTTCTGCGAAGGTTTATTTGGATTAAGATGTAGTAGATAGAAGAATAAGCTTTAGTACGAATAGTTTGTATAGTCACTAATAAACGACAAGGAGTGCAGAATGTCATGTGAATGTATCACATCATAATTTTTTAGTTATGCTGTTAGCGCGCGCCTGTACGCTACACACTGACATATACACACAGAACCCTTGTTTGTGAAAGTGCTTTATTTGAAATCTGGGACCTGAAAACCTATATTTCTAGCGAAATATAACTATTGAATTTATTGGTTGAGTACAATGCTTCCTTCACTTTCTATATGTAAGTGGCAGAAATGAAAATTATTGGAAAAAAAGTACGAATGTATTTGAAAATACTAATAATACAAAAATATTACCTTGTATAATTATATCTATTAATGGGCCATATATTCTTTTGTGTGTAAAGTGTTAGTCTTTTATGGTTTACCAGTAATACAGAATTATACAACATTGAAAACTTCACAGGCCATTCGCAGAAAATTCAGTTACAGATGCATTGAACTTTGAAATGCTCGGTTTGAATTTAACGCTCCTTTTACACAGTTGGTACTACAAATTTATTTCTAGTGTGGTAGAATTGAGTTTCAGGTGGATAAGCTTTTATTCTATAATTGTTGAGAATGCTAGCCAGTGTGCACAACGCGTAGCTATTTAAATGTTTCTTTGTGTCCGTTGTACTCTAAGATATACTTAAATCGTGACAATATTGACTCCTATCTTAGGTTTGCCTTGTTGGAAACGTAAGATATTTATTATTTAAATAATTCGTCCAATAAATACATTTTCATAACAATGTGTTATATTTAACTTCTCAATCTGCTTTAAAGACGAACAATATATGCTAACTGAATCAAGTATTGACTTACATATACGTTTTTATTTCTTGTAGAATTTCTTTGTATTGCTATACTCGAATATTGTTTATTTATTGTGAGAATAGTTATTGCTCAACGAATTATTACATTTCTTTCACCTTTCCTGTAAGCGTATACTTCCTAGTGAAAATTGTTTGACAGCCTTATAGTTGTATGTTGTTTATATTAAGGATACGTCTGGTTGCTATCGATCGTAAAACGAATTCATATAATTTAACATTGTTGTGTGGTATAGTAACGTATTCATAAGAATAGCATATTTACCTTCATATTAAATATAAAACATTATTAAATAGATTATCGCTTTTTGGTACATATTTTCAATATTGTTCAATTCTTTTAGTTTTTCAGTATAGAAAAAATTACAACTGTAATTCAGAATTTAAAGTAGAATTAATGACACAAATGGTGTTTTAAAACAATAATACAATAATAATTATTGTGATATCGGTGCATACATAAATATACAATACTTGAACATCTTTATCCACTCCATGGATTTCCGTTTTAGCATTCCTTAGTAAGTTTTAGAAATTCTTTTGGATCGTTTTACTAATAGCTGCTTCAGTTTGTTGCTTTCTTAGATAACTATTTAGGATTTTCACTCGACACTCTAGTACTAAATGCTTTGGTTGAATTCAAGGCTTTTAAAAGTTATCTCTAACTCCCTGTTATTCCCTTGATTAAACACATTACTTCGTTGCTGTAAGATGCTTCCTGGAGGTTAAGGCTTTTCGTATGGCACATATCTCACCCTACTTCCAACTCCAATCTACCTATTATAGGATTTCTATAATGTTTATAGACTAAAATTGTGAAAATATCTGAATGTGTTATAATACCTTCATATATTTCCTGAATAGAGGTTCAATTACATAACTGCTGGAGAAACCTGCACTTGAACACATCCAACTGAAATGAAAGTTGCGTTACGAAGACGTCTTATAAAAGGTGATCCAAGTTGTGGCACGTTATAGTTTCTTCCCTACTCTCGGCATGAAGATCTTGGTAAGTAGACTGCACATAATCTCGTTCACTGTTCTAACAATGTACTTGGGAGTGGAAGAAATGGCCCATTTGCCTAGCTCACAATGGGTGCTTGTCTCGTAAGGACTCCACATATATCTAACCAATACCAAATACTCGCACCATCCATCTTTACGCCCTATATCTGCAAGTGGCTTGAAATAGGTAGTTTCAATCAATAAACTTATAAGAAGTAATGCTTTGGCGTTTTTAAACAATTAGTCTCCCCTTAGATCATCTCAGCCTCTACCACATCGTCATGAGCTGCAAAAGGATCAAGCTGATAAAAACTATGCTAAATCAATCAGAATTTTGACAGAGGATACGTAAATTTCGAAACCGTTAGCAGGAAACCGTTGGCACGCGTATTGTTTAAACCGTATATGAATACAGCTTAACAATTTTTGAGTTGGAAGATTAATGACTGAGGAAACATGCCCTCTGTGAAACACAGTTTTGGAAAAGAATTACTTTCAAAGAATGTTTCGAATATTTCTTTTGAAAAAAAAACGGTTTCTGAAATGCAACAATCAACGAATATTAATATGTTTGTTTCTGAGTGCAATTATGATGAATTTTACTATAAAGACATGCCAATAATTCAAATTTTTCAAAGCAAATGACACAGTTATCCAAATCTTTATCTAGTAGAACGATATGATTTGTACAAGTTTCATGTAATTAACGGCGGTTGATTTTGCAGAACGCTTGATTTCGAAACTTATTGAGGTACTCTTCATTGTAATGTAAATCACATTCTTAAATATAATACAACCATTAAATTTTAATATTATTTATATATATACATTTTATAAACTTGAAAACCACGCATATTTCATAATGTTAATGTAGAATTATTTTTGAACTTGCTTTTCGTTGCTGGTTAACCTTATTCAACACAAAGCTACATGTTGATAGTGATGATAAGAACAATAATTTATAAAAATTTATCCTTTTCATATTTCCTCCATCTCGATCAATTCAATAATGGGGCCATTAGAATATTCTCAATGTATTTTACTGAATGTTCTTAGCTCAAATGTGATCAGGTTGTCTGTTCCTGTGACAAAGAATTTTTGTTCCAAAGATCCTCACAGGAAAGAAATACACACCCACAGTTGATAAAGGCAACGAATATATCTAGAGTGCTACATTAATCTCTCTCTAAAGATTAACATTACGTGTCCTAAGTATAGTATGCGCTGTTACTCCATTCTATTGAAAAAATGACGCAAGGTCGATATCGAGAATTAATGGATGCGGAAATAGAAACACGTTCGACACGCCAATATATGGGACTAACATGAATTGTTTGCTCCCTAACCACTTCAGATTCATCATAAAAAAAGAAAAAGAGCATCTATGGGGTATGGGGTATTACATGATGTTATTTAATAAGGGTGACCCTCTATAGAATTCCTGCACACAAAACAAGGATTACTAATATTTCTTTGTTAGTAATGTCAGAGGATTATATGAATATTGCACCCGTATGTGCATAAAATGAAACCCTGATGATCAGAAATAGGAATTCTTAAGTAGTTGGCTTCAGGTTATGTAGACTAAAATCATATATCAATACAAATAAATTAAAAACAGCTTCAAGGGTCACGAACGGCAGATAAATGTGGTGTAAATTAAATCAAATTGAGTTTTATTTGTGGACACTCTTTAAATACTGTGGTTCTTAGCGTCCCATTCTACATTGGGCGTGAAAAATCGGAAATTCTTCTTAGAAGCCCCTTTATCATGCTTGTGGTTCTTTTACATGGGATCACCGGCTTTGCCTCCCTTCCGACAGAAGCCATGCTAAGGAGATTTACGCCCGAAAGCATCCATCGTCCTCGGGAACTAGAGGCTAGCATGGAACCACTATACCACGGAGGACGAAAAAATACGGTCTGGAGAGGGCTCTTTGTGGTAATCTGTCTGAAGTTCAGTAGCAGTTCAACTTTATTTCCTTCCGTCCTTCATTTAATGCTTCGAAATTCCTATGCCTGCTAATAATTATGTGATAGTTTTAATTAACTCCATTGCACATATGTACCCTTAGTTTTCAAAGGCTTACTGTTCACGTTTTATTTGGTTCGTGAATATAATCATTTCGTTTATATCAATAACTACTATACATTTTACTCTAAATATGTGTAATTGAATGGATTTTATTGCTGTACGTTAATTGGATGATTATCTAATCCAGGGTATAGAGTTAAAGTAAGAATGCGCTTAAAGCCTTATGGGGATCATTTGATTCCTTAGGTTGTACTAAAACAATACTAGCTATCCGCACTTTGTATTTTTAACTTCTAAAAAATCTGGGCAATTGTTTCCAGCTGTGCCTTTTCCTGTTGACGGTCGCTGTTTTGGCCGAGGAGAAAGAGAAGGAGAAGAAGACCGACAAGAGAGGTCTCCACGACTTGGGGTACGGTGGTTTTGGACACGAAGGTGGCTATGAAGGCTTCGGACATGGAGGTGGTGATTATGGCAGCTTTGGACATGGAGGAAGCAGTTACGGCAGCTTTGGACATGGAGGAGGTGGATATGGTGGAGAATCTCATCACGTGAAAACCATCACCATTACCAAGGAAGTCAAAGTCCCGGTACCACATCCCTATCCCGTGCACGTAGAGAAGAAGGTACCATATCCTGTGAAGGTACCTGTTCCTGTACACGTGGAGAAACCGTATCCTGTACATGTACCCAAACCCTATCCTGTGTACGTGGAGAAGAAAGTACCATATCCTGTAGAGAAGGTTGTACCATATCCTGTGAAGGTACCAGTGAAGGTACCTGTACCAGTACCACATCCAGTCCCTGTCCCTAAACCTTATCCTGTAAAGGTACATGTCCCTGAACCTTATCCCGTGAAGGTGCCCGTCGTGGTGGAGAAGAAGGTTCCAGTGTACTTGAAGGGAGATGATGGAGGATACGATTTCGGTGGCCATTCCTTTGGAGTTCACAGCTTTGGAGGCCACGGCTTTGGACATGGTCATTAACGAACATATGTACATTTAATAGAAAATAAAGACAATTATTATATATTAACTTTAACTTAAGTATATTGTACATCGTATGTTTCACATTTGATTCCCTCCTAGCGGTTTTCCTGTCCCGTTGTATGTTTAATGCGCAACACAGTAATAAAGAAAGGCTATTTTACTCTTATATAATGATTTACCCTTGATAGGTAGGGGAAGTATTCCGTCACAATTATATTTCGAGATTTCAATAGAAAAGTATATTTTTAGAAAGGCACCTTTGTGTATGTGCGTGGGTGTGCATGTGAGCCAATTGACAGCATAACTCATAAAAAGAAAACTACGCTATCCCTGCGCGCTCGCGCGCGCGCGCGCGCACACACACACACACACACACACACACAGCATTTTATTGTAACATTAGCCTTTCCGAGATTTATGTTCTATTGTCTTGAATTTGTCACAGATTTTTAATTTCGTAAGTGTTGTCATTCATATAAGGTTATGCAATTTTAATGCCAGCATATTTTGAGCGTGTTTTTAAAGATTTGACTATCGCTTTGGTTGCTGTATCCCTTTTGGATATCCTTTATAGACAGCAAAGTGTATAACTCTTACTATAGTTTACGGAGGTGTGTGGTATCATTTATTATATATGTTTATTAGCTGAGGGAGTACTAACTCATTCTTTTAGCTTTCTTTTTGTCATGCTGAGCATAAAAATTCACTGCAAGCATGTAATTGACTCGGGGTTAAAGATGCGACTATCGCTTTGCCCTCTATTGTCCTGCTAACTGTAGTGAGCCGTTTATAAGTGAGTTGTAAAAATACATGCTTTTTATGTTTTTATTTGTTGTGTTCCTTTTCAAACCAATTAATTTGATATCGGGGTTTCACTGGAAATAAACGTAGGGTAGTTCTCTAAAAAAAGGACGAATTTTTCCCTAACTTCTGCGTGGGTTGTTAGTGTGATTTTTATCCCACCTCTTATCATACCTAGTCACCTTTATGCCGTTCTATCCTGGGTTGATGTGGCTCCGGCTAACTGTTGTTTACAGTCGAGCATGTATCTCTTGGGTCAAGGGGTGTCTGATCGGAGAGGATGTTATGGTTAGTGATAAGAGTAAAAACCTTTCTGATAATTTATTAGAAAACCCATCACAATATGTACGTGTGTATACAATTTTCACAACCTGAATTTACCTATTCCAACCTTTACTGAAGCTCTACGTACATTCTAAAAAAGTCTACGTGATTTACTTTGGCATCGCGTACCATAACTGCTTTAAATGTTTGTTATTTCCGTACTAACTTAAACTGTTCGTTACACCCATAACACTTTACACTTGGTGTTACATATTAACACGCCGCAGTTGAATGTTTAACTATTTACGTGTGATAAAATTTACTCTTAGCGATACGTGTCCTGCATTGAAGACAAAATGGAACTAACGGAGCCTTCTGGTTTGTTCCCGTAACGTTAGGCTTTTGTCTAAGAACTTACAACTTTTAACATTGGCTCTACTATCGTGCTACAAGCAGCGTCTAATTTTTAGAGGTAATCAACGTTGAGGTTAGCCTGTTTTATGTGGGAACCCATGCTATCCTTCTAAACTTCAACTTTCTCGATTGCCTCACCCCAATGTTACTCTTTTTAGTTCAAGGCTTCTTTTTGATTGTTAGCTACCCCATCTTCAAGCTAAGCTTTAGTCATTTTGCTTCCGAGTTTCAACTTTTACCCTGCTACTAAGAAATCTTATACTATGTTACACAAGCATTTTGTACATCTTATCTTTATTAATCCACTGGTCATTATCTTAACTAATACATGTTATACGTTGATTATATTTGTGATTGTGTAATTGACAGCTCAAATACTGCTGCACTTCTGTTATTTATGTTTTGATTGTATGGTTTAAAATAATTCTACGTAGCTCTTAAGTTTTTCACAGAAAATATAGGAACGGAATCTGTCCTACATCTACCCTACAGAATGCACTGCTGCTGTTTTTCTTGTGAGGTTCATAGTGTTACTGTGTTCTATTGTCTGCAGAGATACTGGAGTATTGTAATGCGGATATCTACTTCACGTGGTGCTGGTTACACGACTTGGCTTATCACATAGCCAAAGCTAATAATGAGCGGAACAGAGTAACGTAGCTTGTTCGCGTGCTGAAAAAGAAAGCCATTCCACTGTTTGGATTAAGTACTTCTTTCAATGAATCAAAGCCTCCCGGTTGCTAACAATGATGATGTTCGTATAATACATAACCAGTATCTTCTTCCCTTTCTTTCTATTACTCTCCTTCTTGGATGACTAACACTCCCAAGGACTTACAAGCGAATGCCTTGTGACTAGCCTGTCGATGAGAAAGCAAACTCTGGATGTGTGATCAGCCGAATTCCTTGTATGGAAATGAAATGTAGTGATTAAAAGGAATGATAGAAACATTCGCGGATCAAACTATCGAACGCAGTATTCGCTTAACTTCCGAGGAAAACCGCGAAGAAGCTTCGGTCAGTTAGGTCGGCTCCGGGGGTTAGAACCGTACACCTTCAGAATGCAGTTCAAACACATTGCTCGGAGTCTAGCATATCTCTGTGAGTAAAATTGGTTACGCATTATGGGAACAAAATTGTAGTATTAATTATCAAATAAAATAAATCTCGTATGTAACCACACGTTTATTTATAATGCTCTTATACCAAATATGTTCAGTATGTTTTAACTATCAAATACAAAAGAGTTTGGTTACTTATCAAGGTATTCGTTGAGGGCAACTGAAGTAACGTGGGTATTTGGAAAATTAAAGGAATACCATCAAACAAAAAACAAGTTAACTCAGCACTTCATAAAGGTTATCAACAAAAATATTCTTTTTATATAAATATTCCATAGAACGAAATAAAGTCGATTACAATGTTGGTAATAATTTATACATCGAAATTACGAAATAATCGGGGAAGTGATAACGTAGCCTTCTGGAGCTTATTGTAGAATCAGTTATTGAAGCACTGCAACGCGGTGTTACGACGTCGTTACTCCAGCGTAAATTAGGATTTATACGAAAGAAGAATAATGAATTTCGACGAGATGTGTTTAAAGAAAAAAATTGAATATAAGTAAGTAAATAAATAAATAAATACATGTTTGTATATTTATGTGCATGTTAGTTGTAGTTCTATTAGGCAGCTTAATAGGAGATGCCATACGTATGTATGTATGTATGTATGTATGTATGTATGTATGTATGTATGCATGTGTATGTATGTGTGTATGCATATATGTGTGCATATATGTATGTATCATGTATGTGTGCACATATGTATGTATGATATATGTATGTATGTATGTATGTGTGCATGTATCTATGTACGTAGGTATGTATGCATATATGTGTATATGTATGTATGTGTGCATGTGTGTATATATGTATGTATGTTGGTATGAATGGATGGCGTATGTATGTGTGCATGTATGTATATGTGTATGTATCCATGTGTGCATCTTATATATATATATATATATATATATATATATATAGAAAATGTAATGAATGTATGTAATGTGTGTACGTATGCATGTGTGTATGTTTGTATGTATGTGTGTTCATATGATATATGCATGTATGTATGCATGTATGAATGAGTGAGATTCCCTGTATTCCTAAAAAGCTTTTAATTCTTAGAAGAAAATGTATATGTGTATTTGGAACAGTACAACTAAAAACCTTAAAGTCGGATGAATACCAAATTCCTTGCTTAAGTTGAGGGATACAACATATAGATTTTCACTTAATTATCTCATCCTAAAATGCGCTCTACATTCAAAATTTTATTAGTTTTTATTTTATTAAACCATTTTCCAATGTCTTAATTAAACTAACATGCTTGATACTGACATTTAGGATAAAATGTGTATCTTGAATCTGTAAAATGCCGGTCAGATCCTCTTCATATATATAGATATATACCTATATATACATATATAGATATACATCTATACTAATATTGTAAACAGGGAAAGTATGCTTATGTGGTCGGAGGATGGTAGTCTCAAAATTCACTCCACAATTGGAAAGGCCTTCCTTCATATCAGATATAGGGATGTAGATAGCTTTAATTTCAACCCGCAAATGAATAAAAAACTAAAACGGCTGTATAAGGCCTAAATGTTAGTGTACGAATATGTTGCAACAATGTAAGATTCTAAGATGGCTTTAACTTTTCATCGTGGTAGTGGTTGTTATTTCACAGAGAATGTGTATAAAACAAACGCCGACCATATCTTATTATAGTATACAGTAAAGACAGTCAGAATGTGGCATTAGAGGGATGCTGAATAAAAGAGGAGCGAAATCAAAGACAACCTTTTCGAGTTATAGCCGTGTGATTCGTTGAGTATTTCTTTAATTGGCATTTTATCAAGCATGCAAAAGTTTGCAGTGAAGTCAACATTAAAATCGTAATCAACTTCATTACCAAAGTGTACTAAATGCATAAAGGGATAGAATTGTGTCCAGAGTAACATCCGACATTATTCAACCGATATATTTTTATAGCGATATACGCTTTTTGTTAAAAACAGACAAAATAATTTTTCGGGGGTTACAGATTACGTACGAATTTCAAAATGTTTCACTTGCTGGCTTGGAGGGAAGGGGTATTACATGTTCATATACCTACGTTAGTTTCGCTCCTATTTCATTGAATACTTAAATCGATTTGTGGTTCCCAATACAAAAATTGTGGAGTGTTCACGTTATTAAATAACTAAGGAACCAAAATAATGTTTAATAGTTTAAAATATATTTTTCTGTGTTTATCTAAAAATTATTCGACTAAGTATGGCCGTACACTTTCACGGTCAGTGTCGTCAAATAAAAAAAGAGAGATTCCTACAGCCTACAGCACCAAAATGCGGGATTAAATATGGAATTCATATCTGCTTACCCTTTTACAATGAGCAGGACAGTAAAACATGTGACAAACTTTGAAAATATGCTTCATTTAATTTTTTCGGACATTTTATAATTCCCTAAGAGATGTTTGTAGGCTATACGTTTCCCAAAATTTAGAATATTGTTGGGAGAGTGGGAGGTTAACGAGTTCAGCTGTACAACGTTCAACGAAATTTCACTAGCATTTTTGTGACTCTCTTATATGTTTTATTTATTATTAGGAATGGCATTACAAGATAGCAGACCTATGAATAAAAGTCATAAAACGTCTTCCAAATCATTGTACAATAATTTCATATACTGTCTCTGGATCGAGTGTTCAAAGTATTAAGCATTTCAGCCCAGACATCGCGGGGTACATTCGATTCCCGGTAAGGCGATGGAGTATTTAACTGGAATCACTGCCTATCCTCCGCAGAATCTGGAATATTAATCAGAGAGTAGGTGAGTGTATTTCTACATAAAAAAGCTGATAGATTCATTCACATGACCTTCTCTACCCTGTATCATTTTAGTGGGTGTACAAACCATTCTAATAAAGCCTATTATTTTTGTCTACTACCTTTAATTCAAAGAAATGTTTGTGCAAATAGCCACATTACACATTTCGTAATCAATACAAAGTGAACAGCGATTATCAAATGCTTAAGAACTGGACGCTATAAGCTGTCTTAAAATTCCATAGTGTTTCCAAGTAATCGCGAGAAATAACTGAAAATCGATTGGACAATGACAAATATAGAACAATTCGGATATTTTATGACGGCCAACTCAGAGACGGATATGTCACAAAAAACTTATTTTAAATAAATTGTGTGTTTTAAGAGATCTACATTCTTTGTATGGTATGTTTTCGTCTATCGTTTAACGTTTACAAGTTAACAAGATTATACAAAACTCCTTCTGATGATGAGGACTTCCTAGGCCATTCCCAGAGAATTCAAGATATACGTTTTATTTGTCAGGTAGATATTTTTCATATATAATATTTTAATTAAAATCGTTATAGACAATGCTTAGAGAATAAAATTTTTCAAAAATGTTCCATGTTAAGGGTAGTTGGGGATGGAAAGTATTTCTTGAAAATTCTCGTGTTGCATCCTTGGTATTTATTTGACAGTTTTGAGTTATGCTGTTCAAAGACACACATGGATATTTTTGTAAAAATATTTTTTTGTATTTCGGTTGAAATTTCGATATCGAATTTTTGGGAGGAATAGAATACCTTCTCTACCTACTATGTGCGTGGTAGAGAAAGAAATATAAAAGGAACAGAATTAGAAAATGTACAATTCAACCAGTTATCGACTGCATCGTTGTTTCTTATGTCAAAGTTCCCGAGATGACCATAGAGGAATAGGGTGTTATAATAATAATAATAATAATAATAATAATAATAATAATAATAATAATAATAATAATA
This sequence comes from Deroplatys truncata, assembly GCA_030765065.1. Classification (NCBI taxonomy): domain Eukaryota; kingdom Metazoa; phylum Arthropoda; class Insecta; order Mantodea; family Mantidae; genus Deroplatys; species Deroplatys truncata. The sequence continues at coordinate 89,293,288 of CM060980.1, forward strand.
ATAATAGTTTTATAGGCTATGAGGTTAAATGAACTTAACTTAATCGTCATTCGAGATTTAAAAACGGACCCATGACATACCGAGTAAGTTGGCTAGTTTTGTATAACTGGAAAACCATAAGAAACATACATATCTTACACGAAGAACAGCGCAAGTCTCGTTAATTTCCGTTTACTAAAAATTATTCTGAATTAATTTTTTCGAGATACTAGTTGTTGTTGGTTTGAATTCCCCAATATTTTAATTCACACTTTTTTTGAAGTGCTAAGTCGTGATCTTATTTCTCCTCAGGTGTGTACTAGTCGGCTACACGATATGGGCCAAGATATGGGTGTGCGGTTGAAAGAGGAACTAAACAGTCAGGGAACAAATGGGTGAGGCATCAGAAGGACATTCAGGTAAAAGAAGAAGAAAAAACCATACACACACTCACGCAGTTTTCTTGTATTAAATACCGAAGCTACGGCCTGCAAATGTACTACTGTTTTCTTTGCTGCGGAACTGTACATTTCCCTATCTTCTTGCCCTCAATCCTTGATGACGTTCGAAATGCCACCAAAGCAGTGGCGCCCTCCTCCTCAAATCCTGGCCGACAAGTAGTATTAAAATCAGCATATAGTAGCTGCTTTCTAAGCATTTGACTAACGCTCCAGACTGCTGCATGTATCTCCATCATTGTTGCTCAGTATAAACAATCACAAGACAAGGGTTATTGGAGCGGACGGAGTTGTTTCGGAACACTATTTTTGCCTTCTCTTTCAGTGGAGCACAAGATGGATTCAGTTTCTAGATGCTAGTTTAAATGTTGTATGGGATTGGAGCTTGGACTTATTTTTGAAGTTACTGCATCTGAAATGTATTGATGTCCTTTAGTTGTTCAGAACAGGCCGTACACTTTTGTATGAAGTAAAGTTACATAATTACGTTGTATCAATAATAAAGGCTCGAATTATTCATTCCTTGGTCATTTTTTTAATGCCCTGTCAACATTGCGTTGTATCTGACGATTGCACGGAAACAGTATGGATCTCTAAGGCCAGCATCCAGTTCTTAAACAGGGAGGACAACTGACAATCTGTTTAGCCGTCAGTCGAAGTTAGAACGTGGCTCCAGATTTGTGTAATTATCTTTTGATTATCCAAAGTGTTTTAATGTTTAAATAGTTTTATTGAAATATATAGACGCTGTTTCTCTGGTGTGCAACGTTCATTAGTGTTTGTGGGAATTCCACAATACGCAATTTTGCCGTTTTGTATTTCCGTGTTGTGAGATTTGTGTGTCTAAATTCAGCTCTGCTTATTATTGTGTAGTACATTTTTTTACCACATCTATGCTGGCTCTACAGTTGGAAGATGCCGGCCAACTCAAAAATACGCAATGAATGTGGTATATAAGGACACCACTTTAGAAGAAATTTCCAATTCCATTTCGCATAATATAGTGTCATCAGCTGAATATTACCTACCCTAACAATCATCGCATACGTTGCAGCAAGCTTCTTCACACAGCTCTACTTCTGGTACACAACTGCTGATTCTTCTGTAAGTAAACCAATACTCCGGCCTGCTCAACTACAGTTATCACGTCCATCTAACTCAATTGACAATATCGTACAGTAAGATGGTGGCGATATGGTAGATTTTGTCGCCTCTAAGTGCCAAAGTGTACGATACCAACGTCCTCCGACGTCATATTTTGGGAGCCAAAACAAACAGCTTTGTATAGCACCTCCCTAACAACCTAGTGGTTCACGATATGCATGCTCTCTTCCGACAACTAACCGTTTCCATCCACTATTTGATAACAATAATTGTGATCAAGAAGCTTCTGTTACCGCACCGAAAGAGAAAATTCTACCAATCTGCATACGCAATGTACAAAACTATCGGTTGTTTCTGCAGGATATAAATAGTGCGTTAACTGTGATTTTCAAACAGAATTCCATGGAGCGCTCATAAAATTATGTTTCTACGTTAGTAGACTTTCGCTGTCCTTCTGCTTACTCTAGTTCCGTTAACGCTGAATATTATACTTATAGAAACCCCGTTGATAAACGTTTCTCCTTGATAATTCGTAATCTGACGTATTCTGTAACGATCAAGAAGTTTATGAGGAATTTTGAACTTTAAAAGGTAACCCGTCTTCTAGGAAAAAATAAGAAACCCGTCCCTATCTGCCTTTGAGCTTGCCAACAATGATGAAGGTAGACTATTCTTAATCTTACATGGTTGTTGTACAGTGTTGTAGAAGTTGAACATTGACGGTATAATTCAGAACTGCCGTAGTGCACTCGTCAGCATTATGGACACACTAAGAATATATAACTGGCTTTCCGCTGTGTGCGATGGCTTGGCGATTCTCCAAGTGCAGCAAACCACCCAACACTCCAGCTTAATGTGTGAACTGCGGACAAGATAATCGCCCAAATTAAGGGGATATCCTTAGCATGTGGAACTCCAAAAACGCATTTCGCAACGACCTCAAGCGCAAGGCAGCTTACTCGTACATCCACAACTTCAAAGTGAGCTACCGCAATCACAACCACGGCAACAACAGGCACCAAGTCAATTACGACAGCAGGTCAACAGGGTGACTGCAGTATTCACAGTGAAATACATCTCGCATCACCACTCAGCTTCTCTACTCCCAGGCAGTGAGATTTTCATACCCTTCTTCTTGTTCTCCATCTCCTCCTGCCTCTTCTTCAGTACATCCACAGAATGAAAAGCCTGCCAGTACTACCTCGGCGCCTTCTTGGAGTTCTTTTGCTGATCTCTTCGCACAGCTCTTCTAGTTTCTCCGTCCCATTCGTTTTCCATTTCTGTCGCAAATAACACAATCCATTCTTTCTCTTCTTTCTTTCGTGCTTCAAAAAGGCAGAACGCGAACTTTTCATTTTAAAAGACTGACTGACCTAAAACTGATTACTAACACATAGGCATAGCGCGCTTCGTTTATTAGCTTTCTCACAATGCATAACATCGACGTCGCCAGCGTTAGCCAGAACTATCTGCTTCCAAATAAAACCTTTGCCCTTCCTGTTAATAAATATATCGCCAAGATCGAGCAGCTACAAAAGCACCTGGAGGAGTGGTCACTCATATCTGGCGTGATCTTATTCAGCATGCCATATTTTTACCAGGCATCCCTGACATTGAAGCGGTAGGAATCAGGCTGTCTGAACGAATTGGTCCCACTGTTATGAGAGCCTATATGTCTCCTAACCGGAAACTTAACAGTGACTATATTTCATTGCTTTTTCCGGCCGACGAGCGGTACTATTCTACTTGGAGATCTTAATTGTAAGCACTCCTCCTCAGGTTGCCACCCTACTAATACCAATGGTCTACAATATATTGAATGCGTGCGGATTATGCGACTTAGCACCTACAAATCCTATTTACTATCCCAGCAATCCGCTGTCCAATCCCAATATTCTTATTGTTGATTTCACAGAAGTTTACATCTTACAGCATTTGTAACCACCTTAGCCGAATTTGATTCCGATCACTGCCCAGTCTTGATTACTTTTCAACCCACTCCCAACATACCAACGACAGACTCACGGCTTATTAATGGTTATGTAGAACTGGATCTAATTCATACTGATCTAGATTTAACATTACATGCAGCTCATTCCTTTGCCACTACGGCCAATCCTGATGCTGCCGTTCAACACCACTCCAAAACTACTGGTCACTGTGTGCACATTTCTACTAGCTACGCAAAACGACGCTTCTTAGGGCTTCCTTGCCGGCTGTCAGGCAAATATTATTCGTGAAAAGAACAGTGTTCGTTGGCAATGGCAGCAGGAAAGACGCACTTGGCTTTGCCGAAAACCTTGTGGATTAACACGTTTCGTGAAAGCTGAACTTGAGCGCTATCGCCTTGAAACCTAGTATTATCAGCTACCAAGCATTTCACTCCGTGATCACGCTCTATGGTGTGCTACGAAGCGACTTCTTTGTGAGCCAATTCCCGTACCAGCTCTTTCTACTGGAGATGGCCTTGTTACACAAGTTAAACATAAATATGACATTCCTGCTTCCCGCTTGAACCAGAGATTCATCCAAGTCCGCCCTTATTTGACGCTGCTATTCGAGGCGTTAAACAAGAACTCCATGCTCTACGACATCAACTCACTGCTCCACACCGAATCTCTCTCACGAACCCCAGTGAACTATAGTATTTGATTCGGCGCCTTCCTCATACAAAATCTCCAGGACGCGCTCTACTGCGTAATGCAGACCTAAAAAACCTGAGAAGTAGGGCACTTTCTTACTTATCATCCAAGATTAATGTCTGTCTCCGACTTGTTTGCTTTCCACTGAATTGAAGTTTACTCACAGTTTAGTATTGCATAAACCAAACAAACCTAAAAATCTTCCTGGCAGCGATCTTCCAATTAGTCGCTTACCGTCGTTATGTCAACTGTTTGAAATTGTAATATTTCGATTTATCCTTAAATATGTCTCTCAGAACAACGTAATTCCAGACTTCCAGTTCGGGTTCTCATCTAAGCATTTTACTTTGCATCAGCTCATACGTTTAACGCAAACAATTGTTCGTCTGCTCACAACAGGCTTAGGACTTCGATAAAGTATCACACGATGACTTAATCCTCAAGCTCTATCGCATCGGTCTCTCTCAATATTTACTTACTACCATCTGTAGTTATCTATCAGAACGCAGCTTTGCAGTTCGTATTAGTGGTATTCAGTCATGTTGGCGCCCTATTAAAGCAGGAGTTCACAAGGGTCGACGCTTGCTCCTATCTTGTACCGCATCTACACCTATGAATTTTCTGATTCGGTCTCTACTTCGATAGCCTTATACCAGACGATACTGTTTTATTCTACTGTCATGAGGATCACCCCGAGGCTATTCGCACAATTCAAGCTTCTCTTAATTGTCTAGCAGAGTGGTCTCACGCCTGGAGAATTTTTCTTAACACAAAAAAACTGAAGTTAAGATTTTTTCCTTACGACGTGTCACTAACCCCTCTACCCTGCATATTCGTATTAAACAAACCCTCACTCTACGATTTACACTATGGAGCAATGCTGGACACTTAACTCGCTTGACGTGCCCATTCCGATCGCCATATTTTATTAGCACCCAGAAATCTTTCTAAACTCTATCCACTGTTTTTTAAACACATACCTCTTTATCTTGAATGCTCTCTTCTATTCTACAGATCTCTTGTTCGACCCATCTTCACATATGCCTCCCAGGTCTAGGGTACTGCTAGGAACACCCACTTCCGCCGTTTACATGGATCTCCAAAATAGGTTCCTGCGAATCGCTACTAATGCTCCTTGATTTATCAGGAACCAGCAGCTACCTCAAGAATTTGGTCACCTTCCTGTTCACTAGTTTATACTTAAGGTTACCTCTAGATTCTTCTCACACCTGCCAGACGTTCCAGGAGCTGTGACCTATAACACCACATAGGCACCCATCAGCCCTCACAGCTGAGAAGACGACTATCATATGATCTACTACTGAGTAACTCCAATGACTCGATCACTAACTGTACTAGGTTTCTCCGTGAGTATCAATTTTAATCACTATGTAATACTTCATCCATATTTATGCTTAAAAGCAGCTAATTTGTCTTTCCTTAAATGTTAATAATGATTTATCGTTTGCTGCTATTCACAAAGTTCTGTAAAGCATGTATGCTGAACGTACATTATAAATTAAAGAAAACGTTTTTAAACATCTGCCTCTCGCTGTTCTCTTTGTATGTATAACGAAATATGTAATGTAGCTATTTCTGCGAAGGTTTATTTGGATTAAGATGTAGTAGATAGAAGAATAAGCTTTAGTACGAATAGTTTGTATAGTCACTAATAAACGACAAGGAGTGCAGAATGTCATGTGAATGTATCACATCATAATTTTTTAGTTATGCTGTTAGCGCGCGCCTGTACGCTACACACTGACATATACACACAGAACCCTTGTTTGTGAAAGTGCTTTATTTGAAATCCGGGACCTGAAAACCTATATTTCTAGCGAAATATAACTATTGAATTTATTGGTTGAGTACAATGCTTCCTTCACTTTCTATATGTAAGTGGCAGAAATGAAAATTATTGGAAAAAAAGTACGAATGTATTTGAAAATACTAATAATACAAAAATATTACCTTGTATAATTATATCTATTAATGAGCCATATATTCTTTTGTGTGTAAAGTGTTAGTCTTTTATGGTTTACCAGTAATACAGAATTATACAACATTGAAAACTTCACAGGCCATTCGCAGAAAATTCAGTTACAGATGCATTGAACTTTGAAATGCTCGGTTTGAATTTACCGCTCCTTTTACACAGTTGGTACTACAAATTTATTTCTAGTGTGGTAGAATTGAGTTTCAGGTGGATAAACTTTTATTCTATAATTGTTGAGAATGCTAGCCAGTGTGCACAACGCGTAGCTATTTAAATGTTTCTTTGTGTCCGTTGTACTCTAAGATATACTTAAATCGTGACAATATTGACTCCTATCTTAGGTTTGCCTTGTTGGAAACGTAAGATATTTATTATTTAAATAATTCGTCCAATAAATACATTTTCATAACAATGTGTTATAGTTAACTTCTCAATCTGCTTTAAAGACGAACAATATATGCTAACTGAATCAAATATTGACTTACATATAAGTTTTTATTCCTTGTAGAATTTCTTTGTATTGCTATACTCGAATATTGTTTATTTATTGTGAGAATAGTTATTGCTCAACGAATTATTACATTTCTTTCACCTTTCCTGTAAGCGTATACTTCCTAGTGAAAATTGTTTGACAACCTTATAGTTGTATGTTGTTTATATTAAGGATACGTCTGGTTGCTATCGATCGTAAAACGAATTCATATAATTTAACATTGTTGTGTGGTATAGTAACGTATTCATAAGAATAGCATATTTACCTTCATATTAAATATAAAACATTATTAAATAGATTATCGCTTTTTGGTACATATTTTCAATATTGTTCAATTTTTTTAGTTTTTCAGTATAGAAAAAATTACAACTGTAATTCAGAATTTAAAGTAGAATTAATGACACAAATGGTGTTTTAAAACAATAATACAATAATAATTATTGTGATATCAGTGCATACATAAATATACAATACTTGAACATCTTTATCCACTCCATGGATTTCCGTTTTAGCATTCCTTAGTAAGTTTTAGAAATTCTTTTGGATCGTTTTACTAATAGCTGCTTCAGTTTGTTGCTTTCTTAGATAACTATTTAGGATTTTTACGTTTTAGGTGAATTCAAGGCTTTTAAAAGTTTTTCCCTTGATTAAACAATAATTCGTTGCTGTAAAATGTTTCCTCTAGGTTAAAACTTTTCTTGTTGCACATATCTCAGGCTATGTTCAACTCTACTCTACCTACTATAGGATTTCTATAATGCTTGTAGCCTAAAATTACGACAATCTCTGATTGTGTTGTAATACCATCATATATTTCCTGACAAGAGGTTCAATTACATAACTGCTGGAGAAACCTTTACTTGGAGACATCCCGCTGAAATGAAAGCTGCGTTACGAAGACGTCTTATAAAAGGCGATTCAAGTTGTGGCACGTTATAGTTTATTCTCTACTCTCGGCATGAAGATCTTGGTAAGTAGACTGCTCATAATTTCATTCACTTTTCTAACAACACACTTGTGAGTGGAAGAAGTGGCCCATTTCCCTAGGAAACAATGGGTGTTTCTCTCGTAAGTCTCCACCTGTATCTAACCAACACTAAATACTCGCACCATCCATCTTTACGCTCTATCTCTATAAGCGGCTTGAAAGAGGTAGTTCCAATGAATAAGCCTAAAGAAAAGTAATCTTTTGGCAACTATCGCCGTGTACTCTCCCCTTAGATCATCCCAGTCTCTATCGCATCGCAATGAGCTGCAAAAGGATCAAGCTGATAAAGACTATGCTAAATCAATCAGAATTTTGCCAGAGGATACATAAATTTCGAAACCGTAAGCAGGAAACCTTTGGAGAATGTATACTAACACCGTTTCTAAATACAGCCATAAGAGGTTTTTAATTGGAAGTTTAATAACGTAGGAAAACTGTCCTTTGTGAAATATGGTTTTGAGAAAAGGTTTCCTTGGAGGGAAGTTTGGAATATTTCTTTGGAAAAACTTCTTCTGAAAAACTCTAATCAGCGAATACTAACATGTTGGTTATGATGAATTTTAGGATAAAGACAAGCCACAGATTCAAATTTCGCAAACAAAATGACATAGTTATCCAAGTCTTCATTTAGTAGAACGATATAATTTGCTTAAGTTTCATGTAATTAACGGTGTTTGAATTTTTCAGATCTCTTGATTACGAAACACATTGAGGTACTCTACTTTGTAATGTAAATCACATTCTTAAATGTAATACATACTTAAAGTTTTACCATTATTTATATATACATTTTATAAATCTGAAAACCACGCAGCTTTGATAATGCTAATGTAGAATTACTTTTGAACTTGCTTTTCGTTGCTAGTTAAGCTTATTCACCACAAAGTGATGATAAGAACAATAATTTCTAAAAAATTATCCTTTTCATATTTCCTCCATCTCGATCAATTCAATAATGGGACCACTAAAATATTCTCAATGATTATGGATGTATTTTACCGAGATTTCTTAGCTTAAATATAATCAGGTTGTCTGTTCCTGTGACAAAGAATTTTTGTTCCAAAGATCCTCACAGGAAAGAAATACACACCGACGGTTGATAAAGGCAACGAATATGTCTAGAGTGCTACTTTGATCTTTCTCCAAAGATTAACATTACGTGCCCAAGTATAGTACGCGCTGTTGCGCCATTCTATCGAAAAAATGACGCAAGCTGGTTATCGAGATTTAATGTATGCGGAAATAGATACTCGTTCGACACGCTAATATACGGGACCAACATTAATTTTTTGGTCCCTAACCACTTTAGAATCATCATAAAAAAAAGGAAAAAAGGGCATGTATGGGACTGCATAATGTGCAGCTTTCAGTGTTATTTATAATATAACGCTGTTTAGTGTTCATACATACAACATAAAGATTATTAATCTTTCTTTGTTAGCAATGCCAGAGGATTATATGAATTTTATCCCCGTACGTACATAAAATGAAGCACTAATAATCAGAAACAGGAATTCTTAAGTAGTTGGCTTCAACTTATCTAGACTCAAATCATATGTGAATACAAATAAATTAACAACAGCGTTCAAGGGTCGCGGGCGACAGGTACAAAGGTATACATTAAATTAAATTGAGTTTTATTTATGGACGCTCTTTAACTGCTATGGTTCTTTGCTTCCCTTTCTATATTGAGCGTGAAAGACCGGGAAATCAACCTCTTTATCAGGCTTGTGGTTCTTTTGCGTGCCGTAAATCTACGACACGGACCACCGGCTTTGCTTACGACGGTAGTCATGATAAGGGATTTTACGTCCGAAAACATCCATTGTCCCCCGACATCGGAACTAGAGGCTAGCATGGTACCACTAGACCACGGAGGACGACAAAATACGGCCTCTAGAGTGCTCTTTGTGTGTAATCCGCAACGTCCCTGCCTGAACAGTTCAGCAACAGTTCAACATTATTTCCTTTCGTCCTGGTTTTAATGCTTCGAAATTCCTATGCCTGTTAATAATTATGTGACGGTTTTAATTAACTCCATTGCATATATCCACTCGTACTTTTGAAAGGCTTACTGTTCACGTTGTATTTGGTTCGTGAATATCATCATTTCGCTTTATATCAACAGTTACTATACATTTGACTCTAAATATGTGTAATTAAATGAATTTTATTGCTATACGTTAAGTGGATTGATTAACTAATCCAGGGTTTAGAATTTAAGTAAGCATTTGTTTGAGAACCTTATAGGAATCAGTTGATTCCTTAGGTTGTACTAAAACAATATTAGCTATACGCACTTTGTATTTTTAACTTCTATAAAATCTGGGCAATTGTTTCCAGCTGTGCCTTTTCCTGTTGACGGTTGCCGTTTTGGCCGAGGAGAAAGAGAAGGAGAAGAAGACCGACAAGAGAGGTCTCCACGACTTGGGGTACGGTGGTTTTGGACACGAAGGCGGTTATGAAGGCTTCGGGCATGGAGGTGGTGATTATGGCAGCTTTGGACATGGGGGAAGCAGCTACGGCAGCTTTGGACATGGAGGAAGCAGTTACGACAGCTTTGGACATGGAGGAGGTGGTTATGGCGGAGAATCTCATCACGTAAAAGCCATCACCATAACCAAGGAAGTCAAAGTCCCTGTACCACATCCCTATCCCGTCCACGTAGAGAAGAAGGTACCATATCCTGTGAAGGTACCTGTCCCTGTACACGTGGAGAAGCCGTATCCTGTACATGTACCCAAACCCTATCCTGTGTACGTGGAGAAGAAGGTACCATATCCTGTAGAGAAGGCTGTACCATATCCTGTGAAGGTACCAGTGAAGGTACCTGTACCAGTGCCGCATCCAGTCTCTGTCCCTAAACCTTATCCTGTAAAGGTACATGTCCCTGAACCGTATCCCGTGAAGGTGCCCGTCGTGGTAGAGAAGAAGGTTCCAGTGTACATCAAGGGACATGATGGAGGATACGATTTCGGTGGCCATTCCTTTGGAGGTCACAGTTTTGGAGGCTATGGCTTTGGACATGGTCATTAATGAACATATGTACATTTAATAGAAAATAAAGTCGGTTATTATACATTAACTTTAACTTAAGTATGTTGCAAATCCTATGTTTCACATTTGATTCCCTCCCAGCGGTTTTCCTGTGACGCTGTATGTTTGATGCACAGCACAGTAATAAAGCAAGACCATATAATAGTTTACCCTTGATAGGTAGGGGTAGTATTCCGTCACAATTATATTTGGAGGTTAATATAGAAAAATATATTCTTAGAGTGACATCTGTGTGTATGAGCCTGGGTGTGTGTGTCAAAGTACAACCTAACTCATAAAAGGAAAGCTACCCTGCCAGCGCGCGCACACACATACTCGAATGCACACACAGCATTTTGTCGTAGCATTATGCCTTCCCGAGATTTTTATTTTATTGTCTTAAATTTATCACACATTCTTTAAGTACTTAATTGTTGTCATTACTTGGTTTCTCGCGTATTCAGCTAAGGTTATGGAATTTTATAGACAGCATATTCTGAGCCTCTTTTCAAAGTGTTGGCTATCGCTTTGGTTGCTGTATCCCTTTTGTACCCACAGGAAAATGTGTAATGCTTACTATAGTTTACGGAGGTGTGTGTTATCATTTATTATGTATGTTTATTAGCTGAGGGGGTACTAAGTCATTCTTTTATCTTTCTTTTTTTCATGTAGATTATGAAATTTCAATGCAAGCATGTAATCGACACACAGCTTAAAAATCCGACTTTCGCTTTACCCACCATTATCCTGCTAACTGTAGTGCACAGTTTATAGATGAGTTGTAAAAATACATGCGGGTAAAGAAAGCTTATTTTATATTTTTATTCTTTGTGATTCTTTTCAAACCCCTAAATTTGATATCGGAGCTTCTCTGGAAATAAACGTAGTGAACTTTTCCATAACTTCTGCGTGGGTTGTTAGTGTGACTTTTATCTCACCTATTATTATACATAGTCACCTTTATGCTGTTCTATCGTGGGTCGATGTGGCAGAGGCTAGCTATTGTTTGCAGTCGAGAATGTATCTCTTGGGCCAAGAGGTGTCTGATTGGAGAGGATGTTATGATTAGTGATAACAGTGAAGACTTTTTTTGATAATTTATTAGAGAACTCAACACATTATGCACATGTATATACAATGTTCACGATCTGAATATGCTATTCCAGCCTTCACTGAAGCTCTATATACATTCTAAAAGATTTACTTGGTTTACTTTGTCATCGCGTACCACAACTGCTTTAACTCATTGTTATTTCCGTACTAACTTAAACTGCTCGTTACACTCACAACACTTTACACTTGGCGTTATATATTAAGATGTCGCTGTTGAATGTTAACTATTTACGTTGTGACAAAATTTACTCTTAGCGATACGTGTCCTGTATTGAAGATAGAATGGAACTGACGGGGCCTTCTTGTTTGTTCTTGTAACGGAACACCCTTCTCGTTCAGTGGAGCACAAGATGGATTAATTTTCTAGATGCTAGATTAAGTACTGTACGAGAATGGTGCTTGGACCCATTTTTGAAGTTACTGCATATGAAAAGTATTGATGTACCTTAATTGTTCTGAAAATTCCGTATATGTTTGCATGAAGGACTGTTACATAATTATCTTGTATCAATAATAAAGGTTCGAATTGTTCATTACTTGGTCATTCTCTTAATGTCGTGTCAACTTTGAGTTGTTTCTGACGATTGCATGGAAACAGTATGGAACTTAAAGCAACCATTTAGCATCCAGTTCTTAAATAGGGAGGACAACAGACGATCTGTTTATGCGTCACTCGAAGTTAGTAGATCGCTTCATATTTGTGTAATTATCTGTTGGTTATCGGAAGTGTTTTAATGTCGATTAGTGTTAATGAAATATATACGAAATTCTGCGATTTTGTGTTTCCATATTGTGAATGTTGTGTTTCAAATTTCAGCTTCGTTTATTCTTGAGTATTCAACTTCTTTTTATCACATCTAAGATGCTCTCCAGTTGGAAGATACCGGCCAACTCATAGATACTGCACTGAATGTGGTATATAACGGCACCACTTTAGAAGAAAATTCCAATTCTAACTCACACAATATAGTGTCATCAGCTGAATATTACCTACCTTAACAATCACTGCACACGTTGCAGCATGCTGCTTCACACTGCTCTATCTCTGGTACAACTGCTCATACTCCTGTAAGTAAACCAATACTCCGGGCTGTCAATTACAGTTATCACATCCGTCTAATTAAATTGACAATAGCGTACAGGAAGATGATAGCAGCATGGTAAATTTTGTCAGATCTTACTGCCAAAGTGTACGATACCAACGTCCAACGACCTCTCATTCCGGGAATCAAAACAAACGGCTTTGTATAGCACCACACAAACAATCTGGAGGTTCACGATATGCATACTCTGTTCCAACAACGAAGCGTTTCCCTCCACTATCTGATAACAATAATTGTGAATAGAAAACTTCTGCTAGCGCACCCAAAAAGAAAATTCCACCCATTGGGATACGCAATGTACAGAACTATCAGTTGTTTCTGCAAGATATAAAAAAGAGCGCTCTATCTGATTTTCACACAGAACTCCGTGAGGGCTCATAAAGGTATGTTTCTGTAAGACAGCTATCTTGCAGCTTACTTTAGCTTCATTAACGCCGAATATTATAGTTACAGAAACCCTGCTGATAAACTTTTCTGCTTGAAAGTTCGTAATCTCCCGTGTTCTCTCAACGATCAAGAAGGCTATGACGAACTGTGTTCTTTAAAGTATCCAGCAAAAAAGGCTACCCGTTTTCTTGGAAGAAATGAGCAACCCATTCTGTATGTGCTATTGAACTTACCAACAATGATGAGGGTAAAGCTATTATAAATCTTTCAGGGTTGTTTACAGTGTTGTAGAAGTTGAACATCGACACCATAATTCAGAGTTGCCGCAGTGCACTCGTTGTCAGCATTATGACACACTAGGAATAAACAGTTGGCTTTCCGCTATGTGCGATGACTTGATGATCACCACTTATCCAAATGTAGCAAACCACCCAACCTCCAGCTTAATGTGTGAAGTGCGGACAAGATAATCCCGAAAATTTAGGGAATGTTCTCACTATGTGGAACTCACAGCGACCTCTACCGCAAGATGGCTTACATCCACAATTTCAGTCAGCTACCGTAATCACAACAACAAGGCAAAACAGCACCACGACAATAACGACAACCATAACAGCAGGGTGAACAACAGTCAGAGCAATCTTAACAGCAGAATACATCTCGTACCACGACTCAGCGTCTCTTCTTCCAGGTAGTGAGATCTACAGACTCCTCTTCTTCTGCTCCTCCTCCTTCTTTCCCTCTTCTTCAATATATCTACAGAATGAAAAGTTTGCGGATATATCACGACATCCTCTTGGAGCTCTTAGCTGATCTCCTCGCAGAGCTCTTCTCGGTTTTCCGCCCCATTCTTTTTACATTTCTGTCACAAATAACACAATGCCTTCGTTCTCTTCTTTCTTCCGTGCTTAAAAATGGCAGCACGTCAGGTGCCCCTCAATTTTAAGTGGTAGGAATCAAACTGCCTGATCGATTTGGACTCAATACTATCAGCAGCTACAAGTCTCGCAAACGGAAGGTTCACATTGACTTTTTCCGGCCGACAGCAGCACTCTGTTACTTGGAGATCTTAACTGCGTCTTAGAGCCTACGGCTCCTATTTACTATCCCAGCAATCCGTTGTTCACTCCCGATATTCTTGTTATTGAATTCACAGAAATTTAAATCTTCCTGCATTTGTAACCACCTTAGCAGAACGTGACTCCGATCATTGTGAAAGGGGATATACCATACATATTGTCGTGACCTCTATATCATTTTAGCTCAATGGGGGTAGAGCGAATACCGAAGGATCTTAAAGTTAATAATTCATATTATACGAGGTCAGACGGGGGACGCAGCTGAGAGAAATTATAAAAATATATCAGAATATACTTATTAATGGTATTATTATATGGTGTGGATGAGGGAAGGGACTATCTACTATAGTAATTTAAACATAATGAGAATGGATGGCTAGTGGTTTTATTGATGTAAAGGGATTACATTACCTCCTTGTTTCCTTGCCTGTCGGTGAGGACGCCATACTGCTGGTATGGACAGCGCGCACACACACAACTTGCCTCTAGCAGTAACTTGCCTTGACTCTAAACCCACGCTCACTCGGCGTGGTAACGCTATACTAGAACTGGTTTATCCCCTCCACTCTTGCGCATTATCCGATCTGGGCCGCCAGGTCACATACGCAATAATGCTCGTACGTCACAATATATAATAATTGTATATAGTGAAGAAGGTTATAACCACGTACGGTACAAAATTCCGGTGGCCTTCCCTCCAACTTTACTTTCAACTTTATATGTTGATGTTTCTTTAATATTATACCTGTAGGTTTGCCCCGGCTCCGTCAGTATTAATTTGTAGAAACATGCAACTCTGTAGAAGGTGTGGTGCGGCTGAAGAATGTAGGCTTACACAATTTATAATTTTTACTTCACTCCGTTTTTATTAATCCTTGATATGATTAAATAACACTTCATTGATATATAGAGATCTGTGAGATTGTTTATTAATTACTTGCACTTTTTAACACGTAAACTTTATAATATCTTCGCCGTAATGAATTTTTGTCTCACACTGAATACCTATTAAACTTCTTGAGGACGTGCCTCACGTCCAGTTAGAAACGCTGTCTACAAGCAACTGAACTGATTTCTACCGCCTGAATATGCAAATTTCATGTATTTCAAGTCTCTGATTGGCTATTCCTAATCCAATAGAATACCTTTAACTTTCAGGTTTTTGTGGTTGTTGATTGGCTATTTATAAACTGTCTCAAATATTACATTATTGTTGCTCCGAGAATTACTAGTAGTATTATTAAACTTTCCAATTCATTATTGCCTCCAGGTTACCTCATTGTTAGCAACTTTTGACCTATATTCTCACAGATCCTACATTATTAAATTACGTAATACGTTCACATAACATTATTAAACATGTACATAATAATATAAGCATTAATACAATTTACATACACCTTTTATATATATATATATATATATATATATATATATATATACACACACACACATATTGCTTTAAGGCGGGCTGTTATTGAATTTTATATTATATAATTAAACTGAAATCATTTAAGTGTTAAAAATACTGCCTCAAATTGCCCCCTTTTAGAAATATTTAAAAATTGTTATTTTTGTTTTGTTCTTTTAAATTTTTAAATATTTTCTAAAAGTCTTCTGAGAGAAAGAAACATAACTTTTTTATTATAACGATTGCTATTTTTTACTGTCACTTTTATTTAACATTCACTGGTTTTTCACTACACTCGTGTATAGCAGAATACTTCATATTAATTTTGTTCTTCCCACGTTCGACACTTTTTTAGGTCAACGACCTGGTGTAAGGTCAATGATCTAGTGTTCAATGACCTAAGTGAAGTTTATTTATTTACTAACACAGCCACTATTAAGTATTTTATTTGCTCGACATTTAATATTTAATTAGGCATATTAACACTTGTTACCTTTCTTTACAATTTATTTCTTAAGCATATTTTTTATATTTCTTACAATTTCTAAGAATTTATACCTTATACAATATAAATGCAGTTGCTATTTAGATTGATTAGGTTTTTCTTACTAGCAATGTATTTTCTTCTATTACATCTTTTTATCTAAACTCTCTTTTGTTATATTGTCATTTGGTTACATTTAGTAAACATATTTTAAATTACATTGTTTTCCCCTTTTATGTTCTAGATACATTATTTCATTTTTCTCTTGCGCCATACATAACCTGCATACCTTATTTTATTTTTTTTTCTTATGCCATAGACTTTTTAGATTTGCCCTAATCTTATGTTGCACAGTTGTGTTCCAAAATTTATTCATAATTAAAGCTCTAAAGGTTTCAAAATTCATTTAATTATCTGCTAGCATATGTAACCATTCTAAGGTTTTGTTATCCAAGCATTTTCTAACAAGTATCATTTTTAATGCTTCAGGCAAACTTTTTAATTTAAAATATTCCAGTAGATCATTAAGAAATTGTACTGGACTTGAGGAAGCATTAAAATAAGGTAATGGTAATTCATGAAGCACAGAATAATATCTGATTTGGTACATGCACATGTGTGTCATCATTATTGTTTTGTGTTTGAGACGCTGATGCTATGGAAGAAGCAATAGCGTCTCTTGTATTATTAATTAACAAAGGTGATATACTGCTTTCAGCACTTGTGTTATTATCATGCATTTGATTACCATTTACAGAACTAGTTACATTTGCATTTACCTTTGGTACACTGGTACTTAAGTTTTCAGAATTATTCCTAAGTTTATCTATTTCTTTGCATGCTTTCTTGTACCTTATCTTTGATTTCATCTGTCATTGACGTTACTTTTGCTTGCCCTGTATTTGCTTGTTTTATTGCTTCTGCATTTGCTTTTGTCATTCCATGCATTGTATTTATTTCCCTTGTTAAAACTATTTATATTTGCACAAGATCTGCATTTGTATTTTCTACCATTGTTTTTAATTCTTCACCCTGTTTATCTAATTTATTATAAATACCCTGTTTAGTATTAGTAAGTTCACCTCCATTTCAGTTATATTTTTATCAATATGACTTAACAATCTGTTCTAGCTGTTTACAACCCTTATTTACTTTTAAATCTGTATCTTTTTGAAGTACTTTAGAAGATTGTTCTATTTTTATTTCTAACCTCCTACTTTCAGCTTTACTTTATTTCATACAATTTTCTATTTGCTTAGCTAGATCATTTTTGATACTAGGTAACTCTGTATTAGTTTCAGTTAATTATTATTAGTTTCAGTTATCTTATTACTTAATTCTACTCTCAGCTCTGTATTAGTTTCAGTTATCTTATTATTAGTTTTAGTTATCTTATTACTGAACTCTACTCTCAGCTCTGTACTAGTTTCAGTTATCTTATTATTAGTTTCTTTTAACTCTCCTCTCATTTCAGTTATTGTTTTTAGAATGCACATAATATTTTGTTGTGATAAATTTTCTTGCTCTTGTTGGATGGATGTCTGAGAGTTTCTTTCTTTTGTTGTTTCCTGCACACCATATGTAAATGTCATTGACCTTGCATACTACTGCTATCAATTTCTATGCCTACCTGTGCATTTACAGATAACTGTTCTTCTACATCTCCTATTTGTTTCCTCTAGTTATGATTGTAAATTTACATTGTAATCTGTAATGGCTGACCTATCTTCTCCTACTTTCACATTTTCATTGTTTTCTGTTTCCATTTTATTTTGTATATTTTCTTTTGTTATATTTTGTTTCGAATTCCTGAATTTTAATTTACTACTTCTTAACAGCATGAAATTACCATAATAACAATTTATTTTCTTAACTATTTTGACAATTATATACGTATAAAGTATTGGAATTTTCTGACCTTTTGTTCTGGCTGTTTTAGTAAACCTTTTTATACTGGTGTTCTCTCGTAGATTCTTCTTGAATTGTTGACTGCGTGCCCCGTACTCCTGAAATAATTGTTGCTGTTCTTGGATGATGTTGTTGATAATTTTTAAGTTCTCTGGAGTTTTCTGAAGTTTTCTGAAGTTCTCTGACGTTCTCTGAAGTGAAGTCTTGTAGTTTCGACGATTCTGGTGGTTCTATGAGGTTCGCTGATCTCTCCTTTTCAGCTATTTTCGCTAATTCTCGCGTGTTCTGGCCCCACGTTTAGGTGCCAATTTGAAGAAAGTTATAACCACGTACGGTGCAGAGTTCTGGTGGTCTTAGCTCCAACTTTACTTTAAACTTTATATTTTAATGTTTCTTTAATATTATATATTTAGGTTTGCCTCGGCTGCGTCAGTATTAATTTGTAGAAACATGTATCTCTGTAGAAGGGGTGGCGCGGCTGAAGAATGTAGGCTTACACAAATTATAGTTTTTACTTCGCTCCGTTTTTATTAATCCTTGACACGATTAAATAACACTTCTCCAATATATAGAGATCTGAGAGATTATTTATTAATTACTTGCACTTTTTAACACGTAAACGTTATAATATCTTCGCCGTAATGAATTTTTGTCTCACAATGAATACGTATTAAACTTCTCGAGGACGTGTCTCGCGTCCAGTTAGAAACGCTGTCTACAAGCAACTGAACTGATTTATACCGCCTGAATTTGCAAATTTCATCTATTTCAAGTCTCTGATTGGCTATTCCTAATCCAATAGAATACTTTTATTTAACTTTCAGGTTTTTCTGGTTGTTGATTGGCTATTTATAAACTGTCTCAAATATTACATTTTTGTTGCTCCAAGAATTACTAGTAGTATTATTAAACTTTCCAATTCATTATTGTCTCCAGGTTACCTCATTGTTAGCAACTTTTGACCTATATTCTCACAGCTCCTACATTATTAAATTACGTAATACATTCACATAACATTATTAAACATGTACATAATAATTTAAACATTAATACAATGACTGTTACATGCACTTTTTATATGTTTATTTATACACATATTGCTTTAAGGCGGGCTGTTATTGAATTTTATATTATATAATTAGACAGAAATCATTTAAGTGTTAAAAATACTGCCTCAATAGTATTAAAATAATTCGCCAAGAAACATGTTAAAGTATTAAACCCAAGAATTGTACAAAGCAGGTTGTAAGAAACGGGCGATCTAGCAAATTGCAGGTAAAAGGTAATTCTAAGTAGAGCCCACCTTTCATTAAGCTAATGAGCAGCGAGCCGGTAACGGTAAGGAGAAATAGAAAGAGACAGATAGAGGTATATACTGCCCAACGATTTCCCACTACAGTTGCCCGGTCCTGATAACTTTTGTACTCAATCCCAACATATTACCCACAGCCTCACGGCTTATTAATGGTTGTATAAAACTGGATGTAATTAATACTCATGTAGTATCAACATCGTATGCAGCTTATTCCTTTGCCACTACGGCCAATACTGATGCTGCCGTTCAGCACCAAACCGATACTTTTGGTTACTGTGTGCGTATTTCTGCTAGATACTAAATAAGACGCCTGTTAGCCCCTCCATTGCCGGCTGTCATCCTACAGCTCATTTGTGAAAAGAATAGTGTTCGTCGGCAATGGCAACAGGAAAGCGACCTTGGCTTCACCGAAAACTTAATGCATCAACACGTCTCGTGAAAACTGAACTCGAGCGCTATCACCTTGAAACCTATCATTGTCAGCTACCAAGCATTTCACCCCATGATCACACTCTATGGTATGCTACTAACAACTTATTTGTGAACCAACTCTCATACCAGCTCTTTCTACTGGAGATCGTCTTGTTACAGTAGTTAAAGATAAATATGACATTCTTGTTTCCCACTAGGAACAGACATTCACTCTATCTCCGCCCTTACTTGAAGCTACTATTCGAGATGTTGAAAACGTTCTCCATGCTCCATGCCATGCACATCAACCCACTGCTCCACACACAATCTCCTGCACAAGCCCCAGTGAACCACAGTATTTGATTCGGTGCCTTCCTCTTAAAAATCTCCAGGACACGATCTGCTGCGGATTGCAGTCCTAAAGTCTGACAAGTAAGGCACTTGGTTACTTATCATCCGCCTTAATGACTGTCTCCGACTTGGCTACTTTCCACACAATAGGAAACTTCCTCACTTCATAGCATTCCATAAAGAAAACAAGCCTAAAGCCATTCCTGGCAGCTATCGTGCAATTATTTTTTTACCGACGTTATCCAAACTGCTTGAAAAGGTAATACTTCGATTTCTTCTTAAATAGTCTTTCAGAGCAACATAAATCCAGAATTCCAGTTCGGGTTCCTATCGAAAAATTCTATTTTGCATCAGCTAATGCATTTAACTCAAAAAATTACTCATGGTTTTTCAAATCATCAGCATACAACAGCCCAGCTCCCAGACATAGCACAGGATTTCGATAAAGTATGGCATGATGACTGCATCCTCAAACTCTATCGTATCGGTCTTTTTTAATATTTATACACTACCATTTGAGTTATCCATCAAAACGCACTTTTTTAGTTCGTATTGGTGGTATTCAGTCGTCTCGGCGCCCTATTAAAGCAGGAGTTCCACAAGGGTCGATACTCGCTCCAATCTTGTACAGCATCTACATCTACGATATTTCTGATTTGGTCTCTACTTCCATAACATTGAACGCCGACGGTACTGTTTTATTCCAATGCCATACAGAGCTTCCCGAGGCTATTCGCACAATTCAAGCTTCTCTTAATTGTCTCGCAGAGTGGTTGCCCGCTTGGAGAATGCTTCTTAACACCGAAAAAACGGAAGTAAAGATTGTCTCGTTACGACGTATCACAACCCCTCTGCTCTGCATATTCATAATAAAAAAATCCTCTCTCTACATTTTATACTATGGAGCAATGCTGGACACTAAACTCACTTGACGTGCCCATATCCATCGCCTAATTTCATTAGCATCCGGAAGACTTTCTAAACTACTATCATTTGTTTCATAAACACACGCCTCTCTATCTAGAACGCTCTCTCCTACTTTACAAATCTCTTGTTCGACCCATCCTCATACATGCTTCCCAGGTTTGGACCACTGCTAGGAACACTCACCTCCGCCGTCTACAAGGTCTCCAAAATAGATTCCTGCAGATCACTACTAATGCTCCTTGATTTATCAGGAACCAGCAGCTACCTACAAAATTTGGACTCCTTCCTGTTCACTAGTTTATACGTAAGATCACGTCTCGCTTCTTCTCATACCTGCCAGAGGTTCCAGGAGCTGTGACGTGTAACATCGGCATACGCACTTTTTTGGGGGGGGGTTTCGGGAATAGGAAGGATTTGGCGTGGAGTAGATAGGAGAAGTAAGGTAAGGTATTGGGGTTCCGCTTCCGCACCCGTTAGTACGTGGAAGGGTGGGTGGCTGCCAGCTTATTGCGCTGGCAGCGGAGTAAGGAAGTGTCCGGGTGACGACCATGACCGAGGCCCTGGCCGGCACCACGGGTAGGTACGTGGAAAGGAGTAAGAAGGGTTTGTAGCGTTGTTGTTCGTTCTTTTATTGCATCAGTCGTTAATTTTGGCGCGGTCCTCGAAAGGAGCCCGCTGGTGGTCTGTGATGGCTTGAAAAGAAGCGTGCCGCTTCTAGCGACATTAAGTAGCTGTTTGTGCGTTCCTGCTCACTCTTCATGCCCGAGAGGGCGGATGTCCACTCGTCAATCGTCGTACGTAGGCTTGACGTCGTGTGCTTTAACCTCCTCTAAGCATTCTGTCGGAGGTGGCGGTGCTGATGGTGGTGGCAGGCTGGCGATTGATTCCCCCAGGCCTCGGATGGCTGTGCCGGCTCTTTCGAACCGCCGTAGGCAGCGTGCGGTGAAGCTCTGGAAGGCGGTTGTGAAGTCTGTGACGATGGTGTGAAGGTCCTGGATTGCGCTTTCCAATGCGTCAAGGCGGCTGAGTTGTGGTTCCAGGTTGGTAGATTGAGCGGTGGTGGCAAGTGAAGCGAGTGTTTCGTCTTGTTGCGAGATGCTGGATCCGATGTTCAGGACCTCTGAATGTAGATCCTGGATCGCATCTCGCAAGGTGGTGTCTGGTGCTGCGGGCGCTGGCGGTGCTGGTGTCGGAGATGTGGGTGCTGGTAGATTTGAAGCCGGAGTGAATCGACGGCTTCTCGGATACTGAGGGCACTGTGCCTGCCCGGTGAAATGGCCGTGGCCGTTGCAGGTGCCACAGAACCGACGTCGGCGACGGAGATCATGTCTGGTGTACCTACCAGAGGTTCCAGGAGCTGTGACATGTAACATCGGCATACGCACCCATCAGCCCTCACACCTAAAAAGACGACTACCACAGGATCTACTACTGAGGAATTGCGATGACTCCGATCATTAACTATACTAATTTTCTCGCTTTTCTCACTTTTAATCACTATGTAATATTTTATCCATATTTTATAGATAAAAGGAGTCACTTTGGCTTTCCTTAAGTGTTAAGAATCATTAATCGCATGCCATTATTCACCAAGGTCTGTAAAGCATGTATGCTGATCGATCATAATAAATTAAAAAAAAGTTCTTAATCATTTGCCTATCGTTGTTGCCTTTGTATCTATAACGAAATGTGTAATGTGGCTATGTCTGAAAAGGTTTATTTGGATTAGGATATAGTATATAGAAATAAGCTTTATTACGAATAGTTTGTATAGTCACTAATAATCGATAGGGATGCAGAAAATCATGTGAATGTATCAGATCAGAACTTTTAATTATGCTGTTAGCGTGCGCGTGTACGCAGACACTCACAAACGCACAGAGCCTCTGTTTCTAATAGCGCTTTATTTGAATTCCGGGGCCTCAAGAGCTATATTTCTGGCGAAATAGCGTTATTGGATTTTTCAGTGGAGTATAGTGCTTCCTTCACCATCTGTAGGTAAGTTGCAGAAATGCAAAGTATTGGAAAAGAAATCACCGAATGTATTGGAAAAGACCAGTAATACAAAAATGTTACCTGGCATAATTATTTGTTTTAATAATCTGTATATTTTTTGTGTAAAGCGTTTTGTTATGGTTTACCAGTAATACAGAATTACACAAAATGAATGCAGATTGAAAACTTCACAGGTCTTTCGCATAAAATTCAGATACAGATGCACTGAACATTGAAATGCTTGGTATGAATTTACGCGCCTTTCACACAGTTGGTGTTGTGAACATGTATTTCTAGTGTGGTAGAATTGAGTTTCAGGCGGCTAGAGTTTTACTCTGTAATTGTTGAGAATGCTAGCCAGTGTGTACACGCGTAGCTATTTAAATGTTTCTTTGTGTCCGTGGTATTTTAATATATATATGCTTAGCATTCCTCTAGCTCTAAATCGTGACAATATTGACACTTATCTAGGTTATCCTTGTCGGAAAAGTAAGATATTTATTATTTAAGTAATTAATGCGATAAATGCATTTTCACTATAATGTGTTTTATTTTACTTCTCGATCTGCTTTAACGACGAGCAGTATATGCTAACTGAATCAAATATTTGCTTACATATATGTTTTATTTATTGTGAAATTTATCTGTATTGCTATACTCAATTCTTGGTTATTTATAGTGAGGATACTTAGTTATTATTCAGAGAATTATTGCAGTTGTTTCACTTTTCCTGTAAGTGTATGCTTCATGGTGAACCATTTATTGATAACCCTTATAGTTGAATGTTGTTTATATTATGGGATCATCTGGTTGCTATCGATCATAAAACAAATTCATATAACTTAACCTTTTTATAGGGTATAAATAACATATTCATAAGAACAATATATTTACAATAATATTAGATATACAACATATTATTACATAGATTCTCATTCTTTCGTACATATTTTGTACATCACATTTTTCTATTGTGAAATCACTCTTTTTCGTTCACTTTGTTTTATGTATTTTCGATGTTGTTCCATGTTTTAGTGTTTCAGTATAGCAATAAATACAACTGTAAAGTATATAAATGCTCAAAGTAAAATTAATGACACAAATGGTAGTTGAAAACAATAATACAATAATAATTATGCATAATAATGCATACATAAATATACATCTTTATCCACTCCATGGATTTCCGTTTTAGCATTCCTTAGTAAGTTTTAGAAATTCTTTTGGATCGTTTTACTAATAGCTGCTTCAGTTTGTTGCTTTCTTAGATAACTATTTAGGATTTTCACTCGACACTCTAGTACTAAATGTTTTGGATGAATTCAAAGCTTTTAAAGGTTATCCCTAACTCCCTGTTATTCCCTTGATTAAAAACATTACTTCGTTGCTGTAAGCTGTTTCCTGGAGGTTAAGGCTTTTCTTACTGCACATATCTTACGCTACTTCCTACTCCAATCTACCTATTATAGGATTCCTATAATGTTTATACATAAAATCGTCAGGTCCTCTAAATGTGTTATAATACTTTTATATATTTCCTGACTAGAGGTTCAATTACATAACTGCTGCAGAAACCTCTACTTGGAGACATCCCGCTGAAATGAAAGTTGCGTTACAAAGACGTCTTATAAAAGGTGATCCAAGTTGTGGCACGTTATAGTTTCTTCTCTACTCTCGGCATGAAGATCTTGGTAAGTAGACTGCACATAATCTCGTTCACTGTTCTAACAATGTACTTGGGAGTGGAAGAAGTGCCCATTTCCCTAGGACACTATGGGTTCTTCTCTCGTAAGGACTACACATATATCTAACCAATACCAAATACTCCCACCATCCATCTTTACGCCCTATCTCTGTAAGTGGTTTGAAAGAGGAAGTTACAATCAATAAACCTAAAAAAAGGATATGCTTAGGAAACTTTCGACATTTAGTCTCCCCTTAGATCATCCCAGTCTCTAACACATCGCCATGATCTGAAAAAGGATCAAGCTGATAAAGACTATGCTAAATCAATCAGAATTTTGACAGGGGATACGTAAATTTCGAAACCGTAAGCAGGAAACCATTGGAACATGTATTTTTAACACCGTATCTGAATACAGCCTTAAGAAGTTTTTAGTTGGAAGATTAATAAGTGAGGAAATATGCGCTTTGTGAAATATGGTTTCGGAAAAATGTTCCTTCCAGGAAAGTTTGGAATATTCCTTTAGAAGAAAGCTGCTTCTGAAAAACACCCATCAACGGATATTAATATGTTGGTTTCTGAGTGCAATTTTGATGAATTTTACGATGAAAACATGACAGAGATTCAAATTTCGCAAATCAAATGGCAAAGTTATTCAAATCTTCATTTAGTAGAACGAAAGTATTTGCATAGGTTTCATGTAATTAACGGCGGTTGAGTATTTCAAATATCTTGATTTCGAAACTCTTTGAGGTACTCTTCATTGTATAGCTTGAAGGATTCCTGGGAGCGATAATAAGGTCTTAAAATGTAATACAAACATAAAATTTATATACATATATCATGTATATAATTTTATAGATTTGAAAACCACGCAGCCTTGATAATGTTAATGTACAATTATATTTGAACTTGCTTTTCGTTGCTGGTTAACCTTAATTAACTCAAAGCTATATGTTGCTAGTAATGATAAGAACAATAATTTCTAAAAATTTATCCGTTTGACATATACTCAATCTGGATCAATTTAATAATGGCGCCATTGAAAATAACTTGAATGATTAGGTATGTATGCAATTTTCTGGGATTTCTTAGCTTAAATGTGATCACGTTGTCTGTTCCTTTGACAAAGAATTTTTGTTCCAAAGATCCTTACGGGAAAGAAATACACACCAACAGTTGATAAAGGCAACGCATATATCTAGAGTGCTACCTTAATCTCTCTCCAAAAATTGACATTACGTGTCCAAAGTATAGCATGGGTGTTACTCCATTTTATTTAAAGAATATCGCACGGTTGATATCCAGATTTAATGGATGCGGAAATAGAAACAGGTTCGACACGCAAAATACGGGACCAACATGAATTTTTTTACTCCCTAACCACTTCAGAATCATCATAAAAAACGAAAGAAAGGCATGTATAGAGTATGCAAGAAGTGCAGCTTATGAGCATTAAGTGTTATTTAGTAATATGTAATTGTTCAGTGTTGATGCATACTAAATAAAGATTATTAATCGTTCTTTGTTAGAAATATCAGAAGATTATATGGATATTATATCCGTATATGCATAAAATGAAGCACTAATAATCAGAAACAGGAATTCTTAAGCAGTTGGCTTCAAGTCATCTAGACTCAAATCATATGTCAATACAAATAAATTAATAACAACGTTCAAGTGTCGTCGGCGAGAGATAAAATAGGTATAAATTAAATTAAATTGAATTTTATTTATGGATGCTCTTTAACTGCTATGGTTCTTAGCATCCCATTCTATATTGAGCGTGAAAGACCGGAAAATCTTCTCAGAGGCCTCTTTATCAGGCTTGTAGTTCTTTTGCGTGCCGTAAATCTACGATACGGGGCAATCGGCTTGAAGCCATCCTAAGGAGTTTTATGCCCGAAGACATCCATTGTCCTCCGACGTCAGGAACTAGAGCCTAGCATTGTACCACTAGTCCACGGCGGACGGCAAAATACGGTCTGCAGTGTGCTCTTTGTGGAGAATCTGCAACTTCCGTGCCTGAAGTCCAGTAACAGTTCAACATTATTACCTTTAGTCCTGGTTTGAACCTTTAGAAATTGCTATGCCTGCTTATAATTATGTGACAGTTTTAATTAACTCCATTGCATATATGTACTCGTAATTTTGAAAGGCTTAATGCTCACGTTGTATTTGGTTCGTAAATATAATCATTTCGCTTTATATCAACCATTACTATACATTTGGCTCTAAATATGTGTACTTGAATGGATTTTGTTGTTGTACGTTAAGTTGGATGATTAATTAATCCAGGGTTTAGAGTTAAAGTAAGAATGCGCTTGAAAGCCTTATAGGGATCATTTGATTCCTTAGGTTGTACTAAAACAATATTAGCTATCCAAACTTTGTATTTTTAACTTCTAAAACATCTGGGCAATTGTTTCCAGCTGTGCCTTTTCCTGTTAACGGTTGCCGTTTTGGCCGAGGAGAAAGAGAAGGAGAAGAAGACCGACAAGAGAGGTCTCCACGACTTGGGGTACGGTGGTTTTGGACACGAAGGTGGCTACGAAAGCTTCGGGCATGGAGGTGGTGATTATGGCAGCTTTGGACATGGAGGAAGCAGTTACGGCAGCTTTGGACATGGAGGAGGTGGTTATGGTGGAGAATCTCATCACGTGAAAGCCATCACCATAACCAAGGAAGTCAAAGTCCCTGTACCACATCCCTATCCCGTCCACGTAGAGAAGAAGGTACCATATCCTGTGAAGGTACCTGTTCCTGTACACGTGGAGAAGCCGTATCCTGTACATGTACCCAAACCCTATCCTGTGTACGTGGAGAAGAAAGTACCATATCCTGTAGAGAAGGCTGTACCATATCCTGTGAAGGTACCAGTGAAGGTACCTGTACCAGTACCACATCCAGTTCCTGTCCCTAAACCTTATCCTGTAAAGGTACATGTCCCTGAACCTTATCCCGTGAAGGTTCCCGTCGTGGTGGAGAAGAAGGTTCCAGTGTACATCAAGGGACATGATGGAGGATACGACTTCGGTGGCCATTCCTTTGGAGGTCACAGTTTTGGAGGCTACGGCTTTGGACACGGTCATTAATGAACATATGTACATTTAATAGAAAATAAAGACAGTTATTATATAATTAGTGCTAACTTGAATACATTGCACATTGTATGTTTCATATTTGATTCCCTTCCAGCGGTTTTCCTGTGACGTTGTGTGTTTAATGCACAGCACAGTAAGAAAGCAAGGCCATTTTTACTCTTATTTAATAATTTAACCTTGATAGGTAGGGGAAGTATTCCATCACAATTATATTTGGAGGTTAATATAGAAAAATATATTTTTATAAAGACATCTGTGTGTATGAGTTGGGTGTGTGTGTGTCAAAAGTCAACCTAACACTTAAAAGGAAACCTGCACTATCAGCGCGTACACACACACACACTCGAATGCACACATAGCATTTTGTCGTAGTATTAAGGCTTTCCGAGATTTTTATGCTATTGTCTTGAACTTATCACACATTTTTAAGTGCTTAAGTGTCGTCATTATTTTGTTTCTCGCGTATTCAGATAAGATTATGGAATTTTATAGCCAGCATGTTCTGAGCCTCTTTCTAAAGTTTTTACTATCGTTTTGAGTTCTGTATCCGTTTTGTACCCACAGCAAAATGTGTAATGCTTACTATAGTTTACGGAGGGTTGTGGTATCATTTATTATATATGTTTATTAGCTGAAGGCGTACTGGGGCATTCTTTTATCTTTCTTTTCGTCATGTAGAATATGAAATTTCAATGCAAGCATGTAATTGACCCACAGCTGAAAGATCTGACTATCGCTTTACCATCAATTATCCTGCTAACTGTAGTGAACAGTTTATTAATGAGTTCTATAAAAATACGTACGGGCAAAGTAAGCTATTTTATATTTTTATTCTTTGTGTTCCTTTTCAAACACCGAAATTTGATATCGGAGCTTCACTGGAAATAAACGTAGTGTAGTTCGTTAAAAAAAGGACAAACTTTTCCTTAACTTCTGCGTGGGTTGTTAGTGTGATTTTTATCTCACCTGTTATCATACCTAGTCACCATTATGCTCTTCTATCTTGGGTCGAAGTGGCACTGGCTGGCTATTGTTTTCACTCGAGCATGTATCTCTTGGGCCAAGGGGTGTCTGATCGAGAGGATGTTATGGGTAGATAATATTAACATTTACACATGTATAGCAACGTCAGTAGGTTATATAAGACAGACCTGGCGCAGTTTTTTGCGTTTATATGGGAAAGGATAGGGAAAACGAGGGTAGATGCTAGGCTAGGAGAGCATCCAAGGAGGAAAAATGCGTTTATATGGGCGAGATAGGGAATACCAGGGCTGATGCTAGGCTAGACAGTGGTAGGAGGGGGAGTGCGCTTTATATGAGAAAGATAGGGAATACGAGGGGAGGTGCTAGGCTAGACAGAGGCTGAGTAGAGTATAGTTTATATGAGAGGTATAGGAAAACGAGGGGAGGTGTTAGGCTAGACAGAGGCTGAGTAATGTATGGTTTATATGAGTGGCATAGGAAAACGAGGAGAGGAGTTAGACTAGGCAGAGATCAAGAAGTAGAGTATGGTTTATATGAAAGGTATAGGAAAACGAGAGAGGCGTTAGGCTAGACAGAGTTGAAGGGTAGAGCATGTCTTGTATATGAGAGGGGTAGGGAACAGGAGCAGGGGTGTTAGGCTAGACAGAGGTCAAGAAGTAGAGTAGGGTTTATATGAAAGGTATAGGAAAACGAGGAGGGGTGTTAGGCTAGACAGAGTTGAAGGGCAGAGCACGTCTTGTATATGAGAGGGGTAGGGAACAGGAGCAGGGGTGTTAGGCTAGACAGAGGTCAAGAAGTAGAGTATGGTTTATATGAAAGGTATAGGAAAACGAGGAGGGGTGTTAGGCTAGACAGAGTTGAAGGGCAGAGTATGTCCTTTATATGAGAGAGGTTAGGAACAGGAGGAAGGGTGTTAGGTTAGGAGAATTGAGTATGTGTTTATAAGGAGAGACGAGAAAACGGAGAGAGATCCTATGCTAGGATAGACAGGTGTTAAAGTTAGGTTAGATAGGAAACCAAGGAGTGATACTCAGCTAGAGGGGAAGGCAGGAGGAATGCGCCTTATGAGAGGTAGGGGATACTGGGAGAAATGCTAGGGAAGACAGAGACTGAAGGTATGTAGGGTGTTTTTCCAGAAGGGAAGAGTAAGAATTTCAGAGGTATTTAGAGCACAATATAACTATTTTAGAACACACTTAGAAGCTTTTTAGGCACATGCTTAGATAACTTTGCAGGTATTCTGATGATGTTTTAATGCGGTAGAATAGCCATTTGACATTCTCTTACTGGCTTTAAAATATTTTTAGACATAGATACAGATACGTGTTTTAGGGTATTGGTGTAAGCATTTTAGCCAGTGTACTAGGAATTGTGGAGCATTTTAGAGTTCATTTAGAGACATTTTAAGCACAGGTAAAGATATTTTTAATATGAACAAGGCTTTCAGGACATTCTGGTATGAGGCAGGGAAACTTTAGATGTTTCAGCAGCATTTAGGGAACTGGAGCAGGTAGATTCAGGGTATTCATATAGGCTTCAGAATATTTCGAGGTGTTTTATGATGGTTTAAGGTATTTTGACAATTTTCAATACGTTTTCAAAGCTCGTGCTAGAAGTGTTTGGGGCTCTTTAAAGGTATTTTAGGTTATGGATGGGGCATAGGCGCAGACCATTAAGAGTTCCTGAAGAGACTTTTGGAAAGTGTAGTGGCTGTTTTATAGGCTTTTCGAAAGAGTAGCGGGTGTTTTATCGGCTTTTGGAAAGTGCAGTGGCTATTTTATCGGCTTTTGGAAAGTGTAGTGGCTGTTTTATAGGCTTTGGAAAGAGTAGCGGCTGTTTTATAGGCTTTTGAATAAGTGTAGTGGCTGTTTTGTCCGCTTTGGATAAGTGTAGTGACTGTTTAGTGGCTTTTGGTAAATGTAGTGGCTGTTTTTATGAGGGCTTTTGGGAAATGGTTTTCAGGCATTCTCTCTTGTTTATAGAGTTTTTTCTCTTGTATTACACAGGTCTTATGATCTATAACCATTTCTAACGTTTTTACATTCATATCGGATCCTTTTATGGTCTTCTCAATATTCTAATGCTACCATGTATGAAGGTATGTAGAGATGCCTTTTATAACCCGACCTTAAGCTCTGATAGTGATATTAT
The DNA here is from genome assembly GCA_030765065.1 of Deroplatys truncata. Lineage (NCBI taxonomy): Eukaryota > Metazoa > Arthropoda > Insecta > Mantodea > Mantidae > Deroplatys > Deroplatys truncata. Next base: position 89,324,391 of record CM060980.1, read on the forward strand.
TGTTTTTATTCAGCTTTTCTGTTTTTGTATGGTTAATTGTTGGCTAGGTGTATCGTCTTTACCAGTTAATTGATGCTTTATTAGATAAGGATTGTAAGGGTAGGTGCCTCTCCCCTTTTATCTAGGCTTGAGACTAGCACTAGGATTTGCTCCTAATGGCAGGGTTACCGCCTCCCTTCAACATTTTTATTTTTTATTTATTCTTAGGTGTCTGCTAGATGTATACACAGTACATGGCAAACTTCCACTTTTTAAAGTTGTAGACTCACGAGAAAATTATCATCTAAGGATTAGATTCTCTTAGGCACTGCTTGTAATGCTGTAATGGCCATATGCATATGTCGTTATTCCATCCTCAGCAACGACTCTTTTATCGTCGTATGGAGTCAATGCAATTTTATTCACTTGCACTGTGGTAACAGCATGTTTTCGTGACAGGATCAGATTCATGGGTGTCCTTATTATTTCTCTGGCTTTAAGACAGTCTGTATAACTGTCGAATGTGATATGCTGCTTAATAGCGCCACGTTTTATACCTTTAATCTTTTTTATGATTGAGCCGTGGATATCTAGCGCATACATCTTAGGTCGCAGTCCGACAAAGCGTTGGATGATTTTACCATTAGCCTCATCTTTAAATTTTCCAAGCACTTTCTTGTTTAGAGCTGAATAGCATATATGGTTTGTAGGATAATCAGCCGTATCCAGATGCTCAAGAAAACGTAGCTTGTCCTTGTACACATCTTCAGTTGTAACTTGATGGATGAATGAATCAGTGTCCATATACATCAGCTTCAGGTTTTCAACTCCATAATGCGGTAACAACACATCATAATGATAGTGATACATTAATGTCTTGGAGATGTCCAACACACTCATTCCAATGTATATAGGCTTGTTGAAGACGATCTGTCGGGAGGCCATATGCACAGCAGCTAGATTGGTAGCATATATTGTTCGATCGATAAACGTAGGCTTTGCAATTAACTTTTCCAGAGTCTTCTCGTTTGCCACCAACCGTATATCCACACGATTACGAAGGTTCTCCATTGTTTTTCCAAACATAGCATTGTTGAACAGTTTGTAGAGATCCTTCTCAAAATCATTTGTAGCCTTTTGTCGTAGTCTATTGTTAAATTCCACATACGGTTTTAACCACTGTGACTGTCGGAATTGTAGCACACGATGGATTTTTGTTAGTCGTAGTCCATGACTAAGAGCTTGCTTCAAAGTCATGTAATGCACTACATACTTCTTTCGTAATCCAACGTGAGGAATTAACTTCTTTGTAGTAGACTCCTTTGGTTTCAGACACTCAGGCAGGAATGGTAAATCATTATGCAGATCATGGAGTTCAGCAGGATACTCGATGTCAACTTCTAATATGTATCCATGAGGATCATCTTCTTCTAGTCTTTGTAAGTTTATTTCTTCAGGTGAAACCCACTGAAATCCACCAAAAGGAAGGGCGTGACACATTGCCCACCCATATTGGTTATTAGCGTCCTCATATGTGATGAATTGGGTTGGTCTCGACGGATCAAACTTTTCCATGTAAGTGTTATTAGCCTCTGCATACCGATGGGACACTTGGCATAAACCTCCTCTTATGCCGGATTCCACCATGAGTAGTTGGTCATAATCCTGTAACAGTTCCAGTTCGATTCCAGTATACAGTAACATGGCGTCCCATGTAAGTCCTGGAGAGGTGAAATAATGTGCTGGATCAACTTTGTGCGTTTTGAGAGTTTGCTCTCTGAATGTCTCAAAGACATCAGCTAGAAGAAGAACATCAGATATTAAGTAGAGGTCGCTGTATTCACCCAGGTTTCTCACATTGAACAGTCTCCATACATTTGTAGCATGTTCGTAGTCAGCATCACTAATTTCTTCCTCATTCAGTTTATTGTAGAAGCAATTCTTAGGAGGCAGACAGGTTTCGTTCAAGACGTTCCATGAAGTGACGTAATCGTAGGGAAATACACCCTTACGTGTCATCAACTTCATCTTGTCTTCTCCGAAGTACTTCAATGTCTCAGGATACGATGTTAGATTTTTTACCAGCTTATCCAAGCTTGTACTCAGGAACCGAAAACTATCTACAAAACGGAGCTTTATATCTCCTACATACTTGGAGAATGAGATATAGCTTTCTTCAGAGCTAGGAATTACCGCCACACGGTCACTCGTACATCCCAACTCCTTAACAATGAAGTGTGAGTCATACCCACTGAGGTTGTGCATGAAGACTGGAATATATTTAGGCGTTTTACAGGCTAAATTGCATTCATTATGAAGACTTCCCCGATATTCACCACTGATGTGATCATGATCGCGTACTTTATAGTTCTCTTCAGTAAAGGGTTTTCCACACAAGTAGCATACTATAGAAGACTCAAAATCCTTTTGCTGTTGATCTATAAGTTTCAGGGGCATGACAGATTTGTATATATTATTAATCTCCTTTGCAAGGAATGACAGGTATTCCATAAACTTCTGAGCAGCATCATAACCACGATATACATAGGGTTGCTTAGGAAGACCTGTTTCCAGATGTTCAACGCTGGTTGATGGTTTAACGTAAACACAGAAGCTCATTGCTGTATGCTCTTGATAAGGGGTTGTATAAGAAGTTTCAGGACTGGGTACGCATGTATAACATGGAGCGAGAGTGCTTTCAAAGTCTGCATAGATGACGTAAGGTAGTTTCAACATCCTTTCAAAATTTTTAAACTGTACAATTGATTTCTCCTTTGTAGGCATAACTACCCTTGCAACACCATGCTGATTACAGATGGATGCATGTTCTTGCAGCTTTTCCAGTCCACTTCGTCCATACTGATTGTCAAAGTGAGTAAAGCACCGCTTACAGGTATATATCACTCCTTCATGCTTAGTTTTCTGACGTCGAACGAGCTTCTCAAAATTCTTGATATATACATAGTGATGTTTTCCACTACTGTCACTCAATAGTAGGAGGTCACGATGGTCAGGTAGCTCAGTGTCAGCAACCTTTATCGGATACACTTCATGCTTCTCATCCAGACCGAAAACGTTGATAGACATCCTATTAAGCTTCTCAAATTTAGGTATTTGAGAAAGTGGAGTAGGATAGGAAACGCAGCTGAAGTCGTACTTATCTTGAAGCTGTTTGTATTTACTCACACGCTGTGTATCCTTCTCAATGAATTTGGCTAGTACGGAATATATGAAGCATAGCTCATCAGTTAAATTCTGAATGTTAATGCAGGCTTTCCTTGCTTCAATAGATGGCGGTAGTGCTATGTAGCTACTGCCTCGTAAGGGGTTGTACTTGTTAATACGAAGGCGCACCCCTTCCACAGCAAGAAGAGCCCAGTTGCTTCCCTTCAGTTGTGAATCCTCCATTTCAGTAACCAACTTCTTCATTTTCGTTTCCAGCATAGAGTCCAGAACCGTTTCTAAGAATGCAGCTTGATTCCGTGTTTTAAATGTTTTGTCACAGGTTTCTCCGATACTGTTTACAAATCGGCACTCAACCAGCAGATTAATTTTCACACTCTTGTGAATACCAAGCTCTTTATGCACTGCCTGGATTATTCGTTGTTTGGCCTCATGCAGGTACATATTCAAGTCCTTAGATGAATCGCATCGTATAAAATACGACTTCAATCGTCCTTCGAACGCTGTCTCGTATTCTTTCATGTCACAGTCCTCCATTGTGGATAATATGTGATGTTTGGTAGGCTCCAATCTGCTTTTCTTCTGAGGACTGCTTATTTCACATACGTCCTCGTGCCGCTGTCCCTTATAACCATCATTAAAGGTTACATTACAATGTTTACATTTGAAGAGCTTCTTGCAGCTCATCTCGTGTCTTCTCTTGTCATAACTTCGGAGGAATTCCTTTCTACATTTACTACAAGCGTATCCAGTAGCGCTTGGAATAATATCCTTATACGCTGAGTTATTCATCTTTATTCTTGACGCAATAACGTATTAATCCTTCTTCAAGGGAAATGTAAACCTTTTTGCCTTGATAACACTTTAGAAAGCTGATTATTCTTGGCGAGAACACGATGTTAACACCGCAAGACTAATTAGCGCAATGAAGTCCAGTGTCCGCGGTCACCCTATTTATAGAGGTAGCACGAACCTTTTAGATCAATTATATACTGAATTTTAATAATAAAACGATGATTAAGCGTCTAAACTCTTATATCTCAATACGTTACACAGGTATTCGGACGTTTCCGTAGGTGTTCGAACATGTTCGTGTGTTTGGAGAGGTGCTCGAATGTGTTGTGTATGTCTGCGTATGTATCTGTGTGTGTGTTTTGAACTGTCTCGGGGTGTGCGTGTCTGTGTGTGTGTGTCGGTGTGTGTGTGAGTCTGTGTGTGTATGTCTATGTGTGTGTATGTCTGCGTGTGTGTGTATCTGTGCGTGTCTGTGTGTGTATCTGTGTGTGAGTGTGTGTATGTGTGTGTCCGTGTGTGTGGGTGTGTGTCCGTGTGTGTGTCTGTGTTTATGTCTGTGTGTGCGTGTGTGTGAGTCTGTATGCGTGTGTGCGTATGTGTGTGTGTATCTGTGTATGTGCATGTGTGTGTATGTCTATGCGTGTCTGTGTGTATGTCTGTGTGTGTATGTCTGTGTGTGTCTGTGTGTGTTTTGAACTTTCTCGGGGTGTGTATGTCTGTGTGTGTATGTCTGTGTGTATGTCTTTGTGTGTATGTCTGTGCGTGCCTGTGTGTGTCTGTGTGTGTGTGGGAGTCTGTGTGTGTATATGTCTGTGTGGGTGTCTGTCTGTGTATATGTCTGTGTGTGTATGTCTGTGTGTGTATGTGTCTGTGTGTGTGAGTCTGTGTGTGTATGTCTGTGTGTGTTGATCAAGAAGAAGAAAGGAACAAAGAAAGGAAGAAGGAAAGAAAGAAAGAAGAAAAAACAGAAAGAAAAAAGAAAGAAAATTAAGAATTTTAATTCAGACCTGAGGATACTTAAGTATACTTATAAATATATGGGTTAAACAATTTTTATTCCAGTCGTATATGTCTCCTAGTTTAATATTTATGAACCATTAAATTTTTATAAGATTCGAACAAGGACCATAGGTTACCTAAGTACGTATCACGGTTTAACACAGATAATGAATTACATCTAATAAATACATTTTTGATCCGCCCATACAACTCCCTTAGTTTAATAGCTATTGATCATTAAATATTTTGCTCTAAGATAATAGTAAAAAATTAATCCTTAAATAGCTTGATTACAATTATTTTCTAATGATACCTGAAAAGTCTTTCACTAGGCCTCTTAGTGCTATAAACTTATTCTGATTTTACCATATTTGTCTAAGTCTTTTAACTCATTAAGAATTAACCATTTAGGTTTTACCGATTCGAGGTCGGATATGAACTTCGGACTCCTAAATAGTTGTTCAGAGAATCTATCCACTGCTATCAATTTAATGTAATTTGTTCGAAGAGTCTAGCTGCCCTACTTCGGGAATAATGAAACATCAAAGTTTAAAACTCTGGCGAGACTCGAACTCCGGGCCCTAGAGATATCTTTCCGTAACTAATCAATAATACAGAACTATGTGAATCCTTGTTGATGCTAAAAGGGCATAAAGTCAGTAGTTGGTGTTTGTATGTTCTATATCAATTTATGGCTTTTTAATTGGCTTAATTGATTTAAATTGGCTGTAATTGGTCTTTCATGTAAAGCCGACCCAAGTAGCATGTATGTTCTATATCAATTTATGGCTTTTTAATTGGTTCACTTGGTTCAATTGGTCTTTCATGTAAAGCCGACCCAAGTAACGTGTATTTTCTGGATCAATTTATGGCTTTTTAATTGGTTCGCATGGTTCAATTGGTCTTTCAGGCAAAGGGGACCTATAGTGCATGAGTCTTCTGGATATATTAATGGTTACTGCTGGAGTTGGTAATTGCGAGGGTCGCTTACATGTCCACGTGTTGACATTTACTTGAAGAAGAAGCATTTAAAGGTCCCCCTCCTCCTCGGCTTTGGGTGGGAGGAGGTAATCAAAATAATGTCTGCATTTCCAGTCAGCTATGAGACATGATTCACCCGCTATAAAGTACACAGCGTTAATTCTAATCATATACATCAAATAGAAAATACAGGTTTCAATTTTTGTGGCGAACGCTCCTAACAACTGTAAATGTTTAAAAAAAATCGAAAGGTTTAATTTTCACCATCCTACCGAGACTTGTTGCTTTGAACGGGCCGATAACACGCTTGTGTTATCCTCTAAAATGCAACAAGAGGGTTCTGAAAGTTATCGTAGAAATGGCTAGTATACGATGTTCGCTAACTAAAGCACACCTCTTTATTACAATGAGAAATTTCGCAAATTAGAATCACAAGCGATGAAAAAATATTGGAATATTTAGCTTTAAAGGTTAACAAGCGTCACTCTGTACTTAAATACCCTGATAAGAACGCTAAACCTTCTGTTAGTGGCATACATGGATTAGAAATTCTGTATACCCATTTTTGGAGCACAGACTATACAGCCCCGCATGTTATTGCCTGGGAGGGAGATCGATACTCTGTCTCCCCTTCTGTATACAATTTAGCGGCTATTGTGTCCGAGTTTCACCCTAGCGGTTTCTCCGTATCTGTCTTGTTAAAAGGCCCTGCGTACATTTCTCCGAAGCGTTCTAAAAACGTCGATATTTACCAAGAAAATAATTTTAATAACTAGAACTACAAATAAATATCGCTACCAAGAATTGATACTTCACATACAAACACCAAATACTGACTTTATGCCCTTTTAGCATCAACAAGGATTCACATAGTTCTGTATTATTGATTAGTTACGGAAAGATATCTCTAGGGACCGGAGTTCGAGTCTCGACAGAGTTTTAAACTTGGTGTTTCATTATTCCCGAAGTAGGGCAGCTAGACTCTTCGAACAAATTACATTAAATTGATAGCAGTGGATAGATTCTCTGAACGACTATTTAGGAGTCCGAAGTTCATATCCGACCTCGAATCGGTAAAACCTAAATGGTTAATTCTTAATGAGTTAAAAGACTTAGACAAATATGGTAAAATCAGAATAAGTTTATAGCACTAAGAGGCTTAGTGAAAGACTTTTCAGGTATCATTAGAAAATAATTGTAATCAAGCTATTTAAGGATTAATTTTTTACTATTATCTTAGAGCAAAATATTTAATGATCAATAGCTATTAAACTAAGGGAGTTGTATGGGCGGATCAAAAATGTATTTATTAGATGTAATTCATTATCTGTGTTAAACCGTGATACGTACTTAGGTAACCTATGGTCCTTGTTCGAATCTTATAAAAATTTAATGGTTCATAAATATTAAACTAGGAGACATATACGACTGGAATAAAAAGTGTTTAACCCATATATTTATAAGTATACTTAAGTATCCTCAGGTCTGAATTAAAATTCTTAATTTTCTTTCTTTTTTCTTTCTGTTTTTTCTTCTTTCTTTCTTTCCTTCTTCCTTTCTTTGTTCCTTTCTTCTTCTTGATCAACACACACAGACATACACACACAGACTCACACACACAGACACACACAGACATACACACACAGACATATACACAGACAGACACCCACACAGACATATACACACACAGACTCCCACACACACACACACAGACACACACAGACACGCACAGACATACACACAAAGACATACACACAGATATACACACACAGACATACACACCCCGAGAAAGTTCAAAACACACACAGACACACACAGACATACACACACAGACATACACACAGACACGCATAGACATACACACACATGCACATACACAGATACACACACACATACGCACACACACATACAGACTCACACACACGCACACACAGACATAAACACAGACACACACACACGGACACACACCCACACACACGGACACACACATACACACACTCACACACAGATACACACACAGACACGCACAGATACACACACACGGACATACACACACGCAGACATACACACACATAGACATACACACACAGACTCACACACACACCGACACACACACACAGACACGCACACCCCGAGACAGTTCAAAACACACACACACAGATACATACGCAGACATACACAACACATTCGAGCACCTCTCCAAACACACGAACATGTTCGAACACCTACGGAAACGTCCGAATACCTGTGTAACGTATTGAGATATAAGAGTTTAGACGCTTAATCATCGTTTTATTATTAAAATTCAGTATATAATTGATCTAAAAGGTTCGTGCTACCTCTATAAATAGGGTGACCGCGGACACTGGACTTCATTGCGCTAATTAGTCTTGCGGTGTTAACATCGTGTTCTCGCCAAGAATAATCAGCTTTCTAAAGTGTTATCAAGGCAAAAAGGTTTACATTTCCCTTGAAGAAGGATTAATACGTTATTGCGTCAAGAATAAAGATGAATAACTCAGCGTATAAGGATATTATTCCAAGCGCTACTGGATACGCTTGTAGTAAATGTAGAAAGGAATTCCTCCGAAGTTATGACAAGAGAAGACACGAGATGAGCTGCAAGAAGCTCTTCAAATGTAAACATTGTAATGTAACCTTTAATGATGGTTATAAGGGACAGCGGCACGAGGACGTATGTGAAATAAGCAGTCCTCAGAAGAAAAGCAGATTGGAGCCTACCAAACATCACATATTATCCACAATGGAGGACTGTGACATGAAAGAATACGAGACAGCGTTCGAAGGACGATTGAAGTCGTATTTTATACGATGCGATTCATCTAAGGACTTGAATATGTACCTGCATGAGGCCAAACAACGAATAATCCAGGCAGTGCATAAAGAGCTTGGTATTCACAAGAGTGTGAAAATTAATCTGCTGGTTGAGTGCCGATTTGTAAACAGTATCGGAGAAACCTGTGACAAAACATTTAAAACACGGAATCAAGCTGCATTCTTAGAAACGGATCTGGACTCTATGCTGGAAACGAAAATGAAGAAGTTGGTTACTGAAATGGAGGATTCACAACTGAAGGGAAGCAACTGGGCTCTTCTTGCTGTGGAAGGGGTGCGCCTTCGTATTAACAAGTACAACCCCTTACGAGGCAGTAGCTACATAGCACTACCGCCATCTATTGAAGCAAGGAAAGCCTGCATTAACATTCAGAATTTAACTGATGAGCTATGCTTCATATATTCTGTACTAGCCAAATTCATTGAGAAGGATGCACAGCGTGTGAGTAAATACAAACAGCTTCAAGATAAGTACGACTTCAGCTGCGTTTCCTATCCTACTCCACTTTCTCAAATACCTAAATTTGAGAAGCTTAATAGGATGTCTATCAACGTTTTCGGTCTGGATGAGAAGCATGAAGTGTATCCGATAAAGGTTGCTGACACTGAGCTACCTGACCATCGTGACCTCCTACTATTGAGTGACAGTAGTGGAAAACATCACTATGTATATATCAAGAATTTTGAGAAGCTCGTTCGACGTCAGAAAACTAAGCATGAAGGAGTGATATATACCTGTAAGCGGTGCTTTACTCACTTTGACAATCAGTATGGACGAAGTGGACTGGAAAAGCTGCAAGAACATGCATCCATCTGTAATCAGCATGGTGTTGCAAGGGTAGTTATGCCTACAAAGGAGAAATCAATTGTACAGTTTAAAAATTTTGAAAGGATGTTGAAACAACCTTACGTCATCTATGGAGACTTTGAAAGCATTCTCGCTCCATGTCATACATGCGTACCCAGTCCCGAAACTTCTTATACAACCCCTTATCAAGAGCATACAGCAATGAGCTTCTGTGTTTACGTTAAACCATCAACCAGCGTTGAACATCTGGAAACAGGTCTTCCTAAGCAACCCTATGTGTATCGTGGTTATGATGCTGCTCAGAAGTTTATGGAATACCTGTCATTCCTTGCAAAGGAGATTAATAATATATACAAATCTGTCATGCCCCTGAAACTTATAGATCAACAGCAAAAGGATTTTGAGTCTTCTATAGTATGCTACTTGTGTGGAAAACCCTTTACTGAAGAGAACTATAAAGTACGCGATCATGATCACATCAGTGGTGAATATCGGGGAAGTCTTCATAATGAATGCAATTTAGCCTGTAAAACGCCTAAATATATTCCAGTCTTCATGCACAACCTCAGTGGGTATGACTCACACTTCATTGTTAAGGAGTTGGGATGTACGAGTGACCGTGTGGAGGTAATTCCTAGCTCTGAAGAAAGCTATATCTCATTCTCCAAGTATGTAGGAGATATAAAGCTCCGTTTTGTAGATAGTTTTCGGTTCCTGAGTACAAGCTTGGATAAGCTGGTAAAAAATCTAACATCGTATCCTGAGACATTGAAGTACTTCGGAGAAGACAAGATGAAGTTGATGACACGTAAGGGTGTATTTCCCTATGATTACGTCACTTCATGGAACGTCTTGAACGAAACCTGTCTGCCTCCTAAGAATTGCTTCTACAATAAACTGAATGAGGAAGAAATTAGTGATGCTGACTACGAACATGCTACAAATGTATGGAGACTGTTCAATGTGAGAAACCTGGGTGAATACAGCGACCTCTACTTAATATCTGATGTTCTTCTTCTAGCTGATGTCTTTGAGACATTCAGAGAGCAAACTCTCAAAACGCACAAAGTTGATCCAGCACATTATTTCACCTCTCCAGGACTTACATGGGACGCCATGTTACTGTATACTGGAATCGAACTGGAACTGTTACAGGATTATGACCAACTACTCATGGTGGAATCCGGCATAAGAGGAGGTTTATGCCAAATGTCCCATCGGTATGCAGAGGCTAATAGCACTTACATGGAAAAGTTTGATCCGTCGAGACCAACCCAATTCATCACATATGAGGACGCTAATAACCAATATGGGTGGGCAATGTGTCACGCCCTTCCTTTTGGTGGATTTCAGTGGGTTTCACCTGAAGAAATAAACTTACAAAGACTAGAAGAAGATGATCCTCATGGATACATATTAGAAGTTGACATCGAGTATCCTGCTGAACTCCATGATCTGCATAATGATTTACCATTCCTGCCTGAGTGTCTGAAACCAAAGGAGTCTACTACAAAGAAGTTAATTCCTCACCTTGGATTACGAAAGAAGTATGTAGTGCATTACATGACTTTGAAGCAAGCTCTTAGTCATGGACTACGACTAACAAAAATCCATCGTGTGCTACAATTCCGACAGTCACAGTGGTTAAAACCGTATGTGGAATTTAACAATAGACTACGACAAAAGGCTACAAATGATTTTGAGAAGGATCTCTACAAACTGTTCAACAATGCTATGTTTGGAAAAACAATGGAGAACCTTCGTAATCGTGTGGATATACGGTTGGTGGCAAACGAGAAGACTCTGGAAAAGTTAATTGCAAAGCCTACGTTTATCGATCGAACAATATATGCTACCAATCTAGCTGCTGTGCATATGGCCTCCCGACAGATCGTCTTCAACAAGCCTATATACATTGGAATGAGTGTGTTGGACATCTCCAAGACATTAATGTATCACTATCATTATGATGTGTTGTTACCGCATTATGGAGTTGAAAACCTGAAGCTGATGTATATGAACACTGATTCATTCATCCATCAAGTTACAACTGAAGATGTGTACAAGGACAAGCTACGTTTTCTTGAGCATCTGGATACGGCTGATTATCCTACAAACCATATATGCTATTCAGCTCTAAACAAGAAAGTGCTTGGAAAATTTAAAGATGAGGCTAATGGTAAAATCATCCAACGCTTTGTCGGACTGCGACCTAAGATGTATGCGCTAGATATCCACGGCTCAATCATAAAAAAGATTAAAGGTATAAAACGTGGCGCTATTAAGCAGCATATCACATTCGACAGTTATACAGACTGTCTTAAAGCCAGAGAAATAATAAGGACACCCATGAATCTGATCCTGTCACGAAAACATGCTGTTACCACAGTGCAAGTGAATAAAATTGCATTTACTCCATACGACGATAAAAGAGTCGTTGCTGAGGATGGAATAACGACATATGCATATGGCCATTACAGCATTACAAGCAGTGCCTAAGAGAATCTAATCCTTAGATGATAATTTTCTCGTGAGTCTACAACTTTAAAAAGTGGAAGTTTGCCATGTACTGTGTATACATCTAGCAGACACCTAAGAATAAATAAAAAATAAAAATGTTGAAGGGAGGCGGTAACCCTGCCATTAGGAGCAAATCCTAGTGCTAGTCTCAAGCCTAGATAAAAGGGGAGAGGCACCTACCCTTACAATCCTTATCTAATAAAGCATCAATTAACTGGTAAAGACGATACACCTAGCCAACAATTAACCATACAAAAACAGAAAAGCTGAATAAAAACAATAATATCACTATCAGAGCTTAAGGTCGGGTTATAAAAGGCATCTCTACATACTTTCATACATGGTAGCATTAGAATATTGAGAAGACCATAAAAGGATCCGATATGAATGTAAAAACGTTAGAAATGGTTATAGATCATAAGACCTGTGTAATACAAGAGAAAAAACTCTATAAACAAGAGAGAATGCCTGAAAACCATTTCCCAAAAGCCCTCATAAAAACAGCCACTACATTTACCAAAAGCCACTAAACAGTCACTACACTTATCCAAAGCGGACAAAACAGCCACTACACTTATTCAAAAGCCTATAAAACAGCCGCTACTCTTTCCAAAGCCTATAAAACAGCCACTACACTTTCCAAAAGCCGATAAAATAGCCACTGCACTTTCTAAAAGCCGATAAAACACCCGCTACTCTTTCGAAAAGCCTATAAAACAGCCACTACACTTTCCAAAAGTCTCTTCAGGAACTCTTAATGGTCTGCGCCTATGCCCCATCCATAACCTAAAATACCTTTAAAGAGCCCCAAACACTTCTAGCACGAGCTTTGAAAACGTATTGAAAATTGTCAAAATACCTTAAACCATCATAAAACACCTCGAAATATTCTGAAGCCTATATGAATACCCTGAATCTACCTGCTCCAGTTCCCTAAATGCTGCTGAAACATCTAAAATTTCCCTGCCTCATACCAGAATGTCCTGAAAGCCTTGTTCATATTAAAAATATCTTTACCTGTGCTTAAAATGTCTCTAAATGAACTCTAAAATGCTCCACAATTCCTAGTACACTGGCTAAAATGCTTACACCAATACCCTAAAACACGTATCTGTATCTATGTCTAAAAATATTTTAAAGCCAGTAAGAGAATGTCAAATGGCTATTCTACCGCATTAAAACATCATCAGAATACCTGCAAAGTTATCTAAGCATGTGCCTAAAAAGCTTCTAAGTGTGTTCTAAAATAGTTATATTGTGCTCTAAATACCTCTGAAATTCTTACTCTTCCCTTCTGGAAAAACACCCTACATACCTTCAGTCTCTGTCTTCCCTAGCATTTCTCCCAGTATCCCCTACCTCTCATAAGGCGCATTCCTCCTGCCTTCCCCTCTAGCTGAGTATCACTCCTTGGTTTCCTATCTAACCTAACTTTAACACCTGTCTATCCTAGCATAGGATCTCTCTCCGTTTTCTCGTCTCTCCTTATAAACACATACTCAATTCTCCTAACCTAACACCCTTCCTCCTGTTCCTAACCTCTCTCATATAAAGGACATACTCTGCCCTTCAACTCTGTCTAGCCTAACACCCCTCCTCGTTTTCCTATACCTTTCATATAAACCATACTCTACTTCTTGACCTCTGTCTAGCCTAACACCCCTGCTCCTGTTCCCTACCCCTCTCATATACAAGACGTGCTCTGCCCTTCAACTCTGTCTAGCCTAACACCCCTCCTCGTTTTCCTATACCTTTCATATAAACCCTACTCTACTTCTTGACCTCTGTCTAGCCTAACACCCCTGCTCCTGTTCCCTACCCCTCTCATATACAAGACATGCTCTACCCTTCAACTCTGTCTAGCCTAACGCCTCTCTCGTTTTCCTATACCTTTCATATAAACCATACTCTACTTCTTGATCTCTGCCTAGTCTAACTCCTCTCCTCGTTTTCCTATGCCACTCATATAAACCATACATTACTCAGCCTCTGTCTAGCCTAACACCTCCCCTCGTTTTCCTATACCTCTCATATAAACTATACTCTACTCAGCCTCTGTCTAGCCTAGCACCTCCCCTCGTATTCCCTATCTTTCTCATATAAAGCGCACTCCCCCTCCTACCACTGTCTAGCCTAGCATCAGCCCTGGTATTCCCTATCTCGCCCATATAAACGCATTTTTCCTCCTTGGATGCTCTCCTAGCCTAGCATCTACCCTCGTTTTCCCTATCCTTTCCCATATAAACGCAAAAAACTGCGCCAGGTCTGTCTTATATAACCTACTAACGTCAAATATTAAATATTACAATAATTCAATCTTATAAAGTTCCTGGACCTTATAGAGATGATTTTTCTTCAATATCATTAAAATCTGTCTTTTAAAAATGTGATATGTAAGTGTATTGATTTTATCCGTTAAATTATTGAATAGATTAATGGATGATACTTCAAAGGTTCTTTGTGTTTGACTATACTTACATTTACCAAAATAAATATTGTTGCTACTTCGTGTCGGATAATTATGAACAGTTTCACACGGATTATACTGTTGTAGATTCCTCTTAATGTACAATAGACAATTCAAAATATATATACAAGGAAGAGTGAGGATTCCAAGTTCAGTAAAATGTGGATTACAATGTGTTTTTTGAGGGAACTCCGCATACTGTTCTTATTGCTCTCTTTTGTAAAATAAGAAGCTTATTAGCATAGTTATGGTTGCCCCAAAGTAAGACACTATACTTTAAAATGGAGTATATATTACTGTAATACACTGACAGTAATGACTTTTTATTTATTGTTTGGCTCAGTACACGTAGCATGAACAGTCCTTTACTGAGTTTCCCTGAGATGTAGTCTATGTGGGATTTCCACCCTAATTTAGATTCAAGATAAATGCCTAAGAATTTAACTGTTGAAGGATTAGAGTCAGAAGAACTGAGATTAACAGTCTTATCTTGATTAAGTACGTATTAATCTGTTGGAGTCACGCCAGTGATTTACTCTTAAAGTTATATCTTTAAGTCTACTTTTGAGAGTATCATTGTTATTACAACATATACTCAAAGCTAAATCCTCAGCAGATAAAAACGGTTTAAGCATTCCTCCTGTATAGCTTCCGGAAGATCATTGTTATATACCAGAAAGAAAACAGGTCCACGTACTGAGCCATGCGGGACACCATGCTTTATCCTTTTAAAACTAGCCTTTTGTCACTAGATTTGTATCATATCAGATTTTTATAGAGAAATATACTCACGTACTCTCTCATTAATATTCCGGATTCTGCGGAGGATACGGACTGATTACAGTTAAAAAAAATCCATCCCCTCACCCGGGAATCGAATGTACACCGCGTTCTCTGGGCTGAGACGCTTAATATGCTGAACACTTGTTAACTCAAATACATCTAGAAAAGTGCTATTGCTAAGCCCCATTGTAGCAGCATAAACATCCGCTACAGTTACATAGTTAAATGTAAAAACACTAGTTGGCTTACTATTAATCATTAAATCAATAGGATTAATGTAGGTAGCTTTATGTTAACATTTTCGTCCACAAAATCAAGGAATTAAAAATTTATTTCCTCAACATTTAGATCATCTTCACAGATATTATTTGAGGTACTATTTATTACAATTGAAATAACTGACCATAATGTTTTTGAATTATTTTTAGAATTTATAAGAAGTTTAGAAAAATAATCGGCCATGGTAATCTTCAACAGTTGCTTGTAATATTTTTTAAGATTAATAAAAGTACCTTTATATTCCGCCATTCTATGGTGAGGGTATAAATTATAATAAAACAGACATTTAACTTTTAAAGCGTTGAGTTCGCCAGTGTACCACATTTTATTTATAGTTTTTCTCTCAGGCCCAGGATTACAAACAAAAGTGGAAAAGCTTTTTCAGTAATATCAGATACAATCGACAACAGTAATTAACTTTCTCATTTAAGCTTTTTATACTATACAGTGCTGTCCAATTTATTGGTTTTAACAAAAACATAAAATAATACAAGCTATAAGCGTTATAGAAACGTTTAAATTTGAAATTACAACTGAAGTTAACCAATGTCAACTATACATACTATGTCAACATCATACTCGTTCATTAAATTTAAAAGATAATCTACTTTGTTTGCAAGACTCTGTAAATTCCAGTGTAAAACATTTAATCCACATGACTTTGTTATATTTATATTTTCATTGCTTACGTAACTACAGTTTGTTTCCGGTAGTGAAAAACACGCCTAATGCAAACGTTTTTAGGCCACTGTTGAGTTTAATACATTTTCAACATTTTCTTCGTTTACACTAACTTTAAAAGAGGCATATACATCAGCATTCCTAGACTCCAATTTTTCACACTTAACCTCCGGACATTTTGACTTCAAGAACTGGATAAGTTGATCTTCAGTCGTAGATGGTGCAAGTCTATATATGTGTAAAGGAACCATTTTAAGTACACCTTTTAGAACCTGCATATTAGAATTATTTTCATTACTAGCGTTACTATCATCACTCCCAATCACAACTAGATGCTTTTGTTTCCTTTTCACTGCAGCTGACCACAGGGTTTCACTGCTTACATTAACTGCAGAGTCAAGGGAGCTGTTGGAAGGATCAAGGACGTTCTCATTTTGCTCGTAAATGTTTACCTTACGAAAATTAACTTTTTGTGCTTCTACTTGCACATTTTCACTTTGCACTGGCTCATTTGATGCACTAATATCACATTTTTCATTCATGTGGATCTTAACAATTTTAGCACTCGCAAGGGCTTTGTCATCGAACTTTTCACTGCTATTTTCACCTACAAATTTTACTTTTCTTAGTAGGTCGACATGACCGATTAATCATTTCACTATTTCATTTAGTTCTGTATTCACGTTATCCTTCTGTTTTTACAGGAATTTAACTACATGAACGTCGAATTTGTTGTCGGCCCAACCAATTTCATTCAAAGCTTCATAAATATCGGATTCACAATCATCAAATGACGTAACCTCATTTCATTTCATTTTTATTGATCCATTTAATTGTTAAGTACAGAAGTACAGTCAATGCTGGACACGTCAAAGTAAGATAACAAAATATTTACGAGATATTACAAAAATTAATAAACCAGAATATGTATCAGTTTACAAAAAAATAAATTATGATTACATATGTACAAAAGGTGCAATCAATGCTGGACACGTCAAGGTAAGATTACAGAATATTAAAAAAAATTATCAAACCAAAAATATGTATAAGTTTCCAAGATTAAATTATAATTACATGTTAAAGTACTTATAAATTCTCTTTAGTTAAGAATTCTTGAATAGAGTAAAAACAGTGGTTAGTCAGATATGCCTTTAAAGAATGTTTGAGAGTATTTTCTTGCTTAATTCCTTTCATAGATTTTGGTAGACAGTTGTATATCTTTAGTCCAGAATGTAATATACTTTTTTGGCACAGAGAGGCATTAAGTTGAGAAATATGTAGATTATTTGTTCGCCTTGTATTATGCTGGTGCACTGTTTCGTTGCTCATGAAGGGGGAATATATATTGTTTTTAGTTTTGTGGATGAACATTGTTGTTTCAAATATATAAATGCAAGGGAGTGGAAGTATGTTTAATGATTTAGACCTTAAACTTGCCCCTGTCATGGCTCGAATTATTTCATTTTGCATTATAAAGCATGTTTTCCTTTCGTAATAAAGAATGGACGTATGCAAAATAGGCATTTCTGGTGGTCTCTATCCTTGTGCTTCCTGCTAATATCCGCATCATGTAATATGCTGTGCCTAGCTTTTTATTTATATGACTTATGTGGTTTTCCCATTTCAAATTGTTTTGGAACCAAAGACCAAGAAATTTTGTTTTTTCCACTTTCTTGATAGTCTGGTTAAAATGATGGATTTGGGGAGCTAGATTTTCATTATTTGCTTTCGTATGGATGTCCATTGCAACCGTCTTACTGATGTTTATTATAAGGTTGTTTTGCGTGAAATAATTAGCTATTTTGTCTAATATTTGATGAGCTGACTTTAGCAAGTTCTCTTTCTTGTTTGACTTGATAAGAATATTCGTATCATCAGCAAAGAGAAAGGACTTGGCGTGAGGGTCGTCTAAAGCAAAGTCATATATACAGAGCAGAAATAGTATTGGACCTAATATGGAACTATGAGGTACTCCATAGGTGATCGCAAGGGAACTTAATCTATAGTTTTTTAGCTCATAGTTTCCTCTGTGTTTAATTTGTACAAGCCGTTTCCTATGGAATAAATATGAATTGGTCCACTTGTGGGGTAACCCTCTAATTCCATAATTTTCTAGTTTTGCTAGTAGCTTTTTGTGGTCAATTGTATCAAAGACTTTTAATAGGTCTAAGAATATTGCCGAGATAAGGTCTGTTACATCAATGGCCCTGAGGGACCCACACATAAAAGAGAATATAGGTGTTTCTGTAGAACGGTGGTAAATATTAATTTTATATGAACTGAATATACATAAATATTTAATTAAGTAAGGGTCCCCTTCAAAGTATAATAAGAACTTAATTGAATATATAACCTTTTAAGTATATAAGATCTTATCAAAAAAGGCATTATTTGTATTATTCGTATAAAGCCATGTTGGTTGCTAGATAACAGGTTGTTTGTTTCTAAGAAGTTCAAAAGTCGCTTATAAAAAGCTTTTCCAAAATTGTTGAGAATATTGATAGTAAAGCAATGGGTCTGTAGTTTTCCATATTATTTCGTTTTACTTTTTTGTATAGCGGTTTAACGATAGCTGGGAAAAACTCCACTGCTAAAGGATCCATTGCATAAGTACGTTAATGACTGAACGATTAGATGAACACATTGTTTAATATGGAAATCTGGTATCTCATCTATTACAGCAGAATATTTTGGTTTTAGGTCCTTTATTATTTGCAGAATTTCTGATTCGGTTGTAGGGACAAGTAACAGTGAATCTTTAATTTGACCGCTAGTTTTGACAGTTGTAGGTGCATTTGTAGTTTGTTTACTATGTTTTATTAGGTTTTTTGCTATATTAGTGAAATAAGTGTTGAAGGAGTTAACTATATCAGTATCTGTGATATAGTTAAGAGTTTTTTTAAGGTAATGTTACTGGGCTGAGGTAGAATACCTTTAGTTTCTTTTTTAATTACTTGCCATATAGCCTTTGATTTATTATTCGCAGTTTTGATTATTTTGTCATTTGCTTGAGTTTGGTTTCTCTTATAACCCTAGTTAGTATTTTTTATAGTTATTATAATAATTTTTTAATGCGGGGCTTAAGGAGCGCGATTTTAATAGATTATGTAAGTAGCGTTTCTTTACGCACGATACTTTTTATACCAGTAGTAATCCAATGATTACTATTATCATTATGTTTCTTAACTTTTTTCAGTGGGAAGGCTACATTTCAGTAGAATTGAAGTGTTAGGATGAAAGAGTCAAATTTGCTACAGACAGTGCCTTTGTATATTCCTTCCCAAGATTCTTTACTGATTAGATGTAAGAAATAGTGGATATTTTGATCATTTATTAATCGTTTCCTTATGACATCTGGGACTTGAGTCAAGCCATCTCTAATTGGAAGCATTAGTGTTTGAGCAATGTGATCACTTAGTCCTAAGTCAAGAACCTCGTCTTTACACATATTAGTGTCAAAGTTTATAAATATTTGGTCTAATAGACCTGAGTTGTGCTGCATGACTCGTGTGGGATGATTATAGTTTGTTCAAGATTGTAAGCTGCTAATAATTTTGTTAAAATAGATACAGTGTTAGATTTACTATTAAAGTCAAGATTAAAGACACCACAAATAATAAATTTTGTGTTATTGTCGTTATTTTGTTTTAATGCTATATCAAGCTTATTTAGAAAGACCTTAATGCCATTTCCAGGGGACCTTTATACGCATATGATTTTGATGTTAGGATTTAAGAATTTAATACCGGAGCATTCAAATTCTTTTTCTGTGATTATATTTTGCAGGTTGTTAAGTATCTAAACTCTAAATCGTTCTTTACAAAAATACAGGTTTCCTCTCCTTTAACTTCATCACAGCACTTTACTGAAAGCTCGTCAATTATTTTTACATTACTAGTTGGTTTTGCACATCTATTATGGAAATAGCTATTACAGTCAGCGCATGTTAGACCAGTCACCACTTTTGCTTTACAACGTTTACGCGTTGAAATACTAATATTGTTTGAGGCAGGAATTGTTGCACATCAACCTCCTGTCATTGTACTGTTTCACTATTTCCAGATTAGTGATAACAGTGAAGACTTTTATGATAATTTATTAGAAAACCCAACACATTATGCACATGTATATATAAAGTTCACGAACTGAATATGCTATTTCAGCCTTCACTGAAGCTCTACGTACATTCTAAAAAAATCTACGTGATTTACTTTGTCATCGCGTACCATCACTGTTTGAACTCTTTGTTATTTCCGTACCAACTTAAACTGCTCGTTACACCCATAACACTTTACACTTGGCGTTACATAAAAACACGTCGCAGTTGAATGTTAACTATTTACGTGTGATAAAATTTACTCTTAGCGATACGTGTCCTGCATTAAAGACAAAATGGAACTGACGGAGCCTTCTGGTTTGTTCCCGTAACGTTAGGTTTTTGCCTAAGCACATACAACTTTTAGGATTGCCTAACTTTCGCACTACAATTTGCATGTGATTTTTAGAACCAATCAAAGTTGCGGTTACAGCCTCTTTTAGGTGGGAACCCACTCTAACATTCTAAACGGCAACTTTCTGGATCGACTCACCCCAATGTTACTCTTTCTAGTTCAAGGCTTCTTCTTTATTGTTAGCTACCCCATCTTCAAGCTAAGCTTCAGTCATGGATACTGTTACATTAAATTTCGCTTCTTAGTTTAGCTTTTGGCCTGCTACTAAGAAATCTTATGCTATGTTACACAAATAACTGTACATCTTATCTTAATTAATACGCTAGTCATTATCTTAACTAATACATGTTATACATCGCTAATTATGTTTTGATTTTATGGTTAAAATGTAATTATAAAAAGTTGTTAAGTTTTTCACAGGAAATATAGGAACATAATCTGTCTTACATCTACCCTACAGTGCACTGCTGCTGCCTTTCTTGTGAATTACATAGTGTTACTGTGTTGTATTGTCTGCAGAGATACTGAAGTATTGCAATGCGGATATCTACTTCACGTGGAGCTGGTTACAAGACTCGGTTTATCACTTAGCCAAAGCTAATAATGAATGGAACAGAGAGACGTTGCTTGTTGGCGTGCTGACATTTCCCCTTTTCGATTAAATACTGTTTTTCAATGAATTAAAGCCTCCCGGTCGCTACAATGATAATGTTCGTATAATACATAACCAGCATCTTCTTCTTCTTATTCTTTAGATTACCTTCATTTTTGGAGGACTAAAAATCCCAAGGACTTACAAGCGAATGCCTGGTGACTAGCTTGTCGATAAGAAAGCAAACTCTGGATGGGTGGTCAGCTCACTGCCATGTATGACGGTGAAGAAGAAGGAAATGAAATGTAGTGATGAAAGAAATGATAGAAAAATTAACCTGCCCAGCATTCGCCTAGCGACCGAGGAAAACCGAGAAGAAGTTTCGGTCGGATTTGTTGGATCCGGGGGTTTGAACCCGAGACCTTCCGAATGCAGGTCACATACATTAGAGTCTATCTAGTGACTGAGTAAAATTGGTTAAAGTATTTTGGGAACAAAATTGAAGTTTTAATTATACGATAAAAGAAATCTCTTATGTAGCCATACGTTTTCTGTTTATACGTTTTGTATCAAATAAAAAATAACGAAGTATTCATTGAGGGAAAATGAAGTAACATGGGTATTTGAAACATTTAAGGAAGTACCATAAAATTAAAAAAAGGGTTAACTAAGCACTTAATAAACTATACTAACAACTATAATATTATTGTTATTTAAAACTTAAATAAACCGAAGTAAAGGCGATTACAATGTTCGTAACCATTTATACTCCGAAGATACGAAATAATTGGGGAAGTGATAACATAGCCTTCTGGGGCTTATTTGTAGAATCAGTTATTGAAGCAGTGCAACGCGGTGTTACGACGTCCTTACTCCAGCGTAAATTAGGATTTATACGAAAGAAGGATAATGAATTATTCTGGTAAGATGTGTGTAAAGAACAAAATTTAAAATGATTAAGTAAATAAATAAAGGAATGTATATTTATGTGCTTATTAGTTGTAGTTCTAGTATACACCTTAATAGGGCTTGCCATACGCATGTATGTATGTATGTATGTATGTATGTATGCATGTATGCATGTATGTATGTATGTATGTGTGTAGTATACATGTATGTATGTAGTATGTATGTATGTATGTATGTATGTATGTGTGTATGTATGCATACATGTATGTGTATGTATACAGCGTGAATCACCTAAAATTTGCACCGCAAATATTTCGGAAATTTAAAGTGCTATTGATGTGCACTTTTCACAGCCTTGGCAGTCAGGGGCTCGTACATTTAGCCTAAAACAGATCTTAATAATACTCAGAAAGTGTATTTTTTGAGCAAACATACAATTTTTTAAATGAAACATCAACAGAATAAAGGTAGGGTAAACTAGAATGTCAGTGGTCTTTGTTACAGGATTCTAGTGCAAGTGGTTTACGAGAAGTCGTATTTTGAAAAGTTTCTACCCGACAGTTGTTTGTCCCATTCAACCTGCTTAGTTGCCAGGTATTATGTTGTTATGTTTGTTTTCTTTGTGTTTTCTGTTCATTGATTGCATTGCAACTTTCTGGTCAGTTAGTTTGTGCCAGTATCACGTAGTAAGTCATGAGTGGAAGATGGGGTCTGCTGATGCAGAAAAAGCCGACATGCTCATGGTGTATGGAGAGTGTAGGAAGAATGCAGTTCGTTCCTGTACGGTGTATGCGGAAACGTATCCCAACAGACGTTAACCATCTTGGCAATTATTTATCAACCAATTACGTGAAAGTGGTACTGTAATACCTAGAAAACGTAACAGAAACAAACAAGTGACTGGAGAAAAGGCATAAATTAATATTTTGGCTTCCGTTGCAGTAAATCCGTAAATTAGTTCCCGCAGAATCGCACGTGGAAGTGGCAAAAGTTTGGCAAATGTACTGCGCATTCTCCATCGGCATAGGTTCCATCCCTATCACATCTCTCTCCATCAAGTGCTGCATGGAAACGATTTTGAGAATCGTGTTAACTTTTGTACATGAGCATTAAGACATGACACTCCAGATTCATCATGTATCTTGTTTAGTGATGAGGCAACATTACTAATCATGGCCAGGTAAACCGCAGAAACGTCCACTACTGGTCTGTTGACAATCCCCGTTGGCTTCGTCAGGTGGAACGTCAGCGTCCATGGAGTTTAAACGTGTGGCGTAGGATAGTGAACCATCACCTCATTGGCCCATTGTTCATAGAAGGTACAATTAACTCGCACAAGTATCGCAGCCTCCTGACAGATCATATGCCATAGATGCTAGAAGACGTTCCTTTGCAGACTAGGAGGAACCTGTAGTACCAACATGATGGCTGTCCAGCCCATAGTGCACGAAGCAATACAGCTTGTCTTAACGGATTGTTTCCAAATCGTTGGTTTGGACGAAGAGGACCTGTACCTTGGCCGGCCTGTTCACCGGATCTGAACCCTTTAGACTTTTTTCTGTGGGGAAGGCTCAAAGACACTATCTACAAGGATGTACCAACTACACCAGACGATGTGACACGACGTATTACTGCTGCGTGCTCTGAAATTTCCGCTGAAATGCCCGAACGTGTGCAGCAGTCTTTCCATAGCAGATTGGAAGCATGCATTGAAGCTGCCGGTGGTCATTTTGAACCCAACCTTTGAAGGGCCATGTGCTCTTTACTTGTAAGAATGCACAGAAGCATTGTAATTCCCTTTTGTTTTTCTTTGGTTGTGCAGGTGTCGGTACTAAAAGTTTCAAAATATGATTTCTCGTAAACCACTTGCACTAGAATCTTGCAACAAACGCCACTGACATTCCAATTTACCCTACCTTTATTCTGTTGATGTAACTAGGCATTGTTCCATTTAAAAAATTGTATGTTTGCTCAAAAGATACACTTTCTTGGTATTATTAAAATCTGTTTATAGGTTAAGTGTACGAGCCCCTGACTACAAATCAATGCTGTGAAAACTTTACATCAATAGCACTTTCAATTTCCGAAATACTTGCGGTGCAAATTTTAGGTGATTCACCCTGCATATGTATGTATGTATGTGTTGTATGTATGTATGTATGTATGTATGTATGTATGTATGTATGTATGTATGTATGTATGTATGTATGTGTGTATGAGGTCCCATGCATTCGTTTATTACATTTAATTTTTAGAAAATGATGTATAGGTGTCTTTGAGAATAGTACAATTGAGAAACCTAAAGTCGGACAAATACCAAATTTCATACCTAAGTTCGGCATATAAGAAGTAACATAAAGCTTTTCATGTAATTATCTCATCCTAAAATGCGTCTTATATTCAAAATGTTATTAGCTTTTTAATTTATCAAAACTACTTCAAAGGTTTTAATTAAACTAATATACTTGATACTGCCATGGAGAATAAAATGTGAATCTGTAAAATGCCTGTGAGATTCTCTTCATATGCATATATACACACAAACACACAGACATACACAAAATGCATTTATATTGTAAAAAGGCAAAGTATGTTTATGTGGTGGGTGGATGGTAGTCTCAAAAATCGCTCCATAATCAGAAAGGCCTTTCTTCATATAAGATATAGGGTTATAGATCTCTTCTAATATCAACCCGTAAATGAACAAGACGAAAACGACTGTATAAGGCTTAATGTTGGTGTACGAATATGTTGCAACCATAATGTAAGATGCTAAGATGACTTTAACTTTTCATCGTGGTAGTAGTTGTTATTTCACAGAGACTGCGTATAAAACAAACGCCGACCATATCTTATTATACTATACAGTAAAGACAGTCAGAATGTGGCATTAGAGGGATGCTGAATAAAATACAATCTTTTCGTGTTATAGCCGTGTGATTCGTTGCGTATTTCTTTAATTGGCATTTTATCAAGCATGCAGTGAAGTCAACATTAAAATCGTAATCAACATCATTACCAAGGTGTACTGAATGTAAGGAATTGTGTCTTGTGTAACACCCGAAATTATTCAACCGATATACTATTATACCGATATGTGCTTTTTAATAAAAACAGAGAAAAGTCATTTTTTGAGGGTTACAGATTATGTACCAATTTGTAAATGTTTCTCTTGCTGGCTTGGAGGAAAGGGATATTAAATGTTCATATAAGTCAGTTTCGCTTCTATTTTTATTGAATACTTACATGAATGTGTGCTTCCCCAATGCGAAAATTGTGGAGTGTTTACCTATATTAATTAACTAGGGAACCAAAATATGGTTTAAACGTTTAAAATACAGCTTTCTGTGTTTATCTAAGAATTACTTGACCAAGCATGGCTGTGCACTTTCACGGTCGGTGTCGTCAAATAGAAAAAGAGAGATATCTACAGCCTACATCGCCGTAATCCGGGATTAACGGTGAAATTTACATCTGTTTACTCTTCTACTATGAATAGACAGTAAAAGCATGTGAAAAAGCTTTTAAAATATGCTTCATTTAATTTTATCGGTCATTTGATAATTTCCAAAGAGATACTTGTAGGCCATACGTTTACAAAATTTATAATCTTGTTGGGGGGGTGGAGGTTAAGGAATTCGGTAGTTCAACGTTCAACGAAATTTCACTAGAATTTTTGTGAATCTCATTATATACCTTTTTTATTATTAGTAATGACATAGGGCATTACGAAATAACAGACCTATGAATAAAAAATCATAAAACGTCTTCCAAATCATTGTACAATATTTTCATACAATGCCTCTGGATCAAGTGTTCAGCATATTAAGCGTCTCAGCCCAGAGAACGCGGTGTACATTCGATTCCCGGGTGAGGGGAAGGATTTTTTTAACTGTAATCAGTCCGTATCCTCCGCAGAATCCGGAATATTAATGAGAGAGTACGTGAGTATATTTCTCTATAAAAATCTGATATGATACATTCATATGACTTTCTCTACCCTCTATCTTTGTTAGTGGCTACACAAACTAATCTTACTAAAGCTATTTTTCTATCTACTACATTTAATACAAATAAACCATTGTAAAAATACCTACATTGCACATTTCGTTATAAATACAAAGAGAACAGCGATAGTTAAATATTTAAGACCTGGACACTATATGCTGGCCTTAAAATTCCATACTGTTTCCATGTAATCGCGAGGAACAACTGAAAATCGATGGGACTTTAAAGGAATAAGTATTGAACAATTCGGATCTTTAATAACGGATATCTCAGAAACGGTTGATGCCACAAAAAACCCGTTTCAAGTAAATTGTGTGTTTTAAAGGGATCTACATTTTCTGTGTGGCACGCTTAGTTATACAAATTCCTTCAGAATGAAGAGGACTTCCTAGGCTATTCCCAGAGAATTAAAGATATGCATTTTGTTTGTCATGTAAATATCCTTCATATATGGTATTTTAATTAAAATCGTTATAGCCATTTTTTACAAAATCAAAATCCTTGAAAAGTGTTCCATGTAAAGGGTAGCAGGGGCTGTGGCGCTTTTCTTTAAAATTCTCGAGTGGCATCCTTAGAGAATACTAAACCCTAATATAAAGTTTGGTATTTATCTGACTTTTCGCCTTTGGGTTATGTTGTTCACAGGCACACATGGATCTTTTTCTAAAAATGATTTTAGATTTAGGAGCCCTGAAAACATGTATTTCCGGTGAAATCTCAATATCAAATTTTTGGGTGGAATACAATACATTCTCTGTACTATGTACGTGGTAGAGAAAGAAATATAAAAGCAACAGATTTAAACAAATCTACAATTCAACCAGTTATAACACCATCGTTGTTTCTTGTATCAAAGTACCCGATATGACCATAGAAGTAGAGGGTGTGATGATGATGATGATGATGATGATAATAATAATAGTTTTATAGAGTATGAAGTTAAATGAAATTAATTAAATCGACATTCGGGATTTAAAATCCGGCCCAAGACATACCGGGTAAATTGGCTAGTTTGGGTAAGTTCATTGGTGTTTACAGAATCTCGCAATAAGCAATGCTGTGGTTTTATGTTTCCGTATGATGAAAGTTGTGTTTCTAAATTCAGTATTGTTTATTCTGTGTATTTAACTTTTTTTTACCGCATTTATGATGGCTCTCCAGTGGTATGATACCGGCCAACTCATAGATACTGCACTGAATGTGGTATATAACGGCACCACTATAGAACAAAATTCCAATTCTAACTCACATAATACAGTGTCATCAGCTGAATATTATCTACCTTAACAATCATCGCATACGTTGCAGCAAGCTTCTTCACCCAGCTCTACCTCTGGTACACAACTGCTGATACTCCTGTAAGTAAACCAATACTCCGGGCTGCTCATTTACAGATATCACATCCATCTAATTGACAATAGCGTACAGGAAGACGATGGCAGAATGATAGATTTTGTCAGCTATAAATGCCAAAGAGTACAAGACCAACGTTCTACGACCTCTCATTCCGGGAGCCAAAACAAACGGCTTTGTATAGCACCACCCAAACTACCAAATGGTTCACAAAATGCATACTCTATTCAAACAACTCATCGCTTCCATCCACTATCTGATAACAATAATTGTGCTTCTGCTACTGCATCCAAAGAGAAAATTCCACCCATCTGCATACGCAATGTACAAAGCTATCGGTTGTTTCTGCATAAAAAGTGCGTTTTCTCTGACTTTTACACAGAACTCCGTGTGGAGTGCTCAAAAAAAATGTTTCTACGTCAGCCGACTTTCGCTGTGTTACAGCATACTTTAACTCCATTAACTCTGAATATTATATTTATAGAAACCCTGCTGATAAACGTTTCTCCCACCCACCACTCCAGCTGAATGTGTGAACTGTGGACAAGATAATGCCGCAAATTTAGGGGATGTCATCATTATGTGGAACTAAAAAATACGCATCTCGCAGCGACCTAAACGCAAGTGGCTTACATCCACAACTTCAAAGTTAGTTACGCAATCACAATAACCACGGCAACTACAGGCACCACGACAACAGCAACAGCAACCGTAACAGCACGGTGAACAGCACTCACAGCAATCTTCACAGCAGAATACATCTCGTGCCTCGACTCAACGTCTCCACTACCAGGTAGGGAGATCTTCATACTCTTCTTCTTCTCTTCTGTCTTCTTCAGTGAACCCACAGAATGAAATGCCAGCCGATACCACTCGACATCTTCTTGGAGCTCTTTTGCAGATCTCTTCCCACAGCACTTCTGGTTTCTCTTTCCCATTATTTTTCCATTTCTGTCACAAATAACACAATTCTTTCGTGCTCTTCTTTCTTCCGTGCTTCAAAAAGGCAGCACGTAAACTTTTCACTGTTAATGGACTCATTGACCTAAAACTGATTTCTAATATATTATTTTATTTATTTATTTGTGCTAGAAATCTTCCTTGGAATATGGCTATACATCAGTCCAAGCTGTTATCTTGCCATATTCTACCCATATTACATTCTTTAATTATAACATAAAATGATAATAATAATAAAATAGTAGTAATACCAAAATAATAATCTAATAATACTAATATTATAATAATGATAATATAATTATATAACATAACATCACATGATGAAACTAATTCACATCCCTTTTTATTGTCCATAACCATTTCTTTTTTACTTTGTACACGTACTCTCCTACCTTTTTACTGTCTTTGTTAAAAATCTTGCTTAAGGCTACTTTCCTGTCCAGTTTTAACCATTTCCCATTTATAACTTGGTTTCTCCAATGCTGCGCACCTTTACAATAAAAAAACGATATGTTCTAAATCTTCTCTTTCCCCACATATTGGACTCTGGTTCTGTGGGAACCCATTTCTTATTGCTATTAGTCTCCATACACCTGCTCGTACCCAGGCTATACTTTCTCTTTGTTCCTTATTTGAGTTATCTACATACTGTTCTCTAGGCCATACATTTTTATTAATATAGTTCTAATATATAGGCATATGCACTAAGCGCGCTTCGTTTATTAGCTTTCTCACAATGCATAATATCGACGTCGCCTGTGTTAGTGAAAGCCATCTGCTTCCAAATGAGACCTTTACCCTTCCTGGTTACAATATATATCGCCAAGATCGAGCAGCCACAAAAGCTTCTGGAGGCGTGGTCACTCTAATCCGGCGTGATCTTATTCAGCATGCCATATTTTTACCAGGCATCCCTGATCTGTCTGATCGAAGTGGTCTCACCATTATCAGTGCCTACATGTCTCCCAACCGGAAGCTTAACAGTGACTATTTTTCATTGCTCTTTCCGGCCGACGAGCGGCACTCTTCTACTTGGTGATATTAATTGTAAGCACTTCTCATGCGGTTTCCAGTCTACTAATGCCAACCGCCGTCGTCTCTACAATATATTGAATACATGCGGATTATGCGACTTAGTTCATACGGATCCTATTTACTATCCCAGCAATCAGCTGTCCACTCCCGTTATTCTTGTTATCAGTTCACAGAAATTTACATCTTCCAGCA
Organism: Deroplatys truncata; assembly: GCA_030765065.1. NCBI lineage: Eukaryota > Metazoa > Arthropoda > Insecta > Mantodea > Mantidae > Deroplatys > Deroplatys truncata. The sequence continues at coordinate 89,354,222 of CM060980.1, forward strand.
TTTGTAACCACCTTGGCAGAACTTGATTCCGATCATTGCCCAGTCTTGATTACTTTTCAACTCAATCCCAACATACTTCCTACAGCTCCAAGGTTTACTAATGGTACAGTAAAATTGGATATCTAATTCATACTCACCTAGATTCAACATTACATGCAGCTTATTCCTTTGCCGCTACGGCCAATACTGATGCTGCCGGTCAGCACCACACCGATACTGTTAATCACTGTGTGCGCATTTCTACTAGCTACTCTAAACGACGCTTGTTAGCCGCTTCCCTGCCGGCTGTCATCCTACAGCTTACTTGTGAGAAGAAAAGTTTCTTCGGCAACGGCTACAGGAAAGTCGCCCTTGGCTGCGCCGAAAACCTTATAGATTAATACGTCTCGTGAAAACTCAACTCGAGCGCTATCGCCTTGAAACCTATCATTGTCAGCTACCAAGCATTTCACCCCATGATCACACTCTATGGTATGCTACTAACAACTTATTTGTGAACCAACTCTCATACCAGCTCTTTCTACTGGAGATCGTCTTGTTACAGTAGTTAAAGATAAATATGACATTCTTGTTTCCCACTAGGAACAGACATTCACTCTATCTCCGCCCTTACTTGAAGCTACTATTCGAGATGTTGAACAAGTGCTCCATACTCTTCGACATCAACTCACTGCTCCGCACGGAACCTCCTTCATAAGCCCCAGGGAACTACAGTATTTGATTCGGTGCCTTCCTCTTAAAAACTCTCCAGGACAGGATTTGCTACATAATGCAGTCCTAAAAACCCTAGCACGTAAGCCACTTATTTATCATCCACCTCAATGACTATCTCCGACTGGGTTAATTTACACACAATTGAAGTTTTTCTCACATCATAGTATTCCATAAACCAAACAAGCCTAAAACTATTCTGGCAGATATCATCCAATTAGTTTATTACTGACGTTATCACAAGTGCCTGAAAAGGTAATACTTAGATTTCTTCTTAAATATGTCTTTCAGAATAACATAATTCCAGAATTCCAGTTCGAATTCCGATCTAAGCACTCTACTTTGCTTGAGCTAATACGTTTAACGCAAATGACTGAATCCTCAAAGCCTATCGTATCGATCTACCTCAATATTTACTCACTACCATCTGCAGTTATCTATCAGAACGCACCTTTGCAGTTCGTATTGGTGGTATTCAGTCGTCTTGACGCCCTATTAAAGAGGAGTTTCACAAGTGTCGATACTCGCTATGATCTTGTACAGCATCTAAACCTATGCTCTTTCTGATTTGATCTCTACGTCCATAGCCTTAAACGCCGACGATACTGTTTTATTCAATTGTCATGCAGATCTCCCCTAGGCTATTCGCACAATTCAAGCTTTTCCTAATTGTCTCGCAGAGTGGTTGCACGATTGTAGAATGCTTATTAACACCGAAAAAACTAAAGTAAAGATTTTTTCTTTACGACGTATCACCAAAGCCTCTGCCCTGGATATTCATAATAAACAAATCCTCTTGCTACTGTTTACAATATGGAGCAATACTCGATACTAAGCTCACTTGAGGTGCCCATATCAATCGCCTTATTCCATTAGAATCCGGAGGACTTTCCAAACTCTATCCACTGTTTCGTAAGCATACATCTCTTTAGCTTGAATTATCTCTTCTACTTTTCAGATCTCTTGTTTGACCCATCCTCACATATGCTTCCCAGGTCTGGGGTAGTGCTAGGAACACCCAACTCCACCGTTTATAGGTCTCCAAAATAGATTCCTGGAATCGCTACTAATGCTCCATGATTTATCAGGAACCAGCAGCTACCTAAAAATTTGGTCTCCTTTCTGTTCACTAGTTTATACGTAAGATCACGTCTCACTTCTTCTCACACCTGCAGGACGTTCCAGAAGCTGTGACGTATAACATCAGCATATGCACCCATCAGCCCTCACACCTGAAAAGACGACTACCACAGGATCTACTAATGAGGAACTCCGATCACTAGCTATACTAATTTTCTCTCTGAGTATCACTATGTAATAGTTTATACATATTTAATAGTTAAAAGGATACTTTTCTTAAGTGTTAATAATCATTAATCGTATGCTAATATTCCAAAAGCTCTCTAAAATGTGTATGCTGATCGATTACAACGAATTTAAAAACAGCTCTTAAACATTTGCCTATTGCTGTTCCCTTTGTATGCATAACGAAATGTGTAATATAGCTAGTTCTGAAAAGGTTTATTTCGATTAAGATGTAGTAGACAGAAGAATAAGCTTTAGAAAGAATAGTTTGTATACTCACTAATAAACGACAGGGGTGCAGAAAGTCATGTGAATGTACCACATCAGAATTTTTTAATTACACTGTTAGCATGCGCGTGTACGCACGCGCGCGCACACACACACACACACACACACTCGCACTCACATACGCACAGAGCCTCTGTTTCTAGAAGTATACTTTATTTGAATTCCGGGGCCACAAGAGCTATATTTCTGACGAAATATCGTTATTGAATTCTTTGGTGGAGCATAATGCTTCATGCATTTTCTGTGCAGAAATGCAGAGTATTGGAAACAAAAAAGCACCGAATGTATTGGAAAAGATCACTAACACAAAAATGTTACCTGGCGTAATTATATGTTTTAATAATCTGTATTTTTTTGTGTAAATCGTTTGTCTGTTATGGTTTACTAGTAATACAGAATTACACAAAATGCATGCAGATTGAGAACTTCACAGGTCTTTCGCAGAAAATTTAGATACAGATGCAGTAAACTTTGAAATGCTCGGTTTAAATTTACACGCCTTTCACAGTTAGTGTTGAAAATGTATTTCTAGTGTGGTAGAATTGAGTTTCAGGCGGCTGGAGTTTTACTCTGTAATTTGTTGAAAATGCTAGCCAGTGTGTACACGCGTAGCTATTTAAATGTTTCTTTGTGTCCGTTGTATTTTAAGATATACTTAGCATTCTTCTATCTCTAAATCGTGACAATTTTGACACCTATCTAGGTTTTCCTTGTTGGAAAAGTAATATATTTATTATTATATAATACACCCAATAAAGGAATTTTCACAATAATGTGTTTTATTTTACTTCTCGATCTGCTGTAAAGACGAGCAGTATATGTTAACTGAATCAAATATTTACTTAAATATATGCTTTTATATCTTGTAGAATTTATGTGTATTACTACGCTTAATTCTTGGTTACTTAGTGAGGATACTTAGTTATTATTCAGCGAAATACTGCTTTGTTTTGCTTTTCCTGTAAGGGTATGCTTCATGCTGAAACATTTATTGAAAACCCTTATAGTTGAATGTTATTTATATTAAAAGAATGTCTGGTTGCTATAGATCATTAAACAAATTCATATAACTTAAAAAACGTATACGTTATAAATAACATGTTCACAAGAAGAACATATTTATAATCATATTAGGTACAAAACATATTATTACATAGATTCTCCCTTTTTGGTTCATAATTTGTGCTACCATATTTTTTTACTGTGAAATAACTCTTTTTCGTTCACTTTGTTTAAAGTATTTTCAGTATTGTTCCATTTTCTTAGTCTTTCAGTGTAGCAATAAATACAATTGCAATTAACAGTTTAAAATATATAAATTATCACGTAAAATTAATGACAGAAATGGTATTTTAAAACAATAACACAATAATAATTATTGCGATATTATTGCCTACATAAATATACTATACATGAAACTACTTAGGCAATCCATGCATATCCTTTTAGCATTCCTTAGCAAGTTTTAAAAATTATTTTGGATCGTTTTACTATTATATACTTCAATTTGTTGCTTTCTTAGATCACTATTTAGGATTTTCACTAGACACTGTAGTACTAAATATTTTGGATGAATTCAGTGCTTTGAAAAGTTATCCTTAACTCCTTGTTATTCCCTTGATTAAACACACTGCTTTGTTGGTCTAAGATCTTTGCTCGAGGTTAAGATTTCTCTTACTGCAGAAATCTCACTCTACTTCAAGCTCCAATCTATCTATTACAGGATTTCTAGAATGCGTATAGGCTACGTTTGTGAGAATTTCTAAATATTTCTAATGCTTTCGTATATTTCCTGACTAGAGGTTCAATTACATAACTGCTGGAGAAACCTCTACTTGGAGACATCCCGCTGAAATGAAAGCTGCGTTACGAAGACGTCTTATAAAAGGCGATCCAAGTTGTGACACGTTACAGTTTCTTCTCTACTACCGCCATGAAGATCTTGGTAAGTAGACTGCACATAATTTCGTTCACTGTTCTAACAATATACTTGGGAGTGGAAAAAAGTGGCCCAGGACACAATGGCTGCTTGTCTCGTAAGGCCTCCACATGTACCTAAACAACACTAAATACTCGCACCATGCATCTATACGCCCTATCTCTATAAGTAGCTTGAAAGAGGTAGTTCCAATCAATAAGCCTAAAAAAAGGATTGTTTTGTCAACTTTCGCCACTTAGTCTCCCCTTAGATCATCCGAGTTTCTACCACTTCGTCATGAGCTGCAAAAGGTGATAAAGACTATGCTAAATCAATCAGAATTTTGACAGAGGATACGTAAATTTCGAAACCGTAACCAGGAAAACTTTGGACCACGTATATTAACACCGTATCTAAATACAACCTTAAGAATTTTTTAGTTGGAAGATTAATAACTCAGGAAACGTGCCCTTTGTGAAACACGGTTTTGAAAAAATGTCCTACGAGGGAAGTTTGGAAAAAGCGGTTTCTAAAAAGCAGCCACCATCGAATGTTGGTTTTGTGAGTGCAATTGTGAGAATTTTACGATGAAGACATGCCAAAAATTCAAATTTCGCAAACCAAATGAAACAGTTATCCAAATCTTCGTTTAGTAGAACGATATGATTTGCATACGTTTCATGTAATTAATGGCGGTTGAGTATTTCAAATCTCTTGATTTCGAAACTTATGGAGGTACTCGAAGGTTTTCTGGCAGCGATGAAAAGCTGCTAAATGTTGAAGAGGTATATTTATTAGGTAGTTGTAAGTTGCTTCATGTTTATATGCCCCATGTATGGAAGCCAATTTGTCGCAGTCACATCGTGTTATCTTATTGCTGGGCGCCTGTTATTGTTTTATTATTTTGCAATTTGGGTTCATTGTGCTCCGGCTAGCTATTATTATTATTATTATTATTATTATTATTCAGTCGAGCAAATCTCTTAAACAAGGTGTGTAAGCGGAAAGGATTTTGTTACTCAAAGATAACACTGATAAAAGAATTTGTTTTTACACTTTTATTACCGTCACAATTAAGTTCACATATTGATTCGTGATACACGCCAAACTGAAACTGTTATATTTTCTAATATCACTATAATCACTTATTTACTGCACATTATTAATTCGCGTGTTTCACATTTATAACAAACTTTAAGACGCGAGAGATTCTGTAGAATTGCGACGTGTACTTTATGTATGCTTCCGTTGAACTACGCGACGTGTAACCCGCGAACGATTCTGATGAACTAACTGTGCGACGTATAACGCGTGAATGCTTTGTTGGACTGACGAAATCTGCCTCTGACTTTAGCTTTTTATACTCCCACACCCCGATATGCCTAAAGATTATAACCGAGCTGCTATTGGTTAATAAAACGCGCCAACATTAGCGTCTATTTTTATATCCAATCAAAAATTACGAAAACATATGCTCTAGGGAAAATATTCCCGCTATTTCTACGAAAAAACGCGCCAATCTGACGTCATTTGTTTGTCTCTTCTAATTAATATTCAACTCAACCCCTCGCACATTGTTATCCGCTCCTATTGTCAGTTTCAGTGAGGTCGTGTAAACTTATTTCCTAACAATGCTTATAATTAACAAACATCTCAAATCAATGTCATACAATAATGCTTATTTAAACTACAATCACTCTGGTATTTACATTATTGTGATACAAATTACTGCCACAATGTAATACAAACTTAAAATTTTAAATTATTTAAATATAGATTTTATAAATTTGAAAATCACGCAGCTTTGATAATGTTAATGTAGAATTACTTTCTGAACATGTTTTTCGTTGCTGGTTAATCTCATTCAACACAAAACTACATGTTGCTAGTGATGATAAGAACAATCATTTCTAAAAATTTATCCTTTTTACATTTCCTCCATCTCGATCAATTCAATAGTGGCGCCATTAAAAATAATCTCAGTGATTATGCATGTAAGTTTCTGAGATTTTTTAGCTTAAATGTGATCAGGGTGTCTGTTCCTGTGGCAAAGAAGTTTTGTTCCAAAGATCCTCACAGGAAAGAAATACACACCGACAGTTGATAAAGGCAACGAATATGTCTAGAGTGCTACGTTAATCTCCATCCAAAAATTCAGATTACGTGTCCGAAGTGTAGCAAGCGCTGTTACTCCATTCTATTGAAAAAATGACGCAAGGATTTAGTGGATGCAGAAATAGAAACTCATTCGACACGCCAATATACGGGACCAATATGAATTTTTTGCTGCTTAACCACTTCGGAATCGTCATAAATAAGAAAGATGTCATCTATGGAGTATAAAAAATCTGCAGGTTATGAGCATTCAGTGCTTTTTAGTAACTATGACACTGTTTAGTGTTCATGTATACGAAAGAAAGATTATTAATTTTTCTTTGTTAGAAATGTCAGAAGATTATATGAATATTATACCCGTATATGCTAAAAATGAAACACTACTATTCAGAAACAGGAATTCTTAAGCAGTTGGCTTCAAGTTATCTAGAATCAAATCGTATGTCAATACTAATACATTAATGACAACGTTCAAGGGTCACGGACGACAGGTAAATATGGTCTAAATTAAATTAAATTGAGTTTTATTTATGGACGCTCTTAGCTTCCCATTCTGTATTGAGCGTGAAAGACCGGAAATTTTTCTCCGAGGCGTCTTTATAGGCCTCAGGTTCTTTTGCGTGCCGTAAATCTACGACACGGGACCACCAGCTTTGCCTTCTTTCCGACGGTGGCCATGATAAGGAGTTTTACGCCCGAAAATATCCATCGGTCTCGACCTCGGGAGCTAGAGGCAAGCATGGTTCCACTAGACCACGGAGGACGACAAAATGTCTCTGCCTGAAGTCCGGTAACAGTTCAACTTTATTTCCATTCATCCTGCCTTTAATGCTTCTAGATTCCTATACCTACTAATAATTATGTGACAGTTTTAATTAACACCATTCGTATCTGTACTCATACTTTTGAAAGAATTGCTGCTAACATTGCATTTGATTCGTGAATATAATTATTTCGTTGTATGTCAAACGTTACTATACATTTGACTGTAAATATGTGTAATTGAATGGATTTTATTGCTGAACGTTAAGTTGGATGATTGACTAATCCAGGGTTTAGAGTTAAAGTCAGAATGCGCCTGAGAGCCTTATAGGGATTCCTTAAGTTGTACTAAAGCAATTTTAGCTGTCCCAGTTTGTATTTTTATCTTCTATTAAATCTAGGCAATTGTTTCCAGCTGTGTCTTTTCCTGTTGACGGTCGCCGTTTTGGCCGAGGAGAAAGAGAAGGAGAAGAAGACCGACAAGAGAGGTCTCCACGACTTGGGGTACGGTGCTTTTGGACACGAAGGTGGCTATGAAGGCTTCGGGCATGGAGGTGGTGATTATGGCAGCTTTGGACATGGAGGAAGCAGTTACGGCAGCTTTGGACATGGAGGAGGTGGTTATGGTGGAGAATCTCATCACGTGAAAGCCATCACCATAACCAAGGAAGTCAAAGTCCCTGTACCACATCCCTATCCCGTCCACGTAGATAAGAAGGTACCATATCCTGTGAAGGTACCTGTTCCTGTACACGTGGAGAAGCCGTATCCTGTACATGTACCCAAACCCTATCCTGTGTACGTGGAGAAGAAGGTACCATATCCTGTAGAGAAGGCTGTACCATATCCTGTGAAGGTACCAGTAAAGGTACCTGTACCAGTACCGCATCCAGTTCCTGTCCCTAAACCTTATCCTGTAAAGGTACATGTCCCTGAACCTTATCCCGTGAAGGTGCCCGTCGTGGTGGAGAAGAAGGTTCCAGTGTACATCAAGGGACATGATGTAGGATACGACTTCGGTGGCCATTCCTTTGGAGGTCACAGTTTTGGAGGTTACGGCTTTGGACACGGTCATTAATGAACATATGTACATTTAATAGAAAATAAAGACAGTTATTATATAATTAGTGCTAACTTGAATACATTGCACATTGTATGCTTCACATTTGATTCTCGTACTAAAATATTTAACAAAATTAAAGATAGAAACCAATTTGCTCGGTTTTGCTGTGACGCTGTATGTTTCATGCCCAGCTCAGTAATAAAGGAAGACCATTTTGCTCTTATATAATAATTTACCCTTGATGGGTAGAGGAAGCATTCCGTCACAATTATATTTCGAGATTTCAATAGAACAATATATTTTTAGAAATATATCTGTTTGTATGAGCCTGGGTGTATGTGTCAATGGACAACCTAACACACAAAAGGAAAACCACTACCAGCGCGCGCACACACAGCATTTTATGGTAGCATCAAGGCTTTCCGAGATTTTTGTTCTATTGTCTTGAATTTATCACACATTTTTTAAGTGCTTAAGAGTTGTCATTATTTGGTTTCTCGCGTATTCATCTACGATTTTGAGATTTTATAGCCAGCATTTTCTTAGCCTCCTTTAAAGTTTTGACTATCGCTTTGGTTGCTGTATCCCTTTTGTAACCACAGCAAAATATGTAATGCTTACTATGGTTTACGGAGGTGTATGGTATTATTTATTATTTATTAGCTGAGGGGGTACTAAGTCATTCCTTTATCTTTCTTTTTGTCTATTAGAGTATGAAATTTCAATGCATGCATGTAATTGACACACCGCTTAAAGATCTGACTATTGCTTTACCCTTCATTATCCTTCTAACTGTAGTGAACAGTTTATAAAGGAGTTGTAAAAGTAGAAGCTTATATTATATTTTTATTCTTTCTGTTTCTTTTCAAACCCCAAAACTTGATATGGAGATTTCACTGGAAATAACGTAGTGCAGTTATCTAAAAACAGATGAATTTTCCCCTAACTTCTTCTGCGCGGGTTGTTAGTGTGATGTTTATCCCATCTCTTATCATACTTAGTCACCTTTATGCTGTTCTATCGCGGGTTGATGTGGCACCGGCTAACTATTGTTTGCAGTCGAGAATTTATCTCTTGGGCCAAGGGGTGTCTGATCGGAGAGGATGCTTTGATTAGTGATAGCAGTGAAGACTTTTACGAGAATTTATTAGAAAACCAACACAGGGTTCTCGACCTGAATATGCTATTCCAGCCTTCACTGAAACGCTACGTACATTCTAAAAACTCTAAGTGATTTACTTTATCATCGCGTACTATCACTGCTCTAACTCTTTATTTCCGTACCAACTTAATTGCTCGTTACACTCAGAACACTTTACATTGGCGTAACATATTAAGATGTCGCAGTTGAATGTTAACTATTTACGTATGATAAAATTTACTGTTAGCGATACGTGTCCTGCATTGAAGACCAAATGGAACTGACGGGGCCTTCTGATTTGTTCCCGTAACGTTAGGCTTTTGCCTAAGCGCTTACAACTTTCAGGATTGGCTTAACTTTCGCGCTACAATTTGCGTCCGATTTTTGGAGGTAATCAACGTTGAGGTTACAGTCTCTTTTAGGTGGGAACCCACTCTAACTTTCTAAACTGCAACTTTCTCGATCGCCTCACCCCAATGTTACTCTTTTCAGTTCAAGGCTTCTTCTTTATTGTTAGCTACCCCATCTTCAAGCTAAGCTTCAGTCATGATTACTGTTACACTAACTTGCGCTTCTGAGTTTCAGATTTTAGCCTGCTATTAAGAAGTCTCATGCAATGTTACCCAAATACTTTGTACATCTTATCTTAATTAATACACCAGTCATTATTTTAACTAATACATGCTATACATTGATTATGTTTGTCATTGTGTAACTGACAACTGAAATACTGCTACGCTTCTATTACTCATGGTTTTATTTTATGGTTTAAAAATAATTCTAAGTAGTTCTTAGGTTTTTCACAGAAACTATAGGAACGTAATGTGTCTTATATCTACTCTACAGAATACACTGCTGCTGCTTTTCTTGTGAATTATACAGAGTTGCTGTGTTCTATTGTCTGTAGAGATGCTGAAGTATTGCAATGCGAATTTCTACTGCACGTGGATCTGGTTACACGACTCGGCTTATCACGTAACCAAAGCTGATAATGAGAGGAAAAGAGAAACGTTGCTCTATTGGGACGCGCTGAAAAAAAAGTCATTCCACTTGTTTGGATAAAGTACTTCTATCAATGAATCAAAACTTGCCGGTCGCTAACAATGATACTGTCCGTATAACGCATAACCAGTAATTTCTTCTTCTTCTTCATATTACCCTCCTTTTTGCAGAACTAACACCCCAAGGGCTTACACACTAATGCCTTGTGACTAGCCTGTCGATGAGAAAGCAAACTCTGGATGGGTGATCAGCCCAATGCCATGTATGGCGGTGAAGAAGAAGGAAATGAAGTGTAGTGATGAAAGGAATGACGGAAAAATTCGCGGATAAAATTATCCAACCCAGCATTCGCCTAGCAACCGAGAAAAACCGTGAAGAAGCTACGGTCAGATTGGTCGGCTCCGGGGTTTGAACCCGGGACCTTCCGAATGCAGGTCACAAGCAATACGCTGAGTCTATCTTGTGACTGTGAGCAAAATTGATTAAGGCATTTTGGGAACAAAATTGAAGTTTTAATTATACAATAAAAGAAATCTCGTATGTAGCGCAGTTTACTTATTATGCTCTTACACCAAATATGTGTAATACGTTTTATCTATTAAATACAAAAGAGTTTATATATTTATCGAGGTATTCATTGAGGTTAAATGAAATAACATGGGTATTTGAAAAATTTATGAAATGAAGTAAAAGAAGGGTTAACTAAACGCTTAATAAACGATACTAACAACTTTTATATTATTTTTATTTTGAAATTGAATAAGCCGAACTAAAGGCAATTACATTGTTGGTAACAATTTATACACCGAAGATACGAAATAATCGGAGGAGTGATAATATAGCCTTCTGGGGCTTATTTGTACAATCAGTTAGTGAAGCACTGCAGCGCGGTGTTGCGACGTCGTTACTCCAGCGTAAATTAGGATTTATACGAAGGAAGGATAACGATTTCTGGTGATATGTGTTTGAAGAAAAAATTGAAAATGAGTAAGTAAGTAAATAAATAAATGTTTGTACACACTGAAAAATGTCGAATCTACCAGCCTACCATCCCCAATACCTTGAGAAGTACAATTTATCATCCATTGAAGTTATTGGACTCATGGTCGGGAGAAGAGGAACCATACCTAGGCACTTTGCTGAGTTTTGGAGTTTTGTAAAAGGTTCAGTCTCAATTTCATGTACAAAATTGCAGTTTTTGCTCTTAACGGTTCAGCCAAAATTCTCCAAAATCATCTACATTCAAATTAATTTCATTCTGTAGCGTATGACTAACAGCAGAACAGCCACACTTTTAGTAATTTCCCCTCTAAAATAGAATTTTCCGCTGTTTTCATTTACTCATAATTGGAATTTGTTGCAGTCATAATCATGTTTTGTCTTCTTGTGCTATTCTTGTTTTTATACAATAATTTATAAAAGTATTAAGCTTTGTCTGTTTGGCAATCCTACTTTTGGGAAAGCTGAAAGTTTTCGTTCTGAATAAAAAATACGTGTAATCTAGGTAGTTCTATTATACACCTTAATAAGACTTGCCATAGGTATGTATGTATGTATGTATGTATGTATGCATGTATGCATGTATGTATATATGTAAGTATGTGTGTATGTATATATGTATGTATATGTGTATGTATGAGGTACCCTGCATTCGTAAAATGATTAATTTTTAGGAGAAAATCTGTGTGTATTTGAGAATAGTACAACTGAGAAACTTTAAGTCGGATGAATACAAAATTTCGTACCAAAATTCGGCATGTAAAATGTAACATATATATGTTTTCACGAAATTATCTCAACCTAAAATGCGCCTTACATTCAAAATGTTATAAGTTTCTAATTTATTAAAACTACTTCAAAGGTTTTAATTAAACTAACATGCTTGAGATACTGGAATGTAAAATAAAATGTGTATTTTGATTTTGCCGTTTGTGGAAATTGCAACACCAAGAAGGAAACGCATGGATTCAATCAATTTAATACCACAGGTTAGGTACATGACAAGTAAAAAATGATAAACTTTTCAAATCTATACATGAGCTTTGAGGCTAATATTCAGTATTTGGTCTGGCCTCCATGTGCTGCAATTAGAGCTGCTATACGCCGTGGCTGTGAATCAAACGGTTCTGAATAAGTTCCTGAGGGATTTCACTCCACGCAGTTTGTATTCGAGCCCACAAATCCGCGACACTGGTTACAGAAGGACCGTGACGTACCAGGTGCCGACCAACTATATCCCAGACATGTTCGATGGGCGACATGTCAGGCGAACGTGCAGGCGAGGGAAGCAATGGTACCCGTCGCTCTTCGAAGAAGGCTTGTACATTCCTCGCAATATGTGGCCGGGCATTGTCCTGTTGAAATGTGGCCTGTGGAAATGCCTGAAGCAGGGGGGGGTACCTCAGCCTTTATAAACACCGTTAGGTACCGTTTGCTGTTGAAAGTGCCTCAGTGCGTAGGAGGCGAGATCGTTTGTTCTAACCAATGGCGCCCCAATCCATCACATCTGGTTTTTGTCCGCTATGCCGCTCAACAATGGAGCCCTCCGGGTTGCGCTCACCACGGTACCGCCGGACACGTGTGCGACTATCTTTGCAGGACAAGTTGAAGCGGGATCGTCCGAAAAGACTACATTTTGCCACTCAGCACCCCAGTGACGGTGTTCACGTGCCCATTGCAGTCGGAGGAGTTTGTGGTTTCTGGACAATGGAAGCGACGTAATTGCATGCATGCAACCAGTCCAACTTGCAGCAGACACCGACGAACCGTTAATGCAGACAAGTTCACACCTATTGCAGAGCTCCAACGTAGAGCCAACACCGTGGATGAAGCTGTAGGGTCCGTTATGGCCATGCGGATAAGATGACGGTCATCCCGTGCTGTGGTCATGTTCCGTAGTCCAGTACCCGCTCTTCGCTGCGTAAGACCATCATCTATCCACTGCTTCCACACACGCATCACTGTCGTAGCAGCATGCCCTGTACAAGCCAAAATGCCACTGTATGGCAAACCCGCTTTCAGGAGACCAAACATTCTGACCCTTTCGAACTCACTCACATGCCGATATGGCTCCTTTGGACGTCGACGAGGCATACTGGCACTTACGTTATTTTTTCCACCTTGTTTGACAGCTCTGCACTGACTACACAGGGCGCAACACTGACGTTTTTTGAATGACAAGAGAGGGCTCTGCTCGGCTACGCGTACCCTATATGATAGGACACTAAGGAGAGGTATTAGTCTAGGAAGGGTTGAATTGTAAAGTATGCATATGGGAGAGACAGGAAAACGATGATAGGTTTCTTTTATAATAAAACAGAAGTATTTCTTATTGTGATGTTGTATGATACTTTAAAATTTGAGTTGGTATATGTTAATTCACATCACATAAGGCGCTAGTTGTTACAGTAGGAGCGCTTTCGAGAGATATGTTTGTCTCATACTCAGCTGAGAACCAACTAACTGGATCTTCCTCACCCCTCACCCCAAGAAATGTTTCATTGTACGTTACTTCTACTCTCTGTTGAGAAAAATTGGAAACTGGTGGTATTGCTGCCATCTGTAGTGTCAGTTGGACACTTATCATACTTCTTTCTTCAGTCTTGTAGTCTGATTGGTATACATTCTGTTGAGAAGAATTGGAAACACTTGGTCTTGAATTTGTTGCCATCTGTGGAGAAAGTTGGAAACTTCTGTTTTCTCTCTTGTAACTTGATTGGATTAACTGCATTAAGTGGTGTGTAGGTGGTATTTTGAAATTCAAAGCATTCTTAATGTTGAGATGAATGAAGGTCTTTTTCCATATTTCCAAATGTGAAGGTATGTGAATGAATTTTAGTAGTTTTATCTCTTGTCCTATTTCATGGTTACTATTCCAAAAGTGGTTGGCTACTGCTGATTTGTCTGCTTGTTTCAGTTTTATATTTCTTTGATGTTCACTTAGTCGTATTTTTTAATTCCTTTTAGTTCTTCCTATATATAAGCTTTGACAATTCTGACATGGAATCTGGTAAATTCCTGATTTTTTTAAGTTATCAGTTGTATTAGTCAAAGGTGTATTCAACATATTTATGAAACTGAAAGCAGCTTATTTGGGTTTCGTAGGGTACTAATACTATATAAATTCTGTTTCTTTTTGTATTTAATAAGTAGGTTGTTAATAAGTTGAGCTTTAAAACCATTTTCAATGGCTACATTCTTTATATAATTTAATTCAGTGATATAATCTTCTTTTTCCAATGGTACTCTAATCAATCTATGAATCAAACTTCTAAAAGCAGTTGTGCTGTTATGTGTTCTTTTTATGTTTTGTATCTGTATTATACATCCAGCCAGTCACTTTACGTTGCTTGTCCCCTTTTGCTTTACGCTCTCTTTGGTGCTCTCATTTTTTTTTCCTCTGTGGTTTGCTGACGTGGCATGTGCTTTGGCCGTACGCGCTGAGTGGTGGATTTCTGTCCGCATTGCAGGGATAGCTCTCTGCCCGGCAACTACTGATGCGGATTGTGGAAGTTTTTGTAATGAATTTTTAAGGAACGTCTTGGTGATTTTCGGTGGATCGACCTTATGTAAAGGTAGGCTTTATTATCAGTTTTATGTCCTGGTAATGGTGAGTGAATTTTGGGGCGGAAAACGTTATGTGTGTTTGAAAATAAGAGTTCGTAAAGTGACTGGCTCTTGGAGTTGTTCATAGGTTTAGTGTGTTTTGTTTCTTTTCCAGTTGAGTTATATTTTCAGTACGTGATTTTCAGTGTATAGTTAGTTTAAAATTTGTGATAAGAGCTTTACACAGTTGTGCAATTTGAAAATGCATATTTTGATTCATGAAGGTAAAAAGCATCAGTAGTGTGAAATTTGTGAGAAAAGCTTTTGGCATTTGTCGTCTGAAATTGCATAGTTTGATAAAAGGAGGGCAAGAAGCAATATAAGTAGAAATTTGTGAGTAGAGCTTTACATATTTTGGGCACTTTGAAAATGCATAGTTAATTCAAAATTACAGATATTCTGTTGTGTAAATTATGAGAGCAGTAATTGCAGTTAAAACCCAGTTATGCTGAACCCATTTATGCTGAACTTTGTAACTGAAAACGGTTGGGTTGTAAAGCTATCTACATCTAGCTTAGCTGGACTTTGAAGCTCTCGGTTTCCTGAATTTCATTAAAGTCTGTTTCGGTCTTGTTCAACATTCTTAGCTAGTCTTTGACTAGCTAAACATAATTAAATTTTTTGGTCTGATGTTTATAGTGGCCTTGTTTTATAAACTTTCTAAATTGATTTGGTTTGTTGAATTTTTGGATTTACTTAATTTTGCTGTATTTAAAACTTGCCTTTACTGCTCTGCTCAATTGGTTTTGGTTGCTTTACTCTTTAAGCCATTTTTGTTTTACAGTTATTCTTTTATGGTTGCTTTACGGTTCTGGTTATTAATGTTTGTTTATTATTATCATTAAAGTACCCAAAAACAAACTTATCAATAGTAGTATATTTTTGAGAGTTCTGGTTTCCTTTTGTTTTCCCCTACGGCACTCGTTAGGGCTTCCCTTTTCGTTTGGCCGGGGTTCCCTAACTCAGTCAAACAGCGGAACCATTGCACAGTATGTTGATGTGATACAGGATTGTAGAAATTATTTTTAATATAGTTATCCACATGCGTTGGTTTCCTATAAATGCCAAATTTAAGATAGTTTTCTTTTCTTTTTACTAGTATATCCAAGAAAGGTAGTGAATTATTAGTTTCAATTTCCATGGTAAATTTAATATGTGTATCTTGTTCATTCAAAATATCCAGTGATAAATTCAAACAATCTTGAGGTATAACAGCAAAAATGTCATCTACATATCTGTGCCAAATCTTGAAAATATGTGGATGTTACTACTTCAGTGTAGTGCTAAGTTTGGTATTTATTGACTTTTTGTTTTTGAGTTATGCTGTTCACAGGCACACCTGGATATTTTTCTAAAAATGCCTTTTTAGATTGAGGGGGCTTCAAAACATGTTTTCCGATGAAATCTCGATATCTAATTTTTGGGTGGAATACAAAACTTTCTCTATCTCTGTGTATATGGCAGAGAAAGAAATATAAAAGCAACAGATTTTAAAACAATTACAATTCAACCAGTTATAACACCATCATTGTTTCTTACGTCAAAGTACCCGATATGACCACAGAAGAATAGGGTATAATAAAAATAATGATGATAGTTTTATAGTTTGAGGTTAAATGAAGTTAATTAAATCGTCATTCGAGATTTAAATACCCACCCAAAACATACTGCGTATGTTGTCTAGTTTTGTATAACTGGGAAACTCTAAGAAACATACATATCTTAGACGAAGAACAGCGCAAGTCTGGTTAAAATCCATAATTTTTGTCTAATAATTTTTTTCTAAATTACCTGTTTTCGAGATAGTGGCTGTTGTTGATTTGAATGCCCCAATATTTTAACTCACACATGTTTTGAAGTGCTAAGTTGTGATCTTATTTATACTCAGGTGTGTACTAGTCGGCCACACGATATGGGCCAGGATGTGAGTGTGTGCGGTAGGAAGAGGAACTACACTGTCAGGGAATAAATGGGTGAGACATCAACTGCGCACACACACGGCACGCATCCGCGTACATCCGAGTTGCATTAACTACCGAAGCTGAGGCCTGCAAATGTAGTACTGTTTCCATTGTGCAACTGTACGTTTACTTATAGCCTTGCCCTTAATTCCCTCTGATCCCTAGCCTTGATGACGTTCGCATCGCCAACAGTGGTGCCCTCCTCCTCTTCATATCCTGACCGACAAGTAGCATATAGTAGCTGCTTTATGAGCATTTGACTATCGCCCCAGACTCCTGCACGATCTCCATCATAGTTGCTCAGTGTGAACAATCACACGGCAATGGGTTGTTGGAATGGGCGGAGTTATTTCGGAACACCATTTTTGCCTTCTCGTTCAGTGGAGCACAAGATGGATTCATTTTCTAGATGCTAGATTAAGTGTTGTACGGGAATGGAGCTTTGACCTATTTTTGAAGTTACCCCATCTGAAAAGTATTGATTAATCTTGATTGCCATTTTTGCATGAAGTAATGTTACATAGTTATCTTGGATCAATAATAAAGGTTCGAATTTTTCATTACTTGGTCATTCTCTTAATGTCGTGTCAACATTCAGTTGTTTCTGACGATTGCGTGGAAATATGGAACTTTAAACCCTTCATTTAGCATCCAGTTGTTAAACAGCCAGGACGATCTGACGATCTGTTTATCCGTAAGTTGAAGTTAGTACATCTCTCTATTTGTGTATTGTCTGTTGGTTATCCGAAGTGTTTTAAAGTTTGATTAGTGTTAGTGAAATATATAGACTGTGTTTCACTGGTGTGCAACGTTCATTAGTGTTTGCAAAATCCCGCAATATAGAATTCTCTGATTTTGTGTTTCCGTATTGTGAAACTTGTGTGTCTAAATTCAGCTCTGTTTATTCTTGTGTATTCAACTTTTTTACCACATCTATGATGGCTCTCTAGTTGGATGATACCGGCCAACTCATATATACTGCACTGATTGTGGTATCTAACGGCATAACTTTAGAAGAAAATTCCAATTCTAACTCACATAATATAGTGTAATCAACTAAATATTATCTACCTTAACAGTCATCGCATGCATTCCAGTAAGCTTCTTCAAATAGCTCAACTGCTGATACTCCTGTAAGTAAACTAATACTCCGGTTTGCTCATTTACAGTTATCACATCCATCTAATTCAATTGACAATAGCGCACTGCAAGATGATGGCAGCACGGTAGATTTTGGCAGCTATAAATGCCAAAGTGTACGATATCTACGTTCTCCGACCTCTCATTCCGGGAGTCAAAACAAACGGCTTTGTGTAGCAGCACCAAAACAACCAAATTGTTCACGATGTGCATACTCTCTTCCAGCAACTAACCCTTTCCATCCACTATCTGATAGCAATAATTGTGCTTCTGCTACCCACCCAAAGAGAAAATTCCACCCATCTGCATATGAAATGTACAAAACTATCGATCGTTTCTGCAGGATATAAAACAGTACGTTCTCTCTGATTTTCACGCAGAACTTCGGGGAGCGCTCATAAAAGTATTTTCTACATCAGCCGACTTTGTCTGTGTTACAACTTACTTTAACTCCCTTAACGCTGAATATTATAGTTATAGAAATCCTACTGATGAACTCTTCTCATTGATAATTTGTAATCTCCCGTGTTATCTCAGCGATCAAGAAATCTATGGCAAACTCTGTTCTTTAAAGTATCCAGCAAAAAAGTTACCCGTCTTCTAGGAAGAAGTAAGCAACCCAACACTATTAGTGCTATTGAACTTGCCAAAAATGATGAGGGTAAAGCTATTCTTAATCTTACAGGGTTGCTGTACAGTGTTGTAAAAGTTGAACATCGACACCATAATTCAGAACTGCCGCAGGACTCGTTGTCAGCATTATAGCACACTAAGAATAAACAGCTGGCCCTTTGCTGTGTACGATGGCTTGTCGATCACCGCCTCTCCAAGTACAGAAAAACACCCACCACTCCAACTTAATGTGTGAAGTGCGGACAAGATAATCACGAACATTTAGGGGATGTTCTCACTATGTGGAACTCAATAAACGCATCTCATAGCGACCTCAACCGCAAGGTGGCTTACATCCACAACTTCAAAGTTAGCTACCGCAATCACAACAACAAGGCAAAACAGGCACCACGACAATAACAACGGCAACCACAACAGCACGGTGAACGGCAGTCAGAGCAATCTTCACAGCAGAATACATCACGTACCACAACTCAGCGTCTCTACTCGCAGGTAGTGGAGTCCTCGGACTCTTCTTCTCCCCCCCCTCCTCCTCCTGCGCCTCTTCTTCAGTATATCTACAGAATGACAAGCCTGCCGATACCACCACGACATCTTCTTGAGCTCTTTGCTGATCTCTTTGCACAGGTCTTCTTATTTCTACGCTCCATTATTTTTCCATTTCTGTCACAAATAACACAATGCATTCGTTCTCTTGTTTCTTCCGTGCTTCAAAAACGCAGCACGTTAGGCGTCGCTGAACTTGAAGTGGTGGGAATCAAATTGCCTGATAGAATTGGACTCACTATTATCAGCACTACAAGTCTCGCAACCGGAAGATTCACATTGACTATTTTTCATTGCTTTTTCCGGCCGACAGCAGCACTCTCTTTCTTGAAGATCTTAACTGCGTCTCGGATCCTACGCATCCTATTTACTATCCCAGCAATCCGCTGTCCACTCCCAATATTCTTCTTATTTGGGTTCACAGATATTTACATCTTCGAGCATTTGTAACTGCTTTAGTAGATCTTGAACTCCGATCATTGCCCAGTCCTGATTACTTTTCAACTCACTCCCAACCTACTGCCCACAGATCCACGGCTTATTAATGGTTATGTAAAATTCGATCTAGTTCATACTCATCTAGATTGAACATTAAATGCAGCTTATTCATTTGCCACTACGGCCATTACTGATGCTGCCGTTCAGCACCACACTGGTACTACTGGTCACTATATGCGCATTTCTACTAGCCACTCAAACCGACGCCTGGTAGCCCCTTCCTTGCCTACTGTCATCCTACATCTTATTTGTGAAAAGAAACGTGTTCGTCGGCAATGGCAACGGGAAAGCCGACCTTGTCTGCGCCGAAAACTTAATGGATTAACACGTCTCGTGAAAGCTGAACTCAAGCGCTATCGCATTGAAACCTATCGTTGTCAGCTACCAAGCATTTCACCCCATGATCAAACTCTATGATATGCTACGAAACGAGTTCTTGTTAGCAAACTCTCATACCCGCTCTTTGTACTGGTGATAGTCTTGTTACAGAAGTTAAAGATAAATATGACATTCTTGCTTCCCACTAGGAACAGACATTCATTCCATCTCCGCCCTTACTTGAAGCTGCTATTCGAGATGTTGAACAAGAACTCCAATGTCTTCGACATCAACCCGCTGCTCCACCCAGAATATCCTTCACGAGCCCTAGGGAACTACAGTATTTGATTTGGTGCCTTCCTCTTAAAAGATCTCCAGGACCCGATCTGCTACCTAATGCAGTTCTAAAAAAACCTGGCAAGTAAGACACTTGCTTACTTATTATCCATCTTAATGTCTGTTTCCAACATGGTTACTTTCCACACAATTGGAAGTTTACTCACATTCATAGTATGCCATAAACCAAACCAGTCTAAAAATCTTGCTGGCAACTATCGTCCAATTAGTTTAATACCGACGTTATCGAAACACTTAATACTCTGATGTCTCCTTAAGTATGTCTCTCAGAACAGCATAATTCCAGACTTGCAGAACTAGTTCCGATCTAAACATTCTACTTTGCATTAGCTGATACGTTTAACGCAAACAATTGTTCATGGTTTTGAAAATCGTCAGCCCACAACAGCCCAGGACTTCGATAAAATATGGCACGATGACTTAAACCTCAAAGTCTATTTTATCGGTCTTCCTCAATATTTACTAACTACCACCTACAGTTTTCTATCAGAATGCACCCTTGCAGTTTGTATTGGTTGTATTCAGTCGCCTCGGAGCCCTATTAAAACAGGAGTTTCACAAGCGTCGATACTCGCTCCGATTTTGTATAGCATTTACACCTATGATCTTTCTGATTTGATACCTACTTCCATAGTCTTATACGCATACGATACTGTTTTATTTAATTCACATGCAGATCTCCCCGAGGCTATTCGCACAATTCAAGCTTCTTTTAATCGTCTAGCGGAATGGTTTCACGCTTGGGGAATGCTTTTAACACCAACAAACTGAAGTTAATATTTTTTTCTTACGTGGTATCACTAACTCCTCTACCCTGCATGTTCATAATACACAAATCCTCTTGCTACCGTTTACAATATGGAGCAATGCTGGACACTAAGCTCACTTGACGTGCCCACATCGATCGCGTTATTTCATTAGCATTCGGAAGACTTTCTAAACTCTATCCAATGTTTCATAAGCATACACCTCTTTATCTTGAATTCTCTCTCTCCTACTTTACAAATATCTTGATCGACCCATCTTCACATATGCTTCCCAGGTCTGTGACACTGCTAGGGACACCCACCTTCGCCGTCTACAAGTGCTCTAAAATAAATTCATGAGGATCGCTCCTTGCTAATGCTCCTTGATTTATCAGGAACCAGCAGCTACATCAAGAATTTTATCTCCTTCCTGTTCACTAGTTTATATTTAAGGTTACTTCTCACTTTTTCTTACACCTACCAGACGTTCCAAGAGCTGTGACATATAACATCGACATATGCACCCATCAGCCCTCACTCCTGTAAAGACGACTACCACAGGATCTACTACTGGGGAACCCCGATGACTCCGATCAGTAACTGTACTAATTTTCTCCCTGAGTATCACTTTTGATCACTATGTAATACTTTATTCATATTTTATAGTTAAAAGGAGCCATTTTGGCTTTCCTTAAATGTTAACAAGCATTAATCGTATGCTGTTATTCTCAAAGCTCTGTAAAGCATGTATAAATTAAAAAATCTGATGTGTTACACTCACATGACTTTCCCTACTCTTGTACAAACTATTTATACAAACGCTTATTCTCCATCTACTTCATGTTAATCGAGATAAACATTTGCAGTCTATCTTATTGCTAATTTTCTTGTAGATGTAAGGGGAATATATATTTACAAGGACAATATAGAAATACAGTAGCCTTTAAGCACATACATATCTCTTAATAGCTGGGTGCTAGGTGCAGCACCATTCCCTTTCCCACAGATTAATACTCTTTGCATATCCAAGACAAAAAATGAATAACGAATTCCCATTTGAGAAAATAAGTATTGAAAAAATTAAGGGAATAACAAGCAATATCTCGAAAATGGTTCACTCAACAAAAAAAAATGTATATGACATAAATTGTGTATTTTAACGCGATCTACATTTTTTGTATAGTAAAATTTTGTCTATCTCTTATGGTTTACCAGTTATGCAAAAGTCGTTCACAATGAAGAATACTTTTGGAGACATTCCCAGAAAATTCAAGATATACGTTTTATTTGTCATAAAAATATCTTAAACATATGATATTTTAATCAAAATCGTTAGAGCCATTTTTGAGAAAATTAAAATTTTCGAAAAATGTTCCATGTAAAGGGTAATCTGGGGTGGGGGGATTTTCTTGAAAACCTTCGTGTCGCATTTTTGGAAGATACTTAACCCAAATACCAAGTTTGGTGTTTATCGATTGTTCGTTTCTGAGTTATGCTGTTCACAGACAGACACACACACGGACATGTTTCCAAAAATGATTTTTTGGATTCAGGGGGTCTCAAAACATGTATTTCCGGTGAAATCTCGGTATCGAATTTTTGGGTGGAATACAATACTTCCCCTACTTACTGTGCGTAGTAGTTTCCTTTGTATCTAGAACAAAATGTGTAAAGTAGCTATGTCTGAAGAGGTTTATTTGGATTAAGATGTAGTAGATAGAAAAACTATCTTTATTAAGAATAGTTTGTATAGACAAAAATAAACGATAGAGGTGGGAAAGTCATTGAATGTATCACATCGGAGTTTTTTAGTTATGCTGTTAGCGTGTGATTGTACGATTACAGGCACTCACATAAACACAGAGCCCTATTTCTAAATGTGCTTTATTTGAATTCGGGGATCTGAAAGCCTTTATTTCTGGCGAAATATAGTTATTGAATTTTTTGGTGGAGTATAATGATTGCTTTTTTTTCTGTTTGTAAGTGGCAGAAACGCAAAGTATTTAAAAAACTCGCCGAATGTATTGGAATATATCAATAATACAAAAATGTTACTTGGCATAATTCTATCCTTTAATGAACTAAATTTTTTTTGTGTAAAGTGTTTGTCTGTTATGGTTTACCAGTAATACAGAATTACACAAAATGCATGCAGATTGAAAACTTCACAGGCCATTCGCAGAAAATTCAGATACAGATACAGTGAACTTTGAAATTCTTAGTGTGAATTTACGCTCCTTTCACACAGTTGGTGTTGAAGATGTATTTCTAGTGTGGTAGAATTGAGTTTCAGGCGGCTGGAGTTTTACACTGTAATTGTTGAGAATGCTAGCCAGTGTGTACATGCGTAACAATTTAAATGTTTTTTTGTGTCCGTTGTATTTTAAGATATACTTAGCATTATGCTAGATGTAAATCGCGAAATATTGACTCTTATCTTAGGTTTTCCTTGTTGCAAATGTTATATATTTATTATTATTATTATTATTATTATTATTATTATTATTATATAATAAAACCAAATGAATTTTCACTGTAAGGTGTTTTATTTTATTTTTCAATCTGATTATACGACGAACAATATATGCCAATTTTTATCAAATATTGACTTATATACATGTCTTTATTTCTTGTAGAATTTATTTGTATTTCTGTACTGAATTATTGGTTATTTATAGTGAGAATACGTAGTTATTTTTCAGCGAATTATACATTTCTTTTGCTTTTTTTTTGTAAGCGTAAGCTTCGTAGTGAAACATTTATTGGCAACCCTTATAGTTGAATGTTGTTTATAATAAGGGATCGTCTGGTTGCTATCCATCGTAAAGCGAATTCATATACTTTAAAATTCTTTTATGGTATAAATAACATATTCATAAGAATAGCATATTTACACTCATATTAAATATAAAACATATTATTACATAGATTCTCCCTTTTTGGTGCATATTTTGTACTATCATATTTTTTTATTGTGAAGTCAATGTTTTTCATTCATTTTTAAAAGTATTTTCAATCCTTTTAGTCTTTCAGGATAGCAATAAATACAATCGTAATTAAAAGTTTAAAATATATAAATTATCAACGTAAAATTAATGACCGAAATGATGTTTTAAAACAATAATACAATAACAAATATTTTAATATCAATGCCTATATAAATATACAATACATGAAACTCCTAATCCACTCATGCATTTTCGTTTTAGCATTCCTTAGCAAGCTTTAGAAATTTTTTGGATCTTTTTACTAATATCTACTTCAATTTGTTGCTTTCTTAGATAACTATTTAGGATTTTCACTAGACATTGTAGTACTAAATGTTTTGGATGAATTCAGTGCTTTGAAAAGTTATCCCAAACTCCTTGTTATTTCCTTGATTAAACACATTGCTTCGTTACTCTAAGATCTTTGCTCGAGGTTAAGACTTCTCTTACTGCAGAAATCTCACTCTACTTCAAGCTCCAATCTATCTATTACAGGATTTCTATAATACTTATATCCTAAATTTATGACAATCTCTAAATATTTATAATGCTTCCATATATTTCCTGACTAGAGGTCCAATTACATAATTACTGGAGAAACCTCTACTTGGAGACATCCCGCTGAAATGAAAGCTGCGTTACGAAGACGTCTTATAAAAGGCGATCCAAGTTGTGGCATGTCATAGTTTCTCCACTACTCTCGGCATGAGGATCTTGGTAAGTAGACTGCACATAATTTCATTCATTGTTCTAACAATATAGTTGGGAGTGGAAGAAGTGACCCATTTCCCAAGGAAAATGAGTGCTTTTTCTCTAACGACTCCACATATATCTAAACGACACTACTCGCACCATCTTAACACCCTATCTTTATAAGTGGCTTGAAAGAGGTGGATTCCAATCAATAAGTCTACAAATAAGTAATATTTTGGAAACTTTCGTCATTTAGTCTCCCCTTAGATAATCCCAACCTCTACCACATCATCATTAGCTGCAAAAGGATCAGGCTGATAAGGACTATGCTAAATCAATCAGAATTTTGACAGAGGATACGTAAATTTCGAAACCGTAAACAGGAAACCGTTGGAAAATGTATTTTTAACAGCGTATCTGAATACATTCTTAAGAATTTTTTAGTTGGAAGATTAATAAGTGAGGAAAATTGCGCTTTGAGAAATATGGTTTTGGGAAAAAAGTTGCTTCCAGGGCAGTTTGGAATATTCCTTTAGAAGAAACATCTGAAAAGCACCCATCAATATGTTGGTTTCTCAGTGCAATTATGAGAAATTATACGACGAATGCATGTCACAGATTCAAATTTCGCAAAACAAATGACATAGTTATCCAAATATTCATCTAGCAGAACGATTTGATTTGCTAAGTTAATTTGATAAGTTTCACGTAATTAACGGCGTTTGAGTATTTCATATCTCTGGATTTCGATACTCTTCATTGTATGACTTGGAGGTTTCCTGGTAGCCATAAAAGGCTCTTAAATGTAACACAAACATAAAATTTTAATATATTATATATACATTTTATAAATTTGAGAACCACGCAGCTTTGATAACGTTAATGTAAAATTATTGTTGTCCTCGCTTTTCGTTACTGGTTAACCTTATTCAACAGAAAGCTATATGTTACTAGTGATGATAAGAACAATAATTTCTAAAAATTTATCCTTTTGACATTTCCTCCATCTCTCAATTCAATACTGGCGCCATTAAAATATTCTCAGTGATTATGTATGTATTTTACTGAGATTTCTTAGCTTAAATGTGATCAGGTTGTCTATTCCTGTGACAAATAATTTTTGTTCCAAAGATACTCACAGGAAAGAATTACACACCGACAGTTGATAAAGGCAACGAATATGTCTAGAGTCCTACGTTAATCTATCTCCAAAGATTAATATTACGTTTCCGAAGTGTAGTATATGCTGTTATTTCATTTTATTGAAAAAATGACGCAAGGTCGATATCGAGTTTTAATGCATGCGGAAATAAAAACTCGTTCACCACGCCAATATACAGGATCAACATACACCTCTTGCTGCCTAACTACTTCAGAATCGTCATAAAAAAGAAAAAGGGCTCCTATGGGGTATGAGAAATGTGCAGCTTATGAGCATTCAGTGTTATTTAAAAATTATGATACTGTCTAGTGTTCATGCATACGAAAGAAATATTAATAATTTTTTTGTTAGTAATGTCAGAAGATTATGTGAATATTACACCCATATATGCTAAAATGAAACACTAGTATTCAGCAAATGGTATTATTAAGTAGTTGGCTTCAATATATCCAGACTAAAATCATGTGTCAGTACAAATAAATTAATGACAACGTTCAAGGGTCAGGACGACAAGTATATACGGTCTAAATTAAATTAAATTAAATTGAGTTTTATATATGGACGCTGTTTAACTACAGTGGTCCTTAGCATCCCATTCTATATTGGTTGTGAAAGACCGAAAATTTTGCTCAGAGGCCTCTTTATCAGGCTTGAGGTTCTTTAACGTGCCGTAAATCTACGACACGGGACCACCGGCTTTACTTCCCTTACGAAGGAAGCCATTCTAAGGAGTTTTGCGCCCGAAAATATCCATCGGCCCCGATCTAGGGAGCTAGAGGCCAGCATGGCACCACCAAACGACGGAGAACGACAAAATACTGTCTGGAGAGTGCTCTTTGTGTGTAATCTGCAACGTCCCTGCCGGAAGTCGAATAACAGTTAAACCTTATTTGTTTCGTCCTGGTTTTAATGCTTCGAAATTCCTATGCCTGCTAATAAATATTTGTCAGTTTTAATTAACACCATTGTATATATGTACTGGTACTTTTGAAAGACTTACCCTTCACGTTGTATTTGGTTGGTGAATATAATTATTTCGCTTTATTTCAACGGTACTATACATTTGTAATAGACTCTTAAATATCTGCAATTGAATGGATTTTATAGCTGTAGTTTAAGTTGGATGATTAACTAATCCAGGGTTTAGAGTTTAATTAAGCATGCGCCTGAGGAACTTATATGGATCAATTGATTCCTTAGGTTGTACTAAAACAATATTAGCTATCTGCACTTTGTATTTTTAACTTCTATAAAATTTGGCAATTGTTTCCAGCTGTGTCTTTTCCTGTTGACGGTTGCCGTTTTGGCCGAGGAGAAAGAGAAGGAGAAGAAGACCGACAAGAGAGGTCTCCACGATTTGGGGTACGGTGCTTTTGGACACGAAGGTGGCTATGAAGGCTTCGGGCATGGAGGTGGTGATTATGGCAGCTTTGGACATGGAGGAAGCAGTTACGGCAGCTTTGGACATGGAGGAGGTGGTTATGGTGGAGAATCTCATCACGTGAAAGCCATCACCATAACCAAGGAAGTCAAAGTCCCTGTGCCACATCCCTATCCCGTCCACGTAGAGAAGAAGGTACCATATCCTGTGAAGGTACCTGTTCCTGTACACGTGGAGAAGCCGTATCCTGTACATGTACCCAAACCCTATCCTGTGTACGTGGAGAAGAAGGTACCATATCCTGTAGAGAAGCCTGTACCATATCCTGTGAAGGTACCAGTAAAGGTACCTGTACCAGTACCACATCCAGTTCCTGTCCCTAAACCTTATCCTGTAAAGGTGCATGTCCCTGAACCGTATCTCGTGAAGGTTCCCGTTGTGGTGGAGAAGAAGGTTCCAGTGTACGTGAAGGGACATGATGGAGGATACGACTTCGGTGGCCATTCCTTTGGAGGTCACAGTTTTGGAGGCTACGGCTTTGGACACGGTCATTAATGAACATATGTACATTTAATAGAAAATAAAGGCAGTTATTAAAACATTAGTACTAACTTGAATACATTGCACATCGTATGTTTCACATTTGATTCCCTCCCAGCGGTTTTCCTATCACGCTGTATATTTAATGCACAGTACAGTAATAAAGCAAGACCAATTTAATCTCACACATTAGTCTACTTGGGATAGGTAGAGAAAGTACTCATTACAATTTTATATCGAGCTTTTATAAGAAAAATGTATTTTTAGAAATATATGTGTGTTTGTGTGTGCGTGTGTATCAATGGACAACATAACATATTAAAAGGAATCTACACTATCAGTGTGCGCGCACATACAAAATTTTATCGTAGCATTAAGGCTTTCAGAGATTTTTGTCCTATTGTCTTGAATTTATCACACATTATTTAAGTGCTTAAGTTTTGTCATTCTTTTGTTTCTCGCGTATTCAGCTAAGATTCTGGAATTTTATAGCTAGCATATTCTGAGCTTCTTTTTAAAGTTTTGACGTTCACTTTGGTTGCTATATTCCTTTTATACCTACAGCGAAACGTGTAATGCTTAATATAGATTATGGAGGTGTGTGGTATCATTTATTATATATGTTTATTAGCTGAGGGGGTACTAAGTCATTCTTTTATCTTTCATTTTGTCATGCAGAGCATACATTTTCAATGCAATCATGTAATTTACTCACAGCTTAAGGATCTCACTATAGCTTTGCGCTCCATATTCCTGCTAACTGTAGTGAACAGTTAGTAAATGAGATGTAAAAATACATGCGAGTAAATAAAGTTTATTTCATATTTTTATTCTTGGTATTTGTTTTACAAACCCCAAAATTTGATATTGGAACTTCGCTGGAAATAATCGTAGTGTAGTTATCTAAAAAGATGAACTTTTCCCTAACTACTTCTGTGTGGGTTGTTAGTGTGATTTTTATCCCACCTCCAATCGTACCTAATCACCTTTATGCTGTTCTATCGTGGGTTGATATGGAACCGACTAGCTATTGTTTGCAGTCGAGCATGTATCTCTTCGGCCAAGTGGTGTCTGATCGGAGAGGATGTTTTCATTAGTGGTTACAGTGAAGGCTTTTCTGATAATTATTAGAAAACTCAACACACAATGGACATGTATACAGGGTGAATCACCTAAAGCTTGCACCAAATATATTTCGGAAATGGAAAGTGCTATTGATGTGCAGTTTTCACAGCATTGATTGATAGTCAGGGGTTCGTAGATTAAGCCTATAAGCAGATTATAATAATACTAAGAAAGTGTAATTTTTTGAGTAAACATACCTACATCTTTGTAAATAGAACAACTCCTGGTTACATCAACAGAATAAAGGTAGGGTAAATTAGAATGTCAGTGGCGTATGTTGCAAGATTCTAGTGCAAGTGGTTTACGAGAAATCGTATTTTGAAAGGTTTCCACACCGACAATTGTTTGTACCATTCAACTGCTTAGTTGCTAGGTGCGATGTTGTTATGTTTGTTTGCATTGTGTTTTCTGTTCATTGATTGCATTGCGACTTTCTGGTCAGTTAGTTTGTGACAGTTCAAGCAATAAGTCGTGAGTGGAAGATGGAGTTTACTAGCGAAGAAAAAGCCCACATGCTCACAGTGTATGAAGAGTGTAGGAAGAATGCAGTTCTTTCCTGAAGGTGGCTATGAGGGCTTCAGGCATGGAGGTGGTGATTATGGCAGCTTTGGACATGAAGCAAGCAGTTACGTCAGTTTTGGACATGGAAGAGGTGGATATGGTGGAGAACCTCATCACGTGAAAGCCATCACCATAACCAAGGAAGTCAAAGTCCCTGTACCACAACCCTATCCCGTCCACGTAGAGAAGAATGTACCATATCCTGTGAAGGTACCTGTTCCTGTACATGTGGAGACGTTAACCATCTCGGCAATTATTTACCAACCTCTTCAACCAATTACGCGAAAATGGTACTGTAACACTAGAAAACGTAACAGAAACAAACAAGTGACTGGATAAGAGACAGAAATTTATGTTTTGGTTGCCGTTGCAGCAATTCCGCAAATTAATTCCCACACCATCGCACGTGGAAGTGGCATAATTCAGGCAAGTGTACTGCGCATTCTCCATCGACATATGTTCCATCCCTATCACATCTCTCTCCATCAAGAGCTGCATGGAAAGGATTTTGGAATCGTGTTAACTTTTGTACTTTGGCATTAAGACATGATACTCCAGATTTATCATGTATCTTGTTTAGTGATGAGGCAACATTTACTAATCATTGCAAGGTAAACCGCAGAAACATGCATTATTGGTCTGTTGACAATCGCCGTTGACTTTGTCAGGTGGAACGTCAGTATCCATGGAGTTTAAAGGTGCGGTGTGGGATAGTGAACCATCAGCTCATAGTCTCTTTGTTCATAGAAGGAACAATGAACTCGCACAAGTATCGCAGCCTCCTGACAGACCATCTGACACATATGCTAGAAGACGTTCCTTTGGAGTCTAGGAGGAACCTGTGACACCAACATGATGGCTGTCCAGCTCATAATGCAGGAAGTAGAACAGCTTGTCCTTACGGATTGTTTCCAAATCGTTGGTTTGGACGAAGTGTACCTGTACCTTGGTCGGCCCGTTCACCGGATCTGACCTCTTTAGACTTTTTTCTGTGTGGAAGGCTGAAAGACACTGTCTACAAGGATGTACCAACTCACC
This sequence comes from Deroplatys truncata, assembly GCA_030765065.1. Taxonomy (NCBI): domain Eukaryota; kingdom Metazoa; phylum Arthropoda; class Insecta; order Mantodea; family Mantidae; genus Deroplatys; species Deroplatys truncata. The sequence continues at coordinate 89,384,818 of CM060980.1, forward strand.
AGGCGATATGAAACGTCGTATTACTGCTGTCTGCTGTGGAAGTTCCGCTGAAATGCTAGAATGTGTGCAGCAGTCTTTCCATAGCAGACTGGAAGCGTGTATTGAAGCTGCCGGGGGTCATTTTGAACAAAACGTTTGAAGGGGCATGTTCTCTTTACATGTAAGAATCCACAGAAGTATTATAATTCCCTTTCGTTTTTCTTTAGTTTGTGCTACCACAGGTTGTACAAGTGTCAGTGCGTAAAGGTTTCAAAATAAGATTTCTCGTAAACCACTTACACTAGAATCTTGTAACAAACGCCACTGACATTTTAATTTACCCTACCTTTATTCTGTTGATGTAACCAGGCATTGTTCTATTTAAAAATTGTATGTTTCCTAAAAAAGTACTCTTTCTTAGTATTATTTAAATCTGTTTATAGGCTAAATGTACGAGCTCCTGACTACCAATCAATGCTGTGAAAACTGCACATCAATAGCACTTTCCACTTCCGAAATATTTGCGGTGCAAGGTTTAGGTAATTTACCCTGTATACAATATTCACAACGTGAACATGCCTATTGCAGCCTTCACTGAAGCTCTATGTACATTGTAAAAAATCTACGTGATTTACTTTGTCATCGCGTACCATCACTGCTCTAGCTCTTTGTTATTTCCGTACTAAGTTAAACTGCTTGTTACACTCACAGCACTTTGCACTTGGCGTTACATATTGACACGTCGCAGTTGAATGTTAACTATTTACTTGTGATAAAATTTACTCTTCGCGATACGTGTCCTGCATTGAAGATAAAATGGAATTGACGGGGCCTTCTAGTTTATTCCTGTAACGTTAGGCTTATGCCTAAGTGCTTACAACTTTTAGGATTGGCTCAAGTTCGCGCTATAAGTAGCGTCTAATTTTTAGAACCAATCATCGTTGAGGTTACAGCCTCTTTTAGGTGGGAAACCCACTCTAACTTTCTAAACTGCAACTTTCTCAATCGCCTCACCCCAATGTTACTCTTTTCAGTTCAAGGCTTCTTCTTTATTGTTAGCTACTCCATCTTCAAACTAAGCTTCAGTCATGATTCCTTTTACACTAACTTCCGCTTCTGAGTTTCATCTTTTGGCCTGCTACTAAATAATCCGATGCTATGTTACCCAAATACTTTATACATCTTATCTTAATTAATACGTTATACTCTGATCATTATCCTAATTAATACATGTTATAAATTCATTATATTTTTGATTGTGTTATTGACAACTGAAATACTGCCCCACTTCTATTATTCATGTTTTGATTTTGTGGTTTAAAGGTAATTCTAAGTAGTTCTTAGGTTTCTCACAGAAACTATAGGAAGGTAATCTGCCTTATATCTATCTTGCAGCTGTTACTGTGTTCTATTGTCCGCAGAGATGCTGAAGTATTGGAATAGGGATTTCTACTTCACGTGGATCTGGTTACAAGACTCAACTTATCACTTAGCCAAAGGAAATAATCACTGGAACATAGAAACCTTGCTGGTTGGTGTGCCGAAAAAAATGCATATCTCTGCTTGGATGAAGTACTTCTTACAATGAACCAAAGCCTCCCGGCCGCTAACAAGGATGCGGATAAAATTATCCAACCCTAGCGACAGAGGAAAGCTGCGAAAAAACCTCCAGTCAGAATGGTCAGCTTGTGGACCTTACGAATGCGAGCCACAGACGTTACCGCATGAGCCATCCCGCTCGATCATAACGAGTATCTCGCTGTAAACTCATTCTTTAATGCGATTGAACAATTTTGGATCCTGATCTGTCACGTCAAGTTACCCGTAGGCGAATGAAACCTTTTATATGATTCAAATATCCCGATAAACCTTCAAGGCAATCTCAAATATGAATCTCAATTGGGGTGAGTTATCAGGTTTCATCCCCGGTTTTCCCTTAAATTGCGAACAAAATTGTGGATTTATAAGTTTTATGAACAGTGAGCTAATTTGAGCACCATTTTCATTCATTCATAATCCAGTATGAGTTCCCTTGTTAAAGAAGGTTAGATTCAAAGAAAAGAAGAAAGAAAAAAAAGCGCGAATAGCGCTACGGATTCTGCTAGTTATAGATATAAGAAATGAATTGTACCGTTCTTATATTTTCAAGAGCGCAATCTTTAGACTAATCATCGGATTTGTATGCACTAAAGATATTTAAAATATGCATGCAGTTTTGCTGTCAACAACTTTAAAATATTTCATATGGTTTCGAAAATATCCAATAAATATGCATCTAAATTGTTAACTTTAGGTACTTTTGATACTTGCAATGTACATTCTTTCTTAGACATAATTCCGCTCGTTGTAATTTGATTTGCATAATGATCAGTTTCTCCGAATGTTCCGGTATAAGTTGCACCACCCCCTCGATCTCACTGCTTACGCCCTTAATATTACGAGACTGTCTCAATTTATGTATGTTTAACAATATTTTATTTGAAATGGTAAAAACACAGCACCTTAAAATAACATTGAAAATGTATTATTCCACTTTCTTGCTTCACATTAGTAGTTAGGATTGAACCTCAGTTTATATTGCTTAAAAGTTACTTATGCATAGCTAATATACCAACAATTTACATTTCGAGGTGAAAGGTTATAATTATATACGCGTTTCCCTTTATACACAAGCTTTAAAAAAATACCCGGACGATGTTTAAATTTCACAGTCGCCTCCGAGACTAACAGCTAAAATCAGATGATCCTAATATACGTATCAGAATTTACAAAGGCAGATGATATCCTTAAAATTAGACTATAATGTCATCAGCATTTTTGGACAGTAAAATAAACAATTAAAAGGAAATACAGTAGTGCATTACAATGTTATATGTTTACTAGCAGTATTTCAGTTTTTGTTTACTTATTTCCTATATTTTAATGATCCGTGCTGTCCACGCTCTTCTTCATATTTGTTTTTTTTACTGTATAAGTAATCACATACGCCTGTTTTTTATTTCTTTATTTTATCGATTCGTGCAAGGAATGACAGGACACTGGCAAAACGGCAAAATGTATTAATACTTGTATGCTAGTTTTATCTTATAATCTGAATATCCAAGGCTGAAATGAATCTGTTTTGTGTTGCTGAATCATCTTCCATGTCTCAGCACGTAAAAACTGTCGTAGATGAGGCAGCATACAATCAGCTGGATCGTCCAACGTTTGTAGCCAAGTAAAAGTGCCCATTATCAGCCAGAGTGGAGAATTATACAATGGAGGGCTCACTTTAGGAGGTTCAAATGTAAAATACCCGCGTGTTGAGGATTCCACCCGGTAGGTATCCAAGTACGACAATATCATAAAACCCAATTCCAGACCACTGCTTTACCGGAACATTCCGTCAGCCGATGTGAAAGTGAATCTGCGGCATTACATAATGAACAGTTGTGGGGAATAGTCATCCGATGGCGATAGAGTTTGTCTGCCGTTGGAAGGAGTTCATTTACAATCTCATACGCTACTGCCATCCATTCGGAGTTAATTTGTGGAAGGGTAAAAACATCTCCAAATGCGCTTGCAGGGCAGTTGTGGGTATTTCAACTGTACATGAGGGATAGTAGGAGCAGCTCGAGCAGGAGAGTTGTAAATACTCTTCAAAGTGCGAAAGTCACCATTCTCAACTTTCTCCGGTGGTAACTTCTCCAAAGCCTGATAAACGTCATGTAACATTTGCGGAATCTTGTCATGTTTGCCCCGATTAAAAACTATGTGAATTTTCGTTTTCTCACAATGACCACGGGATCACTCTGGTTCTTCAGGGCAAGCAAGAGCATTTTAAGCATTAAGGCCTGAGACGGACGAGCCACATGTAGTAATCCCCAGCCGCCTTGGCCCTTAGGGAGACGTAGTTGAATACGCGCAACTCGATAGAGCTTTTCTGCCCAGATAAAATAGCCTAATTTCTGTTCTATTCTCTGGCAATGGCGTATTGTGGGTTGGAGAACATATGCAAGGAACCAAATTCTGCTGTGCGCAAAGCTATTACAGAACTATACACGTTGCACCAAATTCAGCATCTTGGTTTCGTCTTAAACGTTAGCAGTCACGACAAAATCTTAGCTGAGCAGTAGTTGTGCTGTAATGTGATAAAAATGAAACCTTACAGCAACAAAGAGTGTGCGCACATGAGCTTCATGTATGGTTAGACTAACAGCAAAGTGCAGTAAGCTTGTATGGAGAAGCACGTCCTGATCGAGGACACCCTTAGTTCTCACATTTAAAGGAGCCCATCAGTGCCTCAGACAACAGGGGAGCTACGCACATTGTAGGGGGGCAGGTAGGCCCACACACATTATGCTTGTGATTGAGAGTATAGTGTTTGGAAGCAGTACAACTCTCTCCAGGAAATTCAACAAGGAAAATCGTCAATAAGTGTCTGTACTAAGCCACAGTAATGAACCGAGAATTTTATATCGCAATTCGCTGCATCCTTACCACTACCAATGAATTCAGCATCTCAGTGATCCAGACTTTGGTTTTAGACTGATCATTTGTCAGATTCTTGCCATTTTAGTGTTCTTACATTTATATACAATACAAATAGCTCTAATTATCCCTTGTTATTATTGTATATCTATATCCATTTATGCATTTTTTGATAACAATTTCCTACTGTCTTACATTCTAGTTAGATTAAATTACTTTGCATTTTATTTGTTATCCTTTTCTTCTTTATCTTCCATTTCCTTTGTTGTCTTTTAGTGGTTCAACATCTTCTTATGTAATCTTCCTACAATGTTGTTGCTTGTTGGGTTGCATATTCCATAGGTATGTGTTCAAAATATTTTTCGGATTTTATAGGGACCTTGATATTTAAAGTACCTCCTCCGGTTTTCTTTTTGGGCTTTGTCGGATAATTTCTTGGTTTTGAGAGGACTAATTCTACAATCTGAACTTTCCAGGTCTTCCTATGTTTCCTGTCTTCATGCTTTAATTTCCTCCTCCTAGCTTTGTCTTTAATTTTTTTACTGCTTGTCCAGTGAAAGTTGTCGCATTATCGCTCAACACTACCATTACTTTACCAACCTCGGGTATATAAGATTGCAATATTCTATTGATACATGCCGAAACTAGTGACTTTCTTCAAAGTATATATCCTGACATGCTTGCTAAATACATCATAGCATACCAGAATGTATTTGTTTCCTAATTGAACTACTAACATCGGACCGGGGATATCTAACCTGATTAGACATCTAGGTCGGTCTATAATGACGCAATTGGTTTCATAAGCGTAAGCCGTATTAATTTGCTTAGCTTTCTGACAGAGATCGCAACATGAGATATATTTTCTTACTTTTTGACGTAATTTGAATATGTATAGATTTTCTAGGATCGTTGAGGTCGTCCTCTCTGTGCCTGAATGTTCAAGTCCAACGTGGAATTTTTTTTTATTAATTCCTGTTCCATGCACTTTGGAACGAACATCTACCAGAAGTGCACCTCCCTCCGGGAAATTCAGAAGGAAAATCGCCAACAAGTATCTGCACTAAGCCACATTAATGAACGGAGAATTTTATATTGCAATTCACTGTACCCTTACCACCACCAAAGAATTCAGCATCTCAGTCATCCGGAGTTTGGTTTTAGACTGACCATTTGTCATTGGATGCAGAAACAGACTGGAGTCAACCCACGTTTTACAAGTGACACATGCTGTGATGAGGTACCACATCAGCAATGTTTTTCATTCAACATGTGGTTAGAGGTAGTTAAGTGTTCATATGACGCGCACGTGAAAAATGTCTTCGCTGCTGCAGTAAATTTAATGCAATTACAGGAAACTTCAGTATTTAGTGGATATCATACCACTCTATCTCTATACTTAACTACTATCGCACCAAACTTCTCATTTGTTTTCATAAAATTTGTTTCTCTGAAGCTTAATTCCTACTACTGTATAAATATTTATAACATCTTGGGCTCACAGATTAGAGCACAACTGAATATATACACATGCAGGGATGAAACTATGTAAGGTTTAAAGGATATTGATGCTGAATAAATAAAAATATTTTTTTTTTCGTTTACTATTCACCTAAGGTATGCACAGTTACATTAATGGCCGTGTCCAAATCCATAACCTTCAAAGCTATGTTCTCCGAAGGAATGGCCACCAAAGTCGTATCCCCCATCATGTCCTTTGACGTACACTGGAACCCTCTTCTCCACCACGACGGGAACCTTCACGGGGTATGGTTCAGAGACATGTACCTTTACAGGATAAGGTTTAGGGACAGGGACTGGATGTGGTACTGGTACAAGTACCTTCACTGGTACCTTCACAGGATATGGTACAGCCTTCTCTACAGGATATGGTACTTTCTTCTCCACGTACACAGGATAGGGTTTGGGTACATGTACTGGATACGGCTTCTCCACGTGTACAGAAACAGGTACCTTCACAGGATATGGTACCTTCTTCTCTACGTGGACGGGATAGGGATGTGGCACAGGGACTTTGACTTCCTTGGTTATGGTGATGGCTTTTACGTGATGAGATTCACCACCATAACCAGCTCCTCCATGTCCAAAGCTGCCATAATTGCTTCCTCCATGTCCAATGCTTCCGAAATCATCTCCATGTCCAAATCCGCCATAACCGAGATTATGTATACCTCTCTTGTCGTTCTTCTTCTCCTTCACCTCCTCCTCTGCCAAAACGGCAAAAATCACCAGCAAGAGACAGAACTGAAAATATATTTAAAGGTAAAGGAAAGGAAAATAAAACAAAATAAAAGAAATGGCAATAAAGGAAAACTATACTCCCCCTAACTGTTCATAAAGATTGGTGCCAATTCAATTTTAATTTCGACCATTAACGATTGGATATGGTGTTAATAGGAACCAAATAAGCTTCAGAGGTTTACATAAAGTTGCAATAATTATTTAATGCGAAATATATTCGGCACTCTTTGTTCTAAACAGCAGACATTTTGAAATTATATCTATTAATTCATTGCTGTTAATTTTCGTAGGTATTCCAGAATTTAATTCTTCATAAAACGCTAATTTATGTGCTACAGATATTTTATTATACTTGATTTTGTTACACATTTTATTGTAAGTAAACAGGAGGATAGGACAGGCTGCAGCTACATACAGTGGTTGTTAATACTTGATAACCACCTATTAGTAGCACTTTTTTGTCTTTCAGCCCATAGGCATGCTACATCTCGCCGACTATTGCAAGTATTGAGTTGCCACTTTATGTGTAGGAGTTTGAGAACAATTTGTTGATACATTCCAAATTGATTTAAATTTGTGCAAAATTGAGGATAGAAAGGTAGAATCAGACTGAAACATGCAATTCCGGAAATTGAATCACAGATTTTCCTCTCTATGCGCGGTTGCTCTAACCAACTGAACTACCACGGCAGCATGCCGGTAAGTAATTAAATTCCCCAAATGGCTCTCATTTTATCCCGGTAAATCACAAGGAGATATCAAAACACGTTTGAGATAACATATCCCAAAGGCGATTTACAATATCATAAGTACGTTAAATCCAGGGCTTTATATGTGACGTCTATTAAGTGAATCAATGATTTCCTTATGGTTTACCGAGATAAAATGCGAATCAGTTTGGGCATTTAATGCCATGCCGCATGCTGTCGTGGTAGCTGACTTGGCTAATGCAGCCCCACGGAAGATTCGAGATTCAAATCCTGCCATTCAGTCTGATTCTGCCTTTCAACCCTTGTCCTACGCACGACCATGTGTGAAAGAACAACTAATTGTCAAAATTAAAACTGGAGGAATTGCTGAAAGTCTTCAGTTTTTAGGCCAAGCACTGCACAAATTCTACAAATTTGTAATGCATTTAAATTTGGTTGAAACCGGTAAAAATTAAGTATATTTAAATTATCAGTCTCCAGACTGTTATAATTTATTACACAGCAGATGTTTCCGAAATTTTACATGCTAAGGATAAAGGCTAGCATTCCTATCTCAAAAATGTTGCAAAGAAATGCGTATGTAATTAACTGAAGCTCGGCGAATGAGAATGTGCTTTTTTATTTAATCTCAGATCCACTGGCATGCGTCCATACACCTATGCCGCGTTTTTTGAACATCCTTTAAGATGTTTTTACAGATTAAAACCATACTAAAGCTTCCATGCAAAGTAACTGTAAACAAATTAACAAAGATCGTCCACACAAGGCAACGTTATGACTACACATGTAGGCAGGTGTGTGTAACACAAAATGTATGTGATGCATCAAATGAAAAGCCATTATTTCGGATATATTGGTCTTTTAATAATGAGAAAACAAGTGAAAATAAATAAACAACCTACGTTAACATTGCTAAGCAAAATTAAGTTCGTGAATATAAGTTGTTTAAAATGGATTCAAATTTATGAGTAGATCATACAGGGGATATGGTTAAAAGCACAGGAAGTTTAGGATTGTTTCTTAAAACGTCCAGTAAACACTAGAATGCATGAGACAAAAGTCATGAATGCTTCTCCAATGTAACGCTGTGTATACAGTTACGATCTTGTTTATATTCTGCACTTATTTAAGCACGCACCATTATTAGTACTATACTATTTAACATTTAAAAGCTTGTTGCTTACACACAATACTGGAAAATTCAGTGAGTATTTCGGAAATGATTGAGCTCACCTAAATGACAAACTCTATATTTTATTGATATCTGCCGATTTCTCCCTTACGTTTTCCCAGTTTTATAAAATTAACTGAGATTTAGGAATAGTTTATGGCCTATCTACAGAAAACTTGATGTACGCGACATCAATATATCAAGAGCTGTTTAAATATAAATATCATTAAAGATAGTTTTGAGAAAACACAAAACACAAAAATATTTTCAACAAAGGTGGTTGTTCATAAACGGGGAACTTTCCTGAAAACATTTACCTTGCATCCTTAAACGGTGTCTGACTTAATTATGAAATTTCTTGTTCATATGAATTTCCTTTTTATTTATTTACTTATTTCTTGTGTTATGCTGTTTCGCAGCCAGATGTATGACTGAATAAATGACTGACCGGCGGTGTGGTTGGTAGATACACACAATTTTGTTTATTAAAATTATGTTTTTGGATTCAAGGTACCTCAAGTTCTATTCCTTTCTATTTATATTTCCAGTGTTATCTGTATATTAAATTTTGCGTCGAATGCGACACTTCCCTTACTTTGGATAAACGTTAGCAAAGAAATAGTTTTTAGAATGCTTTTAATAGTTTAATGTAAATCTTTGATCTTGTGACCAAACATTAATGTCACTTTTAAACATTGAAGAAAAAAACCTTAACACTAATTTCCATAACTAGTGTTTAATTTTAAACTATCCATTAAGCAGGTCCTATTCTTGTTTTGTCTTTAGTTCATTCTTCGACTTAAAATACGGCAGGGATTTATTTTTATAATAACCATAACAATGAGGCAATAATACAAAGAATGTATTCAACTTTAAACACTTTTGATATAGGCATGTACAGCCCGAATACAGAAAAGCAGAGATTAGCAACGCATTTTGTTCTGTTTGATAGCAGTGCACCTACTTGTATCTGTGTTACTTACCAAGATCTTCATATCTGATTGATGAAGTTCTAATGTGTGAAGTACTGGGTTGTTGCTGCATTTATGTACTGTTTTATGCTTTCATTTACACAACCATCATTACATAAAGGTTGGTGAAACGCGTGGTACCGAACGGTGTTGAAAACGAAAGCCACATAAACAAATATGTATCATATAAAAAGGTGTGCGTAATCAGCTAACAGCAGTCTGTGCTTTACCGTTCAACAATGAAGATTCTTGTAAGTGTAAATTTACGTAAGAAAAACAACAATGCTTTAAATATCCTTGTATTAAATATTTTGATATTTAAAAAAGAAAAGCTACTAATTCTCAACGGCAAATTCGATTTTTATTGCTCTTCGAAACAAAATTAAAGTATAGGGTATAAATATTAAATGGTAGGTATACATATCCTCATATATTTCTTTTTATAACTGAATAGCGTTCAGGCTATTTTTACTTTTTCTACTACGTATAGTAAGTAGGGGAAGTACTGCATTCCACCAAAAAATTCGATATCGAGATTTCATCGGAAATACATGTTTTGAGTTGTTCTGATTCCAAAAAAAGTTTTTAGAAACCCGTGTGTGTGACTGTGAACAGCACGAAAAGTCGGATAAATACCAAACCTTGTATTTAGACTCATTATTCTATGAAGGTGCGACACAAAGATATTCAAGAAAATTGCCCCACCCAGACTACCCTTTACATGGAACATCTTTAAAAGTTTTCATTTTCTCAAAAATGGCTCTAACGATTTTGATTAAAATGTCATATGTTTAAGATACTTTCATGGCAAATGAAATGCATATCTTGAATTTTCTGGGAATGTCCCCAAAAGTCTCTTCATTCTGAATGAATTTAGCATAACTGGTAAACCGTAAGAGATAGACAAAATTTTATTACACAAGAATGTAGATCTCGTTAAAACACACAATTTAAGTCATATACATTTATTTGTCGAGTGAACCATTTCTGAGATATTCATTGTTATTTGTTTGAATTTTCCAACAGTTGTACTTTTTCTCAAATGGGAATTCGTTATTATTTTTTATGTCCTGGATATGCAAAGAGAGTGGAATGCTCCACTTAGCGACCAGCTCTTAAAAGATCTGACTGTCGCTTAAAGCCTACCACATTCCCCTTGCGCCTATAAGAACATTAGCAATACGATAGTTTCTGCAATTTTTTATCTCGATTAACATGAAGTAGTTGAAGAATTAGCGTTTTTAAGAATAGTTTGTACAAGAGCAGACAAAGCTATGCGAGTGTAACACATAAGATTTTTTATTATGTGTCACTTTTCATTTTTCCTTGAGGGTTACAAATGAATCACTGTAACTCATATTACAAGGATATTGAGCGCAATTTGATTTTTTCTGTAGCATGTAAATGATAAGTATTTATTACTATTAGTTAATCGGAATTTGTGGTGGTTAATTCGCAAGGATACTTCCAGAAGGTGAGACGCGAAAACCTTTACTTTAATAGATAAAGTATATCTTTAGAAGTTACTATAAACTTTGGCACAATCTCTGTGGTTTGGGAGGTGCCGCGAGTGTAGAAACCAACTTTTTTAGTGACCATGTGATCTCCAAGAATGCGGTTCTCTAATCATCTCACAAAATTCCTCCAGGCCTCCACTTAAAGGATGTCTTTAGACAGAGTGTATAGTGGGTATAGGCTGCAAATACTTACTGAATACTAAAGAATAACTAGAGTAAAATCCACAATGCAGGCGTAAATGGATGCAAGTTTAAGGTATTGTGAGACAGTAATCCACACTCAATACCTAATTAAGTAATTTAGCATAAGAGAATATCTTCAGTAATATCACCAGTGTTGATAGTTTTTCGATAATTTAATTAAGGTTAAAGAATGTTTATTGTTATGATAATTATCTAGAGACCCAAGGATGAGAAAAAATTATCTAATGACAACAGCATGGGTTTGAAAGCTAAATAAAAACAGAGAAGACACATTATAACAAAGGGGAGACTAGGTAAAATAATTAGAATGTGAAACTGATGCCATTTTTTTCACTTTTGGTAAAATCAATGAAGTGACTTACCTGTTCCATCTCGTATTATGTGGCTCAAAAACTTGCATCGCTTTTTACATTTTTTATAATTCGTACATCACAAAATCTTGCCTCTTTTACAATTTATATAAATCCCAATAGTGAACGGGAAACTAAATGAGAATAGCCTTCCTAGATCCCTAGTCGAATCGAACAGAGATTATAGAAATAAAAAAGGCCGATGTGTTACATTCACATGACTTTCTCTACCATCTGTCCTTTATAAGTGAGTATAAAAATTATTCTTACGAGCTTATGTTCCTATCTACTTCATTTTGATCTAGATAAATCTTTGTAGAAATACTATATTACATATTTAGTTAGGATACAAATAGAACAGCGATAATCAAATGTTTAAGACCTGGACGCTGTATGCTGAACTTAAAATTCCATACTGTTTCCATGCAATCGCGAGAAACAACTCAAAATCGATGTGATTTAAAAAGAATGACAAAAACCATTGTCATGACCATTAATAACGGATATCTCGGAAATAGCTGATACCACGAAAAAGTTATTTGAAATAAACGTGTGTGTTTTGAAGAGATGTGCGTTTTTTTGTATAGTATGTTTTCGCCTATCATTTAATGTTTACGATTTATACAACATTATAGAAAATTCCTTGCAAATAAAAGGACTTCATAGGTATTCAAAGAAAATTCAAAATATACATTTTATTTGTCATACAAAAATCTTTAATATATGATTCTGAATCAAAATCGTCAATCATTTTTTAGAAAATATACATTTTTAAACGTGTTCAATGAAGGGTAGTTTTGGGGTGCAGGGGTTTTCTTGAAAATCTTTGCGACGCATCTTTGAAGGTACGGAATCTAAATACCAAGTTTGGTATTTATCCAACGTTTAGTTTTGTAGTTATGCTACTCAAACACACACATAGAACTTTTTATAAAAATTCTTTTTTTATTCAGGGGGTCTTAAAACACGCATTTCCAGTGAAATCTCGTTATACAATTTTTGAATGGAACGCAATACCTTCCCTGCGAGGTAGAGAATGTAAAAATGAATGTAATAGAGAAGCTCTTATTTCCTGAGCATCATACTTAAAAACTATCCATTAACTTCGATTCTGATTGGCGAATAAGGCATCAATGAGACTGTACATTGGCTGTAAGATGCTCGCGTGTAATCATACTTTGAAGTGCGATGTGATATTTGTGTAAAAACTGATGTGTGCAAAATGCGAATTTCTAGGTAAGTTTAAACTATTTTCAGAGTAGCAAGGCAACTTCTGAAGGCTATCCATTGTATTTAACACAGGGAAAACAGCTGGATCTCTTTGTTTTCCCTTATGTAATAAAATATTTACTGCTTGGATGACCGTAACGAATTGCCCCTTAAGGCTGAGTCAAAGATAAGAAAGTGTATTTTGCCAAGAAACCGGGAATTTGCTTGTTGTTAAACTTATCTGTCACGTGAATAGTCACATTTTTCACTTTAGCCACTTCACTTTCACTTTTTTCACTTTACGGGTAACGGTATTGTTACAGCACACGTTGCTTACACCTAATCCGGCATTTTCACAGAGTGTTTCAAAAATAGGGGCATAATTTCAGGTATGTATTCCCCATATGTAGACGATAAAAAAGTCCATTGCAACATGTATCTGGAAATACTTTGTTTCTCAGTTATGGCCTTCAAAACAGTGAAGTATTTCTTACCGCCGGTAGTTTTCTAACAGAAGATGTTCAAAGTGTTCACCTCCTGCTTGAATACAGGCCTCACCTCGACGTCTCATGGCTGTGCGACCCCAAATTCCAGGAGTATTGCGTATTTCCTCACAACCTACCACAAGTCGATTCTGAAGGGATACCATGTCAGGCACCAGAGACGAACGCACCAACGGTTTTAAATAGCCTCACAAGTAGAAATCGACAGGGTTCAAATCAGGTGAGGGTAGTGGTCAAGCAATTAGGCAACATCTACCTATCCATCGATCAGGAAACCTTCGCTCCAAGTACCGGTGAGTAGTGCGACTGAAACTTGTAATGGCATCTCATGTGAACTGTGCTTAATCTGCAAATGACACTAAGGCAGGAAAATACGGATTTGTAGCACACTGCTGCACGAACCACTGGCAGAACATCAATCGAGTAGGGTAATTTGCTGGTGACAGGGCATGTACACGTTGTAAATGATAAGGATACAACTGTTGCTCTCACAGCAGTATCCAGACAGTTGTATGAGGAGCATTCACTTGCAACGCTAACCTTCGTGTAGTGATAGAAGGAGTCGTGTGCACAGAAAACAGAATCTCCTCCTCTACATCTGGAGTTGTAGATCTTGGTCGTCCCCTCTCCAAACCAGGAGATGTAAGCTTCCCATGAGCACACAGACGCGATGGAGACGTTCAAGTGTCTTCTTCCTGATCCGGACATCTTTGCTGTGAGTACCTCTCTTGGTACAAACGACGATCCAGTGCAGCATTGCCGTCCGCCTTACCGTACATGAAGTGCATTTCTGCTTGCTCCTGATTGAGTACACGTCGTTCAATCGAACGCCAAACACAACACTCAATGTACTATTCGCCTCGGAATGAACTGTCAGAGTGTCCTGTTAATATATTCTGTCACGACAACTACCTGCGGGAAGAATAACGTTCCGGTGAATGTTACAGTTTTGAAAGGCATAACTCGGAAAACAAGCATTTCCGGATACATATTGTAATGGACCTTTTTATTGCCTACATATGGGGTTGTGCATACCTGAATTTATGACCACTATTTTTGAAACATTCTGTACATAACACAGTGCTCCGCAGTAGTCGGCGTTAAACCTCCAGCATCGAGAACGCCATATACATCTCTGCCGCGATTCCGATGATCTCAGGCGTTTAAATCGGGATTTACAATTCGAATACACGCTTCTTACTGGTTGCTATGGTTTCTTTGAAAGAAAACGGTTGAAATATTCCCTCTTCTACTGCATAAGGTGGCATTAGTCTTAAACGTCTGGACGGGCATCTGCATCTGGCTTCTGTCCACGTCGGTTATAGATGCGCTTTTTGATGGATGGTAGCTTGAACCATATTACAGACATCTATTTTGGTTCTGGTAGCTTGACGTGGAACTTGCTTGTTTGAAATAAACTTTTCTTATTTGTAATGATAAATCAAGTCTTATCTCCGTGTGCTGCTGCATATAGATTTACTTGCTACTTGCCACTTGCTACACTCTGCCTGATACTTGTTACTTGCCGCTTTCAACTCGGAACTATTGACCATATAATATTTTTGTTGAAGAGTGATAAGATATTGTAGTGTTAAGCTTTCTTCGCTAAGAATTAAACAACGAAGTACTTAAGTGGTCGTTATGATGCAGAAACTCATTGAGCAATTTCCGGAGTACGGCACAGTAAGTTCAATCGACGGTCATTCCGAAGAGAGATTTTGCTTGTACGTGTATGATGCGTTTGGTAAGCAGTAATCACCTTTACACTCAGCAAAATACTAACCAGATGTATTTTTCCTTAGAAACTCTGTGATGAACCCAAAGCATTTCGAATATATTTCCTGACCGCTTCCTAATACACTACTCCATAGCAACAACTGTAACTACAACACGGGGTATGTCGGAAGTAAATGCGGTATTTTGTCTAATTTTTACAGAACTAAAGCTATCCGGACTGAACAAACCAACTACTTAGTATTAATAGCTCTAGAGTGACAGCCTCAATGTCCAACTTTATTGTTATAAAATGATTTTCTCAAGTTTGCTACTGGGATCATAACTGCCAATGTGCCTTCTGTAGCATTTATAATGTGGTTATTACGGATACAAGCTCTTAGGGTTTACATGGATCGCTCAGTAAATCCTACTTGTAGGAACATCATTAAGAAGTATATACAAACGCAAAATCCAACAACTATATATGAAACTTACTTGAAATTTGACAATGATTGCAGGTTTGTGTCTTCCTTTTCATCGCCTTAGTATTCGCTGAAGAGAAGGTAAAGGATGAGAAGAAAGCCGATAAAAGAGGTCTGTATGATTTGGGATACGGCGGCTTTGGACATGCAGAGGGTGGTTTTGATGATTTCGTACATGGAGGAGCTGGTTTTGGTGGAGAATCTCATCACGTGAAAGCTATCACCATAACCAAAGAAGTCAAAGTCCCTGTACCACATCCCTATCCCGTCCATGTAGAGAAGAAAATACCATATCCTGTGAAGGTACCTGTTCCTGTACACGTGGAGAAGCCGTATCCTGTACATGTACCCAAACCCTATCCTGTGTACGTGGAGAAAAAGGTACCATATCCTGTAGAGAAGGCTGTACCATATCCTGTGAAAGTACCAGTGGAGGTACCTGTACCAGTACCACATCCAGTCCCCGTACCTAAGCCGTATCCTGTAAAGGTGCATGTCCCTGAACCTTATCCCGTGAAGGTACCCGTCGTGGTGGAGAAGAAGGTTCCAGTGTACATCAAAGGACATGATGGAGGATACGACTTCGGTAGTCATTCCTTTGAAGGTCACGGTTTTGAAAGCTATGGCTTTGGATATGGTCACTGATATACAGAATTTTAATATGAAATAAAGTGTTTTAATATAGTTATTCCCGCTTTTTCTATGTAGGTCAGATGCTTTAAGATATAAACATCCTGTGAAGGTATCAGTGAGGCAACTACACCATTACCACATCCAGTTCCATCTCGAAACCCTGTCCTATAAAGGTACTTGTTCTTGGACTTATCCGCGAAGGTATCCGTTATAATGGGGAAGAGGATTCCAGTGTACGCCAGTGAACTGGTAGTGGATATGACTTTGGTGGTCGTTCTGTTGGAGGTCATAGCTTTGGGGATATGACTTTGGAGATTGTCAGTGATGAACACACATGTATACTTTTAATAGAGAATAACCCTAGTACTATTTGTATTTCATGTGATTTGAAATCACTTTATAAATTACAGCTAATATTTGAATTCCTCATGATAGTTTCGGTTGGAAGAATAATTTAATGCAATAATAAACATAATAGTATTTTTTGTGATATAAGACTTATTTTAATAATCTACTTAGAGTAAAGGATAATTTTATGTTTTTCAGAGATTAAGAAATAGTTTGATTTTCTAGGCTTACCATTTTAGTAACCGCATTATTGCTTATATAATAATTCGCACACCCTAGGAATAATAGTTCTGTAGCATTCAGAATGTGGTATAGAAATCCTGTTTTGCTTATTGTCAATTACATTCCACTTTCGATGAAACTGTTAAACTTCTAGGAATCTTGCAGTAATATTTATTCTCCTATATTCACTAATGTAATGTTGAGAGAGAGAGAGAGAGAGAGAGAGAGAGAGAGGAGAGAGAAAGAGTTAGTCATGAACACTATCAGTGGTGCTTTTGTACGAATATGGGCTGGCCCTCGTAGCCTTGGTCGCTGGAGTGTGTAGCTCCGGCGCTCCGTCAAGCTGTGGGTTGTGGGTTCGAGTCCCGACATGAGCATGGGTGTTTGTGTAATTGCGGTAATAAGCGCTAATGAAAAACAGTGAAAACACAGTAATGATAAACTTAAAAAATAGTGCGCTGTCGTATTTTCTACCGCTTCCGAGAACAAGTTCACTAGCTTCTGACTTTACGGACTGACAGTGGTTGAGTCAGTTCTATTACTATAATCAGTTAGTGGCGATACGGATTGTGGCTGAGTATTCGTTAATCTTGGATTAATATGAGTTAGCCCAGTCATCAGATAAATTTAAGCACACTTAAGAACGATTTTTTGATCAGTAAGGTTTTATGGCGCAGTTATAGCTCATCGTTTTTGTTGCCCACCCCCGTGGATCAATTACTTTCACTATAGTCTTAGCATACAGCAAAAAAAACATTGAGTATGTTCTGGGATATATATATATATATATATATAACTGCAGGAGAACATCCACAGATCAGAAATGATTAATAGGCAAGAGAGCTGCTGAGCGCGAGATTAATGGAGAAGTATTAAATGGTGGCCATTTAGGAATTGCCTGAACTTGGGATCTTGGATTGCCTTGTTTGGAGGTGCAATAGGGCTTTGGAATCCACAGGTCAATTTGTTCGTACTTCCATAACCCACTGATTTTATATTCATTTCACTGTGGATGCACCTCTGCGGAACATCTCGCACTCTCGCTAAACCACCATTATCCGGCGAACAAAGCCTGAGATCTACTGGTATGGTTGTCGTATTCTTCACGAGGCATATTTATTCCTTCTGTGCACAAATGACATCATGCAAAAATTTTTCGACCTTATAAAAGTTCTGTGATATTTCTTGAGCACATGAGTTGGGATATTGGTGTACTAGACCCTCAGTTACAAATCATTTTATTGTCAGGTATGTTGTTACACATCTGCAAATGTAGTATGGGTCGAATGCATCTTTTTCGGTTGCCATATTAATGACCAGCAGTTCAGTTAAGTAAACTGCTGCATGTTTGGCATCTGTCGACAGATGCCAAAGGGCGCCGCACTCGCCTATAGCAAACCACCGCAACGTTGTTAATGATTCCATCGGCATGTGTACTGATCAATGAAGCATTCCTATTGCTATATTGTCTGGTTTCTCTTTAATCACGCGACTGGTAGCCCACCGCTCACACGCAATTGCTATAGTGTGGTAGCGGCAGACCGACCCGTTGTTTCTCCCTTTGGTTAAAGATAATGATGCAAAACAATGTGAATATATTACGCTTAACTTTCGTTATAAAAGGTAATCGAAATGGTTACCATCTGCGTCTATAAAGCTGGCATCTCTTTAGCACATAAATGAATACTTGAGTTTTTGCAGGCGAAACTTAGAAAAACGTATGCCAAATGCTGTTTTGAAATACGTAGAGTGTATGCGGATTTGTCGCATAAACTTTATTCCTAAATTTTATTCCCCAGATGTAGTTATCGCACATATACATGGCAGCGTGAAGTCTTCAAAACTGTTTCGTAATGCGAGGTAGTGATTTTCTTGGACTTAATTTCACTACAGTCTCTATATGGTTTGAACTTTCCTCGGTTAGAACCATTAATTGTTTTTGTCTAATGCGGGTCCAGTCAGTTTAACTTTTTCCAACAATCTGTAAATTGTGGACTTATTAGGAACGGTGACCAGAGAATTTCTATATGACTTCAAGCTACCACTCCATTAATAACTTCGTTCGAGCAAAACTAAAATGATTAACATCTGATCTGTGGCAGACACCATGATAACTATTGCAGTAAACACAATCAACATAAGTCTTCACATGATTGTAATTCCTACTAAACACCATGCCAAACTACGTTAGACTAAACTACAAATATGTTCACCTTTGTAGGCGTATGGGCTAGGTTACCGCAAAGCCGAATCAGAACTGGCGGCCGTCAGTTGCATCGTCAACATAAACCTTCCAGATTATGCTACTTCTTATAACTATACTTCTGATTCCCAGTCATAAGTTGCGCAGGATTTTATTCTTTATTCATTATTGTTAGCTTTTATGGTAGGCAGTTGTTTTCGATATTTTATTTAGTCGCTATTCCTTGTGAAACAGTATTGGATTACAAATTCAATTCAGCTGCTCCAAAGGTGATTTTGGTGATCGCAATCTCCCCCTCCCAAACAAACACAATGTTAGCACTGGTAAACAAATGAGAAGCAACTACATTCTCTGGCAAGGGAAAAAGGTAAAGTAAGTATACCTCATCTAGACTGCTCACGGTTGTTCTGGATGGCTGCGTACGACTGGAGCGGTCAACCCATAAATCATTAAGACGTTTGTCGCAGGAGACCGGAAACACCTACTCAATATGTCAAAGATCTGTGAAAATACAACCTAAAACCAAATAGAGTTACAGTTGTCTATCAGTTGCAAGAACCAGAACATGATAAAAAGGAATATTTTTCATTGATTTCAGGAGTTCATTGTGCAAAATTCTAGCATATTGTCCATAAAATGGTTCACAAATGAAGCATGCCTCCGTCTATACAGTTATGTGAACTCAGAGAACTCACTCTTTGTGACCGTATGAAATTCAAGTATCATTCATAAAACACCTAGGCACCCAATTTGAATTCGTGATTTGGTTTCTATCCACATAGGAAAAAGTGGGACCAATTATTTTTGACCAGACTGGACACTGCAGGATACCGTCGAATTTTCATTAATTTGTTGAGAAATTTGACGATGTAGGTCCGGGTCATGGGTATTTTCATGTCATATACCAGGCTAATCCATGGCACTATTAGAAACTGGACAATCTCCAAGAACCTCTGTCCACCGAAATCTCCTGATTTGACAGCACCTCATGGGTTTAGTTAAAATGCAGAGTTTACATTTCCGCCCTCAGACATTGGACGAATTGATGTACAGTATTGCATACAAGATAACAGTATTGGCAACATAATCCTCCAACGAGTGGACAGCGACATGGAACGACTGTTGAGTAATACCTTATGCAGGAGGGAGGACATTTTCAACATTTTCTACAGAGGTTAATAATCTCCCTAGCTAAGTTGTGCCTAGCTTCATTAGTTTTGAAGTATATAAAGAAAGAACCGTGTTAATTCTATACAAATCACTTTGTACTTAACTATTTTACACCATAATACCTACACCATGTTTCCGAAACATGTCCACTTAGTTCGAATAGGCAAGCCAAGGGAGGTTCCGAGTTCAAACCCCCGGTATCACCAATTCGACCGAAGGTACTTTCGCGATTTTCCTCGGTCTCTAGGGGAAGGCTGGGCTGGATAATTTGATCAGCGAATTCTTCTATCATGTCTTTCATCATTACACTTCATTTCATTTCCTTCTTCTTTACCGCCTTACTAGGTATTGGACTGATCACACATCCTGGGAATTGAAGCGATACGCTGAAGCAATAAAGACCAATGAATTCCGTCTCGGAATCCTCTGATCCAGAGTTTCCTTGCTCCTCGACAGGCTACTGACCCAAGGCATGGCTTGTAAGTTCAACAAAGAGGAAGATAACCTGTTAAAGAAGAAGAAATATTGAAGTCTAAAACGAGTCCAACATTGTCCAGCAACATTTATTCATTATCTTAATTTCACAGAACTGCTACAATTTTACATTACACAATGACATAATACGAAGAGGTGGATAAACATACTTCGCTGCAAATATAGAACTTAGCTTAAAATAGTCTTTCCTCACAATAGAAGCACTAGTTTTTAATTTCTAGCTTTCTGTAGAGATCCATTCCGATGTGCCGCAATAAACGCCATTTGGCTAAGAAGTCAAAATAAACTAAAGAAGTTGTTTGTGTTTAGCTCTTTTTACTTGAACAGGGCGCATTCAAACCACATCTTCAATATTCACGTTGCAGTAATTTATTTTCATGTATTTAAAATAAAATAGAGAAAACAAGTTTTTGATAGAAATATTCTCAGCACTGATAAATATATAGCTTAGTCTTCTGCAGAACATTATATATTTTGAAATAGTGCTATTATTAGGTCTCAAACGTCTACAAGTGTTATAGTAATAACAAGGCATAACAATTCTTATACAGCTGGCTTCAAATTATCTACATTCAAACCATTATCACCACAAAGATTGGAAAACAACAAAGGCCAAGGGTCACTGACAGGCGGGTAAAAACCGGTCCAGTGCTGTCTACAAACGTAAAAGACTGTACGAAAGATGGGGTGCTTTGTGATCTGCGACGTCCCGGCCTATGGTCTAGTAACATTTCAACCTTATTTCCTTCAATCCTGGCTGTAATGTTTAAAAGTTTCTATGCCTGGCAATAACACATCTGATACATTTATTGGCATGTCTCGTCTATAATGATTGTAAAAAATGATTGTCACATTAACAAATAGAGATATAAAAATCTCATCTATTGCATTCAGATGACTTTCTCTACTCGGTCTTCTACAAACTATTTTTATAAAGGTTTATTCTTCTGTCTACTTCCTGTTAATGGGGATAAACTTTCTTTACACATTTGCACATTCGTTATGATGGATGGCCGCGAAATAAGCGGCAAATGTTTGATGAGAAATAAAAGCCATACAAAAGTATTATTACTCACCTTATTGCCACTACGAAATCTGTGAAATATGTTAAAATCTTCTGTTTATCGATTTTCTACATAGTGATCAACATGGGCTCCATTCACGGTGACGCAGGATTGAAGTCTTTATTGGGCATTTTCAAATGCCTTTCTGCAGAACTCCATGGGAGTTAATGAATTCCTGAGTAATAACCTGGCGCAGATGGGTTTCGTTTTGGGTAGTATGATTGTAAACGTTATCCTTTAAATGCTCCTAAAGAAAACAGACCGTAGGAGTTAGGTCAGGGGAACTTGGGGGCCATGCAATAGGACCCCGACGTCCAATCCAAATTCTCCACTCATCAAGATATTCTCGTACTATCTGAATATGATGCGCCGAAGCTCCATCTTGCTGTCACCACAAATCATCAAAGTTATCCCGCGCCTGTAAGACATGACCAACGTTGTTCCGTAAAATATCCAGGTACGTTTCTCCCAGGAAATTAGCATCGAAAAAGAAGTCCAATTAAGTTCTGGTATATCACTCCTGTCCATCACTCCCGGAGACAGGCAATCGTGAACATTTGTGTTTTTACGTAAACAAAATCACGCCTGTTAACAGAAACCAACACACGAAATTTGGCCTCTTCGGACCAAACAACGTGCTGTACTAAGCCAGGATCATCTTCTAGCATCTGCTGCCAGGGCTCCGCCAAGTCAAGGCGTCATCGAAATCATCTTTTGTCTCACTTGCGCCATTTTCTCTAACAATTTGCAGACAAATTACGGATGCAGACGCAAAACATAAGACAGCTGCATCTGCGAAACACAAATGAGCATAATCACATAATTAAACATATTCAAACATTTGCCCCTTATTTAGCGGCAAGCTGTAGGTACAAGAAGGATGCAGCAGGCTAAAGAGTTTTAAAATGTGAATCACTATGTGATGAATTTTAAATTCCATGCTCCATGCTGAGCACAAGAAAAAACGAATGACTTAACACTTGAAAAAATGAATTTGAACATACAAACCAATAGAAAAGGAATGTATCGGAAACGATTAAGGCCACAATAAAAAAGAAAAAATATTTGAACATAAATTCCATACTTTGACGAGATCTACTTTTTTGGTATATTAAGATTTTACAGTTTATCAATTATGCAAAAATATTCAGAATAAAGGGCTCAACTGCCTATTGCCTGAAAGTTCAAAATATACATTTTGTTTGTAATAAAAATATCTTGAAACATGTGGTATTTAATGAAAATAAAAAAATAACGAAAAATAGTTCATATAAAGGGTTGTTTGGGATAAGGGATTTTCTTGAAAATCTTCGCATCCTTGAAGATTCTCTAGATAAACAAGTACCTAGTTTCGAGTTAACCAACTTTACCTTTTTGATTTATACTGTTCCCGGCATACCCAAAAAGCTTTTATAAAAAACGTGTTGTTTTTTTAATTCAGAGAGTCCCAAAGTGTGTATATCTGTAGAAAATTGGTATGGAAGGTTTGGGCGGAGTGCAAATACTTAGCCAGTATGAGACTTATGGATTTCCGTCCAATGATTAAGTGTATGTTTGCTGTGTTTTGTTATACCTAAGAACTTGTTTGCGCCATAACGTTTCCGTTAACTCAAAAATTAAGTATTTATAATAAATTGATTCAGTTTTATTCTGAACACATAGTTGTATACTGAAAACAGGTGTGGCTGATGCTAATTATACATATTGCCGTAATCAGACATTTTAATATAACCAATTGGTATAATATTGCGTTTAAACTACCAAATGAGTTTCAGGTATTGTAGAGCTTGATGTGAGAAGGAACTTAAGAGAACCCTCCGTTTAAAATGCTACATTTTATACTTTTCGATGAATTTAATTGAAATCTATGCAATTGCTTAAACTAGTGTGCATATGAGTAGTATTTAAATTTCAGTTCAACACGTGTTTGAGATATTCATTTTCATAAAACCTATTCGAATATTTTGGAACGAACCTAGCACAATAGCAGTTTTGAACAATTTGAGTTACAAATACCCAGATCTTTTTCTACAGGTACTTTTTTCAAAGCTAAAGATTATTTTTTATCTATTCCGTAAAGTTTTGCTGAAGAAAACTTATGCCATTCCATTAAAGAAATATAAACCATTTTTGAAATTAAAGGCACAAGCACAAAAATATTTTAATTGCCGAGAAAAATACCCCTAAAATTCTTTTATGAGCTCTCAAGAACTTACGTTGATAATTTCAAACAGACTGAATGAAACTCATTGTTTGGGCATTTTCAATCAATAAAAATTCTGTAATATAATTTTTGAGGAGAAAAATTACCCATTTACCAGTTAGTAGACTGAGTATTTAATTCACGTTGAAGGACATTTAAATGTGAAGGAGGTATAATTGCCAACAGATTAAGGAGCTACAAGGTTAGATATTTTTCTTAAGGATAAAAATGAATTTTTGAATACTTTTATCAAATTCGGTGAGGCATTTTCCTAAACGACTTATGCCACGAGATTTTTACCAAAGAAAATACCAGTATTGTTTATCTGATATACGAGAGTAAGACTGAGGAGGTCTATTGAGAGATGTTTACGTTGATTACAGTTATTACCTTGAAACGGTATTTCCGTACAGAGAGGTTCATAATATCTGCTTTAAGAGGGAGAGTGAAATAAATACGAAAGAAATGCAGAAAGAAACGAAGTTAAATTAGGAGAACAAATGAACGGGATGAAAGAAAAATTAAAACAAAAGGTCGGCTACAAAAGCAAATTATAAAATGAGGTCCAGGAATTGTAAGAGAAAAAGGAAAGCAAAGACGAAAATAATATAAAACGGAAATAAGGATTTTAAAACAATGAACATAATTACCAGAAAATGTACCTTTATTTTCCAGTATGGTACATGACTCAGCTTCACAAAAGTGCAATTAACAGCATTCTAATTTCATTTCTACAGCATGTACTAAATAGTATGAGAGCAAGCTATTTCTGCAACATCAATGTTATCTTTCCACCTATCTTTTATTTGGGAACTTGTATTGCCTCAAAGTTATCCTTTATTCTCATATATATAATGACACTTTAAATTACCGTGTTTAAAATCCTATATTACATATTGGTCGATTGTATATGTAAGATTTAGTTTTAGTTTTATGCAATATCCATGTAACAGCCTACATTTAAAAGCACAGAATAATAAAACAATTATAATTTCAGGAACAACACAGAAATAAACGCATAATTGCTTGTGACCAAGTAATGTTCACTGATTAAAAATATAACACAATATAAATTTGTGTCCTTTTATGTATACATACATCATATATACATACTGCCACTACTGCATCAGTGACCATGACCAGAGCTACAGCCTCCAAAGGAATGACCACTAGGTCGTGTTCTCCATTATTACTCTTGACCTTCTTCTCTACCACGACGGGAACCTTCACGGGATAAGGTTCAGGGATATGCACTTTTACAGGATAAGGTTTAGAGACAGGTACTGGATGTGGTACTGGTACGGGTACCTTCACTGGTACCTTCACAGGTACAGCCTTCTCTACAGGATATGGTACTTTCTTCTCCACGTACACAGGATAGGGCTTGGGTACATGTACAGGATACGGCTTCTCCACGTGTACAGAACAGGTACCTTCACAGGATATGGTACCTTCTTCTCTACGTGGATGGGATAGGGATGTGGTACAGGGACTCTGACTTCCTTGGTTATGGTGATCGCTTTCACGTGAAGAGATTCACCACCATAATCACCTCCTCCAACGCTACCATAACTGCTGCCTTTGTCCAAAGCTACCATAATTACCTCCCCCGTGTCGCAAACTTTCGTAACCATCTTCGAGTCCAAAACCGCCATAACCGAGATCATGTACACCTATCTTGTCGTTCCTTTTTTCCTCTTCCTTCTCTTCAGCCAAGACAGTGACGATAACCAACAAGAGGCAGAACTGAAAGTAAATTGTTTATAATGCAGAGAAGTATATTAAAAGAAAATGAAATGGCAGAGGTAATTAAATTCTACCCTAGTCTGTTTGGGCGATGTTATGATACATCCCAGCATTCACCTAGCGACCCGGGGAAACCCTTATAAAACCATGGGTCAGGAAGGTCGACCATGGGAAACGAACCCACAACCTCCCATATGCGGGCCACAGAAATTACCTCCTGAGCCATTTCGTTCGGTTCCAAAAATATATACACGAATAAGCAAGCAAGCTCATAATTATGAAAGTGAGAGCAATTCATTTTTATGCTGCAGAATCACTGACATGATATTACTGAACTTGTAGCCTGCATAAATGCAAATTAGAACTTCTAAAAATGTTGGGTATAAAATTCGTTTGAAATTTATACACTGATTACAGGTTTGCTTCTTCTTTGTAATCGTTCAGGTATTGACTGAGAATGGTTAAAGGACGAGAAGAACACCGAAAAGAGAAGCACACATAATTTGGGTTACGGTGGTTTCGGACAAGAAAGAGGCGATTTTGGCAACTTTTAACGTGGAAGAAATTATTTTGCTGACATCTCACATGGAGGATCTGGTTTTGGTAGAGAATTTCATGACGTGAAAGCCATCAACATAACTGGAAAAGTCAAAGTCCCTGTGTCACAACCCTATCCTGTCCACGTAGAGAAGGTTCCATATTCTGTGAAGGTCCTGTACACGTTGAGAAGCCATATCCTGTACACGTACCCAAACCCTATCCTGTACGTGGAAAAGAAAGTGTCATATCCTATAGAGAAGGCTGTTCCATATTGTGGCAGTAATTTGTATCACAATAATGTAAATGCCAGAGTGATTGTAGTGTAAAGAAGCATTATTGTATGGCATTGATTTGAGATGTTTGTTAATTATAAGCATTATTAGGAAATAAGTTTACACGGCCTCACTGAAACTGACAATAAGAGCGGGTAACAATAAGCGAGGGGGTGAGTTGTTTATCAATTATTAGAGACAAGCAAATGACGTCAGATTGGCGCGCTTTTCTGTAGAAATGGGGGAATTTCTTCCCTAGAGCATATGTTTTCGTAATTTTTGATTGGATATAAAAATAGACGCTAATGTTGGCGCGTTTTATTAACCAATAGCAGCTCTTTAGGCATATCGGGGTGTGGGAGTATAAAAAGCTAAAGTCAGAGGCAGATTTCGTCAGTCCAACAGATTCATTCGCGTGTAATACGTCGATCAGTTCAACATAAGTATTCGTGAGTTATACGTCGCTTAGTTCATCAGAATCGTTCACGAGTTACACGTCGCAATTCTACAGAATCTCTCGCGTCTTAAAGTTTGTTATAAATGTGAAACGCGCGAATTAATAATGTGCAGTAAATAAGTGGTTATAGTGATATTAGAAAATATAACAGTTTCAGTCTGGCGTGTATCAAGAGTCAATGTGTGAACTTACTTAATTGTGACGGTAATAAAAGTGTAAAAACAAATTCTTTTATCGGTGTTATCTTTGAGTAACAAATCCTTTCCGTTTACACACCTTGATCAAGAGATATGCTCGACCGAGAAATAATAGCTAGCCGGAGGACAATGAACCCAACATTCAAAGTAGTAAAACAATAACAGGCGCTCAGAAATAAGATAACACGAAGTGACCGCGACAAATTGGCTTCCATACGTGGTGCATATAAACATGAAGCATCTTCCAACTACTAACAAATATACTACTTCAAATTGGCGCCCAACGTGAGGCGAAATAACCAGGAAGGGGCGAATTAACCAGGAAGGAGCAAAATAACCAGGAAGGGACGAAGGAACCAGGACGTGGAGCGAATGGAGCAGTGAAATTAACTACAAGACGCAGATTCCAGAAACAACCACAAGAACGACCTACGACGCGGATGAGTGGACATCGTAATTACGAGAATAGAAGGCAGCAGGGGAATTCAACCACAACACCAAAACAGCGAGACGACGCACATTCATCATAGTACGACGCAGAGGCGACATATACATCTAGGAGAGAGGGGCAGGAAGCTGGACATCAAAGCAACATCAACAGACAGCCTCACAAAGGTTAGAATATTGTAAATTTTTTTTATCCTAAAAAAATTGTGAGAAATTAAATGTTCTTAAGAATTGGTAGGATTAAGAAAACAATGTCTACTAATAATACTGAAGAAACAATTATGGAGGGAGATAATGTAACAGTTAGCTGTAATTCAATACAGGTTACAGAAAATAGCTCAAACAATGTAGTATTTGAGGGAGGAAATATTAGTGCAGAAAGTGAGAATAGAATAGCAGGAAATGTTAATTTTGATGCTAGTATGATGATGGAAATGCTGAGAAATATTGGTGAGAAATTAGAAAAGAATAAGAGGGAATTAGGGGAAGATTTTGATAGGAGTTTAGAACAAAAACTAACTCAGAATAATGAGAAATTAGAACAAACACTAACTCAGAATAGTGAGAAATTAGATAAACTAACTCAGAATATGGAAAAGAATAATAGGGAATTGAGAGAAGATATGGAAAAGAATAATAGAGGATTAAGGGAAGATATTGGTAAGAGTATTACACATCAATTAAGGGAAGAAATTGGTAAGAGTAATGAGAAATTAGAGCATAAATTAGATCAAAACAGGGAAGAAATTGAAAAGAAATTTATGGAGCTAGATAGTAGTATGATAAGAATGAGGAATGAAAATCAGGAAATGATAGCAAATGAGATAGGGGAAGTTTCAAAGAAAATGTCAGACATGAGCAGGGAAATATTTAACCAAAAAAGTGAGGTTAATAATACTAAAATTGAACATGTTGATGTAAAATGAGTTAGGAAGTCGAATGAATAGCATTTCAAGTGAGCTAAGAGAGATGAATGCAGATTTAATTCAGGTGCAAGTTAATTTCAGAGGGGAGATATCTGAAATACAGAAGGAGTCAAAAACACAAAGAAATAAATTGTCTGAAGAAGTTAGTTTTGTCTATAAAGAATCAAAAACTAACTTCTGAAAGTAACAAGTACCAAGATGTTCAAAATGAAAACTCCAATCCAGTACAGTTTATTACAGACTTGTCAGAGTACTCTCAAATTACAAAGATACCGGGAGGATTGAACATGATAGTTGTTAAAAGACGTGTTGTTCAGAAAACTTTAGATTGGTTACAAATGTTATCAGGGGGTGAAATTTCATATGAATCCTTTAAAAGGCTATTCATGAACAGATTTTGGAATGTTACGATACAGCTACGAGTAATGCTTAGCCACAGACAATTTGATCCAGGAGGGGGAATAGCAATGACCGCTAAAATAAAAGAGTAAGCAAATCCAGGATAGTTAAAGCTGAACTGCAGATCAAAGTATTGGAATGTAAGAGGGTTAACTATGTATGTATGTCATAAGAAAGGAGAAATAAATTCAGGACAAAAATAAATGTTTAAAGGGGAAAAAGAACATTTTCTCAGTAAACTGTAACAGCATTTGAAATGAAGCATGTAATAATGAAACCTTAATGTTATATTAAAGTAAAAGTACGTAGATATAATTCAAATAGTATTTTGAATATAAGGTACAAAACAAAAAAAAAACAAAAACAAAAAAAGGGTAAAGATAATTAAAACAAATACTTATGTAGCACACAGATAATGTGAAATTGTGTCTAGATTTAAGAGATGTAAATATATTTGTGTAGAGGATGAATATTTTGGCAAATATGTTCAATAATTACAAGATGAACCAGATTAAAAAAATCTTGAGTGTACTTAATTAATTGTGACGGTAATAAAAGTGTAAAAACAAATTCTTTTATCAGTGTTATCTTTGAGTAACAAATCCTTTCCGTTTACACACCTTGATCAAGAGATATGCTCGACCGAGAAATAATAGCTAGCCGGAGGACAATGACCCAACATTCAAAGTAGTAAAACAATAACAGGCGCTCAGAAATAAGATAACACGAAGTGACAGCGACAGATTGGTTCTCATACGTGGTGCATATAAACATGAAGCATCTTCCAATTACTAACAAATATACTACTTCAATATCCTGTAAAGGTACCAGTGAATGTTCCTGTACCAATACCACATAAAGTCTCTATCCCTAAATCTTATCCTGTAAAGGTACATATCCCTGAACCTTATCCCGTGAAGGTGCCCGTCGTGGTGGAGAAGAAGGTTCCAGCGGTGATTCCCTTGAAGGCCACGTTTTGAATGTTACGGCGACGGACATGGTCATTAATGTGGTTTTAGCTATATAATAGAGAATAAACCTAGGTTTTTATACGGTTATTCATTTTCAAATCATTGAGAAAATCACGTTTAAGATAGTCATCTGCGAAATTTGGAAAAATACAAAGTATGCTCGACATCTTGTGAAATTTATGCCAATTATTGCACATAATAACAGTATTGCTTTTGCTAAATTTTAAAATTCTAGCTTCTATGATTATTTAAATGCTATTTTTTATTGTATTAGTTCGTTATAAAATATTCACGTAAAAATTCAGGTTTCACAATAATTTAGTTTACAAAAAGATCTATTACATCGGAATTTTTATTTTAATCCGTAATTACTGTAGAAAAGCTATTACTTTTTGTCTATAATGCTTTTTTGAGAGGCAGTACAACAATTTTGAAACAAATTATTAATCAATTGAGTGTGGAATAATGCGGAAAAAGAAAGGTCTGCGAGAAAGCAGGGTTTAAAGTTGGGCGTGCCTATTAATTAGCATGCGTTTGTCCATTTATAGCGTCAATTAATTGGTAGTTTAAATGTGCCAAGTGGAAAAAGCTACATGTATTCTTAAAGATTGGAATTTATATTACTTTTTTATTATGAAAAAATCAATTCTTTAATTTTTCACAGCTTTTGATCAAAGTTCACAGATACATTACCTTAAAATGCTGTATATTTGCATAGAATTTCTTTTAAAGAAAATAATAGTGGTGAAATATAATTTATTTCATTTTGAAGTTGTTACCTTAATAATTACTCAAGATTTTAAAATTATAAAGTTTTGAAGGAAATACTCCATGCTCCTTATAAGAAAGAATAGGAATTAACAACGGGACAGACGCTTTATTACCAATCTGTTTTATTTTTCACAGTTTTGATATTATTTGTGATCTTTTTCAATATTAAGCGGCACTAATAATCACTTGTCGAAAACTTTCGAGTGCTAGAACGGATGTGACTTTTCGCAGCATTTTAGTCTACGTTTCATGTTTCTCAATTACGGATGTTAAATATTGTAGCATTTAAACATGTGTGCCTATGTGGTTAACAGAATAAAAACTCAGTGACTACAACTCTTGAAATAGTTTCTTGGAAGCATGTGTAGTTTAGGGAGGCCAGAGGTCCCGGGTTCGATTCCCAGCTAGAGTGGGAAATTTTTATTTGACCATAATCATTACCTACCCTCTGCAGATTCTTGAAGTGTGAATGTGGGACTGAATGCGATCTTGTTTAATAACAAAAGTGTTAAAACCAATGTTAATTTAACCTACAGCTCAACGAGTAATTTTTTAATATAATTTTTGAAATGAGAACCTACAATTGGGGTCAATTTAAATTGGTCCTCCAAAGGTCAAAAAGTCCTCCAAATAAAACGTGACTAATGGCACTTACTTCCCTCCATAATATCAAGCAACTTTTATTTAAGACCTTTATTTCCAAAACGCTTAGTTTTGGAGATATTGTACAGTCTCAACTTAAATGGTCCACCCTGTACACCAGTCATACACAACTCAACCCTGACCACATCACGCTGCTTGTATTTGAGGTTATCAACAGATAAGAACGGATTCAATTAGTTCCAAGGTCAGATAGCGCGGTGTAAAAATTTCAACTACGAAGACCTCGGCAATACTTAAAAATTATTCTGCAACTTTAGACTTGGGCTGAATTTTTAAATTCAACTTGCCTAGCAAATGGTTCTACGGATGATCTCCAACAGCGGGAAATGTGTATCTTATAGCAGAGCAGAGAACCTGAAGCGCCACCCATGCATTCTCTTGCTGAGACAGTAACGCCTGGAAGTGAAAAATAGTTTTGGTAGTTTAAGTTACTTACTGAGATGTTTAACTAAATATTATAAATGTGATGCAAATAAATGCTCTGAAAACCTTACAAACAGTTACAATATCCCAGTGATGGTATTTTGAAATAAGGATAGGATTTTTCAAGATCTACATTAGTAGCGAGAATTCGTGTATAAGAATGGTGTACAGAATGTGATATTTTCAATTTTCAGAGCTATTCTATATTGCCAGATTAGAAAACGCATGTCCATGGATAAGTGCGTTATTTACTTCATTCGTACGACAGCTGCAATGTCATTTTTGGTAGTGCGGCACATGCCAGTTGCCAGTTATTATTACATTGAAAATTATGCATTTGACTATTTCAGTGTTATTATTGAATAAGAAAGAGGCGGTTATTTGTAAAACAAATAAACACTGTTTAAAGAAAATTTGCATTATATACTCGTTAAACCATACTTACTACAAAGGGAGACAGGGTGTATGGAATTATAAAAATTTGATATATATATATATGTTTGATGAAAATATATTCTGTATCTTTCATTAAGGACATACACACAAAGTGTTCATCAAAAGTCTCGCATCACTCAAACAACGTTTGAAGCATTTGATTCAGTGACGTGATACTCGGTGTATGGAGATAGTCCTACACGGAAAACAAAGACTGTATTACTGAATTTTTGGGCTTCTAGTTTAAGCGAAGGTAACTCTAACTTTCTTATTTTAAATGGAATGTCCCATAAAATGGTTTATATTTTCGAATAAATTCTAAATGTTTTATACTTTAAAATAATTTGCTATATCAAGAAGTAGAAATAGGTTTCAACAATAAAATAATAAAATTCTCCTTCCGTAACAGAAAACAAAACAAAGCTAACCCACTTTCTAAATTATGTGTTCAAGCTGATAGCCCTCAGCTGCTTGACACTGAGCCAGTCGATCACAGACTCCATTTAAGGAGTGACTTAACCAGACTTAAGGAATATCTTGCATCACTTCCACTATTCGATGTTCTAGATCTTCTAGTATTTGAACCTTACTACTATCTTAAAATTTCCCACCAAAAAAAGTTCAAAGACAAGAAATCTTTGGGGGCAAAGACAAGACTAGGGGTCTTGCTAGCTACACTATGTGACCCCTTATACCAGTACATTGTGCTGAAATTGTGCTCTAAGTGCTGACGAACATTATGACCATAGTGAGCTGGAGGTCCTGTTGTTGGAAATAGATGTCATCTCTGGATATCCGATGCTTGACTTTATATGGAGACAAATTTGCGATGGCCGGTACTATGTGATTTCGAAGCTAACCAAGCATCTTTTAGCGTTTAGCATTTCTCTAAAGAGGAAACGACTAATGGTATAGTCAGCAAGAATATGAGCTAAAACTGTTTCTGAGCATACTGGGTGTGGTCCTCCTCAATCCATTTTGGATTTACGTAAGACCAGTTCGGCAGTTATCTGTTTACAAATCCATTCAGGCAGAATATTGCTTCATCTGAGGAAAATTGGGTTGCTATTAATGCGCTCCATCATTAATTCACAAAACTGCATCTTCTTTCGGGATCTTCTTCTGAAAGTTCCTACAAAAGTTGAATTATATAAGGATGTTGCTTGGGACCTTTAAGGATTTTCATCATTAAACTTTGAGATATATTGAAATCTAACGCCAAATTTGTAGTATAAGCTTTTTGATATTATTGCAACATCTTATGAAATCTCATTAGTTTAATTTTTAAGGTGACCTAATCTTGGTAAGTTTTTATACTTCCAGTGAAATTATACTTCCGTGCAATCCTTGTCACTGTTGTTTGTGGATTTGAACTGATATCCGGATGCATTCCATTAAATACATTCGCGCCTCTGTATGAGGTCGCTGCGTCTCTCCTTAGCCAACCGTAATTAAAATTATAATTATTTCCCTTTCGCGCAAAATGAAATAGAATTACTAACATAGTAGATGCCAGATTCAATCCAAAGTAAGTTGCGTTTGTATTAATAAACATGTTTCCATGGATAAACTAGTCAAATCACAATAAACAAAACGTTTTACTAGTATTATTCGTTAAATGTAGACACTTTTATGATTTCTTCCTTAGCAAGAATAACTTTGTACAAAGTAGCTAATGTGGGCACTTTTTGAAAAAACTCTTAATGTCATTATTCGAAAACATACAATATATTTCGGGTATTGCACTTAGAATAAGAAAGCTAAATTTCTGCTTAAACTGCAAAAAGTCGATTATACAATTCCTGAGTTCTAAGAATAAGGCTATTTCCGCACACGGAGTTTCAGATCATTGAACCACAGCTTCAAAAGTTATTTAGGTGGTACAGAACTTTTAACCGTACCTATAGTTTATTGAGTCCTTCAAGCATTAAGCCTTTCAAAAATAATCTAAATGGAAAGTAAGTTTATTTCACAATTGGTCTGCCACACAGCGTTTATTAAAATTCTTAATATTTAATATACGTTTTAAGAACCCTTAGAATTTATTTTCCAACGCAAGGCAGCAGAAAATATAGCTGAATAATAGCAAAAATTTGTTAAGGTGGGACTACCCATTCTAATTAAATTTTAAGTAAAACTCGAAACCATATTTCTCTAGAAAATGGGCATTTAAAAAAACATAAAGGTTACAGAATTGAAACTTTCCATACTTATGAAATATAAATTCGCTGTAATTACATTTTTGGTTGTAATAGTTTCATCTCAAAATTTTAAAAACAGTATCAATTTATTTTTAGAGAAGAAATAAAAAAAACATTGTTGCAGTTTTAGAGATACATGAAAAATAAAACGATTTAAATTTCAATAAAATCCTATCTTTCAGATTAAATGCACCTAAAATTACAATACTTTGTCGTTCAGAATTGGTTTAGCAGTTTATATTTTCAGACTAGTTAGAGATATGTGTACATAACACTTCACGGAGAGATTATAGTACAGTATTTTTACTGTTCATCACTCAGTTCAACCTAAAAGTACGATTATTTCCTAAATTCTTTGGATATCTCGATGTCATATACCTGCAGATTCCCTTAGTTAACCGCAATAACGCCTTTACAACCTCCAGATTATGACATTATTTCACTTATTTTTCAGAGGCTATTCAATGGAAAAATATGAATGTGTAGTCTTTGGGTTGCTTGGTGGATGCACTAAAACTTTTCAGACAGTCCTTGAACTGGCATTATGGTGAAATATGCATCTTGGAGACGAGCGTTGTCTCACTGGAAAATCGATACTCACGGCTCCTTATAGAGGTCCAGAAATGAGGTTTTCCTGTACAATAATGAAGCTTCTATTTACACCACATTGTTTAATCTTGTAGAGTGAAATTAATTTTATGTAAGTGTGGATCCTTTTCCATTAGTGTGGTCATCATGTTTTTCTTTTCGTTTTAGAATGAGTTTGTAGGAATATAAATGAATATATACATCGGCAATTCAGTATTTTGTTAAATGATATTAGTTTTTCTTAATATACCCTTAGTTTTCTTTGCTCTTGGCTTTAAACTACATTCACAGCAATTTTATACACCTTGAAGCATGCCAAAGAGTTTTATTTTGTATGCGGAATTGCCATATGCTGCAGGAATCTTTGTTCATTGATTACAGTATTCAACCTTCAACATTGCATTTCTATATTTTATCTAATATTTTATAGGTTATGTGTTGTACAATAATAAAAATATATTGTTTTCAAGAATAATTAATTTTCCGAAAGATTGCACTATTGCTAAAGATAATCTAAGAAGAAGAAGAAGCCAAATGGAAACCAATGATACACATGCTAAACCACAAGGATTATTTGGCCTTATTGGTTTCCCCACGTTATCTTGAAATTATTGTCATTTACGATCTTTGCTTATGTTAATAATGTTTGTCTTCTTTATTAATTATCTATAGTAAGCAGGGGAAGCATTTCATTAAAATAAAAACAAATAATCCATACTTATATTTCACCGGAAATGCACGTTTTGAGGCTCCTTTTCGTTTTTTTAAACGTCTGCGGGTCTACAGTCTGTTAAATTCCAAACTTGGTACCAAATTTCAACGGGTTTAAAGGATGCGATACAAAGATTCTCAGGAAAATCCTCCCACCCAAAACTACACAAAGGTAGTTTACTCTTTACATTATTTTTGATTTTCTCAAAAATGGCTCTAACGATTTTTATTAAAATACCATATGTTAAAGATACTTGCATTAAATGAAATGTACCTAATCTCGAATTTTCCGAGAATAGCCTGGGAATGAATGCCTTATGTATGTAATTGGCAAGCCGTAAGAGATAGACAAAATCTTACTGCATAAAACATGTATAACCTGTTAAAGCACGCAGATAACATTTTTTTTGTGAAGTTAATATTACCAAAATATTTTTTGTCATTGTTTGAGTTTCCAAATACTTAGATTTTTTTACCTGAGAAGTCGCCATTTGTTTTTTTACTTTCACCACTACTTACCTACTTACAGTAAGTAGAGGAAGTGTTGTATTTCCACCAAAGAATTCGATGCCGAGATTTCAACGGAAATAGTGTTTTAAGATATCCTGAACCCAAGAAAAAATCATTTTTAAAAAAAGGTCCGTGTGTGTGACTGCGTGTCTGTGAACAGCATAACTCAAAAACGAAAGATTGGTAAAATACCAAACTTAGTATTAAAATTTAGCATCTTCCAGGGATGTGATACTATATTTTTAACAAACCCCCCTATCCCAAACTACCCTTTACATAGTTGTTTTCAAAAAATTTGATTTTCTCAAAAATGGCTCTAATGATTTTGTTTAAAGTACCATATGTTTAAGATATTTTATAACAAATAAAATGTATATCTCGAATTTCCTGGAAATAGCCATTGAAGCCCTCTTTATTCTTTTGCTTGATAAACCGTAAGAGGTAGACAAAATATTACTACACACACACACACACACACGCACACGCACACACAAGAAAAATGTAAACCTCATCGAACCACACAATTTATGCTAAATAAATTGTTTTGTGGCGTTAACCATTTCCAAGAAATTCTTTGTTATTGGTATGGATTTTCAGATGTTTTGTACTTTTTTCAACTGCAAATCTCTAATCTTGTTTCCTTCATTCTTTCTTTCTTCTTCGTGTTTATGCAAAGAAAAGAGTATTGTAAAGCCATCCCATAGCCACTGGCTTTGAAAAATCTGGCTATCACTTTAGTATACTTACTGTGTACTTCTTATGTATATCTACAGCGAAGTATGTAAATGAGTAATGAAAGTTCTGCTGTATTAACAGGAAGTAGATAGAAGAATAAGGTTTTGTAATGATAGTTTGTAGAAGAGTTATTAGAGAAAGTTATGTGAATGTAACATCAGATATTTTTCTCTTGGTCATGCAAAGATCACGGCATTTCAAAGGTATCATTAGGTAATTATTTGCCTCTAGTAATGTCTAAGTGACCTTCAGAGGATACACAGCTGTGAAAGCATGTATCTGAGTGACATAGCAGTGCATGCGTATTACAATATTCAACATTTAAGTAAATCATGCAATTTCATGAATTCATTCACTCGAATTCTACTCGAGGTTAAACATGTTGGACTATTACTTATTGAAAGACCACTAAATACCCCATACATGTCAACTTCCAAATAAAATGGTGAATTTTGTTGACACAGTGATTTTGTCAACTTCCACAATGCATATACAAGAAAGTTTGAAAGATCAGTGACTTAGCCGCCAATAATTGAATGCATGAGGAATATAACAAAATGTAACAATACTTGTCATTTGCCTACTTTCCCGATAAATGTTGGTACTTCGTAATTATTTCAATCTTCATCTTCATCTTAGGCACTTTGCCCATTCCGGCTTCTTCTTCAGCGTCTCCTGCGCCGTCCTCGATCTCTTCTTCCTAACGGCATGTAGTCCTACGTTACCTTGGGAAATCTGGTGTTTTCCATTCTAAGTAAATGCGATTGTCTGTTATCTAATATTTTGTTGTATACTGAATCAATATTTAGCTCTTCATTAACATCTTCACTTTTTACCCTATCTATCTTCGTACATCCTTTTACACTCCTTAGGAATTTCATTGGTTTTGCTCAGCTATTTTAGAGTCGGTACCCAGACTTCACTACCATAAAGGAATGTGGGTAAAGCCATTGCTTTATGAAGCTTAATTTTAGTTTCCTTTCTAACTTTTCTCCCCTGAGGACTTGGCACTGCTCCAGTGAGGATATTGTACCTGTGTCCCACAAGAAGGCGCCCCGTAAGGGTGGAGGAGGCGAAAAAGCGATACCGGGCGACCGGAACCAGGAGTCACAACACAGCAATGACAGGGTCCCTACAGTTTCCAGATTTAGACGCCTGGGCAGTTGGACAGGCAGACCGGGAATCCTATAAATACATTTACACGAATTTTAATCAGATCAGAAGATGTAATCCATTCTTGAACAATCCCAAGAATCGGAGTTAAAGCTGATGCTACACCCCACACAAATGGTCCAGCTCCCCGCTCCTAAGGGCCAGTCCGTATACACCGGCAACCAGCCAAAAGCCAAGGAATGGAGAAATTTCTACAGAGATCATTTTTCGCGGCCAGGCCGCTCCGAAACACCTTCCCCGACACTTCCAACCCTGAAAAAGACCTAACGAGATGAAGGCTGATGAATGAAACGAATGGGGCTGAAATTCGGGGGCTGAAAGAAACCATTTCAGCATTCGCCTGACGACCCAGGAAACTCTCCGGAGAAACCCATGGCTCAAGTGGACAATCGCCGGAGACTCGAACCCATGACCTTACGAATGAGAGTCGCACGCTTTACTACGCCGCTACCTCGCTCGGTTCCTTTTTAACTGTATTTTTAAAGTTCTTTGGATGGTCCCACATAGTGCTTGAAACCTATTTATTGTTGACTTTATCAACCAATTGAATCGTGCTAAAGGAAAGTAACTATGGTCTTTGGTTCTGATCACGGTATAATTATAGAGACTCAGAGATTGTTATGATATATTTTCAACATTTAGTTTTGGATATAAAAGAGGAAGTTAGGGTTAAAATAACAATGAACATTCAACAAAAACTATAACAACTGCATATACATATAAAACAGGGAATTGAAAAAAATGGAGTGAGTATTAGGTTATATAGTACCAGTAATACAGAAAAGTACTAACCAAACCATGTGAGAATTACAAGCCCACATTCATAGTAGAACTCGCTAATTAGCAAATTATTGCCTCAATCATTGTGACTTTCAAAACTGTCTACGAATTTTCATTCTAATCATTACGTTCTACAGTAGTTCGTGAATGTGTAGTATTCACCCAAAACAATACAAACACGTTCTTCAGTTTCGCCACAAACGCTGTAACCTATTTACAGTTTCGTCAAATTTGGCTTAGAGCTTTAACTTATGTCTTCTTTTGTGCCAGATGTATTATTATTATTATTATTATTATTATTATTATTATTATTATCTCTTTTTACACCGGGATTATTTGCATATTCCAATTCTTTTCATACGATTTTTTTTAAACGAACAGGAAATTAAGAAGTTATGCAGAGAAAATTATGACACTAACAAGAAAGTGAGATCACAATGACTGCAGCAGAATTTTGTTATATTCTCACATACGTCACAAAAATATACAACCAAACTTCACTCCTCTTTGATATCCAAACTTGATAACTATCCAGCCGTTGACAAAAACTAACCGCCGTTAACGCTTGTAGTTCACAATAAGAGACTGCAAGTCGCGGTCTGAAAGACCGCACCACCTTAAAAGTTAACTGCTCTTTGTAATCTGAGCCATGGGTGCCTCTCCTACTGCATTTATTTTCGTCTCGTCAGGCTGCGCGGTGACTAAGTTCATGTGTGGCCTTCTTTATCGACATCACTAAATTCTTTTGCCTGCTGAAGAGACGGTGCTACCCGGCATGGTTCGTCTTTGAAGGAGCTGTGTTCGACATACCATAGATGATGGACTGGTTTCTCGCCATTCGACGCTGGTGCTGCATGACGTCGCATACGTGATCTTCCTTCGCAGGTACCGGCCAGATGCGCCGAGCACGAAGAGCCTAGAGGGATCGGGAATCTACTAGCGACGAGAAAGGAAGCTTTCTCCCGGCATTGGGAAGCGGTTACTTTCACACGCCTTTCGGCCTTTTCCATTCTTTATACTGTTTTGTAAGTAGTATTCTAAATGTTATAATCTCTGTGCGTGTGGCCTACTGACATTCCGGAAATAGAGCGTGTTGTTCATTTAAAGCAATATCTAAAGTTAAATTCATGTCATTGAGTATTGCAAGTCGAACAAAGACTTTGGAATGTACACTAAATGTGAAGTGAATTGTAAAGTTCTTTTAATGTGTTAATCATTGTAAAATATATTTGAGTCATACAGCTGCAAGAACCAAAAGCTTTATTTGTTAAAGGTGTACTTTTAAATCTTGTTCATAATTATTTGTTTTTCATATGGGCCGAACACCACTTTATCTTTTTCGAAGTGTGCACACTTCTATCTTGGGCCCAGCACGCAATATTTGTCGGTGTTACACTTTCTAAAATACTTCTACGGTGACAACAAATTTAAAACACTACAATACGCAAATAATATTAGTACATTACCTATCGGCTTTTAACTAAACCTATTGCTTTCTCTACCACATACATAGTACCCAGAGTAGGTATTGCATTCCATCCAAAATTCGATTTCAAAATTCACTGGAAATATATGCTTTGAGGGCCCCTGAATCCGAAAAAAAGTAATGTTTAGAAAAAGGTCCGTGTCTGTGCGTCTGAGAATAGCATAAATCAAAATGAAATGTCAGATAAATACAAAAATTACTATTTTAAGTTCAGTACGTTCTAAAGGTGCGACACGAAGATTTTCAAGCAAATCCCCCACCACAAACTACCGTTTATATAGAATATTTTTTTGAAAGTTTTGATTTTCTGAAAAATTGTTCTAACGATTTTGATTAAATACCATGTATTAAAGGTATTTACTGACAAGTAAAATGTACATCTTTAATTTTTAGGGAATAGCTTGTGAAGTCCTCTTCATTTGGAAGAAAATTTCTATAATCTTACATAATAGGTAAATGTTAAAAGGTAGACGAAAACGAACTACAGAGAAAATGTAGACCACTTCAAAACGCACGATTATATCAAATAAATGTTTTTACATCAGCCTTTTCCGATTTAGTCGTTTTTAATGGCTCTAGTTGTTCAATAGTTAGAATTTTAAGGCGAGCGATTAGCGTCCAGTTCTAAAACATTTTATTGCCGCTATTCCCTTTGGATTTATAACGAAATGTATAATGTAATGTAAGTACTTCTGCAAAGGCTTGTCTAAATTAAAATGAAGTCGATAGAAACATAAGCGTCACTAAGATTAGTTTTTATACCGATTAATAAATAGAGGGTAAAGAAATCCATGTGAATGTAACACATGAGTTTTTACTAATGGATTTTTACTAACTTAGAAAATAATATCTTTCAAATATTTGTGAATATTAACATAAAATATTATATAAATAGTTTCTAGAACAGTAATGAAAATAAATATCGATCAAGGAAAGTAATATGTTATTTTTGTTTATTGGAGACATGCCTCCGTAGTCATGCTGTGTATGCAAAACTACATTTCTTTCAATCGCAAATGAAATTAGAATAGAAAACGTTAAATTATAGTATATTGAACCTATATATGTATATATATGTTGAATAATAATAATTGAGAATAATCTGATCTCCTTAAAGTTACGTCTTATTAAAATCTGTACAAAACAAATCATATTTTAAACGTCATTCTCATGAATACCTGATACTAAATTGCTCATAAAGGTCAATAAATATCGTTGAATATTTATAACTTTTTCAGTCCTATCCCTATCATTTCCCCTCTTTGAAGAAGAATAAGCTGCATATAGCCCATTACCTACTAGGATCCTAAAATATGTCAGAAAGATCCATAGAAGCCGTTTCAATTAGGCTTGAGCTATAAGTAAGAAATGTACACAATACTAGAGCGAAATGTGTTACCC
Organism: Deroplatys truncata; assembly: GCA_030765065.1. Taxonomy (NCBI): domain Eukaryota; kingdom Metazoa; phylum Arthropoda; class Insecta; order Mantodea; family Mantidae; genus Deroplatys; species Deroplatys truncata. The sequence continues at coordinate 89,426,532 of CM060980.1, forward strand.
ATTCATTTTAGTGTACCATTTGAAGTCCCATATTTGTAACTTTAACATACACATGTCTTTAGGGGTATAGTATAACAGAGAAAGTAACAAACTGGGACATGAAACACCATTCGTTGTTCAGATGAAAGCGAATTACAAATCACTTCCATAGGTATTACTAACTGCAACGTTTATTAATTCCACTATGTCAATTTAAATTTTAAGAATTAAAAATATGTAAATGTATAAATATGTTTACTAGTTTATATTTCATTTCAATACAGTTTCATTAAAAGCCGTCTATGAGAGGTTCTTATAACTTTTATACCGTTATGCCACACAAATACATGCATGCCTACATACACTCAATGCACAATGAAACACACCTTCATGTTATTAACGTCTGCATCCAATTCCTGCCATTAATGTCCAAATTAATGACCTCCGAAGCTGTGACCTTCAAAACTGTGACCTCCAAAGGAATGAGCACCGAAGTCGTATCCTCCATCATGTCCCTTGATGTACACTGGAACCTTCTTCTCTACCACGACGGGTACCTTTACGGGATAAGGTTTAGGAACATGTACCTTTACAGGATAAGGTTTAGGAACAGGAACTGGATGTGGTACTGGTACAGGCACTTTCACTGGTACCTTCACAGGATATGGTACAACCTTCTCTACAGGATATGGTACCTTCTTCTCCACGTACACAGGATAGGGTTTGGGTACATGTACAGGATACGGCTTCTCCACGTGTACAGGAACAGGTACCTTCACAGGATATGGTACCTTCTTCTCTACGTGGACGGGATAGGGATGTGGTACAGGGACTTTGATTTCCTTGGTTATGGTGATGGCTTTCACGTGATGAGATTCTCCACCAAAACCACCTCCTCCATGTCCAAAGCTACCATAACTGCTTCCTCCATGTCCAAAACTACCATAACTGCTTCCTCCATGTCCAAGACTTTCGTAACTCCCTTCGTGTCCAAATCCGCCATAACCGAGATCATGTAGACCTCTCTTGTCGTTCTTCTTCTCCTTTTCTTTCTCCTCTGCCAATACAGCCGCCATCAACAGGAACAGACATATCTATAACAAATTGTGCTTTTAGAAGTAAAAAGTACTACACGAATGTGTACAATTACACTTATATTAATCATGAAGTAGTGGTTTAGAGCTGGTATAAGATATAGAAATTCATTTTTATTTTTCTATTAGATCACCGATTACTGATTTATTCCTTTTTGTTGATTAGAGGAATTTATTACAAGCCTATTAATTTGCCACACGTTTGCTTGTTTATTTACGTGCTTTTGTGTAGCAACTTAAGCTAAAACTATTTGTCTCTGCAGCTTCTTATTGTATAAGAATGTGGTTTGTTTTAACATTTAGAGAAAACTATTTCATTATACTGACATGGACTTTCTCCATGTTCTTAGTGTTTCTTCTCGCCTTAACCTTATTTGTTGGCGATCTGCTGTTATAGTTTAAACATCAAGTTTTGGGAAATAATTATTTTTAAAACAAGTACTAACTAATTTTCTCAGGAATATTTTATTCTAAAATTTGTATTTGTTTTACATTTATACATGACGTTGACAGTCCGGATCTACAGTGTCTGAGATAGACTATGGATTAAATACCATTCACGATAAAAGTCGACGGTAAGAATAACGTAAAGTTAGAACCTAGATGATGTATTTTAATGGAACCATCCACAATGAAAATTAACCGTAAGTATAACGCAAACTTAGAAGTTAGATGCTATGTATTTTAATGGAACCATCCACAATGAAAATTAACCGTAAGTATAACGCAAACTTAGAAGTTAGATGCTATGTATTTTAATGGAACCACCCACAATGCAAATTAAACATAAGTATAACACAAACTTAGAAGCTAGAATCTATGTATTTTAATAGAACCATCCACAATGAAAATTAAACTTAAGAATAACGTAAAGTTAGAAGCTAGCTGATGTATTTTAATGGAAGCATTCACAATGAAAATTAAATCTAAGAATAACGTAAACTTAGGAGCTAGATACAATGTATATTAATGGAAGCATTCACAACGGATCACGTAAACATAAAAATAAACATCGAATTCGATATAAACCGAAACGTTTGCAAGGTCCATGCTTTTAAGTTTATGTCTACGGCAAACATAAGAATCTAGCCAATCAGAGAGCGATTCTCATCACTTAATCATTCTGCCATTTCCCATCAGGTTTTCAATTCTCATATGTTGAATCGCTAATGCACTTTCTACGTAAGATCGCGGGCAAGGAATCACTGTGGTATCTATAAAAATCGCAGAAAAAGAAACCGTAACTGTAGGTGATGCTTTTTTATGAGCTTAACATTCTCTAACTGGGTCGAGTTCTTGCTCATTTTGATACAAGTGCATAATCTCTTTTGTTCGATGGTCGCTTTGCAGATCGCCATATTAGCTCAGTTGTTTATGCTCTCTGCTGCTTAAGTTTGCATTTTTCGATGAGAACACATCGCATTAAGTTTATGTCTAAGGTTTACGTTTTAATTTAATGCTTTATTTTCATTGTGAATAACCCCATAACATTTAAAATATCATTTTTTAAACTTGTATTGAGATTGCTAAAATCATTTTACTAATGAAACCAGAACAGTGGTCGGATAAAGAAAACATGCACATATATCTGGAGAAAATGGGCCACGAACTTAATAAATTTCAAACGAATAAGTAGGATATTTTGAGTCTCAGACAAAAGGGACGAATGAAGCCTGTAGAAAATGTGTACCCAATACTTCCCCACAGGCGATGTTTAGACAGTGCCATATTCCATTACAATGTATTGGTTACTAAACTCTATAATCTACGTTCACATCCCGTAGAGGTAACCAGAAGTCGAAGAGGCCGAAGAAAGAAAATAGTGATGTCTCGGGTTATGGTAAAGCGGTGGTGGTTACAATAGCAACAATAATAACGATGATTATCACATTACTATTATTATTACTATTATTATTGGCTTGAATTTCCGCAAAATGTGGATTAGAGGTACACATCTGCCTAAATATCTGATTGCTAGATACAATTACTCATTTACTGCTACTACATCAATCTTAGCTTGCTGTATGACGCAAATTATATTTTAATTTAACACTATAGTTTCATAGTGCTTTCCTATTACGTTTTTTATTTTATACTGACCTATGATATGATTGTAAATAATGTATTTTAAATCACTGTGCAGTTAATATATTGAACTAAACATATTTTGGGACCATTATCAATTATTTTTAGTTACGTGCATTTATATATTGTACTTGAATATTTATTATTTATTGACAGCACTTTAGTGACGAAAAAACACTACTTATTTGTATTTTCGTGTATCGAAGAATCAAATATAAGGAATTGAATAAGTTAATTGATTTGTTTTTACAGTCCACGACTAAGTTGCGCTATGCAGCCTGTTTCAATGCAGGTATATCTTTATTTTGTGCTCTGAGCCTTCCTGTTGGACGACCACAAGGTGGTGGATTTTAATTCTCGTATTTTGATAGTAGAAAAACGTACTTGAAGTTTCACAAGTGTAATATATTATACACTCGGAAAAAACATACAAAAAGGACTTGGTTAGAGGGTTTGAGACCCTGCTTTAACTAACGTAACTATAGTATGCAGTCTCTCATCTCTTACAGGCACAAATGGACATAATTATACGCTGCACTCAGGGTTAGTATCCGTGTGTTCTTCCTAGCTCTGAACATTAGTGTACATTGTCCATAAAGCGATGATATTATATTTGCAGCAAAATGATTTTTGTGTCTCAATTATTAAATATCACAAACATATTAAGTGCTACAAAACACTGAGCAACTGATGCTTTGCATATTTAATCTGACACGAATTGTTAATAATTGGTTAACAAGATTTACTTACTACATTATTTATACATATTCTAGTACATAAACCGACAGTATTCGCTTTGCTATTACACTTTGGGAACAAAACTATGGTGTAGTGCTTGTAACTCTACAACCTGAAATATACCTTGAATATTATTTAGATACTACATTTATTGAACTTCATTTTAATAATTTTAAAACAATTACGTTCTCAAGTTTACGATTATATCAATATATACATTTTTCCTGAAAGAAAGTTATTGATATTTGAGCAATGACTCTAAATTCTGTTTAAGACAGAATTATTATTATTTTAAAAAGTGGACGGTTATATCCGTTTGACTACCCTTACGTTATAAAAACATTTAAATTCGGCACTACCAAGCCTGTATTGAAGAGTATCTCAGATGCATTACTTCTATTAAAATCAGGCATATTGCTTCCTTCTACTAATGTATTTAATTAATTTACATTATTTTAATTAACTATAAGGAAACTGAAAATAAAATAAAAATAAAAAATGAACACATAATGCATAAATCGTGTAAATGGGAAAACAGTCTATGAATGATAATAATGTATGGGTAGTACTTGGAAAGGTGTGTTTTTTGAAACATGCAGTGAATTCACCTAAGGATACGTGTGCAAACTATTAACTGATATTCGAGTAGTGTTTAATATTTTTAAGAATAAATGCAACTTTTAGCTTACGTAATATTCCACACATCCCGTATTTTGCTGTTTTGCTATATTAAAATAACAGGTATGTACTTACTAAGAGCCTCATTTTTGGACGGTAGAAAGAAAACTGTGACTTCTTTGACTTCATAAGCCGTTTTATAGGAGACATGCTAGCTGATGGAGGCTTTCATTTTCAGGAGCGTTTAGTTCCATGAGTTTCACATTACGTTATGCAACATATGAAGTAATGAGTAAATGAAAGTGGCGCATGGTATATAAAGCCAACTGCATTCCGTTGTTTGCCATAACTACCTTCAAGAGCAAACATGAAGATTATAGTAAGTAACACGCTTGAAAATTTCTTGCAAAGTAACTGATAATTCCATGTATAGTCTTATTAATGCACATTTTATATTAATTTTATGCTGTTTATAACTATACTTTAATATTACATTTCTGGAAGTTTGCATCAAATTACTTGCACTTAAAGACACAAACCCTTATTTAGGTGTGTATTTCCCTGTTGGCTACCGCTGTTTTCGCTGAAGAAAAGGAGAAGAAAACTGACAAGAGAGGTCTCTATGATTTGGGTTACGGAAGTTTAGGGCATGGAGGTGACGATTATAGCAACATTGGACATGAAGGAGGCGGTTTCGGCGGCTCTGGACATGGAGGAAGCAGTTATGGTAGCTTTGGACATGGAGGAAGCAGTTATGGTAGCTTTGGACATGGAGGAAGCAGTTATGGTAGCTTTGGACATGGAGGAGGTGGTTATGGTGCAGAATCTCATCACGTGAAAGCCATCACCATAACCAAGGAAGTCAAAGTCCCTGTACCACATCCCTATCCCGTCCATGTAGAGAAGAAGGTACCATATCCTGTGAAGGTACCTGTTCCTGTACACGTGGAGAAGCCGTATCCTGTACATGTACCCAAACCCTATCCTGTGTACGTGGAGAAGAAAGTACCATATCCTGTAGAGAAGGCTGTACCATATCCTGTGAAAGTACCAGTAAAGGTACCTGTACCAGTACCACATCCAGTCCCTGTCCCTAAACCTTATCCTGTTAAGGTACATGTACCTAAACCTTATCCCGTGAAGGTACCCGTCGTGGTGGAGAAGAAGGTTCCAGTGTACATCAAGGGACATGATGGAGGATACGACTTTGGTGGCCATTCCTTTGGAGGTCACAGTTTTGGTGGTCATTCCTTTGGAGGTCACAGTTTTGGAGAACACGGTCATTAATCTCTGTAAATTTTTAAGGAATTAAATTATAATTTTATTGAATACATTGATATTTTATTTTTATTCCCTTAAAACTGCTGAGGAAAATGAAACCTACGTATTTCTCAGTATACTTTACTGTTTTAATAGAATATAAACTTGTTCTGGCTATCTAGTAAAACTGCATATAATATTATAACTATTTTTATCATCTGAAATAGGAGTGAGAAATAAAGTGAACAAATTTATTTTCTATATGTGAAGAAACTACAAGATTTTTTGGTAAACACAAAGTATGCTTTATACGAAAATATAAATACTATCATCATAAGTTAGGGCTACTACATTATTAGAATTTTTTGAAATGAAGAAACCGTTTTCTTTACTGTGGAAGAATTCTTGACAGAGAGACGAATAGAACCTTTTCCGTTTCACCATAATCCACTCCACCAGCGAGCTTAGTGCCACTAAACCCTCGGCTTACAAATGTAAGTCTGACCCTGTTTAAGAAATGACCATCCCTGACTCACTAAAGAATTTGGCGCTTAGAGGTGGAAGAAATTCATATAAAAGAACTAAGCATTTATATGCATACAAGTTATTATGGTTCATACCTGTTGTACTATAAAAGAAAGCCTAGCTGTGTGCGCAAATAAATGGAATAATCTCTAGGTAATTAAGTTTAAAAAATCCGAAAATGATTATTCAGTCGGGTTAATGCGTTTTCCTTTGATTTTCCTTCTTTTCGAACTTTTCCTATCTCTTGAGCCGGGAACGTGGTGTTATATGGCGACTGAATGAATTAAATTAATGTGGATGAGCTCTGGAAAATAAAGCGTTAAAATTATCTGATTCGTTCCAAGAACTAAGGGGAAATGCAGAGTAATTTCAGGTAAACAGTTGGACCCAACCAAGAAGCTAGCTGGCGATTATACTTCCATAAACATAGAATGGCATATATAAGTAGCAATCATTGGTTAAATGGCATCATTTTTGTATGAATTTATGATCTTTATATTTGGCGAATCGCCCTACCAACAGAAGCTCGATAAACTTGAACGATTTTAGTGTAACTGTCACAAATCTTAACAAGATAAGTGATCTCTTATATCAATTTATTATTATAGGTAAAATTTGTTCAATCGTTCTTAATCTGTCACATTTATTTATCTCTTTATGTTCTCAATCTTTCCTTTGCAATCTTAAACTTTGTCAATTTGTGCGCCGATATGCTATCTTGTCCTTTCTGCTAGGAATTAAGTAATGATTCATTGTTGTATGACTGCAACATCTGAACATCCAAATGTTCATACATATTTACACATTTTAGTATTAGTAATTTATCGTAAAGGATAACCAGAAGAGAACCGTTTTTGAAACAAGTAAGAAGCTTCTCATATGCTTACGTTGAATGTCATAAATATGGTAAGTCTTCAGTGCGCGCGCGCGTGTGTTTGTGTGTGTGTTAGTCTATAAACACTCAACCAATTTCTATAACTCTTCCACCCTTGAAAATTCCTCTTCTTTCGACAGACATGGGTTATAAAACACCTTTTAATTTCAGTTCATAAATTACTAAAACACAAAACGATTTACAGAGCCTAACATATTGGAGCTATGAAAGAACCTACTTGCGAGGAAGGCGCAATAGATGGCTATGGAGTAGAAAATAGTTGTTATTACTCCCGGAAAATGCATGTAAAAGAAAATATACTTCACTGATATTTCATTTCAAGGTACACTATGTGATCAAAAGTATCCGGACACCCCACAAACATACGTTTTTATCTTAGGTGCATTGTGCTGCACCTACTGCCTGGTTCTCATTACCCGCGACCTCAGTGGTCATTAGACATCGTGAAACAGCAGAATGGGACACTCCGTGGAACTCACGGACTTCGAACGTGGTCAGGTGATTGGGTGTCACTTATGTCAGAAGTCTGTACGCGAGATTTCCACACTCCTAAACATCCCTGAGTCCACTGTTTCTGTTGTGATAGTGAAGTGAAAACGTGAAGGGACATGTACAGCACAAAAGTGTACAGGCCGACCTTGTCTGTTGACTGACAGAGACCGACGAGATTTGAAGAGGGTCGTAAAGAGCAATAGGCAGACATCCATCCAGACCATCACACAGGGATTCCAAACTGCATCAGGATCCACTCCAAGTACCATGACAGTTAGGCGTGAGGTGAGAAACCTCGGATTCCATGGTCGAGCGGCTGCTCATAAGCCACACATCAGGCAGAAAAATACCAAACGACGCCTCGCTTGGTGTAAGGAGCGTCAACATCACACGATTGAACAGTGGCAAAACGTTGTGTGGAGTGACAAATCACGGTACACAATGAGGCGATCAGATGGTAAGGTGGGGGTATGGCGAATGCCCGGTGAACGTCACCTGCCAGCGTGTGTAGTGCCAACAGTGAAAGTCGGAGGTGGTGGTGTTATGGTATGGTCGTGTTTTTCCTGGAGGGGGCTTGCACCCCTTATTGTTTTGCGTGGCACGATCGCAGCGCAGACCTACGCTGATATTTTAAGCATCTTCGTGCTTCCCACTGTTGAAGAGCAACTCGGGGATGGCGATTGCATCTTTCAACACGATCGCGCGCCTGTTCATACTGCACGGGCTGTGGCGGAGTGGTTACACGACAATAACATCCCTGTAATGGACTGGCCTGCACAGAGTCCTGACTTGAATCCTATAGAACAACTTTGTGATGTTTTGGAACGCCGACTTCGTACCAGGCTTCACCGACTTACATCGATACCTCTCCTCAGTTCCGCACTCCGTGAAGAATGGGCTGCCATTCCCCAAGAAACCTTCCAGCACCTAATTGAAAGTATGGCTGCGAGAGTGAACGCTGTCATCAAGGCTAAGGGTGGGCCAACGCCATATTGACTTCCAGCATTACCGATGGAGGGCGCCACGAACTTGTCATTTTCAGCCAGGTGTCTGGATACTTTTGATCACGTGTGTATGTACATAAATAGTTATGATTTAGCAACTAAGGAAACAGGAGACGCAGCAAAACATACGAGAATCGATTCTGCCTATGTCGTGACGATACGCATCGAATACCAATGTCAAAAATTTAATATTTAATATTTTAGTAGCCCTAATGTAAGAAAGTTTTGCTTTATTTCCTTTGTACCTACGAGTATGCTGTAATCAGATCGTTAGCAGGGAATGTCAAATAATTGTATAAAGAGAGAAAATCGCTAACATCAGAAATCGGTGAATTGATACTTTATATTTAACAACTGAGAGATTATCTTTCTCTACGATCGCAGTCCGTGTGCTTTCCAAAGAGGTTAACTTGGTGTACGGAGTCTTTATAATTATTGGATTCACCTCTTCTTTGTATATGTTTCTGCATTATGTGAAAACAATGTAGATTTTATGTTATTAAATAACTACGGGACTATAAAGGAAGGTGCAAAGGCTTAAAATTTCGCCTATCATAATTATCTAAAACATTACTCGATCATTCCGACACATAGTTGTCCAACGCCAAAGGTCTTAGAGGCTATGCAGCACTTCCAGAAATTGGAACTGTCGGATAAGGAATTCAGACATTCCTCCGATGTTTCACATTCTTTTGCATGGACATCAGGTGATTATCATCCGTTATTAGGAATAGCCGGGAGCTGCAAGAAATTAAAATTGTAAGGCTTAAAGAGGAAAATTAACCACAAAAATCCTCTAGATCGTTCTACAATAATTTCATAAAGATCCGGGGGAGATAAAAGGAATTAGTTGAATCGTCAATCGAGAATAAAAAGCTAACATGTAACGTCGGATAAGTAAAGTTTTGTTTATGAAAAATAACAAAATATATCTGATATGGTATTAGAGTCACAAAGTCTTCCCTTCCCATTGTAAATGTTCATACATACCTTACACATTGTAATAGCATTCATTAAAGAGTTATTCTTTAATCCATGTTATATTACTATAGACGACACATTTTGGTCTAGTAATTATTCCAATAAGTATCTACGAGGTTACATACAATAAGCGGCAGCAGCAGCTAATCTTTGTCGTAAGTACGGAGGAGTAAATTATGAAATCGTACTTGTGAAGGATTAAATTGCTCCTCCATGGTCGTGTAACCAGTTCTCGCGTAGAAAAAGAAAATAGAAGAATGAAACATATTGAAGTATTCCGTCAAAACATCCCATATATTTGTAAAAATATAATAATACTGCATGTCATATTTCTAAAATAACTAACCCTATAAAAATATATTTGACAGTAATTGTGTATTTTATTAAACCTTACGATTTTTGTAAAGTAAATGTTTTTCCTATATTTTATGGTTACCTTGTTTTATAAAGTTTGTTATGACTTTGCAAGAAAAGAGAAACTGTATAATGTACAATTAAAAATTATCCACATTATGGTTACTGGAAAAGTTCTCTCTAAATGCCTTGAAATCTAAGTCTCTCAAATACGGACTTAAGTTCTTGTAAACCTTAACATCGTTTTCAAATGTGCAAAACTATATAAAAACATTCTAACACTGTCTCAATACATTATATTGTTTTTGTATTTTGGAAAAAACTGTAAATATTACAAAATGACATGATATATTGTCGCGTGCCTCACATTTTGTAATTAACTATTTAACTTCAGTGGTGGGCAACTCGCTTGCGAGAGGGATCGTTATTCAAACAAAGGAAACTTTAATTTAAGAGGCACCGACAAAGGGACGCAGCTAAAGTTAAATTCACAACATAATTTACACTAATATAATTCCTGGCTGAAGGGAGAGGCAAGGATTCTATTCTACCACAATAAAAGTATCAAGGAAGGGTGACAAATAGATTTATTTAACAAAGACTTACCCCATGTGTCTGCCGAGCGAGGACGCCATGTCGTAGGGCAGCTATCCGTTCACCTGACTCAAAGACTAGTAACAGACTGACTGAGAAAACCCGTTAAGCTTGGCGTCACTAACGCCATCCCCACCAATGAGACTGTTTCCCCTTAAACACCCCTCCTCAGATAAACTGCCAACCTTCAACTTGGGTAACCAGAGGGCGCATTACCAATATATAATCTGTGCACATGCCACATCTCCCCCTGGCCACCGAAGTCGACGTCCTCGTCGACAGAAAGAAAATGAATACAATAAATAGGAAAAAAAAAACAAAACAGAGACATACCAAAAAAAATGACATACAAATGTGTGATGTAAAATAAAACAGTAATAAATATGTGTGGTAAGCACCCAGCCGACGACAGAATATTGCTGGGCGATGACGAGAAGCGGAGGAACATAAGTGCTGTCGACTTAGTATTGTTAATGCACTAGCTTTAGCATCCCGCACACGCACACACCACGCTGCCTTAGTTCACAGGCACACTACACTGCGCAAGAGGGTGATGAACTGCCGTAACTGTTTGTGGGTGATTTAGACAGTGCCCACAACGACGATTTGTCCTGGTGTAGAATCAGCACCGCAGGTCTCTGGTGATGACAACAGGGTGGGCAGTCGCTGGCTTGGACTGCCCCCCGACATGGTGGCTCCTTATGCCACGGCAGTGTAGTGGCTGCCCGACAGCTTCCCTGTGGTGTTTCTTGACTTCTGGTGTGCCGTGTGCCCTGGGGATGCTGATGCACCTTCTCGCTCTCTGCCACAGCACAATACTAAAACAAAACCACCACACAATAAACAGGATGCTCCCACAAAGAATCACACATAAAAGAAGGGTATGTCATTTACAATTAAAGATTTTAAAGTTTGAAAAATGTACACTAAAAATTCTTTTGACATGGGGCAAAGAAAGAGGAAAAAAAAATTAGAACAAATTGGCATAAGAAAGAAATTTTACAGAGTTGCCATCCAAAGTGTAACTTACAATGCTTCATAATCCAAATAACAGTAAAACAGACTCAAAATACATAAACATGACAGAAATGAAACATAACCTTATCTTGGGATCCCAATATTACAACTCAATAACCAGCTGGTATCACTAACAAAAGAAAGTAAGTGCACTTACAAGACAATCACACATGAAGATGAAATGAACTCATTCACACTGACCATGGCCCAAAATTACACACAACACTGACTTAACTATCTACTCAAACTAGTGTATGCATCACTACAAACTACATCCACAATACATTTCTAAACTACGCCACGTGACATGCTTTCAACTACTAGTGTCCTACTCTTGTCACCAATATAACTTCTTATCCACATCACTATCTTTCTCATCGCAGTTTAACCATCATCTTTCATAATCATCATCATCATTAGCAGTAATAGTGCAATCTCGATCATTACTTCAATCATCATCATCTTTCAATTTTCTCTCCAAAACAAAACATCTGCACTTACGTGTCTCATTTAGCATGCTGCAAATTCAAAACATCTGGCATAGGCATAACCTTCAAGAAATCACATTAACAATTCAGGAATGACACAAATAACATGACACTATAATGTTGCATCTACATCCTCAAAATCAAGAAATAAGCTGGAAAACAGGTGGTATTAAAATTTGCTATCTAAGATGGTAATAAACTTGTTGCATAAACAGAGAAAAAAATTATTTTCATTACATTCACTTCCATCCATTTAATCTCTCGTGTGAATTCATCACACACGCTATACTGGGCACGTTACAGCAACACCAATAAGCAAAATCTCTGAAAACAGACAACTGTCGGGGTTACACTGTGGCACTTCCACCGAAGCTGACATCATCTCATCTCTTCTCATCTCTCCTCATCAACACCGTCGGGGTCACTCTTTGGCACTTCCACCGAGGCAAATCTCAACTCTTATTTCTCACATAACCTCACACTACGCCATCGGGGTTACACTTTGGCACTCCCACCGAGGCAAATCACACATATATCACATAACCTCAAATACACACATACATACAAACACTATTCATGCAACAATTTTCTGCAAATAAAGATCACAGCATCATTATGAAAATCAAATAGAGTCAAAATCAAATCATATCAAATCAAATCGAATGCAACAAAACAACATCACATCATTACTCAAAACAATATTGTCACATAACATTCCTGAAAATGAAAGCTCAATTAAGCACATAGTACACCTGAAACACATTCCTGCAGCATAACACAACAACAAAACAAATGATTTGCAGTTACCAAAACATAATTCAAAATTTAAATTACACCCAAAATAACAATATACTTGTAATTTAGCAGAGACATTCATATCACATTATTCCTGAAAAACAAAGCTTAATTAAGCATCAGTCAGTGAAACAATAAATTTAGCATACCTGTGTGAGTCGTAAAACTGTTTCATTCATCCAAACTTTAGCACTCACAATGATTACATACTTACGGGTGATTTTTTCTTTTCTCTTACTCGTTTACCACAAAATTCCCGTGCAAATTGTCCAAAATCCGGTAACACACGTACAGCTGGTTCATCAACATCCACATCGTACTGGTCCATATTAGAAGCACATCAAACCTAATTAGGTGCAGATACTGGCAAGGTTGGTAGCTCCTGAAACTTTTACTTACATGAGTAACTGCGACAGATTTTCCCTTAAAGATATGCATTACGGAATTAAATAAACCAAACTTGGCAACGGAGAAGCAAAATTATCATCATTCTCAGAGCGGCCAATAGCAGTAGTAGCCAACATTGCAAAATTCTAAAATAACTCATACGGCGACAACTCGTTGGAATGTTCCACGTGAGAGGGGTCAATGACCGGCGGCAGACAGCTGATTGCTTTGCAACAGGCGTACCAACACTGGACAGAAAGTTTACGTCACTGTGCTCGCTAACAGGAGCAATTACTATATCAGATTTCTGTGCAGTACGTCGCTTAGGCATGATTGCAGCACAAAAGATAACGCAACCAATAAACAAACAGTAGGACCAAGCAATTCAGATTACACCAAACTAAACACTTATAGCGTCACATGAATGTAAGTAGCAAGATCAGAACATAGCCAAATAAAACAGTTGCAGAAAGAACACAATTAAGCGCCCGCGGCGAAATATCAGAAAATTAAACTAACACACGGCTACACAAGCCACTTGGACACAATACCAAGATTTTGAATCAGAATGAACATATGGAAGAAAACAAAATGATAGCTGCAGTGAGAAACCTCGAACTGGAACTTAAAAAACTACGTCACACTTACTGTGACCACCGCTAATATTCTCAAAAAGGAGCAGAATACAGACTTGTAATTTAAACTAGCACACAAAACTTCTTTTTTTTTTCTTCTTAAATCAAATGTATATAATCTGATATGCACACGCAAAGAAACGCGCCAAAACACGTGCTGAGGAAGACTGGTTTCACAAGCTAAAAATTATTGCTGAAATGCACGACCACGCGGGAATTACACAACACACGTGCGTACATAAAAGTTACACGAAAAATGACCCAGAAAAGTGCAGTAAATAGCTAGAAATCACAATCACTGGAATATAAAGTTATACGTTTCCAAACCACTGCTAATAAGCACAGAAAACAAGATTTGCAAACGGATAGCCAACACGTGACGAGCACATTTTGAAACTACAACTATCTCGCTCGTTTCAGAACTCAACTTTCACAGAAACATTTTTTGAAAATAACCAGCACGAAGAACGGAACACAGTGATATAATTTAAAGGAAATGAAGCCAACACAAGGGGAAAATGGAGTCGAAGTTTTAGCGTCACCCGGCAGACAATGGGAAAATATGCAAAAATGAACTCAAAATTGAAATTTCGACACCAGACTTTCAGAAATGATGGAAACAAAATTTAGAAGAAGAGAATCACAAATTAAAGTATAAAAATCCTTACCCTTCAGCCAGAAAGAACTTTACATTTTTCACGACCACGTGGAGCAGAAACCGTTAAATTTGGAGGGGAAAAAAAATTTTGCACTTAAAATCTCAAAACAAAATAAAACCAATTGCTCGGCGCCTCCGCCAATTTGTCGCGTGCCTCACATTTTGTAATTAACTATTTAACTTCAGTGGTGGGCAACTCGCTTGCGAGAGGGATCGTTATTCAAACAAAGGAAACTTTAATTTAAGAGGCACCGACAAAGGGACGCAGCTAAAGTTAAATTCACAACATAATTTACACTAATATAATTCCTGGCTGAAGGGAGAGGCAAGGATTCTATTCTACCACAATAAAAGTATCAAGGAAGGGTGACAAATAGATTTATTTAACAAAGACTTACCCCATGTGTCTGCCGAGCGAGGACGCCATGTCGTAGGGCAGCTATCCGTTCACCTGACTCAAAGACTAGTAACAGACTGACTGAGAAAACCCGTTAAGCTTGGCGTCACTAACGCCATCCCCACCAATGAGACTGTTTCCCCTTAAACACCCCTCCTCAGATAAACTGCCAACCTTCAACTTGGGTAACCAGAGGGCGCATTACCAATATATAATCTGTGCACATGCCACAATATTAATTCTGTTAATATGCTAAAGATCGGTAAAATAATTGTTTCTGAAGTCGCGATTACACCAAGCAGTTAAACGAGGGAATTTAAAAAGAAATAAAGGAAACTTATTCAGTCTTATTCCTATAAAATGCAATGTATGCACGTTAGTCCTGGTTTTAATTTGTCATACACAAGATATTTTAATAAAAATCGTTACATATTCTTTGAAAAAGTAAAAAAAGTACATTTTCCTTTAAAAAGGGTAGTTTGTTTTGGGGGAATTTGGTAGCTGCTGGACTTAAATACTAACTTGGCTGTATCTTAATTTTGTTTTAGAGTTATGCTGCCCCAGACAGACAAAATCACAGAGATTTTCAAAATTTGTTTTTTTCGACACTGGACCTCAAAGCTTGCATTTCACGTGGAATGTCGATACCGACGTTTTAGTGAAATAAACACTTCTCCTACCTATCTTAAACCAGCGGTAAGAAATGTAATACATTATGTCATACATTAGAAATCTATACTCACACTGTATTGCCTTACAAGCTTTGATATATAAAGTAAAGCAACCTTAAATACTGCTGGCTCATTCCGGGGGAAATGGTAAGAGCTCTCTGGTAGTCCGAGAGGTGTGACTTCGTAATCACGGATGATATGAATTAATCAGACCTTTTCTGTGTATTTTCCTTATCCTGAAAGGTCACAAGTGCATAACTTCTTTGGATATAGTTTATTTAAGCAATCATTAATCAATAACACTTCTTTCGTCGTTTCGTGGATGCTTAAAAATTAACCTAGTTCTGTGTTAAGATCGAACAGAGCAGAATGACAGACGGTTCCAAAGTAACGTTTTAGTGAAGTTCTAATGCAGAATTCATTTTTGTCACATTATAAGGAAAGCAATGAATGAGTATAGTTATTTATGACACAAGTGTTAAAATTGGAGTTTTAGTTTGCGAATAGGAACATTTGCGGAACGAGACTGAAAGCCGCGTGTATTAGTTTTTTTACTTTCTCTACTAGATTAGTAAGTAGGGGAAGTATTGTATTGAATCCAAAAATTTGATACCGAAATTTCACCGGAAATACATATTTTGAGGCCCCGTAAATTCAAGAAAGCATTTTCAGAAAAAGGTCTGTGCGTGTCTGTGTTTCTGTGAACAGGATAACTCAAAAACGAAAAGTCGGATCAATCCCAAATTTGGTATTTAAGTATAATATAATCCAAAAATACGACACGAAGATTTTCAAAAAAATCCGCTATCCAAAACTACACTTTATATCGAAGATTTTTCGAAATGTTTGATTTTCTAAAAAAAAAATTACTAACGATTTTTATTAAACTACCATATGTTAAAGATACTTACGTGACAAACAAAATGTCTATCTTTAATTTTCTGAGAGGCCTTTAAAGTCCTTTTCATTCGGAAGGTCCTTTTTATAATCTAAATTGGCCAGGGCCAATCCATACGTTGGGAATGCAACGTGTCACTACTACACGGATACTTGGCATTTCCTTTCTGGGAAATATGAAAGAAACAATTGTTTTTAACTGGCGAGAGAGAATCAATCACTTAAGATATTTCTTGTCGTTTCAGAGGACACGGAATCTGAATTCGCTGCAGCGCATTTGGTACACATATACCTAAGACCTCAGCCAAATTCGATACCTAGCACAGATTCTGCCGATTACGAAACATCACGCACAAAAACTTGAGCAACTCATTGGTTTCTGTTTATGGTCTGGTAAGGTGTATCGGGTGAGCAGACCTCATCTACGTTTAACACCCTCCAAGGCGGATGTGGATTAGTTGACATCGAAAAGAAATGTATGGCATTATTGGGGAAAACTGCCGTCCATTCCTTGGGTGGTAATGGTTCTCCATCGACAAAAGGTTCTGGGAGGAACAAGCTCATAACCCGCATATGGTACTCCCAGGACTCACACACATCGTTAATCATCTTCAGCGCATGCTGGATACCAGCGATGAGATCTCAGCATTCCAGTGTGCACGGAGCCAATATCGCCTGTTAACTTGGTTTCCTTTTACTCCTAGGATTGAATAGAAGCATAGTCGATGATGGAAGATTATCTGGCAAAATATGTTCTGCAAATATGTTCCAACTGATTGGCAAGAGACGGCCTATGAAGTCTTAAACGAGACCATACCGACGGCAGAAAATCTCTGGCGACATGGACGAACACAAGCAAATCGGTGTGCAGTCTACTCAGGACTTGATACCTTGGAGCACCGGATTGCCTTCTGTCGGCAAGTTGATGACATCTGGATAGTGCTCAGGAACCATGATGGGGCCCCGCAATGCCTTGAGGAACTGCAGCGCCTGGAATTTCGCTTTCAGAATATGGCCCTCCAAAGCTGTGATTTGGTTGGTAACGGGAACATTATACTGGGTATTTAAACGGAATGTCGGCAATGGTTCGGCTTCTTGGGCCAGGAACGGTGAAAGCGGATAAAGTCCGAATTCATCCGCTCAATGCAGCCCTTTATCTCACGTTTTGAGCTCACTAATTAATGCTGTTGTACCGAAATCCCAATATTAAAAGAAAGTGACCTATGTTACAAACTGATGAGGATAGCCTACACAAACCCCTTCGACATCTGTTATAAACATAAAATAAATAGATGAAAAACTTGAGAAAAAACCGTTGTATAACCCCTAAAAATGCTATCCATTGCATGCTTCAGTTTTTGCAGGATGAAGATAGCGCTTAAATGAAGTAATATAAAAGAAAAAATCTGATGTGTTACACTCACATGGCTTTCTCTACTGTTGTACAAACTATTTATACAAACGCTTATTCTCCATCTACTTCATGTTAATCGAGATAAACATTTGCAGACTCTATCTTATTGCTAATTTTCTTGTAGATGTAAGGGGAATATATATTTACAAGGGCAATATAGAAATACAGTAGCTTTTAAGCCTATACATATCTCTTAATAGCTGGTTCCTAGGTGCAGCACCATTCCCTTTGCCACAGAATAATACTCTTTGCATATCAAGGACCAAAAAATGAATAAGAATTCCCATTTGAGAAAAGTATTGAAAAATTTAAGGGAATAACAAGCAACATCTCGAAAATGGTTCACTCAACAAAAAAATGTATATGACATAAATTGTGTATTTTAAGGCGATCTACATTTTTTGTGTAGTAAAATTTTGTCTATCTATTATGGTTTACCAGTTATGCAAAAGTCGTTCACAATGGATAATACTTTTGGAGACATTCCCAGGAAATGCGAGATATACATTTTATTTCCCATAAAATATCTTTAACATATGATATTTTAATCAAAATCGTTAGAGCCATTTTTGAGAAAATTAAAATTTTCGAAAAATCTTCCATGTAAAGGGTACTCTGAGGTGAGGGGATTTTCTTGAAAACCTTCATGTCGCATCCTTGGAAGATACTGAACCTAAATACCAAGTTTGGTGATTATCCGACTGTTCGTTTCTGAGTTATGCTGTTCACAGACACACACACACACACACAGACACACACACGGACATGTTTCCAAAAATGCTTTTTTTGGATTCAAGGGGTCTCAAAACATGTATTTCCGGTGAAATCTCGGTATCGAATTTTTGGGTGGAATACAATACTTCCCCTACTTACTATACGTAGTAGAGGAAGTAAAAACATCTTATATAGCTGGTAAAGGCTAGGCGATAGACAAAGACGTACTACACAAGAAACACACAACACACAATTTACTTCAAATATCTTGTTTTTGTGGCTTCAGCCATTTGTGAAACCCGTTATCAATTAAATTATTAAATAACCGTTATTAATGCTTCGATTTTTCAATCCTTAGTCATTCTTTTATAGTCCTGTAAACATTCAATTGTTCTCGCGATTCTGTTGCAACAAAACGGAATAACCAGAATATAGCGACCAGTTCTTATGCATTTGACTGTCGCTGTTCTCTTTGTAGCTATAAAGAAATGTGTAATGTAACTATTTCTACAGAGGTTTATCAGGTTAAAATGAAGTAGATCAAAAAAGTTAGCTTTCGTAAGAATAATTTGTAAACCCACTAATAAGCGATAGAGAATAGCGAAAGTCATGTGCATGTATCACATCAGAATTTTTACTTTCTGTATACATAAATAGTATGTAGAGGAAGCATTGCATTCCAACCAAAAATTCGATTCCAAGATTTCACCGGAAATACATGTTTTGTGTCCCCCTGAATCCAAGAAAAACATTTTTAGAGAAAATGTATTTGTTTTGTCAGTGTCGTGTATGTTTGTGAACAGCGTAACTCAAAAACGAAAAGTTGTATAAAAACCAAACTTGCTATTTAGGTTTAGTGTCTTTAAAAGATGCGATACGAAGATTTTTCACGAAAATCCCCCACCCAAAACTACGCTTTACATGCAAACGTTTTCGAAATCTTTAATTTTCTAAAAAATGGCGGTAACGATTATGATGAAAATACCATATATTAAAGATAATTACATGATAAATGAAATGTATGTCTTGAATTAGGAAAATTATTACATGACAAATGAAATGCATATCTTGAATTACCCATATCTGGGTATGGCCCATGAATTCCTCTTCATGTAGAAGGAAAATAAGTGGTAAACGTTAAGCGATAGACGAAAACGTACTACACAAAAAATTTAGATCTTTTTAAAACACGCAATTTATTTCAAATAACCTTTCTTGTAGTATCAGCCACTTTCGAGGTATCCGTTATTAATGCTTCGATTAGTTCAGTACTTGGTCATTCTTTCAAGTCCTATCGATTTTAAGTTGTTTTACACCATTACACGGAAACACTATGTGATTTTAAGGCCAGCATATAGCATCCAGTCCTTAAACATTTGACTATCGCTGTTCTCTTTGCATCTATAAGAAGTGTATAATGTAGCTACTTCTGTAAATGTTTATTTGGAATAACATGAAGTAGACGGAAAAATAAGCTTAGTAAGAATAGTTTGTATACCCACCAATATGTGAGAGAGGGCGGAGAAAGTCATGTGCATGTGAAACATCAGATTTTCTTCTCATGGTCATACAAAGAGCATGGAATTACACAGCCATTACATAGCGACACGCTCTTTAAAAATCTGACTGTCGCTTTACCTACTTTTTCGTACAGGAAATGTGTAAATGTGAATTGAAAGCTTATCCGGAGTAACAAGGAGTAGCCAAACTGTCCCCGTAGTCGAGTGGTCAGCGAGGTGACTTCTGATCCCGGGTTCTATTTCCGGCCGAGGGGGTGAGAAGTTTTCTTTAATTAGGATTATTTCTTACATCCATAGAGTCTGAAGTGGATGTGAGGGTGAATGTGCGTATGAAAATAAATTAAAAACGACGAAAACCTACAGAAACCTAAGTTCAAGAACCCTAAGAACTAAACTTTGAAAGACTAAAAACACCATCAAATGTTTCAGTCATAGCCTCCATAGCAATTAAAGGGCGCTGTAGAAATGAAGAAAGAGGCAAAATAGCTAGAATAATAAACCTTTGTAAGATAGTTTGTAGAAGAGTGAGTAGAAAAAGTAATGTGAATGCAACGTATAAGATTTTTAGCTTATAAATGGCAAAGAGTTTCCTCAAAGAGGGTAATTTTACTGACTTTCCCTTGGAATGTGAAGGTAATGATGTAAATTGAGAATACTGTTAGCGACAAGGAGGCATAAGTTGGGTAGTTTGACTGAGTTTTCAAGTATTCGGTGAAGCTAACTTTGCAGTCTGCGAAACTAGTTTCATCACACGTAAACGCGTACTAAGAAGGGAAATATGTTGAAAGAAATTGCTTCACTGATAACAGTTATATATAATACCTCGAAAGTGGCTGATACTACAAGAAAGGTTATTTGAAATAAAGTGTGTGTTTTAAAGAGATCTACATTTTTACTTTCTCTACTACGTATAGTAAGTAGGGGAAGTATTGTATTCCACCCAAAAATTCGAGATTTCACCGGAAATATATGTTTTGAAACCATTTTTGGAAACATGACCGTGTGTGTCTGTCTGTCTGTCTGTGACAGGTGGGATAAATACCAAACTTGGTATTTAGGTTCAGTATCTTCCAGAGATGCGACACGAAGGTTTTCAGATTACCCTTTACATGGAACATTTTTCGAAAATTTTAATTTTCTCAAAAATGGCTCTAACGATTTTGATTAAAATATCATATGTTTAAGATATTTTCATGACAAATAAATGTATATCTTGAATTTTCTGGGAATGTCTCCAAAAGTATTCTTCATTGTGAACGACTTTTGCATAACTGGTAAACCATAAGAGATAGACAACACTTTACTACACAAAAATGTAGATAACCTTAAAATACACAATTTATGTCATATACATTTTTTTTGTTGAGTGAACCATTTTCGAGATATTGCTTATTATTCCCTTAAATTTTTCAATACTTATTTTCTCAAATGGGAATTCGTTATTCATTTTTTTTTGTCTTGGATATGCAAAGAGTATTAATCTGTGGCAAAGGGAATGGTGCTGCACCTAGCAACCAGCTATTAAGAGATATGTATGTGCTTAAAGGCTACTGTATTTCTATATTGCCCGTGTAAATGTATATTCCCCTTACATCTACAAGAAACTTAGCAATAAGATAGAGTCTGCAAATGTTTATCTCGCTTAACATGAAGTAGATGGAGAATAAGCGTTTGTAAAAATAGTTTGTACAAGAGTAGAGAAAGTCATGTGAGTGTAACACATCAGATTTGTTTGGGTGCCACGCTTTCGTCTATCGCTTAACGTTTACCACTTATACAAGATATATAGCTTTCCTTCTAAGTGAAGAGGAATTCACGTGTCATACCCAGATATGGGTAATTCAAGATATACATTTCATTTGTCATGTAATTATCTCACAATCCTCATTACCCCAGAATTTGACGTGCCTTGTGACACTCCTTGAAGTATCCCAGATATGAGTATGAGCTGATGTTATTAAAGTGCAGCTATGTAACTTCCGTGTGGCAACCATGATATGGGTATGCACCATGCACAGCGTTGTGTACTGATGTATGCCTTGTTAATTTCTCGGAAGTATGAATATCGATTTAAAATGCTACGATTTTCAGGAGATCTCCAAGAAACACGATCGGCGCAACATTCTGATAAGAAATACATAGAATAAACGAGGTTAGTGTGATTTTGCTGCTAGTTATGAGATTCAGTTTATGTATTTCTTTATGACAGCAGTGTAAAGAGATTACCCTAATATGTACGCATATCTAAACAAAATTATTCACACTTCACTTCAAAAATTGGGATTGGCAACCGACAGCCAAATGAGCAAAACCGGCTCTCAAAAGGAGTTATTGCTGATGACAGTTCTTCAAAGTTGCCCTTAGTGAAAATCAATTTGTGGATAGACAGCTAATAAGGTACCTTCGTTAGTATCAAGTGATTACACAAACAGTGCTTAGGTCATTGGCCGTATATGCATATTTAAGATACAAATTAAAGTTAAAAAAATAAATAAAATTATATATATATATTGCCGCTAATTAGTTGAATACATATTTTGATCTGGCTTCTGGCACTTTAGTTAAGAAATTGCTCATGTTTTTGCCAGGTCCTCTGATCAGCCAGTAGATCCCAGCATGTACATCTCCTTGTAGCTGAATTTAAGAAACTTTTGTGTGAATTTAAAGTTTTTGTTGGTTCTCCCACATTCCGCTAAAGTATGTACCCAGTCTTATCCCTACCACAAAATGGGGAGATTCTCTATCAGAATCGTCAGTCATTTTCTGTACTCTCCAGCCTCCGGTCTAAACCGTGCCATTCCTGACCTTATCTTTCTTCGTAAGGCAAGAAAATATATATTATAGTTGAATTTTATTTCATTTGCTGGGTTTAAAGAAGGATTAATTTTACAGTCCAATTCAATTTTCTGTCATTTGAGGTCCGTTAGTCTTTTTTGACATCTTTCATATGTTTTGTCATTTATTTTGCCTCTTTGCCACACTGAGCCCTGAGTACTCCCTTCAAAACTCTTTCCAGTTCAGCCGCTTATAACTTAGGAGACAGGTGGAATGGAATCTTCTATTGTAGGAATAGAATAGTTCTACAGTAACTAACGCTTTGAAAGATCCTTTAAATCGAATTTGAGCTGTAATTTTATTCCAGCTGGAAGGCAGGCCTTCGTATTGTTTTAATTAAGACTGATTCGTTACTAATTTTAGAAGTGATCCATCACTAATTTTTCTCGTAGGTATTTCTCACATTTGGAGAGTAGTGAGGTGTGATCTCCCTGCAAGAGGCTGAGCCAGCACTTCACTGCTCTTTTTCACACTGTAATGCGTCTTTATAACACCCACATCCCTCATAACGCGGAATTTGACGTGCCTTGTGACACTCCAAGAGCTCTTTTCCAACATTCAACCTGCATTTTATTAAATGCTCTGATCTTTCCCATCCCCAAATTGCACTTGCGTAAAAGAAAATAGGCCTTGTCATAGAGTTATGCATATATTTAGTGTGGTAGTTCCGCGCATTTGGGACAATATGAAACATTATCTTTTAACATTTAAGGTCATACCGCTGGTTTTTATGTGTAATTACTCAGCAGAAATGATATTACCTCGTTTTAGATTTGTTTCTTATCATAGGTGTGTATGACCTACACGAATGGCCGAGATCCTTAAGACATGGGCTCGTGAACGGGAGGTCCATGGTTCAAATCCTGCAGGACCGTCCTCCTTGACTGAGGTTTTTTCAAGGGTTTTCTCAGTTCTTATAACTGGAAAATGCAGGGGAGATACCCTAAAGTTTAGACCTGGAATGTTTCTTTCCCAAATTTCCGAATTATCATTTCATTTCATGAATTATCAGTAACATAGAAATTTCTAAGCATTAAAGCCAGGTCGAAGGAAATAGGATTGAATTAATATGAACTTTAAGCAGGGACGCCGAGTTAACAAACCGCTCCCCATCCCTTGTACAGTCTGTTGGCGTTTGGAGACGGCACTTACCAGACCTGACTGTCAGTGACCCCTGGCCCTGTTATTTACATTCGTTTTATTGGTAATAGTTTGAGTGTAGATAATTTGAAGTGAACTGCTTAAGAGCTATTATGCCTAATCATCAGTGTTCACCGCCTGTGATGCCGTATATAGTAAGAGCGGGCGTTAAACATACAAAACAAAGTAGGTGTTTATATTGAAGCGGATTGAAATGTATTAATGTGGTGTTGTAATGCTGAAGTTGTGTTCCGGTATAATTATTGAAACGCGAGTCTTATCTCGGGTCGTGGTTTCAAGAGAGCAAACATGAGGCCAACGATATTCAACTTCAATATTTATTACTCGAATTTCATTCATAAAATCAATAACTTGATGATAAATCAAACAATAACATGAAATAACTATTTATGTTGCCTTCGCTTATGTGTTGGCTTTCGTTCCGCCACGTATTACGACGGAATCTTAATACGCCATTCTCCGACGTAAGATTCCAGCGAAGTGTACGTATACAACATAACTAAAAACGAAATGTTGGATAATTACAAAATTAGTATTTAAGTTGAGTACGTTCCAAATATGTGACACAAATTTCCAAGAAAATCCCCCTACACCAAACTAGCATTTATATGAATAAACTTTCGATATTTTTATTTTGCCCAAAATTGGCTCTAACGGTTTGAATAAAACATATGTTTAAGATATTTACATGAAAATAAAATGTATATCGTAAATTATCTGGAAATATTATGTGTTGTGAAGTTATCATTTGAAAGGAATTTCGCATAATTTTTACAACGGGTAAACCATAAGAGATAGATAAAAACGTATTGCACAAAAATGTAGGTCTCTTTAAAGCTTATTTCATATAATTTTTGTGCCAATAGTAGCCGTTTGAGACAAATTTCGGGTAACTCTTAGCTCTATGGACGCCGGGCTCATTTGAGTATTATTTTATCCATTGTATTCATCTACAGGTATAACCTTTCCGATTAAAAGAGTTAAACTAAAAAAGAAACATCTTTTGAGTGATATTCGCTATCATTGGTTTGAATTTTTCAATGCTTTTGTCATTTTGCTAAAATGTTGTCGCTATTCGGTTTTTGTCGTCATATCATGGAAAGAATATACACCAAAAACTTTTGAATATACATCAGTTCGAACTCCTCTATCTTTCTGCAAAGAAATGTATAATGAAACTCTTTTGCAACGCCCATCTCGATTAATATTTCGTAGAAGAAAAATAAACTTTCATAAGATTAGATTATAGGAGCTGCATAAAAATAAATGGTAGCGGGTAGAGAAGGTAATGTGATTGTAAACATCAGATCTTTTTATCACAGAAAGGCACCGTAATTAGACTATCTTTACACCATAACTGGGCTATTTTTAGAAATTAATTTGAAAAATGAATACACACATATTTAAATGGATAAAATCATGACCAGTCAAGCTATTTGCAAAGAATTTAAAGTAGATATACAAAGAAACTTCGGTTTTTTAAATTAAGCAAATGCGTTCATCTTTAACCGTTGGAATTTTTATTTGGATATACCACCTAAAGTTTTAAGTTAAATTGATTTCTAATTATTACGTTTCTGAAGGAAGAATTAAATTTAAAACTGTAAAACTTAAGCACTTATTCATAGTTAAGTATTCTAGAATAAAATACTAAATTTTGAAGAAAATACATTAAGAATACATGTGTGCTAACATGCTAATGTCAGAAGGTTTTGAAACATTAATTTATTAAGCGGATGAAGTACAAGAAGTTAAAACGCATAGAAAAACAAAAACCCAACATGTATGTATATGATATGCGTGTATATGAATATAAATGGACATGAAACATTCTAATAACTATGCCAGATTCATAAAAACTATTTAGGGTTACAGGTATTTTTAGTCAATAGTAAAGGTTTGAATATTTGAACGAATTCCTAATGCCTAGTGTTGCGAATTTATACGATCATACCAACTTAATGCCCTTATAAAACGGTACATACTTCGGGGTAAAGTGATATACGATAGCTATAAGCTATAGAAGTGCTGAACTGCGGAAGATTTTGTAGGCAAAGAAGCATAGGACAGAAAAAATAAGAGGTTGTCTGGAAGCAAGAAGACAATGAGACATAAAGGTAAACAAATAATAGTTTAAGGATTTCAACGAAGCCAATTACTTGTAATCTACCTAAACATATAAAAGGAATCACTTCTATTTTGTAAAAAGATATGGCAAAACCATAAATGACAACCAGTTAAACACAAACAATTATTGAAGTTGTGGCAGCAATACATTCCATTTCACCAATCAGGTATTGGATGCCTTTGGTGATGTAATATATGGCTTAACCACTCAATTTTAAGTGCTGGTCAAGATTTGGTTTTGTTTACAATTATTTACTTCATGCATAAAGGGGTTAGATAATTACACTGTTCTGTATTAACACAGGTAATCCAAGAGCGGTTACAAATTTATCTGATGAAACCGGTAACCACAAATAGGATTTATTAAAATAGTCCATGAATAAAATATAATAGATTATATAAATAGTAATTGCTTAATTACCTGTGTTGTTTGAAATAAATCGCCATTGTGTCAGCTGTCAGATCACGACATATCTACCAAATGAATGGAATATATTACGGAGTACTAACGCTACCAACAGTGGAAATGAGAAGATATTAGCCTTATAATTAAAATGAGCTAAAATCGTAAGACAATTTATTTGGAAATTGACACTATGTGAGTGTGTATTGATTAACAACGCAATTTTATAAGTTTAAATTGAAGGAATCTGATGGTTTTCGGTAATGAGAACTGAAATGGAATGAACCTTTGTACATGCTGATAAAATTGGAATTCAGTAACGAGAGCTGATGTTTTATCCAACAAAATAGCATCCTTAGTAGTATATTGTGACGGTTATAGATTTATTTTACAAGAATGTGATAAGTCTAATTTTATATAAAGTTCGAGACATTCAGAAGAAAATTAGTTTAAGTAACTCCATGAAATTGGCTTTAGAATTCCTGCGAGTCATTTCACGGATGCTTATGAAAGCAGGGGTTTGATGGTATGATTTTTAGGAAATGATCACCTCAAGTTCGACAGTGGGTGGATTATGCAAATCATGCTGACACCCGATTACGTCAATGCTGCCTCAAGCACTAGTGCTAGTTAATTTACAACTTCGAATAGGCCCTAGGCACGATAAAGATGGAACGCTGGACGTCTTCCGCCAACCAGGTAAGCTCAAAAGCTGTGTCTCTCTCTCTTTTGCATTGTGGTTTAGATTAGTTATTAGAAAGATTAAAGCCTCTCTTGGAATCAGAACTATATGTCTGATTGTGTCATCCTTTCAGCACCCTTCTAGCTACCCGCAACTTATAACCTTCTCATTGACATTCCTGAACTACGTCCCCGTGCTCGTTTCATTGGTATAGCCGCTGGCTAGGGCAAAGTGACCTTCCGTCACATCTAGTGAAACCACCTGGGGTTACGTCACAATATTATAAGGTAAACTGATAATGATTGGTCGATATTGGAGGCATTGCTAAACATTATTGTTCAATATCAAATACCGGCATACATTACATAATGCACATCATTCTTGTTACATCTTGCAATTCAAAGAAACAATATAGTTCTGACTACATAGGTCATTTTTTGTTTTCATTTTTAAACTTCGTTACTGTATGAATCATATTATCGTCGCTTTTTCCTTCCATGTATTCATTCCTCACGAACCGCTGATAGTACGTAGCTGGCATTTTATATATTAGATTTAAATAGCATTTGTGACTGCTTTTAACATTTCGTTTTAGTTGCTATAAAATAAGGGTAGCCTATATCGAAAGCCTGATAACATTTTATTACCTCTAGGATCGTTTCTCATAGTAATAAATTTTATAAAAAATCACTGCATTATTTTCTATATGCTTGCGCTCGTAGAATGAAAAAACTAAGGCTTGAACGTTTTTTTAGTTTGAGAAACAAATTAGGATTTTGTTGTATATAAATTGTGTACGTTAGGCATCAAACCTCAAATACTCAGTAGGTGCTTCATGGCACCACGTTTTGCTTTTCTTTTATGATACCAATTAGACACGAATATCCGTGAATAGCTCGTGCAGGGCTAATTCACACGTCTGATTTCTGAACGTACTCTCTCCTTTGCGTACTACATTGCATTACCCTTGTTTTCCTTTTGTATTCCTCCGCAAACTGAGTTTACCTGACTCTCTATGAGGCTCTCTATGAATTGGCGGTTCGAAGTTGTGCGTTTCGTATTTGGTTTACAAAGCTTCATCCGGTGAATGCAGTCCCGTTTACGTCGTGTGTGTACGAATAGAAACTGACACGCGATACTTGTGAAACAGAAGAAAATTGCACAGAGTTCACTGCAGAATTTATTTTTGATAGTCTGCACAGGTAAAACTGCTATTAATATTAATATTTATCACTATGGTTGTTCCTTCATTAAAGGTTTTAGTAATTATCATACATCATTTATTTGTTTCTGATGCAGTTGTATAACGTTGTTCGACTAGGTGACGACCAAACATCGAAAAATTTATTGTCTCTTTACGGCATTAAACGTAAGAGGTCGTTTTAGTAGATAAGTGTTCCTCCCGTGAAAGCCGTACAAATGTATGATTTCGAGATTCGAACCAACAATACACAGAGTACAATTTAAGGTAAAGCTGAGGTTCAGAATTAAATCCTTAAGTTCCTAATAAAGTAGAATGATAAGTTTGTGTGATCAGAGAGCATGAACGAGGGTATATTGTCAATTCAGCAAAGAGCTTTATTCCATAAACCTGACATATTTCACTTGATCCGACTATCGCAGTGATGGAGTCGGGTTGTAATGGCCCTTAGCACTGAAACCTAAGGGTTTGTTATATTACCTCCTATCGCTATTGTTTTAGTTAAATAGTCGTGTGCTTTTGATTAGGGTCAGTAGTTTATTAACTAAGCTTTATTTACGAAAATCATTATTTGAGCTTACCAGTGCTACTCGGTGCTTCACATTTGAAGATATTATGAGAGGCTGTTTAATCCCCTTTGTTACATACTGAAGATTCCCATTGTATGTAGGTGTGTCCGTAGTCTACAATGTTCCGTCAAGAGTCCGGTTATCATGAAATCTCGCATACTGTAGCGTAATTTTGTTTTTTCATGAAAAACGTTGCTCTTAACTTACTGAATTATTAATCGAAGAGGTTTCTGTTTTAACTGAAAGAAAATGTATTTAAAATTTAATGTTGGAACTGAATTATGTTTCTTTGAAACATCCAATAAAACATTGGAATGCACCCTTTCGCGTGTAATTACACAATTCTGTTGTTCAGTTTACATTTCAAGGAGTGTGTTTGACTTGATTCATTGGAAGCAGTCAAAGCTACCCAAACCGTGAGTTACCTCTGACCGAGCATAATGATCATAGCGTTTCGTTTTAAATACCCTTCAGCATCTTTGTCATTCCTAGACTAAATATGTATCTACTAAAAATTCTATGTCGCATATAAAGAAACATTTCTGTGCCCTGATGTTATAATTAAAGCGAAAACAAAACGTGTCAAGTGATTCCCATCCCATCATCTCCAAAAGAATGTAATACATTGTGTGTCAGCAGACGGCTAAAAAGCTAAGATATCATTTATTACTGTGTGTTGATTGCATTTGTAGGTATTGTGTTTTGAGAGTTCAACTTCTGAACGGCTTATGTGTGTTGCATACATTATAATTCCTAACCGTTAGTAAATGCTATTTCTCAGGCATTAGTATTTAATTTAAAGTTTTAAATTTACTTCGTATATGTGTGACACAAGAGATTCCTGTTGAACTACGGCCGTTTTTACTTAGTCTAGATGTTGATATGGTTTGCACATTTGGGCTGCGTGTTTTGATTCTTGTATGGCACGACAAGTGGGCCGCCTAAGGGAGAGTCGCTCTCGGTTCTTCTTGGGTTAACGGGCCAGACCGACTCGATGTTTCTCAGGGGACTGAAGTGTATGGACTGGACAAATAGTTTATTTTTTAGTTTGGTTTTGTACAAAGAAGGAATGCTTTGGTGAGCACGATGTGTAATTTTACACTTTTAATAAACGAGGACATATTGCTTTGCTGATGCTGATTGCCATTTATTTTCTCGTGGCAATATTTTATATGCAGCCCGGCTTTGCCTGTTTAATACAAAGAGGATTTCCTTTGAATTTTGTTTATATTAAACGGTTTAGTGTAATGCTAGCTAAATCTTGAATTTTTTAATGACGTCCTGCCTGGATATTACAAGGATTTACGACAATGTTAAGAAAGGTTTAATTATAATTATATGCAAGTTATACTTTTTATATAAATAATTACTCCAACATTAAACTGGGGGTTTATTTGTGAGCAGCATAGCCATGCGAGAGCCTACCGAATGCTACTTGCTTGAAGTTCATTTGTTAGCCTACTTCTGTGAATTAACCTTTCATATAATTGGGGTAGTGCTATTCGCTTCCCTTTAATTATTGTTTGAATTAGTCCTTTTTTTTCTTTCCTTCCAGTTTCTTTTCTTTCTATAACACATTTGTGCGTCTTTGGTATTTCTTTTCCACATATCGTTTCGCGTTGAAATTTGTCGTCCTGAAGACAAGGACTGACACCTGGATATCAGCCCTTATGTGCTTTATTTCTTAAAATGCTGGAGTTATAAATCGGCGATTTGGATACCTTTTCATACATTTTACATAGTACTCAAAGGTAGTGCGTGTTGGCAAACCTAACGCTTAATCTGAATATTGTAAATGAGAGCGAGGCTGTTGAACATAACTTATACAGTGCGGTTGTTTTATGGTGAGGCCAGGGATCGCGCATATGAGCGCTCCGTACACTATTACATTGGGTATTTCGGTTCCGTAACTCCCACGTTACTAATAACATGCGCTATACTGAGTACTAGTAATATCCATCTGTGTAAAGACATTCCTGGCATTTTCGGATGGAAATTTCCATTCACACGCATAAGTTCTTATTGTATAATGTTCATAATTTGTTTTTATATTGTCCTTAAGTTCGTCTATGGGGTGTGAGTTGTTCCTATAAACTTTATTTTTTAGGGTTCTCCACAAATGGATGCATCAATTTTTCTGTTTAGAACATCTTATTTCGCTTCTTAGGTTTAGCTTTATCGATTCCGTTGTCCTAAACTTATTAACCAAAAGTCCATCAGTTTCTCTACCTGGAACTGGAATACCAGGAAATTTCTCCTGAAATAGCCTACATACCTGTCTAATGTTCCGGTTTTTACGTATGTATCGTACATAAAAATTCGTTGTTCAAGCGTGAATTTGTCGGCAGACACTGCAGTGGACCAATAACAAGACATTAACGCTCTTAAGCTAATCACACACAACGCAGATGTTTCGAATAAACTCTTTACAACACGAACACAAAACAGCGACTGAAGCACAACAGATAAATATAACCTTGAACGCTCATCGTCAGTTGCACGTCGTAAAAGTACCGAGGTGGCTACAGTACAGCGTGCGACGCATATAAACGGTCTGTGGGCTCACCTTAAAAGGACCGTACTGTACATTCTTTAGCCTTATGCTATGACCCAGGTTTTATTGGGACAAATTTAATAATGCTCTAGAAGACGAATTCGTAAGTGTATGACTATATTTACATAACTTCCTTGGTTGCTTATGAGGTCGGAATTTCTTTCTCGCACATTTTGTTTTCATGTTATAGTATAGTTAAACATTTCAGAGTTCAAAATATTTATTGATTTTATATAGATGCTAGGAATGCCCGCCGTTTTATATATCCCATGCTTCCTTGAGGTTAATAATTGTCCTTTAAAGTGAATGGTAATTTTTAATTAATACTTTGTAGGTTGCGAGTCTTATAGGTTTTAAACCTAGCACAATTTTGAGAAATTGACCACAAGGAATTGGGTAAATTTAATCCATACTTTCACTTTGAATTTAAATGTTATATTTATGTCCGATTTTAATTTTAGTTATTCTTACTAATTTATATTTATCGCTGAGTTTTTTAATTTGAAGTGTCATTTTATAATCTTTTTGTTCTGCTAGCTTACTTACAATTTATATGTACTCTGTGATATATTATGCAACATATACTAGTCATTGTTAGCACGTGGTGTTCAATTACTTTGTTATTGGTTCCTTTCCGTAATTGGTGATTGGTTTAATATTGCTATTCATATCATTCCGTTACAGATTGAAATATTTACTGACAATCTTCATTATATACGCTTCTACTTAAAATATTTACTTCTAGAGCTAGCAAAACCATATTTTAACTTCTCTTGTGGGGAGGGATAATTAGTCTTTGTGGATCGCATACTGACAAGTAGGCGTATACAGCGCGTATCAAAGTGTAGTTCCTCATTTAACTACTAAAGTGGGATTATTTTGGAGAAAAAAGCTAAAATCAGTTTTACTAAGGAGTGGTACAGCGTTTAAGTATTTGTCTCGGTAGCAATACTGGGACACTGTCTTTGAGAAATAGAACGAAATCTTAGTTACGGTGCATTAAATACTAAATGAGACACCCTTGGTGAAAATCTGAATTCAAGGTTTTAATTTTTTAGTAATTTTTCGCGTGCTCTATAAGATTATAATTAAATTTTTAATTTTTTTTGTAATGTTGATAAGATTTTCAAAAACATTGTGCAAGGCTTCTATTATCTGAAAATAAAACACAAAACGTTTACTTCAAGAACATATTTTCATTTTTTGAATGATAATACATTGAACCCAATGTGGAATGAATTAGTTCTCTGGTGTTACAGACTTGCATATTTAAAAATTAGAAAAGTATTTAGTCCAAATTTTTTCTTAAGTGGTAGATATGTTGACAAAGGAGTATTTAGAATCCGTTTATATTTTCTAAGACGCCTCTTCCAGGGTGGGGAGGCGAGCCCTTGTTTTCAAATAAATTTATCATGAAGCTAACTCCTATACCGCCATACTGATCAAACATTGCACTCGGCCAGAACGAGACCATAAACCCCTGTATTTGCTTTCAAACCAAGCAAACCCTTTAATTTCTCTACCTAATGTAGGTAGAGAATTGTATTCCACCTAAAAATTCTGCATAAAGATATCGCCACAAAACATGTTTCGTTTGTGTCGTCGTAACTCAAAAACAAAATGTAAGTTTAAAATTATCTGCCTATTATATATGGCATCGTCAATATATGAACTAAAAAGGGAGGGATTATATATTAAATTATTATAGTATTTATAATTACGCTCTGGGAAATCTTCAGCCGTAAACCTGCGAAATAAATTTTAAAATTTTAAATATATTTTAAGCCTAAAAAGAAATTCTGAGTAGTGTAACCTAAGTTTAATGATATGAAATCGTACTTGCAATATTAAACATGATTGTAAAAAAATGTTATATTCACAAGACTTCCTCTACTCATTATTCTACAAAATATTTATACAAAAGCTTATTTTTACTATTTACTCAAAATAAAAGGGGAGTTGCTATAATATGCTGTCTTTGGAATTCCAAAGTTTTTGCATGATATCGCGAGAAACAAACGAATGCCAACTTAAGACTTCAAAAATTATAGAGTATTTGAGAATTCAAACCAATTACAACAAATATCTGAAAACTGGTTAATGCTACAACATTTGTTGTTTGATGTAGTTTGTGTGCTTAAACAAAATCTAAACTTTTGTGAGTTTTTGTCTGCATCTTACTGTTAACTAATTACACACAACTAGTACAGAATGAAGGGAACTCACGGGCTACTTGCAGAAAATTAAAGATATATATTTTATGAGTAGTAGAAATATCTTAAGCACAAGTGTTTCAATTAAAATAGAGCAATTTTGTAGAAAATAAAAAAATAACAAACCTTTTTCACGTAAAGGGTAGATTTGATTGGGGAGATCTTTGGAAGATACCAAACTTAAATACCAAGTTTGGTGTTTATCGCACACCTTATTTTTGAGTATACTATTCACACACATAGATATGGGGGTCTCGAAACATATTTTCCTGTGAAATCTCGACATTGAAATTTTGGGTGGAATAAAGTACGTTCTCTTACCTACTTATTTAGGAGGCAGAGAAAGTAAAAATGCATATACAAGCGTGTTAGCTCTCCACTTTTTTCAGTTTCGTTGAATAGCTGGCTATAGTCTTTATTGAATCGTTATTGTGAAACGTTTCTACTGATAACAGTATTACTTATATTGTATAAACATATTATGATATATTACTAATAACCAGATTAGGATTTTATATCCACTCCTGTTTTGCAAGCGATACAGGATGAATCATCTCGGCTAGATTGCGAGAGTCAAAAGCCTTCCTTACAGTCGTAGAGTTGACATGCATAGCTCAAACTTGACTCCGATTTATCATTATTAGTCGCCCTTCTGCGCTTAAATTGAATCTTTATTTCGGACTGGAATTTCTAGACGTGTCTTACATCGCACTGGCAGCAAACATGAGGGAGTACTGGTATTTTGGATTGTAATTTTATAGATTTTACCGAAAAATATTATTTAAAATGGATAACAAGAAAGGCAGATGAAGATTTAACAACCAGCAATTTCCAGGCTCACAAAGGATACGTTTTACTTATTTTAACTACTGTTGACTGTTATTGCAGAAGAGCCTTCATATTCCTCTAATTTTACACAGTTTGTATTCCCAAATTCTCCCCAACACACTTTACTTAAATGTTTAAATTGTGTTGAGATGCAGCATTATTTTGATGTTATTTTGACACGAAAGTTATCTTTTGCCTTGGTCGTGGACGTTATAGTCTTATAGCACTTGATTTATCATCTCGGAATGCTACATTTTAAGTCATATAGGATGAGAAGGTTATATTTGTGGTTATAGTGCCTATGGCTTGTTAATTGAGCCAGAGCCTTACCTTGGTGTAAACAAAATACATGCTTCTTAATTTGCACAAATAAAGCAGGACAACGCAGAAAATCTTGTAAGGACTGTTTCAAAGTTTGTAACTTCAAATTACCTAGAAATATTCACTATTATATCTTCTAACATTATCTTATAGCTTACTTCATTCTGTATGTTAAGTGTATAATCTAATTACAGTGCCACTTGTATATATTACCAATATTCCGATATTAGTGATTTTTCACTATTCCCTACAAAGGGAACTTTTGAATTTTTAAGACCGAAATAGTTTTCTAATGGTGTATTTTCTCTGCAAGATAACATAACTATTCACATTATTTTGATAAGAATCTAAAGGTTAATAACCTATAACCATTGTATCCGAGGTGTCAGTATCCTGACATAAAAATGAAGCAATTTTAAAAATTAGTATTGTGATTTAATATTGGGCTCGCCCGTAGGGATGTGAGTGAAACTGTGATGATCATTTATATACCTTGGGTAAAGCGATGAATTTGAGAATTAGTTAAGTTCTGCATAATAAATATCTTAATTACAGAATGTTATCGCTGCTTTGGTGGAAGTTGCGACCATCTTTTTTTCTTTTTTGTTACGACATAAGTAAGGTATGGAGAAACTTGTACTTAATTAAGTTCGAACAGGGGATTGTAGTTTTCTTGTGCCTAGTGTATCTTTCTGATCATAGCTTCAGCTAAATATACACCAATCTCCTTATTTCCCTACAGTGCAACGCTTCATGACATTTGTTTCAAACCTAGTAGCCTAATTTTCTAGAACGCATAATACATTGAGATTTCGATAACTATGTTTGTTTGTTTCTTTGTTTGTTTGATTGTTTCTTTCTTTGGGACATCGTTACGGATTTGCATTAAAGTGAAATTTTTGGGAAAAAACTAACGTAAATGAATTCAGAATGCAAACAATAACTGAGAGAACCTTTATTGAACACCGAGTACATTAATGACCATGCCCAAGGTCATATCCTCCAAAGGAATGACCACCAAAGTCGTATCCTCCATCATGTTCCTTGATGTACACTGGAACCTTCTTCTCCAACACAACGGGCACCTTCACGGGATAAGGCTTAGGAATATGTACCTTTACAGGATAAGGTTTAGGGACAGGGACTGGATGTGGTACTGGTACAGGTACCTTCACTGCTATCTTCACAGGATATGGTACAGCCTTCTCTACAGGATATGGTACTTTCTTCTCCACGTACACAGGATAGGGTTTGGGTACATGTACAGGATATGGCTTCTCCACGTGTACAGGAACAGGTACCTTCACAGGATATGGTACCTTCTTCTCTACGTGGACGGGATAGGGATGTGGTACAGGGACTTTGACTTCCTTGGTTATGGTGATGGCTTTCACGTGATGAGATTCTCCGCCATATCCACCTCCTCCATGTCCAAAGCTACCATAACTGCTTCCTCCATGTCCAAAGCCCTCATAGCTGCTTCCTCCATGTCCAAAGCTGCCATAATCACCGTCTCCATGTCCAAAACTTTCATAACTGTTTCCTCCATGTTCGAAACCTGCATAGCCCAGGTCGTGTAGCCCTCTCTTGTCAGTTTTCTTAGCTTCTTCCTCAGCCGAAACGGCGGCGGTTAACAGCAGGAAAGACAGCTGAGGTAATAATTGATACGCATAAGACAAAATTAAATTTCAATAATTTTATTTCTTATAATTTTCTATGCCTACCTAAATTCTAAAGTGTTACTTTGCGTTCGCTACTGGTTAAATACTTACCAGGGTAACTTGCAAAAGCTCGCGAAACGCTGGATATAAGAGAATGAATTTTTATTTTTTTCTACCACCTAGTTATTGTAGACTGAGAAAATAACTAGGACTCTTTAGAAAATAAAATATAATAAAAAATTGTTCTATGTATACGCTAGTTTGATGGGACTTTCTTGTAAATATTCAACTAGTATTCTTAAGCTTGTCAGATTAAAGCATAAAATTTAGTATTTTTGCAGCATTTAATTTCTGAATTAGGCTGTTCAGAGACAAGAGATAAACTGACGGCGTGGAACAGTTTCTTAAATACTTATTGTTTTTGTTCTGGTGACTTCAAAATAAGTGTTTTCAGCGAAATCCCAATAACAAATTTTTGGGTGGAATGCAGTACTTCCCCTGCTTACTACATGTGGTAGAGAAAATAAAAGGGGTAGTTGTAAGAATAATTGTAGAATGGATAAAAAATAAACGATAGTATCCAGAGAAATAAATGTCATTGTAATAAATCAAATTTTTTATGCGAGTTTCAAGATTATTTGTTGACACAATTTATGTTTAGTTCAGTACACAATTAAGGATATGGTGTATATGAAGAGCCTCCTTAGAATTAATATTTTCAGCCGACTTTTGTATAAAACACTTATCAGCATATTTCAAATGTGGTTTACGTTGTAACACAGTTTAAGCTATACTTTGTGGAGAGCTTCCTAAAGAGCGATTTTCTCCGAAGTATTCATAAAATATTTACAATTCTAACTTAAAATAAACACACCTAAGATTTAATACAATGTATAAGTTTAAGATCTTATTACTTATGTCCAAAGGATTATATTACTCACCAAGACCTTCATGGCTTTGCGATACAGATGTGTGTGTTCATTGCCATGGCAGAGCATGCTTTATATACTGTGTATGATGTCAGTGCTGCTTTCATTAACTATATCTAATATGACATTGCGTAACAGATGAGAAACTTGCGCCGTATGCTGTTGATCATAAAAGTTAACGCCCGGTGAACAAACTTTATTAAATGCGACCATCTCATGCATTTCCAGACTTCCCTATTTACAATCAAGTTCTTCGAGAAAACTTATTTGTCAGTATATTTGCTTACTGGATTCCACATAAGGGGTATTTTCTTATTTAAAATTCTTAAAACGGAAACCATACAAATAATACCGCGCAAAATTAACCAACTTCAGGGTCGTGTTTTTAATTATAAATACGTATAAAATTAAGAACACAACAATACGTATCAGGAATTCGAAGAAGAATTCGTATTCAGACGCTTACGACTATAAAATATATAAACATTAATATTACAGTGTACATTTTTAAACATTAGTTAATTTTGATAAACTATAGTGCAAGGGATATAAGCTGTCTGCCAGTTAAGGAAATTGTTCAAATAGGTTTTTCCGACATCCCTTCAAATAAGTTTAAATAATAATTTTAGATACACTCGCTTCCATTTATGCCGCCACTGCAGCTTCAGGCGGCATTCAACTGTCCCTCACAGGTGGAGTATGCTACATATAGCAAGGAGGTTTGTATCTTTCGCTCATGCAGTGGCGTTCTGTTTTACCTGCACGGTTCTAGATCATTCGCATATACATATATAACTTGGAGCATTAGTTTTACTCGTCATCACTTATAATAAATGTGTTTAAATGTATAACTGAAACCCTGTTTTGCACAATATCTCCACAAAAAATATTTTTATGGCAACATTGTGTAAAACTGAAATAGATTATACTTTTTACTCACAAAGAGGACGAATTTATTGCACATTATTTTAATAGTCTGCTGTCTTCACAACCTGCAATGTCTTCAAATAGCAAATTGATTTATCACACATCTACAGTTCTTCCCGGATGTACCTCGAAATATTTACTTACATAGCGTGAGCTACAATTAACGCACATCATTGCTTGATCGAACAACAAAGGCAGAACGCTGCAGACACACCCCTCCCTGCTATGTACGCGCCCGCTGTGAAAGTTGATAAAATGTCACCCGAAGATGTGGTGACGGCATAAATGGAAGCGAGTGTACATTTTCTACTGTTGAACTCCTATTAGTGTAACTGCGTCATTCTCTCCGTCTGCAATCGTAAAACGGCTCGCCAAACGCTGTAAATACGAATCTGCACGTTTTGTATATAGTTTAAAATTGTTCGACACATTTCAAATTTGGTTGAAATAGATTCCAAACTAAGTGTAGTTTAGATACAGAGCCTCCTACACAGTTTCAATTTTTGCCGAACCACTGCAAATATGGACTTGAAATTTTAGATATATAGGTTGAACAATATTTATCGATGTATTTTAAATTTGATTGAAATCGATGCAAATTTAAAGGCAGTTAAAATAAGCGTTCGAATCGAGATTGCGTTTGAATATTTCCGAATCTAGACTAGAGGCGATGACTGTTTCCTAGCTATAAAATGCTGCAATTGTCTACAAACCGGCTGCAGGGAATAAATACGCTGTTTTAATTAATTAAGTTTTTTACCATTAGAAGTCGAATACAACACACTGAAATCCAGGGCAGTGGCTGAGATACTGTGACCCCTTTTTCAAGGCTTTAAATTGATTAAACACATGCTTTAAATATCTGTAACTGGATTTAAAGTGCAAATACTACACCTTTTGTTTTAAATTTCACGTGAACTAGGGTGTTTTTAAAACATCTCAGGTCCTCCGGTTTGTCTGGGCTCAGCTTAAGAGATCTTTACAAATTAAAACACAAACGCTACCATTTAAAATTAAAAATGTTTGCGGAATTTCATTGATTTACAAAACACCTATTCACACAACGTAATGGTAAAACCCATTCATGTGGCAGGCTTAAAAATGCAAACGGCACTCTGAGGTATGTAATGAAACGACATATCGATTATTTTGCCATTATTCAAACAGAATAAGTGAAGGCCTTAAACAATATTCATGGATACAATTTCTTTCAAATGGATAGAAGTTTAGGAGTAGTTTCTATGCGGAGTCTCCAAAAATGTACGCTTTTAGGGTTATTTCCTAAGGCAAGAGACGCAATGCACCAAAAATGTGTGTATATTTATATGAATTAACATACACATATATTAATATATTCTGTATTTATTTCCTTCTTAAAATTACTATATACCACATTCTAAAAAGAAATATTTGTGCATTGTCACGTGAAGTAGGAAGTTTGCTTTTTGCTCATTGGGTGTCAGCTATTGTAACGGGAAATCGTGGTCCTCTGGTTGATGCCCTGTGCTGCAGTATTCCGGTCAGCCTCTGCTCAGCAGCTGATGAATTCTTGATTCCTAATAATTACCTATCTAACTAATTTCACTGGTCTCAGGGTTTTCGTAGGTGAGGAAAATTAAAATACGCTGCATTTCCCTTAAAAATGTGGTTGATTATCAAATGAATACTTATGGGCGGCTAGCTTTACCCATTGTAACATTTCCCACCATAATGATAAATTAGAAGCCTAATCTAACTGCACACGCTTCCCATCATATGCACACACGTTCATCCGTCGACCAGAGAGTATCATAGTGTGTTTTTGAGAATCTATAAGAGAGTGAAAATCTGTTTTTTTTCGAGTGGAGGAGAAAATGATTTAATCACTTACCTCAGCCCCGATGGGAGTCAGGACTGTGAGTGTGGGACTCACCAATAGTCGGCATACCCACTAAAAACTCCTCCACCGGAATGTAATGAAAAAAGGAAGAAGTAAGAAAGAGGAATTCAGGGGTGATAATGCGGCCGTACCGCTTTTGCACCGGCGTATTCAGGGTAAGGGTATATTGGCCGGCCACTAGGGCCTAAGCCAGGTGAAGGTGAAGCGCCAGGACGCAAGCATGACCGAGGCCCTACTTGCGCCCTTGGGAATTCAGGAGTGAAGAGTAAAGGAAGTCATGAGTGGTAGTATGGCAGCAGTTCCCAGGTTGCTGCCGTGGTGAGTGAAGTGTGTTATTCAATGGTTCCTCGGGTTCCTGGCACGACCACTGTGTGTCGAGCCCGGCCAGTCCGTAGGAACAGTTGTTGGTTGATGAACTTTCCTGACTTCATCTATGATTGCACGTTCAATTTGGTTGCGGAGTCCGTTGATGAGTCTACGGGTCTCCCCACTGAGAAATGTTACGTTCCGTGATATGCAGTTGTTGGTTTCGGTATGGAGCTCTCGAAGCCCCGCAACTGAGGCCTCAAGGGCTCCCAGTCGCGTGGGTCGGTCGTCGCTTTCCGCCTCTGTGTCATCTGGTTCGACGAGGTGGCCCTCGATGCGTGCCAGCTTGCGCTGGACCGACGCGAGGATCCCGTCATCACCCTGAAGGCCTGAGATCTGTTTGGAGAGTGCGAAGATTGCCCTGGCCGAGGTCCGCTGCTTGGCCTCCACTGCCGCTAGTCGAGTGTTGGTTGCACAGCGTAACTCAGCCAAGCGAGCGGTGAAGTCTTGGAGAGTAGCCTGCATCGCAGACAGCGTGACTTGTAGTTCTGGGCGAGTTGGTTGTGATGTTCCCCTTGCACGGGGAGTCGTCGGCGGAGGCTGTTGGTTGGTCGTCGGCGGAGGCGGTTTAGTGGTCGTCGTCAGCGTAGCTGACTCAGCTGGTGGCTTGCTCCGGGGGTACACGGGGCACTGAGCCTGCCCCGTGAAGTGCGTGTGCCCGGAGCAAGTGGCGCAGAACCTGCGGCGTCGGCGGAGGTCGTGAGCAGAGCAGTTTGCCGTAAGACAAGCTGCTCCGCAGTAGTGGCACCGAGGTGCGGCGTTGCATGCCTGCGCTGTGTGACCGTAGCCACAACAGCGGCGGCAGGGTACCGGACGTTCACTCCTGCTTGCCTCTACACGCAAACACTGCCCGAGAAGGGGCAGGCTTGATCGCAAGGCCGCCTGAGCGTCCGAGGCGAAACCCAGATGGAGGCGTACCAGCGGTGTTGGCCCTCTGGGAGAGGTTATCCGGGAGGCCCGAATAGCAGAGCGCCAGTGGTGCCTTGCAGCATCCAGCACGAAGAGCACTGGAAGATTAGTCCTAGGGCGAGTTTTATCCTCGTATGTTGCAGTTGGCTGAGACTAAGCTCTTGGAGTTGCCCTGTAGTCCCGGACCTCCCCTATAAAATCTGGGGCTTTCTTTCCCCATTTATACCCAAACCTCGAGATGCTCACCTTCGCGACTTAAAATGTAACGACATTTCTAATTGGTCCTCGACCGCGTTACCTTATTATGTATGACATATTCTGCTCCAACGCTTTTCGCACACGTCCCAGTGACGCGTCCGGAAGCAGATTCAATATCTGTCTCTTTCCTTTCTATATCTGTCTCTTTCTATTTCTCCTTATTGCTTAAAGTTCCTTGCTCATTAGCTTGGTGAAAGGTGGTGAGCTCTACCTAGAATTACCTTTTACCTGGAATTATCTAGCTCGACCGTTCCTTACTTATCTAAGTTACAATCTGCTTTGTACATTTTTTGACTGCTAAATATTCTAAAATCTTTCTTGCTGAATCATATTATTATGTACAATTCTTGTTTGATACTGATTTATGTGTGTGTGTATTATATCCCTTTCACTATTCTTCCCTTACAGATTGGAATTAGTTGTTCACAACTGTATAGGAAAATGAGTTCGTTTCAGGACGATTAAGATGTTTACGGCCTAAGCAGGAATTTGGAAACGATTCTGAAAACCACTTTGCTGTAGTTAATACAATATTTTGTTTCTAGTATGTTTAAATACTTTATGTAATTCAACTACGTTTTGTTCACGTGCGATAAAAATGCGGTCGGCACATCACTACTGAAGGATGATACTTCGTAGGGTCTAGCTAACCGTGCGATATAAGAGTCTAATATGTAAAACATTTAAGACCAATAAATACACCACTTTATTATTTTGTTCGTCTTTGTCTCAACAAAAGATGTAGTTCGAAAGTGAATTTAACCCTTGCGCAGTAAACTGTTTTTAACTCTGTTGTAATAATGCCTCAAAATAAGTACACGTTTCAGAAGCTTTTCATGTAAGATTCGTATTGATTACTTCGTCTTGCAAGGGTGCTAGAAGATTTGTAACAGAGTTCCCAAATGTGCATCCTCCAAGCAGAGAATCCGGCGAAAACCTGTAAATAAATTAGGGGAAATGGTTCTATTCTCGATAAGAAGCGGAGAGTAAACCGTCGCGTTTCCTGAGGAGAAATTGGACTAAGTTGGGAAACGGTTAGAATATTCTGTTCAGAAATCTCTGACGATTTTCAGAGAAAATCGTAATTTCAATGAGCTCATTGTGACCAGCCACTAAATTCTTAAATTTAAATCATTTTCATTGATCGCTGTGTGCATGAACTGCTATAACCCGAACGAGAGTCAGCAGGATTTCTGTAACTGGAGTTTGGGGAGTATTAACGAAGAGTTAATTGATTCAGATTTAATAATACTTTGACAATTTATGGTTCCATTTACATAGCTTTTTAGATGTGGAGTTCAGAGAAAACAATTCAGTGTGGGAATTGTTTTGAACAACTGACCATTATTATGTTAATCTGAATATTGACATTCATTGGCAGGAAGAAGAGGAAGCAGCAGCACAATTCTTTTGAACAACTGACCGATATTGAATATCAATCTGAATATTTTCAGAAATATCCTGCCATATGCTTCTTTTGTCGGCGCGATCCCAGGATCACACATGTAATTTTTAATTATGGAAAACTTGAAAAATAAGGAGTGTAGGTCAAATTCACATGTCAACAGAAAAAAATACCAGAAATTAGCTTTCTTTTGGAAGCTAAACTACTACGTGGGAAAGAACATTTTATAAAACTGTGCCGGAGATATGTGGACGCAAAGAGGGATCATTTCCAACATATATAGTGATAAGGACTCGATTTCATTGAAATTGTGAGAACCCGAATTTTTACAAAGTTAGTGGTTTCAGTTGAAGAAATATTTTGTCTGAGTGTAGGGCCAACTCGTACTTGAAAAGCACTTCACATGGCCGATGAGCATTTTACACATTTTGATACGTGCAAATGGATTTCTCGAACCTATGCAGTGTTAAACATATTAAAAAAAGGAAAACGCCACCATTGCTAATGTGCTTATTATAATGCATTATTTTTGTAGTCATTGCCGGTTACAGTAAGCACAACGTAGAATGGAATAATGCGGCCCCGCAGGCAGGTAAGCTGAATATTTTGCAACCTCCATCTCTCCGTGTAAAGTAGGAGTAAACGTTTAAAAATAACGTCTGCCGTGATATGACTTGTATAAAATGAACGAGAATGAAGTATTCATGAGAAGCTTTCAAGTTTCTACAGAAATTATATTCGTATAGTGCATAGATTCTAAAAAAAGAACTAAACGTTAATATAATAGAGTTAAAAGTAATATAAATGCAACATCGTAATCTTGAATTTCTGCACGGTAACCTTTGAATTATTAGTTCCTTTAGTATTAAATAGACTATTCCACTCATATGACGTATGTATGATATGAAGAATGACGTTGAAAAATGCTTTGGGGTTAAACCAATCTGCTTGATTAAA
The DNA here is from genome assembly GCA_030765065.1 of Deroplatys truncata. Taxonomy (NCBI): domain Eukaryota; kingdom Metazoa; phylum Arthropoda; class Insecta; order Mantodea; family Mantidae; genus Deroplatys; species Deroplatys truncata. Next base: position 89,470,929 of record CM060980.1, read on the forward strand.
GGTAATCATTGCATTCGAGGAGCTGATCAACTGGAACTTGCGCATCTCCATGTTCACACGCATCTTAATGCAGATGAATATCATCCAAATTTGTTTCCGATTAGAAAAGATCAGGAAAATGTGATTTTTAAGATTTAGTCATATATTTAATCAATTTGTATAAAATGAGTTCTTCTAAACGGTTTGCAGTTCTATTCCCTTAATCCAACACTTTCACTTCTTTGAGGTAAGTATGGATTTGTAATTTATCTGTTGGCAATAAAGGTGCAACACACAGCAACGTGGTAATTTCTGTTTAAGCAGAAGTAAGTAGAAATTACGAGGGGTGTTCTAGAAGTTATCGGTCTGTGACTTGAAGATGACCAGCTTACTATAATAGTAATGGTTAAGTATCATTTAGATGGAGCGTATAGTTTCAGACGCGTGGGGGTGGTCACTTGTTTGGGACGATCGTGTAAATAAACTAATATATACATTTCCTACAAAATACATAAAACTGAAATGCGAGATTTGATAAAGTACCTACTAGGTTAGAAGATTTTAACACCAATAGAGATACAAAAGGAATTATTTTAGACTTTAAAGAATTCTTTTCCTTCGTTTTCAACGGTCAAAAGTGAGCTGCTGAATTTAATCGTGGTCGTATATCTATTCAAGGAGTTGAACACACAGGGTGTCCCAGAATTTCTACGACCGACGAGATTGTGGCAAAAATTCATAATGTCGAACGGAATGATGGCTGATTGAAGGTTCGTGAGTTGGCTGGCATTACAAGAATCTTAATAGATCCTGACCATTACATCAAATTTTGTACATGAAAAAGCTTCGCGCTCGATGTTGGACGCGTTTGTTAATATCATTCAAATGAATACGTCTTAAGAATGTTTGTTTAAACGCAATTCCAGTGACTTTCTACAAATGTTCCATAACAGCAGATAAAACATGGTTTCATCACACGCCAGAGACGAAGGAACAGTCCAAACAATGGGTGGTAGCAGGTAAAAGTGCACCAAGGAAAGCAAAACAGGTTCCATCTGCAGGAAAAGTCATGCCTATGGTTGTCAGAGATTCTCATGATGTGCTAATTGACTAAGAGTAGAACCATCGCCGGGGAGTATTATGCTTTACTATTGGACCAAATGAAATATGCTATTCAGGTTAAGAGTCCACACATTGCAAAAAGGAAAGTTCTCTTTCATCACGAGAATGCGCCTTCACACACGTCTGGTACTGTTACTGCAAAACTGCATGACCTTGGCTTCCAGTCCTTCCACATCCGCCACATTCACCGGATTTGGCTTCCAGCGATTACTTTTTGTTCCCAAACCTAAGAAACGACTGAATGGATGAATATTCACATCAAACGACGAGGTTGAAGCGGAGACAGGCGCTTAGTTTGTACAATTACACAAAACTTATTTTATTGAGGGTATTGACAGGTTAGAAAGCGGTGGGATTAAAGTGTTGATTTACAATATGACTATGTTTAAAGAAACGTTTCTCTTAAAAACTTGTGTTTTCTTGGTCAGACAGACCTTTAGAAAGTCCATCGTAAATTTATTGTGTGCATTTTATTGTAATACGGGCATTATGCAACTATTTTTGTCAAATTATGTTAATACATATCGTTCGCGGATAGGAGTTTGATGAGATATCTTCGCGAGTGCGTGGTACTTAATTGATAATATCTTTACCTTCTGTGATATTATTGTGATAATACTTCCTATTGTTTATTGATGTTGAGTGTAGTTTCCGAGAGCATTATATAGTTGCGTTCTTTGTATTTGAAATTCAACGATCACTGATCTACTTTCCAAGACATTAAATTTTTCTCTATGCGTTTTGTACAATAGGGTGTTTACTTCCAAGGAGATCGTTGTTTTTCTTAGATGGTCGTTTCATGCCTTGTTATTACAATGGACACTATTTGATATACTCTAAATGACTGCAATGTATATATTCTAATGGAGCTTTCATCACTCGATCTAGGAGAAATATCCACTGAACGAGGAATCAACATAACTACCACAATTCCTAGTACACGCCACGTCTTACTGAATACACGGACCCAGGGCTGCACAGTTGATAGTTGCTTGATTTACTGATATGACAGACTTGCTCTCTGTGAGCTCTGTTTATGTTCTGTTGTACACCTGACCAGGCAACCGCTTCCCCTCGCCGCACTGTCGATACAAACTGGCAGCATGCACCATTATAAGCCAAAGAATATTCGCCCTAGCTCTGTTCATCTATAAAAGTGTAGTATGTTTCTGTAACAGCTTCCACCATTCCCTTGTAGTAATATCCGATTTATAATACCACTAGTGCCACAGTAAGTGCTACCTGTGCCACTGTCATAGCCAGGTTTCGATGCCTCGTCCATGTAATTGCATAACAATTTATATCGCCGAGGTTCTGCTGGTATCGCTGTAAGCTAATAGGAACGTCAATGTTACAAATAAGCAGCGCCGGCTTGGTAGCACAGCACAACCTATTAACGTAACAGGTAGCAAGCAGAACAACTGACCATCTAGTTTTAAGCCAAACAGTACGTTATAGCAGAATAATAGTCGCGAAGCTTGAGGTGGTTTTGTTGCCAGTGGGATTATAGCGCTCCTAGCGGAATGGTTTTAACAAACCAGCAACTCTGTTGTTTGTGAGAAAGACAAATTGTGTGAAATGTTCGTGAAGAAAAGTATCAATATGTGAAGTACAATTGCGATGATGGTGATGATTATATGTAACCAGGAGGAGAACTTTTTAGTACTACAAATTGAGTAACTTTGAGAAATAGTACATATTTATACTTCTGATTTCCGAAACATCCAGTAAGCGGAGTTCATAAGACATTCTACCTACACTAAAACATGAAAAATATAAATATTATGGCACAGTTGTGTTTAAAAGATACACATAATAAAGACTATACTAATTTGTGAATGGATAAATAAATGCATAGGTCTATATTTGTGATTTCCTGATGTCTTTCTTATTTTACTTGCAGATATAAAACACGGTTAATAAACATTAAGTGGGAAGGTTTCATTAAACATATGACTTTATTTGTTCTCTTCATTTTGAGACCTCGCAATTTGTGAATGAAAACAACCTTCACGGTTATATAAATATCATGCTTACAACCTGAAAATAATTAGTATATTATTTATCGTATCTTCGAGTTTGTGTAATTTATTAAACTCCATTAAATGTAAAATTAAATATACTCTTTATGTAAAAAATCTGATGATACCTACACATGACCTTTTCCACGCTGTGTCGTTTATTAGTGAGTATGCAAATTATTTTTCTATCCAATAAAATCCAAATAATCCTTTGGAGAAGTAGCTATATTACACGTTTCGTTAGGATAAAAAGAGAACAATGACAGTCAAATGTTTAAGATTTGAATGCTATACGCTATTTCATTCTGTTTCCATGCAATTGCGAGAATCAACTGAATGCTGAAAGGACTTTAAAGAATGACCAAGAAATGAACAAATCGAACCATTTATAACGGATATTTCAGAAACGGGTTATACCGTAAAAAGCTTATTTGAAATAGATTGCGTGTTTTAGAGAGATATGAATTTTTTTGTGCAGAACGTTTTCTCTTATCGCTTACGTTTACCAGTTATACAAGGTTATACAAAACTCCTTCCGAATGAAGTGGACTTCACAGGATATTCCCAGAAAATTCAAGATGTGCATTTTATTTGTCATGTAAATATTCTTTATATATATTATTTTAATCAAGTCGTTTGAACCATTTTTAGTAAATCAAAATGTTCGAAAAATGATCCATGTAAAGGGTAGTTGGCGGTGGAGGGATTTTCTTAAATCTTCATGTGGCAGCCTTGGAGGATACTCGACTTAAATTCCAAGTTTAGTTTTTATCCGACTTTTCGTTTTTGGGTTACACGACTCTCTCTCTCTCTCTCTCACACACACATACACACATATATCGTTTTCTAAAATGCATTTTTGAATTAGGGGGCTTCAAAACGTATTTTCGGTGGTATCTCGACATCGAAGTTTTGGGTGGAACATAATACCCGACTTACTATAGTAGTAGAGAAAGTAAAAACGCGAGTATGTCAACATAATAATGAAAGTATATTTTGCTGTCCGCTGAGATGATAGAGCACCTAGCCAACAGGAGTATCTCCTCAACTGTCAAATCGATGCATGTTCTCTGCGTATTGAGCTTTATGGCTGTATTATAGCAAATTGTTGTTGTAGTATGATTCTGCAGTATAGAAGACAGTGTTGATGTCACCTTGACCTTGTCCGTGCCTCAGCCACCAGTAAGAAAGCTTAACAAGCCTGCTTTACAACGACTTATCTTAATTTTATTTCAATGTGTAGAGTTAATAATGTGTGTGCTGAAATTCCGCTGCACTAGAATGCTCAATTTGAGCTTATTATTTATAACTCTTGTACGGAGTAGACTGGACCTATTTCCATTGACTCACATACAATGAAACTGATCTTATTTCTGCACTGAAGTTTATGTACAATGTACAATGACTGATTATTGCTGAGCCAAAAAGAACTAGGAAGCACCCACAAGGGAAAATATACGTTTTTTGCATTTTCCGATGATTTCCTAAAATACTAATTTCTGAATTTTCAATTTTAAAGTGTTTGTTGCTATCTGTACTTGACTATACACATATTAAACAAAAATGTATTGCTAAATAAATATGAATAAGTAATATTAGTAAGACATATTTTCTTTAAATTTCCTAATTGAATATCTGCACTATACAGTACAGGTATGAAGTAGTATCTTTGAGCGATTCTGTAAATCGTTCTCAAATTGTACTTTTGAACTTACTAGGTCCAGGTACAAAAATGAAGCTACAGCAATATTAATATTAAAATATTTATTATTTTATATGGTTTAAGCACAGTAGTGACCCTGCCCGAAGCCATAGCATCCAAAATTATGACCACCAAAGGAATGACCCCCAAAGTCGTATTCTCCATTATGTCCCTTGACGTACACCGGAACCTTCTTCTCTACCATGACGGGCACCTTCAAGGGATAAGATTCAGGGACATGTACCTTGACAGGATAAGGTTTAAGAACAGGGACTGGATGTGGTATTGGCTCAGGTACCTTAACTAGCACCCTCACAGAATATGGTAGCCTTTTCTACAGAATATGGTACTTTCTTCTCCACGTACACAGAGTATGGTTTAGGTACGGGGACTGGATGTAGTACTGGTACAGGTACCTTCACTGGTACCTTCACAGGATATGGTACAGCCTTCTCTACAGGATATGGTACCTTCTTCTCCACGTACACAGGATAGGTTTTGGGTACATGTACAGGATACGGCTTCTCCACGTGTACAGGAACATGTACCTTCACAGGATATTCACAAGGTACTTCTTCTCTACGTGGACGGGATAGTGTTGTGGTACAGGGACTTTGACTTCCTTTGTATAGTGATGGCTTTCACGTGATGAGATTCTCCACCATAACCACCTCATCCATGTCAAAATCTACCATAATCGCTTCCCTCAAGTCCAAAACATTCGTAGTCGCCTCTTCCGTTCCCAAACACTCCATAACCGAAATTGTAGACTCCCCCCTGGTTGTCCCCCCCGGGTTTCTCAGGCAAAACGGCGGATTGTCAGCAATATGACACACACCTGTAGCAGCCAGAAAACAATTGGATAAAACTGGATTAAACGAAAGGTTGTTTTCCAAGATTTCAGGGCCGTTTATTGTTACTGGAACAAGTCACTGTTTCTTGTTTTTTTACTAAGCGATTATTCCACTCGCCAAGATCTTCATGTCTGAGTTTCAAGTAAATGTGTGCATTGCCATGCTATATCCGGTTTATAGTGTGTGTGTATGTGTATGTGTGTGGGTGTGTGTGTGTGGATGGGGGTGGGATACCGATGGAACTTCATTTAGTGCCTAGCATATTTTAACGTATGGGAAAAGCGTCTCGCTAAATGATCTTAGTAATAAAACAAAACAATAAAAAATGTATTTATGTACTCTAAATTTATCAGTTTGTGTATAAATAGTGAGGAAGATCGGAAAAATTAATTACTTCATTCCTTTGAATTGTAATAAATCAATCAATGTTTATTTAACATTATCGCTACGTATTTTTAAAGAAAAAATAACGTTTAGTCTTCCTTAAGTTTGGAATTAGCCATATACATGAAGAAACTATATTTACAACAGTATGCCATTATAATTATCATCAAATCGTTCACTTCCATTTTGAGTGAAAAAGCCTAACCTAGAACTACTTCATTACTGAATTTTTACTACAGGGAATAATCACCTCTAAAACATAAGTAACTCTCAGACTAGTAGTTCAGGAGTGTTGCATTCTCAGATAGGGATGAGTTGTCTAGAAAGGGTTTTACTTTCCCTAAACCGCAAATGTTATGGGGTAAATTTTATCTCATTGAATCCGGAATCATTTAGTACTTCACTCGTTATGTGAGGGAGTGACCCACAAAGGGAGCACAATTTTCTTTGCACGTTAAAATAGGTATAAGATTTAATAGTCTGCAAATTTCCATAAATTTTATTACTTTCTCCACCATGTACACAGTTAAGAGAAGGTATTGCATTCCACCAAAAATTTGATGCCAAGGTTTCATCAGAAATACGCCGTTTGAGATACCTGAATCCAGAAAAAGAATTTAAAAGAAGGTCTATGTATGTATGTATGTATGTATGTATGTATGTATGTAATGGTATGTATGTATGTATGTATGTATGTTTTATTTTCTAAAAATGGCTTTAACGATTTTGATTAAAATGTCATTTATTAAAATATTTACATTACAAATAAAATGTATATGAGGGCGGATTGTTACGTCCATGACTTTGACGAGAGATAGCGTTCTAATCACAGGTTTCCTGTTTGCACCCAAGTCTTTCATCTATTCTGGGTATAATCACATAAATTCGTCGTCATTTGTTTCTTAGCATTATTGAGAGCGTATAAAATAAGCAGATGTTTGTTGCTTCCTAGGAAATGGACAAAAGTGAATTTTGTGTCTGATAGGGCACTACTTTTTGCGTGGTAAGACGGTGAAGGAAACGGAGGAAAGGCTGAAAAAGTATTATGCGACTCTACTCCATTACATGGCGTGGCTCAAAAGTAGTTCACAGAATTTCGAAGTGGCCGTTCGAGCACAGGACGGCCGGTTGAGGTCCCAACAAGAAATGGCGATCAAAGTTCATGATATTGTGTTGGAAGACCGCCGAGTGAAAATCCATGAGATAGCCAAGACTGCAAACATCTCGAATGAACGGGTGTATAACATTCTACACGAATTTTTGGGTAAAACTGTCAGAAAGAGGGATGTGGCGATTGCTTACAGTTGAGAACAAGCGGAATCGTGTGACCATTTCACAGGGATGATTGAACATGTTCCAGTGCAACCCAACTGAGCGTTTGCGGCATTACATCACGGTTGATGAAACTTGGATCCTTACTATCAACCTGAAAACAAACAACAATCAAAGCAGTGGATTTTCTTAGGCGAACCTGCTCCAAAGAAAGCGAAAACCATTCCATCGGCAGGAAATATCATGGCAGCTATCTTTTGGGATTCACAAGGGGTGATAGACATCCACTACCTGGAAAAGGGTAAAACAATCACAGGTTCATATTATACCGCGATGCTGGATCAGTTTTTACAATGTAAAGAAACCACCTCATTTGGTGAATAAAATGGTTCTGTTTGAACACGATAATGCAACCGCACACAAGTCAGTCATTGCCATCACAAAATTTGTGGAGTTGGGATACGAACTGCTACCTCACCCACCGTATTCTCTATATTTAGCTCCGAGCAACTTCTTTCTCCTCGAAAACCTGCAAAATTGGCTCGCTGGGAAGAAATTCACTCCAGTGAACACATCATTCCAGAAACAATCTCATATTTTGCAGACTTCATTTCTTCGGGAGTTCATGACGGACCGCGTTTTTCGTGTACGCGTGGGCTCGGTTTTATCTAGTCGTTTTATTCAAGAGAACGGAGTGCCGCAGGGCTCTGTACTCAGCGTCACGCTTTTTGCGATTGCTATCACCCCCACTGTTGTGTTCCACCTGGCATTTCATCGTCCCTTTTTGTTGACGATTTTGCCATTTATATCAGTTCACGGCGGACCTGTCTACTCGAACGCCGTCTCCAGAGCTGTATCGACCGTCTCTACGCCTGGAGTAACTCCAACGGCTTTAATTTCTCCGCCGAGAAATCCCTCTGCATCAACTTCTGGCGCCGGAAGTATTTCCCTCCGCCCTCTCTCCATCTTGGGCCAGGGATACTTCAGTTTGCAGACGAGGCGAAATTTTTGGGGTTGATCTTTGATAGAATGTTGTGTTGGACTTCGCACATTTCCTTTTTAAAAGCAAAGTGTGACCGTTCTCTTAATCTTTTACGTGTTTTAAGTGGCACATCCTGGGGAGCTGATCGGACCGTCCTTCTGCGTCTTTATCGCTCTTTGGTCCGATCCAAACTTGATTACGGGTGTATTATCTTTTCATCGGCACGTGCATCTGTGTTACGTTGCTTGAATCCCATTCATCACCGTGGTATTAGAGTCGCTACAGGGGCCTTTCCAACTAGCCCCGTGCCCAGTCTTTTCGCTGAAGCTGCAGAGCCTCCGCTGTCATTCAGGCGTGAGATGCTCTTGTGTAGCTATGCCTGCCGACTCTCCAGCTTGCCTGACCACCCGTCCTTCGCGGCATTTTACGAGGATTCGCTTGATCGGCAATATTTAGTTAGCTCCTCTGCATTGCTCCCTCCAGGGGTTCGATTTCGTCAGCTTCTTCGGCATTTGGACGTTTCGCCAGCGCCGGCCCTTCCAAGGGGGGAAACGCGTTTTCCTCCATGGTTGCGCGCTGAGACCCTCTGTCACCTTGGGTTATCGTCGATGTCGAAGAATGCGACCCCTTCTTCAGTCTTTAGATCAGCGTTTTTAGAACTTCAGTCGCAATTCGGGGACTTTGATTTCATCTTTACTGATGGATCTAAGACTGGTGCTGGAGTAGGATGTGCCTTTTTTGTGGTGGAAATAGTTTTATCTTTCGTTTACCGGAGCGATGTTAGATTTTTACCGCCGAACTTTTTAGCATTTATCAGTCTCTTTTGTACATTCAGCGGCACGACTTACGGCACTGGTTTATTTGTTCTGACTCCCTGAGTGCTCTTCAAAGCATTAGCTCGCTGTACAGTTTCCACCCGCTCGTACAGCGCATTCATGACCTGCTCCACTCGCTTGGTGTCTCTGGCATCAGCGTCTCCTTCATGTGGATTCCAGGTCATGTGGGCATCTCAGGTAATGAGTCTGCCGACGCCGCTGCCAAATCGGCGATTTTATCACCCAGAAGGTTTACCTCTGTTGTTCCCTCGTCAGATTTGTTTATTGTTTTACGTCGCCGCATCCTCTCGCTTTGGAGCGATGAGTGGATGGCCCTCCGGGGGAACAAGTTGCGGGAGGTTAAACCTCTCCCGTTAGTCTGGGCTACCTCTTCCCGTGCTTCTCGTCGGGAAGAGGTAATTTTAACACGCCTTCGTATCGGACATTGCATTTTTAGTTATAGGTATTTGCTGAGTGGTGACCCGGCACCACTCTGTGGGCAGTGTGATGCGCCCTTAACGGTGCGTCACGTTTTAGAGGAGTGTCAGGTTTTAGCTGCATTGCGTGTTCGTGTGGGTCTGCCTGTTGGCCTAGCCAACGTTTTGGCAGACGACGCGCGTGCTGTAGAGTGTGTTTTACGTTTTATTCATGACTGTGATTTTAATCTGCGCATTTGATGCGTTGAGCGCCCTTTAGCTTTGCAATTTTATACTGTGTGTTTTAATGGAGACTCTACTCCCCAGTGGACATATGGCGCTCATGTCCCTCGCATTCTACAGTTCTTGACACGTTTTACTGTTTTATTGCCTATGCTTTTAGTGTGTTGGTTTTTGGGATTGTTGTACTGTTGTTTTTAGCTTTTGGACATCGCGGGTTTGAGTCCCGTTTTTAATTATGCGGTTATTTTATATTTTTGACTTTATATTTTATACATTGTAAGGTCGCTGATGACCTTAGAGTTTAGCGCCCTTAAACCGCATGTCATCATCATCATCGCAGACTTCATAAAACCATATTTTTGGAAGAGTTAAAAAAATTGAGAAACGTTGGAACGTGTATTGAATTGAAAGCAGGGTATGTTGAGAAATAAAATTCATTTTTGGAAAAAAATTGTTATTTTATTTAAAACATTCCTGACGTATCAATCCACCCTCGTATCTTGAATTTTCTGGGATAGCCCATAAAGTCCTCTTCATTCGGAAGGAATTTTATCTAATGTTTTATAACTGGAGATCGTTAAGGGATAGACGAAAACGTACTACACAAAAAATATAGAACTCTTTAAAACAGAATTTATTTCAAATAAGTTCTTTTGTGGCATAAACCATTTCTGATATCCGTAATTGATTACTACGAATTATTCATTACTTGGTGATTCTCTTAAAGTCCTCTTCTTAACCTTCAGTTTTTTCTCGCGATTGCATGGAAACAAATCGAAATTTTAAGGCCAGCGTATAGCGTCCAGTTCTTAAAAATTTGGCTATCCTATTTTCCTTTGCATATATAACGAAATGTGAATGTAGCTACTTCTGCAGTTTTATTTGGATTAAAACATAGTACGGGGCGTATTCCAAAACTCAGATACGGTGAACATTATTTAACAAATGGTAGGCCTGAATGACATTTCACGCATGCAGCGCTGTCTACCGACTCCTGAGAAACCTACCGCAGTGTTGGTGTGGCGTAGTAAGCGTTTGCCAGTCGGTGAGAGCAGATTGCAATGGCTGCAACAATAGTCTTCCGGCCAGTTGTGAAGTATGCGGTGTGATTAGATTTTTGCTGGCAAAAGGATCGTCGGCTGCGGATATCCATCGTGAGTTAAGCCACGTATATGGACCGGACATAATAATTGACAAGCAGCTTCGAGATTGGTGTCGAGAATTTCGAATGGTCGCACAAATGTACACAATAAACAGCTGAGTGGTAGGCCCAGTATTCGGACCGACAACATGATTGAGCAAGTGAACCAAGAACTTCGAAGTGGTCGGCGTTTGACGATTAGTGGCTGATGAATTCTCAAAAGTTGCTCGAACCTCACTTTACAGGATTGTCACTGAACAGCTTGGATATCGGAAACCTTGTGGGAGGTGGGTGCCAAAACTGCTCACCGGTAGCACAAAGACATTAGGGCACGACAGTTTCTGGAGCGATAGACAACATGGTTTGTTTTCCCACATTGTTACAAGTGACGAGATATGGATAGCTTACACCAACGCAGAATCGAACCGACAGTCAATGCAGTGGCGCCGTTCCGGTTCACCCAAACCTAAAAGGTGTAAACAATCGCCATCCATGAATCCCAAAATTATGGCTACCGTGTTTGAGACGAAAAGGGCCTCCTTTTGATTGATTTCATGGACTGTGCGTCAACAATTACAGCTGACGTGTACTGCGCAACGCTTCAGAGACATGTGATCCAAAATAGAAGCCTGGCATCATCCTCCTGCACGACAATGCACGCTCACACGCCGCTGCCAAAACCAAAGAGAAGATTCTAGGGTTTCTTTGGGAACTCCTTGATCACCCTCCGTGCACTCCCGACCTGACACCAAGCGACTATTTCCTCTTCTTGCATTTAAACGGTGGGTGGGTAGGTGGGTGAACAACGATTTCAAACCGACGATGAACTCAAAGACGAGCGTTACCAACTGGTTCAAGTCCCAGGCGGCCGACTTCTGTGCTGAGGGGTTAAACAATCTGGTGCAGCGTTACAGCAAGTGTAAGATGTGAACGTAGATTATGTGGAAGAGTAAAGCATATATATATATATATATATATATATATATATATGTACATATACATACATATTACTGTCGGTAAGTACCTGGTCTCATGAGTGATGATGTGACCAAACGGACCTTAGTTTTGGAATACGCCTGGTATATATAAAATAAGCTTTAGTAAGAATAGTTTGTATATTCACTAGTATACGATAGTGTGTAGAGAAAGTCATGTGAATGTATCACATCAAGACTTTTTGCTATGATATTTGTTTAAAGTACTTAGTCAGGTGGAACTGCAGAAATATAAAACAGCTATTTAAAAACCATGACGATAATTATTATAGTATGTTAATAGTATTTTATCCATAGTTTGAAATGTGAAAAATATTAAACTAAACTTAGACAATAATTCGGTGATCATTAAGAACACTATTTGCTACATACAAAGCGTATATATTATAAACATATGTACTTATTCTGTTGTAAGGTTTTGGCTATCTCTAACACTTTCGCAGTTATATGACATGTAATGACAGTAAAGGGATGTTGAAAGCATATTTACAAAAATAACTATACACATTTTCACGCTAGTAACTGAAACGTGGCCTTAAAATTACATTATATTACATTAGATTGAGTTTTGTGGGTTTGTTAACGGCCAAACAGACCTTGAACATAGAGCGTGTCAAAAGAACACATTATGTACACAAAATATTTCAGCTTTTTGGTTCTGGTTTGAAAATGCATATTTTAAACATAATATGTCTAGTGCATTGAAACTCTAGGTCACTTCATTTGGCTTCACAAAATTAACAATATTCACAAAATATCAAGTATGTACAATGAAACGTTATCTACAGTCCTACTTATTGCATATAAAATACATACAAAAAGTGTACATTATAAGTAATTATGGTGCTAAAATACGTACAGTAAACTTAAAATTTCTAGTACATTGAAAACTTAGCAGTTATTAATCATAGAAGCACTTCACTTGGCCTTTACAGCTTGTCAATGTGTAATGTTTACATCTTTGCTTATATGCTAAGAGTGCCCCAATTTATTGCTACGATATGCATTCACAAAGTATCAAATGTTACAATAACATATTAATGGCATTTCTTAATTGATGCTTAGCACTGAACCTTAACATAATCACATAATTAGGCTTTTATAGCTAGCTGTACAAAGCATTGGTGTATCCTTAATAGTGCGATAACATGATTTTTATACCTCCATATATTATACATTATGTAACATACCGAAACTGATCTTTCAGCAGGTTGAATTGTGGTTTAAATATTCTTCTGCAGAATATGATGATTTACCACAGAGGTAATCTACTAGAGAAGCTTTAACAACTTTAAAATTACTCACTTTTCCCTTGAGATAACTGGGGAGAGCATTAAATATATTAATTGTTTCATAATAAATACTTTTCTGGAAGCAAGAGTTTTGCATTTGGTCGACGGGTGTTTCCCTTTTACCCAGTAAAAGCACGTAAATCTTAACTTTTAAAGCCTTGACTTTGATGCGATATCAGATACTCATTAGACACTTCGGTTTTGAGTTCCGTCTATTAAACACACACAATGCCGCCTGCATACACTCGCAGATATTTTCTTCTAAACCTATTTTTGGATTCAGAGGACTCCGAAAACTTTGAAGTGAAATATCAACACTATACATATACGGGTGAAATCTAGCCCTTCATTCTTAGCAGAGCGGAAGAAAATATAAAAATGAAGACACATGTTCTTATGTTCAGAAAGGAATGTAACAACATAATGTAACAAAAATCAATTTATCCTGCAGCCTTCTTTGCCGACGTCTTTGTAAAAATATCTAAAGAACATGCGTTTTCGAAACTTTCAAAACCGCAGTTTTAATGTGTGAGGCTATTTTGTTTTATGAGTTTTCAGTCAGAAATCGAAAAAAATTATAGAATGTATATTCAGATTCGTTAACTGCCTATATATATATATAATATATATGCATATATATATATATATATATGCGAAGTCGTCTTAAATTTCAGTGTTATTTTACTTCCTTCCTTGTATCTTTAACCTGTATACTAGCTCGGTGCATTAGCGCATTTCCTGCACTGTAACAGTGTTGCGCAACAATGGAGGAGTGTTGTGTCTGGAACCGCGACATACAAAAGAAAGCAACATCGTTAGTAGCGGCATATAAAAGGACACCTTAAACCTGACATTTCACAGTTTTATCCGCACTTTGCCATCATGAAGATCTTGGTGAGCAATATAAACCTTCCTATTTCAGAATTTGTACTTATCATACCGAACGATCATTGTAAGCTTTTGTGAAACATTTTAGTATCGGTATTGTAATCTTTTCAAAGCGAATTTGAATAACGGTGGCTTATAAGTACACGAGAATATATAAGTTTTGTCCGTATTTCATATAAATTTTATAATAGCCTGTCATTGTATATAAGTAGTATATCATACAGTATTTAGGAGACGAGCCAGAACAGCATTGCTGGAGAATACAATAGTAATACATTTTATCAAATAAGGTTTTAGTGTTTTATTTTTATATCTTTGACACAGTTTTTATTTGATACGGCAAAGAGGAAATAAATAATTAGAAAGTAAATACCAAATTTGGATTAGTCTAGTGCTTAAACGCTTGGCGGGACAAAGTTTAACGAAGATAGACCTAGATTTCATGTGTATAACCTTCTACGACTCAAAAATTGTTTTCAGGCATGTTTCATGTTGCTGTCCATCGCAGTTTTCGCCGATGAGAAGGTTAAGAAAACCGAAAAGAGAGGACTCAAGGACTTGGGTTATGGTGGTTTTGGACACGGCGGGGATTCCGGTGGATTTGAACATGGAGGAAGCAGCTATGAGGGCTTTGGACATGGAGGAAGCAGCTATGAGGACTTTGGACATGGAGGAAGTAGTTATGGTAGCTTTGGGCATGGAGGAGGTGGTTATGCTGGAGAATCTCATCACGTGAAAGCCATCACCATAACCAAGGAAGTTAAAGTCCCTGTACCACATCCCTATCCCGTTCACGTAGAAAAGAAAGTACCATATCCTGTGAAGGTACCTGTTCCTGTGCACGTGGAGAAGCCGTATGCTGTACATGTACCCAAACCCTATCCTGTGTACGTGGAGAAGAAAGTACCATATCCTGTAGAGAAGGCTGTACCATATCCTGTGAAGGTAGCAGTAAAGGTACCTGTACCAGTACCTCATCCAGTCCCTGTCCCTAAACCTTATCCTGTAAAGGTACATGTTCCTAAACCTTATCCCGTGAAGGTGCCCGTCGTGGTGGAGAAGAAGGTTCCAGTGTACATCAAGGGACATGATGGAGGATACGACTTCGGTGCTCATTCCTTTGGAGGTCACAGTTTTGGAAGCTACGATTTTGATCATGGTCACTGATGTGTAAAGCTTTAATAAGAAATAAAGGTTTGTTTTTATAGTTATCCGTGCGTTGTTATTAGTACCTAGATCTGTTCAGATAAAATGTAAAATCTGTATACTTCTTTTTTAAGCTATTGGAGCATAATATCGGATTCAAATCCAATAGAATTACCATTTTAAAGTGTCAAATTATTGAATGAATATTTTGGATAGCTTAGACGCTTAGTAGAATGTACTTGACATTTGGAAGTACGCTATAGGATACTGCATCATATTGTCATTCCTCAATATGAGTGTTATTTAGGACCCCCCCCCAAAAAAAAAGGAAAGAGCTCCACGATAGAAACCCGATAAAAAGGAGAATAGCACGTTTAATATGTGATACAGGTTGTTTCGATTATAGTAAAACCCTAATAAAAAGAAATGTTTGGTGAAACATGGATACCGAAGAATAAATCATTTGATCAAATAAAAGCTTATTACACCGATATAATGCTACACTTAAAAGCACCTTATATAATTACTTTTCCTGCCGAGAGCTGTAGGAGCATCTCATTCTCGTTCCTTGTTTCCCTTCTCTCCTTTTCGCTTCATTTCGTCCTGTATTACATTTTTGTAAAAGCTTAAATGGCATTCTTTTTTCTGGGGTGCTATAAAGCTAAAAAATTTGTCAAAGAGATATACAAAAGATAATAACCATGATCCACAGAGGAAAGTATAATAGTGTGCAACATATATAAAGTAAGGAAATATTACGATGGGAGTGTTTCAGAAATAAAATCAAAATCATCATTAAAATACAGTAATAAAATATTTGTAATTATTTGCAATGTTACGGCGTTGTTCGAACCGAAATCAGAATCCTATGGCCGAATTCGTAGGTTTGATCAGTGAAACTTGATCACTTAATATTATTTACTGTTTTACTGTCATTTGCAGTGGGAAATTAGAATTTCGTGCTATATTGTAAGGATGCAATAACCATATTACAGGTTATGATTTTCTTTACGGCAGCAAACATGATTTAGAAACATAATTTTTGATTATTACACAAATATCAAATCTTAGGGAACTGGAAGGAATTTATGCAATGTTTATGTTCAATGTAGATGACGAAGTAGCAGACATATTGTTTGTGAACTTGAATACAATGTGTAATTGGTGTTCATAATTTCAGTGCGTAATACTCTGACCTGTTAAGAATATTAAAAAAAACAGTAGCATTGAAGTAAGTAGTGCAAAGAGATTTTGATTGCTAGTGAGTGAAACAATAGAGATTGGTTGAAAAACTTTTTAAACATGAGTGGACATTAGGTTCCATTTGTGGCCATGGGTGAAATATTGATGCTGAATGTTTATAAATAACGAAATTTAATAGAACCGTGTTGCTGATTAGTCATATTCTAACATATTGTTCCATTATATTCCCTAATATGAGGAAAGTAAGTATCGTATCATGTTGTCCATTGTTCAATGGAAACCTAATGTGATTTCTCAACAAATTCCATGTCGTTCACTTCTGTGCTCTTTAGTTATAAATATGCACAAAAAATGTAAAACGTTGTTTATTGCCTTGTGGCTGTCCCTTTCTCATGTTTATTGGACAAAAATGGAAAATTAGTATCACATCCTCTTTTTAGCCTTCTTATATTTAGAGAAACCGAAAGATAACATCTCTTCCGAACAAACAAGAGTTTTTCAGGAAACATTTTAACCCAAAAGATCGTTCGAGCAGTATTAAAGTAAGTTCTCTAAAAATAATTCACCTCTTTCACGACATTTAAATACTAATCAAATGCAGAATATTTTAGTAGCTTAGATATGGTCATGTGACTATTCACTCCATTCTTTAAGTGCGTTTAAGTGCTAGTACGATATGCAGTAAAAGCATTAAATGATCAGTTGCATGAATTTGGTAGCATTAGTATTTTCTCCTCAAAATTGTAAAACATTTTTGGATTTCTATGCATATTGTACAACCGTTCATTATATCCATATTTAATGCAACGGATGCTAGTAGTGAAATAAATCTCAACGTTTGATAACGGGGTTGTTGGTAAAGTCGGATTGTATTTCAAATATAAACAACGAAAGGGAAAAGAAAACTATTATCGAGAGCTTTTTAAATGTGTGTGATTGCGGGGTTCTATAACTTATCTAATGATAAATACGATTTACGAACCGAATATCAACACGTGGTGTGGTTTAGGCAGTATTTTTATCACTTAAATGATATCAGTCTAATTATATAATACAAAACTTAGTAATAGCCCGCCTTAAAGCAATATGTGTATGTTATAATATATAAAGTGTATATTACAGTTATTTTGTTATGTTTATTTTATTATGTACATATATAAAAATGTTATGCGAATGTATTACGTAGTTCAACAACGTAGGAGCTATGGGAATAGAAGCAACTGATTTTAAAATTGCAAACAGAATTACAAAGCAGAAGCCGAAAGTTGCTAACAATGAGGTAACCTTGAGACAACAATAAATTAGAAAGTTTAAAACGGCTACTAGTTCTTGGAACAATAATAATGTAATATTTAAAACAGTTTATAAATACCCAATCAAAAACTAGAAAAGCTAAAAATTAAATAAAAGTATTGTATTTGAGTAGGCTTAGGCAATCAGAGACTAGAAATAGAGAAAATGTACCAACTCTGGCAGTAGACGCTACAAGATAGCGTATCCAAGCAGTTCGGTTCGGTACGGGTTCAGTGTGAGACATGAGAATTATTTGCGGTGAGAATAATATCAAGTTTACCTGTTAAAAGTGCAAATAGCAATCTCACAGCTCCATAGAAGGATGCATCATCAGTGAACTGTTATTTAATCGTGTGAAGGATTAATGAACATTATAAAATACAATTATAATTTGTGCAAGTCTTGGTCTTTAGCCGTACCAGCCCTATTAAGAGATACGTGTTCTGCAAATTACTACTGATGAAACCGAGGTATACATACATAAACATTAAAATAAAAAGTTGATTCTGAAACGTGGGGCGAAGGCCACCGGAAAGTTTGTACCGTACGTGGGGTGAACAGTCCTAGAAACAATCTCCCGCAAATTGGTGCTATACGTGGTGCAACCACAACAATTGAAGACTCCCGCAAGTTTGGCGCCTAAACGTGGGGCAAGAATAGACAAGAATAGGTGAAAAGAAGAAATCAACGAACAGAGCTACCAGAAATCGACGAAACTACAATTACTACAAGACTTCATGACGAGAACTGTAAAAAGACCTTCAGGGAACTTCAAGATCATCGTACGTCACTCAAGGACAGTAAAGACAATTTTTTTCATGAGTACGGGGCACGCAGTCAACAATTCAACTAGAACCTTCGAGGGAACACCAGAGTATAAAGGTTCACCAACACGCTCGGAGAAAAGTCAGAAAATTCCAATACTATATATGTTTATATAATTGTCAAGATAGTTAATTTGTTTTGTCTTTTGACAAAGGTCGCAACACGATATGTATTTCCTTACTTTATGTCCTAGTTTAGAGATATAAAAATTCTCCAAAATAGTTAGGGTTGTCTTCTCTGTACCTGTACCTCCTAGATGAAATTGTTCTATCACCTCTAATTCCATATGGTTGGAATATACGATTTCCACCTCTTTATCTTCTTTCTATGCTTCTTATATAAGATACCATTTTTAACAGCGGTTGTACTATTCTTTGCCTCTTCTATTTTTGGAGATTTCTCTTTCAAACTTGCTAGTTTAATGTCTTTATCTAATGTCTTCTTCTTTAATATTTTTAAATTGATTCATTAATTCTTTCTTCATTGGAATATCTTTAATCTCATCTAAAAAAACTTTCAGGAAATTGTTTGTTGTGGTTTATTCTGGATATTAAATCACTGAATGTATTTTGTTTGCCTGGAATATGTATAATTTCTACATCAAATTCCATTATAGCGAGAATCATTCTAGATAACTTGCCACTATATAACTTACATTTCATAATGAAAGTCAAGCTAATATGATTGTATATATTTTCAGTTTCTTCTGAAATATGTATGTCTTAAATTTAAGTAATGAAAACTAAAGTGCTCCTATTTATAACATTGTTAATGATACATTTTTTCAACATTGGTTAGGCCACGTAAAGCAGTACTTACTACATGAAATGTGTTATGTTCTCTTTGCCCTGGTATTCCTGCATATCCTTGGCAACATGCATCCACATACAACTCGTAATCTAATTCACCCCTTGGACGTTTCAGCAGTATTGCGTTTGCAAACAAGTTTCTTACATTTTCAAAACATTTTTGTAGCTCTGATGTCCACTTCCATTTATTTGTTTTCTTTAAAAGATGTCTTAAAGGTTCTACTTCTATAGAATGTCGTAATGTTGATTAATACATGCAGGTACAGAGAAACAACCCTAACTATTTTGGAGAATTTATGTATCTCTAATTTACTTTCATAATTCCAAATTCCAAACAAACGTTGTAGCTGTCGAATATATTTAGGTGATGGGACTTTTAATATGGCTTCTATTCTTTCTTTATCTTATCGAATGCCTACTTCATTAATTACATATCCCAGGAATTTGATTTCAGGTACACAGAGCTTTGACTTTTTATGTTTATGTTCATGTCATGTTTATGCAATTTATTTATTAAATAGTTTGCATTCTCTAAATGTTCTTCAAAGGTTTGACTTATTATTAGAAATTCATTAGTGTATCTGATTAAGAAATCATCAGCTGTGTCACCAAAAATTTAGATATAATGAACGGTTGTACAATATGCATAGAAACCAGAAGTGTTTTATAATTTTGATGAGAAAATACTAAGCTACCAAATTCATGCAACTGATCATTTAAGCTTGTATTGGATCTCGTACTGTGGGGAAATGCACTTAAAGAATGGAGTGAATAGTCACATAATTATTTAATACTTCACGAACGATCTTTTGGGTTAAAACGTTTCCTGAAAAACTCTTGTAGGATAAAACAATATTTTTCTTAACTAGAGCAACTAGTGTGCTGATACCTGCCCGGTTGGATTCTACACCTGTAATAAGCTGAGCGTTACAATTTTTTAAACTAGATATTTTCGGAAAATGGTGTACCTATGCAGTACTAAAGTCAGCCAGCGATAAACATTTTTGTCATTGCGATTATCCCTGGGATAAAGCGAGGGAAAATGGTGAGGAGGGCTGAGACAGTTTTTAAAATAAGCCAGAATCCTGTAACCTCTTGCATTCATTGTGCATGACAAACAAAAGTCATCCATCGATTCATCTAGTACGCCAGGTGCGATGTAGAAGTCCGAAAAGATTAACACCATTTGTAAGCAAGTAGGTACGTATATAGTGTGAAGTGTCATTAGGTTATTTATTTAACATTTTACATAAATATTTGTGGTTTTGGAGGGAAAAGCTAGGAAGAGACGAAATGAGGGTAAACCAAAAAGGGTATTAGATTATTATTTGAGTAAAATGACTTAACGTAAGACAGTAAAAGAAATTGCTAAGGCTACCCAGGTGTTCAGAAACGGAAGTGTATAGAATAAACAGAAATAAAGGATTTAAATGACTTCTAAGGAGCCATGAAACGAATGAAAAGTGGTGGGGGAGACAAAACACGTTAGGTTAACGCAATATAATGGAATAGAGCAAAGCGGAATGGGGCTTATCGTTCAATTCTTTATGTTGAAAAACATTACACGCACGATGAATGTGATCTTATCAGGGTAAACAGTGATGAGAATCTACCAAATTAAAGCCGTTGCCATTTTAAATCTCCATATTTCTAATATGTATATACATATGGATTTCTTCGCGAGAGGAAATTGAGACCCATTAGGGTTTACCTGCAACCTGCAACTGCCAACTGCATGTATTAGAATTACCGCGCACTAGTAATTTCTCTATACAGACGAAACTCCAGGAATATCGACCTTGTAACCTTAGTTTCCGATCACCCCTTGTATCGAGGATAACGTAAAGCTTGTGGCGAGAACGCATTACCGTATAGGAAGGTTGCACGATGGGTCAAAGCGTTTCGTGCGGGCCGGAATGAGATTGCTGTCGGCGTCCACTCCTCAACTTCAAATTGACATTGTGAGTGGTCTCCTTTCCATAGACCGTCGATGGACTGTCCGGGCATTATCCGTAGAAGTTGGTCTCGATCATCAAATGGTGATTCATATATTGAAGAAATATCTTAACCTGAACAAGATTGCGTGTCGCTAGTTTCCAAACGGATTCGCCGTACGGAAATGGCAGCTGTATGCACTTGTTGGTATCCACCACGACAGATACCGCAACGACAGTGACGCATTTCTGCAGTATTGTCGTCAAATGAGACGTGGGTAGCAGCATAAGGGCTGGAATTAAAACGTGAATCAAATGAATGGCGTCACCAAGTTTTGTCACGTCTACAGAAAGTTCGACAGGAACTCAGTCACGTGAGGATTATGATGATTGTAGTATACGTCTGTGAGGGTGTCATTCTAACGCATGCTGAGCTTCAAGGAGAAACTGTCAATGCAGACTTCTATTGCAGCATCTGCGTCCGGCTATGCGGTGTAGAATTCTACGTTTATTGCGAGACAGTCTCCCTGTCGTGTTGCACGACAACCGTGTTTTCATGCCGTACACAATGTAACCAATCTCGTTGCAACGGTGTTATTGGGAGTTCTTGGAATATCCTCCGTACTCACTGTTATGATTCCTTGTGAGTTCGACCTGTTTCCTAAGCTGAAAGAACCCTTCCGAGGCATCCGATTTCCTGGCGTGGCATCTGTGCTTCGAGCAGAAGGACACTCCGTTCTGTCATCAACAGCCAACACCTTTTCAACGGCGTCCTATAGCTTCCCGAAATTTGGCAAAGGGTACTATCCTGTACCAGTGCTTATATTGAAGGAATATAATGCAGTTGCATTTATCAGTTTATTATATTTTCTATACATGTTGCCGTTACCTTTTGTACAGCCCTCGTACATTTTTGTGTGGTATATTTTAGTCTATCTCTTATGGTTTACCCGTTAGACAAAAGCATACAAAATTCCTTCAATTGAAGAGAACTTCAGAGATTATTCCCAGAAAATTCAAGACACATCTTATTTGCTATACAACCAATATCTTAAATATATGGTGTTAAAATAAAAACCATAAGACATTTTTGATAAAATCAAAAATATTGAAATGCTTTACATGTGAATGGTGGTATGGTGTGGCGTATTTTCTGAAAATCTTCGTGTCGATGTTTGGAAAGTACTGAATCTAAATACCAAATTTGGGATTTATCAGAGTATTCGTTTTTGAGTTATGTTCGTTCACACGCACACACATACGCGCGCGCGTGCGCCACGTGAAGATTTTTGTAAAAACGTTTTATTTGAATTCAGGGGTCCTCAAAACATGTATTTTTGTTAAATCTCGATATTGAATTTTTGGTTGTAACGAAGTACCTTCTCTACCTGCCGTATGCATGGTAGAGAAATTATTTAGTAACTCCAAAGTAGAACTAAGGCCTCACTTACAGGTTGTTTTTATCTGAAATTTAAATTAAATGCCTTCGAAAGTTTCTAAGAAAACTGGTCATTTATACATACCAGAAATTTCGTACAGAAAAAGCTGTTTAGCAAAGAAATGAAAAACAAGATCGTATATATTTGCAAAAACAAAACCACACGGCTTGAGCACACTTTAACAGCAGTAGCAATTTTAAGAGAAAAACTTTTCCTAAATGATGCATTTGAGTTCACCACTGTATTCTAAGGAACGTTGGAGTTGTAATTTTCTTCTGTGAAATGGTGCAGACTGCATAGTACCAAATGGCAGATGCAGTAGAAGTACATTTAAAAGGCAAGTGTGTCTGCAATGTCAAAATTATATCAAATTAAAGAGCAAATTTCAATTAATAAGGCTGCAAAAAATTTAAAATGTTGTTTGTTTTGCAATTTTCGACATTTAGTCTTCCTTAAGTTTGGAATTAGCAATATCGTACATGAAGAGCCAATATTTAGAACAATATACCATAAAATTATGCATTTCCATTTGGAGTGATAAAGCTTAACCAGGAACTACTTCATTACATCATTTTTACTACAGGGATAATCACCTCTAGGACATAACGAGTAACTCTCGACCTGATAATTCAGATAGGGATGAATTGTCTAGATAGGGTTTTTCTTGCCCTAAACCGCAAATGTTAGCGGGTAAATCGTTTGAGCACTTCATTCGTTATGGGAGGGAGTTGAAATTTTGTACGTGACCCACAATAGGGCACTACTTTCTTTGCATGTTAAAATAGGTATGATTTCATAGTAATGCACATTTTCATAAATTTTGTTACTTTCTCTACCATGTACACAGAGGTAGAGAAGCTATTGCAATCCAGCCAAAAATTCAATACCAAGATTTCACCAGAACTACGCGTTTTGAGATCCCTGAATCCAGAAATAGCATATTTAGAAAAAGATTGTGTGCGTGTGCGTGAGAGAGGGGGGGGGAGAGAACAGCATAACTCAAATAAGAAGTCGGTAAACACCAAACTTTGTATTTAAGTTCAGTATCTTCCAAAGATTCGACAAAAGGATTTTAAAGAAAATCACCCACCCAATACCAAAATTAAAATACCAATATCAATACCAAAATCACCCAATTACATGGAATATTTTTCGAAAATGTTTGTTACATTGCAAATAAAATGTGTCTTGAATTTTCTGGAAATGATCTATAAATACTCTTTATTCGGAAGGAATTTTCTTTAATCCTTTATAACTGGTAAACGTTTAGCGATAGACGAAAATGTATTGCACAAAAGTATAGATCTCTTTAAAACACACAATTTATTTGAAATAAATTTTTTGTGGCATAAGCCATTTATGATATACGTTATTAAAATTTAGAATTGTGCATTATTTGGTCATTCTCAAAGTCCTGTCAACATTCAGTTGTTTCTCTCGATTGCAATGAAACAACTTGAAATTTTAAGGCCAGGTATAGCCTACAGTTCTTAAAAATTTGACTACGCTATTTCCTTTGTAATTATAACGAAATGTGTAATGTAGCTTTTTCTGCAAAGTTTTATTTGGATTAAGACTTAGTATATAGAAAAATAAGCTTTAGCAAGAATAGTTTGTATATTTATTAATATACGATCGTGTGTGGAGAAAGTCATGTGAATGTATCGCATCAAGACCTTTTCAATGATACTGTCCTAAAGTACTTTCAATCAGGTGAAACCGCGGATATAAAACCGCTGTTTAAAACCATGACGATAATTATTATAGTATGCTAATAGTATTTAATCCACAGTTTGAAATGTGAAAATTATTAAACGAAAACTAGCGAATAATTCGGTGATCATTAAGAAGACAATTTGTGCCCACAAACCGTATATATTACAAACTTCTGTATTTATCCTGTTGTAAGATTTTGGCAATCTCTTACACTTTCGCAGTTATATAACGTGTAATGAGAATGGAGAGATGCAAACAGCATGTCTGCAAAGGTAACTATAATTACAACTTTTCATGCTAGTAACTCCAAAACATGTACTTAAAATGATATCAGATTATATTGCGTTCTGTGGGTTTGTGAAGGCCAAACAGATCTTGAACATAGAACATGTCAAAAGCATATTTTATATGCACAAAATGTTTAAGATTTCAGGTTCTGGTTTTAAAATACATATTGTAAACATATCTCTAATGCATTGAAACTCAATAAGTTACTAAAGGCAGATCATTCACTAGGCAAAATTCACAATATTCACAAAATATCAAATTTGTACAATAAAACATTATTTACAGTCCTACTTATTGATATAAAACACACACAAAAAGTGTATATTATAAGTTATGGTGCTAAAATACATACAGTAAACAAAAATTATAGTATATTGAAAACTTAGCACAGTTACTAAACATAAAATCACTTCACTTGCCTTTACAGCTTGTCAATGCGTTATGTTTACATCTTTACTTATATGCAAAGAGTGTTACGATATGCATTCACAGAATATCACATAAATACGATATACTAATGACGTTTCTTAATTGATGCTTAGTACAGGATCTTAGCATAATCACATAATTTGGCGTTTATAGCTTGCAGTACAAAGCATTTGTATATCCTTAATTAGTGCGTAAACATGATATTTATGCATCCATATATTATAATTATGTAGCATACCAGAAGTGATTTTTCTCAGGTTTAATTGTGATTTAAATATTCTTCTACAGAAGAAAATTATTACCACAGAGGTACTCTTATAGGGAAGTTTTAAAAACCTTCAATTTGCTCATTTTTTTCTTGAGATTACTGAGGAGAGCATTAAATATCTTAATTGTTTCATAGTAAACATTTTCTGGAAAAAAGAGTTTGTATTCATACGACGGGTGTTTCCCTTTTTCCCAGTAAAAGGATGCCTAGGATAGGAGAAGTTTCTTTTAAATCTTAACTTTTAAAGCATTGTCTTTGATGTGATGTAGATACTTATAAGACACTTCGGTTTTGAGATATGTCTTTTAAACGCAAACAATGCGGCATGCTTACGCTCGCAGACATTTTCACCTAAACTTCTTTTTGGACTCGGAGGACTCCGAAACGTAAATTTTCAGGGAAATCTTAATAGTAAAAATATGGGTAAACTATAGCATTTTATTCTTAGCAGAGCGGAAGGGAATATAAACCTTGAAGATACATTTATGTGCAGAAAAGAATGTAACAACATAATAAAAAATATAATTAATTTATGCAGCAGCCTTGTTTACAGATGAATTTAAAAAGATACCTAAAGAAAATGAATTTGTGAAACTTTCAAAACTGCAGTATTATAGTTTGAGGCTATTTTGTTGTATACGTTTTCAGTTAGAAATCGAAATTTTGATATAATGTATATTCAGATTGGTTATCTGCATAAATAAATGCGAAGTCGTCTTAAATTTCAGTGTTAGTTTACTTCCTTCCTTTATTGTTTGATATGTATACTAGGTCGGTGCATTAGCGCATTTCCTGTACTATAACAGATGTTGCGCAACAATGGAGGAGCGTTGTGTCTGGAACCGCGGCATACAAAAGAAAGCAACATCTTTAGTGGATGGTATAAAAGGACATCTTAAACCTGGCATATCACAGTTTCATCCGCACTTTGCCATCATGAAGATCTTGGTAAGCAATATATACCTTCCTATTTCAGAGTTTGTACTTACGATTACTGTAAGCCTTTGCGAACATTTTCGTAACAGTATTGTAATCCGTTCAAAGCAATTTGAATAACGTGACTTGTAAGTATACGGGAATATATAAGTTTTGTCATCTTTTTATATACATTTTATGATAGTTTGTCACTGTATGTAAGAAGTCTATCCTATACCCTATTTAGGGGACAAGTCAGTACAGCATTTCTGGAGAATAAAATATTAACAAATTTCATCAAATAAGGCTTTAGTGTTTTATTTTTTATATCTGACACTATTGTGTATTTTATATAGCAAAGAGACAATAAATAAATAAATAAATATAAAATAAATATCAAATTTTGATTAGCTTAGTGCTTAAACGCGTGGCGAGATAAACTTTAACACAGATATTCCTATATTACATGTGTTTAAATTTCTAGGACTCAAAAATTGTTTTCAGGCATGTTTCATGCTGCTGCCTATCGCAGTTTTCGCCGATGAGAAGGTTAAGAAAACTGAAAAGAGAGGACTCGAGGACTTGGGTTATGGTGGTTTTGGACACGGCGGGGATACCGGTGGCTTTGGACATGGAGGAAGCAGCTATGAGGCCTTTGGACATGGAGGAAGCAGTTATGAGGGCTTTGGACATGGAGGAAGCAGTTATGAGGGCTTTGGACATGGAGGAAGCAGTTACGGCAGCTTTGGACATGGAGGAAGTGATTATGGTGGAGAATCTCATCACGTGAAAGCCATCACCATAACCAAGGAAGTAAAAGTTCCTGTACCACATCCCTATCCCGTCCATGTAGAGAAGAAGGTACCATATCCTGTGAAGGTACCTGTTCCTGTACATGTGGAGAAGCCGTATCCTGTACATGTACCCAAACCCTATCCTGTGTACGTGGAGAAGAAAGTGCCATATCCTGTAGAGAAGGCTGTACCATATCCTGTGAAGGTACCAGTAAAGGTACCTGTACCAGTACCACATCCAGTTCCTGTCCCTAAACCTTATCCTGTAAAGGTACATGTTCCTAAACCTTATCCCGTGAAGGTGCCAGTCGTGGTGGAGAAGAAGGTTCCAGTGTACATCAAGGGACATGATGGAGGATACGACTTCGGTGCTCATTCCTTTGGAGGTCACAGTTTTGGAGGCTACGATTTTGGTCATGGTCACTGATGTGTGCATTTTTAATAAGAAATAAAATTTAGTTTTTATAGTTATTCCTGCGTTTTTATTACTACCTATTATTAATCTATTAAGATAACATGAAACCTTTACCAATTCCTTTTTTAAGGTATTGGTGCATGATATGGGATTTAAATTCCAATAGAATTACCATTTTAAAGCGCCAAATTGTTGGATGATGCTTTAGAATAAATAAACACTTAGAGGAATGTACTTGGGATACTGTATAATACTGTTATGCCACAATATGAGGGTATTATTTAGGGGCAAATAAAAAGCTCCATGATAGAACATGGTAAAAGAGGAGAATATTATAATTTTTTACGATTATTATAAAAACCGAAGAGAAAGGGGTAAAACATGGAAACGGGAGATAAACCAATAAAAGCTTGTACCACCGATATAATGCTGAAACTTAAAGTACGTTTACATTATTACTTTTCCTGCCGAAATCTGTACCAGTATTTCTTTCTCTTTCGCTTCATTTCGTCCTGTGTAGTAAATGTTTTAGAAAAAAATTAAGTAATATTGCTTTTTGGCATACTATAAAGCTAAACCGTTTATCAAAGATATATACAGAGAGTTAGCCATAATCCTTACAGGAAGGTATGACGTGTGCAACATATATCAAGTAAAGGACTATTAGGAGAGGACTGACTTAGAAATAAAACCATTATCATCAAAATATAGTAATAAAACATTTATATTTATTTTCAATGTTACGGCGATGTTAGAACCGAAGTTGGAATCGTATGGTCGCGATTCGTATGTTTGATCAGTGAAACGTGATCACTTAATATCACAGAACACCAAAGTATTAAAATTGCGACCCTAGTGTTAAAGATGGAAACACGAAGGCAATCGCAGCGTGAGTAGTGATCTGGGATGGAACCAAACTATGAAAAATCGCGCTCTCGGATGGCGACGTCGCTCTAGCTACTGCAGGTGTACTTTTCATACCTGCCTATCTGTCTGGATCAGCTAATGATATGTTCTAATGCTACATCGCTACCGACGGCGTACAAAGTAAATTACGTGAGCTTTAGTAATCGTGATTGCACTTTGGGTTACTCAAATTTCTTTTTAAAGCAATAGATTAAAGCCCACACAAAATAACTTGTTATTGTTATCTGTAGCAATACAATATTAGAACATAATTATGATGAGCTGAACACCTGGCAGCTAGGCTAGTATGAAAAACACAACTGTTTATTCCTGTGTAACTCTTTTTATTTAAATTATCCAATTCTCTGTACATACATTGGTTTTATATAATAATATTATTGGGATTAATAGTGGTTGCTTAATGTTTCTATGAAATAATACATAATGGTGACATTTAAATTTTTGAGGCTGAATAAGATCCAGTACCTTTCAATAATTTCTGCTGCATGCATCATGGTAAAATCTTTTGCACTTAGACTGCCTCCATGTTTTGTTTGCACTTGCAACCAACTAACAGTAGGATGTAGAATTTGACAGGACAATTGGAAGAATAACAGATGTTTGACCCTTATCTTATTCTACTCTCTAGATAGCTCAACACAATTTGACATATTTGTGTACCATGAATAACTTAATTCCATTTCCTACAAAGAAACTTCTGCATACATTATATGCATAGCGTAGCTATTGTTTGTCATTCACTAAATCGCCATTAGCAGTGTAATAAATGTCATTAGCAACAGTTTCACCACGCCATTTAACGCCATTAATGTCATTGTCACTCTCTGTGCTCTGACTTGAAGCACCATCACTGAACACAAATAGGCACAACTTAGTCCAACTTTCCATTGTATATATCCTAGAAATAAATAGAAACACATGTTTAAATTACCTTTAAAAGTAGGTTTCTGAAAAGAGAAATTGCTTGCATTAAGGAAAAATTTGTGGTTACAAACACCTTGTGATTATATTACATGCTATCCATTCTAAACCAGAATTATCTTGATGTAAACAAAGCATATGCTTCTGCTTGTCATGAAACCAAGCACTACACTTACGCCAATGTAAATATTTTCTTAATAAATGTATTGTATCATGAAATATGGAGTAGGAAAGGTATATAACTACACATTTTATAGCGGTTATCGTAAGAACTCATTGTTAAAGGTAATGGATATATGGTAACTATTAAGAGATTACAAAATATGGTTTTCTTAATTCTACCTGCTATTGCGCTAACACTCAAGAGTATCTATTTGTTAATTACCAACTGTATGGATGATCACTATTCTCTTGTCTATATGGGAAATGCAGCAATGAATTCACGGAGGTGCCGAGTACCAAATACTCTTTGCGTAATACAGGAAATATGATAAGAAATATGATAAGCGAACATCCATTCATAATACGCTAGCATTCATATGCTCAGCTCAGGTCAAATCTTGTGATTTTATCACTTAAGTATTTGGGTTGCCATGACAGAGGAAGAAGTGTGTAGTGCAAATTAGCTGTTCAAACACAAAGGTGGGAAACCGTTAAAAAGTGGCGAAAAAGAAATAATACTTACTGTATTCAAGTCACTACAACAAAAACACCTGACACTTGCAATAGTTGATATTACGACAATAACATCTGAGTTTACAGGCGTTTCAGCAAAAAGTGTAACCAAAGCACGCAGAGAATATGAACAGACATAATAGGGGACTAAAATGTGGGAAGTTGTTTTGTGTAAAAGTGTTGTGGATAAGCTTATCATTAACTTCGAGGATAGTTCTGATTCCAATATGGCAGCTGAGTCATCTTTGGAGGATTTGGATTAGGGTACTGCACCTTGCCTGAGGATTTCAATATAAGTAAAATTTTCATTTTCCACATGCTTATAAAATCAATTGTTACTTCAGGTTGCACCTTTTTATAGACTTAACAATATTCAACTGTAATTGATATGCAGCAAGCAACCATAAGGGGCATGGGTTGCAAACTATTTTCGCGCAGATAACACAAAGAGTTTGTTGATAGTGACAGGCACTCTAGATTGTAATGGAAAGTATGTCCATTATTGCTACTATACCTAGAGGAATTCTAACATGTCAGTAATTGTTAGTGTCTAGCAGTATTTTTATGCAACCAGCAGCTTAAGTAATGAGAGTACTTTGGGGTGAAGAGAGGCTAGGCCATTTCATGCTTACATTTAAAAAAACACATACAGTTTTATGTGCAAATATTGATATGAGTGAATTAACTAGTCGGCCAATGAAGTGAAACACACTACAAATACCTGAAGTGTAAAGAAACAGAAATTAAATGAGAAAATTGGAATTTTGTGCTCGTGTTTTGTTGATAAAGTGTTAAATGAGAAGGAAATAACACTATTATTTTAATACCACCACCGTTTGTATTACTTGGACAGTATACGCAAAGGATCCATGAATCTTTTCATTGAAGGTTGAATGAATTGGATCTTTTGAATGATGCTTCGATCTGTTATTTATAGTGAAATTTTAAACACTTTCCATTAAAAAAAACTATTGCTAACCTTCCGTGAATTCATAAAAGTAAGCCTATATATAAACAAACCTAACGCTAACATTCCGTGAATTCAGAAACCTAAGCTTATACAAAAAGAAGATCCAACATCCCATAGTACCCCGAATGCAATGCCTTGTATATGAAAAGCGTTTAAAATGATTAAAATGTGTTAAAATGTTCACTATAAATAACAGATCAAAGGGTCATTCAAAAGATCCAATTCATTGAAAAGATTCATGGAAACTTCACTGAATAGATCATGGATTATTTGCGTATACAGAATAGTATATAAAAGAGTATATAAAATGAGACAAAAATTCAGTGCCATGCCTGGGATTCAAACCACCAATCTTTGACTTGCCATACCATTGCTCTGCCATCTAAGACTTTCGGTACTCACAGCAAGTTATTTTCACAAGTATTCTACAAATGATTCATCATATATCGTGATTAACTTCACGTTTATCATGTGTGTTAACTTAAAACGCTTCAATACGTTTAAAAATATTACATGCACATTACTTCAAAACCTTTCGTTTTTGCACAAAAAACAACACATTATTTAAATGCCTATACATTTCTTATAATATCCTTTACTTAATTAAAATTGTACGATGTATCTTCTAAGGGAAGGATTTTGTATCATCAAAATTGTTACAAAGTTTAAATGGTATAAAACAGACACGAAAGATTGAAACCACTTTGGAATTTCAAAGCCACAGAACAGAAAACTGAAGCTGCTAATTTCAGTCAAAATAAACACTTCAGGTTTTTTTTGGGAAACAAATGCTTTTGAGCACTTGTACTAACAGATTACAAGGGCACTAATTGTCAAAAAAGCTACCAGAATTTCTATTTTCATACACCATCCCCAGTTAAAAAAAGATATTAGAGTGGCAGATAGATAGATAAAGATATCCAAAAGCAAGTGAATTACTGAAATATATGTGAATAATATCAAATATCTTTCTTCCTTCTGTATTAGAAAATTTCAGTTGGGCGCTGCCTTAAAAGAATTATAGTATCATTGACATGCTATCGTTGACAGTTAGTGTCCCCCCAGGGGCTCACCTTATGTGAGTACGGGTTTTGGCGTACCCGCGGGTTCCCGAGTCGCTCATCCCATCTGCATCGCTTCACCCCCGTCCGGTCGAGGTGGGTTCGTTCTCGTGACCGGGGGACTCAAGGTAGGCTCTCGTGCGTTCTGTGCATTTCATTCCATGACGCCCTCGCCATCGTTTCTTTTTCTCTCTTCTATTTATGCACATTTCGCACCACTTCCATTCATTTACACATCTCTTTTCCTTCTTCGCCGGCCTACCTTGAGTGCGAAACGCCCACACACTGTTAGTTTCTTTTAAACTTTTATTTTAATCCTCCGTGGACACAGCCTGACGGATACCCGCGCACCAGGTGCCCATCATGACGACCCCGGTACCCATTACCCGGGGTCGTCATGTAGGGTTTGTGTTCGTATCCGCTGTTCAACTGCAGTCTCGCGGGGGGGGGGCATTGCATGAGCTGCTGACTTCTGACGGCGATTGTGTGTGTCTAGCTATGTTCTGGGAGGTGTGAACCTGGGGTGAGGTAGGTATAGTGTGGTAGTTTATTTGTTAGTTTGTTAGCCCCACGTTTGGGAGCCAATTGGGGCGATATTATTATTGTTCCCCACGTTGTGGAAACAATATGTAGTGGTATTAATGTTTGTAGTTGAAAGATGCTACTATTTATCTGCCGCACGTATGAAAGACAGTTTGTCGCGGTCACTTCGTGTTATCTTTTGCTGAGCGCCTGTTATTGTATTTAATTTTGGGTTCACTGTCCTCCGGCTAGCTATGATTTCTCGGTCAAGCACTTATCTTGTACAGGTGTGTAAACGGAAAGGAGTTTTTATCCAAAGATAACACTGATAAAAGAATTTGTTTTACACTTTTATTGTCGTAACACATTATTCACTTTCACCTATTAATCTTGACACTCGCCAAACTGAAACTGTTATAATAACTTCTTTACTGCCCATTATTAATTCGCGTACTTCAACTTTTTGTGTAATTAACTTTACGACACGAGAGATTTTTCATACATTTGCTACGCGTAACCTGCAAATCGATAAACTGTGCGATGTTACCATGACTGCTTCTGTTGAACTCATCGATGTCTTATACACGAATGCTTCTGTTGGACTCAGCGACGTGTAACGCGTGGATGATTTTGTTGAACTGGGCAATACTTTTTTTCCGAGTGGAGGAGAAAATGACTTAATCACTTACCTCAGCCCCGATGGGAGTCGGGACTGAGAGTGTGGGACTCACCGAGGCGTCGGCATACCCACTAAAAACTCCTCCACCGGATTGAAAGGAAAGGTTTGCTGCGGTACCGCATAAAGCACCCGCGCAGTCCAAGTGATGGTTAAGCTGGGCCGCAGTGCGGTCGCCAGTGGAGTAAGGAGTTATTGCCGGGAGACAGACTTGACCGAGGCCCAATCTGCCCCCGCGGCGAATTCAAGGTGAGGATGAGAGAGGATTCCTGGTGGCAACGGTAAGGTTAGTGATGGTGACGTTGATACCTTCTGGTCGGCTGCGTGAAGTTGTCGAGCTTGTCCTCCATGGCGTAGAGTCGGGCGTAGACTTTCTCCAGCTGGGCCGGAAACTCGTTGATGGCTTGATGGTTGACATCAGCCAGTGTTTGGTAAGCTGAAAGTCCTTTGAGTTGTTCTGTAATGTGTTCTATGGCCTCTTCCAGAGCGGCTAAGCGGGCACCGACGTTCAGGAACTCAGCATGAAGATCCTGAATAGCTTCCCGCGTCACCGCCTCGGTTGAGTGTGTCGGTTAGGATTCTCTGGCGTCTGTTGATGTAGTGGATGGTGGCTGTGGTTGAAGTGGTGTCGTCTGTGCTGGTGTTGATTCTTCGGTGACTGGTGATGTACCCGATGTTAGCTGTGGTTGTTGTGGTGTCATCTGCGGTGGTGTGGAGGTGACAGGCGGTTTCGGCGCTGCCTTCCTGCGAGGATACAGGGGGCAGAGCGCCTGGCCGGTGAAGTGGGTCGTTCCTCCACAAGTTGTGCAGTAGCGGCGTCGGTGGCTGCACGACTGCTGCTGGCACGAAGCAGTGGTGCTGGAGGTGCCACTACTGTGGTTGTGCCGTGCAGGACGTCTCACAGTGCCCGTAGGCATGGCAGCGTCTGCAGGGAGCCTGGCGTTCTACTCGGCTAGCCTCAATACGTAAGCACCGCCCTAATAAGGGCAGGCCCGCCTTCAAGGCCGCTCCGTAGTCGCCAGGGTCTGCAAACTCCATCCTGACGAGCGAAGTTGGTCCCTGTGCTCCGATGATCCTGGTGGCCTTCAAGGCAGAAGGCCACTGCTGGTGAGCTGCGGTGGTGAGGAACCTGACTGGCAGGTCCCTCGGGACCCCTCTGATGACAGCACTGTACCTCCCATGAGGCACAGGCTGGCACTGCGGTGACTGGGTAGCGCCCAGAATCGGCAGCGTGGGTGCCGGTGATTGAGGCGGCGACTGCTGGCGCGGTCGCGGCGAAGCTGCGCTGGCGGGCGGGAGGGCGGCGAAGCTGCGGCCGAGGCGTAAGACGGCCCGGGCTGTAGCGACTGCGATGAGGTTCCCTCGGCAGAAGCCGTGGCAGAAGAGGAGGTTCGTGCCTTAGCAGGAGCGGCGACAGAGCGACCCTTCTTCCTCGCCATCTCGGAGCTGAGTCGGGCAATACTTGCCTCTGA
Source organism: Deroplatys truncata (assembly GCA_030765065.1). Taxonomy (NCBI): domain Eukaryota; kingdom Metazoa; phylum Arthropoda; class Insecta; order Mantodea; family Mantidae; genus Deroplatys; species Deroplatys truncata. The sequence continues at coordinate 89,505,733 of CM060980.1, forward strand.
CACGAATTTATACTCCTTCTCCCGATATGCCTAAAGATTATAACCGAGCTGCTATTGGTTAATAAAACGCGCCAACATTAGCGTCTATATTTATATCCAATGAAAATTACGAAAACATATCCTCTGGGGAAAATGTTCCAGCAAATTCTAAGAAAAACACGCCACCCTGACGTCACCTGCTCGTCTCTAATAATGATAAACAGCTCACCCCCTCGCTACATTATTGCACGCTATTATTGTCAGTTTCAGTAAGGCCGTATAAACCCACTTCTCAACAATGATTACAATCAACAAACATCTCAAATCAATGTCACACAACAATGCATATTCACACTACAATCACTCTGACATTTACATTTTTGTGATACAAATTACTGCGTCAATAGATAGGCCACTCACCCAAGCCGGGGTAACGCCCGGGAAGTCAGAGCCCGAGGTAGGAGACGGTTGCAATGGTGGAGGATTTCTTTCGCTATGGAGCACCCTTTCTCCATTAATAACAAGCGCCGAAAAGTCTTTGCAACAGAAGTAGCACCACCGACATCTGGTTGTTACTTAGTAATTAGCCGAACAGAGGAAGGCCAATCTTTTGGGAAGGTGAACCCTTTTGTTGTTCAAAAGGGGATTGATACTATTGCTGGTTCTGTTCAATTCTGCACTCGTCTTCGGAATGGTTCTTTGTTGGTTCAGAGCCAGTCCCAACAACAAAGCAAGGTCTTGTTACGGGCCACGCTTCTCCACGGTTATCCTATCCGTGTTGAGAAGCACCACACCTTGAATTCCTGTCGAGGCGTTGTCACCACTCACAGCCTCTACGGAATATCTGACGATGAACTGGTCGAATATCTTTCCGACCAAAAGGTTACTGCGGTTCATCGAGTGCAGGCTAAACGCGACGGAGTGTTGCTACCGACTCGTACCCTATTTCTCACGTTCGATGGCGTCGATCTGCCCATTAGTATTCGGCAGGGTACGAACGTATTGCGGTGAGGCCCTAATATTCCTAGACCTCTGCGTTGTTTTAAATGCCAACGTTTTGGGCATACGCAAGTCTCTTGTAAGAGTGCTGTATCCATCTGTGTCTCGTGTAGCCAGCCGTCACACGAAGGTACCTGTTCATCCGGACCCGTCTGCGTTAATTGTAAAGGGTCTCATTTGTCGACTGTCCGCGGTACTTGAACGAGAAGGCGATCCAGGAGATCCGGGTAAAGGAGAAACTCTCCTTCGCTGAAGCCCGGAGGTGTTACCATGCGCGCCAGCCTTCGCTCCTGCGTTCTGGTACATTTAGTTCTGTTGCTGCCTCGCCAGTACCCCGGAAGGATGCCGAAACACAGACCTGGACCATGGCCGCTTTGGCCGCCACTACCTTCCGGCCGTCCATTTCCGCCAGTTAGCAAACTATCTAAACCTGGTCCTAAGGTTATGAAGTCGCAAGGCACTGACAAGAAACCGAAACAGAAGCTACGCAAGGAAGATTTTTGAAAGACCCTCCGCGTGCGCGCGGTAAGAAAAGTTCACCTTATGCTCCTCGAAGGTCGCAGTCCCAGGATGCTCCTGGGACAAGCCACGCCCAGCGGCCACCTTCACCCATTGCCACCCAGAACCGATTCACGGCGCTTGAATCGGTTTCTGGCACCGAGCGCGTGGGCCCTCCCTTCGAGGAGCCTATGTAGTCTGAACAACTCCATACCAAAAGCTCGAGCCCCAAGGTTAAGCACAAAGTTATTTTGAGCCGCCCTTCTAAGTAAGAAGTTTATCCACTCCGCCACAGTCCGTGCAGTATGAACAGGTGCTCATCGTGTTTAAAGATGAAATCGCCATCCTCGAATTGCTCTTCAACAGTGGGAAGCAAGAAGGTGCTTAAAATATCAATGTAGGTCTGCACTGTGATCGTGCCAGCAAAACAATAAGGGGTGCAAGTCGCCTCCAGGAAAAACACGACCACACCATAACACCACCACCTCCAAATTTCACTCTTGGCACTACACACGCTGGCAGATGACGTCCACCGTGCATTCGCCATACCCACACCCTGCCATCGGATCGCCACATTGTGCACCGTGATTCGTCACTCCACGCAACGTTTTGCCACTGTTTAATCGTGTAATGTTGACGCTCCTTACACCAAGCGAGGCGTCGTTTGGCATTTTCCTGCGTGATGTGTGGCTTATGAGCAGCCGCTCGACCATGGAATCCAAGGTTTCTCACCTCACGCCTAACTGCCATGGTACTTGGAGCGGATCCTGATGAGGTTTGGAATTCCTGTGTGATGATCTGGATAGATGTCCTATTACTGTTTACGACCCTCTTCAAATGTCGGCGGTCTCTGTCAGTCAACAGACGAAGTCGGCCTGTACGCTTTTGTGCTGAACATGTCACTTCTCGTTTACACTTCACTATCACATCAGAAACCGTGGACCTAGGAATGTTTAGGAGTGCGGAAATCTCGCGTACAGACTTCTGAAACAAGTGACACACAATCACCTGACCACGTTCGAAGTCCGCGGATTCCACGGAGCGTTCTATTCTGCTGTTTCATGATGTCTAATGATTAGTGAGGTCGCGGATAATCAGTACCAGGCAGTAGGTGGCAGCACAATGCATCTAAGATGAAAATCGCATGTTTGTGGGAGTGTCCGGATACTTTGGATCACATAGATCACCTTCAGATTTTAAGTCGCCATTCGCGACTCGAACCACAACGCTGGAAAGAATGTAAATCGTATGCATATTCCACTCTACCTGGACGACTCAATGTATCTGAGAATTAATTCGTTATAAGAATGTTGTAACACGCAATAACCTATCAAAGTTTTCTGCTTATTCTACGAATTTCACTGAAGTTAATAGAAAATACCGATATTAAAAAATATACATTTCCATCAGAAATAACTCAAATGTATAATTACCGTCTCTGCTTTGTTTCTGGTGGAAAAAAACGTAGGACAAAAACTTTCAGCTAGAAAAATCCAAGATGGTCGCTTTCTTCTTGCCTGCCATTTAGTTCGTTACGTACTTCAAAACTTGAAACAGCCAATCAGAAATATCGCCTTTCCTGCAAAAGTACAACTAGTGACAATCGTTCATGTGGGGAGTTAGTTCCCCGTGTTTCCAGGTTTCCAATCCAACCTTCACCCCTGTGTTTAATATTATTTACTCTTTTACTGTCATCGGGTGTGGAAAATTAGAATGTCGTGCAATATTGTAAGGATGCAATAAGCAAAATTACAGGTTATGATTTTCTTTACGGCAGCAAACGTTTAAAAACACAATTATTGTTTATTACACAAATATCAAAGCTTAAGAAACTGGAAGGATTTGTACAATGTTTTTTCAGTGTAGATGACGAAGTAGCGGGGGTATTGTTTATGAACTTATATACAATTTAGAAATTATGTTCTTAATTCTAATATCAATTCTAATAATATACCGACATATTAAAACAAGAGGAGCATGAAAGCAAGAGGTGCAAAGATATTTTAATAGTTCGAATGAAACAGGATAGTGAATACTTGAAAAGTTTTCAAACGTGAGTAGACATTAGGTCACTTTTGTAGCCATGAGTGAAATATTGGATGTTAAATGCTTGTAAATAACAAAATTTAATAGAATTGTTTCTATGATAAGTCATATTCTGATATAATGTTCCATTATATTCCATAATATTGGGAAAATATGTAGGGTATTATTTTGTTCATTCTTCAATAAACATAATGCATTACTCACCAAATTCCATGGCATTCACTTCCCTCACTCTTTATTATTAGATACGCCAAACAAAAGTATAATACGTTTTTGTTGCTTCGTCGCCGTCCCTTTATCACCTTGTTTATTGGACCAAAATGGAAAATTAGTAACACATCTTTTTAGCTTTCTAATTTTTAGAAAAACCGAAATTCAGAGCAAGAGATTTTTAGGAATCATTTTAACCCAAAAGATCGTTCAAACAGTACTAAATAAACCGTATTAAAATAGTTCACCAATTTCACAACATTGAAATACCAATCAAATGCAGTATGTTTTAGAGGCTTAGATAAGGGTTATATGACTATTCACTCCATTCTGTACAGTGCATTCCCCCACAGTAAGAGATGCAATACAAGCATTAAATACTCAGCTGCATGCAGTTGGTAGCTTTAGTATTTTCTCCTCAAAATTATAAAACACCTCTTGCTTCTATGCATATTGTACAGCCGTTCATGACATAAATTTAATGCAACGTAGCTAGTGGTGAAATAAATCGCAAAGTTTGAAAACGGTGTTGTTTGTAAAGTTGGATTGCATTTCAAACATCAGCAACGAAAGAGGACAAAAACAACTATTATCAGAGTCTATTAATTGTGTGAGATTGCGGGGTTCTATCATTTATATCTAATGGTGAATACGTTTTACGAACCAGATCTCAACACGTGATGTGATGTATAGCTAGTCTCAAACTTGAAATACAGTATGTGGGGAAAATGGGATCTCTGTCACCATCTAACGCAGTATGTCGCCATTAGCTGCGTCCTTTTCTACTCCCGCGCTGTCACCAAGTTGCTATTAAATAACATTCTGTAATGATTTATTATAAACTTCAGCTTTGAACACATTATACAATGCAGAATATTTTCTCTATCAGATTATACTATTCGTATTCTTTTTAGAGCCTTTAAAGATATTTGTGTTTGCATATTTCCAAACAAGGCTAATTCATCAGTAAAAGTTTGATGTTTGTAATTTCTTTGCTTATAATGCAGTAAGTAATGAGTTAGAGGGTAGGACACAGCAATATTTGTCTTAGCTAGAGTAAATTAGTGTGCTGATATCTGCCCAGTTTGAATTTTCTACCTGTAATAAGCTGAGCGTTACATTCTTTAAGCTAGATATTTTCGGGAAATTCTGTACCTATGCAGTATAAAGGTCAGCCAGCGAGAAACTTTGTTGCCATTGGGTTTACCCAGGGATAAAGCAAGAGAAAATGTTGAGGAGGATTGGAGACAGTTTTTTTAAACAAGCCGGAATCCTGTAACTTCTTGTATTCATTGTGTATGACAAACAAGTCATCCATTCAGTTAGTAGGCCAGGTGCGACGTAGAAGTCAGTAAAGATAAACGACATTTGTAAGGAAGTAGGTACGTTTATAGTGGGAAGTTTCATGAAGGTTATTTAACATTTTACAGCACTATTTGTGGTTATGGAGGGAAAAGCTAGGAAGAGAAGGAATGTTGGTAAACTAAGAAGGGTAATGATGAAGGTGTTAGATTATTAATTCAAGTAAAATGAGTGTTAACGTAAGGCAGAAAAAGAAATAGCTATGGCTACCTGGGTGTTTGGAAATGGTAGTGTATAGAATAAAAATGAACGATTGAAAGAACCTCTAAGGAACTGCGAAATGAATGAAAAAGTTGGGGTAAACGAAAACACGTTAGAGTAACGCAATATAATGGAATAGTTCAAAACGTAATGGGGCCAATCGTTCAATTCTTTTCTGTTTGAAAACGTAGCACGCACAATGAATGTGATATTATCAAGGGCAAAGTTAACCATAGATCTTGCCATTTTATAACTCCATATTTCTTATATTTATATTAATATATACGGCTAAATCACCTAAAACTTGCACTGCAAATATTTTGGAAATGGAAAGTGCTATTGGTGTGCAGTTTTTACAGCATTGAATGGTAGTTAGGGGCTCGTACATTTAGCATTTAAACAGATTTTAATAATACTGAGAAAGTGTATTTATTGAGCAATCATACAATTTTTAAATGCAACAATGCCTAATTACTTCAACAGAATAAAGGTAGGGTAATTTATAATGTCAATTGTCTTTGCTGCAGGATTCCAATGCAAGCGGTTTACGAGAAATCGTATTTTGAAAAGTTTCCACCCCAACAGTGGTTTGTCGCATTCTACCTGCTTAGTTGCTAGGTACGATGTTGTTATGTTTGTTTGCATTGTGTTTTCTGTTCATTGATTGCATTGCAACTTTCTGGTCAGTTTGTGACAGTTCAAGCAGTAAGTCGTGAGTGGAAGATGGGGTTTACTAATGCAGAAAAAACCGACATGCTCATGGTGTATGGAGAGTGTAGGATGAATGCAGTTCGTTCCTGTACGGTGTATGTCGAAACGTATCCCAATAACGTCAACCATTTCGGCATTTATTTATCAACCTCTTCAACTAATTACGTGAAAGTGCTCTGTAACATCTAGAAAACGTAACAGAACCAAACAAGTGACTGGAGAAGAGGTAGAAACTAATGTTTTGACTGCTGTTGCAGTAGATCAGCAAATTAGTACCCGCACAATCACGCGTGGAAGTGTACTGCGCAATCTCCATCGACATAGGTTCCATCCCTATCACATCTCTCTCCATCAAGAGCTGCATTGAAACGATTTTGAGAATCGTGTTAACTTTTGTACATGGGCATTAAGACATGATACTCCATATTTATCATGTATCTTGTTTAGTGATAAGGCAACATTTACTAATCATGGCCAGGTGAACCGCAGAAACATGCACTATTGGTCTGTTGACAATCCCCATTGGCTTCGTCAGGTGGAACGTCAGCGTCCATGCGGTTTAAACGTGTGGTATGGGAACCATCAGCTCATACCCCCTTTGTTCATAGAAGGAACAATAAACTCGCACAAGTATCGCAGCCTCATGTCACCCTCTGCCAGAGAAGCTAGAACATGTTCCTTTGCAGCATAGGAGGAACCCGTGGTACCAACATGATGGCTATCCAGCCAATAGTGCACAAAGTACTACAGCTTATCTTTAACAGATTGGACGAAGAGAACCTGTACCTTGGCCGGCCCGTTCACCGGATCTGACTCCTTTAGTCCTTTTCCTGTGGGGAAGGCTGAAAGACACTGTCTACAAGGATGTACCAACTACACCAGACGATATGAAACGACGTATTACTGCTGCCTGATGTGAAATTACCGCTGAAATGCTAGAACGTTTGCAGCAGTCTTTCATAGTAGACCGGAAGCGTGTATTGAAGCTGACGATGGTCATTTTGAACGCAACCGTTGAAGGGATATGTTCTCTTTACTTGTAAGAATTCACAAATGTATTGTAATTCTCTTTTGTTTTTCTTTAGTTTGTGCTACCACAGGTTGTACACGTTGCGGTGCGTAAAAGCTTTAAAATAAGATTTCTCGTAAACCACTTGCATTAGAATCTTGCAACAAACGCCACTGACATTCTAATTTATCCTACATTTATTCTGTTGATTTAACTAGGCATTGTTCCAATTAAAAATTGTATGTTTGCTAAAAAAACACACTTTCTCAGTATTATTAAAATCTGTTGATAGGCTAAATGTACGTGCCCCTGTCTACCAATCAATGCTGTGAAAACTGCACATCAATAGCACTTTCCATTTCCGAAATATTTGAGGTGCAAGTTTTAGGTGCTTCACCCTATATATAAATAATGTTCATGAATTTCTTCGCAAGACCAGTTTTCCAAACGTGTCGCATTTGGGTTTACCTGCAAGTAGCGCTGTAGGTGGCGGGTGGCTGAAACTACCAACCTTGTGTGTTATAGTTACCGCACACTACTAATTTCTCTATAACGGACGAGACCCCAGGAATATCGGCCTTGTAACCTTAGTTTCCGATCACCCTTTGTATCAAGGATAACGTAAAGCTTGTGGTGAGAACGCATTACCGTATAGGAAAGTTGTACGATGGTTCAAAGCGTTTCTTGCGGGTCGGAATGAGACTGCTGTGGCGTCCACTCCTAAACTTCAAATTGACATTGTCAGTGGTCTCCTTTCCATAGAGCTTCGATGGACTGTCCGGGAATTATCCGTAGAAGTTGGTCCGGTCATTAAATGGTGTGGCACATGCTGAAGAAGTGTCTTAAGGTGAGGAAGAATGCAACTGCTAGTTTCCAAACGGACTCCCCGACCTACGGAACTGACAGCTGAATGAACTTGCACCTTGACAAATACCGCAATGACGGTGACGCATTTCTGCAACGTATTGTCGCCAAATGAGACGTGGGTGCGAGCCTAGGAGCCTGAATGAAAGCGTCAACCAAATGAATGGCGTCATGTCCTCAGAAATCTCGACAGGAACTCAGTTGCGTGAGGATTATGCTGATTGCAGTATACGTCTATGAGGGTGTCATTCATACGCATGCTGCGCTTAAAGAAGAAGTTGTCAATGCAGACTTCTATTGCCGATTTCTACAGCAGCATCTCCGTGCTGCTATGCGGTGCAAACTTGCATGTTTGTTGCGGGGCAGTCTCCCTATCGTGTTGCATGACAACCCTGGTTGTCATGCCTTATAATGTAACTAATCTCGTGGCGACGGTGTTACTGGAAGTTCTTGCAACATTCTCCGTACTCATGTTATGATTTCTTGTAACTTATATCTTCTATCTGTTTCCTAGGGTGAAAGAATCCCTCCGTGGCATGCGATTTCGTGATGTAGCATCTGCGTTTCGAGCATTAGGGCGCTCCGTTCTGTCATCAACAGCCAGCACATTGCCAACGGCGTCCTAAACTTTGCCGGTGATTATATTGAAGGAATATAATGCAGTTGCACTTATCAGTTCATTATGTTTTCTATACATGTCGGCGTTACTTTTTTTACAGCCATCGTGTATTTTTGTGTGTATGTTTTAGTCTATCTCTTATGGTTTAGCCTAATAGACATAAAGCATACAAAATTTCTTCAATTGAAGAGCATTTCAGGGGATATTCCCAGAAAATTTAAGATGTACATTTTATTTGCTATATAATCAATATATTAAACATATACTACTATAATAAAAATTCTATACCCTTTATGATAAAGTAAGAAATAATTAGGTGCTTTTCATGTGAAGGATAGTAAGGTGTTGGCGGATTTTCTTGAAAATCTTCGTGTCGCATCTTTGGATGGTATTGAATCTAAATACCAAGTTTGGTATTCATCAGAGTTTTCGTTTCTAAGTATGTCGCTCTCTCTCTCTCTCTCTCACATACACACACACACACACGCACAAATACGAAAATTTTTCTAAAAACACTTATTTGAATTCAGGGGTTCTCAAAACATGTATTTTTCTGAAATCTCTATATTGAAGTTTTGGTTGGAATGAAAGAACTTTTCTACCCAATATGTATACGTGGTAGAGAAACCTTTAGTAAATCCAAAGTAGAACTAATGTTTCACTTGAAGGTTATTTTAACATCTAAAATTTAATTTGACTACCTTCAATACTTTCCGAGAATGCTGGCCATTTGTGCCTACCAAAAATCACTCATAGAAAAAGATTTTAAAGCAAAAAGTGAAAAACAAATTGTATATATTTGCAAAAACAAAACCATTCGGCTTGAGCACACTTTACCATACTTAACAGCAGTAGCAATTTTTAGAGCATAACTTTTTCTAAATAGTGGGCTTGAGTTTACCATTGTGTTCCAAGAAATGTTGGAGATGTAAATTCCTTCTGTGAAATGGTGAGGAATGCATAGTATCAAATGGCAGTTGTAGTAGAAGTGTATTTAAAATATAAGTGTCTGAAATGTTAAAATTATATCAAATTAAAGTGAAAATTTCACTTAATAGGACCGCAAAAAATAAAAAAAATAAGATTTTTTGTTTTCAATTTTCGATATTTTGTCTTCCTTAGACCTGGAATTAACAATATTGCACATTAAGAGCCAGTATTTACAACAGTATACCATAATTACCATCAAATCATGCACTTACATTTTGAGTGAAAAAGCCTAACCTCCAACTATTTAATTACAGAATTTTTACTACAGGGGATTAGTCATCTCTTGGATATAACGAGCAGCACTCAGCCTAGTAATGCAGCAGTGTTGCATTCTCAGATAGGGGTGAGTTGTCTAGAAAGGGCTTTCCTTGCCTTAAACTGCAAATGTTATGGGATAAATTTCAACTCATTGAACCCGGAATCATTTGAGTACTTCACTCGTTATGTGAGGGAGTTTAAGTTATCTACTGTGACCTACAATAGACGCACGACTTCCTTTGCTCGTTAAAATAGCTATAGGATTTCATAGTTGTGCAAATTTTCATAAATTTTATTACTTTCTCCACCATGTACACAGAGGTAGAGAAGAACTTTGATGCCAAGATGTCGCATTTTGAGATCCCTGAATCCAAAAAAAGGGTTTAAAAAAAGTCCAAAGTGTGTTTGTGTGTGCGTGAATAGCATAACTCAAAAACGAAAAGTCTCTAAACACCAAACTTAGTATTTCAGTTAAGTATTTTCCAAAGATGAGAAAAATGAATGTTCAAGAGAATTCCCCACACAAAAAAGATATTTACATGGAACATTTTTTCGAAAACGTTTATTTTCCAAAAAGTGGCGTTAACAATTTTGATTAAAATACCACTTATTAAAATATTTGCAATACAAATAAAATGAATGTCTTGAATTCTCTGGGTATAACCTATGAAGTCCTTTTATTTAAACTTTCATAACTGGTAAAGCTTAAGCGATAGACAAAAATGTACTACACCAAAAACAACCGCTAGGTGGCTTCTGAGTCTAGGCACTGTGTTTGTGAGCTCCCGTATTTTTACTTATATTTTCTTAAAACTTTCATCTCTCAGTAGTTAAAGCTTTTAGGAGTGTAGTCGAGTTTAAATTGCAGCTGCTTTCACATAAGAATATATTTTTATTATACATTGTAGTGTAAAAAAAAACAAATAATACCATGTGTTAATATCAGCTGTTTACGTCCGCCATATTGAATTGATCTGTTTGTGTTTGTATAGCCTATTTTTTCGTGTTTTCTGTCTTTGGACGATTAGTGACTTGTGTTTGTGCTTAATTAGGAAATTACTTAGTGCATTACTAGTGGTTTAAAAGGTGAAATTAGTGCTTGGTGTATTACCAGTAGTTTAAGAAGTGAAATAAGTGTTTTGGTGCGTTACTAGTGGTTTAAGTAAGGTAGACGTGTGTTAGATTATCTTTTTGTAATTGTATGTGATTTCTGTGCGTGTGTGTGTGTGTTGTAGAGTAACTTATTAAGATATAAAGCTGTAGGTGTATTATAAATTGGTATAACTGTAGTAAACATTGTAGTCGTAACATAAGTGCTTGCAGATTGTACTAATCTTCTGACGGTGTTAGTTTAGCTTTATTGTGTCTGTCAGTGCAGTGTGCTAATAATGAGTGGTAAATCTTGTGATCTTAGTGGTAATTGTGGTGCTTGTCGCCGGAAGGTTAGCCAGGGTGTTTTCTGTGCAGGATGTAAGTTTTGGTTTCACTGGGCGTGTGCGAACATTGTTAGTGAGAATGTGAGTAATTGTGCGGAGTGGTTTTGTGAACTTTGTAAGTATAAGGCACTGGTCAGAAAGCACTAGGAAACCATTTCCAACCTGAGAAAAGAACTAGAATTTTTCAAAAAAGAAACTAGAAGCACTGTTTCGGCTTCAAATACTTTGGCTAATAACTTTCAGGACTTCAGGATGGTTTCTAAGAAGAATCTCAGGAGGAAAAGGCGTTTCTCTGCAGATGATCAACATCTTGTCCAACTGAGCAACAGATTCAGTGTTCTTGAAACGCTGAATGTTGATCAGGCCACAAATCCCCAAGAGCAGGTCTTAGATGAATCTGTAAATCACACAAAAAGCAAGGTCTTGTTGCTTGGGAGTAGTCATGGGAGGGGCATAGCATCCCTGCTCAAACGGGACTTGGGGTGTGATTATGATGTAGTAGGCATAGTTAAACCCAGTGCTGCGCTCTCTGATGTCACTGGAGACCTGGTAAAGCTAACTGCAGGTTTTACCAAGAGGGATCATGTAGTGATAGTGGGTGGGCCAGGGAATAGCCTGGATAGAAATAGTAGTTATATTATTGAAAAGGATCTGTGCGACATCAGTGAGACCAGCAGCCATACTAATGTGAAGGTAGTGGGTCTTTTACATAGCCATGACAAGCCTCAGCTTCATTGGAGGGTGAGGGATATGAATCTGAGACTTGAGCGTGCCTTGTTAAGTCCTGCTGCATCTCACATGTGTATGATAGATGTCGACGGTATAGGCAGGAATGGTTATACCTATCATGGCCTACACCTAAATTCTAGAGGCAAAGAGAAGCTTTCTCTTCTTATTGCTGACAGAATTAAGGGTAAAATTCCTGTTGTCACTAGTAGGAGGTCTTTTTTAGGTTAAGTATGTCCCATAGTCAACATAATCATCGACACTTAAAGCAAATTGAGATAACCATCCCAAATACGTCTGTATCCACAAGTAACTATAGAAATAATGCTTCTGACATCAATAGTAATAATGATAATAATAAAAATAAAAACTGCCTGTCTGTATTTCATCAGAATATAAGAGGCTTAAGAAACAAAGTAGATGAACTTACTATTAGTCTTAATACTGAAAACTCACTGCCACACATTTTGTGTTTATCCGAACACCACTTGACACAACAGGAATTTCAGCCAATTTTACTGCATGGGTACTCTTTAGCAGCAGAGTTTTCAAGAAAAATCTTACATAAAGGTGGGGTTTGTATATATGTCAGAAATGATGTGACTTATAAAGTTTTGGATTTATCCAAGTTTTGTAGTGAACAAAACCTTGCACTCTGTGCAGTTCAGCTAAATGAAGGTAAATTGAATTTAACTATAGTAGCCCTTTATCGGTCTCCCTAGGCAATTTTGAAATATTCAGAAAGCAACTTGAACATCTTCTAAAATTTTTATTCAAACCAAAAAGAGAATTAATCATATGTGGTGATATAAATGTTGATTATTTGAAACCTAGTCCTCAAAGGGAACAACTCAGCACTTTACTTACAACATACCACATGACACATACAGTAAACTTTCCAACAAGAATCCAAAGCAGCTCCTCTACAGCTATAGATAATATATTTGTAAACTCAGATAGCATTAATTTTTGCAATGTCTCATCAAAATCTAATGGCCTGTCGGATCACGATGCACAAGTTCTACACATTAAAAAGTTAAATTTAAAATCCAAACCTAAATATACTTATCAGAAATCTAGGGAAATAAATGAAAATACTCTGAGTGAGTTTAGCAAAATACTTGAACTTGAGTCATGGAATCAAACTTACCAAACGAATGGAACCAATAATAAATATAACATCTTTCTTCAGTGTTTCAAAACCCACTTTGAAGCTTGCTTCCCGGTCAAGTTAAACAAAATATCTAACTTCAAAAGAGAGAACGCCTGGATCACTTTAGGAATTAGGACCTCATGTAGACGTAAAAGAGAATTATATGAGCAAGTAAGAATTAGTAATAATATAGATTTAAAACACTACTTCAAAAAATATTGTAAGCTTCTAAAGAAGGTAATAAAAGCGGCTAGAATATTGCATTACAATAAACAGATTCAACTCTCTGACAATAAAATAAAAACTACTTGGAATATAATAAAAAGAGAAGCCGGTAAATCCTCATTACAAAATGACTTAATAACACTAAACATTGATAATCAAGAAATTAGTAAACCTCATGAAGTTGCAGAAATATTTAACAAATTCTTTTTGGATGTAACAAACAAAATAAGTATTAATTTTGGAAGTAAAGAGGCAACTTTGGAATTTCTAAGATCAAATTTCACTAATGAAGTGCCTGAATTTAAAGTTAGCCTGACAACGCCTTCTGAAATAAACAAAATTATTAACTCTTTCAAAACAAAAAACTCTTCTGGTTATGATGAAATAACAATAAAAGTCTTAAAATCATGCTCATCTCAAATTTCCACTCCCCTTAGTTATTTGTGCAATGAGTCACTAAGGTCAGGAATTTTCCCTGACAGAATGAAATTTTCCATTGTTAAACCACTTTTCAAAAAAGGCAAACGCAATAATGTTTCAAATTATAGACCAATATCTCTCTTGCCAATTTTCTCAAAGGTTCTTGAAAAGGTGATGTTTAATAGACTTTATAAATACCTTGAATGTAACAACATACTTGTCAGGGATCAGTTCGGGTTCAGAAAAGGAATGTGGACCAATAATGCAACTTATAAACTTACTCATGAAGTGTTAACTGCATTAAACAAAAAAATGCATGTAGGTGGGATTTTTTGTGACTTAGCAAAGGCATTTGACTGTGTTAATCATGATATTCTAATAGCAAAATTGAAATTCTATGGACTAAAAAATGAAACTCTAAGTTGGTTTGTATCATATCTAAATGAAAGAAAACAAAGTGTTGAAGTTGTCAATGATATTGAATTTGGAAAACAGACATCAAAATGGAAAACAGTAACACATGGAGTGCCCCAAGGTTCAGTCCTAGGACCTTTATTATTTTTGATCTATATAAATGACCTATCACTTTATAAAGGATATTGCAAGTATAATTCTGTTTGCTGATGACACGAGTGTTCTGGTGACTAGTAAAAACTTGAATGAGTGTGTAATTAAATTGAATTATGTTTTGAACTGTATGTCACACTGGTTTAAAGCTAACAAATTATCTGTAAATTTAGACAAAACAAAAGTTGTTAAATTTATAACCCATCGATCACTACACACTCCAATAGAAATTGGGATTAATGACATGTCACTAGAACAAATAGACAACATTAAATTTCTGGGCCTCCAAGTAGACAGATATTTAGATTGGAAAGTTCACATTAGGTATATCATACCCAAACTCAGTTCTGCATGTTATGCTATCCGAGCATTGGTAAATGTCAGTTCTATAGATACACTTAAATTAGTATACTATGCATATTTTAACTCTATCATTGAATATGGAATACTATTTTGGGGAAATTCGGTAGAAAGTCAACGAATATTCCTCATGCAAAAGAAGGTTATAAGAATCATTTCCAGCTCTCATAGCAGACACTCTTGCAAACATCTTTTTAGAAGACTAAAGTTATTAACCCTACCTTGCATGTATATATTTTCAATCTTAAAATTCTATGTATGCAATCGAACCACATTTATTACAAACATGGAAATTCATGAGATAAACACTAGACAAAAGGGTAACATCCATCGTCCCAGTACAAAGCTTTCTTGCTTCCAGAAAGGTGTATATTATGAGACCATAAAAATATTTAATACTCTACCTAATGATCTTAAGAGAAAAGTTGACAACTTCAATGTCTTTAAAACTGCTGTTAAAGAGTACCTATGCTCAAAAGCATATTATTCTGTACAAGATTATCTTAATGACAAATTATCCTACTGATAATACTTATATAGCTCTGTAAGTAGCATTAGTAAATATTAATGACAATTGCCAGTCATATTTGAAATCTGCTCTAGAATTAATGAAGCTATTTAAATGTATGTATATTAAGAACTGACAGTAAATGCTATGCATTACACATCAAATAGAACAAAATGATCAGACTAACAAAGGTAAAATCCTAGTGAATGTTAAAATAACTGTTCTTGCCTATACGTATGTTAACCTTATAACAGTAAGGAGGTATACAACTCTGTAATAAATTACACTTGATTTGTTTCATTTTGTATATAATACGTCCTTATTTTATTTTAAATGTTCTGTATACTATGTAATATTTATGTATATATGTAACTTTATTGTACATTTCCTTAACACGCATATAGTATTTGTATTTTATTTCAAATGTTCCATGTTTATATATAATTTTTGTACATTTCCTTGACTTGTTCTATGTTCACAAGTCTTTATGGCTGCTAGTGAACTCACAGAATACAATCTAATCTAATCATACATCACTTTAAAACACATTTTATTTCAAATAAGGTTTTTTTGTGGCATAAGCCTTTGATATCCGTTATTAATATTTGGAATTGTTCATTACTTGGTCCTTCTCTTAAATTCCTGTCAACAGTCGGTTGTTTCTCGCGATTGCATGGAAACAATTTGAAATTTTAAGGCCAGCGTATAGCTTCTAGTTCTTAAAAATTGGATTATTGCTGTTTCTTGTGTATGTTTAACGCAATGTATAATGCGGCTATTTCTGGTTTTATTTGTATTAAAACGTAGTATATAGAAAAATAAGCTTTAGCAAGAATAGTTTGTATATTCACCAATATACGATAGTGCGGAGAAATCATGTGAATGTATCACTTCATGAATTTTTTTCTATGATAATCCCTAAAGTACTTTCAGTCAGGTTGAACCACGGAAATATCAAACAGCTGTTTTAAAACTAACCAATAATTCGGTGATCATTAAGAACACAATTTGCTATCTATAAAGGATATATATTACAAACATCTGTATTTATCCTGTTGCAATATTTTGGCTATCTCTTACACTTTCGCAGTTATATGACGTGTAATGAGAATCAAGAGATGCAAACAGCATATTTGCAAATACAACTATACCTACACCTTTACATGCTAGTAACTCCGAAACATGTACTTAAAATTAGATTTAGATTGCGTTCTGTGGGTTTGTGAAGGCCAAAGAGACTTTGAATATTATATACGCAAAATATTTCAGCTTTCAGGTTATGGTTTTAAAATACATTTTTAAACTCAATAAGCAATAAAAGCAGATCACTTCACTTGGCTTCGCAATATTCGCAAAATATCAAATATGTACAATAAACCATTATCTACAGTCCTACTTTTTGCATATAAAATGCATAAAAAGTGTACATTATAGGTTATGGTGCTAAAATACATACAGTAAACTTAAAATTTCTAGTACATTGAAAGCTTAGCACAGTTACTAAGCATAAGATCACATCACCTGGCTTTTACAACTTGTCACTGCATAATGTTTAAATCTTTACTTATAAGGAAAGAGTGCCCAAATTTAGTGTTAAGATATGCTATCACAAAATATCAGATATATACAATAACATATTAATGGCATTTCCTAATTCATACTTAGTACAGAACCTTAAGATAATCACATAATTTGGCTTTTATAGCTTGCTGTACGAGGCATTTGAACATCCTTAATTAGTACGTAATCGTGATTTTTATGCCTTCATGTATTATTCATTATGTAGCATACCAGAAGGTAGCAGGTTTAATTGTGATTTAAATATTCTTCTACAGAAGAAAATGATTTACTACAGAGCTACTCTTTTAGGGAAGCTTTAAAAATTTTAACAAAATTTAATAGAATTGTGTCTATGATAAGTCATATTCTGATATAATGTTCTATTATATTCCCTAATATGGGAAAAGCAGGTAGGTATTATGTTGTTCATTCTTCAATGAACTTAATGTTTTCACTCACCAAATTCCACGGCATTCACTTCATTCGCTCCTTAGTTATTAGATATGCACAAACAAAATGAAAATCGTTGTTTGTTGCTTCGTCGCTGTCGCTTTCTCAAACTGTTTGCTGGACCAAAATGGAAAATTAGTAACACCTTTTTTTAGCTTTCTTATTTTTAGAAAAACCGAAATTCAGAAAGAATTTCTCAGGAATCATTTTAACCTAAAGTTCGTTCAAACAGTACTAAATAAACCCCTATTAAAATAGTTCACCAATTTCACAACATTGAAATACCAATTAAATGCAGTATGCTTTAGTGGCTTAGATAAGGGTCATATGACTATTCACTCCATTCTGTACAGTGGATTCCCCCACAGTACGAGATGCAATACAAGCATTAAATGCTCAGATGCATGTAGTTGGTAGTTTTAATATTTTCTCCTCAAAATTATAAAACACCTCTTGCTTCTATGCATATTGTACAACCGTTCATGACACATAAATTTAATGCAACGGATGCTAGTGGTGAAATAAATCGCAAAGTTTGAAAACGGAGTTGTTTGTAAAGTCGGATTGCATTTCAAACATCAGCAACGAAAGAGGACAAAAACAGTTATTACCAGAGTCTATTAATTGTATGTGATTGCGGGGATCTATCGTTTATATCTAATGGTGAATACGTTTTACGAGCCAGTTCTTAGCTCGTGATGCGATGTATAGCTTGTCTCAAACTTGAAATACAGTATTTGGGGAAAATGGGATCTCTGTCACCATCTAACGCAGTATGTCGGCATTAGCTTCTACTCTCGTGCTGTCAACATTCTGTAATGATTTATTATAAATTTCAGCTTTGAACACATTATACAATGCAGAATATTTTCTCTATCACATTATATTCTTTTTAGCGCCTTTAAAGATATTTGTGGGTTCATATTTCCAAAGAAGGCTAATTCATCAGTAAAAGTTTGATGTTTGTAATTTCTTTGCTTATCATGCAGGAAGTAATGAATTAGGGGGTAGGATACAACAATATTTGTCTTAGGTAGAGTAAACTAGTGTGCTGATATCTGCCCAGTTTGAATTGTCTACCTGTAATAATCTGAGTGTTTCATTTTTTTAAGTCTAGATATTTTGGGAAAATTGTGTACCTATGCAGTATAAAAGTCAGCCAGCGAAAAAACGTAGTTGCCATTGGGTTTACCCCTGGGGTAAAGCGAGAGAAAATGTTGAGGAGGATTGGAGACAGTTTTTGAAATAAGCGGAATCCTGTAACTTCTTGTTTTCATTGTGTATGACAAACAAAAGTCCTCCACCAATTCAGTTAGTAGGCCAGGTGCGATGTATAAGTCAGTACAGATAAGACATTTGTAAGGAAGTAGGTACGTTTATAGTGTGAAGTGTCATGTAGGTTATTTATTTAACATTTTACATAAATATTTGTCGTCATGGAGGGAAATGATAGGAAGAGACGCAATGTTGGTAAACTAAGAATGATAATGATGGTGTTAGATTATTATTAAAGTAAAACGAGGGTTAACTTAAGGCAGTAAAATAAATAGCTAACTTTATCCCGGTGTTCGGAAAGGTAGTGTATAGGATAAAAAAGGAATTATTGAAAGTATTTCTAAGGACCAATAAAACGAATGGAAAAGGGTAGGGAAACAAAAACACGCTAGATTAATGAAATATAATGGAATAGCACAAAGCGAAACGGGGCGCATCGTTCAATTCTTCATTGTTTGAAAACATTGCACGCACGATGAATGTAATCTTATAAAGGGCATATATATATATATATATATATATATATATATATATACACATACACACACAGGCTGAGTGATGAGGCAACATTTAGTAATCATGGTAAGGTAAACCGCAGAAACATGCACTATTGGTCTGTTGACAATCCCCGTTGGCTTCGTCAGGTGGAACGTCAGCGTCCATGTAGTTTAAACGTGTGGTGTGGAATAGTGAACCATCAGCTCCTAGGCCGTTTGTTCATAGAAGGAACAATGAACTCGCACAAGTATCGCAGCCTTGACAGACCATCTGCCACAGATGCTAAATGATGTACTTTTACAGTCTAGGAGGAACCTGTGGTACCAACATGATGGCTATCCAGCCCATAGTGCACGAAGTACTACAGCTTGTCTTAACAGATTGGACGAAGAGAACCTGTACCTTGGCCGGCCCGTTCACCGGATCTGACTCCTTTAGTCCTTTTCCTGTGGGGAAGGCTGAAAGACACTGTCTACAAGGATGTACCAACTACACCAGACGGTATGAAACGAGGTATTACTGCTGCCTTGTCTGAAATTACTGCGAAAATGCTAGAGCGTGTGCTCCAGTCTTTCCATAGCAGAGCGGAAGCGTGAATTGAAGCTGCCGATGTCGTTTCGAACACAACCGTTGAAGAGCTATGTTCTCTTTACTTGTAAGAATTCACAAACGTATTGTAATTCCCTTTTGTTTTTCTTTAGTTTGTGCTACCACAGGTTGTACAAGTGTCGGTGCGTAAAAGCTTCAAAGTAAGATTTCTCGTAAACCACTTGCATTAGAATCTTACAACAAACGCC
This sequence comes from Deroplatys truncata, assembly GCA_030765065.1. Classification (NCBI taxonomy): domain Eukaryota; kingdom Metazoa; phylum Arthropoda; class Insecta; order Mantodea; family Mantidae; genus Deroplatys; species Deroplatys truncata. The sequence goes on from CM060980.1 coordinate 89,525,454, forward strand.
ACTGACATTCTAATTTACTCTACATTTATTCTGTGGATGTAACTAGGCATTGTTCCAATTAAAACATTGTGTGTTTGTTCAAAAGATACACTTTATGAGTATTATTAAAATCTGTTTTTAGGCTAAATGTACGTGCCCCTGTCTACCAATTAATGCTCTGAAAACTGCACATCAATAGCACTTTCCATTTCCGAAATATTTGAGGTGCAAGTTTTAGGTGCTTCACCCTATATATAAATAATGTTCATGAATTTCTTCGCAAGACCAGTTTTCCAAACGTGTCGCATTTGGGTTTACCTGCAAGTAGCGCTGTAGGTGGCGGGTGGCTGAAACTACCAACCTGGTGTATTATAGTTACCGCACACTACTAATTTCTCTATAACGGACGAGACTCCAGGAATATCGGCGTTGGAACCTTAGTTTGCGAATAACTATTAAATAAACTATTAAACTAGCCGATAATTCGGTATCATTAAGAACACAATTTCAACCTATAAAGGATATATATTACAAACGTCTGTATTTATCCTGTTGTAATATTTTGGCTATCTCTTACACTTTCGCAGTTATATAACATGTATTGAGAGTCAAGAGATGCAAACAGCATGTTTGCAAATACAACTATACCTACACCTTTTCATGCTAGTAACTCCGAAACATGTACTTAAAATTAGATTAGATTGCGTGCTGTGGGTTTGTGAAGGCCAAACAGACATTGAACATTATATACTGACGTTATTTCAGTTTTTAGGTTCTGGTTTTAAAATACATATTTTAAACTCAATAAGTAATAAAAGCAGATCGCTTCACTTGGCTTCACAAAATTCACAATATTCACAAAATATCAAATATGTACAATAAACCATTATCTACAGTCCTACTTATTGCATATAAAATACATAAAATAGTGTACATTATAAGTTATGGTACTAAAATACATTCAGTAAACTTAAAATATCTAGTACATTGAGAGTTTAGCACAGTTACTAAACATAAAATCACTTCACTTGGCTTTTACAACTTGTCACTGCATAATGGTTGCATCTTCACTCATATGCAAAGAGTTCCCAAATTTTGTGTTGCGATATGCATTCTCAAAATATAAAATACATACAATAGCATATTAATGGAATTTACTAATTCATACTTGGTACAGAACCTTAACATAATCACATAATATGGCTTTTATAGCTTGCTGTACGAGGGATTTGAATATTCTTAATTAGTGCGTAATCGCGATTTTTATACCTTCATATATTATACATTATGTAGCGTACTAGAACTGATCTTTTTGCAGGTTTAACTGTGATTTAAATCTTCTTCTACAGAAGAAAATGATTTAATACAGAGCTATTCTTTTAGGGAAGCTTTAAAAACTTTAACATTGCTAACCTTTCCCTTGAGATTACTGGAGAGAGCATTAAATATTTTAATTGTTTCATAGCAAACACTTTTTTGGAAGCAAGAGTTTTACATTAGGACGACGAATGTTTCCTTTTTGCTCAATGTATATTTTAGAAGAAATTCCTTTTAAATCTTAGCTTTTAAAGCCTTGTCTTTGTCGCAGTAACCTGTCGTGTTATCTCACTTGCTGAGCGCCTGTTTTTGTTTTACTATTTTGAATTTTGGGTTCTTTGTCCTCCTGCTAGCTATTATTTCTCAGTCGAGCAAATATCTCTTGATCAGGGCGTGTAAACGGAAAGGAGTTGTTAGTAAAAGATAACACTGATAAAGGAATTTGTTTTTACACTTTTATTGCCGTCACACTCAATTAATTTCACATATTTAATCTTGATACACGCCTGACTGAAACTGTTATATTTTCGAATGTAACTACAATCACTTATTTGCCGCGCACTATTAATTCGCGTATTTCACATTTTGTAACTAACTTTACGACGCTAGAGATTCTGTAGAATTGCGTAATGTGTAGTTCGTTTATGCTTACTTAGAACTGCCTGACGTGTAACTCGCGAGAGAGATTTCTTAGAACTGCGCGACGTTTACCTTGTAAATGATTCTGTAGAACTGCGCGATACTTGCCTCTGGCTCAAGAATTTATACTCCCTCACCCCGATATGCCTAAACATTATAATAGAGCTGCTATTGGTTACTAAACGCGCCAGCATTACCGTATATTTTTTAGCCAATCATAATTACTAAAACATATGCTCTAGGAAAGATATTCCCTCCATTTCTAAAGAAAGGCACGCTACTCTGACGTCATTTGTTTGTCTCTTCTAATTGATAAGCATATCACCCCATCGCTTCATTGTTACCCGCTCCTATTGTCAGTTTCAGTGAAGCAGTGTAAACATATTTCCTAACAATGCTTATAGCTAACAAACATACAAAATCATTGTCATACAATAATATTAATTTACACTACAATCACTCTGGCATTCACAGTGTTGTGATATAAAATACTGCCTCAACTTCGATGTGATATCAGATATTCATTAGACACTTAGGTTTTGAGTTATGTCTTTAAAACACACACAATGCTGCATGCATAAGTTCGCAGACATTTTCTCCTAAACTTCTGTTTGGATTCAGAGGGCCGAAACTAAATTTTCAGTAAACTCTCAATAGTAAAAGTATGGGTAAAATGTAGCACTTAATTCTTAGCAGAGCGGAAGAGAATATAAAGAAATGAAGACATATTTATGTTACAGAAAAGAATGTAAAAACATAATGAAAAAAATATCATTAATTTATTGAGCAGCCTTGTTTAAAGACGTCTTTCTAAAGATACTTAAAGAAAATGAACTTGCAAAACTTTCAAAAGTTTTATTGTTTGAAGCTATTTTGTTGTATAAGTTATCAGTTAGAAATCGAAATCTTAATACAACAGATTCGTTATCTGCATAAATGAATACGAAGTCATTCTAAATTTCAGTGTTGGTTTACTTCCTTCCTTGATTCTTTAACACGTAAACTAGCTCGGTGCATTAGTGAATTTCCTGTACTGTAACAGTGTTGCGCAACAATGGAGGAGTGTTGTGTCTGGATCCGTGACATACAAAAGAAAGCAACATCGTTAGTAGCGGCGTATAAAAGCGACACCTTAAACCTGACATTTCACAGTTTTATCCGCACTTTGCCATCATGAAGATCTTGGTAAGCAATATAAACCTTCCTATTTCAGAATCTGTACTTACTATACCGAACGATCACTGTAAGCTTTTGCGATACATTTTAGTATCAGTATAGTAATCTGTTCAAAGCAATTTGAATAACGTGACTTACAAGTACACGAGAATACATAAGCTTTGTCTGTATTTCATACAAATTTTATAATAGTTTGTCACTGTATATAACAAGTCTATCCTATACTCCATTTAGGAGACGAGTCAGGACAGCATTGCTTAACAATACAATATTAGTAAATTTTATCAAATAGGGTTTTAGCGTTTTATTTTTATATCCTTGGGACACTGTTTGTGTTTGATATGGCAAAGAAGCAATAAATAATTAGAAAGAATATATAAAATTTGGAAGTTTAACGCAGATAGAGCTAGATTTCATGTGTATAAATTTCTAGAAGTCAAAAATTGTTTTCAGGCATGTTTCATGCTGCTGGCCATCGCAGTTTTCGCCGATGAGAAGGTTAAGAGAACTGAAAAGAGAGGACTCGAGGACTTGGGTTATGGTGGTTTTGGACACGGCGGGGATACCGGTGGCTTTGGACATGGAGGAAGCAGCTATGAGGCCTTTGGACATGGAGGAAGCAGCTATGAGGCCTTTGGACATGGAGGAAGCAGCTATGAGGCCTTTGGACATGGAGGAAACAGCTATGAGGGCTTTGGACATGGAGGAAGCAGTTACGGCAGCTTTGGACATGGAGGAAGTGATTATGGTGGAGAATCTCATCACGTAAAAGCCATCACCATAACCAAGGAAGTCAAAGTTCCTGTACCACATCCCTACCCCGTCCACATAGAGAAGAAGGTACCATATCCTGTGAAGGTACCTGTTCCTGTACATGTGGAGAAGCCGTATCCTGTACATGTACCCAAACCCTATCCTGTGTACGTGGAGAAGAAAGTGCCATATCCTGTAGAGAAGGCTGTACCATATCCTGTGAAGGTACCAGTAAAGGTACCTGTACCAGTACCACATCCAGTTCCTGTCCCTAAACCTTATCCTGTAAAGGTACATGTTCCTAAACCTTATCCCGTGAAGGTGCCAGTCGTGGTGGAGAAGAAGGTTCCAGTGTACATCAAGGGACATGATGGAGGATACGACTTTGGTGGTCATTCCTTTGGAGGTCACAGTTTTGGAGGCTACGATTTTGGTCATGGTCACTGATGTGTGCATTTTTAATAAGAAATAAAATTTAGTTTTTATAGTTATTCCTGCGTTTTTATTACTACCTACATCTATTCAGATAAAATGAAAAATTTACCAACTCCTTTTTTAAGCTATTGGTGCATGATATGGGATTTAAATTCCAATAGAATTACCATTTTAAAGCGTCAAATTGTTGGATTATATTTTAGAATACTTAGACACTTAGAGGAATGTACTTGGGAGGGATACTGTATCATCTTGTTATGCCACAATATGAGGGTATTATTTAGGGACAAAGAAAAAGCTCCATGATAGAACATGGTAAAGGAGGAGAATATTAATATTTGATACAGGTTTTCACGATCATAGCAAAAACCGAAGAGAAAGGTTGGTAAAACATGGAAAGGGGAGATAAACAAATAAAAGCTTGTACCACCGATATAATGCTGAAACCTACAAGTATGTTTACATTATTACTTTTCCTGCCGAGATCTGTACCAGTATTTCTTTATCTTTTGCTTCATTTTGTCCTGTGTATTACATTTTATGAAAAAATTAAGTAATATTGCTTTTGGGGGTACTATAGAGCTAAAACGTTTGTCAAAGTGGTATACAGGAAGACACAACAGTGAGCAACATATGTCTATCAAGTAAAGGACTATTACGAGAGGACTGATTCAGAAATAAAGTCAAGACCATTATCATTAAAATACAGTAATAAAACATTCATATTTATTTGCAATGTTACGTCGTTGTTCGAACTGAGAACAGAATCGTATATCCGCGCTTCGTATGTTTGATCAGTGAAACTTGATCATTTAATAGGTTTGTTCCAACACGATTCAGAATCGATTCCGAATTATCTGAGTGTGCGCAGTAGCTAAGTGGCGTTCCAACACGACAGAGAATCAGTTCAGAACCAATTCTGAATTTCCAGTTTGCTGTTCCAACGTATTTGGGAACTAGTTCGGAACGAGTGAAATCGGTTCGTGATTAAGAATAGGAACTGAAAATTCCAGACATGCGCAGATTGTATGGTCTACAGCGCATACTCAGTTAACTCAGAATCGATTCTAATCGCTTGGAACAAACCCGACAGAGAGTATTGAAAAAGCGACATACTCTCTGTATTCAGTAGAAAATAAATTTGAATATGTAATTTATTCCTCCATTCGTGTTTATTTCTCAATACGGAATAGCAAAGGTGTTTGGTAAGCAGTTGCTCGCTGTTGAGTAGTATGGCGACATACTTGAGGAAAAGAACAAACGTCTAACATAGCCAGGGAGCAAAACAGCGTTCAAAGATAACAATAGTGAGTGATTTAGAAGGTGACATTGATCTTTTTAATCATGCATCGACTTCCGAAGAAGAGGATTATTTCCATTTAAACGTTATTCCGCTATTTTGGGACCTTTACCCCTTTTTGGCACCTTTATACCATTTTCCCCCAACCATGCCCATAATCCCCTTTTTTCTTTTAAGTTTCATTCCAATTTATTCTTTAACTTTCAATTAACGTCTCCTCAGCTTGCTGTGTATGTGCGAATAGTAAGTCTACCTCTTTCAGTAAACGCCGCGCGGGAATTGAAAGCACACCTGCAACAATGGAAAATAATTGTGTGTTCGACGAAAACCTCTTTCTCTCACTTTACTGCTATAAAGTAGCCCGCACTAATGCAATTGACAATGAGTGATTCTATCCCACCAGAATCAGTAGCCTGCTGTTCGTGAATGTGAGTTTGTTGCTGTGAGAGACGTCATTTGTTTGCGTGGAGACGAAGCCTGGGCAGGCAGAGACGACAATAACCTCAACCACGCAGTTCTGAGAATTATTAAGACTGGGTTATAATTCACAAAACAATTATATATAAAGAAATAAAAATTTCAGCCCAATTGAATGGATAGTTTAGAAAATAGCAATTTCAGTTGTGCATCCCCTTAAATAAACCAGCACCTTATTGTGCCTTTTTTCACCTTATTTGAGCACCTTTTCCCTTCCTTTTTTCATCTGAAATTTGCAACTAAAAATCCTAACCCTGATCATAAGCATACATTGGTACTATGTGGTTTTGTATTATTTGCATTACGTTCGGAATAGAATTTATGTGGGGTGTCATTGTCTCAGAGTATTGGAGTTTTAAATTAAACATTGTGTTTAGAAGTTTCTGTACCAGGAAACCTAATGTTAAATTGGAATTGTGTTAAATTACTTTTTCCGGGTTCTGGTTTAAATATAATATCTATATATTACAATTGTTATTCGCAATAACTCAGTATCAATGGCTTTAAGCCGATAAACGAACGCGATTTATTTTTGCTCGAATATTAGGACTGGAATCAGTATGAAAGAAACGCTTACGATGAACCTGTATGGCGGAGTTTGATTTCTTTCATTAACGCTGTAAACGTACATATTTGATCGTCTTCTGATTGACTGTGCAACGAAGAAGGCCGTGACAGAACGCGAATGGTTCAAGTAGTGTTCCAACCACACAGAATTCAGAATTAGTTCTGTGAGCGTACCGGACTGGCGCATGTGCATTAGCATGTGTTGGGATTAGTTCCGAACCCGTTCAGAACCGTGTGTTGGAACAAACCTAATATTATTTATTGTTTTACTGCCATCTCGTGTGGAAATTTAGAATGCCGTTCAATATTGTAAGGATGAAATAACCAAAATTATAGGTTATGATTTGCTTTCCGGCAGAAAACCTTATTTAAAATCACAATTATTGCTTATTATACAAATATCAAACCTTAGGGAACTGGAAGAATTTGTATAATATTTGTTCAGTGTAGATGACGAAGTAGCGGCATATTGTTTATGAACTTATACACAATGTCGAAATTATGTTCTTTATTCTAATATCAGTGCGTAATATTCCGACCTGTTCATAATATTAAAAAAGAGATCATGGAAGCAAGAGGTGCAAAAACATTTTGATAGTTTGTGTGAAAGTGGATAGTAATTGTATGAAAAAGTTTTCAAACGTGAGTGGACATTAGGTCCCTTTTGTAGCTATGAGTGAAATATTGGATGTTAAATGCTTGTAAATAACAAAATTCAATAGAATTGTGTCTATGATAAGTCATATTCAGATATAATGTTCTATTATATTCCCTAATATGGGGAAAGTAGGTAGGTATAATGTTGTTCATTCTTCAATGAACTTAATGTTTTCACTCGCCAAATTCCATGGCATTCACTTCCCTCGCTCCTTAGTTATTAGATATGCACAAATAAAATGTAAATCGTTGTTTGTTGCTTCGTCGCTGTCCCTTTCTCACCTTGTTTATTGGACCAAAATGGAAAATTAGTAACAAATCTTCTTTATAGCTTATTTATTTTTAGAAAAACCGAAATTCAGAACAAGAGTTTTTCAGGAATCATTTTAACCCAAAAGATCGTTCAAACAGTACTAAATAAACCCTATTAAAATAGTTCACCAATTTCACAACATTGAAATACCAATTAAATGCAGTATGTTTAGTGGCTTAGATAAGGGTCATATGACTATTCACTCCATTCTGTACAGTGCATTCCCCCACAGTACGAGATGCAATTCAAGCATTAAATGCTGAGATGCATGTAGATGGTAGTTTTAATATTTTCTCCTCAAAATTATAAAACATCTCTTGCTTCTATGCATATTGTACAACCGTTCATGACATATAAATTTAATGCAACGGATGCTAGTGGTGAAATAAATCGCAAAGTTTGGAGTTGTTTGTAAAGTCGAATTGCATTTCAAACATCAGCAACGAAAGAGGACAAAAACAACTATTATCAGAGTCTATTAAATGTGTGAGATTGCGGGGTTCTATTATTTATATCTAATGCTGAATACGTTTTACGAACCAGATCTCAGCACGTGATGCGATGTATAGCTTGTCTCAAACTTGAAATACAGTATTTGGGGAAAATGGGATCTCTGTCACCATCTAACGCATGTATGTCGCCATTAGCTGCGTCCGTTTCTACTTTCGCGCTGTCGCCAAGTTGCTATTAAGTAACGACATTCTGTAATGATTTATTATAAATTTCAGCTTTGAACACATTATACAATGCAGAATATTTTCTCTATCAGATTATATTCTTTTTAGAGGCTATCAAGATATTTGTGGGTGCATATTTCCAAAGAAGTCTAAATCATCAGTAAAATTTCGATGTTTGTAATTTCCTTGCTTATCATGCAGGAAGCATGTTAGAGGGTAGCACACAACAATATTTGTCTTAGCTAGAGTAAACTATTGTGCTGATAACTGACCAGTTTGAATTGTCTACCTGTAACATGCTGAGCGTTTCATTTTTTTAAGTCTGTATATTTTCGGAGAATTCTGTACCTATGCAGTATAAAAGTCCGCCAGCGAGAAACGAGTTGCCATTGGGTTTTCCCTGGGATAAAGCCAGAGAAAATGTTGAGGAGAATTGGAGACAGTTTTTGAAAAAAGCGGAATCCTGCAACTTCTTGTATTCATTGTGTATGACAAAGAAAGGTCATCCATCGATTCAGTTAGTAGGCCAGGTGCAATGTATAAGTCAGTAAAGAATAACATTTGTATGGAAGTAGGTACGTTTATAGTGTGAAGTGTCATGTAGGTTATTTATTTAACATTTTACATAAATATTCGACGTTATGGAGGGAAAAGTTATGAAGAGACGAAATGTTGGTCAACTAAGAATGATAATGATGGTGTTAGATTATTATTCAAGTAAAACGAGTGTTAACGTAAGGCAGTAAAACAAATAGCTAAGTTTATCCCCGTGTTTGGAAAGGTAGTGTATAGAATAAAAAAGGAATGATTGAAAGTACTTCTAAGGACCAATAAAACGAATGGAAAAGGGTAGGGAAACAAAAACACGCTAGATTAACGCAATATAATGTAATAGCGCAAAGCGAAACGGGGCGCATCATTCAATTCTTTATGGTTTGAAAACATTGCAGGCACGATGAATGTGATCTTATAAAGGGCAAACAGTTATGAGAATCTACTAAATTATAGCTTTGGCATTTTATATCTAAAAATTCCGCCGCAAATATTTTGGAAATGGAAAGTGCTATTGATGTGCAGATTTCACAGCATTGATTGGTAGTCAGGGGGTCGTACATTTAGCCTATAAGTAGATTTTAATGTAATCTAGAAAGTGTATTTTTTGATAAAACATAAACTTTTTAAATGGAACAATGCATAGTTACATCAACAGAATAAAGGTAGGATAGATTAGAATGTCAATGGTCTTTGTTGCAGGATTGTAGTGCAAGTGGTTTACGAGAAATCGTATTTTTAAAAGTTTCCACCCCGACAGTTGTTTTGTACCATTCAACCTGCTTAGTTGCTAGGTACGATGTTATGTTTGTTTGCATTGTGTTTTCTGTTGATTGATTGCATTGCGACTTTCTGGTCAGTTATTTTGTGACAGTTTCAAGCAGTAAGTCGTGAGTGGGAGATGGGGTTTGCTAATGCAGAAAAAGTCGACATGCACATTGTTGTATGGAGAGTGTAGGAAGAATGCAGTTCATTACTGTACGGTGTGTGCGGAAACGTATCCCAATAGACGTGAACCATCTCGGCAATTATTTATCAACCTCTTCAATCAATTGCGTTAAAGTGGTACTGTAACACCTAGAAAACGTAACAGAAACAATCAAGTGACTGCCGTTGCAGTAGATCCGCATATTTGTACCCGTACAATAGTACGCGGAAGTGGCATAAGTCAGGCAAGTGTACTACACATTCTTCATCGACATAGGTTCCATCCCTATCACATCTCTCTCCATCAAGAACTGCATGGAAACGATTTTGGGAATCGTGTTAACTTTTCTACATGGCATTAAGACATGATACTTCAGATTAATAATGTATCTTGTTTAGTGATGAGGCAACATTTACTAATCATGGCCAGGTAAACCGCAGAAACATGCACTATTGGTCTGTTGACAATTCCCGTTGGCTTCGTCAGGTGGAACGTCAGCGTCCATGGAGTTTAAACGTTTGGTATTGGATAGTGAACCATCAGCTCATAGGCCCTTTGTTCATGGAAGGAACAATGAGCTCGCGCAAGTATCGCAGCCTCATGACGGACCATCTGCCGTAGATGCTAGTTGATGTTCCTTTACAGCCTAGGAGAAACCTGTGGTAGCAACATGATGGCTTTCCAGTCCATAGTGCACGAAGTACTACAACTTGTCTTAACAGATTGTTTCCAAATCGTTGGATTGGACGAAGTGGACCTCTACCTTGGCCATCCGTTAACCGGATTTGACTCCTTTAGGCTTTTTTCTGTGGGGAAGGCTGAAAGAAACTATCTACAAGGATGTACCAACTACACCAGATGGTATGAAACGACGTATTACTGTTGACTGGTCTGAAATTTCCGTTAAAATGTTAGAACGTGTGCAGCAGTCTTTCCATAACAGACTGGAGGCGTGTATTGAAGCTGCCGGTGGTCATTTTGAACACACAAACTTTGAAGGGCTATGTTCTCTTTACTTGTAAGAATCTACAGAACTATTCAAATTCCCTTTTGTTTTTCTTTAGTTTGTGCTACCACAGGTTGTACAAGTGTCGGTGCGTAAAAGCTTCAAAATACGATTTCTCGTAAGCCACTTGCACCACTAGAATCTTGCAATAAACGCCACTGACATTCTAATTTACCCTACCTTTATTCTGTTGATGTAACTAGGCATAGTTCAATTTAAAAAATTGCATGTTTGCTCAAAAATACACTTTTTCAGTATTATTAAAATCTGTTTATAGGCTAAATGTGCGTGTCCCTGACTACAAATCAATACTGTGAAAACTTTACATCAATAGCACTTTCCATTTCCGAAATATTTGAGGTGAAAGTTTTAGGTGATTCATCCTGTATATAAATAATGTACATGAATTACTTCGCAAGACCGGTTTCCAAACGTGTCGCATTTGGGTTTACCTGTAAGTAGCGCTGTAGGTGGCGGGTGGTTGAAACTACCAACCTAGTGTAGTGTAATTGCCGCACACTACTAATTTCTCTATAACGGACGAGACTCCAGGAATATCGGCCTTGTAACCTTAGTTTCCGATCACCCCTTGTATCAAGGATAACGTAAAGCTTGTGGCGAGAACGCATTACTGTATACGAAGGTTGCGGGCCGGAATGAGACTGCTGCCGGCGCCCACTCATCAACTTCAAATTGACATAGTGAGTGGTCTCCTTTCCATAGACCTTCGATGGACTGTCCGGGAATTATCCGTAGAAGTTGGTCTCGGTCATGAAATGGTTTGGCACATACTGAAGAAATGTCTTAAGGCGAGGAAGACTGAGTCCTGCTAGTTTCCAAATGGACTACCCGACCTACGGAAATGGCAGCTGAATGAACTTGTTGGTATATACCTCGACAGATACCTCAATGACAGTGAATCATTTGTGCAACGTATTGTCGCCAAATGAGACGTGGTTGCGAGCTTAGGAGCCTGAATGAAAGCGTCAACCAAAAGAATGGCGTCACCAAGGTTCGTCATGTCCTCAGAAATCTCGACAGGTACTCAGTTGCGTGAGGATTATGCTGATTGTAGTATACGTGTATGAGGGTGTCATTCTTACGCATGCTGCACTTCAAGGTGAAGCTGTCAATGCAGACTTCTATTGCCGATTTCTACAGCAGCATCTGCGTGCTGCTATGCGGTGCAAACTTCCATGTTTGATGCGAGACAGTCTGCCTATCGTGTTGCATGACAACCCTCGTTTGTGCTTCCAGTAGTAGGGCGCTCCGTTCTGTTATCAACAGACAACACCTTTTCATCGACGTCCTACAATTTCCCGAAATTTGGCGAAGGTTACTCAAATTTGCCGGTGATTATATTGAAGGGATATAATGCAGTTGTATTTTTCAGTTCATTATGTTTTCTATACATGTCGGCCTTACTTTTTTTACAGCCATCGTACATTTGTATGTGGTATGTTTTAGTTTATCTCTTAGGGTTTAGCCGTTAGACAAAAAGTATACAAAATTCCTTCAATTGAAGAGCATTTCAGATGTTCCCAGAAAATTCAAGATGCACATTTTTTGTGCTATATAATAAATATATTAAGCATATGGTACTGTACTAAAAGTCATAAGCAATTTTTGATAAAATCAAAAATATTGAAATGCTTTACATGTGAAGGATAGTACGATTAGGCTGATTTTCTTGGAAATCTTCGTGTCGCATCTTTGGATGATGCTGAATTTAAATACGTGAAGTTTGGCATTTATCAGAGGTTTCGTTTCGAGTATGTCGTTCTCTCTCTCTCTCTCTCTCTCTCTCTCTCTCACACACACACACACACACACACACACACACACACACCACACATACGCGCGCGCACGAAATTTTGTATAAAAACACTGCTTTCAGTACAGGGGTTCTAAAAAATGTAGTTTTCTGAAATCTCTATTTTGAATTTTTGGTTGGTAAGAAGTACCTTTTCTACCTACTATGTATACATGGTAGAGAAACCTTTCTCCAAACTAGAACTAAAGACGCATTTATAGGTTATTTTTTCTATAATTAAATTTAACTACCTCCAGTAGATTGTGAGAAAGCTGGTCACTTACACCTATCAAAAATCACTCGTAGAAAAAGCTTTTAAAGCAAAAAAATGAAAAAATTCTCCTATATATTTGCAAAAACAAAACCGCATGGCTTGAGCACACTTTACGGTACTTAGCAGGAGTAGCAATTTTTAGGGCAAAACTCTTCCTAATTGGGGGGCTTGAGTTGACCAAGGAATGTTGGAGAGGTAATTTCCTTCTGTGAAATACTGCAGAATGAAACTACCAAATGGCAGATGCAGTAAAAGTATACTTAAAATGTAAGTGTGTTTGCAATGTTAAAATTATATCAGATTAAAGCGGATATTCCAATTAACAAAACTGCAAAAAAATCCAAAATTGTAATTTGTTTTTCATTTTTAGATATTTAGTCTTCCTTAAGTTTGGTATTAGCAATATCGCTAATGTTTACAACCATACGGTTTACCATCAAATCATGCATTTCCATTTAGAGTGAAAAAGCCTAACCTACAACTCTTTCATTGCAGTATTCTTACTACAGGGGCTAATCACCTCTAGCACATAACGAGTAACTGTCGACGTAGTAATTCAGGAGTGAGGCATTCTCAGATAGGGATGAGTTGTCTAGAAAGGGTTATCCTTGCCCTAAACCGCAAGTATTTTGTGGTAAATTTCAGCTCATTAAACCCGGAATCATTTTGAGTACTTCTTTCGTTATGTAAGGGAGTGACCCACAATATTACTCTGAAATGTGAGTGTATCGCATCTGAACCTTTTTTTTCTCTAGGATATTCGCCTAAAGCACTTAGTCAGGTAACACCTCGGAAATATCAATAGGCGCACGACCTTCTTTGCACGTAAAAACAGGTATATTTTAATAGTTGTACAAATTTTCATAAATTTTATTACTTTCTCTACCATGTACACAGAGATAGGGAAGGTATTTTATTCCACCAACAATTTTATGCCAAGCTTTCACCGGAAATGCGCGTTTTGAGATCCCTGAATCCAGAAAAAGCATTACAAAAAGATCCATATATGTGTGTATGTATATATGTGTGTATGAATACCACAACTCAAAAACGAAAAGTCGATAAACACCAAACTTTACATTTCGTTTAACATTTTCCAAAGATGCGACAAAAGGACTTTCAAGAAAATTCCCAAGCCCAAAAATCTGTTAACATGGAGTATTTTTCGAAAATCATTATTTTAAAAAAATGTCTTGAATTCTGTGGGAATAACCTATGAAATCCTCTTCATTCGGAAGGATTTTTTTTAATCTTTTATAACTGGTAAACTTTAAGCGATAAACGAAAACATACTACACGGAAATATACATAACTTTAAAACTCACAATTTATTTTAAATAATTCTTTTACTGTGGCAAAACCAATTTTGATATCCGTTAATAATAGTTGGAATTGTTCATTACTTGGTGATTCTCTTAAAGTCCTGTCAACATTCAGTTGTTTCTCGCGATTGCCTGGAAACAATTTGAAATATTACGGTCAGCGTATAGCGTCCATCCTCAATAATTTGATTACCGCTATTTTCTTTGTATCTGTGTAAATGTAGCTATTTGTGCAAAGTTTTATTTGGATTAAAATGTAGTATATGGAAAAATTAACTTCAGTAAGAATTGTTTGTATACTAACTAGCATACGATAGAGGGTAGAGAGCGTCATGTGAATGTATCGCAAATGGACCTTTTTTTCTAGGATATTCGCCTAAAGTACCTAGTCAGGTGAAACCTCTGAAATATCAAACAGCTGTTTAAAAACCATGACGATAATAATAATTATCATTTAATAATAGCAATTTACCCACAGTTTGAAATGGGAAGACTATTAAACTAAAACTTGCCAATAAATCGGCGATCATTAGGAACACAATTTGCCACCTACAAAGCATATATACTACAGGCATCTGTTATCCTATTGTAAGGTTTTGGCTATCTCTTACACTTTCGCAGTTATATAACGTGTAATGAGAGTGAGGAAGAAGTTGACAGCATGTTTGCAAAAATAACTATGCACCTCTTCATGCTAATAACTGCGAAACATGAACTTCAAAATAGATTAGGTTGGATGGCTTTCTGTGCGTTTCTTAATGGACAAACCGACTTGACCATAGCACACGTCAAAAGCATACCTTATATATAAAAAATATTTAAGCTTTCATGTTCTGTTTTTAAAACACATATTTTAAACATAATATTTATATCTAGTGAAATGAAACGTAATACGTTTTTAAAGAAAATCACTTAAATTGGCTTTTACAATTTGCGTCATTGCAAAAGGTTTATATCCTTACTTACATGCAAGGAGCGGTAAGATTTAGTGTCATATAAATATTTACAAAATATCAAATATACTCTTCATTACTATTCATTACATACAAAATGCATAAATAACGCGCATAACGTTTCAAGTTGTGGTGCTAAAATACAAGAAGTTAACATAAAATTTCTAGCACTTTGAAAGATCGGCGCAGCTACTGAATATAAAATACCCTCCCTTGGTTTTTCCAGCTTAGGTCACCGCACGATCCTGCGTACTTAATATGCAAAGTGTGTCAAAGTTTTGTGTTAACATATGCATTCACAAAATATCAAATATTTAAGTGAAACGTTATCTACAGTCGTACTTATTGCATACAAAAAGAGTACATTATAAGTTTGGGTGTTAAAACACATACAGTAAACTTAAAACTTCTAGTATTTTGAAAACTTAGCACAGTTACTAAACATAAAATCACTTCACTAGGCTTGTCCCTGCATAATGTTGACATTATTACTTATATGCAAAGACTGCCCAAATTCAGTGCTACGATATGCATTCACAAAATATCAAATATACAGGGTGGACCATTTAAGTTGGTACCGTATAATATCTCCAAAACTAAGTGCCATAGAGAGACATGTCTTGAATAAAAATTTCTTGATATTGTAGGGGAAAGTAAATGCTATTAGTCATGTTTCATTTCGAAGATTTTGTAATGGTCATTTTAAGGTCAAATGAATTTGTCCTAATTGTAGGTTCTCATTTAAAAAGATTAAAATGACCCTAAAATGACTATCAATACGTTCTCAAAACAAAACGCAACACGACTAATGGCGTTTACTTCCGTCCATAATATCAAGCAACTTTTATTAAGGACAATTCCATCTACAACGCTTAGTTTTGGAGATATTGTATGGCGTCAACTTAAATGATTCACCCGTATACAATAACATACTAATGGCGTTTTTTAATTGGTGCTTAGTACAGAACATTAACATTATCACATAATTTGACTTTTATAGCTTGCTGTACAAAGCATTTGTATAACCTTAATTAGTGCGTAAACATGATCGTTATGCATCCATATATTATACATTATATAGCATACCAGAACTGATCTTTCGCAGGTTTAATTGTGATTTAAATTTTCTTCTACGGAATAAAATGGTTTACCATAGGGGTACTATTTTAGGGAAGCTTTAAAAATTTCAAAATTGCTTACTTTTTCCTTGAGATTACTGAACAGAGCATTAAATATATCAATTGTTTCGTAGTAAACATTTTCTGGAAGTAAGAGTTTTGCATTCGGACGACGGATGTTTTCCTTTTGCCCAGTAAAAGGATGTATAGGACAGGAGAAATTCCTTTTAAATCTTAATTTTTAAAGCCTTGACTTTGATGTGATATCAGATACTCATTATACACTTCGGTTTCGAGATATGTCTTTTAAACACACACAATGGCGCTTGCATACGCTCGCAGATATTTTCATCTAAACTTCTTTTTGGAATCAGAGGACTCCGAAACGCAAATTTTCAGTGAAATATCAATACTAAAAATATGGATAAAATATAGCACTTATTCTTTGGAGAGCGGAAGAGAATATAAAACATGAAGAAACGCTTATGTTCAGAAAAGAATGTAACAACATAATGAAAAAAACTCATGAATTAATCGAGCAGCCTTGTTTACAGACGTCTTTGTAAAGATACTTAAAGAACATAATTTTCGAAACATTCAAAATTGCAGTTTTATTGTTTGAGGCTATTTCCTTACATAAGCTTTCAGTTAGAAATCGAAATCTTGATAGAATGTATATTCAGATTCATTATCTGCATAAATAAATGGGAAATATTCAGTGGTAGTTTACTTCCTTCCTTCCTTTATTGTTTGACATGTATACTAGCTCGGCACATTAGCGCATTTCCTGTACTGTAACAGTGTTGCGCAATAATGGAGGAGTGAAAAGTCTGGAACCGCGACATACAAAAGAAAGCAACATCATTAGTAGGGGCTTATAAAAGGACACATTAAACCTGGCATTTCACAGTTTCATCCGCACTTTGCTATCATGAAGACGTTGGTAAGCAATGTACACTTTTCTATTTCGGAATTTGTACCTATCCTACCAAAGGATCACTGTAAGATTTTGCGATACATTTTAGTATAAGTATTGTAATCTGTTCAAAGTGAATTTAACTAACGTGATATATAAGTACACGAGAATATGATTTGTCTGTGTTTCATATAAATTTTATAATAGTCCGTCACTGTTTATAAGAAATCCATCCTCTACTCTATTTAGAAGACTGTTCAGGACAGCACTGTTGTCAATACAATATTAATATATTTTATTAAATAAGAACTTAGGGTTTTGTTTTTTATATATCTGACACAGTATTTGATATGGCAAAGAGGCAATAAATGGTATAAAAGAAACATCAAATTTGGATTAACGTACTGCTTAAACAACGTGGTGAGTCAACATTCTACACAGATATACCTAGATTTCATGTGTATAAATTTCTAGGACACAAAAATTGTTTTCAGGCATGTTTCATGGTGCTGGCCATCGCAGTTTACGCCGATGAGAAGGTTAAAAAAGCTGAAAAAAGAGGACTCGAGGACTTGGGTTATGGTGGTTTTGGGCACGGCGGAGATTCCGGTGGATTTGAACATGGAGGAAGCAGCTATGAGGGCTTTGGACTTGAAGGAAGCAGTTATGATAGCTTTGGACATGGAGGAGGTGGTTATGGTGAAGAATCTCATCACGTGAAAGCCATCACCATAACAAAGGAAGTCAAAGTTCCTGTACCACATCCCTATCCCGTCCACATAGAAAAGAAGGTACCATATCCTGTGAAGGTACCTGTTCCTGTACACGTGGAGAAGCCGTATCCTGTACATGTACCCAAACCCTATCCTGTGTACGTGGAGAAGAAGGTACCATATCCTGTAGAGAAGGCTGTACCATATCCTGTGAAGGTAGCAGTAAAGGTACCTGTACCAGTACCTCATCCAGTCCCTGTCCCTAAACCTTATCCTGTAAAGGTGCATGTTCCTAAACCTTATCCTGTGAAGGTGCCCGTCGTGGTAGAGAAGAAGGTTCCAGTGTACATCAAGGGACATGAGGGAGGATACGACTTTGGGGATCATTCGTTTGCAGGTCACAGTTTTGGAGGCTACGATTTTGGTCATGGTCACTGATGTGTGCATTTTTAATAATAAATAAAATGTAGCTTTTATAATTATTTCTGCGTTGTTATTACTACCCACATCTATTCAGATAAAACGCAAAACTTATCAACTCTCTTTTTAAGGTATTCGAGCATGATATGAGATTTAAATTCAAATAGAATTACCATTTGAAGCTGTCAAATTATTGGACGTATATTTTAGAATGGTTATTCACTTAGTAGAATGTACTTAGCATTTGGAAGTACGCCATACGATACTGCATCATATTTTCATTCCTCCATATAAGGGCATTGTTTAGGGACAAAGGAAAAGCTCCACGACAGAAACCTGATAAAATGAGAATAATACGTTCAATGTTTGATATAGGTTTCTATTGTAGAAAAATCCTAATAAAAAGGTTAGTAAAACACGGAAACGGAAGAATAACAAATATTATTCCACCAATATAATGCTGCACTTACAGGCATGTATGCATTATTACTTTTCTTGTCGACATCTGTACTGGTATTCCTTTCTCGTTCCTTTCTGTTTCCCTTCTTTCTCTTTCGCTTCATTTCGTTCTGTGAATTACATTTTTTTTAAATTAAATAATTTGTTTTTTCTGGAGTACTGTAAAGCTAAAACGTTTGTCAAAGGGCTATACAGAAAGATAATAACCATGAACCACAGAGGAAAGTATAACGGTGTGCAGCATATATTAGAGTATATAAAGGAGTATTACGAAGGGAATGTTTTAGGAATAAAATGAAAACAAATTTAATTAATAAACAGTAGTTAAGTGTTTATATTTGTCTGCAATGTTACGGCGCACTTCCTATGTTTGACCAGTGAAACTTGATCATTTAATATTATTTACTGCTTTACTTCCATCTGGCGTGTAGTATTGTAAGGATGCAAGAACCAACATTATAGGTTATGATTTTTTTTACGGCAGTAAACTTAATTTAAAAGCACAATTATTGATTATTACATAAATATCAAAGCTTACGGAACTGGTAGGTATTTGTACAATGTTTATGTTCAATGTAGATGAACCAGCAGGCATATTGTTTTTGAACTTGGAGAGAATGTCCAAATGGTGTTCCTAATTCTAATTTCAGTGCGGAATACTCCAACCTATGCAGAATGTTAGAAAAGGGGAGAATGGAAGCAGGAAGTGCAAAGAGATTTTGATAGTTTGAGTGAAACTATCTTTTTACTTTCTCGTATTTAGAGAAACCGAAAGATAACATCTATTCGGAACAACAAGAGTTTTTCAGGAAACATTTTATCCTAAAAGATCGTTTGAACGATTCTAAATAAACTGTCTAAAAATAGTTCAGCGTTTTCAATACATTGAAATACCAATCCAATGCAGTATGTTTTAGTGGCTTAGATATGAGTCATATGACTGACTATTCACTCTCTTCTGTACAGTGTATTCCCTCACAATACGAGATGCAATACAAGCATTAAATGATCAGTTGCACGAGGTTGCTAACTTTAGCATTTTCTCCTCAAAATTATAAAACACCTCTGATTTCTCTGCATATTGTACAACCGTTCATTGTACATAAATTTAATGCAACGGATACCAGTAGTGAAATAAATTGCAAGGTTTGAAAACGGAGTTGTTTATAAAGTCCTATTGCATTTCAAATATCAGCAACAAAAGAGACAAGGAAAACTATTATAAGAGCTTTTTCAATGTGTGTGATTGCGGGGTTCTAACGTCTATATCTAATGGTGAATATGTTTTACGACCCGAATCTCACCACGTGATGTCATGTATTGCTTCTCTCAATCTTGAGACACAGCATGGAGGAAAATGGGATCTCTGTCTGTATCTAACGCATACATGTTGCCATTAGCTTCATCCTTCTCTACTCTCCCGCTGTCACTAAGTTGCTATCAAGTAATAACATTATGTAAACATTAATTTCTTATAAATTTTAGCTTTAAACACATTATACAATGCAGAATATTTTCTCTATCAGGTTATATTATTTTTAGAGATTTTTAAGGCTTTTGCGGTCACACAGTTCTAAAAAAACTAGTTTTAAGTAAAAGTCCGATATTCGCTATTTCTTCGCTTATCACGATTATCAACTAGAGGGTAGACTGCAACAATATTTTTAAGCTAGGGTACTAGTGTGCTGATAGCTGCCCAGTTTGAATTCTCCGCCCTTTAATAAGCTGAGCGCTACAATATTATAATTAAATATTATCGGGAAATTCTGTACCTATGCAATACAAAAGTCAGCCAGCAAGAAGCTTCTTTTATTGGGTTTACCCCTGGGATAAAGCGAGACAAATGGCGAGGAGGATTGGAGACAGTTTTTGAAATAAGCCGGAATCCTATAACTGCTTGCATTGATTGTGTATGACAAAGTAAAAGTCATCCATCGGTTCAGCTAATAGGCCAGTTGTGACGTAGAAGTCAGTAAAGCTTAACAACAGTTGTAAGGAAGTAGGTGGTAGTAGTAGTGGTATTTATTAGGACTTAGTGTTACTTTTATAGTGTGACGTGTATTGTAGGGTATTTAAAATTTAGATGAATATTTGTGGTTATGGAGAAAAATTCTAGGAAGAGAGGAAATGTGGGTAAATTAAGAAGGGTAAATATGGAGTTAGACTATTATTAAAGTAAAATTAGTGTTTACATAAGGCAGTAAAAGAAACAACTAAGCTACTCGGGTGTTGAAAAACAGTAGTGTATAGAATAAAAGAGAAAGGAATGATTGGATCTCTAAACACCCATGAAACGAATGCAAAAAGTGTGGAGAGAACAAAAATACGTTAATTTAACGCAATATAATGGAATATCTCAAAGCGGAATGTGGCGCATCGTTCATTCTTTACTGTTTGAAAACATTCCACCCACGATGAATGTGATTCTGTCAAGGGTAAACAGTGATGGCAATCTACCAATTTATAGCGTTTATCATTTTGTATCTTCATATATCTTTGATAATATATATTTGTCTATAAAATCATATTTTGAAGTATTAAATGTCAAAGGGGAGATAGGTGAAAATTAAATTTCTTACAATTGCCTTAAAGGGCAGTGCAAATATTTCATTATTTGGTGATGTATGTTTACAAGATGACATTAAATTGGCAGATCGGCCGTAGTTGGGCGCCAAATTTGCAAGCAGCGTACGTATAGTACAGACGGCTCCTAAGATTTTCCGTTCCACCTGAAGCGGGGTAAGCGGGGTGTCTTATCGAGAGGTTATGCCAGGTGACTTAGCTCATGCCGGCTCTACAAGGTTAGGGAATGCTAAAGGGTACTGCTAAAGAAAATATCACTCTAACACATTTCTCTTAGACTTGGCTGTAAGAATGTAACTTGGCTGTGAAAAGAAAACCGTAATAACATTACAACACAGCGACATAAGCAGTATGCAAACTATGTTTTAGGAATTAGAGGCATCATATTATTGTATATTAAGCAAGTGCTAAAACAAAATGGTTTGGTTTTCAATATTCACCGCTTTCTCTACTCATTATCAACTAACATATGTTCTTTATTTATCATAGTGTCCTTATAAAGTATTGTTTTTCTCTGCACTTTACCTTAATCGTGACAACAGTTTAAGCCAGAAATTATTTTAAGCTACAGTCCAAGTTTCACTCTTCCCTATTTAGTTGCATGCAAGATGCCGTATCGACAAACAACCACTTATCTATACCACAACTCTTTTTTTTTACTGTCTCTACTATTTACCTATAATAAGTAGGAAAGTATTGTATTCCACTCAAAAACTAAAAACCGAGATTCACCGGAAATACACGTTTTGAGACCCCATGAATCCAAAGTAAGCCTATTTTTAGCATTACCACGTAGCTACAGTAAGTGGAGAAAGTATTGTGTTCCACCTAAAAATTCAATGTCGTAATTTCACAAGAAATCACGTTTGCGACTCCCTGAATGCAATGAATTTATTTTTAGAAAAAGGTTCAAGTGAGTGTGTGTGTGTGTGTGTGTGTGTGTGTGTGTGTGTGTGTGTGTGTTTGTGTATCTGCGAACAGATAACTCAAAAACAAAAAGTTGGTTAAAAACCAAACTTAGTGTTAAAGTTCAACTTCTTCCAGGAATGTGACACGGAGATTTTAAGAAAATCTTCCACTCCAAACTACCCTTTACATTGGGCATTTTTCTGAATATTTTATTCTTTCAAAAATTGTTCTAAGGATTTAAATTAAAATACATATGTTTAAGCTAATTTTAATGATAAATTAAATGTATATCTTTAATTTTCGAGGAATAGTCTGCAAATTCGTCTTTATTGTGAATGACTTTTGATAATTAGTAGATCATAAGAGAGAGACAAAATCATGCTGCACAACAAATGTAGATCTTGATAAAGCACAAAATTTATATCAAATAATATTTTTATTTTTATGTCAAATAACATTTTTATATTTTACATATACTGATATATTCTTTGTTATTAGTTTGAATTTTTAAATGCTTCATACTTCTCTCCACTGCAAATAGCTATTGTTTTTCTTTCATTCCTTCCTTCCTTACTTCGTTACTTCCTTACTTCCCTAACTTCCCTTCTGCCCTTCCTTCTTCCCTTATTTCGTTCCTTACTTTTTATCTTCTTTCCCTCATTCCTTCTTTCCTTCTTTTTCTTTCTTTCTTTCTTTCCTTCTTTCTTTCTTGTGTTTATACAAAGAGAACGGAATCTTAAAGCTATCACGTCTGTGGTTCGTATGCGGAAGGTCGTGGGTTCGATTCCTGTGGCCGATCTCCCTAATCCATGGTTTTTTCGGGGCGTTTTCAGGTTCGCCAGGCGAATGCTCGGAAGGATTCTCACATCACCGAATTTCCTGTCCCTCCATTTCATCTCAATTCTCATTTCGCTTCATCTTTCATCCGTTGGTTGGAAGTGTCTTTCAGGGTTGGAAGTGTCAGCGATGGTGCTTCAGTGCAGTTTGACAGGGAAAAGGATGCTCTTTGTGACTCCCTCTGTCCCTCAGCTTTCGGCTGGCTATCAGGGTATCCTAATCCTCTTGGGCAGCGTTGGATCCCCTATGTGCGGGGTGGGTTCCCCGGTCTGCCTGTCTGTCTGACAGGGAGTCTCTTCTGAAAACTTACGGACCCTGCCATTCCTGTGCCGTCACTCCTAGTTCCGCCCGCCCGCTGTCTGCTCTCGACTAATCCTTCCTCCCGCAGACGCTCCCTTGTAAGGTGTGGGCACAATATCCACTATGTGGATCCTATCGCATAGCGTTTGGCTATCGCTTTGTCATAATATGTTCTACTTTACCTTCAACGAATTGTGTAAATAACTGTTGAAGGTTTATCTGTATTAACATGAAATAGATGCAAGAACAAGCTTTGTAAGAATAGTTTGTGGAAGAGTGAGTAGAGGAAGTCATGTGAAAGCAACACACATTTATAGCAAAAGTTCCATATGCTTGTATGTTCGGTAAACAACATAACTCCAGGGCGAAAAGTCGGTTAAATACAAACTTGATATTTAAGTTCATCCTCTTTCAAAGATGTGACACAAAGTTTTCAAGAAAATCTCCCCCACCCCGAACAACCCTTTACATGGAAAAGTGTTCCAAATGTGTTATTTTCTCAAAAATGGCTCTAACGAGTTTGATTAAAATACTCTCTGTTTAAGATATTTTCATGACAAACGAAATATATATTTGAATTTTCTGAGAAGAGCCTCTCAAGTCGTCTTCGTTCTGAAAGACTTTTTTATAATGGTAAACTGTAAAAGATGGACAAAGTTTTGCTACACAACAAATGCAGACCCCGTTAAAGCACGCAGTTTGTCATACATATATTTTATGACATTTACTATTTCCCAGATATTTGTTGTATTGGTTTAAATACTTTTTGTAACTGAGAAGTCGCTATTCGTTTTGTTTTTGTCGCGGTCATACATACAGCATGGAATTTCAAAGCATCACGTAGTGACATACTTTTTGAAAATGTGACTATCGCTTTTATCTGCGTATACTACAACGAAACGCGTAAACGTAAGCTTCTTCTTTTGGTATTTAATTAAAGTCTTTTAACCTGGTAGGGCATTACGTGCGGTGAATGAACGAAATGGTTAAAATGATGCTCAAATAGGCCCGAGGTCCCTAGAGCTTAGAGTTATCCGACATTAATGTTCTCAGGATAAGAGGAAACCCTGAAAAAAAAACTTATCCAGGTATCTCACTCCCACCGAGATTCGAACTCGGGACCTTCTGAATGTGAGGCAGGCTCCCCACGGCAGAGATGGGCTGAATGTGAATTGGAAGTTTATCTGGATTATAAGAAGTATACAAAAACTAGATTTAGTAAAAATAATTTGTAGACTGGCGAGAAGAGAAAGTTACGTGAATGCAACACGTTAGATTTTTCTCGTGATAATGTTATGAGCGTAGAGTTTCAAAGGCACCACATAAAAATCGTTTTAGTTACTGCATTCTTCTTATACTTACAACGAATTTTGTAATGCCAGTTCATCTCAATTAACAAGAACTCTTTCACTCAAGCCGTGTGCAGGACAAGGTTGGGAAGATAGAATCAGATTTAAAAATTCAGTCATAGCCGAGATTTGAACTACCGATCTTCCAGTTTCTGTCTAGGTGGCGCTACGGTGAATTCGGAAGATACCTAGTTTGCTTCCCGGCGACCGCTCACTCTGACCCATGGGTTTTTTCGGGAGTTTTTCTGGGTCATCAGGCGAATGCCGATTCTCTCAGCCCCCGAATATCGTTCCATTCCTCATTTCATCCATCCTTAATCCCTTTAGGGCTGTTTAAGGGTTGGAAGTGTCGGCGATGTTCCGGAGCGCGTGGCAGAGAAAAAGGATGATCTCTGTGGAACCTCATCCGTCGTTCGATCTTCGGCTGGTTGCCGGCGTATACGGACTGCCTCTTGGCGGGCGTTGGACCTTTGTATGGAGTGGGGTCCCCGGTTTGCCTGCCTGACTGTCGGGGCGTCTCAATCTGGAAACTTTAGGAACCTTGTCATTACTGTGCCGTCACTCCTGGTTCCGGCCGCCCGGTGTCCCTCTCTCCCGGGGGCACTCCGTCGAGGGTCACAAGCACAATATCCTCCTTCACTGGATCGGGGTTGAATCTCCTCCGTTACGCATTCCATTCCAGAAAGGAAGAGAAGCATTTTAAGAATTCAGAACGTGAATCGTAATAAAAAGTATCTAAATCTTCTTGGTTTTTTTTTTTTTTTTTTTTGCTTTCTTCAGATTTTTAATTTGAAAGAAAGTTTACTTTTGAAAGAAATTTGATGGTTATCCTGTCGTACTTAGGATTTTAAAATGCCCAGTTATGAGAGTTATGAAAATTGAAGATGCCGTCGCGAGTAAAACCAGCCTCCTCCGTGTAAGATACAGGCTAGGATATTGATGAACACAGCGCACTGCTGTAGTATGCGTTGACAGAAACGTCTTCTTGGCTCAAAGCCCGCCTCATTTAATCCTTACACACGTTGAAGGTGATACGGGTACAGAAGATTTTTATGCAGAATTCTCCAGATAGTCATATGACTAACTCCTTCCCTTACAGCCATACGTCTTGTGCTTTGTGATGGGTCTGCATCCACAGCACGAAGACCTCGTTCTTCAAGCTCAATGCCTCGCACCGCTCTTGGTCTCCCAACATCCCTAGTACTCCTCTCAAATGCGCCATTCTCTCTCAAGTGTTGGTGAATTCGTGCGAATGTTCTTGCACACGGCAACTGCTTGTCAGGGTTCTTTTCTGCATAAAGTTCATGTGCTCGTGCTGCATTGCCGTCTGCACGGCCATACGTGTAGTGCATATCCGCCTGTTCACTCATTGGATACATCTCCTTTGACCTATAACAACGAAACGGTTGATTTTCAGACCCATGTGCCTATGGACTTTTTTTTACTGTTTTGATGTCAGGAACATGTCCCCCAAATATGACACCAATAAAGATGCATCCTGTACTGTTGGCACAGTTTTTCTTCCTTTGTCTTTTGAGTGTGTGAAGGAGGAATTATGTTTGAAATAAAATAATCTATATTCGTTTTTCAGTAACAAACGCAAAATTTTGAAGAAAACTGAATGTTGCACTTAATTGTGCTCAAACTGCTTGAACAGTTTGAGATTTATATTATTGTTAATTATGAAACGATGAGTATTTATTATTATTGTTATTATTATTAGCAACAAACGTTAGATATACATCAGATATGCATAATGTGCACCTTGTTTCTCAAGAAAATTGCCTCGAACTTCATAAACGGTGCAATGTTTGAATTTTAAACAACATATTATGTAAAGAAAATATAAGTTATTTCGCTTGGATAAATCTAGTAAAGAGAGAAGTATTTAGTTTCGTCTTCCTTCCTCTTAGAGTCAGGTCGCTGAATTATACGAGCATACACAAAAGTAAATGTGACCTTTAAGTTGGCATTTACTGTCGGCTATACCCAGGCATGACTAGTCGAGAAGACATTCCCTCTCTTCCTCTACATCCCCTGGTCCATCGGAAAACATTTGCAGCCTTCTGTACATGTAGAAAGGCTCCGCCCCCATTTAACCTGTACTGTCTTAAGTGCGAGACGCGATATAGCATACGTTTCGCGAGGGCAGGCAAACTAAATCTCAGGTAAACTGCTCATTTGAAAGCATACACTCTCGCGATACTTTTAAAACAAACCTAAGATTAACCGCTCTACTTTGATTTGCACATTATCTACGGGTTTAACAATACTCTATTTTTCAGAGAATTTCCTCAGGCAAATTTTCTTTCAGTTGATGGATATGCCTGCTACCGTACATCCAAGAGGTTTGCTACATACTATTGGAAACAGTAATATCCATTGTTAAAGTTATTTAATCTTAGGAACTTTGTTGCACTTGTCTAATAGGTGTGCTGATTGTAGATTGTCAATAAATATATATGACTTGACTGAGCGGGATGATTCAGGCGGTAACGTATGTGACTCGCATTCGGGTGGTCCCAGGTTCGATCCCTGGTGACCGCCCACTCTTGACTCACGGACTTATTCGGGGTTTTCCCGGATCGTCAGACTAATTTTGGGGTGGTTTCTTTCATCCTCCAAATTTCCTGTCCCTCCATTTACTTTCATTAATCATTTCATTCATCCTTCAGCCCGTTTGGTCTCTTTCAGGGTTGGCGGTGTCGGCGACGGTGTTTCGGTGCAGCGTGACAGGTAAAATCATGCTCTCTAAACAGTTCCTTCATCCCTCATCCTTCGGCTGGTTGCCGACGTATAAGGACCTCCACCTGGCTTTTGGACCCTGTGTAGAGCAGGGTCCCCGATCTGCCTGTCAGACTGCTAGGGCGACTGTATCTGGAAACTGTAGGGAGCAAGTCCTACCTATGCCGTCACACCTAGTTATGGACGCTCGGTGTCTCCCTTCACCTTATCCCTCCCTCCTGTGGGCTTCTGCCCTCTCGTGAGCCATCGGTATAATATCCGAAATCACTGGATCGGTGCCGAATCCCCTCCACATCACAATGCAGTCCAACATGACTTAATTTGGCACGTGCGATAATCCTGAAACACTTATTATGCGCAAAGTGGTTATTGAATAAGCGATAACACACACCCAAGCACATTTGCGTTGACACACTAAACTGTGAACATACCGAGAAACATCCTTGTTTTAAGGAAGAAATTTCTGCAGCCCAGCCGGGAATCGAATCCGGAACCACTTGCACAACAGGTAAGTAAGCCATAATTTAATTAAACACTACTAAGCTTATATGTTAAGGTAAAGGTACTACCACGGAGGGGCCCCCGGAACCAGGGCAGCGCACCGTCCGTAGACCAGTCGGTCCATTGTGCTTCCAACGTGACCCCTGGGAAGGAGAGAAGGATGAGAGGAGAGATCCGAAGGACGACCAGATCCGGATCCCGACGGGCGCAAACATGGCCGTGGTCCCTAACGTTTCCAGATAGAACGCATCCGGCACCGCACGGTCCCTGTCCACAAGCCACCAACATCCAGGGTACCCCGGAGTAGAGCCCCACGTTGAGGAGAGACTTGATTGACCGGTACCGTAACGACTCCAGGGAAGAAACCTTTACAGAGCGCAAGCCACCGCCCAGCCGCAACTCGTCGAACACCGAGGTCTGGTCCTACAACCCCGAAACAGATGATAAAGATGATGGGTAGCGGAAATGGGAGGAAAGAATCGTGGTAAAAGTTGAACCACCCCAGCATTCGTCTGGCAACTCGGGAAAACCACGAAAAACCCATGGGCCAGAGTAAGAGGTGGCCGGGGATCCATCCCGGGACATTCTGATAAAGGATCTTTGATAAAAGATAATATCGTAACTATTCACATCAACAAGAAAAACGGCATAGCACATTGGAATGTACAGTATACATCAGAAATAAGGGGGGCTGTTACAGCAGTGTAGCAATATTTTGTCTTTCACTCACTACAATTGCCATTTTAATACATTGTAATCTTAATGCCACTATCTGATTTGTACAAGTACAATGTGATCAAAAGTATCCGGACAACTCCACAAGCTTACATTTTTCATCTTAGGTGCATTTTGCTGCCAACTGCTGCCTAGTACTCATTATCCGCGACCTCAGTAGTCATTAGACATCGTGAAACAGCAGCATCGGACACTCCGTGGAACTCAGGACTTCGAACGTGGTCAGGTGATTGGGTGTCACTTATGTCAGAAGTCTGTACGCGAGATTTCCACACTCCTAAACATCCCTAGGTCCACTGTTTCTGATGTGATAGTGAAGTGGAAACATTTTCAGCACAAAAGCGTACAGGCCGACCTCGTCTGTTGTCTGACAGAGACCGCCGACATTTGAAGAGGTTCGTAAAGAGCAATAGGCAGACATCTATCCAGATCATCACACAGGAATTCCAAACTGCATCAGGATCCACTCCAAGTACTATGACAGTTAGGCGTGCGGTGAGAAACCTTGGATTCCATGGTTGAGCGGCTGCTCATAAGCCACACATCACGCAGGAAAATGCCAAACGACGCCTCGCTTGGTGTAAGGAGCGTCAACAGTACACGATTGAACAGTGGCAAAACGTTGTGTGGAGTGATGAATTACGTTATACAATGTGGCGATCCGATGGCAGGGTGTGGGTATGGCAAATGCCCGGTGAACGTCATATGCCAGCGTGTATAGTGCCAACAGTGAAATTCGGAGGTGGTGGTGTTATGGTGTCGTCGTGATTTTTCTGGAAGGAGCTTGCACCCCTTGTTTTGCGTGGCACGATCACAGCGCAGACCTACATTGATATTTTAAGCACCTTCTTGCTTCGCACTGTTGAAGATCAATTCGGGGATGGCGATTGCATCTTTCAACACGATCGAGCACCTGTTCATACTTCACGGGCTGTGGCGAAGTGGTTACACGACAATAACATCTCTGTAATGGACTGGCCTGCACAGAGTCCTGACTTGAATCCTATAGAACACCTTTGAGATGTTTTGGAATGCCGACTTCGTGCCAGGTCTCGCCGACCTACATCGGTACCTCTCCTCAGTTCCGCACTCCGTGAAGAATGGGCTGCAATTCCCCAAGAAACCTTCCAGCACCTGATTGAATGTATGCCTGCGAGAGTGAAAGCTGTCATCAAGGCTAAGGGTGGGCGAATACCATATTGACTTCCAGCATTACCGATGGAGGGCGTACGTCATTTTAGCCAGGTGTCCGGATACTTTTGATCACGTAGTGTATCTCCATGAATGGTTCTACTTGCATTTACCACGGTCTAATCTTAAGATTACTCTGGCAATCATTTGGAAATTTCCGGCTGCATGAAACAGGTGTATAGGATCATAAACGTAGAATATTGGGAATGCTTGTGACTAACTGAGGATAGAATTTGTGTTGAAGTTCTTTCACTACAAATTTTGGTAAACGAAATCTCATTTAACATGTTATGTTACCGAGTTCCCCTCTCATGATCTGTTACATTCACATGCCTTTCTCCATCCATTCTCACTTATTTTATAGATTGTTATCAGCTTAAGCTTAATCGAGAATAACCTTTTCACAATTCGTCTTATTACACATTTCGGTGCATGTATAAGTGGGATAGTGGAAAGCGAGTCGTTAATCAGGTTTTTAAAATGGGGTACCTATATGGTGAACCTGAAATTGCAAACTCTTTTCTTGACATCGCAAAAAACAAACGAATAAGCACTTAGAATGATTATCTCTAGAAATGCTAATTTTACAAACCAGTATTTGAAATAAATTGTGTGTTTTAAAGATACGAGTG
This sequence comes from Deroplatys truncata, assembly GCA_030765065.1. NCBI lineage: Eukaryota > Metazoa > Arthropoda > Insecta > Mantodea > Mantidae > Deroplatys > Deroplatys truncata. Next base: position 89,556,000 of record CM060980.1, read on the forward strand.
TTGTAAACAAAGTAGTGGCAACTTAGTCCAGAAGTTCGCAGAGGATAGCGCATGTGCAAACAGGATATGGGAGCAATAAGATAGCGCTGTTGTCAATGTGTAGAGTGCATAAAACAGTCGATCCAGTTAAAAGGGTAGTTGCGGCGTTGAAGTGGGCAGTATCGTTTCTACCATTCTATATCATATTTACAAACGGTGATCAGCGGTCGTAGATTCAAATCGAGGTTGTCTGTGACAAAAATGTATCTGAATGTGACAGAAGGTGATAAAAAAACTAAGACTACAAAGCTTGCAGTGAGACATGTACATTTTACTTCATACAACCAATACAGCCAACTGAAGGTACATACATTAGGTTGTTTTTCGACATTGTCTCATATCGGTTTAGGCACTTGTCGCTTCGTGGGATGAGTTTGAGTATTCCCTCCTGGTAAAAATCCTGTCCATGCGTGTTCGGCCACGTTGCCGCGAAGTGTTTCATCTCCTCGTGTGAACGAATCGGCGGCCTCCTAGGTGCAACTTGAAGTGAGAAAAAAGGCGAAAGTCACTTGGAGCAGGTGCGGGCTGTCGGTAGGGTAGTCGATGACGTCGCGGCGAAACTTCAACAGCGTTGTGGGTTTCTGTAGGAGGTCAGTATTGCTATGAAGGAGGATGACTCTCTCGGTGAGAAATCCTGGCCGTGTCCTAATGATCGCGCAATCGTGTCAAGGTCTCGCAGTATCGGTCAGCGGTCACTGTGTTCCTCTTTCTAAAAGCTCCACGAGCATGACACCCACACTGTCCCGAAGCACTATGGCCATCATCTTCCCGGTAGATGGCGTCAACTTAGACTTCTGTGTCTTTGGAGAGAAGGGGTATTTTCACTCTAAAGGCGACCGCTTACTTCTGGGGTATAGTGGTGGATCCATGTTTCGTCACCCGTGACAATACGGGGAAGAAAACTTCCCGTCAGTGTAAAACCATTGCAAAAGTCGCAGACTTGCCCCCATACTATTTTCCTTGTGTTGGATGGACAGATCTTGTGGAACTGTCGGGAACAACCTTTCTGGTACTGCAGAATATGGTGAACAACGTGTGATCGTTTCCAAACGACATTCTCAATTATACAGCCATATGCCATAACGTGATCCTGCATTTGTCTGAATCAGCTACTCCAAGCGAGCTGTGTTCAAACCTGTTGATGCCATGCTGAATCGCCCACTGCGGTGAAGCTTTCTCTCCCGGTCGCAAGCTTTCAACACCATTCTGCGGCATGTTGACGAGACATTACAATCTCTCCGTAAACCTTTACCAGCTGCCGGTGATAGTAAAAGCTTGAAAAAAGACAGTAAAGCATAAGGACTGTAATCATAATTATACCGCATCATTACTTCACCTGCCGAGATTTGTCTTTCATTCTCGTTTTTATTTCTTTTTCTTTAATTATTTTTTCATCTTATGTGTTACATTTTTAAAAATTCAGAATAGTATTATTTTTTCTGAGGTACCATAAACCAAAAACATTTTCTCAAAGAGAGATCCTACAGAGAAATGGTACTACTATAAATCTAAAACATGTACATAGAGAGAGCCTACAGAGAGAAAATTACTATAAACCTGAAACATCTACTTAATGAGAGAGCATTGAAAGGGAGAAAATTACCATAAACCTGATACATTTGCCTAAGCAGGTATCCTACAGAGAAAGAAAATTACCATGAACCTAAAGCATTTACTTAAAGTGAGAGCCTACAGAGAGAGAAAATTACCGTGAATCTAAAGCATTTCCTCAAAGGCATCTTACAGATAAATAAAATTACTGTGAACCTAAAGCATTTACTTAAAGAGAGAGCATACATAGAACAAAAATTACCATAAACCTGAAACATTTACTTGAAGAGAGCCTACAGTGAGAGAAAATTACTATAAACCTAAAGCATTTACTTAAATAGCTCCTAGAGATAAATAAAATTACCATAGCTAAAGCATTTACTTAAATAGAGAGCCTAGAGACAAAGAAAATTACTATGAACCTAAAGCATTTACTCACAAACCCTAGAGATAAATAAAATTTTCATGAACCTAAAGCATTTGCGTGAAGAGAGCATACAGAGAAAGAAAATTACCATGAACCTTAAGCATTTGTCTGAGAGAGGGCCTACAGAGAAAGGAAATTACCACGAACTTAAAAGCATTTTATCAAAAAGATCCTAGAAATAAACAGAATTAGCATGAATCTAAAGCATTTATTTAAAGAGAGAGCATGCAGAGAAAGGAAATTACCACAAATATTATAAATTTGTCTAAAGAGATGTTACAATGAAAGAAAATTACCACGAACCTAAAGCATTTACTCAAAGAGATCCTACAGATAAATGAGATTACCATGTACGTAAAGTTTTACTTAAAGAAAGAGCCTACAGAGAAAGAAAAGTTCCAAGAACCTGAAACATTTGCCTGAAGAGAGATCCTACAGAGAAAGATAATTACTATAAACCTGAAACATTTGCTCAAAGAGATGCTAAAGAGAAAGAAACTTACCATAAACCACACAGAACACTATGGCAGTATGCATCATGTTGTAGCGGATTAGGTTGAGCGCTGAGGATTACGTAAGATGAAGTAACCGAGCAGAAAGAGTTGAAATGCGGTAACCTCAACACGGGCGCGCTAAGGAATGCGAAGTCAGCACTGCCGAAGGTATTTATACTGCGGGGATCTGGCTCGCGGTGTGAATTGTGAAGAGTGTGAATAATGGAAAGAGGGTGAATCGTATCGTCGATTGTATTGTTGATGGCTTGTGGTGTGTTTTGTACGTCGTCTATGTACGGGTTCTATCACTAGGCGCCCGCCTAGCATCCACTTGGAGCCGAGAGCCATAAGCGAGCCGCCAGCGCAACAGCAGTTATATAGGTAAGGATGCATCTGCTCTAAGATCTGCTTGCACGGGTTTCACCCAGTCTAAGTAGCCTGATTACGGGCCCCATACTTTTACACTAAAACTAATACAATTTATTGGGTCCATGTATTCCCTGTGCATTAATTAACTACCCACATCCTGGAGCGCCGCTCCGGCCCACCTACCACCCCAGTACCGACGCATTCTCCTACCTCTGAGCTATCACCCCCCTAGCGTAACCAACTATTGCGGAGTAACCACCCCCGGTAGGGGTGTTACAATATATGTAAATTTTTCTTCGGTAACAACTTCTCTAAGTCAACCCCTTTCCAAAGTTTTAAGCTTCCAGTTTATTTAAATTTGGGTACTTTCATATTTTTTCAATTGTGTATTCATAAAACAATTACGCAGTATAAGACGAATAAAGGCATGTGATGAATGCCAAAATTATCTCTGGAATAAAAGGCGCTATGCAACTTGATATTCAATATACACCTGAGGAAATCTCGCATATAGGATCCTTAGCTTAGAACTATCGCAACATGAGAGGCCAGAAGCATGCCTTTTAGATCTTCTATGATAACCAGAAGACAACGGAATGCATAAAAACGTAATTAATTTATGCACAAGAACAATAGCGGAAAGGTGTTATACCTCTATATATTGGAAGGAATATATTACATTGCTTCTAATATGTACTTAATAGAGGTATTACAAAAAAGTTTAGCATTTTGTTCTGTGATCAGCTCTTTTCAAGAAAAAAATGTTTTTCTAAATTAAATGGTTTATTCCGCGAGAGTGTATGAATATAATAATTTGTCACTTATAAGATATAGAGTAACCTATTTCTGACCTAGTTCACCCAGGGTTTTGAAATAATTACTCAGTTTTCGAACATGGTTTTGCACACATACTGTGGTCAGAGATAGGCAACGTTGCTAGATCAGGGTAGGCGAGTATGAGAACTGGCTCTCGGACGTAACCAAAACAGCATACCTCAAGTGTGAGGTGGGGGACTAGGAGTTTTGTTTTCCACACGACCCTTAATCCAAACAAACACGACGAAAGGATGGTGTAATGCTTTGCGGAATGACAAGTACAACTTGGTAACTATTGACCTACTCTAACAGTATGGAAGTAATGCATTCATCGTCCAATAAGCATTTCGCGGTTGCTGACTGAAAAGCACAGCATGCTTGTCAGGTCTGCTAGAAGTTGAGTCATTCTTATAGTAACATCGTATACTACGCTTTGAAACTCTCGGGTTTCATATGTACAGCACAAGGTTCACAAGATGCCAGTCTTTTCATTTGGCATCTCGTAAATCTCAGTGAGCGTAGAGCCAGCGTACGAAGGAGAGCGACCATGAAATTGCGTCGCCACAGAGGAAGCAATTTTAAATATTGTAAATAGATGAAAAACCTAATAGCAGCAGTAGTTGGGACATAGCTCGTATGGTCAGCGTGTCCCATTGGTTTGTTCTCAGGATACCGAAAGAATAGTTATTCCGACCATATCATATCCAACGGGTACAGTGTCTTGCAGCAGGGGATTATGCGCCTAGGCTGGTTTAGTCAATTGGTTCCTAGAAATAAGTGTAGTTAAGCCACAATTAATAATGGCAACAGACGAATGACATTTTCAATTTCCATAACACCCATACATGGGCGGAAGAGAAACCTCAAGAGTGTCAGGGAGCATCATTTTCAACAGCGATTTGCTGTGAGCGTGCGGGTAGGAATACACGAAACGTCATCATGAACCACGTGCCAGTGAAAGTGAACCTTTTACACGCTGATCTACTTGTTGAGAAGTTGAGAATCGCCCCTACCGTTCGGACATCGCGCAGTGCAACGTTGCCAAATTGTCATAGAAAAAATGAAAGACGTAAACTATCTTCCAAATGATGAGAATTGTAACTGGTTTAAATTAATGTAATGACTTCCCTGCTACCCGGTACCTACCTACCTACCTACCTACCTACCTACCTACCTACTTACCTACCTACCTACCTGTAAAATTACACGGGTGATTTACAAATCATCAATCGAAAAATTCACAATGCCCCCTATGGATATTTCAGGAATAAAATGAAGTGATTCACGCAAAGAGTCATAATCATTAAAAGACAGTAAGAAAAGAGAATCGTGTGTTCACACTTCTTTTGCTTTATAAGTGGAACTTGCTCATTTAATACAATTTACGCCCATATGGCTTTGGAAACAACTAAGTAATACAATATTGTAAAGATGCAATAATCAACATTACAGATTATGGTTTTCTTCGCGCACGTGAACATTATTGAAAAACGCATTTCTTGGTTACAGAAATATCAAACCTTAAGAAAGTGGAAGGAATTTGTGCATATGTCTAATGTAGATGAGGAAGTAGTAGGCGTATTCTTTCTTAATTTTGTAAACTTCGTTGCAGTGTATGGAACTACTCTGACCAGTTCAGAATATTAGAAGAAAAGGATATTTATCAAGTAAGGAGGAGATGGCAAAGGGAGTTTGATAGGTTGAGTTAACCAGCACGTGAGGGGTTGAAAAAACAACATTATTTAAAGTTAGATTGGCCATTTTCTCCCATTTGGGGCCATGAATGAAATAGTAGTGTTAATGTTTATAAATGGCGACATTTAACAGAAATGTGCTCCTATTAAGTTATATTCTGACACAATGTTCCATGACGTTCCTTCTGTGGGGAAAGTGGGATGTCATGTTTTCCATTCTTAATTATACCAACCTAATGTTATTCACACCAAATTTCATGGCATTATTTTCTGTCGCTCTTTAGTTACAATATATGTACAAACAATATTATAAAATTCGGTTTCTTGCCTCTTCGTTTCTCATCTTATTTGTTAATCAAAATGGGAAATTAATGACACATTTTGTTTTCAGCTTTGTTATATTTAGAAAAACTGAAAGATAACGTCTCTTCGGAACAACAAGCAGAGTTGTTTAGGAAAAAGCTCTCTCCTAAAAGTAGTTCGAGCAGTACTGAATAAACTCTCTACTAAGCGTAATTAATTGTTCTTTCATAAAAGCTGCGTTCAAATTCCGGCTATGGAATGGACTTTTTCAGGTAGTAGCCTTTCTAGTAATATTTTACCATTTTCACAACTTGGAAATACTATTCAAATGCTGTATGTTTTAATTGCCTAGGTATGGGTCATATGGCTACCAACTACATCCCGTGCAGTGAATCCCCCGTACAGTACGAGATGCTATACAACTTTTAAATGCTCAGTAGAATAAATTTGTTACCGTTAGTTTATTTTCTGCTTCAAAATTATAAAAAGTTCTAGTCTCTCTGCATATTGTTTAACCGTTCATCATATATAAATGCAATGCAGTGGATGTCCGTAGTGAAATAAATCGCAAAGTTTTAAAAACAAGTTTATGTAAAGCCGAATTTAATTTTAAAATTTTAGTAACGAAAGTGAGAAAAACAGTATTATCAGAGTCTTTTACAGTGTGTAATTGCGGGGTTTTATCTTTTATATCCAATAATGAACATGTTTTTCGAGATAAATCTCGTCACGTGAAGTGAAGTAGCATGCGTTTCAGTAATGGCAAACTGGATTTCTGGTCAACTGTTCATTGTTTTAAATATATCAGCACATAAATATACATTTAAAACCTAAAGTTAACAATTCTACTTGGATTTGCACGTTATTTACGCTTTATTTCAGGCTGTTTGTGAAAATCCTGTGATTTTCTCAGACAGGTTTTCTTTTACTTAATGAACGTGACTGCTATCCTAGATCCAAGAGGTTTCTTACATCCTATTGCCAACAATAATTCTCATTACTAATTTTACACTTTTTTAATCTTATTAACCTTGTGGCACTTATTGCTGCCGTATAGAGGTGCTAATGTAAGTTGTCAACAAGATATATGACCCGGCACGTGTGCTACCAGCGGCAATCCTGCAATTCTTATAATGAACGAATTGATTATTAAATAAGCGATAACACACACAAGCACACTCACATACATGTACTTTATTGTGAACATACCGACAAACATCCTTGTTTTAAAAAAGAAATTTGTAGAGTGCAGCCGAGAATCGAATACGAAACCGCTTGTACAACAGGCAGGTGCTCTATCCATTGAGTTAACAATTGAATTAAACACTACTAAGTCTAAATGCTTCTCATTGACTGATTTTCCACGCCTAAGCTATACTACCGGACTTTATCATGCTGCAATTTGAAGCTCCCGCCAGTCATTTAAGTTTCTATTCTCTAGGACCTCTTTGACCTATCTACAACACCAAGGAAAGCGGCTAAGCAAATGGAAATATACAGTAGACATCACAAATAAGGGGAGATGTTACTGCAGTGTAGCAATATTTTGTCTGTTTCACTAACTTCAATTGGAATTTTAACAAACTGGAATCTTAATGCCACTGTTTGACTTGTATATCTCCGTGAGTGGTTCTACTCGCATTTACTCAATCCAATTTCAACATATCTCTGGCAATCATTTGGAAGTTTCCGGATGCATAAAACAAGTGTGTAGGATCATAAACAAAGAATATTATGAATGCCTGTGACTAACTGAGGATAGAACTTGTGTTAAAGTTCTTCCACTACAAAATATGGTAAACGAAATCTCATTTAACATTTTATGCTACAGAGTTCCTCTTTCATTATGTGTTACATTCACGCGCCCCTCTCTACCCACTATCGCTTATTTTATATGGTTTTTGTCTGCTTTATATTAATCGCGAAAAACCTTTGCAGAATTAATCTCATTACACATTTCGTTGTATGTATAAGTGGGATAGAGGAAAGCGAGTCGTTAGTTAGGTGTTTAAAACCGGGTCGCTATATGCTAAACCTGAAATTTCGGAGTTTTTGCTTGACATCGCGAAAAACAAACGAAGTAGCCCTTATAAAAATTAAGTGTTCAATAATTCAAACCAATATTGAATATCTCGAGAAAGGCTGGTGCCACAAATAAATTAAGTGAATTTAAGCGTTTGAAGGAAATCTATATTTTTGTGTAGTATGTTTTTGTCTAACACTTGTGGTTTACCCATTATACAGAACTATACAAATTTCTGTCAATTGAGGACTTCAAAGGCTATTTACAGAGAACTTAAGATGTACTTTTTATTTGTTATAAATTATCTTAAGCTTATGGTATTTTAATCGAAATAGCCGTACAGAAAGTAGTGGAGAAAGTAAAAAAGAATTAATTTTTGGAGCAGTCTTTTCTGCGAACGCCTAAGTAAGATTACCTAAAGATAGTGAAATTGATTTGAGGCTACTTTGTTGTATAAGTCTACATTTAGACACGAAAACATAAAGAAAAGAAAAACATCCTTGAGTATTTAACATGTTTACATACTACTTCGGTGCATTAGCGCATTTCCTCTTCTGTAAGAGTATTGTGCAACAATGGAGAAGTGTTGTGTCTGGAACCACGACATACAAAGGAAAGCAACATTATTAGTAAGTGAGTTATAAAAGGACAACTTAAACAAGATATTTCACAGTTTCATCAGCACTTTGCAATCGGAAGATCTTGGTAAGCAACATGCACATTCATATTTCACAATTTCTACTTAACATTAGACGAACTTCGGGAAGATTATGAGAAACATTTCAGTATTAATATTGTTATCTGCTCTTCAAAGCTTTAATAAAGATATGGATTTCATGCGTATCTAAAACTTTCAAAATATGTTTTCAGGCATGTTTCATATTGCTGGCCGTCGCAGTTTTCGCCGAAGAGGAGGTTAAGAAAACTGAAAGAAGAGGACTACAAGACTTGGGTGATGGAGGTTTTGGGCACGGGGCGGATTTCGGTGGATTTGAGTATGCAGGAAGCACTGATGGAGGGCTTTGGACATGGAGGAAGCAGTTATGGTAGCTTTGTACATGGAGGAGGTGGTTATGGTGGAGAATCTCATCACGTGAAAGCCATCACCATAACCAAGGAAGTCCCTGTACCACAACCCTATCCCGTCCACGTAGAGAAGAAGGTACCATATCCTGTGAAGGTACATGTTCCTGTACACGTGGAGAAGCCGTATCCTGTACATGTACCCAAACCCTATCCTGTGTACGTGGAGAAGGTACCATATCCTGTAGAGAAGGCTGTACCATATTCTGTGAAGGTACTAGTAAAGGTACCTGTACCAGTACCACATCCAGTCCCTGTCCCTAAACCTTACCCTGTAAATATACATGTTTCTGAACCTTATCCCGTGAAGGTGGCCATCGTGGTGGAGAAGAAGGTTCCAGTGTACATCAAGGGACATGATGGAGGACACGACTTTGGTGGTCATTTTGTTTGGAGATCACGGTTTTTTAGGCTACGGCTTTGGTCGTGATCACTGATGTGTAAATTTTAATGAGAAATAAAAAAAATGTTTTTATAGTTACTCCTGCGTTGTTATCAATACCCAGGTCTATTTATACACAATGTAAAATTTCATGAATTTCTAAGCCACTGGAGAATGATGTAGGATTTAAGTTTCTAAGAAATGCATTTCTAAAGTGCCCAATTAATTGTTGCTTAAAGTTGTGGATAACTTAGGCATTCTGAAGTACATTAAAATTGTTTATATAGTGACCTTATTGGAATACTGCGTCGTATTGTCATTCTTCAATATGAGGAAGGTATTTAGTCGCAAAAGGTTTTCACAATAGGAAACGATAAAAAAAGAGGAAAATAATAGATGTTAATGTTAGTAATCTCGGAACCTGAAAAAGAAGGATAATTAGTAAAACAAGAATTGCACTCAAAAGTATGCAGGCATTATTACTTTATCATCCGAAGTCTGTCTTTCGTTCGCGTTTAAGTATTTCAGTTTCTTTCTGTTTCGTTCTTTTTTACCTTGTGTTTTACATTAAAGGTTTGTAACATTCCTTTTTATGAGCTACAGGCTAAAAAAATTCTCAGAAATATCCTATATAGAAAGAAAATTACCATGAACCTAAAACGTTTGCAAAAAAGAGAAAGAAAATTATCAACAACCTAAAACTTCTTTTAAAGGAAAATCCTACAGAGAAAAATAATTATCATAATCCTAAAACTTTTTCTCAGAGATCCGACGGAGAAAGAATATTACCATGACCCTAGAACTTTGCTCAAAGAGTTCCTACAGATAAATAAAATTACAATGAAAGTAGTAATAGTCCCGGATGAGCCAATTGGCTTAACGATAATTCTGCCGCTAGGGGCGCTAGTGTCGCTAGTGTCGCTGCGTGCGACGGCGGCGGCGGTAAGTTTGAAAAGCGCCCTGAGTGGGAGGATTATCGTTATTGCAATTGGTTCATCCGGGACGAGTTAAAAGAATTGAGGATTAGGGTAAGGTGAAGGAAAAAGAGGAAGTGACGTGGAGTGTTTTGATTGGTTCGTTAATTCGTGTGGAAGATGAAGGAAGGAAGATGAAAGAGTATGGAGGTCACGTGATGGAGAGGAGCGGGGTGGCGAGGTGTTGTCTGTGCGGAGGTCGGGACTGAAAGAGGGAAAAGATGGGGAGCGAGGGATAAAAAGTATAACAAAGTGACGTGTGAAGTTGTGATTGGTGGGAATAAGAAGTGATGTTATTGGTGGAAAGGAACAAATGAAAGTTGTTGATTGGTAAGAATAAGAGAGATTATGATTGGTGGAAAGAAAAAGGTGTGGGAGTGGGGTATGTTGGAGGTGATGGGAAAGGTAAGTTTTGCTAGCAACAAGATTTGCAAAAGCCTGTCGAGAACTGATCAGCAATTTTTTGAACGTTGGATGGTAGTTTTCTTGAGTGGATAGAGAGATGGGGCGATATGAGATGCGGTGGCGAAAATGGGAACTAAACAAGATGGTTGAGACAAGAGGTTTAAGGACGAGGAAATTTGGAGGTTAGTGGTGAACATGGCGGTCGCAAGAGGTGGGGGGCAAGGAGACGCGGTGGTGAGAATGGGAACTAAAAGAAGATGGCGGTAGCAAGAGCTTAGAAGAGCAGATTTTGAGGTTAAAATAGTGGGAACTAAAAAATGGCGGAGGGTCTGCGACAAGGAGATGCGGTGAGAACTAAACAAGATGGCGGACGCAAGAGGAGGGTAAGGAGATTTGAGGTTACAGTACCAAAACACGAAGGGATATATTCCTACGCCAAGCAGGTCCGAAAAATAATTATGCGTGTGGTACTTACCTGTTACTGGTGTGGATGCGTCACCAAAAGAGCGGCAGCTTCACGCGACGCGAAAAAATAAAAGCAAACTGTTTTTGAAAATGCTTAACCAGCTTTAAGATCAACCAACATCACTCCGCACTGATATACCTAGGTTTTTTAAAGCGGTACAGACACCCTTTGCAGAGGCGTAATTTAACTATACCAAAAACCTGGTACTGGACCATCGTGATGGTCGCTAACGTACGTAGGAGCAGGGTTCTCATAGCCGGTCGAAAGCGGTCAAAAAAGTGTACGACGTAGGTGTTCACAGTAGCTGCTGTCGAGTCAACCGTCGAGGTGTGAATGAACGAGATCTGTTCTTGCCGGCAATCTGGTTGGGAGATGAGAGGCGCGGTGGTAAAAATGGGAACTAAATAAGATGGCGGAGGCATGAAGTTGAGGTTAAGGAGCGGTGAGGTGTTGTCTGTGCGGAGGTTGGGGCTGAAAGAGGGGAAAGATGGCGAACGAGGGATAAAAGGTATAACAGAAAGTGACGTGTGAAGTTGTGATTGGTGGGAATAAGAAGTGATGTTATTGGTGGAAAGGAACAAATGAAAGTTGTTGATTGGTAAGAATAAGAGAGATTATGATTCGTGGAAAGAAAAAAGGTGTGGGAGTGGGGTATGTTGGAGGTGATGGTAAAGGTAAGTTTTGCTACCAACAACATTTGCAAAAGCCTATCCAGAATTCATCAGCAATTTTAAATAACTAGTGTTTCGGGGTTTTCTCTGGCTGGTAGACGAATGCAAGCTGTTTCTGCTTTTTTCACAGGTTTTCCCAAAATTGAAAATGCATATATTGTAACACAAATGTGTGCAGTGCAAAAGAAAATAAAAATTAAATAGGCACACACACACACACACAGACGTTGCAGTTGCCATACTTATATTATTCGTCTTTTCCTTTTTTTCTTTTTTTTTTAAAAAATAACTAGTTTTTGGGGGTTTTCTGCGGTTGGTAAACGAATGCAAGCTCTTTCTACTTTTTCATAGGTTTTCCCTGGTTGGTAGGCGTTTTCTGTAGTGTTTGACGAAGCCGTTTCTAATTTTCGAGGTTTTCTCAGGTTTTTTTAGTGGTTGTCCCTGCCCGGTAGGCAAATGATGAAGTTTTACCTTGTCGGCGCACGGATACTAGGCACATACTCGCACACACACACACACACACACACACACGTTGCAGTTGCCACTTATATTATTCGTCTTTTCCTTTTTTTCTTTTTTTAAAAAATAACTAGTTTTTTGGGGGTTTTCTGCCGTTGGTAAACGAATGCAAGCTCTTTCTGCTTTTTCATAGGTTTTCCCTGGTTGGTAGGCGTTTTCTGTAGTGGTTGACGAAGCCGTTTCTAATTTTCGAGGTTTTCTCAGGTTTTTTAGTGGTTGTCCCTGCCCGGTAGGCAAATGAAGTTTTACCTTGTCGGCGCACGGATACTAGGCACATACTCGCACACACACACATTTAATAGTAGCGTGTAGCAAACTGTTTTTGAAAAATGCTTAACCAGCTTTAAGATCAACCAACATCACTACGCACTGATATACCTAGGTTTTTTAAAGCGGCACAGACGCCCTTTGCACAGACGTAATTTAACTATACCAAAAACCTGGTCGCTAGCGTACGTAGGAGCAGGGTTCTCATTGCCGGTCGAAAGCGGCAAAAAAGTGTACTATCTTGTTTTCATGGGTTTTCCAGATCGGTAAGCGTTAGAATACTCTTAGAGCTTTTTTCAGGTTTTTCGCGGTTGTCCCTGTCCGGTAGGCAAATGATAAAGTTTTTCTATAATGTCGTCGTTTTGGCTTGTGGCGCACGGATACTAGGCACATACTCGCACAACACACACACACACACACTAAAATAGTAGCGTATAAAAAAAATTTAACAAACCGTAGATTTTCAAGAAAATTCCCACACCGCAAACTACCCGTTTAGCGGAAGAAAGTTCGTTATTTTTATTGTCTTAAAAATGGCTCTAACCCTTTTGATTACGGTACGGTATGTTTAAGATATCTGCATGACAAATAAAATGTATAACTTCAATTTTCTGGGAATAGCTGTGAAGTAGTCTCATTGTGAATGTCTTTTGTACAACTGTTAAACCGTAGGAAACGAAGCCTTACTGTACAAGAACGTTAAAGCACACAATTTATGTGTATTATTATTATTATTATTTTGTGGCGTTGTCTATTTACAAAGTTTCCATGTTGATTTTAATGTTTGAAAGCTTTAGACCTTTCTCACTAAAACTCGTCATTCTTTTATCTTTTCTTTTTTCATTTTCATACAAAGAGAACGGAATTTCACAAGTGAAACAGTACTGTGATAACGATACCAACAAACTAATTATTATTCACCCACTGAAACACATAAAAATAATAAGTAATAATCACAGACCCAGTTTGTGGGTATTTAAATGAAACATCATGCACAATATAAGCCAATTATGTAATAAGTTGAAATGTGCAAATCTATAGATGTATTTCTGGTGAAATCCCGGTATGGAATTTTTGAGTGCAATGCAATTTCTCCTATATCTGCTATGTACGTGGTAGAGAAAGTAAAAATAGTTACAGTGACTATACAAATGTAACAATAGAGAAACCCACTTGAAGAAAAAACGGAATAAAAATAACAAGGCGTCAGACTCAACTTTTGCGCCATTCTCCGAATATCTGAGAATATTCTTAATATGAGACAAGCATTTTACTTTAAGCAAGTAGTTTTAATCTTACTTTTATGAAAATCAGAGTTTTCTCTATATCGTTTATTTGTGACAACAACGCTAAGTTTCGAGCTAGCTATACTCACTTTTCTTGCAACTATATACGTTTAAACTAATATTAACAAATTTCTCGTAATCCCAGAATTTATTAATCATAGCTGTAATATTTTTCACAACTGCATGTAATAATATTGATTTAGGGGCTTTCTCTACCACGTAAAATAGTAGGTAGAGGAGGTATGCATTGCATCCAAATATTCAATATTGAGATTTCACTGGAAAACTAAATACTTGTTTTGAGGTCCCCTGAATAAAAAACATTTTTAGAAAATTCTGTGTGTATGTGTCAGAGCAGCATAACTCAAAAATGAAAAGCCGGATAAATACTAAACTTGGTATTTAGGTTGAGTACCTTCCAAAGATACGACACAGAGGTTTTCAAGAAAGTCCCTCCACCCAAAACTACCCTTTACATGAACTATTTTCCGAAATGTTTTATTTTCTAAAACTGTCTCTGACGATTTTAATTACAACACCATATATTAAAGACATTTATATGAAAAATAAAATGTATATCTTGAATTTTGTGGAAATAGCCTGTAAAGTCCTCTTGATTCGGAAGAAATTTTCTATGATCTTGTATAACTGCTAAGGTTTGAGAAAAACATATAATACAAAAAATTTAGATCTCTTTAAAAACACACACAATTTATTTGAAATAACTTTTTTGTGATGTCAGCCATTTCCGAGATATCTGTTATAAATAGTTCGAATTGTACAATGCTTAGCCATTCTTTTTTAAAGGTATGTCGCTTTTCAGTTCTTGCTCGCCATGTTGATGGAAAGAATTATAATTTTAAGGCCAGTGTATAGCGTCCCTTTGGATGTATAACGGATGTGCAATGCAACCATTTCCCGAAAAGTTTATCTGGATTAAAATTAAGTGGATATGAAAATAAACTTTCGTACTCACCTATAAGAGATAGAGGGTAGAGGTCATACGAACGTAACACTTGAGAATTTTTATTCAACAGTTGGTGTTACTCCTTAGAAAGGAAGTATCTGCTGTTTCTATTTAATTCTTACATTTTACATAACACGTATGCACGGCACAACACAAAAACACTACACACGACACTCATAGTTTTAAATATTGCACTAATGTGTGTGCAAACGTTACAACGCTGCTCGCTTCAGTCATTCCCACGCACAGCACTGCGCGCAAAGATCATGTGCTGATGTAAGTGAAAATCGAGCGTGAGAAACGGATGTTCGTCAGCGTTAAAATGCAGCCTTATTGCCGATGGTAGGGATCGCGCAGTGGCGGATCTGGACAGGATGACTGCGCTTTTACAACTGTCGATGGTAGGGATCGTGCAGTGGCGGATCGTGACTGCGTTTACAATTTGACAATTTGTGGCGAAATAAGGCATTTAACTCGACGCGTATGCTGAAACTGCGGTTGCGATAAGCGAGCTTATAAAAACCCGGTGCGAAGAGCAACCGGCCGTAGTGAGAAACGGGAGCGATAGTGGATTTTTCTATAAAATCGTTCTATTTGACGAAAAATAGTTTAAAATAAACACAAAATAGCAGCTTCGATACGTATCCAAGGAGACCTTAGTGCTAGGCAACTGCACCTCTGTTTCTATACGTGAACGGCAGATTGCAGCTTCAATACGTGTCCACGGAGACCTTAGTGCTAGGCAACTGTACCTCTGTTTCTATACGTGAACTGTAGATTGCAGCTTCGATACGTGTCCACGGAGACCTTAGTGCTAGGCAACTGTACCTGTGTTTCTATACGTGAACGTCAGATGGCAGCTTCGATACGTGTCCACGGAAACCTTAGTGCTAGGCAACTGTACCTCTGTTTCTATACGTGAACGGCAGATTGCAGCTTCGATACGTGTTCACGGAGACCTTAGTGGTAGGCAACTGCACCTCTGTTTCTATACAAGAACGGCAGATTGCAGCTTCGATACGTGTCCACGGAGACCTTAGTGCTAGGCAACTGTACCTCTGTTTGTATACGTGTACGGCAGGTTACAGCTTCGATACGTGTGCACGGAGACCTTAGTGCTAGGCAACTATACCTCTGTTTCTATACGTGAACGGCAGATTGCAGGTTCGATACGTGTCCACGGAGATCTTAGTGCTAGGCAACTATACCTGTTTCTATACGTGAACGGCAGATTGCAGCTTCGATACGTGTCCACGGAGACCTTAGTGCTAGGCAACTGTACCTGTGTTTCTATACGTGAACGTCAGATGGCAGCTTCGATACGTGTCCACGGAGACCTTAGTGCTAGGCAACTGTACCTCTGTTTCTATACGTGAACGGCAGATTGCAGCTTCGATACGTGTCCACGGATACCTTTCGCTTCAGGTGACAAAATAACACTAGGCACTTGCGTGCCGTGGTGTAAGCCGCAATCACGGCATTGGTAGCGTGGATCTCCTTCGGGCTCTCCTCGGAGTTACCTCAACACCACGTACATGACCTGGTTCGTCACGGGTTCGCAGGTCTGCACTACCACTTCCTCGGCGTTGAGCAGGCCCAGGAGGCGATCGTACCGGTACACCAGCTAGCACGTGGACATGTTATCGCGCTGTGGTGTTCCGTGTGCGAGGTATGGAAACTCAAGGACGCAAAACATGCACGACCGAGGGTTAAAAAGCAGAACAAGTAGTGACGTGGAGCGTTGTGATTAGTGAAAATAAGACGATCTCTGATAGGTGGACAAATTGAAATAACGTGATGTGATAGGCGAAAATAAAATCAAAAGTGATTGGATGAAAAATGACGAGAAGGAATTAGCGGTGAATTTGTGAACTAAGATGGCGAAGATTTTTTTTTTTTAAAAAAAAGGATAATATAAGTATGGCAACTGTAACGGTTTACGGCAAACGCGCGCCGCGCAATGCGTCACGCCGGGCATCTTGCTCAATATGGTTTTTGAATTTTCTAAAAATGTTTTTTATTCAGGGGACCTCAAAACAAGTATTTAGTTTTCCAGTGAAATCTCAATATTGAATATTTGGATGCAATGCATACCTCCTCTACCTACTATTTTACGTGGTAGAGAAAGCCCCTAAATCAATATTATTACATGCAGTTGTGAAAAATATTACAGCTATGATTAATAAATTCTGGGATTACGAGAAATTTGTTAATATTAGTTTAAACGTATATAGTTGCAAGAAAAGTGAGTATAGCTAGCTCGAAACTTAGCGTTGTTGTCACAAATAAACGATATAGAGAAAACTCTGATTTTCATAAAAGTAAGATTAAAACTACTTGCTTAAGGTAAAATGCTTGTCTCATATTAAGAATATTCTCAGATATTCGGAGAATGGCGCGAAAGTTGAGTCTGACGCCTTGTTATTTTTATTCCGTTTTTTCTTCAAGTGGGTTTCTCTATTGTTACATTTGTATAGTCACTGTAACTATTTTTACTTTCTCTACCACGTACATAGCAGATATAGGAGAAATTGCATTGCACTCAAAAATTCCATACCGGGATTTCACCAGAAATACATCTATAGATTTGCACATTTCAACTTATTACATAATTGGCTTATATTGTGCATGATGTTTCATTTAAATACCCACAAACTGGGTCTGTGATTATTACTTATTATTTTTATGTGTTTCAGTGGGTGAATAATAATTAGTTTGTTGGTATCGTTATCACAGTACTGTTTCACTTGTGAAATTCCGTTCTCTTTGTATGAAAATGAAAAAAGAAAAGATAAAAGAATGACGAGTTTTAGTGAGAAAGGTCTAAAGCTTTCAAACATTAAAATCAACATGGAAACTTTGTAAATAGACAACGCCACAAAATAATAATAATAATAATACACATAAATTGTGTGCTTTAACGTTCTTGTACAGTAAGGCTTCGTTTCCTACGGTTTAACAGTTGTACAAAAGACATTCACAATGAGACTACTTCACAGCTATTCCCAGAAAATTGAAGTTATACATTTTATTTGTCATGCAGATATCTTAAACATACCGTACCGTAATCAAAAGGGTTAGAGCCATTTTTAAGACAATAAAAATAACGAACTTTCTTCCGCTAAACGGGTAGTTTGCGGTGTGGGAATTTTCTTGAAAATCTACGGTTTGTTAAATTTTTTTTATACGCTACTATTTTAGTGTGTGTGTGTGTGTGTTGTGCGAGTATGTGCCTAGTATCCGTGCGCCACAAGCCAAAACGACGACATTATAGAAAAACTTTATCATTTGCCTACCGGACAGAGACAACCGCGAAAAACTTGAAAAAAGCTCTAAGAGTATTCTAACGCTTACCGATCTGGAAAACCCATGAAAACAAGATAGTACACTTTTTTGCCGCTTTCGACCGGCAATGAGAACCCTGCTCCTACGTACTCTAGCGACCAGGTTTTTGGTATAGTTAAATTACGTCTGTGCAAAGGGCGTCTGTACCGCTTTAAAAAACCTAGGTATATCAGTGCGTAGTGATGTTGGTTGATCTTAAAGCTGGTTAAGCATTTTTCAAAAACAGTTTGCTACACGCTACTATTAAATGTGTGTGTGTGTGTGCGAGTATGTGCCTAGTATCCGTGCGCCGACAAGGTAAAACTTCATCATTTGCCTACCGGGCAGGGACAACCACTAAAAAACCTGAGAAAACCTCGAAAATTAGAAACGGCTTCGTCAACCACTACAGAAAACGCCTACCAACCAGGGAAAACCTATGAAAAAGCAGAAAGAGCTTGCATTCGTTTACCAACGGCAGAAAACCCCCAAAAAACTAGTTATTTTTTAAAAAAAGAAAAAAAGGAAAAGACGAATAATATAAGTATGGCAACTGCAACGTGTGTGTGTGTGTGTGCGAGTATGTGCCTAGTATCCGTGCGCCGACAAGGTAAAACTTCATCATTTGCCTACCGGGCAGGGACAACCACTAAAAAAACCTGAGAAAACCTCGAAAATTAGAAACGGCTTCTTCAACCACTACAGAAAACGCCTACCAACCAGGGAAAACCTATGAACAAGTAGAAAGAGCTTGCATTCGTTTACCAACCGCAGAAACCCCCAAAAAACTAGTTATTTTTTAAAAAAAAGGAAAAAAAGGAAAAGACGAATAATAAAAGTATGGCAACTGCAACGTGTGTGTGTGTGTGTGCGTGTGCCTATTTAATTTTTATTTTCTTTTGCACTGAAGACATTTGTGTTACAATATATGCATTTTCAATTTTGGGAAAACCTGTGAAAAAAGCAGAAACAGCTTGCATTCGTCTACCAGCCAGAGAAAACCCCTAAACACTAGTTATTTAAAATTGCTGATGAATTCTGGATAGGCTTTTGCAAATGTTGTTGGTAGCAAAACTTACCTTTACCATCACCTCCAACATACCCCACTCCCACACCTTTTTTCTTTCCACCAATCATAATCTCTCTTATTCTTACCAATCAACAACTTTCATTTGTTCCTTTCCACCAATAACATCACTTCTTATTCCCACCAATCACAACTTCACACGTCACTTTCTGTTATACTTTTTATCCCTCGTTCGCCATCTTTCCCCTCTTTCAGCCCCAACCTCCGCACAGACAACACCTCACCGCTCCTTAACCTCAACTTCATGCCTCCGCCATCTTATTTAGTTCCCATTTTTACCACCGCGCCTCTCATCTCCCAACCAGATTGTCGGCAAGAACAGATCTCGTTCATTCACACCTCGACGGTTGACTCGACAGCAGCTACTGTGAACACCTACGTCGTACACTTTTTTGACCGCTTTCGACCGGCTATGAGAACCCTGCTCCTACGTACGCTAGCGACCATCACGATGGTCCAGTACCAGGTTTTTGGTATAGTTAAATTATGCCTCTGCAAAGGGTGTCTGTACCGCTTTAAAAAACCTAGGTATATCAGTGCGTAGTGATGTTGGTTGATCTTAAAGCTGGTTAAGCATTTTCAAAAACAGTTTGCTTTTATTTTTTCGCGTCGCGTGAAGCTGCCGCTCTTTTGGTGACGCATCCACACCAGTAACAGGTAAGTACCACACGCATAATTATTTTTCGGACCTGCTTGGCGTAGGAATATATCCTTTCGTGTTTTGGTACTGTAACCTCAAATCTCCTTACCCTCCTCTTGCGTCCGCCATCTTGTTTAGTTCTCACCGCATCTCCTTGTCGCAGACCCTCCGCCATTTTTTAGTTCCCACTATTTTAACCTCAAAATCTGCTCTTCTAAGCTCTTGCTACCGCCATCTTCTTTTAGTTCCCATTCTCACCACCGCGTCTCCTTGCCCCCCACCTCTTGCGACCGCCATGTTCACCACTAACCTCCAAATTTCCTCGTCCTTAAACCTCTTGTCTCAACCATCTTGTTTAGTTCCCATTTTCGCCACCGCATCTCATATCGCCCCATCTCTCTATCCACTCAAGAAAACTACCATCCAACGTTCAAAAAATTGCTGATCAGTTCTCGACAGGCTTTTGCAAATCTTGTTGCTAGCAAAACTTACCTTTCCCATCACCTCCAACATACCCCACTCCCACACCTTTTTCTTTCCACCAATCATAATCTCTCTTATTCTTACCAATCAACAACTTTCATTTGTTCCTTTCCACCAATAACATCACTTCTTATTCCCACCAATCACAACTTCACACGTCACTTTCTGTTATACTTTTTATCCCTCGCTCCCCATCTTTTCCCTCTTTCAGTCCCGACCTCCGCACAGACAACACCTCGCTACCCCGCTCCTCTCCATCACGTGACCTCCATACTCTTTCATCTTCCTTCCTTCATCTTCCACACGAATTAACGAACCAATCAAAACACTCCACGTCACTTCCTCTTTTTCCTTCACCTTACCCTAATCCTCAATTCTTTTAACTCGTCCCGGATGAACCAATTGCAATAACGATAATCCTCCCACTCAGGGCGCTTTTCAAACTTACCGCCGCCGCCGTCGCACGCAGCGACACTAGCGACACTAGCGCCCCTAGCGGCAGGATTATCGTTAAGCCAATTGGCTCATCCGGAACTATTACTACTAATGAACCTAAAACATTTGCTCAAAGAGATCCTACTGGGAAAGAGGGTTACCATGAATATAATTATCACATCTCCAATAAATGGAGAACCTTATAGTAGGTAGCATTATTTTTATCTCCGTAATTACCCTCATTTGACATTTTAATAAACTGATATCATAATGGCGCTATTGACTTGTACAAGTATCTCAGTGAATGGTTTTACTCCCTTTACGAACCAAACGGAATGTATTTCTGTCAATCATTTGGTAATTCCCGGATACATAAAAGAAGTGCGAGAACAATAAACATTGGTGGTTTATGGAGTGGCGAGGATGCAATTTGTGCTACAGTTCTTCCAGTACAAATTTTGTTAACGAAATCTAATTTAAAGCATTGAGTTACAAAGTTTCTCTCTGATGGTGCGAGGAGTATGGGAAAAAAAGCTGATGTGTTGCATTTGCATGACCTTCTCTACTCAATTTTACATATCTTTTACAAATTTTTATTACGAAAGCTTATTTGTCTATCTACTTCATGTTAATCGCTATAAGTCCTTGCAGAATTATTCTGATTACTCATTTGGTTGCAAATGTAAAGGAGATACAGGAAAGGGAATGGTTAGCCCGGGTCACTATATGCGGACATTAATCTTCCATACTCTGTCCACGACTTTGCCAGAAGCAACCTATAAACGCTTAAAAAGATACAGCACTGAAAATTTCTAACTAGTAAAAACGAATATCTCGAGAAAGGTAAATTCCACAAATACGTTAGTTGAAATAAATTGTGTGTTTTAGAGATCTACATTGTTTGCACAGTATGTGTTTGTGCATACCTTATGTTTACCCGTTATGCAAAAGTATATACAATTACTTCAAATAAGGATGACTTCAGAGGTTATTCATAGAAAATTCAAGATATACATTTGATTTGTCATAAATAGCATATTATGATATAGGGTAAAAGCAGAGTTTTATTTTGCTCGTAGGATTGCGAAATAAAACCACTTTTAACACGTGTGGCATATACTGTTTTTAGACAGAGCTCGAATACTAACATGTCAATTAGTATATTGACTTCTGAAACTAAGAGAAATCACGTTTAGAACGAGATCTCTTTAAATAAGAGATATGACGTTAAAAACGCGAAATGTCAGATGCTTTGATGCTTTATTGATTCGCTAGCAGCCATCTTCAGTGAAATTATTTTCAACATCTTTTGCCTTACACCAAAAGAAGGATTAAATGCTATATCATATTGCTTTCTGGATTTTTTGATAATTACTTCTAATGTTATTCTTTCTGCTGCTTCTGTAATTTCATTTCTATTCCAGTTTCTTCTCAATTCATAATTTTCGTCATTTAATCTTTATGTAGGTTAGATAAAAGAGCAACGTTTTATATCAAAGAAAGCAAAAGACTGCTCATATAACGTATAGATTAATTCTACAACGAATTGTGAAAAATTGAAGTATGACGATTTGTATTGTGAACAGATAATGCGAGCGCCATTAGAAATTAATCGTGTATAAAGACAACGAAAAGTAAAATCTAATCAAACCAAGTCCAGTTATTAAACATGCGCAAATACAAAGGGTAATTGCCATGTGATTGGAACTTGAAACCAGAGTTTGTCACAATGGAGATTATCGCGCTAAAGCTTTTATATCGTGTGTTCTGTGTTAGAAGTTCTACTTTCAGGCCATACTGTCTAAAAATATCTTGAAATGATATTTTAATCAAAATCGTTTAGAGCCGTTTTTGAGAAAACAGAAAACATGAAAATTTTTCCATGTAAAGGATAGCTTTATGAAAACACACAAAGCTGGTTTTATTCTAATTTGATAAGCGTTTGAAGAAATGGTTTTATTACACGTTTCCTTATAAGTAGAAGGGGATTAGGGGAATACATACTGCGGGTTAAGCCACAGTAAAAACTGTTAATGGTGGGTCGATATGTGAAGGCTTTGAAATTCTGTCCTCTTTGCATGATAAGGAGAAACAAAGGAATAGTGATTTTCTACTTAAAAAGTATATATATTTGAAAAACCCTACTAATAATAAAACTATCTTAACTTTAAGTTAATGGTTAACTTTACAAAAGAATTTGGCATAATTATTATGGCTTTATGAGATCTAAATTTTTTGTATAATAAGAATTCTACCACCTCTTGCGGTTTACCAATTATGCAAAAGTCTTAAAATGTGGAGGACTTCAGAGGCTATTCCCAGAACATTCAAGATACACATTTCATTTGTCATGAAAATATCTTAAACATACGGTGTTTTAATCAAAATTGTTAGAACTAGTTTTGAGAAAATAAGTTTTCGAAAAATTTTGTACGTAAAGCGTATTTTGGGGTGACAGATTTTGTTGAAAATGATGTCGCATCATTTTAAGATTTTGTACTTAAATCCCAAGTTTGGTATTTAAACGACTCTTCGTTTTTTAGTTATGCTGTTCATAGACACACTCACACCCGAGCGCGGAGTATTTTGGTGAAATCTCGGTATTGACTTTTTTGGCGGGATATAATATATTCCCTATAGGAAGTAGTAAAGAAACAAACCATAAAATTAATGAAAAATGTTGGAAAATGCGAGACTACCTATTCTATAATACAGTTTGTTCTCTCTGCATATACAAAATTATTATTTTGCTTCGTTTAAATAGGCTGTTAGAATGTTTTGCTTGTATACTTGGAGACGAACGTCTATTGTAATCATTTTATGTGTTGTAAATTTAAGTAGCATAAATAATGTAACCCCCTAAAACACAAAATTTCTATGTGATACGAAATTTAAGTTTAATTATGGCGTGATCTAAGGTGAGCAATGTTTATAGAGCTGGTCTTTACAGGGTCGTACATCTTTGTGTGAATAACCTATCGAAAGAATGGTGCTATCAACGGTGCATTTCTGGATATCTTTGGTTTATTCTCTTAGGCTCAAGGTGACCCAATCTAATCTGTGGGCGGTACTGTCATCAGCTAGTTAAGTGATTGGCGTCATCCTAATGGGTGGGAGAACTTAGTCGTAGTACAGCATTTCACAAGCAATATTACTGTTTTGTTATTTGGAAAAATTGAGCTTAGCGACAATTGTATTATATGCTAATATCATCGGTTTGACACTGCCGGCAAGGGAGATGTTGATGCATATCAAGTAAGTTTTATTATTGGCTCTGTACAAGTAAAGTCTGAAGGGTTAGCCTGTATGAAACATTTAATTATATTATGCCCTGCGTTTTTACTATTGAAATGTTTTGCTGTATATTTCTATCTTTGCAGCTCCTTGTTTAGACATTAAATATATTTCCTAACTTGTATTGGACGAAAGGCGAATATGTATTGGTATAATTTTAAATTGTGTACATATTTATGTAAAATTTTTCTTCTTTTAGTAAATATATTTCGAATATTTTCAGTAAAGTAACATTTATATAGATATGTTAAATAGTTCTGATACCTTTAAAAATATTCTAAAGTTTGCTTCCTCTGCCTTTTTAACAAAAATTAAAATTGCATTCCATTAAAAAAGTAAAAGTTGATAAGTTTGCGAGAAGTACACACGTCGTAAACCTGTGTATGTGAACAACATAAAAAATGGGATAAATAACATATTTCAGTAAGATATCGTTTAATGATGCAAGTGAAGTTTTTCAAGAAAACTCCCTTCCCCCAAGAACCACATGTACCGAAATCTTTTCTTTACTTTTATTAGTCTCAAAGATTGCTCTAATGATTATTAAAAGTTCTTGCGATTGAGATCTTGACACATCATAGTGATTATGTTGAATTTTCTGAGAACAGTCTGTGAAGTTCCTTTCATTCTCATTGAATTCTACTTAACTCGGAAACCGTTAAAAACGTATGAACTTTCTACAGTAAAACACATTGTAGACCACATAAAAATATAAGTTTGTATTAAATATGTTTCTTCATAGCAGTTTTTTTGCAAATACTCCTTGTTGTATGTTTACATTTTCAAATGTTGAATTGGCTCATCTCAAAGTATTTTCTTTTCTTTTTTTTCGCAGCTCGTTACTAGAAAAACTCCTACTTGTAATATAAACAGCCGATTGTCGTGTTCCTATGTGCCATGTACCTAATTCCAATTGCTTAATCTCAGATCATTTCTAGACAAAAATTTATCGTAAATAACAACAGCGATAAGATAATCACATTTTATAAGAAATAATGTAATATGCAAAATTCACATGTGAATTTCTAATGGGCAGAGAAAGCGCTCAACATTACAATCCTGGCAGTATATTAAGATGATGACAAAAGAAGGTAATGGAAGCTATGTTTACAATTTTTTTCATAATTAAAAATATTTGTATGCAAAACTTAAATATAAAGTGCTAGTTATTTATAATCAAATATCTTACTTACAAACTTCATTTTAATATCGAGTATGGGATT
Source organism: Deroplatys truncata (assembly GCA_030765065.1). NCBI lineage: Eukaryota > Metazoa > Arthropoda > Insecta > Mantodea > Mantidae > Deroplatys > Deroplatys truncata. The sequence continues at coordinate 89,581,222 of CM060980.1, forward strand.
GAAAATTAGGATGGACTTTTCATTAGTACGTAAAGCATAATAGTACAGAGATTTTCTACATTGTACGGAGAAAATTTATACATAAGGAGCTCAAGATATGCGCAGTGGTAGTTTTTGAAGTTGTAAAATATCCCATAATTTTCGACAAATTCTCTGGTTTAAGCGCAAATTTTTTTTGTATGATTGTTCAAAATTGTTTTTTCTATAAGGTTTTAGAAATATAGATTGGGGAAACTTTAAAGGTTTATATATATACGACAGGAGATATAGTTTAGCTAGTTAAGCATAAGGCTTGTCAGATCCTGCAGTAAAATTGTACAATATTTTGATAAAATGGGCTAAACAGTGCACATTTCTACGTAAGGGGTTGAAAGTATAGAACGGATACTTCGAGAGTTGTAGGGCAGCCTATAATTTTCGTTCAGTCCTGTTGTAGAACTGAACGTTTTATCTACATAGGCCTAAGCGTGCTGATTTGGCAGGGCTCTAAATATAGGAATTAAAAAATGTAGTTTTTGAAAGTTGTGTGTTAGCTAATCTTTTCGTCAGATTATAAACCGAAAGGTAACCAAGTTTTGTCATATTTGCATAAAAATACTCCTTGATAACAACCTTAGCGAAACCAGAGGGGAATTTCGGACTTGAACGTGATAGGTATCCTGTAATAACACGATTTTAAGGATCTCAATTTACCCCTTTGGGCTGAAACTATCTACGATATTCATAATATAGCACAAAAAATATCCACTAACACTCGGATTCTACGAAATGGGATTGAAACTGGGAGATGAACATTAAAATTCCCTCTCAATCCTCGCCAATTTAAAACTGTTTGAAGTAACTTTATAGCCTGAGTCCGTCCAGAAATTCAGCAATTTTAATGGTGAAATAACTATTGGTTGAGTGGTTTCCAAGATTAAAACACAAACACACACACACGCGAAATTTTTATCTGAGCACCAAAACCAACATTTCAGAGTAATGCATAATTTCAGAAAAAGTTTGTTAGTAATGAAACCGCAGGCATCATTTATAAAATTTATTTAATAGCACAGCGTGTGCAAAATCATTCGTGCCTGAGGTACATTATTTTCACTATCATAAGTATAGGAATCTTGTTATCGATCTCCGCAGCATCTCTACGAATTGATAATTAATATGACTGGAAAAGTTCAAGCTCCATTCAATTTATACCACACTATTGGGGTTTAACAAACAAAATACAATGGGAGATTAGTTACTTTAGGTGTAAAATAAGCGAGAATACCTATAATACGTCATATGTAATTGCAGATATATAAACCCTGCTTCTTATAACCTTGCTCCACTATATGTATTCTTCCGCTCCCTTTTGTTCTCCTTTGCCCTAATTGGCCAATATTAAAAAACAAGCCCTGTGCAATGCAAGGTCAGGCGATAAAAGACTATCATGATAGATGCACGTGCTTTCGTCATCGTGAGAGGCAGGTTCTAACCGAAGGATCTTCCTAGCTATTTGTTGATAAGAGCTTACGTGCATTTCAGATGCATTAACTCCGTTATGTAATATGTTTGATTCGCACGTATGAAAATATAAATTTTGCACTTACCTTTGAATATTTTAAGATAAATGATCATGTTAAACAAGGAACTGTGTATTCCATGACAGCGGCAAATTAGAAATGCATGTGACATTTAATACGTGCGAGACAAAGTTATGTGGGAGTGAGTTTAGTAACATGATCAACAGCAATACAGAAGGAAAGAAAGGACTAAATATCTGAAGCGATAGTCGAATCTTTAAACATTGAATTGCATTCACATTACTTTTCCTAAACACTCTTTTAACAACTATTCTAATGCTTATTCTTATATACTTAATGTTAAATAGAAATGCTTGCATTACATGTTCCGTTGTGCAAGATATATACAGTAGAGTGAAGCGACCAGACCATGACGGCTATAACCAACAAGTCAAAAAAGGTATGAAGTATCTGAAAACTCGAACCAATAGGAAAGAATAACTCTGAAATTGTTAATGCAACAAATAATTTCACATAAATCTTGTGTTTTAACGGCATGTACATTTTTTGTGTACCGAGTGCAAGTCTATCCCTTACGGTTGGCAAGTAATACAAAATTCATTCTGAATAAAGAGGATATCACGGGCTTTTCGCAGGAAATATGTCTTCGTTTTACTTTGTCTACAACGTAGAGCAAGTATGGAAAGTGTTGCAGTTCACCCAAAAATTTGATACTGATTTTTCACCCTAAATACAAGTTTTGAGGCTCCTTGAACCCAAAAAGAGCATTTTAGAAAAAAATTCGCCGCGTGTCTGTGAGTAGCATAACTTAAATGAAAAGTCGAATAAATACCAAAATTAGTATTTAGGTTCAGTACCTTCCAAAGATGCCCCACAAAGATTTAAAAAACACCTCCCCGATCCGAAACTACCCTTTACCAGACTATTTTTCAAACTGTTTGATTTTCTCAAAAATGGCTCTAACGATTTTGATTAAAATACAACATTTTAAAGATATTTACATGACAAAATGTATATCTTGAACTTTCTGGGAATAGCCAGTGACACCACTTCTTCGGAAGGAATTTTGTATAGTAATCTTGTATAACTTCTAAACGTGGAGCCATAAATGAAAACGTTCTGCACAATGTAGAGCTCTTTTAAACTCACAAGTTATTTAAAATAACTTCCTTTATCGCAATAGCCATTTCAGACACAACTTTTATTAATGGTTCAATTTTTCAGTACTCAGTCATTCTTTGCAAGTCCTGTCGATTTACAATTGTTTCTTACGATGTCATGGAAAACGTATGAAATTTTAAGGTCAGCATATAGCGTTCATTTCTTAACCCTTTGAGTATCATTGTTGTCTTTGTATCTCTAACGAAATTGTGTAATGCAGCTATTTGCGGAAAGGTTTATCTCCATTAAAATACAGTAGATAGAAAAATAAACTTTCGTAAGAATGATTTGTATATGATTTGTATATAGAGGGTAAGAAAGTCATATTAATGTAACGCATCAAGTTTTCATATTTGCCATACAAATATCTTAAGTCAATGTTATTTTGATTAAAATAATTTCAGCTATTCTTGAGAAATTAAAAATAACGGAATATTTTCCACGAAAAGGGAAATTTGCGGTGGGAAGATGTTATTGAAAACCTTTGCGTCATACCTTTGTACGACGCTGAACTTAAGCGCCCCCCCCCACACACACACACACACAAACACGCGCGCGAACACTTTATTCCAAAAACCCTTTATGACGTGGAACGGTAAGTCTCAATTTCCGGTGATATCTTGATATCGAATTTGCTAACTTACTATAGGGAAAGTAAAACGGACAGCCTCAGTGTTCTAATTTATTGCATAAGGGGATACAAATGCAAGATATACATAACATATAGGTATGTTGATAAACTTACTTAAAGATATCAAGCTCCTAGTTTTAGGTCATTTTATTGAAAGTATGCGTTTCTTTTGTTAATTACTATAGCCGACTAACAAGTTCTAGCAGCAAGAGTTTTCAGGAAATTCGGTGCAATTGTATTAACTTCTTATGTAGTTTTACGAATGAAAACCGTTAAAATTCCTTATCAGTCCGTCTTTTTATTTATATTTCATAATAATGCAAGTGCTTGTTTAGCAAAGTGCAACAACAATCTATCCGTACATCATACATACACTTCGTTATTTCCTAGCCTGAAGGATACTTAGTTTTAATACTTGTTATTCTCTCACCCGTATGTAGGATGGAGCGAGGTAGAAAGACATCGGTGGATTTTAAAATTCTTACTTTTTAAATAAATAGCACTGTGTATAGTAGTACATGAATAACAATAAATAAACTAAGTTTTATTTGATATTAAAAATCTCTACATCGGTGGCTATGACCAAAGCCATATCCTCCAAAACTGTGACCACCGAAATCGTATCCTCCATCATGTCCCTTGATGTACACTGGTACTTCTTCTCCACCACGCTGGGTACCTTCACGGGATAAGGTTCAGGAACATGTATTTTTACAGGATAGGGTTTAGGCACAGAGATGGATGAGGTATTGGTACAGGAACCTTCACTGGTACCTTCACAGGATATGGTACAGCCTTCTCCACGTACACAGGATAGGGTTTGGGTACATGTACAGGATACGGCTTCTCCACGTGTACAGGAACAGGTACCTTCACAGGATATGGTACCTTCTTCTCTACGTGGACGGGATAGGGATGTGGTACAGGGACCTTGACTTCCTTGGTTATGGTGATGGCTTTCACGTGATGAGATTCTCCACCATAACCATCTCCTCCACGTCCAAAGCTACCATAACCACCTCCTCCATGATTAAGGCTGTCCGCTCCTTGTTGAAAGTTGCCTAAATCACTTCCATGTCCCAATCTTCCATAACCCAAGTCTTCGAGTCCTCTCCTTTCCGTCTTCTTATCTTCCTTCTCAGCCAGAACCGCAGCAGTCAGCAGGAAGAGAGATATCTGAACTCCGGTTAGTTCTTGTTTCATATGCAAGTGATATATGTATTATAATAAATAATCCGTGTTAAACGATACATTTTAAAGATAGTTCTAAATGAGGATTATCTGTTTTGAGGATAAATTCAACACTAGTGAAGCTTATTCAACCAATGGAATGGAATACATTTCATCCAATAATTAATCACTGTACTGTTTGTTATTTGATGCAATTAACACAAAATGATACAATAAGAATTCTTGGTCCTTACCAGGAACTTCGTGATTGCAAAGCAGAGATGACACTGAACTACCAGCTCTAATGTTGCCTTTTATACGGATGTACTAATGTGCAGCTGCATACTGCGGTTCTAGGCAGGGTGTTTTTTCCGTTGTTATGCAGCACATGTCTATGATCATGCGGTTACGTATCATATTAAAGTTTCAAGGAAGGAACTAGGATGGAGATATCTAGGAATATAAGAGTGTAATATAAGCATTTCGGAATAAATGCATAATTTAGCTGGCAAATCTGCGTTATGGATTTTGATGTCTGAGCCATTCACTTAGTTAATCATCTTATCATATTCAAAATCATCATTATTTTCGTCGTAGAACCTATGTCTTTTTCGGGTATTTAGGTTTATTCAAAGCAGACCAGTGAATTAGACAATGCGTTATATCAGAGCGCTTTCTATTTCAAGTTAAAATAGTTAACTTTACCATCTCCAGCTCTTATTCCCAATGACCATATCCGAGATTGGTACTGGATAAATGTGGAATTTAAGTGAAAGAACTTTGGATTTCCAACCTTAATCATTACACTATGCTTTAGGGAAAAACAGCAAGCCTGTTTCTGAAAACTATAACTAGGTGCACTAAATTATGAGCAGTATTTTTAATACTTAAATGTTATCAGTCTAATTATATAATATAAAATATAATAATAGCTCGCCTTAGAGCAATATTTGTATAATATATAAATTGCACATTAGTCATTGTGTTATGTTTATTTTATTATGTACTTGTATAATAATGTTAGATGTATGTATTATGTAGTTTAATAATGTAGGAGCTGTAAGAATAGAAGCAAGTTGCTTTCTGTAGCAAACAGAATTTCAAAGTAGAAGCCGAAGGTTGCTATCAACAAGGTAACCTTGAGACAACAATAAATTAGAAAGTTTAATCAGGCTACTAAAAGTTTTTGGAACAATAATAATGTAATATTTAAACCAGTTTATAAATGGCCAATCAAAAACTTGAAAAGCTAAAAGTTAAATAAAGGTATTCTATTGGAGTAGACGCTACAAGAAAGCGTACCCAAGCAGTTCAATTTTGGTACGGGTCAGGGATTGTATGTGAGACATGACAATTCATTGCGGTGAGAATAATATAAAGTTTACCTGTTAAAAGTGCAATTAACAAACAATCTCACAGCTCTATAGTAAGATACAGCAGTGAAGTGTTATTTAATCGTGTGAAGGATTAATCAAAAAAAATTACAATAGAATTATAATTTGTGTAAGCCTTGTTCTTTTAGCCGTACCAGCCCTGCTAAAAGATATGTGCTCTAAAAATACTAATGAAGCAGCCGAGGTATACATATAGACATATCTAATATTTAAATAAACTTAAAAAATAAAAAGTTGATTCTTAAATGTGGGGCGAACACTCCTAGAAACAATCTCCCGCATATTGGCCTCCATTTCGTGCGTGGTCTAAAACAGCTTCAAATTGGTGCCTAAACATGGTGCAACCGCAACAACAATTAAACACCTTCAATTACCCGGCACCAGCTTTCTTTCGGTATCACACACGGCACTGAAGTATTTGCACGGTTTTCAATAGATTTCGCATTTGACACTTAATGTCCTGCTCACAAGCAGATGTTTTGTTTTCACATGATCTTCTCTACTCCGCTATAAGTCTATTCTTACAAAAGCTAATTCTTATATCTGCTTCTTGTTAGTAAGAGATAAACGTTCATTAGATGTTTACATTTGTACTTTTAGATATAAAATAATATACAGTATGCTGAAGAAGTAGTCAGATTTTTAAAAAGTGGATCGCTGTAATATTCTGATGGGTTTGAAATTCCATGCTCCTGATAAGACCAGAATCAAAGTCGAATGACGACCTACGACTTGAAGAAAATGTTTGAAATATTAATAACCATTAATATTTCGGAAATGGTTAATGCCACAAAAAGGAGTTTATTCGGCATAAATTGCATACTATAGCATAATCTAATGTTTTTGACCAGTAAGATATTCGCTATCTCTTAATGTTTACTAATTATAATCATCCAAAGTGAAAAGGACTTCACAAACGTTTCCTAAAAAATTCAACATATACATTTTATGTGCCACAATAAGTTAACGTATGTTATTTTAATCAAAATTGTTACTTTTGTCAAAACCAATAATAAAATTTTCCATTTAAGGGTGCTTTGGGTTGTGGGCATTTGCGTGAAAATCTTTGTGTTGCATCCTTGGAAGGTGCTGAACTTAAATACCAAGTTGGGTATAAATCGACATTACTTTTGACCATACACACACACGCACGCACGCACACATAATATTTTTCAAACACTACGCACTCGGCATGAAATGGTTTTTGTTTATTTAAAGACAAATTTCTGGCACCCAGCCGAGAATGGAACACGTCATATAGCAGGCATTTTCTTTCCCGAAGAAGCTCTGGGACCTGTAATAGCAGTTAAAATGTTCCTTTTCAAGCACTGGACTTTCATTTAGCCGTCTCTTCTTTGTCGGTATGGAGTTCCTGTTGCAGTTCTGTTTAGGCAAAGATGTTGGCATCCGCGCCATACGGTATAAACTAATTTCAACTAAGGCGGCTTCTGTGCACCACCTGGTTTACGAGAAACAGGTATTACAAGCTTACTGCTTTCCTGAAAGCGAAGAGCATATCGCAAAAAAGAAAAACGCAAAGATACTAAAAGGCAACGCTTATTATTAGAGGGCGGATTAAAGTCACCTGGTCCAAGATTTCAAGTTACCGAAGCAGACAGCATAATGTCTTGGCGTATTCCCTGGGCACAAGCAGTGGTAAAGAAATATACCGTAGTAGGCATAATGTCCCGCTTCGCAAACAGAACAGGAAATATATCAGACAGATGTAATGCATTATTCGTATGCACCTATTACCTCTTGCGATATTGAAAGGAGTTTCTCACGATATAGCTTTTGTTTAAGTGAGAGACGGAGAACGTTAACTTTCAACAATCTTCGCATGCGGATTACTGTCTACTGCAATGCACATACTAGGTAGTATTCACTTTACACAGATGTAAAGTCTAATGTTATAAAACTGAATAAAAACTTTAACGGTCGTCATGCACTGCGAAGTATACGTATTTTATTGATACAACCTGTAGGAACACTGAAGCCACGCGCCCGTTGTTTACATCTGGACTCGCCCTCTCTCTTCCAACATAAATAGACTGCAGTACAACGTAAGTTAACCCCATAAAAACGGTTACTCTAATTCGCCCCTTACTTATAACATTACCTGCAGACGCACTGTTCTAACCCACTCGTTACCGCAGCAATTAGTGAGTTTTGGGATCTTACTCGTTGCTGCTAGCAAGCATGACTCAATATAAACTACAACTTCATATCTCTGAATACAAAGTATTGGTATACTTTAATAGGAAGTGTTCGATAAATTAAATTATGCTTCTGTAATAATGTTACACAATCTAGTCAAACGCCATAAGGATTTTCAGTGTTGATAACCTTGCTTAATTCTTTTATGGGGAAAACCTCAATAGAGATATTTTACAGCCTGCCTCTGTGATGTGGAGGTATCGTGTCTGCCTCACATTCAAGTTGGAATCTCATTTAGGGTGCGTTACCTGGATAAGGTTCTTTCTGGCATATTCCCTTACCCGGAGAAGAAAAATATCGGGTAGCTCTAAGCTCTAGGGATCCCGCACCCATTTGGGCATTTTCTCAATCATTTCGTTAATTCGCCAACCTACCCGGTTGGAGGACGTTCATCAGAAAAAAATCGGATACTTTACAGAAGAAACACTTTGGATTTGTTTATGGTGTTGATCAATTGCAATGCATTTGGACATTAGCACAAAGAATTTCGCTAAAACTGCATTGATTTATGATTTGGGTTTATTAACTCTATGGCTTTATTTATAAATTATGGTAATTCAACATAAAACATTTCGGCACGTCATAAATATATAATCTGCATACTTTATTGAAATATATTTGCACACTATTATAGAAAACTACAAAAACAGCTCAAAGTTATTCCTCCTTGTGCGAACATAAGCTGAGTCTAGCATAGCACATAATGTTTTCTTTAAACAAATGGGGAGCACAAAAAGCGGCTAACTTCTGGAACATCTGATGTGACAATCACATGAGTTTCTCTATTCACACTATTACAGCCTATACCTAAAAGCGTACTATTGTATTTACTTCTCGTTAAACGAGATAACCGTTTGCAGATATGCCCTCATTACAAATTTAGTTGCGATACAAGCGTGATATAGGAAGCCGAAGCAGTAGTCAACGCCCGTGTTGAAACTCCATTCCATTTCCATGACACGGCCAGGAGCGACTGAAAATGGTGACCACTTCAAAGTATCTAATGCGTTACATTCACATGGCTTTCTTTGCTCCCCTTACACAAACTGTTCTAATAAACGTTTGTTCCTCTACTACTTCTTTTTATCGACATAAATATTTACATAAATGCTTGATTTGCACGTTTCATTGCAGGCATGAGGAGGATATTGGAATCTGAAGCGATAGCCAAATCTTTAAACATTTGAGTTACATTCACATTACTTTTCCTAAAATTTTTTTTAACAACTATTCTTACTAAAGCTTATTCATTTATACCCAATGTTAAACAAAAATGTTTCTATTACATATTTCATTGTGCAAGACATAAGTAGGCTGAAGATTTAAGACCACGATGAATATGACTAGCAATTCAAAAAGGTATAGAGTATCTAAAAAACTCAAACCAATAGAAAGAATATGCCTGAAAGTATTAATGCAATAAATAATTTAACAAATATTTTGTATTTTAACGACATGCACATTTTTTATGTACTGAATGTAAGTCTATCACGTACGGTTTGCAAGTGATAAATAAATTCATTGCAGAAATTGATGAATCCCTTTTACTTTCTCTACGACGTATAGTAAGTACGGGAAGTATTCCATTCTGCCCAAAAATTCGATACCTAAATTTCACTGCTCCTGAATCCATAAAGGCACCTTTAGAAAAAGGTTCGCGCGCGCGTGTCTGTGTATGTGAGTAGCATAACTCAAAACCGAAATATCTGATAAATACCAAAATTAGTATTCAGGTACAGTACCTTCAAAGTTGCGACATGAAGATTTTCAAAAAAATTCTCCGATTCAAATCTACCCTTTACATGACCAACTTTGGAATTTTTTGATGTTCTATACTGTGGTACAAAACAGCACACGACCAACTTCGCCCATTATCATATACTTTCATAGCCGTTGTTCAGATTATCTCAGGAAATTTGCACTTTCTGTCTAGTTCCATTACTGGTACTGGTATAACAATTAAAATTTATATAATTCCACGAATTCAACATCTGCTTAAATAGTATTCCGATATATTTATATGCTAACCATTGCACTAGACACTCCTTCCAAGAGTTAATAAAAAAATGACTATCATTGAAATTTTTACAGGGTGAAACTTAAACGAGGGAAAATTGAACTACAAATGTGAATAGTTTGAAAAACGGAGACATAATATTCCCAAACTGCGTATTCATTACTCACATTTCCTATGTAAATTTTATTCATCTCTTACGGTGTCATACTTACAGAAAATAACATAGAAAATGGCGAAGGGATCAAAGTATATTAAAAAAAAGCACACACACACACACTCACATATACATTTTAAAATCATTAACCCTTTCTGATTACATCGAAATTAAGCTAATTTTTGTTTAAAGCTGTGCGAGGAATTCTTTGAAAATCTTGGTTTTGAATCCTTAAAAGTAGGTTGATAGGTTGACTTAGTTTTAGAATATACATAAAAATGAAGAGCTACTCTGACAATTTGTATTAACAAAGAATGGAGTATCCAAAGGATTTTAAAATCTCCTGGTTAGTTATTTTCGAGCACCATTCTCCTTCTGAATTAACATACGTATATCAACCGTCGAAAGTTTCAAAATTTGCATTTTGATTATTCGAAGCTGCTTCATTGTATAGCTTGTCATTTACGAAAACGTAAACTAACAGAAAATTCTATTCAAATGCATTATCTGCAATTAATAAGTGCAACCCATCTTAAATTCCTGTTTTAATTTCCTTTTCCTTACTTCCTTCCTTGAATGCTTAATATATGTGCGTACTATCTTAGTGCTGTAGCGCATTTCCTGTTCTGTAACGGTGTTGCGCAACAATGGAGGAGCGTTTTATGTGGAACCGCAACACACAAATGAAAGCAACACAATTAAATGGGATATAAAATAGCCCTTATACCTGGCATGTCACAGTTTCACCTGCGCATTGTCGTCATGAAGATCTTGGTAAGCAACATACACATTCCCATTACTGAATTTGTATTTCATACCAACCTCTCAATGTAAGGTTTTGGGAAAAAAACATGTTTGTATAAGTGTTCTATTCTGTATTCCTAGCAAGTTAGCATGACCAAATATTACATATTTTATTAACTCTGTTCTAAAAGGGCGCGTAGACATTTTAATACAAATGCAGTTTTATGGGATCCAAGAATTTATGACACTCAAAAACTGTTTTCAGGCATGTCTCATCTTGCTGGTAGTCGTAGTTTCGCCGAGGAAGAAAAGAAACCTGAAAATAGAGGACTCGAAGACTTGGGTTATGGAGGTTTTGGGCACAGGGTGAATTTCGCTGGATATGAACATGCCGGAAGCACTGATGAGGGCTATGGATTTGGAGGAAGCAGTTATGGTAGCTTTGGACATGGTGGAGGTGGTTATGGTGGAGAATCTCATCACGTGAAAGCCATCACCATAACCAAGGAAATCAAAGTCCCTGTACCACATCCCTATCCCGTCCACGTAGAGAAGAAGGTACCATATCCTGTGAAGGTACCTGTTCCTGTACACGTGGAGAAGCCGTATCGTGTACATGTACCCAAACCCTATCCTGTGTACGTGGAGAAGAAAGTACCATATCCTGTAGAGAAGGCTGTACCATATCCTGTGAAGGTACCAGTAAAGGTACCTGTACCAGTACCACATCCAGTTCATGTCCCTAAACCTTATCCTGTAAAAGTACATATTCCTGAACCTTATCCCGTGAAGCTGCCCGTCGTGGTGGAGAAGAAGTTTTCAGTGTACATCAAGGGACATGATGGAGGATACGACTTCGGTAGTCACTCCTTTGGTGGTCACGGTTTTGGAGGCAATGGCTTTGGACATGCTCACTGATGTAATGGTTTTTAATATTAAATAAAATTTATTTTATTGAAAATTATCTGTAATGTTATTATCTACAACCAGTCATTTAGAATGTCAAAGCTTTCAACTCTCATTTTTTAAGCTATTGGAAAGAGGTAATGTTTACATTTCTGAAAGTTAACATGGCATATTAGGATATATATATATATATATATATATATATATACGTAAGAAAGCTCAATATATGCGTTTTAAGGTGCATTACGAAAATCTTTTTCTAATGCTTCTTCACATTGCGAAGGAATTATTAGGCGGCAAAGAAAACAAGTACAATATGAACCTGACGAAAACACAGTGTTTACTTTGGCTTCCCCCTGATGCTAAGAACCCTGAATGAAAAGAAAGGAACAGAAGAAGTAAAATTAAAAGAGCAGTAGGTAGAACAAAGATGCAGGAGAGTGGGATTTGATGAAATAAAAATGTAAAACACCTGATATTTCTATTACTTGCAAACAGCACTCAACCCACAATTATACCTGAATTAATCCATTACATGCTGAGGTTGTTTTATTATTCTTCGTTCCTATCTGGTTTTATTGACTTCCGTTCTGTTTTCTCTCACCTGTTAAGTTTGTGTCTCCAAAATAAAAACAATGTTTCTATGGAAGTTTAAGGGAATTTCTAACAGAGAAAGAAAAATCTATAGCGTTACATTCACATGACTTTCTCTACTCGCCGAACATTTGCAGAAATGGTTTCAATTGCATATTTAAGTTGTGGATACAAGGGAATTGGAGGAAACCGAACCGATGTTGAGATGTTTAAAAGCCGTTCAGTATAAGGTTGCCTTGAATCTCTATACTCCTTCTATGATAAAATAAATCCTGTGGCGCTGCAACCTGCGAAAGGCCTGCCAACCCGACTACCGGCATCACGCCCACGTGTGCACGGAAGAGGTGGACGATCATCCAATCGGATGAAACATTAGGTGATGTGGCTAGCATCACGCATCCCCCAGCCGGAAAGTTGGCTCACGAAACCAGGCCGCTGCCTATCGCAGCTCCTCAATTTTCTCGTAATGCTGAGTGGGGATCGGTACTACAACCGGGACTTAAAATTCTCTACGATACTGCGAGAAACAAATGGCTAGACAGGCATTGAAAATGAACTAATAATAACGGATTTCTCGAAATCGGCTGATGAAACAAAGAAGTTCTTTGAAATAAATTGGGTATTTCTAAGAATTCTGCATTTTCTATGGAGTAAATTTGTGCTCATCTATTACCATTTAACAGTTATACAAAGTTATGACAATTTGTTTTTCCGAACGAAGAGAACTTCACGGCTCTTTCCAGAAAATTCAGGATGTAGGCTTTATTTACCGCTTAATATCCTGAATACATGGTATTTTAATAAACTCGTTGGAGGCATTTATGAAAAACTAAGGAGTATAGACAATTTTTACATGTAAAAGGTGGTTTGGGATAGTGGTATTTGCTTAGAAATCCCCCTGTCGTATCTGTGGATGATACTGAGCTGAACTAACAAATTCGTATTTAACGGATTTTCGTTTTTTAGTTATGCTTTTCACAGGCGCACACAGAGTGACCTTGTTCTAAAATCGATGTGTAACATTTACATGACTTGTCGTAGCAGTTGTTCAACAAACTATCCTTACAAAAGCTTATTATTCTACCTACATTATGTTAATCAAAATAAACATTTGCAGAAATGCTTTTCTTACGTTATAAATACAGGGGGATTAAAGGAATGAGTAGGCTTAAACGATAGTCAATATGAGTGGGTCGCTATGTGATGGCTTTAAAATTCCATTCTCTTTAGATGAGCGCAAGAAAACAAAATTTCTGATGTATTACACTCACACGACTCTCTCTACCTTTTAACTTTTATTAGTGGATATATATATATATTATTTATTATAATAAATTATTCTTACTCAAGTTTACTACTTTCTTCTGCACTGCATTTCTCCCAAAAATTCGAATTTGATATTTCAGGACGCATGCTTTGACGCTCCCTGAATAAAAAAAAAGAAGAAATTTAGAAAAGGTTCGTGTGTGTATGAGCGCGATAGGTCTGACCAACAACAAACTTGGTATTTAAGTTCAGTACCTACCAAAGGTGCGACACGAAAAGTTTCAACAAAATCCCCCACCCTAGACTATCCTTTACATTTACGATTTTTTTTGAAAATTTTGATTTTTTAAAAATGGTTCTAACCATTTTGATTAAAGCACCACATTAAAGATATTTACATGACAATTAAAATGTATATCTTGAATTTTCTGACAATAACCTGAAAAGTTCACCTTATTTGAAAGAAATTTTGTATAATCTTGTATAGCTTGTAAAAGTTAACGTCAGACGAGAACATACCACACAAATAGTTTAGAAAAACAAGCTTTAGTCAGAATAATTTGTATACTCTAATAAAAGATAGAAGGTAGAGGAAGTCCTGCGACTGTATCACAATCAGAGATTTTTTCTGTCCTCTACACTTTAATCAAAATAAATCAGAAATAGCTACATTCCACATTTCCTTATAGATACAAGGGGAACGGCGACAGTCAAATGATTGCTTAAGAACTAGGTGCTATATGCTGGCCTTCAAATTACATACTGTGTCCATGCAATCGGAAAAACAACTGATGTTGAAACGACTTCAAGAGAATGACGAAGAAACGAACAATTCGAATAATTAATAACGGATATCTCAGAAACGGCTTATGCCACAAAAAACTTATTCTAAATAAATTTGTGTTTTAAAGAGATCTACATTTTTTTGTGTAACACGCTTTCGTCTATCGCTTAACGTTTACCACTTATACAAAATTACATCCGAAAGAAGAAGATTTCATAGGTTATTCCCCAAAAATGTAATATATACATTTTATTTGTCATGTAAATGTATTTAATATGTGGTATTTTACTAAAAATTGTTAGATTCATTTTATAAGAAATATAAATTTTCAAAATATTCCATGTGAAGGAAAGTTTCGGGTGGGGCGATTTTGCTGAAAATCTTCGTGTCCATCTTTGGAGGATACTGAACCCAACGTTTGGTATTTATCCGTCCTTTCGTTTTTGAGCGATCATGTATATAGACACACGAGCGCGCGCTCGCGCGCACACACACTCATGCACACGAAATTGTTTGCACAAATCTGATTTGATGCATACACATAACCTTCTCTACCCTCTGTTTTTATTAGTGGATACACAAACTATTCTTACTAAAGCTTATTTTTCCGTCTACTAGATTTTATTTCAAATAAAAATTTTTGCAGAAATAGCTACTTTACACATTTCGTTATAGATACACAGGGAACAAAGATGGTCACATGTTTAAGAAGTGGAGATTATACTCTGCCTTAGAATTCTGTACTGTTTCCATGCAATCGCGAAAAGCAAGTCAATGTTGAAGGACTTATGAGATTGAACAAAAAATGAACAGTTCGAACCTTTAATAACCGATATCTCATAAACGGTTTATGCAACAAAAAACTTAATTGACATAAATTGTATGTTTCAAAGATATCTACATTTTTGTGTTGTACCTACGTTTTCATCTATCGCTTAAAGTTTATTAGTTATATAAGATTATACAAATTTTCTTCAAAATGAAGTGGACTTCATATGCTATTTCCAGAAAATTCAAGATATACATTTTATTTGGAATATAATTGTCTTGAATATACGGCATTTTAATCAAAATCGTTAAGAGCCGTTTTAGAAAATAAAACATTTCGAAAAATCTCTATGTAAATGCTAGTCTGGCGTGAGGGATTTTCTTGAAAATCTTTGTGACGCATCTTTGGAAGGTACTGAACCTCAATAGCAAGCATGACATTTATCCGACTTCTAGTTTTTGAGTTATACTGTTCACTGACACGACAGGCACATACACGGACCTTTTTCTAAATATATTTTTACTTTCTCTGCTATGTATAGTAAGTAGGGGAAGTATTGTATTCCACCCAAAATTCGATACCGACATTTCACCGGAAATACATGTTTTGAGACCCCTGAATCCAAAAAAAGCCTTTTTGGAAACATGTCCGAGTGTGTGTGTGTGTGTGTGTGTGTGTGTGTGTGTGTGTGTGTGTCAGTGAACAGCATAACTCATAAGCGAACAGTCGGATAAACACCAAACTTGGTATTTGGGTTCAGTATGTTCCAGAGACGCGACCAAAGGTTTTCAAGAAAATCCCCCACTCAGGATTATCCTTTACATGGAACACTTTTCGAAAATTTTAATTTTCTCAAAAATGGCTCTAACGATTTTGATTAAAATATCATATTTCAAGATATTTTCATGACAAATAGTGTATATCTCGAATTTTCTGGGAATGTCTCCAAAATTATTCGTCATTGTGAACGACTTTTGCATAACTGGTAAACCATAAGAGATAGACAAAATTTTACTACACAAAAATGTAGATCGCGTTAAATTACATAATTTATGTCATATACATTTTTTTGTTGAGTGAACCATTTTCGAGATATTGCTTGTTGTTCCCTTAAATTTTCCAATACTTTTTTCGCAAATGGGAATTCGTTATTTATTTTTTTCATGTCCTGGAAATACAAAGAGAATGGAATGCGCCACATATTAACCAGCTCTTAAAAGATTTGACTATCGCTTAAAGCCTACCATATTCCCCTTGCACCTACAAAAAGATTATTAATAAGATTAACATCTCGATTAACATGAAGCATATGGAGAATAAGCGTTTGTAAAATAGTTTGTACAAGAGTAAAGAAAGTCATGTGAGTGTAACACATCAGATTTTTTTTGGATTAAAAGTATTTCCGGTGAAATATCGGTATTGAATTTTTGGGTGGAATGCAATACCTTCTGTACTTACTATGTGCGTGGTAGAGAAAGTAAAAATGCTTTATGTGGATTCAGGGGGCCTCAAAATATGTATTTTCGGTGAAATCTGGCTGTAGAATTTTGGGTGGAAAGCAATTCTCCCCCTATTTAAAGGCATATAAAATACTCAATATAAAAACTAAGCAGTTTTCTAAGCAGTTAGCACGAAGATTTTCACAAAATTCTCCCGTTCCAAATTACCCTTTACACATAAAAATGTTCATTACCTTTTATTTTCCCAAATACTGCTCTGATTAAAATATCGTACTGTTTAAGGAATATAATGCATATCTTGAATTTTCTACGAGTAGCATTTGACGTCTCCTTCGATGTGTTAGAATGTTATATTAGTTTTTATAACTAGACAACATAAGATAGACAAACACTAGCTTGAGAAAGCATGTAAAATTCGTCAAAATTAGCTTGTTTCAATTTTGTGATACCCCATGCCCTATAGTCATTTGTTATTAACGATTAACCACAAAATGGGTTACAACTAATATACAAGTATCCGTATGTTTCGCAATAAATGTGGTCGATTTAAAGCTATAATTGTTTCGCGAATCTTCACGAATTCTTCTTTTGTGCGCGAAAGCCTTTATTTGAGCGATATATACGAAAATTGACATTTCTTAAAAATTCATTACGAAACTTGGCATGTTACGACATAAAAATGGTCAAAGTAGTAAACTTTCTTTCAAGTCATAAAACTTAAATTACGATATTTTGTAAAAAAGAATGTTTAAGCAACTACCTGAGTTTCGGAGTGAAAATAGTATGTACTTTTATATATGCTTAATTCTGAAGCAGTGTCCGAAGTTTGTATCAGGTTAGTTACGAAATGATGCGGACATTTAAAGCCAAAGGTAATAAGATTCATAGATTTTTTTAATATGTTCCAATCCTATAACTAACATAAAATGAGGATAGTGAAAATTTCTTTTCGCACTATAATGTAGTAGTTACTGATGAGACCTTCAATGGACTGATAACACTGTAACTCGTATATTGCAACTTCGTGTCACGGAAGTAACAGTTGGGCTAACTAATATTTAGTTTAATATTTCCCACCAAACATTGATGTCCTTCCAAAAATAACTTGATTCTATCAACCTCACATAGACTAGTGGTAGTATTAATACCTCAGTTTTCGAATAATGCAATATTTGTATTGCATAGGGCAAGTTAATCTTTTTGTCCAAATGAAATTGAAAGTCGGATAGTATACGAACGACGCATATACTTTGTTTTTATACTTTTCACAGCATTATTGCGGATTTTTTTTCATTATCAAGAAGATTTAAAACTAAAACTCGGGTTCTTAAAACAGTTACCACCATTAATCACTCCTCTGCCTATAGTTATATATTCGCATATGCGTCATATGACGGGAGATTGGAGTTTTCAGATTCTTCTGTTCTCTTTTCCTTCACAGGAGATTGTTAGTATAACAATAGAGAAGTAATAATTTCCTCCACGACTACCAGTTCTGAATTTAATAAACCCTGCTTGGTATAAATTCCGTTTCCGCATATTCTAATGCAACTAAGTAGGCTTTACTTAATTTTAAATCATTTCAGGACAAAAATGTAAAGTGAGTAACGTATGGTTGTTAAAGAATGGCTTTTTAATGAATGCTATAATATATAAGCATTTATATACATTTGCAAAGGACATAGAAAATTGTTGAATGCAATTCATCACACTGTTTTTTAGGAAATTTTATCTCCGGTGTCTAACCTGCGAAGAATTTAAACAATGTAAGTTCTCAGACGTGTTCTCCAGTTCTTTCGATCGTGTTGTGTAACAATTACTTGCAAAAGTTTTTTGACGCTATAATTGAAAACTTACCATGTTACAAATAATGAAATAAGTTAATGAAAAAATAAAACCTTAATACGTTTATCTAATATGAATTGTTTAAAAACAGTATTACTCTAAAAAGCTAACATAATTAATACCTAAACAAATCTAATTAATAATTTCTACTAAATTTAAAGTAAAAGCTGTCTGAGTCTATGTGCCTTAGAAGGAGAGCGGAAGCTTGTAACTTTTAATTCAGCAGGAGTGGACAGCAACTGATAAATTGAATAGGCTATAATAAAATTAAAATTTATTTTGTACTCAAACAAGAATGTATACATTAATGATCATGGTCTCCAAAACTGTGACCTCCAAAAGAATGACCACCAAAGTCGTATCCTTCATCATGTCCCTTGATGTACACTGGAACCTTCTTCTCCACCACGACTGGCACCTTCACGGGATAAGGTTCAGGAACATGCACCTTTACAGGATAAGGTTTAGGGACAGGGACTGGATGTGGTACTGGTACAGGTACCTTCACTGGTACCTTCACAGGATATGGTACAACCTTCTCTACAGGATATGGTACCTTCTTCTCCACGTACACAGGATAGGGTTTGGGTACATGTACAGGATACGGCTTCTCCACGTGTACAGGAACAGGTACCTTCACAGGATATGGTACCTTCTTCTCTACGTGGACGGGATAGGGATGTGGTACAGGGACCTTGACTTCCTTGGTTATGGTGATGGCTTTTACGTGATGAGATTCTTCACCAAAACCAACTCCTCCATGCCCAGAATCCCCGTAACTGCTTCCTTCTTGTTCAAAACTGTCCCCTTCATGCTCAAAGCTGCTGAAATCGCCTCCATGTCCGAATCCTCCGTAACCCAATTCTTCGAGTCCTCTCTTTTGAGACTTCTTACCTTCCTCCTCAGCCAGAACAGCAACAGTTAGCAGGTAGAAACATGCCTGGAATCCGGTTATCGGTTCCTTTATATGCAACTAACATTTGTATTTGTATTAATAGATACTATTTCATTATCAGATTAATATTTTATTCTTGTTAAAATTATGTGTTTTGAATGCCAATTAGACACTATATAAGCTTATTTAAACATCTATCCATTACAGTAAAATGTTAAAATAGGAATGGGGAATTGTTACCAGCAACTTCATGATTGCGAAGAATAGACAATACTGAACTACAAGCTCTGATGTTGTCTTTTACATGGTATATGATGCCGCTTTCGTTTGTGTACTGCGGTTCTAGACCCGCTGTTTCTTCCGTTATGCAACACATATCTACGATCAGGAAATGCAACAAAGCATCGAAGGAGAGACTAGTCGCATTAATATCTGTAGTATTAAAACATAAAGGACTGTTTTCCTATACATGTAGAATTTATCAGTTTACTAAATTGAGACTTGGATGCTGGACATGTCATTCATGTTTGTTAATGTTACTATTATTTATCATGTTTATTCTGTTTAAATTAAGACATAAGGGTGAGTGTAATTGTATTTGAATCAGTTCCATCCAGATAACTATCCTTATACGAAGGTGGGAATGTAGCTGAAAAAGGAGCTGTAAAGAACATAGAATTGGTGGAGTGATGAAATCACATATTTCTGTATTTAATAAAAAGTTATTATGAAAGCAATATATGCAGATTCCAGTCGCATTATAAGTTAAGAATACTCAGTCTTTTTTATTTTCTTATATAAAAGCTAGAAACCATTCTCCAAAGAATGTATTAGGAGTCGAAGCTTAGTGAATCATTAATCAAACCTGGTGCGGAAGCTACAAAATAAAGAAATAACTGTACCTATATGGTAAGCAAATGGCCGCCAAAGGCCATGCTGGCGATCGGTTTTATTCAAGATACATTAAGAAGTTGGACTAGAAGTTGTATTAACTTACGATACAGTGTCATTGATAAATAATTACAGAACAGATGAACTCTCTATACCTCTTCGACCTTTTCAAATTTATACTGGCTGCATTTAAATATGACCAACAAGCCACTACTGCGATATTTTGAAGCAAAAAACATTGCAATGATATAATTTCGTAAAGGTCAGCGTCTATCTGAATGTTTTGTTCACATTTGCAACACGAAGATGCAATTAAGTTATTAGTAACATAATTAATCCTAGCTTGAGCTATTATTGTTATTATCAATGGGTGTTATCGTTTTATTATTGTTTAATAGCGTAATATTTACTACCCTACAAAGCAGTTTATTGTACGAATGCCTATAAATTGAAAGTGAGGTTCATTCAGTTGAAACTACTTCAGGTTCAGACGTGAAAAACCTCTGCAGACCTATGTTTGACTTCTCATTGCAGTTGTATGTTACGTACCTTCGTGAAGAAGAAAACGATTTTCTCAATTAACATTTTTCGTTTGGAGATTTGAATCAGAATTAATTTTGGCCACACACTTAGTTTGAAGATACAGTCATCGAGCACAAACGTTTCCTTGGTTCAAACATTACGCTCGCAATTAAAAATTGTGAATTTGTTGATCACTTTATGAACTCTCCGCCTAAATGATAATTCTCTATTGTCAATTGTTCGACTGACTGTTCAGCCGGGTAATCACCTACTCTCGTTGTCCTCTTTCTGCCCCACAGCTCACTTGCTGTCAAGCATGATATACCTAATATTTGTGTTGCAACGGTGGGCCTTTTAAACTGCATTATTCCTGGTGTACATTTTAGGTTTAATGGCAAGGTTTCAAAGTATCTAATTCTAAATGGAAAGGATTCTGGGCTGGCAACCTTAGTCATGGCATTGTATTGAGAAATCCAAGATAGCTAATATTCAGAGAATTTGCCAAACTTCTACTCACTGTGAATTTGAAAACCATATCAGTGTAATATTTTCGCATGTGGCACTAATACTGATTTTGGAAGCGGTTTCTATATTTCAAAAAACTGTAAATGTATGTATGTAATGTAGATAGGTAGGTAGGTGTAATGTAATGGTTGTGTATGTATGTAGGTATGCGTGTATGTAATGTAGGTACGTGTGCATATATATATATATGTGTGTGTATGCATGTAGGAATGTATGTATACGTATGCGTGTGTGGGTGGGTGAGAGTGGTTAGATGCATGCTTCCTGTAGTGCGTACCTGCAATCTTTCCTAAAATATTAATCTCCATTTTAAACTCCCTGGAAACCAAATTATCGACAAAAATTATTATTTTTTGTAGTTAGCAGGAACATAAAATATGGCGATTTAGATGCTCTGAGATTTTAAAGAAGTTTCAATTAGTTTGGTACCTTTTAAAACAAATTACTCCAATTTTTTTATCTTTTTCCTGAGTGTGTTAATGCTACAAACCACTGTTACAAAACCTCATCCTTCTATCTAGTACTTGATGCCTAGATAAATTTTCACTACATATTTGCACATTTCATTTTAGGTTAAGAAAGAATATAGTGTATGAATTAACAATTCTACACCAAATAAAATGAAAATCCTGAGAAACTCCGGAATTTAAAATGAATATCGTTTGTTCTTTCTGAAAAATAAACATTAAAAATTATCCTCCTTTAGTTTACCCGCTAGAACCTTTTGAAACGGAAACGAATTCTTTTCGGAGTCGGTACATATTGCTCATTCCAGTTTTTTTCCCAATTATCTATATATTATCAAAATTCTGCGTACACGTATGCATTCAGTAGCCTATAGCTGTGTATTAGCACGATGAGTGCTATAGATTATCTTTGTTTCTGTGAAAGCAACAAAAATGTAAATTACTTCATGGAGAAACCTGTGTTTGTTATGATAACCCTGTATGTAGGCATGCCGTTATTATAAATCACATACACAGTGCGATCGTTTCATGGTGAGGCCAGGAATCGTGAGTATGTGCTCCGTACACTGAGTTTTTTCGCTCCGTGTGATTGTAGCATGCACCATAATGACTAATAGCTTTGTTATATGTGGTGCAGGCATCTAAGAATGAAATTTGCATTCTTATTGCGTAATATTCTAAATCTCTGTATATTGTCCTTAAGTTCGTCTGTGGATGAGTATTGGGGATTGTTATTGGAATTGTTGCTATAAACTTTCTTTAAGGTTCCCCACAAATAGATGCACTAATTTTGTTTATTTTTTCCACCGTTACAACATTTCGTTTTCACTTCTTAGCTTTAACGTTTAGCGATTCCGTTGTCCTAAACTTATTAGCCAAACATCACAGTTTCTCTACCCGGAACTGGAATACCAGGAAATTTACCCTGAATTCGTCTACACACTATCTACATGATTTGGAGTTTACGTATTCATCGTAAATAAAATTTCTTTGTTCAAGTGTAAATTTGTCAGCAGGCATTAGAGTGGACTAAGAAGACATTAGCACTCTAAGCAAATCACACACAACACAGATGTCTTGAATAAACTTTCACCTTTGAAATGCACAATGTCAGCCCTCTTTACAGCACGAACACAGCTGCAACTGAGACACAGATGATAAAAGATAACCTTGATGCATCATGCGCCACCAGTTGCGCATGGAAAAAGCACCGAGATCACTGCAGTACAACGTGCTACGTATATAGCCAGTCTGTGGCCTCACCTTAAAACGCTCGCACTGTACTCCAATTCTAAAGAACGTATGAAACAGATTTAAATGAATAATAATGCAAACACATCGGTACAACTGTAGGTGCCATGTACAAGTATTAAAATGTTTAATATAACTTCCTTTTATAACACGCCATACATCCAGTCTATAAAGGTGTTGATTCCAAATTCTATGGATCATACCACGGCCAACAGTTACTACTACTTCTCGTATATGAACTCGCAATTCGCCTAGATTTGCAGGAAGAGGAGCAATAAGGATTTGTCCTTAACATAGTTGCACACACCGAAAACGAGGGTAGTAAAATTAGGAGATCTTGCCAACCAAGCCATTGTTCCACTGCGTCCAATTCAAGGTACGGTGTAGTGAGAAGTAATGTGAAAATGCACGGTCCTGTTGAAAAACAAATTCTGTGTTCATGTCTTGTGGCTGTGGCATTAGATGCAAGGCATTTATTTTACTTGCAGTTCTGTTTCTCTCCATAAAAGGAAGGGATTTTGGTAGAATTAGATAATTAGAAATGCACCAAATATTTAGGCATTTCAATACAAAAAACATCAAGATTATTCTAATATTCAAAAACCTTAAAATCTTAATGTAACAATAACAAAAATCATTTATACAAACTAAATAAAATCTAAATAATACAAATTATTACATTGCACGTAACATTTATGTTTGACTTTGACTTTGTGCTACATTTGAATCTTCGGATTGAAGGACTGGGGGGAAACTAGAGATGACCATTTAATGTCGACATCTAATGGAAGAAAACGCTATTGCGATCCCATTTTCGGCTCCCAAGTTAATTGTTTAATGGCCTTTTAACTTTCTTTTCAAATTTTTTCGTAAGTGGCGGAGTTACTGCCTTATATCTTCAAAGAATCTAGCCGTCCGTTAAACGCATCGGCACCTTTGCTGATCTAACATGTGTATTACATAACGCCGGAAGAAGTGCAGTGTCTGGTACCGCTTCATACAACGAAAGCTCTGTCATTAACAGCTGTATATAAAAGCCCACGATAGAGCTGACACTTCAGTTTCCTCAGCACTTTCAGACATGAAGTTCTTGGCAAGTATTATGCACATTATTATTTCAATATTTTGTGTGTACAACATTAAGCCTTAAAGGTTTTAGCATTAGAACCTAATTTGATATTTACTGTATTTGATAAGAATTGATACGGTATGTACAGTATAATAGATTAGTATTTTACTATCGTCAATTATCACTCACTTATCTTAAAATAGTTGTAACAGCAAAATCTATTAATTGATTAAATAAAACAATGTTTGTGTACAAACTACATAGAACAAAATATTATTTTCAGGCGTGTGTCATTCTACTGCTGGTCGCCGCTGTGGCTGAGAAAGAAGTTAGAAGGACTGAAAAGAGAGGGCTCGAAGACCTGGGTTATGGAGGTATCGGACATGAAGGAAGCGACTTTGGCGGTTTTGAACATGGAGGAGAAAGCATTGGGCACGAAGTGAGCGATTATGGTGGTTTTGGACATGGAGGAAGTAGTTACGGTAGCTTTGGTCATGGAGGAGGTGGTTATGGTGGAGAATCTCATCACGTGAAAGCCATCACCATAACCAAGGAAGTCAAAGTCCCTGTAGCACAACCCTATCCCGTCCACGTAGAGAAGAAGGTACCATATCCTGTGAAGGTACCTGTTCCTGTACACGTGGAGAAGCCGTATCCTGTACATGTACCCAAACCCTATCCTGTGTACGTGGAGAAGAAAGTATTATATCCTGTAGAGAAGGTTGTACCATATCCTGTGAAGGTACCAGTGAAGGTACCTGTACCAGTACCTCATCCAGTCCCTGTTCCTAAACCTTATCCTGTAAAGGTACATGTCCCTGAACCTTATCCCGTGAAGGTGCCCGTCGTGGTGGAGAAGAAGGTTCCAGTGTACATCAAGGGACATGATGGAGGATACAACTTCGGTGGTCATTCTTTTGGAGGTCACAGTTTCGGAGGCTATGGTCACTAATGTGCAGAATTTTGATATGAAATAAAGTGTTTTATTACAGTTACTCCTTTTTATATCCAGGCATATTCCTTTAAAATGTAAAGTTTTTTAAATGTATCCTTTCCTCCCTCCCTCCCACCCACAATTCCACTATTGATCGTATTTGCACCATATACAGAAGAATGATTACTAGTCGCTATTAAAATGCATATCCCACTTTCTAAGAAAAATACCAAAGTATGTGTAATAAGTGCATTTCATTTACACATAATATACAGTAAGGCGTTTTAAATACTTGATTTACTTTTGTAAGATATATACATTTTTAAACCTTTTCATTACTAAAACGTACTTAAAATGTTAATAAAATGACGCCGAAATTATCGTCACGTTTTCCTTCTAGAATACGGAAGTTCTTCTGATTTGGCAATTCCAAAACAGGTTGCCATTAAAAAAATGGCGTAGTATTACAGGCTTTGTGGCTCCTATTACCTCATTTTGTACTATCCATTACTCTACCGATACTGTATATGCACTTTCTGGAACAAATGATAGCACTCATGTCGATATTATTTTAATTTCCTTTAAGATAATATGCAAAAATATCTGCATATGCATGTTGTGCAAAACTATACACTGTATTGTTGTATCGGAATGTCCATGTGCTGTATTACTATAATTTATAACCGAGGTTATGAAGAGTGATGTGTGCAACTTACCAAACATAATTTAGTTTTCATGCCCAGTTTTATTCTTATTTTATTCCAAATCAATACGGTTTCAGCAATAATTGTGTATAATGTTCAAAAGTATACACAATTAATGAATACAATAAACAACTGTAGTGTTTTTTCTCTAAAACATACCTTGTGCATTTCTACCCATACACGAGTTAAGGAAGGCGTCAGCTATGAAAATCCTTTTGGCGTTTGATTCGATTCTGTAATGTCATTAGAAGAGGTTAGTTTAATTTTTGTCATGCTTACAAATCTATGATAATATTATGAAGAGAGAGAAACTCTCTCTCTATCTCGCTCTGTGTGTGTGTGCGTGTGTGCGTGTGTGCGTGTGCGCGTGCGCGTGCGCGTGCGCGTGTGCGTGTGCGCGTGCGCGTGCGCGTGTGCGTGTGCGTGTGCGCGTGTGCGCGTGTGCGCGCGCGCGGTAGTCATCTAAAACCACTAGACCGGTTTTGATAATTTTTTACCATTGAAAAACCCTATTATTTTTTACGGTTATGATACGCCTAATTTCAGTTCATAAATTATTAAATTGCTAAAATGGATTTACAAAGACCTGTTGAGAATGTCGCGTAATAGAAATTTACTACTGTACTCCGCAGAGGATGCGCATGGATGCAAAAGCCGGTTAAATTGTATCCAGTAATATACATAGATTACAATGATGTAACACTTAAGCAAACATAAGACAGAGCTTTAAAGGCAATAATCAATTCTATTTACAAGGGTATCATACGTATTTTATATTTATCGTTTGAATTGCCATTTATGAAGTGATATCGATATATGTACAATGAAACAGTGTCAAAAACTCGGAGTAACCTTCAGTCTAATTCTGTAGATGCATGCACCGAGATTTTTGGATGAAAATATTCCGATAACTCTCATGTTAGAAAGTCTTGCTTTAATTCCTTTGTACTTATGTTTTAACGAAATTCGGTAGAAGGGCACAATAAATAATTGTATAAAGAGAGAAAGTAGCTTACACAAGATATCATGAACCAATACTTTATGTTCACAACTCAGAAGATTATTTTTCTCGCTGATCTTTTCCAAAGAGGTTAACTATATATGATAAGGGTTTTTGTTTTTCGAGCAAACCTTGTGGCTTTTAAGTTATTAAATAGCTCTGAAACGAAACTGAAGGTAAAACGGTTTAAAATTTTGGCTACTGCAATCATCTAGAAAATGTCTCGACCATTCGGCCCGATGATTGTTCCACCGCTAAAAGGGTCTTATAGGTTATGCAGAATTTCCAAGATTTGGAAGTTTTTTTGGGGGGGGGATGAATTAAGGAAGTCAGATTCCGTCGATATTTCACGTCCATTTCCGTGAATATAAGGGAATTTTTCATCCGTTATTAGCGAGGCTGTACGGCATTAAAATTATAAAGGACAATGGGGAGGATTCACCATACAAACGTTCTAGATCATTGTAAAATAACAAGTAAAAAACGGAGAAGGTAAATGAAATTAGTTAAATTGTCTTTAGAGTTTAAAGGGCTAAGCGTGCAACGTCGAGTAAGCCAGTTAGTATATTTAAAATGATTTTTTAATTTCATAGTACCCCATTATACATGGTTATATTAGTCATTTAACAAAATATATATAATTACTTGATGATAATTTTCGGATACATTGTATTATATGTGTATATACACAAATAAAGTACGTAGTGTATGATATATATTTGTATATACTCCATTTCGCCTAAAAATTCACTACCGATATTGTGGCATTTGGTGTGGTAATACATTTGTTAATTGGTGGTTATGGTAATATTTGTTTGGGTGGTTCTTGGTTTGGCAACACAGACCGGAATGATGTAATGGTAGTGGGGGGAAACCGGTTATCAGTAGCAAGCGTCTGACGCTCACTCTCTTCTTGTAACTATCAAGGAGTGCAGACGTGGACTTAGCTTAGGAGACGCCCGTCAGCAGAAGCTACTCTGTATCTTTATTGATTTTTAATATAACGTTCCATCTAAATTTCTGTCATGTGAATTCTTTATGTAGATTGATCCTTCTTTCCTTCCACACAATGATTTAGGCGTATTTCAGAAAGTTTCAGGTGTTTTTAAGTAATTTGTTGAGCTCGCCCCGTTGGACCTCGTGTAGTTTGTGATGTTTTAAACTCCGGTACTATGGTCTACCCCCATGATATTTGAAAATGTAGAGGTTGCGACAATATGTCACGGGAAATACAACCTTGCAGCATGCATAGTAAGAAAAATCTGATACGTTGCACTCACATGTGCTTCTCTACTCTTGCACAAACTATTTTTACAAACACTTATTCTCCATCTACTTCATGTTAATTGAGATAAACATTTGCACAACTATCTTATTGCTAATTTTCTTGTAGGTGCAGGCGGAATATGGTAGGCTTTAAGCCGTAGTCAAATCTTTTAAGAGTTGGTTGCTATGTGAAGCATTCCATTTGCAACATCTTTGCATGTCCGAGACATAAAAAAACGAATATCGAATTGTCATTTGAGAAAAAGTATAAGCATTGAAAAAAATTAAATAAAAAATAAGGAATATCTCGAAAATGGACTTTTGGGGACATTCACAGAAAATTCAAGGTATAAATTTCATTTGCCATGAAAATATCTTAAACATGTGAGAGGCAAAATTTTCAGAAAATGTTACATGTAAAGGGTATTCTGGAGTGCTGGAATTTTCTTGAATATCTTCGTGTTGCCTCCCTGGAAGGTACTAAACTCAAATATCAAGTTTGGTATTTATCCGACTTTACGTTTTTGAGTCGTGCTGCACTCACTCACTCACTCACTCACTCACTCACTCACTCACTCACTCACTCACTCACTCACTCACTCACTCACTCACTCACTCACTCACTCACTCACTCACTCACTCACTCACTCACTCACTCACTCACTCACACCGAGATATGTTTTAAAAAATGTTTTATTTGGATTCAGGACACCTTAAAACATGTATTTCCAGTGAAATTTCGGTATGGAATGTTTTGGTGAAACATAATACTTCCACAACTTATTATTCATAGTAGCGAAAGTAGAAAAAGCTCGGTTATTATAACGTCAGTGGGCATGTGTTCTGTTAACAGTATTAAAAACCGACACGAAGAGTTTTAGGAAAACCCTCCCACCCCAAACTACCCTTTTCATAAAAATTTTTTGGTGTTTCTTATTTTCTCTAAAATGACTACAGTGATGTTGATTAAAATATCTTGCATGAGTACAAAGGTACCTATTTCTGGAATTTTCTATGTGAAATCTTCTTTAATCTGAATAAATTTTTACATAATGCTGTATATCCAAAAACCATAAGTAATAGAAAGAAGCTTATCGTAGAAAATTGTATATCCCATTATACTATTGTACGAATTGTTTCCTAGCGTTAGCCGTGTTCAAAATATTTCATTTTGAAAGTATACTTTTTTCTAAGTATAAGTGTGTTATGAACAGAGATGCTTGAACATTTATTATTCTCTCCCTTTTCTTTCTTTTATTTCCATCGCAAGAGCTTATTTCCACGAGAAACATTGGAATCCTGTTCCGTATATTGTGACTTCCTGAATTTTATACAATTGCTGGGAAAATATGTATTGTGATCAGTGTAAAGCGGATAGAATGACTTTTTATATGAATACTATAATATTTGCATCCACAGGGCGAAGAATTTAAGTTGAGACTGTTCTGTATCTCCAAAACTAACGTTGTAGAAAGAAATGTCTTTAATAAAAGTTTGCAGGATATTATGGGGGAAGCTAAATGTGATTGGTGGTGTATTATTTGGAGGACGTTGTGATGGTCATTTTAAGGTCAATTTAAATTGAACCTAATTGTAGGTTCAAATTTAAAAGAATTAAATTTGAAACTAAATCATTGCATTCCACCCAAAACATTCGATACCGAGATTTCACGGGAAATACATGTTATGAGGTCCACATAATCCAAAAAAAAGCATTTTTGGAAATCAGTCCGTGTGCGTGTGTGTGGGTGTCTGTGACAGCATAACTCAAAAACGAAAAGACAAATAAGTACCAAACTTGGTATTTAAGTTCAGTACCCTCCAAGAATGCAACACGAGGAATTTTAAGAAAATGCCCCACTTCAAACTACTCTTTACATGATTCATTCTTCAAAAGTTTAATTTTCTAAAAAAAGACTGTAACGACTTTGATTAAAATACCATATATTAGAGATATTTGGCAAATAAAACATACATTTTAACTTTTTGGGAAAAGACTTTGCAGTCCTCTTCATTCGGAAGGGATTTTGTATATTATTGTAAATGTAAAACTACTAAATGTAAAGGGACATACGAAGACATACTCCATAAAAAATGTTAATCTCTTTAAACATACGATTTATTTCAAATAAGTTTTCTAGTGGCATAAGCCATTTTTAAAATATGCGCTATTAATGGTTCTAATTGTTCGTTGCTTAGTCATTTACTTAAAGTCCGCATTTGTCAACATTTATTTGTTTCTCGCGATTCCATGGAAACAGTATGAAATTTTAAGTCCACCATATAGCCTGCAGTTCTTAAACATTTGACTATCGCTGTTCTCTTTGTAACTATAACAAAATGTGTAATGTAGCTATTTCTGTAAAGGCTTACTTGGATTAAAATGTAGTAGATAGAACAATAAACGTTAGTAAGAATAGCTTGTATACCCACTAATAAAGATAGAGGGTAGAGAAAGTCACGTGAATGTATCACATAAAGTTTTTGTTTCTTTTTCTTTGCACGAGGTCGATACTGTACTTCACTGCTCTATTCATACCAATTCTTAATTTATTACTCCGTGCTTCAAATAAACAATTAAAACACTTTCTCCTCGTATGCTGCGTAACTACCCATTAATTTGGAATCATTTAAAGCAAAACTCTCATTGGTATTTTATCATTAAAATGGATAAACGAATACTCTTTTAATGAATGCGAAAGTATAGAAACGATGGAGGCAAATTTGTAATGGGCAGAGGGACTTTTGTGAGCGTAACAGTATTTTTCTTTCTAGAAATGTTATGGTTATTGTTGCAGAAATGTAAATGTAGTTATTTACACAAATTGTGTCTGGGTATAAACATCCCCAATTCTACATTCCTTGTACATAATTTTATTTCCAAATCGTGAAAAATATTTGCAATAAACATATTTGGGAAACCAAAATAAAAATACCTATATTGTTAGATTTACGTTTGTCCTGGTATTCAGTATAAATAATTCAATGGCATACACAACCTGTTTTAAATAAGGTACTGTTGAAGACACGGAATTTGAAAAATCTGTAGTTTTCCAACCTGAAACTTCTTAGGTATGCTGTGATTATTGTTGTGGTTGTGTGTAAATGTCCTTTATGACCGTTTTTGATTTGTTATTGCCGGATTTTAATACACCTTTAGTGGTGGTTTTAGGAAGAAGAAAACGCTGTAATGTCGATACGCATACTGTGTTCCATGATAAATTCCTTAAAGACTGAATAGTAAAGACGGTTTGTTTAATATAAATTATCTTAAAATTAACACAACTACTCCATAATGTGTAATTTTACTAATACTTTAACCAATAATTTGAATGTTTTAAGTGGCTCAAAAGGGAGTGGAACCTTGAAACACACTATCTCAGCAGGAATGACCAGACAACAAATGCAATATTCTTATATGAAACTTAACTTTATTTGTACGAAAACAAAAATGTATACATTAACTAAGATGTCCAAGCTATAGCTTAAAAACAGTGGCTTCCGAAATCTTCACCTCGAAAGATATGACCACCAAAGTTGTATCCTCCATCACGTCCCTTGATGTTCACTGGGACCTTGTCCACCACGAGAGGCACCTTTATGGGATACGATTTAGGGACAGGGACTAGAATTGGTACTGCTACTGGTATATAGTACAGCCTTCTCTACAGGATACGGTACATTCTTCTCCACGTACACATAATAGCATTTGGTAATACGGTTTCTCAGGTACCTACACAGGATATGGTACTTTCTTTTCTACGTGGACGGAATAGGGTTGTGTTTCAGGGACTTTGGCTTCATTGGTTTTGTTGATGGCCTTCACGTGGTATGAGAAATTCCAAACATAACCAACTCCTCTATGTCCACAACTGCTTCATTTATATCTAATTCCAGCTAAATTTACTCCGTGCGCAAAACCTCCGTAATCGAAATTTTGAGTCCTCTCTTTTGGGTTTTCTTATCCTCCACATCCTCCTCCTAGGCGATAACTGATCAGCAAGATAGGCAAGCCTGAATACAAGTTCTTGATTCAGAAATTCGTAGATCTACATAAAATCTATAGCTTAATTAAAGGTTTGGCCAGCACACTGTTAAGCGCTAATAGAAAATGCAGTATTTAAGTCACGCTACTGAAGATCGATACGAATGGAAGAACGGAATATCGATATTGTACGCTTTCACGAAAGCTTGTTGCGAGACGAGGATGTTCGAAAAGATAAGAATGAAGAGGTTTCACATAATTTTGAATGGATACATTATATACACGTTCACAACAATAAGATTTCACTGGAAGTTCTAGTTTAGAGATTTTCCTGAAAAAGAAAAACTTTACAGAAGAATATATATGCAAGGATGTGCGTGCATATGACGTCTGTGTTTAAACAACATCCCGAAAACGACGTGTATGGTGAATACCCAGTTTCTCATTTAAGAGAGTCAACTTTTAAGGATACAAGTCCAGGATTTTGGAAGATTTCCTCCCAATGCATGCAACCATTATATGAAGAAGTTATTAATTTCTACTTTATCAGGAAGGTCCACGGTGATATTAAACTAAAAACCAAACAAACTGCTGTATGTTAACAGAAATCCACTTCGTATTTGTAAAACAATGGGTGTAGGAGCCTAAATTGACCACTGAGTGTTCTGTCCATAGACTTTCAGAAAATATGGCCATCTACGGGTATCAGATTTAGTGGCCCCGAATTTGTTTTAATGCCTTGCTTTTACAATAGCCAATATTGCAGTGGTAGCTCCAATACTTACAACAGCATGTCCAAAAGTATTACCTTAAGTCATGTAATTTTTATTTTGAGCGATAAACCCTAACCTATTAGTAGGTACGTTTTTTACAATACAATTTAAGTCTATTTCTCAGTCAAGATGTGCTGGACTATGCATGCCCGCATAGTAAACCAAAGGGTCGGAGTTGCAGTCTCGGATGAGAATGATTTACCTAAATATTACGTTATTAGCATCATGCTTTTTTTTACTGCTGTTTGCTCCACGTATGGCGGGAGTTATGTTTCTTGGAGTGTTCGCTCCACGTATGGTACAAAGTTTCCGGTGGCCTTCGCCCCAAGTTCACTTTTCCGGCGGCCTTTGCCTCCATGTTTAAAAATCAACTTTGTAATTTGAATGTTTATTTAAATATTTTATTTGTAAGCCTCGGCTGCGCCAGTATTAATTTGCAGAAACGTGTATCTCTTAGCAGGGGTGATGCGGCTAAAGAATGAACGCTTACACAAATTATTATTTTTTTACTTCACACACTTTTATTAATCTTTCACACGATTAAATAACACATCACTGATATATTCTACTATAGAGCTGTGAGATTTTAGTTAATTGTACTTTTTAACACGTAAACTTTGTTATTCTTGCCGTAATGAATTTTATGTCTCTCACTGAATACGTACCGAGCGAAATGCTCAAGAACGTTGCCTTCTAGCATCTGGCTTCTATCACTTAAATTTGTAAATTTCTCTATTTCAAGTCTCTAATTGAATAATCCTACTCCAATAGAATACTTTTATTTAACTTAAGTTTTTTCTAGTTGTTGATTGGCTATTTATAAACTGTTTTAAATAATACATTATTGTTCCAAGAATTACTAGTAGCCTTTATTAAACTTTCTAATTCTTTATTGCCTCAAGACCAACTCATTGTTAACTACTTTCCGCTTCTATTCTCACAGCTCCTACATTGTTAAATTATGTAATACATTCACATAACATTATTAAACATGTACACAATAATATAAACAGAATACAATGACTGTTACATACATTTTATATATTATATGATACACATATTGCTTTAAGGTTGCTGTTATTTTTTTATATTATATAATTTGACTGAAATCATTTAAGTGTTAAAAATACTGCCTTAATATGAATTCACTACGTCTTCCTTAACTTAAAAGCCAAATGTAGGGATGGGGTAATTTTCAGCTAAATGGACCTAGGCTCACTTGATCACTTATTTATGTAAACGTGTTTAAACTCTATAGTGTGGTACAAGACAGCACATAACTAACTTCGCGCATTAACATATACTTTAATAGAGGTTCTCGAAATTATTATCAGGAAATGTGCCCTTTCTATCTACTTCCATTACTGATATTCGTTAACAGTTACAACTTAGATAATTCCCCAAATTCAACAACTGCTTAAACAGTGGTGTGATATTTATACGCTAACCATGGCACCACACTCTCTTTCCGGGTCGTCCTCCGCGGACTAGTGGTACCGTGATAGCCTCTAGTTCCTAAGGTTGCGGGTTCAAACCCGGCGGAGGGCGATGGTTTTTTTCGGGCGTAAAAATCCTTAGCACGGTTTCCTTCGGAAGGGAAGTAAAGCCGGTGGTCCCGTGTCGTAGATTTATGGCACGTAAAAGAACCTCAAGCCTGATAAAGAGGCCTCTGAGCAAAATTACCGGTCTTTCACGCCCAATATAGAATGGGACGCTAAGGGCCATAGTTATTAAAGAGCGTCCATAAATAAAATTCAATTTAATTTTTAACTCTTTCCGGGAGTTAATGAAAAAATAACCCATTGAAATTTCCACAGAGTGAAACTTAAACGAGGGACAATTGAACTAAAATGGCGAATAGTTCGAAAAACAGGGGCATAATATTCCCAAACTGGTATCCTATTACTTACATTTGCTTTGTAAGTTTTAGCCATTTCTTATGGTTTCATAGTTACAGAAGATAGGAGGAGAATGACGAAGAGCTCAAAGTATATTAAAAAAACACACACACTTATATATTGTTATGCACCGGGTTGAGGCCAAAAGGTTTGCAGATAAAATATTAAAGTTAGTTACCCCGGCATAAACATTGAGGGACGTAGCTACAGAGGCAAGCGAAAAATACCGACAACTTGCTGCACAAAACTAAAGCGGGCGTGGAATATTTATTAATTATTACATTTGAATTCACACTTTTCTCAGGTTTATTATCAATTAAGGTGCTCTACATGGTACACGAAAGGTTATAGAGAAAACACTGGGGGAGATGCCTCACGCACCCACATGGCAACACACACTATATACACACATTCTAACACATTCGATTCGCACAACTCTCTGGCTACAACTGGCGTCAAGGTACCACACACAAAGAGAGTTATTCTGTCAATTGCCTTCATCCCCCAACTAGGAAGATGAAATTGCCGCGCCGGACGGGAATTTAACATACAAAATAACAACTAGCTCAACAATATTATACACAGCAATAATGTGTTCGAAGCGACGATACACACAAACGCTACAATATTATATACACCTGAATTTCAGAGTGAAAATAGTATGCACCTTTATGTTATATTTAATTCTGAAACAATGTCAGAAGTCTGAATGATGTTGACATTTGAAGCCAAAGTTAAAGAGTTTCTTAGATTTTGTGGGATCTGTTCCAGTCCTATAACTATCTAAAATGAGGATAGTGAAAATTTCTTTTCGGACTATAAACTAGTAGTTACTGACGAGACCTTCAATGGCCTGATAACACTGTAACTTGTACGTTGTAATTTGTTGTCACGGAAATAAGAGTTGGGCTAACTAATCCTTACTTTAATATTTCGCGCCAAACAGTGATGTCATTTCAAAAATAACTTGTATTATGTTAAGCCTTGTATAAACTACTGGTGGTGTTAATAACTCAGTTTTCGAATAATACAACATTTGTTTTGTTTAAGATAAGTTAATCTTATTCTCCAAATGAATTCTAAGTCGGTTAGTATACGATCCACGCATATACTTTGTTTTTATACTTTTCACGAAATTATTGCGAAATTTTGTTGTATTGTTATCCAGAAGATTTAATACTAAAACGCGGTTTCTTAAGAAAGTTACCACCATTAAGTACTCCCCTGCCAATAGCTATATCTTCCCATATGCGTCATACGACGGGAGATTGAGGTTTTCAGATTCTTCTGTTCTCTTTTCCTTCACAGGAGATTGTTAGTTTAACAATAGAGAACTAATGTGTTACTCCACGACTGCCACTTCTGAATTTAATAAACCCTGCTTCGTATAAACTCTGTTTCCGCATGTTCTAATGCAAGTAAGTAGGCATTACTTAGCTTGAAATTAATTCAAGACAAAAATGTATCGTCAGTAAGTATGTTTGTTAAAAGAATGGCTTCTTAATGAATGTTACATAAGCGAGGATATAAATTTGTAAGCGAGTATATTTATAAGATATAAATAAGGGCATAGGAAGTTATTGAATGCAATTCATCAGCCTGTTTTTTAAGAACTTGTATCATGGATGTCTAACCTTCGAGGAATTTAAATAACACACATTCTCAGACGTGTTCCCCAGTGCTTTTGCTGGTGCTGTATAATAATTACTTGTTGAAGTTTTTATGAAGTACAAGACGCTGTAAATTCGACTCACTGTGTTAGATATAGTGAAATCAGACAATGATTAATAAAATCTTACTAGGTTTATCTAATATGAATTGTTTAAAAACAATATTACTATAAAACTTGAATAATTAATACCTAAACATACGTAATAAATACTTTCTACTATATTTAACGTAACAGCTGTCTGAGTCTCTTAAGTGCCTTAGAAGGACAGTGGAAGCCTGTAACATTTAATTCAGCAAAAGTGTACAGTAATTGATAAATTCAGAAGGCTATATAAAACTAAAATTTATTTTATACTCAAACAAGAATGTATACATTAATGATCATAGCCCCCAAAACTGTGACCTCCAAAAGAGTGACCACCGAACTCGTATCCTTCATCATGTCCCTTGAGGTATACTGGAACCTTCTTCTCCACCACGACGGGTACCTTCACGGGATAAGGTTCAGGAATATGTACCTTTACAGGATAAGGTTTAGGGACAGGGACTGGATGTGGTACTGGTACAGGTACCTTCACTGGTACCTTCACAGGATATAGTACAACCTTCTCTACAGGATATGGTACCTTCTTCTCCACGTACACAGGATAGGGTTTGGGTACATGTACAGGATACGGCTTCTCCACGTGTACAGGAACAGGTACCTTCACAGGATATGGTACTTTCTTCTCTACGTGGACGGGATAGGGATGTGGTACAGGGACTTTGACTTCCTTGGTTATGGTGATGGCTTTCACGTAATGAGATTCTCCACCAGTACCAGCTCCTCCATGCCCAGAATCACCGTAACTGATTCCTTCATGCTCGAAACTGTCCCCTCCATGCTCAAAGCTGCTGAAATCGCCTCCAAGTCCAAATCCTCCGTAACCCAATTCTTCGAGTCCTCTCTTTTCAGTCTTCTTACCTTCCTCCTCAGCCAAAACAGCAACAGTTAGCAGGTAGACACATGCCTGGAATCAGGTTATTGGTTCCTTTATTTGCAATTAACATTTGTTTTTGTAATAATACCTACTATTTCATTATAAGATTAATATTTTATTCCAGTTAAGATTATTTGTTTTGAATGCCAATTAGACACTATATAAGCTTATTTAAACACCTATTCATTATAGTAAAAATGATAATATAAGAATGGGGAATTCTTACCAGCAACTTCATGATTGCGAAGAATAGACAATACTGAACCACAAGCTCTGATGTTGCCTTTTATATGGTATATGATGCCGCTTTCGTTTGTGTACTGCGGTTCTAGACCAGCTGTTTCTTCCGTTATGCAACACATATATACGATCAGGAAATACACTAAAGCATCGAAGGAGAGACTAGTCGCATTAATAGGTGTAATATTAAAACACGAATGACTTATTTCCGTATAATGTAGAACTTATCAGTTTACTAAGTTGAGACCTTGTGTTGAACGTCGTGTCATCCAATTCTGATTTTATTATTATTTATTATGTTTGTTGCTTTAAATTCAGACATAAGGGCGATTGTAATTGTATTTGAATCAGTTCCATCCAGATAGCTAACCTTATACAAAAGTGGGAACGTAGCTCAAAAAAGGAATGGTTAAGAGGATGCAATTAATAGATGAATAAATGCACCAATTTTCTGTACCTATTAAGAATTTATTATGAAGATTCCAGTCGCATTATAAGTTAAGAATTACCCAATATTTTTTTTTATAAAAGCTAGAAACCAGTCTCCAAAGAATTGATTAAGTCCGAAGCCGAAACTTAGTGTAGCTGTACTAACTGTAGCTGTATACACTTTACTGTACCTATATGGTAAGCAAACGGTAGCCAAACGTCATCCTGAATATCGCATTTATTCAAGACACATTATGAAGTTGAACTAAGGGAAACTTTACGAATGTTTCCAAATTGTATTTACTTACTATACAATGCCATTGATAAATAATTACAGAACAAAAGAAGTCGGTACACTTCTTCGACCTTTTCAAATTTATGCTGGCTTCATGTAAACGGTGACCAACAAGTCACTACTGAATACTTTGAAACAAACAACAATTTCATATAGGTAAGCGTCTATCTGAATGTTTTGTTCACATTTGCAATATGAAAATGCCATTAAGTTATTAGAAACATAATTAATCCTAACTTGCTTCATTATTGTTCTTATCAATGTTATTATTGTTACTATTTTTTTTAATAACGTGATGTGTGCTCCGCTACAAATAAGTTTATTGTATGAACACCCATAAATTGAAACTGAGGTTAAATCACTTGAAGCTACTTTAGTTTCAGCACGTGAAAATATACTAAACCTCTGGAGACCTAAGGTTGATTTCTGCTTGCGGTTGTATTTACGTATTTTCGTGGAGAAGAAAACGATCTCCTCAATACATATATTTCGTTTGGAAATTTGAATCGGAATTAATTTTGGTCACACACGTAGAGTTTGAGAGTGCAATCACCAAGCACAAACGTTTCCTTGGTTCAAACATTACGCTCGCAATAAAATTGTGAATTTGTTGATAACGTTATGAACTCTCCACCTGTATGATAATTCTCTACTGTCAATTGTCGGCTGACTGTTGAGCCGGGTACCTCTCGTTGTCCTCTTTCTGCCCCACAGTCACTTGCTATTCCGTATGGTATATGTAGCACTTGTGCAACGTTGGGTCCTTTTAAACTGCATTACCCTGGTGTACACGATTAGGTTTAATGGCAAAGTGTCAAAGTATCTAATTCTAAATGAAAAGGATTCTGGGATGCGAACCTTAGTCATGGCATTGTGTTGCAGACTTCCAAGGTAACAGTATAACTAGAGTCTTTGCTAAATTTTTACTCACTGTGAACTTGAAACTCACCTCACTGTATTAAGTGCCGCTAATAATGCGCTTCCAAGTGGTTTCTGTATTTAATAAATCTGATGTGTTACACTCACATGACTTTCTCTACTCTTGTGCAAACTATTTTTACAAACGCTTATTCTCCATCTACTTCATGTTAATCGAGATAAACATTTGCAGACTCTATCTTATTGCTAATTTTCTTGTAGATGCAAGGGGAATATATATTTACAAGGGTAATATAGAAATACAGTAGCCTTTAAGCACGGCACATACATATCTCTTAATAGCTGGTTGCTAGGTGCAGCACTATTCCCTTCCCCACAGATTAATACTCTTTGCATATCCAAGACAAACAAAATGAATAACGAATTCCCATTTGAGAAAATAAGTATTGAAACATTTAAGGGAATAACAAGCAATATCTCGAAAATGGTTCACTCAACAACAAAAATGTATATGGCATA
The DNA here is from genome assembly GCA_030765065.1 of Deroplatys truncata. Lineage (NCBI taxonomy): Eukaryota > Metazoa > Arthropoda > Insecta > Mantodea > Mantidae > Deroplatys > Deroplatys truncata. Next base: position 89,621,050 of record CM060980.1, read on the forward strand.
AATTGTGTATTTTAACGTGATCTACATCTTTTGTGTAGTAAAATTTTGTCATCTCTTATGGTTTACCAGTTTACCAAAAGTCGTTCACAATGAAGAATACTTTTGGAGACATTCCCAGAAAATTCAAGATATACATTTTATTTGTCATAAAAATATCTTAAACATGTGATATTTTAATCAAAATCGTTAAGAGCCATTTTTGGGAAGATTAAAATTTTCGAAAAATGTTCCATATAAAGGGTACTCTGGGGTGGGGGGATTTTCTTGAAAACCTTCGTGTCGCATCTCTGGAAGATACGGAACCTAAATACCAAGTTTGGTGTTTATCCGACTGTTCGTTTCTGAGTTATGCTGTTCACAGACAGACACACAGACAAAAGAGACAGACACACAGATAGACACACACGGACATGTTTCCAAAAAGGCTTTTTTTGGATTCAGGGGATCTCAAAACATGTATTTCCGGTGAAATCTCGGTATCGAATTTTTGGGTGGAATACAATACTTCCCCTACTTACTATACGTAGTAGAGAAAGTAAAAACTGTAAATGCAATGTAATGTTGTGTATGTATGTAGGTATGCATGTAGGTGTGGGTGTATGTAATGTAATGTAATGTATGTGTGTAATATGCGTATTCGTGTATATGTGTATGCGTGTATGTATGTTTGTGTGGGTGGGTGAGTGAGTGGGTACATGCTTCCTGTAGTGTGCACCTGCAGTCTTTACTAAAATATTAATCTCCATTTTAAACTCACTGGAAACCAAATTATCGAAAAAATTATCATTTTTTGTACGTAGAAGGAACAAACAATATGGTGGTTTAGATGTTCTGAGTTTTTCAAGAAGTTTCAATTAGTTTTGTACCTTTTAAAAAAATTACTCCAATGTTTTAACTTTTTTCCCGAGTGGTGTTAATACTACAAGCTACTCTTACAAAACCTCATCCTTCTATCTACTTCTTGAATGCCTAGATAAACTTTCATTATATATTTGCACATTTCATTTTAGATTTAAGAAGGATAGAGTGTATGAAGTAACAATTCTATACCAAATAAAATAAAAATCCAGAGAAACTCCAGAATTTAAAATTAATGTCGTTTGTGATTTCTGCAAAATAAAAATTACCCTCCTTTAGTTTACCTGCTAGATATTTTTGAAGCGGAAACGAATACTTTTTGTTTCCCAATTATCTATAGATTATCAAAGTTCTGCGTACATGTATGCATTCAGTAGCTTATAGCTGTTTATTGCAACGATGAGTGCTATAGTTTATCTTTGTTTTTTCTGAAAATAACAAGAATATAAGTTACTTCATGGAAAAACCAATCTTTGTTATAACAACGACACACGTACATACACGGTTATTATAATACCTCTTGCACAGTATGATCGTTTTATGGCGAGGCCACGGATAGCGCGTATGCGTGCCCCGCACTCTGTTACATTGGGCTTTTTTCACTCCGCGTGATTGTAGCATGCACTATAATGAGTAATAAGCTTGTTATAATTGGTGCTGGAAGTTGTGTCCATCTGCGTGAAGACTACCTCGGCATCTTCGAATGAAATTTGGATTCACCTGAATTCATTCTTATTGCGTAATATTCTAAATCTCTGTTCTTATATTGTCCTTAAGTTCGTCTGGGGTTGAGTATTGGGGATTGTTATGGCGATTGTAACTATAAACTTTCTTTAAGGTTCCCCATAAATAGATGCACCAATTTTGTCAATTTTTTCCACCATTACATTTCGTTTACACTTCTTAGCTTAAGCGTTTAGCGATCCCGTTGTCCTAAACATATTAGCCGGACACAACCGTTTCTCTACCTGGAACTGGAATACCAGGAACTTTATCCTGAAATCATCTACACACTATCTACATTATTCGATTTTTACGTAGGCATCGTAAATAAAAATTTGTTGTTCAAGCGTAAATTTGTCAGGAGGCATTAGATTGAACTAATAGCAAGGCATTAACACTCTTAAGCGAATCGCACAGCATACAAATGTCTTGAATAAACTTTCGCCTTTGAGATGCACAATGTCAGCCCTCTTTATAGCACGAACACAGCTGCAACTGAGACACAGCTGATACAGATAACCTTGAACGCATCATGCGCCACCAGTTGCACATGGAAAAAGAACCGAAGTCACTGTAGTACAGGGTGCTACGGATATAGCCGGTCTGTGGTCTCACCTTAAAACGCTCGCACTGTACTTCAATTCTGAAGAATGTATGAAACATATGTAACTGAATAATGATGCAAACACATTGTTATAGCTGTAGGTGCCATGTACAAGTATTAAAATGTTTAATATAACTTCCTTTTGTAACACGGCATACATCCAGTCTATAAAGGCGTTAATTCCAAATTCTATGGATCATACCACGGCCAATAGTTACTACTACTTCTCAAATTCGAAATCGAAATTCGTCTAGATTTGTAGGAAGAGGAGGAATAAGGACAGCACAGAAGTCCAGAGTAGTAAAATTAGGGGATCGTGCTGACCAAGCCCCGTGTCCAAATCAAGGTACGATGTAGTGAGAAGTAACCTCGTGTTGGAAATGTGGAGATGCACGGTGCTGTTGAAAAATAAAGTCTCTGTTCATGTCTTGCAGCTGTGGCATTAGATGCAAGGCATTTATTTTAGTTACCGTTCTGTTTCTCTCCATAAAAGGATTAGATTTTGGAAGACTTAGATAATCAGAAATGTACTAAATATTTAGGTATATTTATAATAAAAACATCAATATCTTTCTAATACTCAAAAACCTTAAAATCGTCATGTAGAATTACAAAAATCATTTATATAAATTAATTAAAAGCTAAATAATAACAATTATTACATTGCACGTAACATTTAACTTTGGCTTTGAATGTGACTTTGTCTCTTATTTGTATTTTCGGATTGAAGGGCTCGGTGGATCCTTGGGATCATTATTTAAATATCGACATATAATGAAAGAAAACACTATTGGGAACCACTTTTCTGCTCCCAAAATATTTGTTTAATGACAGTTTAATTTTCTTTTCAAATTATTTCATTAACTGCAGAGTTAAATCCTTAAAACTTTAAATAATCTAGCCGCTCGTTAAACGCATCGGCACCTTTACTGATCCAACATATGTGTTACATAATACCGGAAGAAGTAGTGTCCGGTACCACAGCATACAAAGAAAGCTGCATCATTAACAGCTGCCGTATAAAAGCCCACGATAGAGCTAACATTTCACAGTTTCCTCAGTACTTTCAGTCATGAAGTTCTTGGCAAGTATTATGTACATAATTATTTTAAAATTTTGTGTGTATGCCATTAAGTCCTAAAGATTTTAGAATTAGAAGCTATTTTTCAGACATTTGGTACCTTCTCTTGTATTTGATAAGAATTAATACAGATGTACAGTATAATAAATTAATATTGTACTATTGTCAATATCACTTACTTACTTTAACGCAATTATGCCAGGGAAATCCATTAGTTGACTAAATAAAATTATATTTGTGCACATAAATACACAAAACAAAATATTACTTTCAGGCTTGTGTCATTCTACTGCTGGTCGCCGTTGTGGCTGAGAAGGAAGTTAAAAAGACTGAAAAGAGAGGGCTCGAAGACCTGGGTTATGGAGGTTTCGGACATGAAGGAAGTGACTTTGGCAGTTTTGAACATGGCGGAGAAAGCATTGGACACGAAGTGAGCGATTATGGTGGTTTTGAACATGGAGGAAGCAGTTATAGTAGCTTTGGACATGGAGGAGGTGGTTATGGCGGAGAAACTCATCACGTGAAAGCCATCACCATAACAGAGGAAGTCAAAGTCCCTGTACCACATCCCTATCCCGTCCATGTAGAGAAGAAGGTACCATATCCTGTGAAGGTACATGTTCCTGTACACGTGGAGAAGCCGTATCCTGTACATGTACCCAAACCCTATCCTGTGTACGTGGAGAAGAAAGTACCATATCCTGTAGAGAAGGTTGTACCATATCCTGTGAAGGTACCTGTGAAGGTACCTGTACCAGTACCTAATCCAGTCCCTGTCCCTAAACCTTATCCTGTAAAGGTGCACGTTCCTGAACCTTATCCCGTGAAGGTGCCCGTCGTGGTGGAGAAGAAGGTTCCGGTGTACATCAAGGGACATAATGGAGGATACGATTTCGGTGGTCATTCCTTTGGAGCTCACAGTTTTGGAGGCTATGGTCACTAATGTGCAGAATTTTGATATGAAATAAAGTGTTTTATTACAGTTACTCCTACTTTTTATATCCAGGCATATTCCTTTAAAATGTAAAGGTTTTCAAAAGCATCCGTTCCTGCCTCCCTTCTACCCACAATTCCACTATTCACCGTATTTGCACCATATACAGAAGAATGATTACTAGTCGCTATTAAAATGCATATCCCACTTTCTAAGAAAAATACCAAAGTATGTGTAATAAGTGCATTCCATTTACACATTGAATATACAGTAAGGCGTTTTAAACACTTGATTTACTTTTGTAAGATATATACATTTTTAAACCTTTTCATTACTAAAACGTACTTAAAATGTTAATAAAATGACCCGAAATTCCTTCTAGAATACGGAAGTTCTACTGATTTGGCAATTCCAAAACAGGTTGCCATTAAAAAAATGGCGTAGTATTACAGGCTTTGTGGCTCCTATTACCTCATTTTGTACTATCCATTACTCTGCCGATACTGTATATGCACTTTCTGGAACAAATGATAGTACTCATGTCGATATTATTTTAATTTCCTTTAAGACCATTTGCAAAAATATCTGCATATGTATGTTATGCAAAACTATACACTGTATTGTTGTATCGGAATGTCCATGTGCTGTGTTACTATAATTTATAACCGAGGTTATGAAGAGTGATGTGTGCGACTTACCAAACATAATTTAGTTTTCATGCCCAGTTTTATTCCTAATCAATACGGTTTCAGCAATAATTGTGCACTAATGCTCCAAAAGCATAGAAAATGTATGAATACAATTGTAGTGTGTTTTCTCTACAGTACATCTAATGCAGTTAAACACATAAACGAGTCAAGGAAGGCGTCACCTATGAAATTCTTTTGGCGTTTAATTCGTTTCTGTAGTATCATTAGAAGAGGTTAGTTTAATTTTTGTCATACTTACTAATCTGTGATAATGTTATAAAGAGAGAGAAACACTCTATCTCTCTAACCGTGTGTGTGTGTGTGTGTGTGTGTGTGTGTGTGTGTGTGTGTGGGTGTGTGTGGGTTGGGGGGTCATCTAAGAACCACTAAACCGATTTTGATAACCATTTCACCACTGAAAAGCCTTACTTTTTACGGTTATGCGTTATGAAACACTTAAATTCAGTTCATAAATTCCTAAAATACTAAAATGGATTTACAAAGATCTGTTGAGAATGCTGCGTAATAGAGATTTACTACTGTACTCCGCAGAGAATGCGCATGGATGCCAAAGCCGGTTCAATTTTATCCAGTAATATACGTACACTACGTGATCAAAACTATCCGGACCCTCCATAACATAGTTTTTCATCTTAGGTGCATTGTGCTGCCACCTACTGCCTGGTACTCATTATACGAGACCTCAGTAGTTATTAGACATCGTGAAACAGCAGAATGGGACGCTCCGTTGAACTCGCGGACTTCGAACGTCGTCAGGTGATTGGGTGTCACTTGTGTCAGAAGTCTGTACGCGTGATATTCACACTCCTAAACATCCCTAGGTCCACTGTTTCTGATGTGATAGTGAAGTGGAAACTTGAAGAGACATGTACAGCACAAAAGAGTACAGACCGACCTCGTCTGTTGACTGACAGAGACCGCCGACATTTGAAGAGGGTCGTAAAAAGTAATAGGCAGACTTCTATCCAGAACATCACACAGGAATTCCAAACTGCATCATGATCCACTCCAAGTACTATGACAGTTACACGTGAGGTGAGAAACCTTGGATTCCATGGTCGAGCGGCTGCTCATAAGCCACACCTCACGCAGGAAAACACCAAACGACGCCTCGCTCGGTGTAAGGAGCGTCAACATTACACGATTGAACAGTGGCAAAACGTTGTGTGGAGTGATGAATCACGGTACACACCTGATGGCAGGGTATGTCGAATGCCCGGTGAACGTCATCTGCCAGCATGTGTAGTGCCAAGAGTGAAATTAGGAAGTGGTGGTGTTATGGTGTGGTCGTGTTTTTTCTGGAGGGGGCTTGCACTCCTTGTTGTTTTGCGTGGCATGATTACAGCGCAGACGTATATTGATATTTTAAGCACTTCTTGCTTCCCATTGTTGAAGAGCAATTAGGGGATGGCGATTGCATATTTCAACACGATCGAGCACCTGTTCATAATGCATGGACTGTGTTGGAGTGATTATACGACAATAACATCCCTGTAATGTACTGGCCTGCACAGAGTCCTGACTTGAATCCTATAGAACACCTTTGGGATGTTTTGGAACGCCAGGCCTCGCCGACCTACATCGATACCTCTCCTCAGTTCCGCACTCCGTGAAGAATGGGCTGCCATTCTCCAATAAACCTTCCAGCACCTGATTAAAAGTATGCCTGCGAGATTGAACGCTGTCATCAAGACTAAAGGTGGGCCAACACCATATTGACTTCCAGCATTACCGATGGAGGGCGCTACAAATTTGTACGTCATTTTCAGCCAGGTGTCCGGGTACTTTTGATCACGTAGTGTAGATGACAATGATGTAACACTGGAATAAACATAAGGCAGAACGTTAGACAAAAATCGATTCTGTTTACAAGGGTACGAATCGTATTTTATATTTATCGTTTGAATTGCCATTTATGAAGTGGTACCGTTATGTTTATAATGAAACAGTGTCAAAACCTCAGAGTAACCTTCAGTCTAATTCTGTAGATGCTTGCCCGGAGATTTCTGGATGCAAAAACTTACGATAACCCTCATGTTGGAAAGTTTTGCTTTAATTCCTTTGTACTTGTGTTTTAACGAAATTAGTTAGCAGAGCACAATAAATAATTGTATAAAGAGAGAAAATATCCAACAGTAGATATCACTGAACCAATACTTTATATTCACAATTCAGAAGATAACTCTTCTCGCTGATCTTTTCCAAAGAGGTTAACTATATATGATAAGGGTTTTTGTTTTTCGAGTAAACCTTGTGGCTTTTAAGTTATTAAATAGCTCTGAAACGAAACTGTAGGTAAAACGGTTTAAAAGTTTGGCTACTGCAATCATCTAGAAAATTTCTCGACCATTCGGTCCGATGATTGTTCCACCGCTAAAAGGGTCTTATAGATTATGCAGAATTTCCAAGATTTGGAAGTTTCCGGGGGGATTAATTAAGGAAGTCAGATTCCGTCGATATTTCACGTCCATTTCCGTGAATACAAGGGGATTTTTCATCCGTTATTAGCGAGGCTGGACGGAATTAAAATTATAAAGGACAATGGGGAGGATTCACCATACGAACGTTCTAGATCATTGTAAAATAACAAGTAAAGAACGGAGAAGGTAAATGAAATTAGTTAAATTGTCTTTAGAGTTTAAAAGGCTAAGCGTGCAACGTCGAGTAAGCCAGTTAGTATATATAAAATTATTTTTCAATTTCATAGTAGCCTATTATACACGGTTATATTAGTCATTCACCAAAATATAGATAATTACTTGATAATTTTCGGCTAAATTGTATTATATGTATATATACATAAATATCGTACATAGTATGTGGTATATATTTACGTATACTCCATATCACCCAAAAATTCAATACCGATACATAACGGGAAATACAACCTTCCAGCTCACGTAGTGAGATAAATCTGATGTGTTGCACTCGCATGACTTTCTCTACTCTTGTACCAACTATTTTTACAAACGCTTATTCTCCATCTACTTTATGTTTATCGATATAAAAATTTGCAGAAACTATCGTATTGATTTTCTTCTTGTAGGTGCAAGGGGAATATGGTAGCCTTTAAGCCGTAGTCAAAACTTTTAAGAGTTGGTTGCTATGTGGAGTATTCCATTTGCAACACTTTTGCACGTCCAAGGCATAAAAAAACGAATAACGAATTTATATTTGAGAAAAAGTATAAGCATTGGAAAAATCAAAGAAATAATAGGGAATATCTCGAAAATGGACTTTTAGGGACATTCTCAGAAAATTCAAGGTTTCACATTTCATTTTCCATGAAAATATCTTAAACATGTGATATTATAATCAAAATCGTTAAAGCCAGTTTTGAGAAAATCATAATTTTCAAAAAATGTTCCATGTAAAGGGTACCTGGAGTACTGCGATTTTTTTGAACATCTTCGTATTGCCTCCCTGGAGGGTACTAAACTCGAATACCAAGTTTGGTATTTACCCAACTTTTCATTTTTGAGTTGTGCTGTTCACACACACACACACAAGGACATGTTTTTTAAAAATGCCTTATTTGGATTCCGGCACCATAAAACACGTATTTTCGGTGACATAGCCGTATCGAATTTTTTTGTGGAACACCTTGCATGAGTACAAAGGTACCTATTTCTGGAATTTTCTATGAACAGCCTGTGGAATCCTTTTCATTCTGAATACATTTTTGCATAATGTTGTATATTCCAAACAAACTGTAGGTAATAGACAAACGCTTACCGTATAAAATTGTATATCCCATTAAACTGTTGTACGAATTGTTTCCTAGCGTTAGCTGTGTTCAAAATATTTTATTTTGAAGGTTTACATTTTTCTAAGTACATATGAGTGTGTTATGAACTGAGATATTTGAAAATTTGTTATTATCTCCCTTTACTTTCGTTTCTTTCCACGAGAGCTTATTTCCACGAATAAAAATTGGCATCCTGTTCCGTATATTGTGACTTCCTGAATTTTATACAATTTCTGGGTAAATATGTATTGTGAACAATGTAAAGCGGATAGAATGACTTTTATACGAATACTATAATATTTGCATCTACAGGGCGGACCATTTAAGTTGAGACTGCACATATCTCCAAAACCAACGTTGTAGAAACAAATTTCTTCAATAAAAGTTTGCACGATATTATGGGGGAAACCAAATGCGATTAGTCGTGTATTATTTGCAGGACGTTGTGATGGTCATTTTAGGGTCCCATTAAAAAAAAATTAAATTTGAAACTAATTGCATTCCCGCAAACATTCGATACCGAGATTTCATGGGAAATACATGTTTAGACGCCCCCATAATACAAATAAAACATTTTTGGAAACCTGTCCGTGTGTGTGTGTGTGTGTGTGTGTGTGTGTGTGTGTGTGTGTGAACATCGTAACTGAAAAACGAAAAGCTCAATAACCACCAAACTTGGTATTTAGGTTAAGTTACAAAATGCGTTACAACTTCCAATACAAGCATCCATATGTTTTACAGTAAATGTGGTCGATTTAAAGCTACAATTGCTTCCCGAATTTTCAGGAACTATTCTTTTGTGCTCGAAAGCCTTTATTTGCGCGATATACCTTAAAAATTCATTATGAAACTTGGCATATTACGACATAAAAGTAGTCGAACCAGTCAATATTCTTTCATGTCATACAAATTAGATTATGACATTATGTAAAAAAATGCTTAAGCATCTACCTGAATTTCGGAGTGAAAATAGTATGTTCTTTTATATCTGTTTAATTCTGAAACAATGTCCGACGTTTGTATCAGGTTAGTTATGAAATGATGTGGACATTTTAAGCCAAAGGTAACCAGTTTCATAGATTTTTTGAAATCTCTTCCAATCCTAAAACTAACATAAAATGAGGATGGTGAAAATGTCTTTTCGCGCTATAATTTAGTAGTTACTAATAAGACCTTCAATGACATTATAACACTGTAACTTGTGTATGGCAATTTGATGTCACGGAAATAACAGTTGGGCTGCTAATATTTAGTTTAATATTTCCCACTAAACTTTGATGTTCTTTCAAAAATAATTTGTATTCTGTCAAACTCGAATAGACTACTGGTAGTGTTAATACCTCAGTTTTCGAATAATACAATATTTGTATTGTTTAAGATTAGTTAATCTTTTTGTTCAAATGAATTCTTAAGTCGGTTAGTATACGAAAGACACATATACTATGTTTTTATATTTTTCACGTGATTATTGCGAAGTGTTGTATGTTATCAAGAAAATTTAAAATTGAAACGTGGATTCTTAAAAAAAGTTATCCTCTGCCTATAGTAATATCTTCCCATATGCGTCATATAACCGGAGATTGGAGTTTTCAGATTCTTCTGTTCTCTTTTCCTTCATAGGAGATTGTTAGTATAACAATAGAGAAGTAATAATTTCCTCCACCACTGCCACTTCTGAATTTAATATATCCTGCTTGGTATAAACTCCGTTTCTGCATGTTCTAATGCAACTAATTAGGCATTACTTAATTTGAAATCATTTCAGGGCAAAAATGTATCGGAGTAACGTATGGTTGTTAAAGAATGGCTTCTTAATGAATGCTATAATATATAAGCAAGAATATAAATTTGCATAGGGCGTAGAAAATTGTTGAATGCAATTCATCAGACTGTTATTTAGAAAATTTTATTATCGATGTCTAACCTGCGAAGAATTTAAATGAGGTATGTACTCATACGTGTTCTCCAGTTCTTTCGATCGTGTTGTACAATAATTGCTAGCTGAAGTTTTTTTTGACGCTATAATTGAAAACTTACCATGTTACAAATAATGAAGTAAGTTAATGAATAAATAAAACCTTACTAGGTTTATCTAACATGAATTTTTTGAAAACAGTATTTCTCTAAAAAGCTAGAATAATTATTACCTAAACGAATCTAATTAATAATTTCGACTAATATTTAACGTAATATCTGTCTGAGTCTAAGTGCCTTAGAAGGACAGTGGAAGCGAGTAACATTTAAGTCAGCAAGAGTGGACAGAAATTGATAAATTCAGAAGGCTATATAAAACTAAAGTTTATTTTGTACTCAAACAAGGATGTATACATTAATGATCATAGCCTCCAAAACTGTGCCCTCCAAAGGAATGACCACCAAAGTCGTATCCTCCATCATGTCCCTTGATGTACACTGGAACGTTCTTCTCCAACATGACAGGCACCTTAACGGGATAAGGTTTAGGAACATGTACCTTCCAGGATAAGGTTTAGGAACAGGGACTGGATGTGGTACTGGTATAGGTACCTGCACTGGTACCTTCACAGGATATGGTCATCCTCTCTACAGGATATGGTACTTTCTTCTCCACGTACACAGGATAGGGTTTGGGTACATGTACAGGATACGGCTTCTCCACGTGTACAGGAACAGGTGCCTTCACAGGATATGGTACCTTCTTCTCTACGTGGACGGGATAGGGATGTGGTACAGGGACTTTGACTTCCTTGGTTATGGTGATGGCCTTCACGTTATAAGATTCTCCACCAATACCAGCTCCTCCATGCCCAGAATCACCGTAACTGATTCCTTCATGCTCGAAACTGTCCTCTTCATGCTCGAAGCTGCTGAAATCGCCTCCATGTCCGAATCCTCCGTAACCCAATTCTTCGAGTCCTCTCTTTTGAGACCTCTTACCTTCCTCCTCAGCCAGAGCAGCAACAGTTAGCAGGTAGAAACAGGCCTGATATCAGGTTATCGGTTCCATTATATGCAATTAACATTTGTATTTGTATTAATAGATACTATTTCATTATCAGATTAATATTTTATTCTAGCTAAGATTATGTGTTTTGAATACCAATTAGACACTACATAAGCTTATTTAAACACTTATCCATTACCGTAAAATTTTAAAATAAGAATGGGGAATTATTACCAGCAACTTCATGATTGCGAATAATAGACAATACTGAACTACAAGCTCTGATGTTGCCTTTTATATGGTATATGATGCCGCTTTCGTTTGTGTACTGCGGTTCTAGACGCGCTGTTTCTTCCGTTATGCAACACATATCTACGATCAGGAAATGCAATAAAGCATCGAAGGAGAGACTAGTCGCATTAATACCTGTAATATTAAAACACAAAGGACTGATTTCCTACTAATGTAGAATTTATCGGTTTACTTAATTGAGACTTGGATGCTGGACATAGTGTGATTCATGTCTGTTATTATTACTATTATTTATCATGTTTATTGTTTTTAGTTAAGGCATAAGGGTCAGTGCAATTGTATTTGAACCAGTTCCATCCATATAACTATCCTTGTACAAAGGTAGAAACGTAGCTCAATCCTATACCTATGAATTGAAACTGAACTTCAATCAGTTGAAACTACTTCAGTGGTTTAGTATATTTTCACGTACTGAAGCTGGAGACCTATTTTTCATTTCTGCTTGTTCTTGTATTTACATATTTTCATAGAGAAGAAAACGATCTCCTCAATACATATATTTCGTTTGGAAATTTGAATCAGAATTAATTTTGGTCACACACGTATAGTTTGAAAGCTACAATCACCAAGCACAAACGCTTCCTTGGTTCAAACATTACGCTCGCAATAAACTTGTGAATTTGTTGATAACGTTATGAACTCTCCACCTATGATAATTCTCTAATGTCAATTGTCGGCTGACTGTTGAGCCGGGTACCTCTCGTTGTCTTCTTTCTACCCCTCAGCCACTTGCTACTCCGCAAGGTATATGTAGCATTTGTCGTGCAACGGCGGGCCTTTTAAACTGCATTGTTCCCGGTGTAAACGATTAGGTTTAATGACAAGGTGTCATAGTTTCTAAATCTAAATGAAAAGGATTCTGGGCTGGCAACCTTAGTCATGGTATTGTGTTGCAGACTTCCAAGGTAACAGCATATTCAGAGAATTTGCCAAACTTTTACTCACTGTGAGCTTGAAACTCACATTACTGTTTCAAGAGGCACTAATACTGCGCTTCGAAGTGGTTTTTCTGTTTAAAAAATTGTAAACGTATGTAATGTATGTATGTTATGTGCGTAATGTATGAAAAGGAAGTAATATCTGTAATGTACGTTATGTATGTAATGTATGTAGGTAATATGTATGTAATGCATGTAACGTTTGTAATGTATGCATGTATGTATGCATGTGCACCTGCAGTCTTTCCATAGCAACCACATTTAAATCTCCCTGGAAACCAAACTAAAGGACATAAATTAATCATTATTTGTAGGTAGAAGGAACCGTATGTCAGTTTAGGTGTTCTGAGTTCTTCAGGAAGCTTCAATTGGTTTTGTACCTTTTAAAAGAAACTATTCAATGTTTTAACTTTTTCCTGAGTGGTGTTTATGCTATAGACTATTCTTAGAAAACCTAATTCTTCTGTCTACTGCTTGATTGCCTAGATAAACATTCATTACATATTTACATATTTAATTTTAGATTTAAGAAGTATATAGTTGTGCAGTAATAATTTTACACCAAATAAAAGGCAAATCCTTGGGAAACCGCCAGAATTTAAAATTAATATCGTTTGTTATTTCTGCAAAATAAAAATTAAAAACTGGCCTGGTTTTATTTGCCTGCTGGAACTTTTTGAAATGGAAACGAATGCTTTTTGGAGTCAGTGCATATTGCGCATTCCAGTTTTTGTTTCCCGATTGTCTATATATTATCAAAGTTCTGCGTACATGTATGCATTCAGTAACCGGTAGCTGTGTATTGCCGCGATGAGGCTGTAGGCTATCATTGTTTCTCCGAAAATAACAAAAATATAAACTACTTCATGAAAAAACCTATCTTTGTTATGTTAACGGCACACGTACATACAGGGTTATTATAAATCTCTTACACAGTGCGGTCATTTTATGGTGAGGCCACGAATCGCGCGTATGCATGCTCAGCACACTATTATATTGTGGGTTTTTCGCTCCGTGTGGTTGTAGCATGCACTATAATGAGTAATAGTTTCGTTATAAGTGGTACTAGAAGTTGTATTCATCTGCGTGAAGACCATCCCGGCATCTTCGAATGAAATTTGGATTCACCTGAATAAATTCTTATTGCGTAATATTCTAAATCTTTGTTCTTATATTGTCCTTAAATTCGTCTGTGGTTTGAGTATTGGGGATTGTTATTGGAATTGTTCCTATAAACTTTCTTTTAGAATTCCCCACAAATAAATGCACCAATTTTGTCAATTTTTTCCACCATTAAAACATTTCGTTTTAACTTCTTAGCTTTAGCGACCCCGTTGTCCTAAACATATTAGCCAGACATCACAGTTTCTCTACCTGTAACTGAAATACCAGGAAATTTATCCTGAAATCGTCTACACACTATCTACATGGGTAGGTTTTTACGTAGGCAACGTAAATAAAAATTCGTTGTTCAAGCGTAAATTTGTCAGGAGGTTCTATTGAAATTAAATTAAATTCAATTCAATTAACTTCAATTAAATTCAAATTAAATTCAAATTAAATTCAAAGGAGGTTGAAATTCGGTTCTAGAACGCTGTTTATTCCGTTATGCAACACATATCTACGATCAGGAAATGCACTAAAGCATTGAAGGAGAGACTAGTCGCATTAATACCTTTAATATTAAAACATAAAGGATTGATTTTCTATAAATGTAGAATTTATGGGTGTACTAAATTGAAACTTGGATGCTGGACATAGTGTCATTCATGTCTGTTATTATTACTATTATTTATCATGTTTATTGTTTTTAGTTGTGACATAAGGGTCAGTGCAATTGTATTTGAAGCAGTTCCATCCAGATAACTATCCTTATGAGAAGGTGGGAACGTAGCTCAAAAAAGAGTTGGAAAGAAGATGGAATTGGTGGAGTGATGAAATCACAGATTTTATGTATGTATTAAAACCTTTATTACGGAGGCAATACATGGAGATTCCAGTCGTATTATAAGTTAAAATTTACCCAGTCTTTTTTTTTCTATAAAAGCTGGAAACCAGTCTCCAAGGAATTTATTAAATCCGAGGCCGAAACTTAGTGTAGCATGCATCAAACCAGGTTCTGAAACTTTAAAAATAAATATACACTGTACTGTACTTATATGTTAAGCAAACGGTAGCCAAAAGTCATGTTGAAAATCGTTTTTATTCAAGACACATTAAGAAGTTGAACTAAGGGAAACTTTACGAATATTTCCAAATTACATTACTTACTATACAATGCCATTGATTAAATAATTACAGAACAGAAGAACTCGGTACACGTCTTCCATCTTTTCAAATTTATGCTGGCTTCATGTAAACAGTGACCAGGAAGTCATTACTGCAATATTTTGAAACAAACAACAATTTCCTAAAGGTAAGCGTCTATCTGAATGTTTTGTTCACATTTGCAATATGAAGATGCCATTAACTAATTAGAAGCTTAATTAATCCTAACTTACGGCATTATTGTTCTTATAAATGTTATTATCATTATTATTTCTTTTTGGAATAGCGTGATGTGTGCTCCCCTACAAAAATTTATTGTATGAACAGCTATAAATTGAAACTGAGGTTCAATCAGTTGAAGCTACTTCAGCTTCAGTACGTGAAAATATACTAAATCTCTGGAGACCTATGTTTGATTTCTGCTTGCTCTTGTATTTACGTATTTTCGTGGAGAAGAAAACGATCTCCTCAATACACATATTTCGTTTGGAAATTTGAATCAGAATTAATTTTGGTCACACACGTATAGTTTGAAAGCTACAATCACCAAGCACAAACGTTTCCTTGGTTCAAACATTACGCTCGCAATAAAATTGTGAATTTGTTGATAACGTTATGAACTCTCCGCCTGTATGATAATTCTCTACTGTCAATTGTCGACTGACTGTTGAGCCGGGTACCTCTCGTTGTCTTCTTTCTGCCCCTCAGCCACTTGCTATTCTGTATGGTATATGTAGCATTTGTCATGCAATGGTGGACCTTTTAAACTACGTTATCCCCGGTATACACGATTAGGTTTAATGGCGAAGTGTCATAGTTACTAAATCTAAATGAAAAGGATTCTGGGCTGGCAACCTTAGTCATGACATTGTGTTGCAGACTTTGCCAAACCTTTACTCACTGTGAGCTTAAAACTCACATTACTGTTTCAAGAGGCACTAATACTGCACTTCGAAGTGGTTTCTCTGTTTAAAAAATTGTAAACGTAAGTAATGTATGTTATGTACGTAATGTCTGTAATGTACGTAATGTCTGTAATGTATGTTATGTATGTAATATATGTTATATATGTAATGTATGTAATGTATGCTTGTGCACCTGCAGTCTTTCCGCAGCACATTAATCTCATTTAAAACTCCCTGAAAACCAAATTAAAAGATATAAATTATCATTTTTTGTATGTAGAAGAAACCGTATGGCGGTTTAGATGTTCTAAGTTTTTCAGGAAGTTTCAATTAGTTTTGAACCTTTTAAAAGAAACTACTTCAATGTTTTAACTTTTCCCTGAGTGTATAAGCTATTCTTAGAAAACCTCATTATTCTGCCTACTGCTTGATTGCCTAGATAAACTTTCATTACATATTTGCACATTTCATTTCAGATTTAAGAAGGATATAGTGTATGAAGTAACAATTCTACACTAAATTAAATGAAAATTCTTGGGAAAACACCAGAATTTAAAATTAATATCGTTTGTTTTTTCTTCAAAATAAAAAGTAAAAACTACCCTGCTTTTATTTGCTTGCTGGAACTTTTTAAAATGAAACGTATGCTTTTTGAAGTCAATGCATATTGATCATTCCAGTTTTTGTTTCCCGATTATCTATAGATTATCAAAGTTCTGCATACATGTATGCATTCAGTAGCCTATAGCTGTGTATTGCCACGATGAGGCTGTAGGTTATCTTTGTTTCTCCGAAAATAACAAAAATATAAACTACTTCACGGAAAAACCAATCTTTGTTATGATAACGACACACGTACATACAGGGTTATTATATCTCTTACACAGTGCGATCGTCTTATGGTGAATCCACAGATGCAATGCGTGCTCTGCACACTATTATATTGTGGGTTTTTTGCTCCGTGTGATTTTAACATGCACTATGATGAGTAATAAGCTTGTTATAAGCTATAAATAATAAGCTTGCTGGAGGTTGTGTCCATCTGAGTGAAGACTATACCGGCATCTTCGAATGAAATTTGGATTCACCTGAATGCATTCTTATTGCGTAATATTCTAAATATCTGTTTTTATATTGTCCTCAAGTTCGTCTGTGGATAATTATTGGGGATTGTTATTGGAATTCTTGCTATAAACTTGCTTTAAGGTTCCCCACAAATAGATGAACGAATTTTGTCAATTTTTTCCACTCTTAAAACATTTCCTTTTCACTTCTTAGGTTTAGCGTTTAGCGATCCCGTTGTCCTAAACGTATTAGCCAGACGTTACATTTTCTCTACCTTAACTGGAATACCATGAGATTTATCCCGAAATCGTCTACACACTATCTCCATTATTTTGTTTTAGTGGGCATCGTAAATAAGAAATCGTCGTTCAAGCGTGACTTTTTCAGCAGCATTAGATTGGACTAATAGCAAGACATTAACACTCTTAAGCAAATCAGACACAACACAGATGTCTTGAATAAACTTTCGCCTTTGAGGTGCACAATGTCAGCCCTCTTTACAGCACGAACACAGCTGCAACTGAAACACAGCTGAATAAGATAACCTTGATGCATCATGCGCCACCAATTGCACATGGAAAAAGTACTGTAGTCACTGCAGTACAGCGTGCTACGATATAGCCAGTCTGTGGCCTCAACTTGAAATGTTCGCACTGTAATTCAATTCTGAAGAAACTATGAAACGGGTGTAATTGAATAATGGTGCAAACATCGGTACAACTTAGGTGCCATGTACAAGTATTAAAATGTTTAATATACGAGGGCAGTCCAGAAAGTCCCAGACTTTTGGCCTTCGTGGCGCTGAGTAGGGCTAGAGCCGCCATCTTGGTGTCAGAACGACCCTACATTCAGTACGCATGCAGATGTGGTAGCATGGGGACTGTGCCTTCCTTACTGTGCTCTCTGCGAGTTAAAACGTGCACTGTAATAGAAAATCCCGCCACTTGGGAAGTGCGGTTGGCTAAAAAGAACAAACCAATTGAAATTTATCGTCAACTTTGTGATGTTTAATGCCAGGAAATAATGAGTGAAAACCGAGTAAGGCAATGATGCACTTATTTTAAAAATGGCCGTAACAACGTTCACGACCAGGATCGCCTAGCCTTATGACTGATGACGCAATTCAATGACAAAATTCGTGAAAATCTTCGTTTCACGATTGCAGAACTTTCGGAACATTTTCCCCAAATTTCACGGAGTTTGGTGCATCAAATGGATACTTTGATACTGATGCTGAACTGCATGTCGGTGTAAACCAGTGGTTGAAGTCGCAGGCGGCAGATTTCTACAGAGAGGGTATTGAAAAACTTGTGCCATGGTATGATAAATGCCTCAATTTGAATGGCGATTAAATAGAAAAATAGCTTAAGAGTGTAGCTTTCAAATGTAGATAATAAACGTTGATATTTGCATTTTGTTAATTGTTTATTTCAAAACGTCTGGGACCTTATGGATTACCCTCGTAGCTTCCTTTTGTAGCATAGCATATATCCAGTCTATAAGGGCGTTAATTCCAAATTCTATGGATCATATCACGGCCAATGTTTGCTACTACTTCTCATATTCGATCACGCAATTCGTCTAGATTTGTAGGAAGACCAAAATGTAACCGGTCTTCTGTGTCGCATGCACAGAAGACCAGGGTAGTAAAATCAGGGGATCTTCTCGACCAAGCCATTGTTCCCCCGCGTCCAATTCGAGGTACGGTGTAGTGAGACGTAACCTCGTGTTGGAAATGTCGAGGTGCATTGTCCTGTTGAAAAATATATTCTCTGTTCATGTCTTGTTGTTGTGACATTAGAAGCAAGGCATTTAGTTTAGTTACAGTTCCGTTTCCCTCCATAAAAGGAATGGATTTTGGTGGAAATAGATAATAAAAATGTACTAAATATTTAGGTATTTCAATAAAAATATTTTAATATTATTCTAATATTAAAAATCCTTAAAATCTAAATGTAACAATTACAAAAATCATTTATATAAACTAAATAAAGCCTAAATAATATAAATTATTACATAGCACAGAACATTTATCTATGGCTTTGACTTTGTTTCCTATTTGTATCTTCGTATTGAAGGACTGTGTGGAACCTAGGGATCATTATCTAAATACTGGCGTCTAAATGAAGAAAACGCTATTCCGAAGCACTTTTCTGCTTCCAAGTGTATTGGTTTAATGACCATTTAATTTTTATTTTCAAATTATTTCTTTAACTGGCGGAGATACATCCTTGAACCTTTAAAGAATCTAGCCGCTCGTTAAACCACGTCGGCACCTTTGCTGATCTAAAACATGTGTTACATAACAGCGGAAGAAGTACAGTATCTGGTACCGCATTATACAACGAAAGCTCCATTATTAACAGCTGGCGTATAAAAGCCCACGATAGAGCTAACATTTCACAGTTTCCTCAGTACTTTCAGTGATGAAGTTCTTGGCAAGTATTATGCACATACTTATCTTAATACTTTTAGCATAGAAGCTAGTTTTCAGACATTTGATATTTGCTCTTGTGTTTGGTAATAATTAATACAGTATGTATAGTATAATGCATTAGTATTGCACTATCGTCAATTATCACTCACTTATCTTAAAATAGCTATGACAGAAAAATCTATTAGTTGATTAAATAAAACTATGTTCGTGTACAAAAATACATAAAACGAAATATTACTTTCAGGCGTGTGTCGTTCTACTGCTGGTCGCCGTTGTGGCTGAGAAAGGAGTTAAAAAGACTGAAAAGAGAGGGATCGAAGACCTGGGTTATGGAGGCTTTGGACATGAAGGAAGTGATTTTGGCGGTTTTGAACATGGAAGAGAAAGCATTGGGCACGAAGTAAGCGATTATGGTGGTTTTGAACATAGAGGAAGCAGTTATGGTAGCTTTGGACATGGAGGAGGTGATTTTGGTAATTTTGGACATGGAGGAGGTGGTTATGGTGAAGAATCTCATCACGTGAAAGCCATCACCATAACCAAGGAAGTCAAAGTTCCTGTACCACATCCCTATCCTGTCCATGTAGAGAAGAAGGTACCATATCCTGTGAAGGTACATGTTCCTGTACATGTGGAGAAGCCGTATCCTGTACATGTACCCAAACCCTATCCTGTGTACGTGGAGAAGAAGGTACCATATCCTGTAGAGAAGGCTGTACCATATCCTGTGAAGGTACCAGTGAAGGTACCTGTACCAGTACCTCATCCAGTCCCTGTCCCTAAACCTTACCCTGTAAAGGTACATGTTCCTAAACCTTATCCCGTTAAGGTGCCCGTTGTGGTGGAGAAGATGGTTCCAGTGTACATCAAGGGACATGATGAAGGATACGACTTTGGTGGTCATTCCTTTGGAGGCCAGAGCTTTGGAGGCTATGGCTTTGGGCATGGTCACTGATGTACAGAATTTTGATATGAAATAAAGTGTTTTTATTATAGTTACTCTTTCTTTTATATCCAGGTGTTTTAGATCCATCCGTTCCTCCCTCCACCATCCATTGTATTTTCACCATACATAGGAGAATGATTACTAGTCACAGTTGAAATAAACATCCTAGTCTGTAAGAAAAATAACAAAATATGTGTAATAAGTTCATTTTTTTGATACATATGAATATACAATGAGGCATTTTAAGTGCTTTTATAAGACATATAGATAGACGAATATGTTTAAACATTTTCATTACTAAAACATACTTGACACGTTAAAAATGACTAGAAATCTGTAGTAACGTATTCCTTCTAGAATACAGATTAGTCCGATTTGGCAATTGTCAGAACAAGTTAGTTTTAAAAAATGGCATCGTATTCTCTGGCGATACAAGTTATACTCTTTCTGCAGTAAATGATAGCACTCTTGTGGATATTATTTTAACTTTCTGTAAAATAATATCCCAAAAATTTGCATATGCATGTTACGCAAATTGTATACTGTATAGTTGTATCGGACTGCCTATTGCTGTATTGCCATAATTTATAAACAAAGTTATGAAGAGTGACGTGTGCGACTGACCAAATATAAACTAATTTTCACACCCACTTTTATTGCAACTCATAAATCAATACGGCTTCGCCAATAATTGTGTACTAATGTCCAGGAGTATAAAAAAATTAATGAACAAAAAACAATTGTAGTGTCTTTTCTCTACATTACATCAAATGCATTTCTACCCATAAACGAGTTAAGGAAGGCGTCAGCTTTGAAAATTCTTGTGGCGTTTGATTCGATTCTGTAACGAACATTAGAAGAGATTAGTTTAATTTTTGTAATGTCTTGTTAATTTAGGATTATATTACAAAGAGAGAGAAATTCTCACTCATCTTCTCTCTGTCTCTCCCTCTTTCTCTCTCTCTCTGTGTGGTCTTCTAAAAATCACTGATCCGATTTTGATAATTCCTTCACCATTGAAAAGACCTATTATTGTTTACGGTTATGGGTTATGAAACACCTAATTTCAGTTCTTAAATTTCTAAAATACTAAATAATGTAAAATACTGAATTTATAAAAGCCTCGTTGAGATGCCGCGTAATAGAAAATAACTGCTCTACTCCGCAGAGGATGCCCATGAATGAAAAGCCGGTTACATTTTGTCCAGCAATATACACAGATGACAATGGTTTAGCACTGAAATAAACATAAGGCAGAGCTTCTAAGGGAACAATCAATTCTGTCATTACGGTACGAATCGTATTTTATATTTATTGATTGAATAGGCATTTGTGAACGGTACTGATATGTGTATAATGAAAGTATCGAAACCTCTGGTAACCTTCAGTATAATTCTGGAGATGTATGCAATGAAGTTTCTGGATGCAAAAACCTCTGACCATTCTCACGTTAGAATGCTTTACTTTAATTCCTTTGTACTTATGTTTTAATCAAATTCTTTAACAGGGCTTACTAAATAATTACATAAAGAGAGAAAGTAGCTAAATTTAATTATCCCTGTACCAATTCTTTATATTCGCAGCTGAGAATATTATGTTTCTTGATGATCGCAGACTATGCGTCTTTTCCAAAGAGTTTAACTTTGTAGCCTAGGAGTGCGAAAACTTCATATTCACCAGCTTCACTCTATTTCATTGTATATGATAAAAGTTTTTGTATTACGAGTAAATATTGTGGTTCTTATGTTATTGAATAGCTGTGAAACGACAGTGAAGATGCAAGGATTTAAAACTTTACGCACTGCAATTATCTAAAAAATTACTCCACCATTCCCACAGAGTCTTGTTCCACCACTAAAGGGTTCTTATAGAATATGCAGCATTTGTTATTTGGAAGAGGTGTGGGGATGAATTTAGAAGGTCAGGTTCCGTCGATGTTTCACGTCATTTTGCGTGAATATAAGGGGATTCTTCATCCATTATTAGCTGGGCTGTATGAATTGAAATTATCGGTGAAGAGTGACTATAAAAATGCTATAGATCATTGTTAAATAACAACATAAAATACGGGGGAGTTAAGTGAAATTAGGTAAATTGCCATTCGGGTTTAAAGTGCTAAGTGCAACGTCGAGTACGCCAGGTATGCATATTTAAAATGGTATTTCAACTTCATGGTAGCCCATTATATACGGTTTTATTAGTCATTCACCAAACAATAGGTAATTACCTCATGATAATTTTATAGGAATATTATATATAAGTATAATAGGTAGCATATAGTTTACATTTTTGTATATTGTATTCAACCCAACAATTCAATACCGATATTACATGGGAATTACAACTTTGCAGCACACTGATTAAAAAAAACTGATGTGATGCACTCACACGACACTCTCTACTCTTGTAGAAACTATTTTTACAAACGCTTATTCTCCATCTACTTCACGTTAATCAGTATAAACATTTGCAAAAACTATCGTATAGCTAATTTTCTTGTAGGTGCAATGGATTATGCTAGACTTTAAGTCAAATCTTTTAAGAACTGGTTGCTACTTGCGGCATTCCATTGTCTTTGCATGTCCAGGACATTAAAAAACAAATAAAAGAATTTCCATTTGGAAAAAGTGCAAGTACTGGAATATACAAAGAAATAACAAGGAATATCTCGTAAATATCTCGAGCAAAAAACACAAAAAACGTAGAGCTCGTTAAAACACACAATTTATGCTTTATAATATACTTATATACACTAATAAATATATATATATATTGTGGCGTATTAGTAGGTACTAGTAGCTATTGTCATGTTAGAACATTATTGCGTCGTATTGGCGACAGCATTGCTGACAGTAATTCAGTATTCTTTCGAATTATTTATTTCTTAATCATTCTCTTAAAGTCCTCTCGATATTCAGTTGTTTCTCGCGAGTGAATGGAAACGTATGGAACTTTAAGGCCAGCATCCAGTTCTGAAACATTTGACTATCACTGTTCACTTTGTAACCATAACGAAATGTGTAATGTAGCTATTTCTGCAAAGGCTTATTTGGATTAAAATGTAGTAGATAGAACTATAAGCTTTAATAAGAATAGTTTGTATACCCACTAATAAAGATACAGGCTAGAGAAGGTCATGTAAATGTATCAAAGCAGTCTCTTATTTTTTTTATTTTCTTTCGCGAGGTAGCTACTGTGAAGAGTACTACACTCCTCGATTACTACCACTTCTTATTTTATCACTCCGTGCTACAAATAAATTAAAACACCGTGTGCTTATGTGCTACGTAACTACCTATTCAATTTGGAATCGTTTACGGCAAAACTTTCTTTGATAGTTTATCATTCAATCAATAAATTTGATAAAAGAATACTCTTTTAATGAATGCAAAATATGTAAATTATGTAGGTGAATTTGTAATGGGAAGAGGGACTGTAAGAGTGTTTTTGTTTCTATAAATAGTATGGTTATTGTTGCAGAAATTTAAATATAGTTATTGACGCAAGTTGTGCTTGAGATATAGAAAATGCCCGTTTCTACAGGCTGTTTACATAATTTTATTCTTAAATCACCACAAAAATTTGTAATAAACAGTTTTGGGAAACCAAAATATAAATACCTATATTGTGAAATTTAACTTTGGCCTGATATTACTATTAACCATTCATTGGCACATACAGCCTGTTTGAATAACGGATACTGGTGATGACGAGGAATTTGAAAAATCTGTACTTTTCAAACTTGAAACTCCATAGATATGATGTGATTATTGTTATGTTTGAGTGTAAATGTCGTTTGTGACATTTTTTCTTTTGTTATTGCTGGATTTTAATATATTCTTAATGGTGGTTTTAAGAAGAATAAAACGCTGTTATGTCGATACGTATACCGTATTCCATGATGAAATCCGTTAAGGATTGAATAGTAAGAACGGTTTGTTTAATATAAATTGTTTTAAAATTAACACAGCTACTCCATAATATGTGTAATTCCACTAAGATTTAAACCAGTATTTTGAGTGTTTTATGTGGCTCAAAAGGGAGCAGAGCCTTGAAACGTTATCTCTGTAGGAATGGCCAGACAAAAAGACATTATTATGTAGAAATTAACATATTTGTACGAAAACAGAATGTATGCATTAGTTATCATGTCCAAAGGCGTATCCTCCAAAACAATGACCTCCGAAATCTTTACCTCCAAAGAAATGACCACCAAATCGTGCCCTCATCATGTCCCTTGATGTACACTGCGACCTTCTCCACCATGACAAGCACCTCTATGGGGTAAGATTTAGGAATTTGTACTTTTACAGATCAGGTTTAGGGATAGGGACAGGGACTAAATTTGGTACTGTTACAGATACCTTCACTGGAACCTTCACAGGATATGGTACTTTCTTCTCCACGTACACAGGATAGGGTTTGGGTACATGTATAGGATACGGCTTCTTCGTGTGTACAAGAATATGTACCTTCTTAGGATATGGTACTTTCTTCTCCACGTGGACGGGTCAGGGTTATGGTAGAGGAACTTCGACTTCCTTATTTATGGTGATGTCCTTCATGTAATCAGATTCTCAACCAAAACCAGCTCCTCCATATCCAAAGCTACCATTACTGCTTCCTCCAAGTCCAAAGTTGCCGAAATTGCCTCCGTGACCGAGTCCTCCATGGCCCAAGTCTTCGAGATTTCTCTTTTCAACCTTTTCTGCCCCCTCAGCCACAACAACAACAACATTCAGCAAGAAGAGGGATGACTGAAATGAGGATGTCGGATATTTGCTTTGGAATATATAATTGATATTCTGTTATAACACTGAAAGGTAAAGCTAATTTGTTTTAAATATCAAATCGAACCTATACGTGCTTCTTAAAACAAGGCAGAAGAGAATACATTTCATACGAACATTAATCACTGTACAGTTTGCTATTTGATACCATTACCAAAAATTCAGAATAAGTATGCGTAAATACAAATAATGCAGCTTTCGTTTGTATATTGGGCTTCTAGGCACGGTATTTCTTTCGTTCTTATCCAAAACATATCTACAATAAGGACATGCGGTAATGAATGTTGGAATAGGCTAGTCTCAGTAGCGTTTTTGAGAAACAACATAATATAAGGGAATATTATAATGAAATATATGTTATTATTAAGAATAATCTTATGAATACTACTATTATTACTACTATTATGAATAATATTGCTTTAGTTATTAATAATACTAATATTAGTATGAATATGGCTTTATTATAATTGTTTTGCTTGTTCTTACATTGTTATTGAAATGGTTATGTTTATGACTATTGTTTTGGGTTGTAAGGTTGAAAAATAAGGGAGTACGTAATTATATTTGAGCCGATCTCTAGCCAAGGTATAACAATCCTTATTGGTAAGCGGAGAAGGAATATTAAGGTGTAGTGCTAGGAAGTAGAGGACAAACCCTTTTTTATTTAGGGTTCTAAAACAAGGCTCAGTAGAAAATATGTTCATTATGGTTCATTTTAAGTCAGAAAATGGTGAGTTTTATTTGTCTTTTTTAGCAAATTTTTGCATGTAAGGGATTTTTTTGTTTACTTTACCTTTTGAACTACATTTTTTCTGCCCATTAGAAACTAGTCTGGCCTGTTCAAATTTCTTTTAACAAATACACACTAAAGTGTATAAAAACTGATAAGACCAGAAACTGCATGTGTTTTTCTTTAAAAGTATATTGAGAGGACCGTTTCTATTGTATTCATGGCATTAGCCCCAGCAGAGGGGTGACTTCCTGTGAGAAACTAGTGCAACCTCGCTAAATATCCCATTATTTGTACCAGAATGGTGACAATGACCTCAAACAGGATTTGGTGTAGGTTGGTTGTATTCACATCTTATGTTTCACTGCGGTTTCATAGTTTTGGAAGAAATCTAGTCCCTAAACATGCCTAAATCTAAACCTAGTAAAACCTCTTTTTGCCATTGCTTGTATCCGAGTTTGGAAGCGGAGGTATTTTCCACTGATGAAAGTATTCTTCTCTGCAAATATTGCGAGGTAAAAGTTACTGCGGAAAAGCGGTTCCCTGTCCAACAACCTATTGGGTGTGAGAAACACGCGATAGCAGCATTCCGGGACGCGGACAAACGGAAATCGCAACTTCTGTTAGACAAAATGTTCTAAGTCGTCTCCGTTTTACAAAGATATTTGTAGTGCTTTAGTTAACGCTAGTATTCCGTTAGCAAAGATTGCAATGAATTCTTCAAAACATTCTTCTAATCGGAGCATAAACGAGTGTACGCTTCGGAAGGAGCAGTGCACCGCTGCTATGAAGACACGATTGAAAAACTCCGCGACTAAGTTACGGATAAGTCAGTATTTGTGATATTCACGACACAAGTGATGAAGTGGTTCGCTCCGGTGCAAATGTGATTGTTGGTACGTTAGAAGAGGACAAACCTGGAGAAATATTTCTCATCGCAATGGGAATCCTGGAGAGAGTGGATCAACAACCTATTTGCCAGCTGTTTGACAAAGGCTGTCTCACTCTCTTGTGCCCAGGAAATAAAACACCACAATGTTCTGCTTTTTCTCACCGATGCAGCACCATACATGAAAAAGACAGGAAAGGCAATTAAAGGGTTATATCCAAAGTTGGTTCATGTAACCTACCTCGCATATGCTTTACATCGAGTGAGCGAAGAAGCGCGAAAGTGTTCAAGATGTTGACAAACTTGTGTCTAGTGTTAAGAAAGTGTTCTTAAAATCCCCACTTAGAATGCCCCTGGCATACCTCTTCCTCCAGAATTAGTGCTAGTGGGTGTTGGTTAAGCACTTGCATGTATTATTTTGATGGGATTAAATCTGTGATTGATAGCTTGGATACATAAGATGCTGCTTCCTTGCCATGTCGCAAGATCTAGGTAATGGCTAAACCTCAGCTGAAGGGCGGACTGGCGTGCGTTAACAACAATTTTGCTCATTTAGTGACAGCCATAAACTACCTTGAAAAACGTAGTGAAACCATTAATTCAGTGATCTCAAAGGTGAGTGATGTATAGCAACAATTCGAACAACGTGAAGGTGAAGCTGGAAGATGAAACTAGTGCTTGAAGAAAATCAGGGATATGCAACCATGCGCAAGATAAGTGAAATATTGAAAAGAGAAAATTGTGGTGTGAGTGTTTAAGAAAGGAATTTTCTCCACGAGATCTCACTTGCTTCAAAAATGCGGCAATGAATTCCGTTTATGTGGAGAGAAATTTCTCAATGTTTCGTAACGTGCATTCACAAAGCCGACGATCCTTTGCACCTAAGAACCTGAAAATGACTGTTGTAATATACTGCAATGCCATCCAATTTCTGTAACCCTATGTGGTTAAGCCAAATATGATTCTAATTATACTTATTACAATTTCTTTCTCCAGGATGTCCATTGCGGTTTCAGTGAATTCAAATGAAATATTTCTTTCATACAGTTCTCTTCATCCTGTATTTAATTTTGTATTTTTGAAACATTATATTCATTAAATATATAATTGAAAATGAAATTAAGAAATAATTTGGATTATCTTATTAAATAATTTTTTCCTCTCTTTAGCTCCTTTTTAGTATATTCTTAGGTCTATTCAAAGGTATTTTTTTTCAATTTATAGGTCTTCAATTTCTGAGCTCTACTAATGAGGACAGAAGGCGGAGTGATTAATACATAGATTTCCACGATATACTTCAAATTTATGTTGGAGGCAATCTGCAAAGATTTCTGTCTTTCAATATATTACATTCACCGAATGTTTTGTTGATGAAAGGTGAATACCAGTCTCGAAGAAAAAAGCTTCTAATTGCAAGGCGTGCAACAAAAATAAAGATATGAATATACATGTCTGGTAATTTCGAGCAAAACAGCAGGCAAAAAACATGCTGGATGTAGGTTTTAACAAAGCCACACTGGGGAGGATGGGCAAAACTTTACCTGTATTTCGAAACAGCCTTAATTTACAAAAGGATGTGATTGAGAACTCACGGTAAAACACAAGCACTTCGTATACTTTTCGAAATTTTCAAGCTAGTGCTCAATTTGTGTAAACATTGACCAAGTCTAGGAAGTTTAATACTATGAAGCAACAAGAATGCAACAACAAAAAATTAAACTTCATTTTATGTATGGGCGCTCTTTAACTACTGTGGTGTGTAACCTTCACTATTAGTGCCCCATCTTATATTGGGCGTGAAAGAACGGCAATTCTGCTCAGAGGCCGATATTAAAATTGAAGTTCTTTATCGTGCCGTAAATCTACGACACCAGACCACCGGCTTTACCTCCCACCCGAAGAAAGCCATGCTAAGGATGTTTACGCCCGAAAAATCCATCGCTCTCCGCCGGGTATTAAACCCGCGACGTTGGGGCCATGGTACCCCTAGACTACGTAGGACGACATGCAATGACATGATTTCATAAAACTAAATATCCTTGTGAATATCTTTTCAAATTTGCAACGTGAGGATGTAACCAAATAATTCACCCTAACCTTTATTCGCGGCAGTACTATTATTATTATTATTATTATTATTACTTTAATATTAGTACTGTATTAATATTAATATTGTATTAATATTAGTATTGAGGAACACGATGTATGCAACAATACTAATTTGTGGAAGTTATATACAATTAAACGTTAATGGCCAGAAAAAACCATGTAATATAACACAGATTCTTATACAAAGTAACACAACGAACATTTGATGTATGAAGGCTGAATCTGGCGCAAATATATTACATTTCTTCTCTTAGCTTTATTTGGTTCCATTCTTGAACCTTCAATGTTTCTAGCCGCTCGTCAAACAAATCGGCAACTTTACTGGATATGTGTCATATAACAACGGAAGTAGCCCAGTGTCTGGTAGCACATTATACAATGAAATTTGCATCATTAGCAGCTGCCGTATAAAAAGCCCACGATACAGCTAACATTTCACAGTTTCCTCAGCACCTTCAGTCATGAAGTTCTTGGTAAGTACTATGCACATAATTATTTTAATATTTTGTGTTATTAAGTCCTATAAGTTTAAAGACTTAGAAGTTATTTTTCTGGAATTTACCTTTTGTATTTCGTAGGAATCAGTTCAGTATAATAAGTTGAACAAATTAGTATTGCACTCCTGTCAGTTATAACTCACCCATCTTAAAATTGTTATAATAGGAAAAATCTATTATTTGTATAAATAAAATTATATTTTTTTAGAGATTACGTAAAACAAAATATCGTTTCAGACGTGTGTCGTCTTACTGCTGGTCGCCGTTATGGCTGAGAAAGAAGTTAAAAAGATTGAAAAGAGAGGGATCGAAGACCTGGGTTATGGAGGCTTTGGACATGAAGGAAGTGACTTTGGCGGTTTTGAACATGGTGGAGAAAGCATTGGACACGAATTAAGCGATTATGTTGGTTTTGAACATGGAGGAAGCAGTTATGGTAGCTTTGGGCATGGAGGAGGTGATTTTGGTAATTTTGGACATGGAGGAGGTGGTTATGGTGAAGAATCTCATCACGTGAAAGCCATCACCATAACCAAGGAAGTCAAAGTCCCTGTACCACAACCTTATCCCGTCCTCGTAGCGAAGAAAGTACTATATTCTGTGAAGGTACATGTTCCTGTACATGTGGAGAAGCCGTATCCTGTACAGGTACCCAAACCCTATCCTGTGTACGTGGAGAAGAAGGTACCATATCCTGTAGAGAAGGCTGTACCATATCCTGTGCAGGTACCAGTGAAGGTACCTGTACCAGTACCTCATCCAGTCCCTGTCCCTAAACCTTACCCTGTAAAGGTACATGTTCCTAAAGCTTATCCCGTTAAGGTGCCCGTCGTGGTGGAGAAGAAGGTTCCAGTGTACATCAAGGGACATGATGGAGGATACGACTTCGGTGGTCATTCCTTTGGAGGCTATGGCTTTGGGCATGGTCACTGATGTACAGAATTTTGATATAAAATAAAGTGTTTTTATTATAGTTACTCTTTCTTTTATATCCAGGCGTTTTTAGATCCATCCGTTCCTCCCTCCACCATCCACTGTATTTTCACCATACATAGGAGAATGATTACTAGTCACAGTTGAAATTCACATCCTAGTGTGTAAGAAAAATAACAAAATATGTATAATAAGTTCATTTTATTTATACATATGAATATACAATGAGGCATTTTAAGTACTTTTATAAGATGTATAGAAAGACGAATACGTTTTAACCTTTTCATTACTAAAACATACTTAGAAAAAAATGACTACAAAACTGAGTCACATATTCCCTCTAGAATACAAGTTATTCTGATTTGGCAATTACCAATGCTTTGTGGTTTTAAGAAATGGCATCGTATTAGAGACTTTGTAGTTCTTATTACCTCATTTTGTACTATCCATATCTCTGGCGATACAAGTTATACACTTTCTGCGGTAAATGATAGCACCCTTGTGGATATTAGTTTAACTTTCTGTAAAATAATATCCCAAATATTTGCATATGCATGTTACGCAAATTGTATACTGTATAGTTGTATCGGACTGTCCATGTGCTGCATTGCTAGAATTTATAAACAAAGTTATGAAGAGTGACGTGTGCGACTTACCTTATATAATTTAATCTTCACACCCACTTTTATTGCATATCATAAATCAATACGGTTTCGGCAATAATTGTGTACTAATGTCCAGGAGTATAAAAAATTAATGAACACAAAAAAAACAATTGTAGTGACTTTTCTCTACATTACATCAAATGCATTTCTATCCATAAACGAGCTAAGGAAGGCGTCAGCTTTGAAAATCCTTTTGGCGTTTGATTCGATTCTGTAATGAACATTAGAAGAGAGTAGTTTATTTTTTGTAATGTCTTGTTAATTTATGATTATATTACAAAGAGAAACAAATTCTCACTCATCTTCTCTCTCTCTCTCTCTCTCTCTCTCTCTCTCTCTCTCTCTGGTCTTCTAAAAATCACTGATCCGATTTTGATAATTCCTTCACCATTGAAAAGACCTATTATTGTTTACGGTTATGGTTTATGAAACACCTAATTTCAGTTCTTAAGTTTCTAAAATTCTAAATACTATAAAAAACTGAATTTATAAAAGCCTCGTTGAGATGCCGCGTAATAGAAAATGACTGCTCTACTCCGCAAGGGATGTCCATGAATGCAAAAGCCGGTTACATTTTGTCAGCAATATACATAGATGACAATGGTTTAGCACTGAAATAAACATAAGGCAGAGCTTCTAAGGGAACAATCAATTCTGTCATTACGGTACGAATCGTATTTTATATTTATTGCTTGAATAGGCATTTGTGAATGGTACTGATATGTGTATAATGAAAGTATCGAAACCTCTAGGTAACCTTCAGTATAATTCTGGAGATATATGCAATGAAGTTTCTGGATGCAAAAACCTCTGATCATTCTCATGTTAGAATGCTTTACTTTAATTCCCTTGTACTTATGTTTTAATCAAATTCTTTAACAGGGCTTACTAAATAATTACATAAAGAGAGAAGGTAGCTAAAATTAATTATCCCTGTACCAATTCTTTATATTCGCAGCTGAGAAGATTGTGTTTCTTGATGATCGCAGACTATGCGTCTTTTCCAAAGAGTTTAACTTTGTAGCCTAGGAGTGCGAAAACTTCATATTCACCAGCTTCACTCTATTTCATTGTATATGATAAGAGTTTTTGTATTACGAGTAAATATTGTGGTTTTTATGTTATTGAATAGCTGTGAAACGACAGTGAAGATGCAAGGATTTAAAACTTTACGCACTGCAATTATCTAAAAAATGACTCGACCATTCCCACAGAGGATTGTTCCACCACTAAAGGGTTCTTATAGAATATGTAGCATTTCTTATTTGGAAGAGGTGTGGGGATGAATTTAGTAAGTCAGGTTCCATCGATGTTTCACGTCCTTTTGCGTGAATATAAGGGGATTTTTCATCCATTTAATAATGGAGATTGGGGCTGTACAAATTGAAATTATCGGGAATAATGGAGTAGATTGACCATAAAAATGCTATAGATCATAGTTAAATAACAACATAAAATACGGGGGAGTTAAGTGAAATTACTTAAATTGCCATTCGGGTTTAAAATGCTAAAGTGCAACGTCGAGTAAGCCAGCTGGTATGCATATTTAAAATGGTATTTCAACTTCATGGTAGCCCATTATATACGGCTTTATTAGTCATTCACCAATAAATAGGTAATTGCCTCATGATAATTTTATAGGAATATTATATATAAGTATAATAGGTAGCATATAGTTTACATTTTTGTATATTGTATTCAACCCAAAAATACAATACCGATATTTCATAGGAATTACAACTTTGCAGCACACTGATTAAAAAAATCTGATGTGATGCACTCACATGACACTCTCTACTCTTGTAGAAACTATTTTTACAAACGCTTATTCTCCATCTACTTCACGTTAATCAGTATAAGCATTTGCAAGAGCTATCGTATAGCTAATTTTCTTGTTGGTGCAATGGATTATGCTAGACTTTAAGCGATAGTAAAATCTTTTAAGAAATGGTTGCTACGTGCAGCATTCCATTGTTTTTGCATGTCCTGGACATTAAAAAACAAATAAAAGAATTTCCATTTGAGAAAAAGTGCAAGTACTGGAAAATACAGACAAATAACTAGGAATATCTCGGAAATGGTTCACTCGACCAAAGTACACAAAAAAGTAGAGCTCGTTAAAAAACAGAATTTATGCTATATAATATACATATACTTATATATATATTTATTAGTATATATACATTTACTGTGGAGTATTAGTAGGTATTAGTAGCTATGGTCATCCCGGAACATTATTGCGTCGTATTGGCGACAGCATTGCTGAGAGTAATTCAGTATTCTTTCGACTTTGTGTTTGAATTTCGTCCGGTATGACGCTCCCCAATGCTGGCGGGCGATCCTAGCCAGAGGTGGAGAGAGAGGGGGAATCTTTTTACGTTACTTTTGTTTGTATGTGTTGAGCGTCAGTCTGTTCTGAGAGTCTGGTCTGTGAGTTTGTGTGTGAAGGAGTATAGATGCAGGTTGTGTGTGAGGCATCTCCCCTCAAGTCTTTCTTTATTCCTTTGTGTGAGATGTAGGGGTACTATTAATCTTTTATTGAATAAACTACAGATAATGTGAATAATGTGAAATCTGTGTAATTTGTTATAAGTACCCCACGCCTGCACCGGAATGTGAATATTAAGGTCCTGGTCCTCTCGCTGTATCTGTAGCTATGTTTCCCCATGCACATGTTGGTGTTTTTAAAATGTAATACTTTTGCTGGAAACATTTTGGCCATCAACCCAGTATATAACCATATATATATATATGAAAAATTTTGTGGAATGAAATATTTTAGAGATACTCCTTATTATTTGTTTGATTTTTCTATACGATAGTTATAGATATACGAAGTTTCTGCAAATTTAGTAAAGGTCCGTGTGTGTGTGTGTGCACAGCATAACTCAAAAAGTCGGATCAACACCAAACTTGGTATTTACCTTCAGCACCTTCCAAAGATGCGACATGAGGATTTTTCAGAAAATTACCCAACCGCAGACTACCCTTTAAATGGAAGAATCTTCGAAAACGTTGATTTTCTAAAAAAAAATGGCTCTATGAATTTTGAGTAAAATATCATATATTAAAGATATTTACATTACGGATACGAGCAAAATGCATATCTTTAATTTTCTGGAATTAGCCTGTGAAGTCCGCTTCATTTGGAAGAAATTTTGTATAGTCTTGGTAAACGTTATGTGACAGAGGAAAGTGTACTACACAAGAAAATGTAGATTTCTTTAAAACACACAATTTATTTCAAATAGTTTTTTGGTATGTCATTTCTGAGGTATTCTTTATTAAAGGTACGAATTGTTTATTTCTTAAATCATTCTCTTAAAGTTCTCTTGACATTCAGTCGTTTCTCGCGATTGCATGAAAACAGTATGGAATTTTAAGCCAAGCATATAGCGCACAGTTCTTAAACATTTGACTATCGTTGTTCTCTTCATATCTATAACGATACGTGTAATGCAGCTATTTCTGCAAAGATATACTTGGATTAGATAGAAAAATAAGCTTGAGTAAGTATAATTTGTATAGCAACTAATAAACGATAGAGGGTAGAGAAAGTCATGTGAATGGATGCCATTAGAATTTTATAAAAGGTCCACGCGTTTCTCTCTCTCTCTCTCTCTCTCTCTCTCTCTCTCTCTCTGTGTGCGTGTGTGTGAACAGCTCAAAAACGAAAAGTCGGTAAAGTACCAAACCTCATAGTTAACTTCAACGTTTCCAAAAATATGAGCAAAGATTCTATAGAAAATTCTCCACCCTAAATTACCCTTTACATGGGACACTTTTTGTTATTTAATAATTTCTCAAAAATGACTAACGATTTTTATTAAAATACTATATGTTTAAGATTTTACATGATAAAAAAATGTAATTTTGAATTCTATGCAAATAGTTTGTGGCGTTTCCTTCGTTCTGTTATTACATTTCAATAATTGGTATACCTTAAAGGATTAACAAAGTTTTGTTACACTAAAGTTGTAGAGCTTGCTAAAGCACAATTTATGCGAATGAATTTGTTGGGGCATTAACCATTCCCGAGATATTCTTTGTTATTTGTTTGAATTTTCAATTATTAAGTTACTAATCGTTGTTACTTTTGAGTGACGTATTGCGTTTCATCCAAGAAATTCGATGCCAAGATTTCACGGGAAATTCCAAATAAAGCGTTTTTGGAAACCTATCCGTGATTTTTTTTTTTTGTGTGTGTGTGTATGTGTGTGTCCGTATGTCTGTGAACAGAATAATTCTAAAACGAAAATTTGAATAGGTACCAAGCTTTTCAGCATCTTCCAAAAATGCAACATGAAAATTTTAAAGAAAATTCTTCCACCTCAAACTACACTTTATATGGAACATTCTTCGAAAATTTTAATTTGCTAAAATATAGCTGAAACGAGTTTGATTAAAATACCATGTATTAGAGATAATTGCATGGGAAATAAAATGTACATTTGAATATTTTGGGAATAGCCGTTGCGGTCCTCTTCATTCTGAAGGGATTTTGTATATTCTGTATATATTGAAATAGTAAAGGTAAAGGTATAGAAGAAAACGTACGATCTCTTTAAACACAGAATTTATTTCAAATAAATTTACTTAAGCATAACCCATTTCTGATATATCCGTTATTAATGGTTCGAATTGTTCATTACTTGGTCATTTGAAGTTCACATTTGTCAAAATTTATTTGTTTCTCGCGATTGCTTGGAAACAGTATGGAATTTTAAGGCCAGCATATAGCATCCAGTTCTTAAACATTTGACTATCACTGTTCTCTTTGTGACCATAACGAAATGTGTAATGTAGCTATTTCTGCAAAGACTTATTTGGATTAAAATGTAGTAGATCGAACTATAAGCTTTAATAAGAATAGTTGGTATACCCACTAATAAAGATTACAGGTTAGAGAAGGTCATGTGAATGTATCACATCAGTCTTTTTTTATTTTTTTTTATTTTACTTTGCACGAGGTCGCTATTGTGAGGAGTACTACACTCCTATATTACTACCACTTCTTAATTTATCACTCCGTGCTACAAATTCACTAAAACACTGTGTGCTCATATGCTACGTAACTACCTATTTTTTGGAATCGCTTAGCCAGAACTTTCATTGATAGTTCATCATTTAATCAATAAACTTGATAAAAGAATACTCTTTTAATGAATGTGAAAGTATGTAAATTATGTAGGTGAATTTGTAATGGGAAGAGAGACCGTAACAGTGTTTTTATTTCTATAAATGTTATGGTTATTGTTGCAGAAATGTAAATATAGTTATTGACGCAAGTTGTGCTTGAGATATAAAAATTCCCGATTCTACATGATGTGTACATAATTTTATACTTAAATCACCACAAAATTTTGTAATAAACAGTTTTGGGAATCCGAAATAGAAATACCTTATTGTGAGATTTAACTTTGGCGTGGTATTACTATTAACAATTCAATGACACATACAGCCTGTTTGAACAAAAGATACTGGTGAAGACACGGAATTTAAAAAATCTGTACTTTTCAAACTTGAAACTGCTTAGACATGCTATGATTATTGTTATGGTTGAGTGTAAATGTCGTGTATTTCTTTTTTCTTTTGTTATTGGCGGATTTCAATACACCCTTATTGATGGTTTTAAGAAGAATAAAGTACTGTAATGTCGATACGTATACCGTATTCCATGATGAAATCCGTTAAGGATTGAATAGTAGGAACGGTTTGTTTAATATAAGTTGTTTTAAAATTAACACAGCTACTCCATAATATGTGTAATTCCACTAAGATTTAAACCAGTATTTTGAGTGTTTTATGTGGCTCAAAAGGGAGCAGAGCCTTGAAACGTTATCTCTGTAGGAATGCCCAGACAAAAAGACATTATTATGTAGAAATTAACATATTTTTTACGAAAACAGAATGTATGCATTAGTTATCATGTCCAAAGGCGTATCCTCCAAAACAATGACCTCCGAAATCTTTACCTCCAAAGAAATGACCACCAAATCGTGCCCTCATCATGTCCCTTGATGTACACTGCGACCTTCTCCACCATGACAAGCACCTCTATGGGGTAAGATTTAGGAATTTGTACTATTACAGATCAGGTTTAGGGATAGGGACAGGGACTAAATTTGTTACTGTTACAGATACCTTCACTGGAACCTTCACAGGATATGGTACTTTCTTCTCCACGTACACAGGATAGGGTTTGGGTACATGTATAGGATACGGCTTCTTCGTGTGTACAAGAATATGTACCTTCTTAGGATATGGTACTTTCTTCTCCACGTGGACGGGTCAGGGTTATGGTAGAGGAACTTCGACTTCCTTATTTATGGTGATGTCCTTCATGTAATCAGATTCTCAACCAAAACCAGCTCCTCCATATCCAAAGCTACCATTACTGCTTCCTCCAAGTCCAAAGTTGTCTTCTTATATTCAAATATGCCGAAATTGCCTCCGTGACCGAGTCCTCCATGGCCCAAGTCTTCGAGATTTCTCTTTTCAACCTTTTCTGCCCCCTCAGCCACAACAACAACAACATTCAGCAAGAAGAGGGATGACTGAAATGAGGATGTCGGATATTTGCTTTGGAATATATAATTGATATTCTGTTATAACACTGAAAGGTAAAGCTAATTTGTTTTAAATATCAAATCGAACCTATACGTGCTTCTTAAAACAAGGCAGAAGAGAATACATTTCATACGAACATTAATCACTGTACAGTTTGCTATTTGATACCATTACCAAAAATTCAGAATAAGTATGCGTAAATACAAATAATGCAGCTTTCGTTTGTATATTGGGCTTCTAGGCACGGTATTTCTTTCGTTCTTATCCAAAACATATCTACAATAAGGACATGCGGTAATGAATGTTGGAATAGGCTAGTCTCAGTAGCGTTTTTGAGAAACAACATAATATAAGGGAATATTATAATGAAATATATGTTATTATTAAGAATAATCTTATGAATACTACTATTATTACTACTATTATGAATAATATTGCTTTAGTTATTAATAATACTAATATTAGTATGAATATGGCTTTATTATAATTGTTTTGCTTGTTCTTACATTGTTATTGAAATGGTTATGTTTATGACTATTGTTTTGGGTTGTAAGGTTGAAAAATAAGGGAGTACGTAATTATATTTGAGCCGATCTCTAGCCAAGGTATAACAATCCTTATTGGTAAGCGGAGAAGGAATATTAAGGTGTAGTGCTAGGAAGTAGAGGACAAACCCTTTTTTATTTAGGGTTCTAAAACAAGGCTCAGTAGAAAATATGTTCATTATGGTTCATTTTAAGTCAGAAAATGGTGAGTTTTATTTGTCTTTTTTAGCAAATTTTTGCATGTAAGGGATTTTTTTGTTTACTTTACCTTTTGAACTACATTTTTTCTGCCCATTAGAAACTAGTCTGGCCTGTTCAAATTTCTTTTAACAAATACACACTAAAGTGTATAAAAACTGATAAGACCAGAAACTGCATGTGTTTTTCTTTAAAAGGTTATTGAGAGGACCGTTTCTATTGTATTCATGGCATTAGCCCCAGCAGAGGGGTGACTTCCTGTGAGAAACTAGTGCAACCTCCTAAATATCCCATTATTTTTACCAGAATCGTGACAATGACCTCAAACAGGATTTGGTGTAGTTTGGTTGTATTCACATCTTATGTTTCACTGCGGTTTCATAGTTTTGGAAGAAATCTAGTCCCTAAACATGCCTAAATCTAAACCTTGTAAAAGCTCTTTTTTGCCATTGCTTGTATCCGAGTTTGGAAGCGGAGGTATTTTCCACTGATGAAAGTATTCTTCTCTGCAAATATTGCGAGGTAAAAGTTACTGCGGAAAAGCGGTTCCCTGTCCAACAACCTATTGGGTGTGAGAAACACGCGATAGCAGCATTCCGGGACGCGGACAAACGGAAATCGCAACTTCTGTTAGACAAAATGTTCTAAGTCGTCTCCGTTTTACAAAGATGTTTGTAGTGCTTTAGTTAACGCTAGTATTCCGTTAGCAAAGATTGCAATGAATTCTTCAAAACATTCTTCTAATCGGAGCATAAACGAGTGTACCCTTCGGAAGGAGCAGTGCACCGCTGCTATGAAGACACGATTGAAAAACTCCGCGACTACGTTGCGGATAAGTCAGTATTTGTGATATTCACGACACAAGTGATGAAGTGGTTCGCTCCGGTGCAAATGTGATTGTTCGTACGTTAGAAGAGGACAAACCTGGACAAATATTTCTCATCGCAATGGGAATCCTGGAGAGAGTGGATCAACAAACTATTTGCCAGCTGTTTGACAAAGGCTGTCTCTCTCTCTCTTGTGCCCAGGAA
The DNA here is from genome assembly GCA_030765065.1 of Deroplatys truncata. NCBI lineage: Eukaryota > Metazoa > Arthropoda > Insecta > Mantodea > Mantidae > Deroplatys > Deroplatys truncata. The sequence goes on from CM060980.1 coordinate 89,660,459, forward strand.
ATAAAACACCACAATGTTCTGCTTTTTCTCACCGATGCAGCACCATACATGATAAAGGCAGGAAAGGCAATTAAAGGGTTTTATTCAAAGTTGGTTCATGCTGCCTACATTGCATATGCTTTGCATCGAGTGAGCGAAGAAGCGCGAAAGTGTTCCAGATGTTGACAAACTTGCGTCTAGTGTTAAGAAAGTGTTCTTAAAATTCCCATTTAGAGTGCGAAATTTTCGTGCGAATGCCCCTGGCATACCTCTTCCTCCAGAAGTAGTGCTAGTGGGTATTGGTTAAGCACTTGCATGTATTACTGCTCTCATTTTGATGCGATTAAATCTGTGATTGATAGATTGGATACCCAAGATGCTGCTTCCTTGCCATGTCGCAAGATCTAGGTAATGGTTAAACCTCAGCTGAAAGGCGGCCTGGCGTACGTTAACAACAATATTTCTCATTTAGCGACAACCATAAACTACCTTGAAAAAAGTAGTGAAACCACTAATTCAGTGATCTCAAAGGTGAGTGATGTATAGCAACAATTCGAACAACGTGAAGGTGAAACTGGAAGATAAAAGTAGTGCTTGAAAAAAATCAGGAATATGCAACCATGCGCAAGATAAGTGAGGTATTGAAAGGAGGAAATTGTGGTGTGAGTGTTTTAGAAGAGGAATTTTCTCCACGAGATCTCGCTCACTACAAAATGTGCCAATGAATTCCGTATATGTGGAGAGAAATTTCTCAATGTTGCGTAACTTGCAGTCACAAAGCCGACGATCATTTACATCTAAGAACCTGGAAATGACTATTGCAATATACTGAAATGGCATCTAAGGTAATGTTTACGAAATTACAATTTCTGTAACCCTGTGTGGTTAAGCCAAATACGATTCTAGTTATACTTGCTGCAAATTCATTCTCCAGGATGTCCATTGCGGGTTCTATGAATTCAGATGAAATATTTCTCTCATGCAGCTTTTTTCATCCTGTATTTAGTTTTGAATTTTTGAAACATTATATTCATTAAATATATAATTGAAAATGAAATTAAAAAATAATGTGGATAATCTTATTAAATAATTTTTCCTGTCTTGGGTCCTTTTTAAGATATTCTTAGGTCTATTTAAAGGTATTTTTGTCAATTTATAGGTCTTCAACTTCTGAGTTCTACTAATGAGTACAGAAGGCGGAGTGATTAATACATAGATTTCCAGGATATACTTGAAATTTATGTTGGAGGCAATCTGCAAAGATTTCTGTCTTACTATATATTAGAGTTACCGAATGTTTTGTTGATGAAAGGTGAATACCAGTCTCGAAGAAAAAAGCTTTCAATTGCAAGGCGTGCAATAAAAATAAAGATATGAATATACATGTCTGGTAATTTCGAGCAAAACTGCAGGCAAAAACATGCTGGATGTAGGTTTTAACAAAGCCACACTGGGGAGAATGGGTTAAACTTTACGGGTATTTCGAAACAGCCTTAATTTACTAAAGCATGTGATTGAGAACTCACGGTAAAACACAAGCACCTCGTATACTTTTCGAAATTTTCAAGCTAGTGCTCAATTTGTGTAAACATTGACCAAGTCTAGGCAGTGTAATACCATGAAGCAACAAGAATGCAACAACAAAAAATTAAATTTCATTTTATGTATGGGCGCTCTTTAACTACTATGGTGTGTAGCCTTAACTATTAGTGCCCATCTTATATTGGGCGTGAAAGAACGGCAATTCTGCTCAGAGGCCGATAATAAAATTTAAGTTCTTTATAGTGGCCTAAATCTACGTCACCAGACCACCGGCTTTACCTCCCACCCGAAGAAAGCCATGCTAAGGATGCTTACACCCGAAAAATTCATCGCTCTCCGCCGGATTTTAAACCCGCGACGTTGGGCCCATGGTACCCCTAGACCACGTAGGACGACATGCAATGACATAATTTCATAAAACTAAATATCCTTGTGAATATCTTTTCAAATTTGCAACGTGAGGATGTAGCCAAATAATTCAACCTAACCTCTATTTGCGGCATTACTATTATTATTATTATTATTATTATTACTTTAATATTAGTACTGTATTAATATTAATATTGTATTAATATTAGTATTGAGGAACACGATGTATGCAACAATACTAATTTGTGGAAGTTATATACAATTAAACGTTAATGGCCAGAAAAAACCATGTAATATAACACAGATTATTATACAAAGTAACACAACGAACATTTGATCTATGAAGGCTGAATCTGGCGCAAATATATTAAATTTCTTCTCTTAGCTTTATTTGGTTCCATTCTTGAACCTTCAAACAAATCGGCAACTTTACTGTTGTAGGATATGTGTCATATAACAACGGAAGTAGCCCAGTGTCTGGTAGCACATTATACAATGAAAGTTGCATCATTAGCAGCTGCCGTATAAAAAGCCCACGATACAGCTAACATTTCACAGTTTCCTCAGCACCTTCAGTCATGAAGTTCTTGGTAAGTATTATGCACATAATTATTTTAATATTTTGTGTTATTAAGTCCTATAAGTTTAAAGACTTCAAAGTTATTTTTCTGGAATTTACTTTTGTATTTCGTAGGAATCAGTTCAGTATAATAAGTTGAATAAATTAGTATTGTGCTGCATTACTCGTGTCAGTTAGAACTCACCCATCTTAAAATTGTTATAATAGGAAAAATCTATTATTTGTATAAATAAAGTTATATTTTCTTAGAGATTACGTAAAACAAAATATTGCTTTCAGACGTGTGTAGTTCTACTGCTGGTCGCAGTTGTGGCTGAGAAAGAAGTTAAAAAGACTGAAAAGAGAGGGATCGAAGACCTGCATTATGCAGGCTTTGGACATGAAGGAAGTGACTTTGGCGGTTTTGAACATGGAGGAGAAAGCATTGGACACGAAGTAAGCGATTATGGTGGTTTTGAACATGGAGGAGAAAGCATTGGACACGAAGTAAGCGATTATGGTGGTTTTGAACATGGAGGAAGCAGTTATGGTAGCTTTGGACATGGAGGAGGTGATTTTGGTAATTTTGGACATGGAGGAGGTGGTTATAGTGAGGAATCTCATCACGTGAAAGCCATCACCATAACCAAGGAAGTCAAAGTCCCTGTACCACAACCCTATCCCGTCCACGTAGAGAAGAAAGTACCATATCCTGTGAAGGTACATGTTCCTGTACATGTGGAGAAGCCGTATCCTGTACATGTACCCAAACCCTATCCTGTGTACGTGGAGAAGAAGGTACCATATCCTGTAGAGAAGGCTGTACCATATCCTGTGAAGGTACCAGTGAAGGTACCTGTACCAGTACCTCATCCAGTCCCTGTCCCTAAACCTTACCCTGTAAAGGTACATGTTCCTAAACCTTATCCCGTTAAGGTGCCCATTGTGGTGGAGAAGAAGGTCCCAGTGTACATCAAGGGTCATGATGAAGGATACGAATTCGGTGGTCATTCCTTTGGAGGCTATGGCTTTGGGCATGGTCACTGATGTACAGAATTTTGATATGAAATAAAGTGTTTTTATTATAGTTACTCTTTCTTTTATATCCAGGCGTTTTTAGATCATCCGTTCCTCCCTCCACCATCCATTGTATTTTCACCATACATAGGAGAATGATTACCAGTCACAGTTGAAATGCACATCCTAGTGTGTAAGAAAAATAACAAAATATGTGTAATAAGTTCATTTTTTTGATACATATGAATATACAATGAGGCATTTTAAGTACTTTTATAAGATGTATAGAAAGACGAATACGTTTTAACCTTTTCATTACTAAAACATACTTAGATTGTTAAAAAAATCTGATGTGTTACACTCACATGACTTTCTCTACTCTTGTACAATCTAATTTTACAAACGCCTATTCTCCATATGCTTCATGTTAATCGAGATATCGAGATGTCAATTTTATTGGTAATTTTCTTGTAGATGCAAGGGAAATATGGTAGCTTTTAAGCGATAGTGAAATATTTTAACGTTGGTTGCTATGTGGCGCATTCAATTCTCTTTGCATGTCCAGGACATAAAAAAAATGAATAACGCATTTGAGAAAAAGTATAAGTATTGGAAAATTTAAGGAAATAACAAGCAATATCTCGAAAACGGTTCACTCAACAAAAGAAATGTATATGACATAAGTTGTGTATTTTAACGCGATCTACATTTTTTGTGTAGTAAAAGTTTGTCTATCTCTTATGGTTTACCAGTTATGCAAAAGTCGTTCACAATGAAGAATACTTTTGGAGACATTCCCAGAAAATTCGAGATATACATTTCATTTCTCATGACATTATCTTAAACATATGATATTTTCATCAAAATCGTTATAGCCATTTTTGAGAAAATTAAAATTTTCGAAAACTCTTCCATGTAAAGGGTAGTCTTGGGTGGGGGGATTTTCTTGAAAACCTTCGTGTCGCATCTCTGGATGATACCGAACCTAAATACCAAGTTTGGTGCTTATCCGACTGTTCGTTGTTGAGTTATGCTGTTCACAGACACACACACACAGACACACACATACACACACACACACACGAACATGTTTCCAAAACTGCTTTTTTTGGATTCAGGAGGTCTCAAAACATGTATTTCCGGAGAAATCTCGGTATCGAATTTTTGGGTGGAATACAATACTTCCCCTACTTACTATACGTAGTAGAGAAAGTAAAAATGACTACAAAACTGTAGTCACGTATTCCCTCTAGAATACAAGTTATTCCGATTTGGCAATTACCAAAACTTTGTGGTTTTAAAAAATGACATCGTATTAGAGAGTTTGTAGTTCTTATTACCTCATTTTGTACTATCCATATCTCTGGCGATACAAGTTATACACTTTCTGCGGTAAATGATAGCACTCTTGTGGATATTATATTAACTTTCTGTAAAATAATATCCCAAATATTTGCATATGCATGTTACGCAAATTGTATACTGTATAGTTGTATCGGACTGTCCATGTGCTGCATTGCTAGAATTTATAAACAAAGTTATGATGAGTGACGTGTGCGACTTACCTTATATAATTTAATCTTCACACCCACTTTTATTGCATATCATAAATCAATACGGTTTCGGCAATAATTGTGTACTAATGTCCAGGAGTATAAAAAATTAATGAACACAAAAAAACAATTGTAGTGACTTTTCTCTACATTACATCAAATGCATTTCTATCCATAAACGAGCTAAGGAAGGCGTCAGCTTTGAAAATCCTTTTGGCGTTTGATTCGATTCTGTAATGAACATTAGAAGAGATTAGTTTAATTTTTGTAATGTCTTGTTAATTTATGATTATATTACAAAGAGAAACAAATTCTCACTCATCTTCTCTCTCTCTCTCTCTCTCTGGTCTTCTAAAAATCACTGATCCGATTTTGATAATTCCTTCACCATTGAAAAGACCTATTATTGTTTACGGTTATGGTTTATGAAACACCTAATTTCAGTTCTTAAATTTCTAAAATACTAAATAATGTAAAATACTGAATTTATAAAAGCCTCGTTGAGATGCCGCGTAATAGAAAATAACTGCTCTACTCCGCAGAGGATGCCCATGAATGCAAAATGCGGTTACATGTTGTCAGCAATATACACAGATGACAATGGTTTAGCACTGAAATAAACATAAGGCAGAGCTTCTAAGGGAACAATCAATTCTGTCATTACGGTACGAATCGTATTTTATATTTATTGCTTGAATAGGAATTTGTGAATGGTACTGATATGTGTATAATGAAAGTATCGAAACCTCTGGGTAACCTTCAGTATAATTCTGGAGATATATGCAATGAAGTTTCTGGATGCAAAAACCTCTGACCATTCTCATGTTAGAATGCTTTACTTTAATTCCTTTGTACTTATGTTTTAATCAAATTCTTTAACAGGGCTTACTAAATAATTACATAAAGAGAGATGGTAGCTAAAATTAATTATCCCTGTACCAATTCTTTATATTCGCAGCTGAGAAGATTGTGTTTCTTGATGATCGCAGACTATGCGTCTTTTGCAAAGAGTTTAACTTTGTAGCCTAGGAGTGCGAAAACTTCATATTCACCAGCTTCACTCTATTTCATTGTATAAGATAAGGGTTTTTGTATTACGAATAAATATTGTGGTTTTTATGTTATTGAATAGCTGTGAAATGACAGTGAAGATACAAGGATTTAAAACTTTACGCACTGCAATTATCTAAAAAATCTGATGTGTTACACTCACAAGACTTTCTCTACTCTTGTACAATCTAATTTTACAAACGCCTATTCTCCATATGCTTCATGTTAATCGAGATATCGAGATGTCAATCTTATTGGTGATTTTCTTGTAGATGCAAGGGGAATATGGTACGTTTTAAGCGATAGTCAAATATTTTAACGCTGGTTGCTATGTGGCGCATTCCATTCTCTTTGCATGTCAGGACATAAAAAAATGAATAACGTATTTGAGAAAAAGTATAAGTATTGGAAAATTTAAGGAAATAACAAGCAATATCTCGAAAACGGTTCACTCAACAAAAGAAATGTATATGACATAAGTTGTGTATTTTAACGCTGTAAAATTTTGTCTATCTCTTATGTTTTACCAGTTATGCAAAAGGCGTTCACAATGAAGAATACTTTTGGAGACATTCCCAGAAAATTCGAGATATACATTGAGACAGTAACTATGGTTATATATGCCATATATATAATAATGTGAATTATAATGTGAAATTGTATTAATAAGAAAAATACTTGTTGTATAAATAGAAGTTAAGGCATAAGTTTTATGTATGTGCAAGTGTAGCTGGAGCTGTGGAATTCTTGTTAAAAGCCGACAAACATATCTTTGTGTTAAAATTAGGGCCCAGGCAAAAAGGACTTTACGGGAAGGTCATAAAAGCCAGACCTTGAGCCTTTGTGAAACAGAAAAAGGCGACAAGCGAAAAAACATATGTTTGTAGAGAGGCCACATGCTTGCAAACGTAGAACAATAGCCGGGTAAGTCTTCTGGAAGGTTCCAAGCTGAACGAAGACAGACAATGAAATTTTAAGGAAGAGTATGTTTAAAATCTTCAAGGGAAGAAAGGTTAGTTCTAACGTCTCCACCAGCCAGGGCGGTTGGGTATTAAGTGCTGCGATGTGAATAAGATACATGTAAGCTCTCAGAAGCTGGCGATATTATTTACTTCTTATAATGTAGTAGGAACGGTGAAAGGTTATCGGTTTAAAGGTCTATAGGAACGTGTGATAAATACTACAATTATTTCTAGAGCACGTATAAAATACTTCATTGCTCAGCGACCGCAAGTTTGGCTTACGAACAGGGTAGGGCTCGACCGTTCTACAGCTCCAACTAACTTAAGAACTGTGTAGATTATTAATAAGACAGTCAATGCGTGTGCCATTAAAGCATAGTATTTTTCAATAACTTAATCTATTGTTAAAGTTGTTACTTATTACCTTCCTTCCCGTATCACACCCTGCAAAGTTATACATGCTTTACCAAAAACCTAAATAACAGCAGCCGTGGCAAGAAATAAAAATAAATAATAAGAGTAACAACTAAAACATCAGATATTTAACAACATTACCATAGTTCATATATTAAATAATATATTAATATATTGGACATACTGCGAGTTATGCTAACCCTCCACGAGTATACCGCAAGTTTGGCGCCGGAACGTGGGGCTAAAGTAGCAAGTTTGACGCCGAATGTTGAAGGCTAAAGTAGCAAGTTTGGAGGCCAACATCGTATGACTTGTAAAAAAAATAAAAGCTACGCGAACGCAGGGAAGGAACAACGACGATACATCGAGGAACCCAGCAGAGAAACACATCGAAGAGCCCAGCAGAGAAACACATCGCAGAGCCCAGCAGAGAAACACATCGCAGAGCCCAGCAGAGAAACCCAACGAAGAGCACAGCAGAGAAACCATCAAGGTGCAAAGTAAAAAAAAAAGAAGAACCTACGGGTACAAGAAAATCTTCAGGCTGCCAACAGGACATCAAACAACGCAGAACGTCAAGAAACAACCAACACATCCACAGCATATAAGGTCTACAAGAACTTTATTCATGAGAGAGGGGCACGAACTGCGAACAGCAAGACTACACCTCAGCTCTACGTTTGGTCACCGTAAGATCACAGTAAAAAGGTCAGACAAAAACTTTATACACTAATGCTGATAAAATTTCTTTGTAAATGTGTATTGTGCATGTTATAATTTAATGCGAGTGTAAATGATACTTAGAAGTGGTAAGATTAGTAGGAGAAACTCAAGTAGTAATATCCAATTAAATAGACACACTACAGAAATGGAAGGGGAAAATTCAAATGAAAGCATTTTAATTTCGTTGGATAGAGATATATCCGATGTAACTAATCTTAATGATAACATTCCAAAGAGAGTAACAGAAACAGATAATATGCAAGTTCAACAGTGTGTAAGGGCAGAAATACCGTTAAGTACAGAACAGGGTCACGTAACAGAAACGAGAATGAACAACAAACATACAGGCTTACATGATAATGCAGTCCCTCAGAAAGACAATACAACTCAAAGGAAATACCCGAGTTAGGTAGTAACGATCAGCTTAATCTGATGACAATTCTTAGGGCTATATCAGACCTTAAAACTGACATGGACAATATATTAGATCAAAATATCAAGGAAATTGAGAGAAAATTTGAGATACTGGGGCAAAGTAATATAGCACTAGATAAAAAGCTAGATCAGCAAAGCCAAGAAATAGGTAGACAGATTGCAAATAACTTAAAGGAAAACAGGTCTGAAATTAAGAGAATAGAAAGGAAATTAAACGATACTAGTAGAGCAATGCATGCTGAAATGGAAGAACAGATTAATAACCAGTGTAAAAGGCTTGAAGGTAAAATTGCTAGTCAGATTAGCATAAATAGTCAAGAAATGAGTACTAAGTTGGATAGTCAGACAACTGAACTAAGAGAAATTATAGAGCATACAAATGCAAACTTAGTGCAGAATCAAATAGACATAAAGGGGGAAGTTACAGAAATTCAAAAGGAAGGTAAAATAATGCAGGAAAAGTTTGAATCTGTAGTGCAGGATAGCAATAAGAAATATGAGAAACTAGAATATAGATTGAATTCAATCATTAATGGTAGAAGTAGGGTAGACAATAGTACAAGTAATGATGATGTAAACAATGTAAATATGCATGAAAATAATGTAACTGAAAGGGGTACAATATCCTCTGGTTTCAGTAGTTCACGAGGTGCTTCAGCTTCTCCTATAGCAGCTGCACTATCTCGTATCCAACATGCAAATTTAGAATCCCATACTAATTTATTTAATAACTTAGCAGGATATCACATGGTACTTAACGAATTACCTTTACCTAAATTCAGTGCTACCACCAGTCCGGTCCAATTCATTAATGAAATAACTGAATACTTTCAATTGAAAAGCGTTCCGAAATCACTTAAGATGATCGTGGTCAGAAAATGCCTTGAAAACAAAACTTTGGAATGGCTACACATGATGGCCGACGGCGAGTTAAATTTCGAAACTTTCAGAGTAATATGCGAGAAAACTAGAAAAAGAAAAAGAAAACATGATAATAAGAAAAGAAGGCTTATAATAAGACTATTGGGAAATAAAGTTAAAAAAAAAGGTACGGATGGTAAGAGTGGATAGCCTTGTAAATAATTGTAAATGTAATGAGTAAGAGTATAAAATAAGTATGTTTGAGACCTGTAAAAATAGGTGAACTATATATGTGTATGTATATAAAATCAACAGAAAACTCAAATGATAATATCTCATAAAGCTTTAGTTACTGTAACCTGTGTGTAAATATGCTAATGTAAATAGATGGAAGTAAGAATTAACTCATAAAATAATTAGTCCATAGTTCAAACACTGGAACAACCTAAATGCATAGCAAGAAAATGTCAATTGTTTTACAGTTTTATGTATGTAACCATTTTCTATGTGTTTTATATATATATATATATATATATATATATATATATCTGATTACATCCTGATATACATAAATGAATGTGTCTGGATTATATATTATTCAACATGTTTTGTTCAATTAAGCTAATACGTGTCAATGTCCATTGCAATTGTTTAGACTAAAAGAATAGTGAAAGAACTTCTTTTGCACGCAGCAGCGAAGTTTGAAAACATAACCCTAGCAAAGCAACTGTAATGACTTAGCCGAAAACACAATACAAAGTGCAGTGAAATGTGTGTTGTTATTGTATAGTATGGTCAGGTAGGCGACCCATAATAAATGTCTGTAACAGAGTGAGCAAATTCTCACAGAGGTATATGGGGTGTGCCAAGAACACTAGACACCTATGGCATGACCAATATATTCATGAGACATTAAACAATATTAAAAATTTACACGTACACATAAATTTTAAATATGTTTAAAGGGGGCATATTTGAGACAGTAACTATGGTTATATATGCCATATATATAATAATGTGAATTATAATGTGAAATTGTATTAATAAGAAAAATACTTGTTGTATAAATAGAAGTTAAGGCATAAGTTTTATGTATGTGCAAGTGTAGCTGGAGCTGTGGAATTCTTGTTAAAAGCCGACAAACATATCTTTGTGTTAAAATTAGGGCCCAGGCAAAAAGGACTTTACGGGAAGGTCATAAAAGCCAGACCTTGAGCCTTTGTGAAACAGAAAAAGGCGACAAGCGAAAATAACATATGTTTGTAGAGAGGCCACATGCTTGCAAACGTAGAACAATAGCCGGGTAAGTCTTCTGGAAGGTTCCAAGCTGAACGAAGACAGACAATGAAATTTTAAGGAAGAGTATGTTTAAAATCTTCAAGGGAAGAAAGGTTAGTTCTAGCGTCTCCATCAGCCAGGGCGGTTGGGTATAAAGTGCTGCGATGTGAATAAGATACATGTAAGCTCTCAGAAGCCGGCGATATTATTTACTTCTTATAATGTAGTAGGAACGGTGAAAGGTTATCGGTTTAAAGGTCTATAGGAACGTGTGATAAATACTACAATTATTTCTAGAGCACGTATAAAATACTTCATTGCTCAGCGACCGCAAGTTTGGCTTACGAACAGGGTAGGGCTCGACCGTTCTACAGCTCCAACTAACTTAAGAACTGTGTAGATTATTAATAAGACAGTCAATGCGTGTGCCATTAAAGCATAGTATTTTTCAATAACTTAATCTATTGTTAAAGTTGTTACTTATTACCTTCCTTCCCGTATCACACCCTGCAAAGTTATACATGCTTTACCAAAAACCTAAATAACAGCAGCCGTGGCAAGAAATAAAAATAAATAATAAGAGTAACAACTAAAACATCAGATATTTAACAACATTACCATAGTTCATATATTAAATAATATATTAATATATTGGACATACTGCGAGTTATGCTAACCCTCCACGAGTATACCGCAAGTTTGGCGCCGGAACGTGGGGCTAAAGTAGCAAGTTTGACGCCGAATGTTGAAGGCTAAAGTAGCAAGTTTGGAGGCCAACATCGTATGACTTGTAAAAAAAATAAAAGCTACGCGAACGCAGGGAAGGAACAACGACGATACATCGAGGAACCCAGCAGAGAAACACATCGCAGAGCCCAGCAGAGAAACACATCGCAGAGCCCAGCAGAGAAACCCAACGAAGAGCACAGCAGAGAAACCATCAAGGTGCAAAGTAAAAAAAAAAGAAGAACCTACGGGTACAAGAAAATCTTCAGGCTGCCAACAGGACATCAAACAACGCAGAACGTCAAGAAACAACCAACACATCCACAGCATATAAGGTCTACAAGAACTTTATTCATGAGAGAGGGGCACGAACTGCGAACAGCAAGACTACACCTCAGCTCTACGTTTGGTCACCGTAAGATCACAGTAAAAAGGTCAGACAAAAACTTTATACACTAATGCTGATAAAATTTCTTTGTAAATGTGTATTGTGCATGTTATAATTTAATGCGAGTGTAAATGATACTTAGAAGTGGTAAGATTAGTAGGAGAAACTCAAGTAGTAATATCCAATTAAATAGACACACTACAGAAATGGAAGGGGAAAATTCAAATGAAAGCATTTTAATTTCGTTGGATAGAGATATATCCGATGTAACTAATCTTAATGATAACATTCCAAAGAGAGTAACAGAAACAGATAATATGCAAGTTCAACAGTGTGTAAGGGCAGAAATACCGTTAAGTACAGAACAGGGTCACGTAACAGAAACGAGAATGAACAACAAACATACAGGCTTACATGATAATGCAGTCCCTCAGAAAGACAATACAACTCAAAGGAAATACCCGAGTTAGGTAGTAACGATCAGCTTAATCTGATGACAATTCTTAGGGCTATATCAGACCTTAAAACTGACATGGACAATATATTAGATCAAAATATCAAGGAAATTGAGAGAAAATTTGAGATACTGGGGCAAAGTAATATAGCACTAGATAAAAAGCTAGATCAGCAAAGCCAAGAAATAGGTAGACAGATTGCAAATAACTTAAAGGAAAACAGGTCTGAAATTAAGAGAATAGAAAGGAAATTAAACGATACTAGTAGAGCAATGCATGCTGAAATGGAAGAACAGATTAATAACCAGTGTAAAAGGCTTGAAGGTAAAATTGCTAGTCAGATTAGCATAAATAGTCAAGAAATGAGTACTAAGTTGGATAGTCAGACAACTGAACTAAGAGAAATTATAGAGCATACAAATGCAAACTTAGTGCAGAATCAAATAGACATAAAGGGGGAAGTTACAGAAATTCAAAAGGAAGGTAAAATAATGCAGGAAAAGTTTGAATCTGTAGTGCAGGATAGCAATAAGAAATATGAGAAACTAGAATATAGATTGAATTCAATCATTAATGGTAGAAGTAGGGTAGACAATAGTACAAGTAATGATGATGTAAACAATGTAAATATGCATGAAAATAATGTAACTGAAAGGGGTACAATATCCTCTGGTTTCAGTAGTTCACGAGGTGCTTCAGCTTCTCCTATAGCAGCTGCACTATCTCGTATCCAACATGCAAATTTAGAATCCCATACTAATTTATTTAATAACTTAGCAGGATATCACATGGTACTTAACGAATTACCTTTACCTAAATTCAGTGCTACCACCAGTCCGGTCCAATTCATTAATGAAATAACTGAATACTTTCAATTGAAAAGCGTTCCGAAATCACTTAAGATGATCGTGGTCAGAAAATGCCTTGAAAACAAAACTTTGGAATGGCTACACATGATGGCCGACGGCGAGTTAAATTTCGAAACTTTCAGAGTAATATGCGAGAAAACTAGAAAAAGAAAAAGAAAACATGATAATAAGAAAAGAAGGCTTATAATAAGACTATTGGGAAATAAAGTTAAAAAAAAAGGTACGGATGGTAAGAGTGGATAGCCTTGTAAATAATTGTAAATGTAATGAGTAAGAGTATAAAATAAGTATGTTTGAGACCTGTAAAAATAGGTGAACTATATATGTGTATGTATATAAAATCAACAGAAAACTCAAATGATAATATCTCATAAAGCTTTAGTTACTGTAACCTGTGTGTAAATATGCTAATGTAAATAGATGGAAGTAAGAATTAACTCATAAAATAATTAGTCCATAGTTCAAACACTGGAACAACCTAAATGCATAGCAAGAAAATGTCAATTGTTTTACAGTTTTATGTATGTAACCATTTTCTATGTGTTTTATATATATATATATCTGATTACATCCTGATATACATAAATGAATGTGTCTGGATTATATATTATTCAACATGTTTTGTTCAATTAAGCTAATACGTGTCAATGTCCATTGCAATTGTTTAGACTAAAAGAATAGTGAAAGAACTTCTTTTGCACGCAGCAGCGAAGTTTGAAAACATAACCCTAGCAAAGCAACTGTAATGACTTAGCCGAAAACACAATACAAAGTGCAGTGTAATGTGTGTTGTTATTGTATAGTATGGTCAGGTAGGCGACCCATAATAAATGTCTGTAACAGAGTGAGCAAATTCTCACAGAGGTATATGGGGTGTGCCAAGAACACTAGACACCTATGGCATGACCAATATATTCATGAGACATTAAACAATATTAAAAATTTACACGTACACATAAATTTTAAATATGTTTAAAGGGGGCATATTTGAGACAGTAACTATGGTTATATATGCCATATATATAATAATGTGAATTATAATGTGAAATTGTATTAATAAGAAAAATACTTGTTGTATAAATAGAAGTTAAGGCATAAGTTTTATGTATGTGCAAGTGTAGCTGGAGCTGTGGAATTCTTGTTAAAAGCCGACAAACATATCTTTGTGTTAAAATTAGGGCCCAGGCAAAAAGGACTTTACGGGAAGGTCATAAAAGCCAGACCTTGAGCCTTTGTGAAACAGAAAAAGGCGACAAGCGAAAATAACATATGTTTGTAGAGAGGCCACATGCTTGCAAACGTAGAACAATAGCCGGGTAAGTCTTCTGGAAGGTTCCAAGCTGAACGAAGACAGACAATGAAATTTTAAGGAAGAGTATGTTTAAAATCTTCAAGGGAAGAAAGGTTAGTTCTAGCGTCTCCATCAGCCAGGGCGGTTGGGTATAAAGTGCTGCGATGTGAATAAGATACATGTAAGCTCTCAGAAGCCGGCGATATTATTTACTTCTTATAATGTAGTAGGAACGGTGAAAGGTTATCGGTTTAAAGGTCTATAGGAACGTGTGATAAATACTACAATTATTTCTAGAGCACGTATAAAATACTTCATTGCTCAGCGACCGCAAGTTTGGCTTACGAACAGGGTAGGGCTCGACCGTTCTACAGCTCCAACTAACTTAAGAACTGTGTAGATTATTAATAAGACAGTCAATGCGTGTGCCATTAAAGCATAGTATTTTTCAATAACTTAATCTATTGTTAAAGTTGTTACTTATTACCTTCCTTCCCGTATCACACCCTGCAAAGTTATACATGCTTTACCAAAAACCTAAATAACAGCAGCCGTGGCAAGAAATAAAAATAAACAATAAGAGTAACAACTAAAACATCAGATATTTAACATTACCATAGTTCATATATTAAATAATATATTAATATATTGGACATACTGCGAGTTATGCTAGCCCTCCACGAGTATACCGCAACATTTCATTTCTCATGACATTATCTTAAACATATGGTATTTTCATCAAAATCGTTAGAGCCATTTTTGAGAAAATTAAAATTTTCGAAAAACTTTCTATGTAAAGGGTAGTCTGGAGTGGGGGGATTTTCTTGAAAACCTTCGTGTCGCATCTCTGGAAGATACTGAACCTAAATACCAAGTTTGGTGCTTATCCGACTGTTCGTTTTTGAGTTATGCTGTTCACAGACACACACACACACACACACACATAGACACACACACGGACATGTTTCCATAAATGCTTTTTTTGGATTCAGGAGATCTCAAAACATATATTTCCGGTGAAATCTCGGTATCGAATTTTTGGGTGGAATGCAATACTTCCCCTACTTACTATACGTAGTAGAGAAAGTAAAAATTACTCGACCATTCCCACAGAGGATTGTTCCACCACTAAAGGGTTCTTATAGAATATGCAGCATTTCTTATTTGGAAGGGGTGTGGGGATGAATTTAGTAAGTCAGGTTCCATCGATGTTTCACGTCCTTTTGCGTGAATATAAGGGGATTTTTCATCCATTATTAGCTGGGTTGTATAAATTGAAATTATCGGTGAGGAGTGACTATAAAAATGCTTTAGATCATTGTTAAATAACAACAAAGTACGGGGGAGTTAAGCGAAATTAGTTAAATTGCCATTCGGGTTTAAAATGCTAAAGTGCAACGTCGAGTAAGGGAGCTCGTATGCATATATAAAATGGTATTTCAACTTCATGGTAGCCCATTATACACCCATTATACACGGCTTTATTAGTAATTCCCAAAAATTAGATAATTACCTCATGATAATTTTATAAGAATATTATATATATATAACTATAATAGATATAATAGTATATATTTGTGTATTTTGTATTCCACCCAAAAATTCAATACCGATATTTAACGGGAATTACAACTTTGCAGCACACTGAATAAAAACATTCTGATGTGATGCACTCATACAACACTCTCTACTCTTGTATAAACTATTTTTTACAAACGCTTATTCACCATCTACTTCACGCTAATCAGTATAAGCGTTTGCAGAAACTATCGTATAGCTAATTTTCTTGTGGGTGCAAGCGGAATTAGTAGGCTTTAAGCGATAGTCAAATCTTTTAAGAGCTGGTTGCTATGTGCATCATTCCATTTTCCTTGCAAGTCCAGGACATTAAAAAACAAATAAAAGAATTTCCATCTCAGAAAAAGAGCAAGTACTGGAAAATACAAACAAATAACAAGAAATATCTCGGAAATGGTTCACTCGACCAAAAAACACAAAAAAGTAGAGCTCATTAAATAACACAATTTATGCTATACAATATAGATATACTTATATTGTGGTAACATATTTGGTTTGTTTGTTAGCCCCACGTTGTCGTAGCCAAATATGCGGGGGTATTATTGTTTGTGTTCGAACGATGCTACCATTTATCTGCCGCACGTATGAAAGACAATTTGTCGCGGTCACTTTGTGTTATCTTTTACTGAGCGCCTGTTATTGTATTTAATTTTGGGTTCACTGTCCTCCGGCTAGCTATGATTTCTCGGTCAAGCACTTATCTTATACAGGTGTGTAAACGGAAAGTAGTTTTTATCCAAAGATAGCACTGATAAAAGAATTTGTTTTACACTTTTATTATCGTAACACATTATTCACATTCACCTATTAATCTTGACACTCGCCAAACTGAAACTGTTATAATAACTTCTTTACTGCCCATTATTAATTCGCGTACTTCAACCTTTTGTGTAATTAACTTTACGACACGAGAGATTTTTCAAAATTTGCTACGCGTAACCTTGATGAGCTTCGTGCGATGCATACTTTATGAATGCCTTCGTTGAACTACGTGAAACTTGATTCTGACACTGAATTTATACTTCCTCGCCCCAATATGCCTAAAGATTATAACCGAGCTGCTATTCGTTAAAAAAACGCGCCAACATTAGCGTCAATATTTATATCCAATGAAAATTACGAAAACATATGCTCTAGGAAAAATGTTCCAGCAAATTCTAAGAAAAACGCGCCACTCTGACGTCATTTGCTCGTCTCTAATAATGATAAACAGCTCGCCCCCTCGCTACATTATTGCACGCTATTATTGTCAGTTTCAGTAAGGCCGTATAAACCCACTTCTCGACAATAATTACAATCAACAAACATCTCAAATCAATGTCACACAACAATGTATATTCACACTACAATCACTCTGACATTTACATTTTTGTGATACAAATTACTGCGTCATATGCCCCACTAGAAACATAATTATAAATATTTACAACTTGTTTGGAAATTTTATAATTGGGTTTTTAGTCTCCTGAATCTTGGAACACACGCTATTTATCACTTTCACTTAACACTTCACATGCATTTAACACACGACATATGTTTTGCCTTTATCTCGCCACTATTTAATGGCTCTGGTCTAATGTGTTTATATATACATCTAACATTACAATTCTTCTATAGCAAATATTGTACCCTGAATTATTTAGTTACTGTTACAAATTGGTTTACTGTCTTAGGTTGTTGACAAAAATTTATACATTCAAGAATTTTAACCTGTTTCATTTTGTCATAATTGAACACATTTACCAAAATATTTATCCTCTACACAAATATATTTACAACACTTAAATCTAGACACAATTTCACATATCTGTGTGCTACATAAGTATTTGTTTTAATTATCTTTACCTTTTTTTTATCAAACATTTATTTTTGTCCATAATTTATTTCTCCTTTCTTATGATATATATATATATATATATATAAATAGTTAACCCTCTTACATTCCAATACATTGCTCTGCAGTTCAGCTTTAACTATCCTGAATTTGTCTTTCTTTTTTTTTAGCGGTCATTGCTATTCCCCCTCCTGGATCAAATTGTGTATGCTTAAGCATTACTCGTAGCTATATGGTAACCTTCCAAAATTTATTCATGAATAACCTCTTTAAGGATTCATATGAAATTTCAACCCCTGATACCATTTGAAAACAATCTAAAGTTTCCTGAACAACACATCTTTTGACAATTATCATTTTCAATTCTTGCGGTATCTTTTTAACTTGAGAATGCTCTGACAAATCTGTACTAAACTGTACTGGATTGGAGTTTTCATTTTGAACAACTTGGTACTTGTAAATTTCAGAAGTTAGTTTTTGATTATTTATAGACACAACTTTAACTTCTTCAGACAATTTATTTCTTTGTGTTACTAACTCCTGAATTTCAGATATCTCCCCTTTGAAAGTAACTTGCACCTGAATTAAATCTGCATTTGTAGCCTCCATCATCTCTCTTAACTCACTTGAAATGCTACTCATTCGGCTACCTAACTCTGTACATTTTACATCAACATGTTCAAATTTATTATTAACCTCACTTTTTGGGATAGATATTTCCCTGCTCATGTCTAACATTTTCTTTGAAACTTCCCCTATCTCATTTGCTATCATTTTATGATTTTCATTTCTCATTCTCATCATACTACTATCTAGCTCCATGAATTTCTTTTCAATTTCTTCCCTGATTTGTTCTAAGCTCTTACCAATATCTTCCCTCAATTCCCTATTATTCTTTTGCATATCTTCCCTTAATTGATCTGTAATACTCTTACTAATATCTTCCCTCAATTCTTTCTTATTCTTTTCCATATCTTCTCTCAATTCCCTATTATTCTTTTGCATATCTTCCCTTAATTGATCTGTAATACACTTACTAAAATCTTCCCTCAATTTCTCATTACTCTTAAAAATATCTTTCAGCATTTCCATCATCATACTAGCATCAAAATTAACATTTCCTGCTATTCTAATCTGACTTTCTTCACTAACACGTCCTGCCTCAAATCCTACATTGTTTGAGCTATTTTCTGTAACCTGTATTGAATTACAGCTAACTGTAACATTATCCCCTTCCATAATTGTTTCTTCAGTATTATTAGTAGACATTGTTTTCTTAATCCTGCCACTCATCAAGTACATTTAAATTTTCACAATTTTTTTAGCATAAAAAAAATTTACTATTTTCTAACCTTTGTAATGCTGTCTGTTGATGTTGCTTTGATGTCCAGCTTCCTGCCCCTCTCTCCTATATATATATATATATATATATATATATATATATATATGTTGCTTCTGCGTCGTATTATGATGAATCTAGGTCGTCTCGATGTTTTTGTGTCCTGTGGTTGAATTCCCCTGTTGCCATTTAATCTCGGAATTACGATGTCCACTCATCCGCGTCGTCTGTCGTTCCTGTAGTTGTTTCTGGAATCTGCGTCTTGTAGTTCAGTTCACTGCTCCATTCGCTCCACGTCCTGGTTCCTTCGCCCCTTTCTAGTTATTTCACTCCTTCCTGGTTAATTCGCCCCACGTTCTGGTTGCCAAAATATGCAGTAGTATATATGTTATTTATTTGTTAGCCCTTCATTATTTTTGTTAGCTCCACGTTTGGGAGCCAAAATATGTGGTAACATATTTCGTTTGTTTGTTAGCCCCATGTTGTGGTAGCCAAATATGGGGGGGTATTATTGTTTGTGTTCGAAAGATGCTACTATTTATCTGCCGCACGTATGAAAGACAATTTGTCGCGGTCACTTCGTGTTACCTTTTACTGAGCGCCTGTTATTGTATTTAATTTTGGGTTCACTGTCCTCCGGCTAGCTGTGACTTCTCGGTCAAGCACTTATCTTATACAGGTGTGTAAACGGAAAGGAGTTTCTATCCAAAGATAACACTGATAAAAGAATTTGTCTTACACTTTTATTGTCGTAACACATTATTCACTTTCACCTATTAATCTTAACACTCGCCAAACTGAAACTGTTGTAATAACTTCTTTACTGCCCATTATTAATTCGCGTACTTCAACGTTTTGTGTAATTAACTTTACGACACGAGAGATTTTTCACAAATTTGCTACGCGTAACCTTGATGAGCTTCGTGCGATGCATACTCCATGAATGCCTTCGTTGAACTACGTGAAACTTGATTCTGACACTGAATTTATACTTCCTCGCCCCAATATGCCTAAAGATTATAACCGAGCTGCTATTGGTTAATAAAACGCGCCAACATTAGCGTCAATATTTATATCCAATGAAAATTACGAAAAGATATGCTCTAGGAAAAATGTTCCAGCAAATTCTAAGAAAAACGCGCCAATCTGACATCATTTGCTCGTCTCTAATAATGATAAACAGCTCACCTCCTCGCTACATTATTGCACGCTATTATTGTCAGTTTCAGTAAGGCCGTATAAACCCACTTCTCGACAATAATTACAATTAACAAACATCTCAAATCAATGTCACACAACAATGCATATTCACACTACAATCACTCTGACATTTACATTTTTGTGATACAAATTACTGCGTCAATATATATTTATTAGTATATATATATATATTTACTGTGGCATATTAGTAGGTATTAGTAGCTATGGTCATCCCGGAACATTATTGCGTCGTATTGGCGACAGCATTGCTGAGAGTAATTCAGTATTCTTTCGACTTTGTGTTTGAATTTCGTCCGGTATGACGCTCCCCACTGCTGGCGGGCGATCCTAGACAGAGGTGGAGAGAGAGGGGGAATCCTTTAGCGTTACCTTTCTTTGTATGTGTTGAGCGTCAGTCTGTTCCGAGAGTCTGGTCTGTGAGTTTGTGTGTGAAGGAGTATAGATGCAGGTTGTGTGTGAGGCATCTCCCCTCAAGTCTTTCTTTATTCCTTTGTGTGAGATGTAGGGGTACTATTAATCTTTTATTGAATAAACCACAGATAATGTGAATAATGTGAAATCTGTGTAATTTGTTATAAGTACCCCACGCCTGCACCGGAATGTGAATATTAAGGTCCTGGTCCTCTCGCTGTATCTGTAGCTATGTTTCCCCATGCACATGTTGGTGTGTTTAAAATGTAATACTTTTGCTGGAAACATTTTGGCCATCAACCCAGTATATAACCATATATATGAAAAATTTTGTGGAATGAAATATTTTAGAGATACTCCTTATTATTTGTTTGATTTTTCTATACGATAGTTATAGATATACGAAGTTTCTGCAAATTTAGTAAAGGTCCGTGTGTGTGTGTGTGCACAGCATAACTCAAAAAGTCGGATCAACACCAAACTTGGTATTTACCTTCAGCACCTTCCAAAGATGCGACATGAGGATTTTTCAGAAAATTACCCAACCGCAGACTACCCTTTAAATGGAAGAATCTTCGAAAACGTTGATTTTCTAAAAAAAATGGCTCTATGAATTTTGAGTAAAATATCATATATTAAAGATATTTACATTACGGATACGAGCAAAATGCATATCTTTAATTTTCTGGAATTAGCCTGTGAAGTCCGCTTCATTTGGAAGAAATTTTGTATAGTCTTGGTAAACGTTATGTGACAGAGGAAAGTGTACTACACAAGAAAATGTAGATTTCTTTAAAACACACAATTTATTTCAAATAGTTTTTTGGTATGTCATTTCTGAGGTATTCTTTATTAAAGGTTCGAATTGTTTATTTCTTAAATCATTCTCTTAAAGTTCTCTTGACATTCAGTCGTTTCTCGCGATTGCATGAAAACAGTATGGAATTTTAAGCCAAGCATATAGCGCACAGTTCTTAAACATTTGACTATCGTTGTTCTCTTCATATCTATAACGATACGTGTAATGCAGCTATTTGTGCAAAGAGATATTTGGATTAGATGGAAAAATAAGCTTGAGTAAGTATAGTTGTATAGCAACTAATAAACGATAGAGGGTAGAGAAAGTCATGTGAATGGACGCCATTAGAATTTTATAAAAGGTCCACGGGTTTCTCTCTCTCTGTCTCTCTCCGTGTGTGTGTGCGTGTGTGTGAACAGCTCAAAAATGAAAGTCGGTTAAGTACCAAACCTCATAGTTAACTTCAACGTTTCCAAAAATATGAGCAAAGATTCTATAGAAAATTCTCCACCCTAAACTACCCTTTACATGGGACACTTTTTGTTATTTAATAGTTTCTCAAAAATGACTAACGATTTTTATTAAAATACTATATGTTTAAGATTTTACATGATAAAAAAGTGTAATTTTGAATTCTATGCAAATAGTCTGTGGCGTTTCCTTCGTTCTGTTATTACATTTCAAGAATTAGTATACCTTAAATGATTAACAAAATTTTGTTACACTAAAGTTGTAGACTTGCTAAAGCACACAATTTATGCGAATGAATTTGTTGGGGGCATTAACCATTCCCGAGATATTCTTTGTTATTTGTTTGAATTTTCAATTATTAAGATACTAATCATTGTTACTTTTGAGTGACGTTTCATCCAAGAAATTCGATGCCAAGATTTCACGGGAAATTCCAAATAAAGCGTTTTTGGAAATCTATTCGTGATTTTGTGTGTGTGTGTGTGTGTGTGTGTGTGTGTGTGTGTGTCCGTATGTCTGTGAACAGCATAATTCAAAAACGAAAAGTTGAATAGGTACCAAGCTTTTCAGCATCTTCTAAGAATGCAACATGAAAATTTTAAAGAAAATTCTTCCACCTCAAACTACACTTTATATGGAAGATTTTTCGAAAATTTTAATTTGCTAAAATATAGCTGAAACGAGTTTGATTAAAATACCATATATTAGAGATAATTGCATGGGAAATAAAATGTACATTTGAATATTTTGGGAATAGCCGTTGCGGTCCTCTTCATTCTGAAGGGATTTTGTATATTCTGTATATATTGAAATAGTAAAGGTAAAGGTATAGAAGAAAACGTACGATCTCTTTAAACACAGAATTTATTTCAAATAAATTTACTTAAGCATAACCCATTTCTGATATATCCGTTATTAATGGTTCGAATTGTTCATTACTTGGTCATTTGAAGTTCACATTTGTCAAAATTTATTTGTTTCTCGCGATTGCTTGGAAACAGTATGGAATTTTAAGGCCAGCATATAGCATCCAGTTCTTAAACATTTGACTATCACTGTTCTCTTTGTGACCATAACGAAATGTGTAATGTAGTTATTTCTGCAAAGACTTATTTGGATTAAAATGTAGTAGATCGAACTATAAGCTTTAATAAGAATAGTTGGTATACCCACTAATAAAGATTAGAGGTTAGAGAAGGTCATATGTATGTATCACATCAGTCTTTTTTTATTTTTTTTATTTTACTTCGCACGAGGTCGCCATTGTGAGGAGTACTACACTCCTATATTACTACTACTTCTTAATTTATCACTCCGTGCTACAAATTAATTAAAACATTGTGTGCTCATATGCTACGTAACTACCTATTTTTTTGGAATCGCTTACGCAGAACTTTCATTGATAGTTCATCATTTAATCAATAAACTTGATAAAAGAATACTCTTTTAATGAATGCGAAAGTATGTAAATTATGTAGGTGAATTTGTAATGGGAAGAGGGACCGTAAGTGTTTTTATTTCTATAAATGTTATGGTTATTGTTGCAGAAATGTAAATATAGTTCTTGATGCAAGTTGTGCTTGAGATATAAAAATGCCCGATTCTACATGATGTGTACATAATTTTATACTTAAATCACCACAAAATTTTGTAATAAACAGTTTTAGGAATCCAAAATAGAAATACCTTATTGTGGGAGTTAACTTTGGCCTGGCATTACTATTAACAATTCAATAGCACATACAGCCTGTTTGAACAGAAGATACTGGTGAAGACACGGAATTTGAAAAATCTGTACTTTTCAAACTTGAAACTGCTTAGATATGCTATGATTTTTGTTATGGTTGAGTGTAAATGTCGTGTATGACTGTTTTCTTTTGTTATTGGCGGATTTCAATATACTCTTATTGATGGTTTTAAGAAGAATAAAGCACTGTAATGTCGATACGTATACCGTGTTCCATGATAAAATCCGTTAAGGATTGAATAGTATTAACGGTTTGTTTAATATAAATTGTTTTAAAATTAACACAGCTACTCCATAATATGAGTAATTCCACTAAGATTTAAACCAGTATTTTGATGTTTTAAGTGGCTCAAAAGGGAGCAGAGTTTTGAAACGTTATCTCTGTAGGAATGACTAGACAAAAGACATTATTATATAGAAATTAACATATTTTTTACGAAAACAGAATGTATGCATTAGTTATCATGTCCAAAGGCGTATCATCCAAAACAATGACCTCAGAAATCTTTACCTCCAAAGAAATGACCACCAAAGTCGTGCCCTGATCATATCCCTTGATGTACACTGCGACCTTCTCCACCATGACAGGCACCTCTATGGTGTAAGATTCAGGAATTTGTACCTTTACAGATAAGGTTTAGGGACAGGGACTGCATGTGGTACTGATACAGATACCTTCACTGGAACCTTCACAAAATATGGTACGGGCTTCTCTATTGGATATGGTACCTTCTTCTCACGTACACAGGATAGCGTTTGGGTACATGTACAGCATACGGCTCCTCCACATGTACAGGGACATGTACCTTCATAGCATATGGCACTTTCTTCTCTACGTGGACGGGAGAGTGTTTTGTTAGAGGAACTTAGACTTCCTTATTTATGGTGATATCCTTCACGTAATCAGATTCTCAACCAAAACCAGCTCCTCCATCCAAAGCTACCATAACTGCTTCCATCAAGTCCAAAGTTGTCTCCTTATATTCAAAGCTGCCAAAATCACCTCCGTGACAGAGTCCCCCATGGCCCAAGTCTTCGAGATTTCTCTTTTCAACCTCTTCTGCTCCCTCAGCCACAACAACAACAACATTCAGCAAGAAGAGGGATGACTGAAATGAGGATGTCGGATATTTGCTTTGGAATATATAATTGATATTCTGTTATAACACTGAAAGGTAATGCTAATTTGTTTTAAATATCAAATCGAACCTATACGTGCTTCTTAAAACAAGGCAGAAGAAAATACATTTCATACGAAAATTAATCACTGTACAGTTTGCTATTTGATACCATTACCAAAAATTCAGAATAAGTATGCGTAAATACTAATAATGTAGCTTTCGTTTGTATATTGGGCTTCTAGGCACGGTATTTCTTTCGTTCTTATCCAAAACATATCTACAATAAGGACATGCGGTAATGAATGTTGGAATAGTTTATTCTCAATAGCGTATTTAAGAAACGACGAAACATCTGGGAATACTATAATAAAATATATGTTATTATTAAGAATAAAATTTGAATACTACTATTATGAATAATATTGCTATTGTTATTAATAATACTAATATTAGTATGAGTATGCTTTTTATTATTATTGTTTTCCTTGTTCTTATATTGTAATTGAAATTATTATGTTTAGGACTATTGTTTTGGGTTGTAAGGTTGAAAAATAAGGGAGTACGTAATTATATTTGA
The DNA here is from genome assembly GCA_030765065.1 of Deroplatys truncata. Taxonomy (NCBI): domain Eukaryota; kingdom Metazoa; phylum Arthropoda; class Insecta; order Mantodea; family Mantidae; genus Deroplatys; species Deroplatys truncata. The sequence continues at coordinate 89,686,028 of CM060980.1, forward strand.
GCCGATCTCTAGCCAAGGTATAACTATCCTTATTTGTACCGGAGCAGGAATATTAAGGAGTAGTGCTAGGAAGTAGAGGACAAAGCCTTTTATATTTAGTGTCCGAAAAGAAGGCTCAGCAGAAAATATGTTCATTATGGATCATTTTAAGTCAGAAAATGGTGAATTTTATTTGTCTTTTTACCTTTTTCTGCATTTAAGGGGTAATTGTTAACTTTACTTCTTTGAACTACATTTTGTCTGCCCATTAGAAACTAGTCTGGCCTGTTCCAATTTCTTTTAACAAATACACACTAAAGTGTATAAAAACTGTTAAGACCAGAAACTGCATGTGTTTTTCTTTAAAAGTATATTGAGAGGACCGTTTCTATTGTATTCATGGCATTAGCCCCAGCAGAGGGGTGACTTCCTGTGAGAAACTAGTGCAACCTCCTAAATATCCCATTATTTTTACCAGAATCGTGACAATGACCTCAAACAGGATTTGGTGCAGGTTGGTTGTATTCACATCTTATGTGTCACTGCGGTTTCATAGTTTTGGAAGAAATCTAGTCCTTAAACATGCCTAAATCTAAACCTAGTAAAACCTCTTGTTTGCCATTGCTTGTATCCGAGTTTGGAAGCGGAGGTATTTTCCACTGATGAAAGTATTCTTCTCTGCAAATATTGCGAGGTAAAATTTACTGCGGAAAAGCGGTTCCCTGTCCAACAACCTATTGGGTGTGAGAAACACGCGATAGCAGCATTCCGGGACGCGGACAAACGGAAATCGCAACTTCTGTTAGACAAAATGTTCTAAGTCGTCTCCGTTTTACAAAGATGTTTGTAGTGCTTTAGTTAACGCTAGTATTCCGTTAGCAAAGATTGCAATGAATTCTTCAAAACATTCTTCTAATCGGAGCATAAACGAGTGTACCCTTCGGAAGGAGCAGTGCACCGCTGCTATGAAGACACGATTGAAAAACTCCGCGACTACGTTGCGGATAAGTCAGTATTTGTGATATTCGCGACACAAGTGATGAAGTGGTTCGCTCCGGTGCAACTGTGATTGTTGGTACGTTAGAAGAGGACAAACCTGGACAAATATTTCTCATCGCAATGGGAATCCTGGAGAGAGTGGATCAACAAGCTATTTGCCAGCTGTTTGACAAAAGCCTGTCTCTCTCTCTTGTGGCCCAGGGAATAAAACACCACAATGTTCTGCTTTTTCTCACCGATGCAGCACCATACATGATAAAGGAGGGAAGGCAATTAAAGGGTTTTATTCAAAGTTGGTTCATATAACCTACCTCGCATATGCTTTGAATCGAGTGAGCGAAGAACCGCGAAAGTGTTACAGATGTTGACAAACTTGCGTCTAGTGTTAAGAAACTGTTCTTAAAATTTCCATTTAGAGTGCGAAATTTTCGTGCGAATGCCCTGGCATACCTCTTTCTCCAGAAGTAGTGCTAGTGGGTATTGGTTAAGCACTTGCATGCATTACTGCTCTTATTTTGATGCGATTAAATCTGTGATTGATAGCTTGGATACATAAGATGCTGCTTCCTTGCCATGTCGCAAGATCTAGGTAATGGTTAAACCTCAGCTGAAGGGCGGCCTGGCGTGCGTTAACAACAATTTTGCTCATTTAGTGACAGCCATAAACTACCTTGAAAAAAGTAGTGAAACCACTAATTCAGTGATCTCAAAGGTGAGTGATGTATAGCAACAATTCGGACAACGTGAAGGTGAAGCTGGAAGATGAAAATAGTGCTTGAAAAAAATCAGGAATATGCAACCATGCGCAAGATAAGTGAGATATTGAAAGGAGAAAATTGTGATGTGAGTGTTTTAGAAGAGGAATTTTCTCCACGAGATCTCACTTGCTTCAAAAATGCGCCAATGAATTCCGTTTACGCGCAGAGAAATTTCTCAATGTTTCGCAACGTGCATTCACAAAGTCGACGATCCTTTACATCTAAGAACCTGGAAATGACTATTGCAATATACTGCAATGCCATCTAAGGTAATGTTTAGGAAATTACAATATCTGTAAGCCTGTTTGGTTAAGCCAAGTGTGATTCTAGTTATACGTATTACAATTTCTTTCTCCAGGATGTCCATTGCGGGTTCGATGAATTCAGATAAATTCCTTTCACGCAGTTTTTTTTCATCCTGTATTTAATTTTGTATTTTTGAAACATTATATTCATTAAATATATAATTGAAAATGAAATTAAGAAATAATTTGGATAATCTTATTAAATAGTTTTTCCTGTCTTAGGTACTTCTTAGGATATTCTTAGGTCTATTTAAAGGTATTTTTGTCAATTTATAGGTCTTCAACTTCTGAGCTCCACTAATGAGGACAGAAGGCGGAGTGAATAATACATAGATTTCCAGGATATACTTCAAATTTATGTTGGAGGCAATCTGCAAAGATTTCTGTCTTACTATATATTAGAGTTACCGAATGTTTTGTTTATGAAAGGTGAATACCAGTCTCGAAGAAAAAAGCTTTCAATTGCAAGGCGTGCTATAAAAATAAAGATATGAATATACATGTCTGGATATTTCGAGCAAAACTGCAGGCAAAAACATGCTGGATGTAGGTTTTAACAAAGCCTCACTGGGGAGAATGGGTTAAACTTTACGGGTATTTCGAAACAGCCTTAATTTACTAAAGCATGTGATTGAGAACTCACGGTAAAACACAAGCACTCCGTATACTTTTCGAAATTTTCAAGCTAGTGCTCAATTTGTATAAACATTGACCAAGTCTAGGCAGTGTAATACCATGAAGCAACAAGCATGCAACAACAAAAAATTAAATTTCATTTTATGTATGGGCGCTCTTTAACTACTATGGTGTGTAGCATTAACTATTAGTGCCCCATCTTATATTGGGCGTGAAAGAACGGCAATTCTGCACAGAGACCGATATTAAAATTGAAGTTCTTTATTGTGCCTTAAATCTACGACAACAGACCACCGGCTTTACCTCCCACCCGAAGAAAGCCATGCTAAGGATGTTTACGCCCGAAAAATCCATCGCTCTCCGCCGGGTTTTAAACCCGCGACGTTGGGGCCATGATACCCCTAGACCACGTAGGACGACATGCAATGACATAATTTCATAAAACTAAATATCCTTGTGAATATCTTTTCAAATTTGCAACGTGAGGATGTAACCAATAATTCAACCTAACCTCTATTCGCGGCATTATTATTATTATTATTATTATTATTATTATTATTATTATTATTATTACTTTAATATTAGTACTGTATTAATATTAATATTGTATTAGTATTAGTATTGAGGAACACGATGTATGCAACAAAACTAACTTGTGGAAGTTATATACAATTAAACGTTAATGACCAGAAAAAAACATGTAATATAACACAGATTCTTATACAAAGTAATACAACGAACATTTGATGTATGAAGGCTGAATCTGGCGCAAATATATTAAATTTCTTCTCTTAGCTTTATTTGGTTCCATTCTTGAACCTTCAATGTTTCTAGCCGCTCGTCAAACAAATCGGCAACTTTACTGTTGTAGGATATGTGTCATATAACAACGGAAGTAGCCCAGAGTCTGGTAGCACATTATACAATGAAAGTTGCATCATTAGCAGCTGCCGTATAAAAAGCCCACGATACAGCTAACATTTCACAGTTTCCTCAGCACCTTCAGTCATGAAGTTCTTGGTAAGTATTATGCACATAATTATTTTAATATTTTGTGTTATTAAGTCCTATAAGTTTAAAGACTTCAAAGTTATTTTTCTGGAATTTACTTTTGGATTTCGTAGGAATCAGTTCTGTATAATAAGTTTAATAAATTAGTATTGCACTCGTGTCAGTTAGAACTCATCCATCTTAAAATTGTTATAATAGAAAAAATCTATTATTTGTATAAATAAAATTATATTTTTTTAGAGATTACGTAAAACAAAATATTGCTTTCAGACGTGTGTAGTTCTACTGCTGGTCGCAGTTGTGGCTGAGAAAGAAGTTAAAAAGACTGAAAAGAGAGGGATCGAGGACCTGGGTTATGGAGGCTTTGGACATGAAGGAAGTGACTTTGGCGGTATAGAACATGGAGGAGAAAGAATTGTGCACGAAGTAAGCGATTATGGTGGTTTTGAACATGGAGGAGAAAGCATTGGGCACGAAGTAAGCGATTATGGTGGTTTTGAACATGGAAGAGAAAGCATTGGGCACGAAGTAAGCGATTATGGTTGTTTTGAACATGGAGGAAGCAGTTATGGTAGCTTTGGACATGGAGGAGGTGATTTTGGTAATTTTGGACATGGAGGAGGTGGTTATGGTGAAGAATCTCATCACGTGAAAGCCATCATCATAACCAAGGAAGTCAAAGTCCCTGTACCACAACCCTATCCCGTCCACGTAGAGAGGAAGGTACCATATCCTGTGAAGGTACACGTTCCTGTACATGTGGAGAAGCCGTATCCTGTACATGTACCCAAACCCTATCCTGTGTACGTGGAGAAGAAAGTACCATATCCTGTAGAGAAGGCTGTACCATATCCTGTCAAGGTACCAGTGAAGGTACCTGTACCAGTACCTCATCCAGTCCCTGTCCCTAAACCTTACCCTGTAAAGGTACATGTTCCTAAACCTTATCCCGTGAAGGTGCCCGTTGTGGTGGAGAAGAAGGTTCCAGTGTACATCAAGGGACATGATGGAGAATACGACTTCGGTGGTCATTCCTTTGGAGGCCAGAGCTTTGGAGGCTATGGCTTTGGGCATGGTCACTGATGTACAGAATTCTGATATAAAATAAAGTGTTTTTAATATATTTACTCCTTCTTTTATATCCAGGCGTTTTAGATCCATCCGTTCCTCCCTCCACCATCCATTGTATTTTCACCATACATAGGAGAATGATTACCAGTCACAGTTGAAATGCACATCCTAGTGTGTAAGAAAAATAACAAAATATGTGTAATAAGTTCAGTTTATTGATACATATGAATATACAATGAGGCATTTTAAGTACTTTTATAAGATATATAGAAAGACGAATATGTTTTAACCTTTTCATTACTAAAACATAATTAGAATGTTAAAAAAATGACTACAAAACTGTAGTCACGTATTCCCTCTAGAATACAAGTTATTCCGATTTGGCAATTACCAATGCTTTGTGGTTTTAAGAAATGGCATCGTATTAGAGACTTTGTAGTTCTTATTACCTCATTTGGTACTATCCATATCTCTGGGGATACAATTTATACACTTTCTGCGGTAAATGATAGCACTCTTGTGGATATTATATTAACTTTCTGTAAAATAATATCCCAAATATTTGCATATGCATGTTACGCAAATTGTATACTGTATAGTTGTATCGGACTGTCCATGTGCTGCATTGCTAGAATTTATAAACAAAGTTATGATGAGTGACGTGTGCGACTTACCTTATATAATTTAATCTTCACACCCACTTTTATTGCATATCATAAATCAATACGGTTTCGGCAATAATTGTGTACTAATGTCCAGGAGTATAAAAAATTAATGAACACAAAAAAACAATTGTAGTGACTTTTCTCTACATTACATCAAATGCATTTCTATCCATAAACGAGCTAAGGAAGGCGTCAGCTTTGAAAATCCTTTTGGCGTTTGATTCGATTCTGTAATGAACATTAGAAGAGAGTAGTTTAATTTTTGTAATGTCTTGTTAATTTATGATTATATTACAAAGAGAAAGAAATTCTCACTCATCTTCTCTCTCTCTCTCTCTCTCTCTCTCTCTGTGGTCTTCTAAAAATCACTGATCCGATTTTGATAATTCCTTCACCATTGAAAAGACCTATTATTGTTTACGGTTATGGTTTATGAAACACCTAATTTCAGTTCTTAAATTTCTAAAATACTAAATACTATAAAAAACTGAATTTATAAAAGCCTCGTTGAGATGCCGCGTAATAGAAAATAACTGCTCTACTCCGCAGAGGATGCCCATGAATGCAAAATGCGGTTACATTTTGTCAGCAATATACATAGATGACAATGGTTTAGCACTGAAATAAACATAAGGCAGAGCTTCTAAGGGAACAATCAATTCTGTCATTACGGTACGAATCGTATTTTATATTTATTGCTTGAATAGGCATTTGTAAACGGTACTGATATGTGTATAATGAAAGTATCGAAACCTCTGGGTAACCTTCAGTATAATTCTGGAGATATATCCAATGAAGTTTCTGGATGCAAAAACCTCTGACCATTCTCATGTTAGAATGCTTTACTTTAATTCCTTTGTACTTATGTTTTAATCAAATTCTTTAACAGGGCTTACTAAATAATTACATAAAGAGAGATGGTAGCTAAAATTAATTATCCCTGTACCAATTCTTTATATTCGCAGCTGAGAATATTATGTTTCTTGATGATCGCAGACTATGCGTCTTTTCCAAAGAGTTTAACTTTGTAGCCTAGGAGTGCGAAAACTTCATATTCACCAGCTTCACTCTATTTCATTGTATATGATAAGAGTTTTTGTATTACGAGTAAATATTGTGGTTTTTATGTTATTGAATAGCTGTGAAACGACAGTGAAGATACAAGGATTTAAAACTTTACGCACTGCAATTATCAAAAAAATGACTCGACCATTCCCACAGAGGATTGTTCTACCACTAAAGGGTTCTTATAGAATATGCAGCATTTCTTATTTGGAAGAGGTGTGGGGATGAATTTAGTAAGTCAGGTTCCGTCGATGTTTCACGTCCTTTTGCGTGAATATAAGAGGATTTTTCATCCATTATTAGCTGGGCTGTATAAATTGAAATTATCGGTGAAGAGTGACTATAAAAATGCTATAGATCATTGTTAAATAACAACATAAAGTACGGGGGAGGTAAGTGAAATTAGTTAAATTGCCATTCGGGTTTAAAATGCTAAAGTGCAACGTCGAGTAAGCGAGCTCGTTTGCATATATAAAATGGTATTTCAACTTCATGTTAGCCCATTATACACCCATTATACACGGCTTTATTAGTCATGCACCAAAAATTAGATAATTACCTCATGATACTTTTATTAGAATATTATATATATATAACTATAATAGAAAGTAATAGTATATATTTGTGTATATTGTATTCCACCCAAAAATTCAATACCGATATTTAACGGGAATTACAACTTTGCAGCACACTGAATAAAAACATTCTGATGTGATGTATTCATACAACACTCTCTACTCTTGTATAAACTATTTTTACAAACGCTTATTCCCCATCTACTTCACGCTAATCAGTATAGGCATTTGCAGAAACTATCGTATAGCTAATTTTCTTGTGGGTGCAAGCGGAATTAGTAGGCTTTAAGCGATAGTCAAATCTTTTAAGAGCCGGTTGCTATGTGCATCATTGCATTTTCTTTGCATGTCCAGGACATTAGATAACAAATAAAAGAATTTCCATCTGAGAAAAAGTGCAAGTACTGGAAAATACAAACAAATAACAAGGAATATCTCGGAAATGGTTCACTCGACCAAAAAACACAAAAGAGTAGAGCTCGTTAAAAAACACAATTTATGCTATATGATATACACATACTTATATTGTGGTAACATATTTGGTTTTTTTGTTAGTCCCACGTTGTGGTAGCCAAATATGTGGGGTAATTATTGTTTGTGTTCGAAAGATGCTACTATTTATCTGCCGCACGTATGAAAGACAATTTGTCGCGGTCACTTCGTGTTATCTTTTACTGAGCGCCTGTTATTGTATTTAATTTTGGGGTCACTGTCCTCCGGCTAGCTATGATTTCTCGGTCAAGCACTTATCTTATACAGGTGTGTAAACGGAAAGGAGTTTTTATCCAAAGATAACACTGATAAAAGAATTTGTTTTACACTTTTATTATCGTAACACATTATTCACATTCACCTATTAATCTTGACACTCGCCAAACTGAAACTGTTATAATAACTTCTTCCTGCTCATTATTAATTCGCGTACTTCAACTTTTTGTGTAATTAACTTTACGACACCAGAGATTTTTCACAAATTTGCTACGCGTAACCTTGATGAGCTTCGTGCGATGCATACTCCATGAATGCCTTCGTTGAACTACGTGAAACTTGATTCTGACACTAAATTTATACTTCCTCGCCCCAATATGCCTAAAGATTATAACCGAGCTGCTATTGGTTAATAAAACGCGCCAGCATTAGCGTCAATATTTATATCCAACGAAAATTACGAAAACATATGCTCTAGGAAAAATGTTCCAGCAAATTCTAAGACAAACGCGCCACTCTGACGTCATTTGCTCGTCTCTAATAATAATAAACAGCTCACCCCCTCGCTACATTATTGCACGCTATTATTGTCAGTTTCAGTAAGGCCGTATAAACCCACTTCCCGACAATAATTACAATCAACAAACATCTCAAATCAATGTCACACAACAATGCATATTCACACTACAATCACTCTGACATTTACATTTTTGTGATACAAATTACTGCGTCATATGCCCCACTAGAAACATAATTATAAATATTTACAACTTGTTTGGAAATTTTATAATTGGGTTTTTAGTCTCCTGAATCTTGGAACACACGCTATTTATCACTTTCACTTAACACTTCACACGCATTTAGCACACGACATATGTTTTGCCTTTATCTCGCCACTATTTAATGGCTCTGGTCTAATGTGTTTATATGTACATCCAATATTACAATTCTTCTATAGCAAATATTGTACCCTGAATTATTTCGTTACTGTTACAAATTGGTTTACTGTCTTAGGTTGTTGACAAAAATTTATACATTCAAGAATTTTAACCTGTTTCATTTTGTCATAATTGAACACATTTACCAAAATATTTATCCTCTACACAAATATATTTACAACACTTAAATCTAGACACAATTTCACATACCTGTGTGCTACATAAGTATTTGTTTTAATTATCTTTACCTTTTTTTTATCAAACATTTATTTTTGTCCATAATTTATTTCTCCTTTCTTATGATATATATATATATATATAAATAGTTAACCCTCTTACATTCCAATACATTGCTCTGCGGTTCAGCTTTAACTATCCTGAATTTGTCCTTCTTTTTTTCAGCGGTCATTGCTATTCCCCCTCCTGGATCAAATTGTGTATGCCTAAGCATTACTCGTAGCTGTATCGTAACCTTCCAAAATTTATTCATGAATAACCTCTTTAAGAATTCATATGAAATTTCAACCCCTGATACCATTTGAAAACAATCTAAAGTTTCCTGAACAACACATCTTTTGACAATTATCATTTTCAATTCTTGCGGTATCTTTTTAACTTGAGAATACTCTGACAAATCTGTACTAAATTGTACTGGATTGGAGTTTTCATTTTGAACAACTTGGTACTTGTTAATTTCAGAAGTTAGTTTTTGATTATTTATAGACACAACTTTAACTTCTTCAGACAATTTATTTCTTTGTGTTACTGACTCCTGAATTTCAGATATCTCCCCTCTGAAATTAACTTGCACCTGAATTAAATCTGCATTTGTAGCCTCCGTCATCTCTCTTAACTCACTTGAAATGCTACTCATTCGGCTACCTAACTCTGTACATTTTACATCAACATGTTCAATTTTATTATTAACCTCACTTTTTTGGTTAGATATTTCCCTGCTCATGTCTGATATTTTCTTTGAAACTTCCCCTATCTCATTTGCTATAATTTCCTGATTTTCATTTCTCATTCTCATCATACTACTATCTAGCTCCATGAATTTCTTTTCAATTTCTTCCCTGTTTTGTTCTAAGCTCTTACCAATATCTTCCCTCAATTCCCTATTATTCTTTTGCATATCTTCCCTTAATTGATCTGCAATACTCTTACTAATATCTTCCCTCAATTTCTCATTACTCTTAACAATATCTTTCAGCATTTCCATCATCATACTAGCATCAAAATTAACATTTCCTGCTATTCTATTCTGACTTTCTTCACTAACATTTCCTCCCTCAAATCCTACATTGTTTGAGCTATTTTCTGTAACCTGTATTGAATTAATGCTGTTACATTATCCCCTTCCATAATTGTTTCTTTAGTATTATTAGTAGACATTGTTTTCTTAATCCTGCCACTCCTCAAGTACATTTAAATTTTCACAATTTTTTTAGGATAAAAAAAAATTACTATCTTCTAACCTTTATGATGCTGTCTGTTGATGTTGCTTTGATGTCCAGCTTCCTGCCCCTCTCTCCTATATATATATATATATATATATATATATATATATATATATGTTGCTTCTGCGTCGTATTATGATGAATCTACGTCGTCTCGATTTTTTTGTGTCCTGTCGTTGAATTCCCCTGTTGCCTTTTAATCTCGGAATTACGATGTCCACTCATCCGCGTCGTCTGTCGTTCCTGTAGTTGTTTCTGGAATCTGCGTCTTGTAGTTCAGTTCACTGCTCCATTCGCTCCACCTCCTGGTTCGTTCGGCCCTTCCTAGTTATTTCACTCCTTCCTGGTTAATTCGCCCCACGTTCTGGGTGCCAAAATATGCAGTAATATATTTGTTATTTATTTGTTAGACCTTCATGATTTTTGTTAGCCCCAAGTTTGGGAGCCAAAATATGTGCTAACATATTTGGTTTGTTTGTTAGCCCTACGTTGTAGTAGCAAAATATGCGGGGGTATTATTGTTTGTGTTCGAAAGATGCTACTATTTATCTGCCGCAGGTATGAAAGACAATTTTTCGCGGTCACTTCGTGTTATCTTTTACTGAGCGCCTGTTATTGTATTTAATTTTGGGTTCATTGTCCTCCGGCTAGCTATGATTTCTCGGTCATACACTCTCTTATACAGGTGTGTAAACGGAAAGGAGTTTCTATCCAAAGATAACACTGATAAAAGAATTTGTTTTACACTTTTATTGTCGTAACACATTATTCACTTTCACCTGTTAATCTTGACACTCGCCAAACTGAAACTGTTATAATAATTTCTTTACTGCCCATTATTAATTCGCGTACTTCGACTTTTTGTGTAATTAACTTTACGACACGAGAGATTTTTCACAAATTTGCTACGCGTAACCTTGATGAGCTTCGTGCGATGCATACTCCATGAATGCCTTCGTTGAACTACGTGAAACTTGATTCTGACACTAAATTTATACTTCCTCGCCCCAATATGCCTAAAGATTATAACCGAGCTGCTATTGGTTAATAAAACGCGCCAGCATTAGCGTCAATATTTATATCCAACGAAAATTACGAAAACATATGCTCTAGGAAAAATGTTCCAGCAAATTCTAAGACAAACGCGCCACTCTGACGTCATTTGCTCGTCTCTAATAATAATAAACAGCTCACCCCCTCGCTACATTATTGCACGCTATTATTGTCAGTTTCAGTAAGGCCGTATAAACCCACTTCTCGACAATAATTACAATCAACAAACATCTCAAATCAATGTCACACAACAATGCATATTCACACTACAATCACTCTGACATTTACATTTTTGTGATACAAATTACTGCGTCATATGCCCCACTAGAAACATAATTATAAATATTTACAACTTGTTTGGAAATTTTATAATTGGGTTTTTAGTCTCCTGAATCTTGGAACACACGCTATTTATCACTTTCACTTAACACTTCACACGCATTTAGCACACGACATATGTTTTGCCTTTATCTCGCCACTATTTAATGGCTCTGGTCTAATGTGTTTATATGTACATCCAATATTACAATTCTTCTATAGCAAATATTGTACCCTGAATTATTTAGTTACTGTTACAAATTGGTTTACTGTCTTAGGTTGTTGACAAAAATTTATACATTCAAGAATTTTAACCTGTTTCATTTTGTCATAATTGAACACATTTACCAAAATATTTATCCTCTACACAAATATATTTACAACACTTAAATCTAGACACAATTTCACATACCTGTGTGCTACATAAGTATTTGTTTTAATTATCTTTACCTTTTTTTTATCAAACATTTATTTTTGTCCATAATTTATTTCTCCTTTCTTATGATATATATATATATATATATATATATATATATATATATAAATAGTTAACCCTCTTACATTCCAATACATTGCTCTGCGGTTCAGCTTTAACTATCCTGAATTTGTCCTTCTTTTTTTCAGCGGTCATTGCTATTCCCCCTCCTGGATCAAATTGTGTATGCCTAAGCATTACTCGTAGCTGTATCGTAACCTTCCAAAATTTATTCATGAATAACCTCTTTAAGAATTCATATGAAATTTCAACCCCTGATACCATTTGAAAACAATCTAAAGTTTCCTGAACAACACATCTTTTGACAATTATCATTTTCAATTCTTGCGGTTTCTTTTTAACTTGAGAATACTCTGACAAATCTGTACTAAACTGTACTGGATTGGAGTTTTCATTTTGAACAACTTGGTACTTGTTAATTTCAGAAGTTAGTTATTGATTATTTATAGACACAACTTTAACTTCTTCAGACAGTTTATTTCTTTGTGTTACTGACTCCTGAATTTCAGATATCTCTCCTCTGAAATTAACTTGCACCTGAATTAAATCTGCATTTGTAGCCTCCGTCATCTCTCTTAACTCACTTGAAATGCTACTCATTCGGCTACCTAACTCTGTACATTTTACATCAACATGTTCAATTTTATTATTAACCTCACTTTTTTGGTTAGATATTTCCCTGCTCATGTCTGATATTTTCTTTGAAACTTCCCCTATCTCATTTGCTATAATTTCCTGATTTTCATTTCTCATTCTCATCATACTACTATCTAGCTCCATGAATTTCTTTTCAATTTCTTCCCTGTTTTGTTCTAAGCTCTTACCAATATCTTCCCTCAATTCCCTATTATTCTTTTGCATATCTTCCCTTAATTGATCTGCAATACTCTTACTAATATCTTCCCTCAATTTCTCATTACTCTTAACAATATCTTTCAGCATTTCCATCATCATACTAGCATCAAAATTAACATTTCCTGCTATTCTATTCTGACTTTCTTCACTAACATTTCCTCCCTCAAATCCTACATTGTTTGAGCTATTTTCTGTAACCTGTATTGAATTAATGCTGTTACATTATCCCCTTCCATAATTGTTTCTTTAGTATTATTAGTAGACATTGTTTTCTTAATCCTGCCACTCCTCAAGTACATTTAAATTTTCACAATTTTTTTAGGATAAAAAAAAATTACTATCTTCTAACCTTTATGATGCTGTCTGTTGATGTTGCTTTGATGTCCAGCTTCCTGCCGCTCTCTCCTATATATATATATATATATATATATATATATATATATGTTGCTTCTGCGTCGTATTATGATGAATCTACGTCGTCTCGATTTTTTTGTGTCCTGTCGTTGAATTCCCCTGTTGCCTTTTAATCTCGGAATTACGATGTCCACTCATCCGCGTCGTCTGTCGTTCCTGTAGTTGTTTCTGGAATCTGCGTCTTGTAGTTCAGTTCACTGCTCCATTCGCTCCACTTCCTGGTTCGTTCGGCCCTTCCTAGTTATTTCACTCCTTCCTGGTTAATTCGCCCCACGTTCTGGGTGCCAAAATATGCAGTAATATATTTGTTATTTATTTGTTAGACCTTCATGATTTTTGTTAGCCCCAAGTTTGGGAGCCAAAATATGTGCTAACATATTTGGTTTGTTTGTTAGCCCTACGTTGTAGTAGCCAAATATGCGGGGGTATTATTGTTTGTGTTCGAAAGATGCTACTATTTATCTGCCGCACGTATGAAAGACAATTTTTCGCGGTCACTTCGTGTTATCTTTTACTGAGCGCCTGTTATTGTATTTAATTTTGGGGTCACTGTCCTCCGGCTAGCTATGATTTCTCGGTCAAGCACTTATCTTATACAGGTGTGTAAACGGAAAGGAGTTTTTATCCAAAGATAACACTGATAAAAGAATTTGTTTTACACTTTTATTGTCGTAACACATTATTCACTTTCACCTGTTAATCTTGACACTCGCCAAACTGAAACTGTTATAATAATTTCTATACTGCCCATTATTAATTCGCGTACTTCAACTTTTTGTGTAATTAACTTTACGACACGAGAGATTTTTCACAAATTTGCTACGCGTAACCTTGATGAGCTTCGTGCGATGCATACTCCATGAATGCCTTCGTTGAACTACGTGAAACTTGATTCTGACACTGAATTTATACTTCCTCGCCCCAATATGCCTAAAGATTATAACCGAGCTGCTATTGGTTAATAAAACGCGCCAACATTAGCGTCAATATTTATATCCAATGAAAATTACGAAAACATATGCTCTAGGAAAAATGTTCCAGCAAATTCTAAGACAAACGCTCCACTCTGACGTCATTTGCTCGTCTCTAATAATGATAAACAGCTCACCCCCTCGGTACATTATTGCACGCTATTATTGTCAGTTTCAGTAAGGCCGTATAAACCCACTTCTCGACAATGCTTACAATCAACAAACATCTCAAATCAATGTCACACAACAATGCATATTCACACTACAATCACTCTGTCAGTTACATTTTTTGATACAAATAACTGCGTCAATATATATTTATTAGTATATATATATTTACTGTGGCATATTAGTAGGTATTAGTAGCTATGGTCATCCCGGAACATTATTGCGTCGTATTGGCGACAGCATTGCTGAGAGTAATTCAGTATTCTTTCGACTTTGTGTTTGAATTTCGTCCGGTATGACGCTCCCCAATGCTGGCGGGCGATCCTAGCCAGAGGTGGAGAGAGAGGGGGAATATTTAGCGTTACTTTTCTTTGTATGTGTTGAGCGTCAGTCTGTTCCGAGAGTCTGGTCTGTGAGTTTGTGTGTGAAGGAGTATAGATGCAGGTTGTGTGTGAGGCATCTCCCCTCAAGTCTTTCTTTATTCCTTTGTGTGAGATGTAGGGGTACTATTAATCTTTTATTGAATAAACCACAGATAATGTGAATAATGTGAAATCTGTGTAATTTGTTATAAGTACCCCACGCCTGCACCGGAATGTGAATATTAAGGTCCTGGTCCTCTCGCTGTATCTGTAGCTATGTTTCCCCATGCACATGTTGGTGTGTTTAAAATTTAATACTTTTGCTGGAAACATTTTGGCCATCAACCCAGTATATAACAATATATATGAAAATTTTTGTGGAGTGAAATAGTTTAGAGATACTCCTTATTATTTGTTTGATTTTTCTATACGATAGTTATAGATATACGAAGTTTCTGCAAATTTAGTAAAGGTCCGTGTGTGTGTTAGTGCACACCATAACTCAAAAACGAAAAGTCGGATCAACACCAAACTTGGTATTTAACTTGAGCAACTTCCAAAAATGCGACATGAGCATTTTTCAGAAAATTACCCAACCGCAGACTACCCTTTAAATGGAAGAATCTTCGAAAACGTTGATTTTCTAAAAAAAATGGCTTTATGGATTTTGAGTAAAATATCATATATTAAAGATATTTACATTACGGATACGAGCAAAATGCATATCTTTAATTTTCTGGAATTAGCCTGTGAAGTCCGCTTCATTTAGAAGAAATACTCTTGGTGAACGTTAAGTGACAGAGCAAAGTGTACTACACAAGAAAATGTAGATTTCTTTAAATCACACAATTTATTTCAAATAGTTTTTTGGTATGTCATTTCTGAGGTATTCTTTATTAAAGGTTCGAATTGTTTATTTCTTAAATCATTCTCTTAAAGTTCTCTTGACATTCAGTCGTTTCTCGCGATTGCATGAAAACAGTATGGAATTTTAAGCCAAGCATATAGCGCACAGTTCTTAAACATTTGACTATCGTTGTTCTCTTCATATCTATAACGATACGTGTAATGCAGCTATTTCTGCAAAGATATACTTGGATTAGATAGAAAAATAAGCTTGAGTAAGTATAGTTGTATAGCAACTAATAAACGATAGAGGGTAGAGAAACTCATGTGAATGGATGCCATTAGAATTTTATAAAAGGTCCACGGGTTTCTCTCTCTCTCTCTCTCTCTCTCTCTCTCTCTCTCTCTGTGTGTATGTGTGTGTGTGTGTGTGTGTGTGTGTGTGTGTGTGAACAGCTCAAAAATGAAAGTCGGTTAAGTACCAAAACTCATAGTTAACTTCAACGTTTCCAAAAATGCGAGCAAAGATTCTATAGAAAATTCTCCACCCTAAATTACCCTTTACATGGGACACTTTTTGTTATTTAATAATTTCTCAAAAATGACTAACGATTTTTATTAAAATACTATATGTTTAAGATTTTACATGATAAAAAAATGTAATTCTGAATTCTATGCAAATAGTCTGTGGCGTTTCCTTCGTTCTGTTATTACATTTCAATAATTGGTATACCTTAAAGGATTAACAAAATGTTGTTACACTAAAGTTGTAGAACTTGCTAAAGCACACAATTTATGCGAATGAATTTGTTGGGGGCATTAACCATTCCCGAGATATTCTTTGTTATTTGTTTGAATTTTCAATTATTAAGATACTAATCATTGTTACTTTTGAGTGACGTTTCATCCAAGAAATTCGATGCCAAGATTTCACGGGAAATTCCAAATAAAGCGTTTTTGGAAATCTATTCGTGATTTTGTGTGTGTGTGTGTGTATGTGTCCGTATGTCTGTGAACAGCATAATTCAAAAACGAAAAGTTGAATAGGTACCAAGCTTTTCAGCATCTTCCAAAAATGCAACATGAAAATTTTAAAGAAAATTCTTCCACCTCAAACTACACTTTATATGGAAGATTTTTCGAAAATTTTAATTTGCTAAAATATAGCTGAAACGAGTTTGATTAAAATACCATATATTAGAGATAATTGCATGGGAAATAAAATGTACATTTGAATATTTTGGGAATAGCCGTTGCGGTCCTCTTCATTCTGAAGGGATTTTGTATATTCTGTATATATTGAAATAGTAAAGGTAAAGGTATAGAAGAAAACGTACGATCTCTTTAAACACAGAATTTATTTCAAATAAATTTACTTAAGCATAACCCATTTCTGATATATCCGTTATTAATGGTTCGAATTGTTCATTACTTGGTCATTTGAAGTTCACATTTGTCAAAATTTATTTGTTTCTCGCGATTGCTTGGAAACAGTATGGAATTTTAAGGCCAGCATATAGCATCCAGTTCTTAAACATTTGACTATCACTGTTCTCTTTGTGACCATAACGAAATGTGTAATGTAGCTATTTCTGCAAAGACTTATTTGGATTAAAATGTAGTAGATCGAACTAAAGATTAGAGGTTAGAGAAGGTCATGTGTATGTATCACATCAGTCTTTTTTTATTTTTTTTTATTTTACTTCGCACGAGGTCACCATTGTGAGGAGTACTACACTCCTATATTACTACCACTTCTTAATTTATCACTCCGTGCTACAAATTCACTAAAACACTGTGTGCTCATATGCTACGTAACTACCTATTTTTTTGGAATCGCTTAGCCAGAACTTTCATTGATATTTCATCATTTAATCAATAAACTTGATA
This sequence comes from Deroplatys truncata, assembly GCA_030765065.1. NCBI lineage: Eukaryota > Metazoa > Arthropoda > Insecta > Mantodea > Mantidae > Deroplatys > Deroplatys truncata. The sequence goes on from CM060980.1 coordinate 89,703,571, forward strand.
AAAGAATACTCTTTTAATGAATGCGAAAGTATGTAAGTCATGTAGGTGAATTTGTAATGGGAAGAGAGACCGTAACAGTTTTTTTATTCCTATAAATGTTATGGATATTGTTGCAGAAATGTAAATATAGTTATTGACGCAAGTTGTGCTTGAGATATAAAAATGCCCGATTCTTCATGATGTGTACATAATTTTATACTTAAATCACCACAAAATGTTGTAATAAACAGTTTTGGGAATCCAAAATAGAAATACCTTATTATGAGATTTAACTTTCGCCTGGCATTACTATTAACAATTCAATGGCACATACAGCCTGTTTGAACAGAAGATACTGGTGAAGACACGGAATTTGAAAAATCTGTACTTTTCAAACTTGAAACTGCCTAGACATGCTATGATTATTGTTATGGTTGAGTGTAAATGTCGTGTATTTCTTTTTTCTTTTGTTATTGGCGGATTTCAATGTACCCTTATTGATGGTTTTAAGAATAATAAAGCACTGTAATGTTGATATGTATACCGTATTCCATGTTGAAATCCGTTAAGCATTGAATAGTAGGAACGGTTTGTTTAATATAAGTTGTTTTAAAATTAACACAGCTACTCCATAATATGAGTAATTCCACTAAGATTTAAACCAGTATTTTGAGTGTTTTATGTGGCTCAAAAGGGAACAGAGCCTTGAAACGTTATCTCTGTAGGAATGGCCAGACAAAAAGACATTGTTATATAGAAATTAACATACTTTTTACGAAAACAGAATGTATGCATTAGTTATCATGTCCAAAGGCGTATCCTCCAAAAAAATGACCTCCGAAATCTTTACCTCCAAAGAAATGACCACCAAAGTCGAGCCCTGATCATGTCCCTTGATGTACACTGCGACCTTCTTCACCATGACAGGCACCTCTGTGGTGTAAGATTCAGGAATTTGTACCTTTACAGATAAGGTTTAGGGACAGGGACTGCATGTGGTACTGGTACAGATACCTTCACTGGAACCTTCACAAAATATGGTACGGGCTTCTCTATTGGATATGGTACCTTCTTCTCACGTAAACAGGATAGGGTTTGGGTACATGTACAGGATACGGCTCCTCCACATGTACAGGGACATGTACCTTCATAGCATATGGCATTTTCTTCTCTACGTGGACGGGAGAGTGTTTTGTTAGAGGAACTTAGACTTCCTTATTTATGTAGATATCCTTCACGTAATCAGATTCTCAACCAAAGCCAGCTCCTCCATCCAAAGCTACCATAACTGCTTCCATCAAGTCCAAAGTTGTTTCCTTATATTCAAAGCTGCCATAATCACCTCCGTGACAGAGTCCTCCACGGCCCAAGTCTTCGAGATTTCTCTTTTCAACCTCTTCTGCTCCCTCAGCCACAACAACAACAACATTCAGCAAGAAGAGGGATGACTGAAATGAGGATGTCGGATATTTGCTTTGGAATATATAATTGATATTCTGTTATAACACTGAAAGGTAATGCTAATTTGTTTTAAATATCAAATCGAACCTATACGTGCTTCTTAAAACAAGGCAGAAGAAAATACATTTCATACGAAAATTAATCACTGTACAGTTTGCTATTTGATACCATTACCAAAAATTCAGAATAAGTATGCGTAAATACTAATAATGTAGCTTTCGTTTGTATATTGGGCTTCTAGGCACGGTATTTCTTTCGTTCTTATCCAAAACATATCTACAATAAGGACATGCGGTAATGAATGTTGGAATAGTTTATTCTCAATAGCGTATTTAAGAAACGACGTAACATCTGGGAATACTATAATAAAATATATGTTATTATTAAGAATAAAATTTGAATACTACTATTATGAATAATATTGCTATTGTTATTAATAATACTAATATTAGTATGAGTATGCTTTTTATTATTATTGTTTTCCTTGTTCTTATATTGTAATTGAAATTATTATGTTTAGGACTATTGTTTTGGGTTGTAAGGTTGAAAAATAAGGGAGTACGTAATTATATTTGAGCCGATCTCTAGCCAAGGTATAACTATCCTTATTTGTACCGGAGCAGGAATATTAAGGAGTAGTGCTAGGAAGTAGAGGACAAAGCCTTTTATATTTAGTGTCCGAAAAGAAGGCTCAGCAGAAAATATGTTCATTATGGATCATTTTAAGTCAGAAAATGGTGAATTTTATATGTCTTGTTACCTTTTTCTGCATTTAAGGGAATTTTGTAAAACTTTACCTCTTTGAACTAAATTTTTTCTGCCCATTAGAAACTGGTCTAGTCTGTTCCAATTTCTTTTAACAAATACACACTAAAGTGTATAAAAACTGTTAAGACCAGAAACTGCATGTGTTTTTATTTAAAAGTATATTGAGAGGACCGTTTCTATTGTATTCATGGCATTCGCCCCAGCAGAGGGGTGACTTCCTGTGAGAAACTAGTGCAACCTCCTAAATATCCCATTATTTTTACCAGAATCGTGACAATGACCTCAAACAGGATTTGGTGCAGGTTGGTTGTATTCACATCTTATGTGTCACTGCGGTTTCATAGTTTTGGAAGAAATCTAGTCCTTAAACATGCCTAAATCTAAACCTAGTAAAACCTCTTGTTTGCCATTGCTTGTATCCGAGTTTGGAGCGGAGGTATTTTCCACTGATGAAAGTATTCTTCTCTGCAAATATTGCGAGGTAAAATTTACTGCGGAAAAGCGGTTTCCCTGTCCAACAACCTATTGGGTGTGAGAAACACGCGATAGCAGCATTCCGGGACGCGGACAAACGGAAATCGCAACTTCTGTTAGACAAAATGTTCTAAGTCGTCTCCGTTTTACAAAGATGTTTGTAGTGCTTTAGTTAACGCTAGTATTCCGTTAGCAAAGATTGCAATGAATTCTTCAAAACATTCTTCTAATCGGACCATAAACGAGTGTACCCTTCGGAAGGAGCAGTGCACCGCTGCTATGAAGACACGATTGAAAAACTCCGCGACTACGTTGCGGATAAGTCAGTATTTGTGATATTCACGACACAAGTGATGAAGTGGTTCGCTCCGGTGCAACTGTGATTGTTGATACGTTAGAAGAGGACAAACCTGGACAAATATTTCTCATCGCAATGGAAATCCTGGAGAGAGTGGATCAACAAACTATTTGCCAGCTGTTTGACAAAAGCCTGTCTCTCTCTCTTGTGCCCAGGAAATAAAACACCACAATGTTCTGCTTTTTCTCACCGATGCAGCACCATACATGATAAAGGAGGGAAGGCAATTAAAGGGTTTTATTCACAGTTGGTTCATGTAGCCTACCTCGCATATGCTTTACATTGAGTGAGCGAAGAAGCGCGAAAGTGTTCCAGATGTTGACAAACTTGCGTCTAGTGTTAAGAAAGTGTTCTTAAAATTCCCATTTAGAGTGCGAAATTTTCGTGAGAATGCCCCTGGCATACCTCTTCCTCCAGAAGTAGTGCTAGTGGGTATTGGTTAAGCACTTGCATGCATTACTGCTCTTATTTTGATGCGATTAAATCTGTGATTGATAGCTTGGATACATAAGATGCTCTTTCCTTGCCATGTCGCAAGATCTAGGTAATGGTTAAACCTCAGCTGAAGGGCGGCCTGGCGTGCGTTAACAACAATTTTGCTCATTTAGTGACAGCCATAAACTACCTTGAAAAAAGTAGTGAAACCACTAATTCAGTGATCTCAAAGGTGAGTGATGTATAGCAACAATTCGAACAACGTGAAGGTGAAGCTGGAAGATGAAAGTAGTGCTTGAAAAAAATCAGGAATATGCAACCATGTGCAAGATAAGTGAGATATTGAAAGGAGAAAATTGTGGCGTGAGTGTTTTAGAAGAGGAATTTTCTCCACGAGATCTCACTTGCTTCAAAAATGCGCCAATGAATTCCGTTTATGTGGAGAGAAAAATCTCAATGTTTCGTAACTTGCAGTCATAAAGCCGACGATCCTTTACATCTAAGAACCTGAAAATTACTATTGCAATATACTGCAATGCCATCTAAGGTAATGTTTACGATATTACAATATCTGTAACCCTGTGTGGTTAAGCCAAGTATGATTCTAGTTATACTTATTACAATTTCTTTCTCCAGGATGTCCATTGCGGGTTCGATGAATTCAGATAAATTTCTTTCACGTAGTTTTTTTCATCCTGTATTTAATTTTGTATTTTTGAAACATTATATTCATTCATTCGCTGTTTACCCTCATCTTACACCCCCCAGGACTTACAGGCGAGTGCCTGCGGTCAGAGGCCCGTCGAGGAGCAGACACACTCATGTAGCAGACAGAATGTCCAGGAATGGGTGATCAGCCCGGTACCTGGTATGGGATGAAGGAAGTAGATGAAACGAAATGACGGCGAAATGGATGATAGGAAAGGTGACAATGGAGCAGTTTGTGGAATGAATGGCGGGGGAAACCGGAGAAAACCCGCCCAGACGCCGCTTTGTCCACCACAAATCCCACCACTCGGCCACGCCGCCGCCCCATTATATTCATTAAATATATAATTGAAACTGAAATTACGAAATCATTTGGATAATCTTATTAAATAATTTTTTCCTGTCTTTAGGTCCTTTTTAGGATATTCTTAGGTCTATTTAAAGGTGATTTTTTTGGAAATTTATAGGTCTTCAACTTCCGAGCTCTACTAATGAGGACAGAAGGCGGAGTAATTAATACATAGATTTCCACGATATACTTTAAATTTATGTTGGAGGTAATCTGTCTTACTATATATTAGAGTTAGCGAATGCTTTGTTGATGAAAGGTGAATGCCAGTCTCTCGGAAAAAACCTTCTAAGTGCAAGGTGTGCATCAAAATAAAGATATGAATATACATGTCTGGTAATCTCGAGCAAAAAGCCACACTCGGGAGGATGGGCAAAACTTTACCGCTATTTCGAAACAGCCTAAATTTACTAAAGTATGTATACTCCGTATACTTTACGAATTTTTCAAGCTAGTGCTCAATTTGTGTAAACATTGGCCAAGTCTAGGAAGTGTAATACCATGAAGCAACAAGAATGCAACAACAAAAAATTAAAATACATTTTGTGTATGGACGCTCTTTAACTACTATGGTGTGTAACTTTAACTATTAGTGCCCCATTTTATATTGGGCGTGAAAAAACGGCAATTCTGCTCCAAGGCCGATATTAAAATTGAAGTTCTTTATCGTGCCGTAAATCTACGACACCAGACCACCGGCTTTACCTCCCACCCAAAGAAAGCCATGCTAAGGAATGTTTACGCCCGAAAAATCCATCGCTCTCCGCCGGGTTTTAAACCCGCGACGTTGGGGCCATGGTACCCCTAGACCACGGATGACGACATGCAATGACTTAATTTCATAAAAACAAATATCCTTGTAAATATATTTTCAAATTTGCAACTGAGGATGTAACCAAATAATTCACCCTAACCTCTATTCACGGCAGTATTATTATTATTATTATTATTATTATTACTTTAATATTAGTATTGAGGAACACGATGTATGCAACAATAACAATTTGTGGAAGTTATATACAATTAAATGTTAATGGCCAGATAAAACTATGTAATATAACACAGATTTTATAGAAAGTAACACAAAGAGCATTTCATATATGAAGGCTGCCTGGTGTTGCCGGAATCTGAAGGAAATATGTTAAATTTCCATTCTTAGCTTTATTAGGTTCCATTCTTGAACCGTCAATGAATCTAGTCGCTCCTTAAACAAATCGGCAACTTTATTGATGTAGGATATGTGTCATATGACAACGGAAGTAGCCCAGTGTCTGGAGCCACATTATACAATGAAAGTTGCATCATTAGCAGCTGCCGTATAAAAGCCCACGATAGAGCTAACATTTTACAGTTTCCTCAGCACTTTGTAGTAAGTTCTTGGTAAGTATTATGCACTTAATTATTTTAATATTTTGTGTTATTAAGTCCTATAAGTTTAAAGACTTAGAAGTTATTTTTCTGGAATATGAAATTTACCTTCTATATTTCGTAGGAATCAGTTCAGTATAATAAATTGAATAAATTAACATTGCACTATTGTCAGTTAGAACTCACTGATCTTAAAATTGTTATAATCGGAAAATCTATTATTTGATGAAATAAAATTATATTTGTTTAGAGATTAAGTAAAACAAAATATAGCTTTCAGACGTGTGTCATTCTACTGCTGGTAGCCGTTGTGGCTGAGAAAGAAGTTAAAAAGACTGAAAAGAGAGGACTCAAAGATTTGGGTTATGGAGGTTTCGGACATAAAGGAAGCAACTTGGGCGGTTTTGAACATGGAGGAGAAAGCATTGGGCACGAAGTAAGCGATTATGGTAGTTTTGGACATGTAGGAGGTGCTTATGGTGGAGAATCTCATCACGTGAAAGCCATCACCATAACCAAGGAAATCAAAGTCCCTGTACCACAACCCTATCCCGTCCACATAGAGAAGAAGGTACCATATCCTGTGAAGGTACATGTTCCTGTACATGTGGAGAAGCCGTATCCTGTACATGTACCCAAACCCTATCCTGTGTACGTGGAGAAGAAGGTACCATATCCTGTAGAGAAGGCTGTACCATATCTTGTGAAGGTACCAGTGAAGGTACCTGTACCAGTACCACATCCAGTCCCTGTCACCGAACCATATCCTGTAAAGGTGCATGTCTCTGAACCTTTTCCCGTGAAGGTTCCCGTCGTGGTGGAGAAGAAGTTTCCAGTGTATGTCAAGGGACATGATGGAGGATACAGTTTCGGTGGTCATTCGTTTGGAGGTCATGGTTTCGGAGGCTATGGCTTCGGGCATGGTCAGTAATGTACGGTTTTTGATATGAAATAAAGTATTTTATTTTAGTTACTCCTACGTTTTATATCCAGGCCTATTCCTTTAAAATGTAACCGTTTTCAAATTCATCCATTTCTCCCACCTACCATCCATCGTATTTGCACCATATACGGATGTAAGAAAAATTTACGGACGAACTGCAGGACACATTCCTCGCACGTAGACCAAAAATTATGTTATATGAACATGGATCTGGAAGCGCTTTGCTACCATGTTACAACTCATTTTCCCCAGCAGATTAATCTTGGGAAACACACAAGAACAGAAAGTACCAGCATACCGCATGCAACTCTTCCTCACAGGAGATGTTCAATATGCCTTCCGTGCTCATTGATACATGCATCAATCAGCCTTCGTAGTGAATGGCGGATGAGCTGATGTATCTCTGGAGTATTCAGTATGGTTTCGCAGCCTTCCATAATATGGGCACGGAGACTCTGAACATCTGATGTTCGGGTTCGATACACAAGATCTTTCAAATTCCCCCACAAATAAAAGTCCAGTGGCTTTAGGTCCGGGGAGCGTGGAGGCCAGGCAGTTGTTCCACCTCTACATTATATCTGACATCGAATCTGTTATTTAGAAGCCGATGGATATTAACACTAAAATGAAGTGTTCCGACGTGCATAAAGTAGTTGTTTTGTCGCACAGCTAAAGGCAATCTCGATCTCGCCGCATTTGTGAACAGCACCGTTGCACGTAAATTAGGGTTGCCACTTTATTCCATAAACCATTCGCAGAAGCGTACCCGTGCAGGAAAATCAGCTGCTGATAGTGCCTGCACACGCTGTAAATGGTATGGATACAGCCGGACAGTTATGTGATCAGCATTCATTGTTGCAGCTACTTGTCTTGTACTGACACTAGGGTCGTCGTCAACTGCCTGAAGAATTGCCGCCTCCCGTAGCGGTGTCCGGTCTCGAGTATCAGGCTGAATTGCCTCTTGTTTCCTAAGATGACGTTCAATGTCTTCAAACGTTTTCTTGTCGGGGCACCCTCGTCCTGGAAATCTCTCTCGCTATAAATATTCAACGCAAGCGCCATTGTCATCTACTAATCCATACATCAAATGGGCCTCTGGCATTGCACGAGTCAAGTCTGTGATCAACTCTACTAGTACGTAGTAACCGTGTGCTTGCCAAGGTCGTATTATTCATTGGAACGGTTGATGTTACCTGTAAACCCGCAATGACCATAGTCGCATGGCAACAGGCACATGTAAAACAAAACACTGGCAGTGCACCTACGATAACAACAAACCAGACGTAACCAAGGGTGCATGTTCCCCATGATTCTAACGTTCTGTTCGTGTGTGTTTCCCATGATTAATGACTTGGAGAACACGAGTTGTAACATGGAAACAAAGGGTTTCCAGACCCATGTTCATATAAACGTAATTTCTTTGTCCAAGTTTGAGGAATATGTCCTGCAATTTGTGTCGTACATATTTGTCACATCCTGTATAGGAGAATGATTACTAGTCACACTTAAAATACCTAGCTTCCTGTCTAAGAAAAATACGAAGCTATGTGTAATAAGTGTTTATCATGTATACATATGAATACGCATAAATGCATTTCAAATTCTTAATTCAGCTTCGTAAGATGAATACTTTTAAACCTTTTCATTACTGAAACATACTTAAGATGTAAATAAAATGACGCCGAAACTGTCGTAACATATTCCTTCTAGAATACAAGTTAGTCCGATTTGGCAATTACCAAAATAAACTGACATTAAAAAATGGCAAAATATTCTACGCTTTGTAGTTCCTAAAAGCTTCTTTTTATATCATCCATATCTCTGCCGATAGTACATATACATTTCTAAAATAAATTATAGCACTCATGTCGATATTCATTTAATTTTTTGAGAAATAGTGTGCAAAAATATTTGCATGTGCACCTTATGCAGATTATATGCTGTATAGATGTATTGGAATGTGCTATGAAAACGCATGTATCGGAATTTGTTATGCACTAGTGTTTTTATTATACTTACTCCTAAGTTTTATATCCGGACCTATTCCCTTAAAATGTAAGCGTTTTCAAATTCATCCGTTCCGCCCTCCACCATTAATCGTATTTGTACCATATATGAGAATGATTACCTACTAGTCACATTTAAAGTGGATATACTTGATGCCGAAATTATAAAAGGCAATAATTATCATAATATTCTGAGAAGGATAGCGATATAAAATAAGTAATAATATACTTGAAATCAGTATATGTATAAAAAGGAGAAGCATTGTGAAAATTGTTGACTGTAAAAGCGACAGAAAGACCAGACAGGCACAGTTTTGTTAATTAGGGACCAGCCTCAGGTAGAAAGGGTAAATACCATTGAAGGAAGTTTTTCCTGGTAAACAGACGAGTACAGCTGCACTTAGCCTGGTGAAGGCCACTCTAAGCATCATGTCGCTAAGTTTGAGGGGAGAGAGGGGAAGTTTAGGCGTTGGTTTTCCTTGTATTAGCGTGGGTAGATCAGTCTGCCTGAGTGCCTGGTGAATGCAGGACGACTTTCCCCTCGTGTGGAGAAGAATAGTGGCGAACATGCTAGAGGGTAGAACGCTTAGCTGTAGTTAATATTCTTCGGTCTTGGTAAAGATAAAGTATCATCGTATGCATTTAATAGTGATCGGCAAACCTAAAGTATTATTTTAAATAGTGAATAAAAGTGTTCCAAGACAGCATTTGTGTGTTTCTCTGTACACTTCCAAGCATACCCTGAGGTTAAGATTTCATGCTGGAGCAGCCGTGGTAAAAGAAGAACCAACTGGGAGGAGACAAGCAGCAACCGTGAGGCATAGGTATTGCTTCATTGTTGGAGGACGGAGCGTGGCTGCGTCATATTGCGCCTAAACGTGGGGTAGAAAGAATTACCTGCGTCATACTTCTGTCTAAGAAAGATACCAAAGTGTGTGTAATAAGTGCATATCTTTTATACATATGAATAAACGATAAGGAATTTTACATACTTTACTTACCTTTGTGAGATATATACATAAATGAATGTTTTCAAACCTTTACGTTATTGAAGCATACTAAAGATAATTGCGGAACTGTCGTCACGTATTTCTTCCAGAAACAAGTTAGTCCAATATCGCAAAAGAAGCTGGCCAAAGGAAGCTCACCTTTAAAAACGATCTGATGTGTTGCACTCACATGACTTTCTCTACTCTTGTAAAAACTATCTTTACAAACGCTTATTCTTCACCTACTTCATGTCAATCGAGATAAACCTTTGTATTCACTTATTGCTAAATCTTATTGCTAATTTTCTTTTAGGTGCAAGAGGAATATAAGGGGCTTTAAGCGATAGTCAAATCTTGGGGACATTTTCAGAAAAATCATGAAATACATTTAATTTTTCATAAAAAAATCTTGAGCATATAATATTTTAATCAAAATCGTTACAACAATTTTTTACAAAATAAAAATTTTCGAAAAAAGTTTCATGTAAAGAGTAGCCTGGGTAGGGAGATTTTCTTGAACATTTTCGTGTCGTATTTTTGAAAGATACTGAACCTAAATATATACCAAGTTTGGTATTTATCCGATTCTCGTTTTTGAGTTATGCTGTTCGCACACACACACACACACACACACACAGCCACGCACACGGACCTTTTTCTAAAAAGAGTGATGCTATGAAGAAGTATGTGTGCGACCTACAAACATAATTTAATTTCATACCCAATTTTATTCCATATCGTAAATCAATACTGTTTCAGCAATAATTGTCCAAAAGTATAAGAAATTAATCCATACAATAAGCAATGGTGGTATTTTTTTCTCTACAATATATTTAATGCAGTTCTACCCATAAACGAGCTAAGCAAGGCGTCAACTTTGAAAATCTTTATGACGTTGAATCGATTATGTAAAGTCATTAGAAGATAGTTTAATTTTTTTCATGACTTGGCAATCTATGATAATATTATAAAGACAGAGATATTCTCCCTATTTTTCTGTGTGTGTGTGTGGGGGGGGGTGTGATCATCTAAAAACCACTCAAGCGATTTTGATAATTCTTTCATCATTAAAATAACCTATTATTTTTTACGGTTATGGGTTATGACACACCTAATTTCAGTTCATAAATTTCTAAAATACTAAAATGGATTTAAAGGCCTAGTTGAGAATACCGCACAATAGAAAATAATTGCTGTACTCCGCAGAGAATGGGTATGAATGCAAAACCACTTACATTTAATAAGAAATATGCATAGATAACAATGATGTAACACTGAAGTAAACATAAGGCAAAGCTTTAAAGGCAGCAATCGATTCTGTTATTAAGGTACGAAACAGTATCAAAACCTCTAAGTAACATTCAAATTAATTCTGTAGATGTATGCATTGGAGTTTCTGGATGCAAAAACCTTCTGACAACCCTCATGTCAGAGTGTTTTGCGTTAATTCTTTTCTACTTATGTTTTAATCAAATTCGTTTGCAGGGCATACTAAATAACTGCATAAAGTGAGAAAGTATTTAACAGTAGATATCACTGAACCGATGATTTATATTCACAACGGAGAAGATTATTTTTCTCGATGGTCGCAAACTATCCGTCTTTTCCAAAGAGGTTAACTTTGCGGCCTAGGAGTGCGAAAACTTCATATTCACCAGCTTCACTCTATTTCGTTGTATATGATAAAGGTTTTTGTATTACAAGTAAACTGTGTGGTTTTTATGTAATTAAATAGCTCTGAAACAAAAGTGAAGGTACAACGGTTTAAATTTTTACCTACTGCAATTATCTGAAAAATTACTCGACCAATAAAGGTAAATCAAAGTTTGAGAAGTCCAAGTAACAAGATTATACTTCCTTTGTTTATGAATTATAAAGCTCCGTGAATAATTAAAACAAGAGAACAACAGAAAATCAGTGAGAACTTCTTTTTAATGCTTAGAGAAATTGTTCAAAATATGCACCCCTCGTCAACACACATACGAGCCGGACGTCACATGTCATGAGTGTAGCGAGCCTATTGTGCCAAATGGGTCTGGTCCTGCAACACGGGGCAGTTGACGAAACAGGACAAGACGGTGTGTGGCATTTAGGAGCTGTTACGGTGCACTGTAGTGGTGTTATTCATTTTATCATGGCCCGCAGACACCATTTGAATAACTTCACACGGGGAAGAATCATCGGGAAACTGGAAGAAGGGCGAAGTGTGACGAGTGTTGCTCAGGAGTTTGGAATTGCTTACGACTTTGTTTCACGTGAATGGGGAACCTTGCAAACCACAGGCACTGCTGTCCCTGGGATGGTGGTGGTCGATCACGCTCAACTACAGCAGCAGATGCATTATGCAACAGGTAAGAAGGGATCCACGACAAACACCGGGTGCAATTGCAACCACATTTAACAGGACAACTAGGCACGCAATTTCACGATACACGGCGACTACACAGAGGTGGTCTCTTTGCCCGACGGTCAGTACGTTGTGTTCCATTGACATCCGCACATCGGCGGCACCGTTTGCGAGGGTCTCAAGAGAATCAAAATTGGACCAACGAGGAATGGGGTCGCGTGCTCTTCTCGGATGAGAGCAGATTCAGTCTAAGTAGTGATTCTCGACGTACCCTCATTTGGAGAGAGGTGGGAACACCTAATGAACCCAGGAACATCCGTGAACATGATCTTTTGGTGATCCGAGTGTTATGGTTTGGGGAGGCACAATGTTGCTTGGGCGCACTGACCTCCAAATCCTTTGAACACAGTATGCTCATTGGTCAGCGTTATTGTGATACTGTACTCCTTCCCCATGTGCGTCTTTTCATGGGTGCAGTCGTCCCTGACTTCATTTTTATGGATGACAATGCGCGACCGTATCTAACAGCGCAGGTGGAGGATCTCTTGGAACGAGGGGATATTCGGCGAATGGACTGACTTGCTCGTTCCCCCGATTTAAGTCCCATCGAACACGGGTGTGATGCTTTGGGGAGACGCATTGCAGCACATCCACATGCACCAACGACCATCTAGCAGTTTGTGCATGTTGGAGGTATCGCAGTAATCTGTTCGTGTTATCTTTTTTGCTGAGCCCCTGTTATTGTTTTACTATTTTGAATTTTGGATTCCTTGTCCTCCGGCTAGCTATTATTACTCAGTCGAGCAAATATCTCTGATCAGGGCGTGTAAACGGAAAGGAGTTATTACTAAAAGATAACACTGATTAAAGAATTTTTCACACTTTTATTGCCGTCACAATTAATAGTTCACATCTGTAATCTTTATACACGCCTGACTGAAACTGTTATATTTCCGAATATAATTACTGTCGTACCCTTACCTCACATTTTTGTAACTACCTTTACGACGCGAGAGATTCTGTAGAATTGTTTAATGTGTACCTCATGAATGCTTCCTTAGAACTGCCTGACGTGTAACTCGCGAGAGAGATCTCATAGAACTGCATAATGTGTATCTCGCGAATGATTCTTTAGAACTGCAATGATGTGTACCTCGTGAATGAGTCTGTAGAACTGCGTAATGTGTACTTCGCGAGAGATTGCTGAGAACTGCGTGATGTGTACCTCGTGAATGCTTCCTTAGAACTGTGCGATACTTGCTTTTGGCTCAAGAATTTATACTCCCTCACCCCGATATGCCTAAACATTATAATAGAGCTGCTATTGGTTAATAAATCGCGCCAACATTAGCGTCTATTTTGTCATTCAATCACAATTACAAACACATATGCTCTAGGAAAGATATTCTCTCCATTTCTAAAGAAAGGCACGCTATCCTGACGTCATTTGTTTGTCTCTTCTAAGTGATAAACAACTCACCCCATCGCTTCATTGTTACCCACTCCTAATGTCAGTTTCAGTGAGGCCGTGTAAACTTATTTACTAACAATGCTTATAGCTAAGAAATCTCTAAAATGATTGTCATACAATAATGTTAATTTACACTACAATCACTCTGACATTCACAGTGTTATGATATAAAATATTGCCTCAGAGGAATGGAACGCCCTACCACAAGAACTGCTTACCAACCTTGTGGCCCACATGGGAGCACGATGCAGAGCATGCAATTTTGTCCGTGATGATCATACACCCTTTTAAGCACCATGTATTTGTTTCTGTAATTACATATTTCGTTTAGTTTCCTACTGTAGCATCCCGTAGCAGTTCCCTCTATGTATGCTTCAAGTTTCATCGAGCTATATTACTTGGCAGCGTCACAGTATGCTAATATTACTTTCATCCTTAGGTTTTGCTCAACTCGCTAACAGTGTTGTCATAATGCAAGAAACACACGGTAATTTACAACGTTCAATAAATTACCTTAATCAAATTTGCAAAAATGATACTATCGAAATATCAAGAGAGAAGACAGACAAAATGACAAACTTGGGGAAAATACCAAAAAGGTCGAAAATAGTTGTTGATGACAAAGTACTTGAACAAGTCACCTTCTTCAATTATTTAGGATGTGAAATCAGTAATAAGAAGGATAAAGACATAGACAGAAAATTAATGAGATACCAAATAATTTATGGAACAACACATAATCTTAAAGGATAAAACAAGATCCCAAACAAGGATGAAATTTTATAACCTATGCCAATTGCTACGTTGCTTTAGGGATGTGAAAGCGGAGTACCTACACAAAGGACATTAAGTAGAATGCAAAATTGTGAAACGAAATTTTTGAGGAAAGCGAAAGGACGTACAAGAGAGACAGAGTTTGAAAGAATAAAATAAGAAAGGAATTAGAAGTTGGACGCTGTTAACTCAATAATGAATAAGTACAGAACAAGATAGTTAGAACATGTTAGGAGATGACATATACCAGACTGCCAAAAATAGCTCTCCAATATGTCCCTAAAGAAAAGAGAGACGTCGGAAGGCCGAGAAGAAGAAGGAAGGAGACTGCGAAGACGGAACAGGCAGTAGCTTAATCCATGAACTGGAGAAGAATAAGGAGAAACTGGAGATAAATGGCTGCTGTCAAACGCGAGCAAGAATCCACGAACCGATTAATGTGTTTCCTATGATTCCTTCCCAAATATTTACAGAAAGTATGTCCGGAAAGCTGTCTTGTCTTATTCTGTGTGGATTGTCTACGCCTAGGTGTATACATTATGGTAATTAATTACTCCATTTCCGGTAAAAATTACTTCATACATTGCAAGAAATTAACGAAAAGCCCCTCCTTGTTGAAAAAACCAATCGGAAAATGCTATCCGTGGCGCATAATCTGCTTCAGAAAGATCCTGGAGGCGCTGAGTGTGATAAGGGCGCAACAACTATTATTTTAATGTTCTCAAAAGTTTCCAATGAGATACGCCAATAGGTGAGCTATACCACGGATGTTATTTCCAGGATCTTCTTCCACCAAGTGAAAGATTTCTTTTTCTTGTGCAACATTTCTTTGATCAACTCCTTCAACGCGAGGAGTATTTAGAATCCTCTGACAATTGAAAACAAATGTCCTATGATGTGCTTGTCTATTTGGAAACCTTTATCGACAAATTCTTGCCGCAGCTGCCGCATTAAGATGCATTTTACGATAAATAAGCAGCATTTCAAGTAGCATTACTAAACTGAGCCATTTTATAACTGATAATCCGCTGTTTCGAAAACAAGCCATTATTGCAATAAACAACAGTTGAAGTGCGTTTCTTTCGATCTTACACTGTTGTCATGCTGTGTAACCTCTTGGCTAACGATGTAAATTCGAGAGACAAAGTTTCAAAGGTTTAATAATAGTAAGAGTGCAAATTATTTTAATTCAAAATGTTTGAAACAAGCAAAAGTATATATCTTTCGATTTACTCTAAGAAGTGTTTTTAAAGTGTTTAGGTTTCGTAAAATATTAATTTAAATAGTGTTAATATTAAACAGTTTTCACTTGTTTTTCTCAAAAAGTATTTTAAAACAGCAACACGGCACTAAGATTTTTTGTTTTATTCATTACAAAAATTCGTTCTGTCCAAGGATGATCATAGGTCACCTTTACCTGTTTAAAATTATATTTTATTCTCATGATAGCCCATATATATCTACATGCTTTTATTAATCATTCATCCAGATTCAGAAAATTACTTGAATATATTCGGCTGCAATTGCTTTATATAACATACAAAATGTGTATATTGCATTCCACCCAAAAATTCACTACCAAGATTTCACGGGAAATAGAGCCTTGTAGTACGCTGTATAACAAAATAAAATAAATAAATAAATAAATAAATAAAAAAGTACAATGTTTAGAAAAATGTCAGCGTGCGTGTCTGTTAACAGCATTAAAATGTGTATTTTGAGGTTGCAACTCGAAGATTTTCATAAAACTACTCCCACTCCAAGCTACGCTTCACATATAATCTTTTTCGAATTTTTTAATTTTCCTCAAATGACTCGAAGTTTTAATTAAAATTTTTTAATTAGAATCGGCGTGTTTAAGATATTTACATGAATAACAAAATGTACGTATATCTTGAACTTTCTGTGAACAGCTTGTGAAAGCTCTTCATTTTGAATGGATTTTTGCATAATTTTTTATATCCAGGAAACCGTAAGTAATAGACAAAAGCTTACCGGAGGTAACGTATATTTGATTAAAATATACAATGGCTGCTATAGGAATTGTTCCGTAGCGTTAGTCGTTTCCAAGATTTGAAGATTTACACTTTTTCCAAGTATAAATGCGTCACCTAACAGAGATGCTTGAAACTTTGCGATTCTCTCCTTTTTTCTTTCCATCGCAAGAGCTTGCTTCCAGGAATAAACATTGACACACTGTTTCGTATATTGTAACTGCTTTAGTTTAAACAATTGCTAGGTAAGTGTATTTCGCGAATAATGTAAAGCGGATAAAACATTTATTTTTTATGACTAATATAATATTACATATATGTATTATAGTAGTAATATAATAGCGCTCATTATCTTTTGAACAAGAGTAAAATTTTGTGGGCATTATATCACAAAAAAAACCACCCCAACGGAAGAGGTGGTGGCAAATGTTCACGGGAGGCAATTTTAAGGATTCTAAGCAGGAATGGGCCTGTTTTATTAGTATTCTTGCTAAATAAAAAATAAAATATTGTTTCCTTCATTCTTTTAGGAGCAGCAATTCAAAAGGCCAGCCCTAATGGCAAATGGGGTTGAAAATTCTTCCATCGGAGGAACTGTGGAGGACTTCCAGTACAAATGGGAAATTTGACACACACATTCTTTGGAGCAAGATAAAAATATGTGGGGTGGTATCATAAAGAAAACAAATATCGAAAAATAATTTGCGGGAAGCAATTAAGAGGTTTTTCAGCACGAAAAATAGTTATAGAAAAGTGTCTATATGTTTGTGAAACAAAAGATATAAATCGTGTTCTTTTCATGCTTTTAGAGGTGGTACAGTAAAAGCCATTCAAAACGGGAGAGGATGTGGAAACATTTAGTCGAGGAACAATTTGAGGATTGACCTATTTCCTCATTTATACATAAAAAGTAGCTATCTTCATTCTTTCAGGGTTGGTAATTCGAAAAGTCACCCTTAAAGGTGGGAAGAGTTAAAACATGTTGGATGTGAAGGCAGCGTGGAGGATTTTCAGTATGAATGAAAGATTTGGAACAGTGAGTTTGAAGTGACCAGATCAAAAAAAATTATATACCAGCATTCTCTAATTGGTTTAATTGATTTAAGAGTAAGTAAACAAATATTTGTACGTTTTGCGAAAACAGTCAAATTCTCGGGCAGCGCCGGGTATATCTCTACTATAAGTTATATATTTGTTCTGGAAGCGCAAAAAACTCAGGATTTCTGGTTAATGTTACTAATTAGCTGCATAACAGATTTGAGTACAAGTAAATCCACTATTCAGTAGCTGTCACTGCCAAGTTTCCGTATGCTTTAGCGATTGCTCCTTTCTACTTTCTCTGTTGCAGAGGAATTATTGTATTCCACCCAAAAATTTGAGATCGATACTCAGTATGTTAGCACTCAATACTTTCTGACTACAAATCCAATGTTATAATTAACTACAGCCGTAAGCTATGAAGCTCATTCAAAAGATTCTTGGTTTCACTTATTGTAAAGTCCAATTATTAAAATTAATAGGAATAGTTTTCTTTAATTTATTCAGGTAATGCGGTTTTGAGGTATCCTTAACGCAGAGAAGCTTTGAAAATGTGTATGTATGTGTGTGTATGTGTGTGAGAGAGAAAGACAGAGAAAATGAGAAAAGGAGGAGAGTGCTGTGTGTGAGAGAGAGAGACACACACACAGAGAAAATGAGAAAAGGAGGAGGAAAGAGAGTGCTGTGTGTGTGTGAGAGAGAGACAGAGAAAATGAGAAAAGGAGAGTGCTGTGTGTGTGAGGCAGAAAGCGAGAGAGACAGAGAGAAAATGAGAAAAGGAGGGGAGAGAGTAATCCGTGTGTGTGTGAGAGAGAGAGAGGAAATGAGCAAAGGAGGTAGAGACAGTGCTGTATGTGAGAGAGAGAGAGAGAAAATGAGAAATGGAGGAAGAGAGACTCCTATGTGTGTTTGTGTGTCTGTATGTTGTGTATGTGTGAGAGAGAAAGAGAGAGAGAGAGAGGCAGAGAGAAACTGAGAAAAGGACAGAGAGTGCTGTGTGTATGTGTGTTAGTACGTACGCGTTGCACGACATGTATGTAAGTCCTGCATTTTCGAACGATGTGATTGGAACTTGTTCACTAAAGAACTCATGCCAAGCTACGAGTACAAACACGTGCTTCTGAAAGATTGTAGATCTCGTCAAAGTTCAAATTAGCGTAAATTTTTGTTTTCTGGCGTTAGACGATTTGCAAATATCTATGCCACCTTTTACATTTTTCCCATTTGTGTCACTGAGAAGAAAATTAAACAATTCAAAATAATTTTATTTCTTTTCCCTTCGCAGGAGGTCGTTACTATGAGGAGTAATTCATTCCGCAATTACTTCCACTTCTTAATTTATTACTCTGTGCTTCAAGCAAACATTTAAACTCTGTGTCTTCAAGTTCTATCTAACATCGTACAGATTATTTCATTTAGAAACACTTTAAAGCAAAAATAGCATTAGTATTTTATGATTTTATTAATAACATTGATAAAAGAATAGCATTTTCATGGATACAAAAGTATATAAGTTGTGTGAGCAAATTTGTAATGCGCAGAAAAACGTTTGTGACCGTAACCGTTTTTTTTCCTCTAGAAATGTTTTGGTTCTTGTTGCAGAAGTGTGCGCAAATCGTGCATGAAATATAAAAAACCCGGATTCTACAAATCATTACAGAAATTTGCAATAAACAGTTTTGAGAAACCAAAATGAAAATGCTTATATTGTGAGATTTAAGTTTGAGGCCGTATTCACTATAAACAATTCAACAGAATACACAGCGTATTTTAAAACAGGGAGGTACTGTTTAAGACACGGAATTTTAAAAATCTGTACTTCTCGCACTTGAAACAGTTTATTTGTGCTGTCGTTATTGTTAATGTGAAAATGTTTATGGCTTTTTTCATTTATTATTGCCGCATTTTTATAAATCCATACTGGTGGTTTTAAGAAGAATAAAACGCTGTAATGTTGATACGTATACTGTGTTTCCTTAATGATGAATTCAGTTAAGGGATGAATAATAAGGACAGTTCATTTAATATAACTTGCCTTAATATAACACAGTTTTTATATTTAAAATATTCCGTAAAATGTGCAGTTCCACTAAGGTTTAAACCCATACATTGACTGCTTTAGGTAACTGAAAAGGAAGCAGAATCTTGGAACACATTAACTCAGCAGATATGAACAGACAACAAATGCAAGATTTTAGATGAAGCTTAACTTTATTTTGTACAAAACAAGAATTTATTAATTATACTGCCCATAACCTTCAAAACAGTAACTTCCAAAATCTTGACCTCCAAAGAAGTGACCACCAAAGTCAAACCCTCCATCACGTCCCTTGATGTACACTGGGAACTTCTCCACCACGATGGGCACCTTCATGGGATAAGGCTAAGGAACATGTACCTATACAGGATACGGTTTAGTGACAGGGACTGGATGCAGTACTCTTACAGGTACCTTCACTAGTACTTTTACAGATCCCTTTGTAGGATATGATACAGCCTTCTCTACAGGGTATGGTACCTTCTTCTCCACTTACACGGGATGGAATTTGGGTATATACAGGGTATGGCTTCCCCACGTGTACAAGAACAGGTACCTGTGAAGGATATGGTACCTACTTCTCTACGTGGACGGGATAGGGTTATGGTACAGAGATCCGGACTTCCAAAACTAACATAAGTGTTCAAAGCTGCAGAAATCGCCTCCATGAACGTATCCTCCATAATCGAAGTCTTCGAGATCTCTCTTTTCGACCTTATCTGCCTTCTCAGCATAACAACAGCCATCAGGAAGAGAGATGCAAAATAACATTTGTATTAGAGTGAATATTTGGCACTCTGTTATGCTTATAACATTGAGAGATAACACTAATTTGTTTTGAATATCAAATCGAACCAATAGATGTTTCCTAAAACAAGGCAGAACAGAATAAACTTCATACGAAAATTAATCACTGTACAGTTTTGTATTTGATACCATTATCAAAAATCAAGAATACGGATGGGTAACATTTACCCGTAGGTTCAAGAGCGTAAAACATAGATCACACTCAAATACAAGCTTGATATTGCTTTTTATGCGTATACCAATTATGGAGCTTTCATTTGTAAATTTGGCTTTTAGACATGGTATTTCATCCATTCTTATCCGGAAGATACCTAGAATCAGGAAGCGCGGTAATGAGTTGCAGGAAAGGGTAGACTCGGTAGCTTTTTAAGGAAAATATATATCTAGGAGTATTATACTGTAGTATATGTATTTCGCAGAAATGTAACTTTTAGAACTTTAAATTCAAATATTGCTATTGATTATGGTGCTATTAATCCCGTTTATTATTATTATTGTTATTATTATTATTTATTAATGGTAATATTATTAGTGCTAGTACGAATATGATTAATATTACTAACATTAATAAGATTGCTATACTTATTGTTATTCATATTGTTAATATTGTTATGAATACGATTATTAATATTGCTTTTTGCTACACTTGTTGTTACTAATATTACTACAATTGGTATTAATGTGAGCTTAAAAATAAAGGAGTACTTAATTAGTCTCTTGCCAAGGTATCTTTGCTCGTTATCGGGAACGCAGCTCAAAAGCTATACTAATGAGGATAAAATGATAGAATGATTAATACACAAATTTCCACAACATATTTTAAATATAAGATGGAGGAAATATGCAAAGATTTCGGTCTTACTGTATATTAGGGTTGACCAATGTTTTGTTGGTAGAGCTCAATGCTAGTCTCGAGAAAACTAAGTGTAAGGCCGAAACTTAACAAAGCGTGCATGAAGCATCGATTTCTGAGTTGTTAAACATGTCTGGCGTTCGGGAGCAAAACTGCAGGCAAAAGCCTTGCTGGATGTAGGTTTAAACCAAAGCGGCACTAGGGAGGAATAGCAAAATTTACCAGCACAATCAAATAGCGTTAATTTACAGAAGTATGTGATTTGATAACTCACCGTAGAACAAAGAACTCTGTACATTTTTTCGTTTTTTTGAAGTTAGAGCTGACTTCATGTAAATACTTACTGTGTGTATGTACTGCAATACCATTAAACAACAAGAATCCAATGATAATTTCATAAAAACAAATATCCTTCTAAATCTATTTTTAAAATTTGCAACACGAGGATGCAGTCAAATAATTCCTAACCTCTATTCGACGCAGTATTATTATTATTATTATTATTATTATTGTATTGAGGAACAAGATATATACAAAATAATTTGTACAAGATATGTACAATTAAACAATATAGGCTAGAGAAAATAATGTGATTATAAACATGCCCTTCTATATAAAACTCTGATGACGATCATTTTCATGTGCAAGGGTTCAAAGAGGTGGTCGGAATCTCACGAAAATATATTCAAATTCTTTTCTTAGCTTTCTAAAGTTCCTTTCTTGAACCTTTAATGAATCTAGCTGCTCGTTAAACGCATCAGCACCTTTGATGATCTAAGATATGTGTTACATAACAATGGAAGAAGTACAGTGTCTGGTACCACATTATACAAGAAAGCTGCATTACTACGAGCTGCAGTATAAAACCCCCTGATAAAGCTAACCTTTCACAGTTTCCTTCAGCACTTTCCGCCATGAAAGTCTTGGTAAGTGCTATCAACATAATTGCTTTAATATTTTTGTGTAAGGCATAATCCTAAAATTCCTAGGGCCTAGCTACAAGTTAGTTTTAAAGTTTACCTTGTATTTCATTGGAATCAAAACAGTATATTGAGTATATTAAATTTGTGTTGCACTAACGCCAGTAGGCACTCACTCATTTTAAAATAGTTATCCGGAAAAACCTATAAGTTGATTAAAGAAAATTATATTTGCATATAAATTAAATAAAACAAAATATGGCTTTCAGGCGTGTGTTATTCTACTGCTGGTCGCCGTTGTGGCTGAGAAAGAAGTTAAAAGGGCTGAAAAGAGAGGACTCGAAGATTTGGGTTATGGAGGATTCGGACATGAAGGAAGTGATTTTGGCGGTTTTGAACATGGAGGAAGCAGTTATGGTAGCTTTGGTCATGGAGGAAGCGGTTATGGTAGCTTTGGTCATGGAGGAGGTGGTTATGGTGAAGAATCCCATCACGTGAAAGCCATCACCATAACCAAGGAAGTCAAAGTCCCTGTACCACATCCCTATCCTGTCCACGTAGAGAAGAAGGTACCATATCCTGTGAAGGTACATGTTCCTGTACACGTGGAAAAGCCGTATCCTGTACATGTACCCAAACCCTATCCTGTGTATGTGGAGAGGAAAGTACCATATACTGTAGAGAAGGCTGTACCATATCCTGTAAAGGTTCCAGTGAAAGTGCCTGTACCAGTACCACATCCAGTCCCTGTCCCTAAACCTTATCCTGTAAAGGTACATGTCCCTGAACCTTATCCCGTTAAGGTGCCCGTCGTGGTGGAGAAGAAGGTTCCAGTGTACATCAAGGGACATGATGGAGGATACGCTTTTGGTGATCATTCCTTTGGAGGACATAATTTTGGAGATTTTAGCTTTGGGCATGGTCACTGATGTAAAGATGTTTAATATTAAAATAAAATGTTTTTGTATAAGTATTCATGTTTTTCTATATCCATTTCTATTCCTTCAACATGTAAGTATTTTCAAACTCATCCATCCATACACCTACACATCCATCTTATTTGCACCATATACCGGACAACAACTATAAGTCACAATTACATGAATATATTTCTGCCTAGGAAAAATGCCAAAATATTTGTTTGTAAGAATAACTTCAAATAAATTCAAAATTAAGCACATTAAATTTACATTAAAATATAAGACATTATATATATTCATATATAATATTTCAATTCATAAAATGTACTTATTAGGTGAAACAGGAATCAAACATATATTTTAAACATGAGGCTCAAAATTATATATAAAGAAATTTGTTAAATAAAAAAGTTCCACGTTTCTATAAATTCACTTCCAGGAAAAGAAAGAAAAGTTGAAGAATAAGAACAAAAGAATACAACGCAGATTATAATGCATTTGGCTAAAGTAAAGAGAAATAACATACAAATTTGAAGTGAGCATTACTTGTGGTGCTAGGTAATGAATGCTAACGAAAAAGGATATAATAGGAACTAATACCAGATATAAAATATTAATAATGAAATGAAATTTATATTAAAATATAAGACATTTTAAGAGTCTGCTTTATTTTCAAGATATATAGATAAAGATAAGTTTAATTTCTAATCGGCATGTAAGGGTTAAGACAGGAATCGATCTGGGAACAATCGTTCCAAAGCTAATGGTTATTTAAAATAAAAATTAATACAAAATTCTCAGACATGTGTATTTATTTAATGTACATAATATAGTAAAGTACAAATTTCCAACGTTTCTTTAAATTAAATTCAAAGGAAAGAAAAGAGGAGAATAAAACTAAAATGATACAACAGAAAGCACAATTTATTTAGCTAATAATATATGTATATATTATATATTATATTTAAAGGCATAAAACGACATCAACAAGGAATTTGGACAAGAGACAAGGTTATTTTAGTTATTCGTAGAAAGCAAAGCAAGCATAATGTAAATACGAGTAGTTGAACGAGCTAGCATCTTAAGGTGAAGCACAATAAGACTCGGTTGCTAAGGGAGAAGATGTAAGAATCATCGCGAGTAAGTTGAGTTCATTGAATAAAAGAAATGATTCGCAAAGAAAAGATACGACGGATCTAGGAAATGATAGACAGACAGATAGATAGATAAGGTATCTTTATTGTTTTTAAATTATTGAAATTATTACACAAGTATTTAGTGCATGAGTCATTGACCGTACATGTATATTAAAGATACAAGTATGGCGACAAATAAACAAATAAAAAAGAACAAGAAAAAGGAAAATAGAGATAAATTACCTTTGTTTAACTGAACAAATTTGACTTAGCTTCGCGCACTGTAGCAAAGAAATTGCCCATATTTCGCCAGTTCCTCTGGTCAACCAGTAGCTCCCAACATGCCAACCTCTTTCTTGAGGGACTTAAGAATTTTTCTTTGAGTTTAATTGTTCGCTGGTTCTCCCACTGTGCACATTCCGCGAAAACATGTACCCAGTCCTCATCCAAATCACAGATTGGGCGAATTCTCCTGCCAGAATCGTCGGTCATTTTCTGTGCCCTCCAGTCCCCCAGTCTAAAACATGTCACTCCTGATCTTTCCTTTCTTCCTAAGTTAAGTATATATTCCTCTTTACCCCAATTCAAATTTATTTCATGTGCTAGACTTATAGAAGGTTTAATTTTACAATCCGATTCTGTTTCCTGTCGGTTGATGTCTCTTAGTCTTCTTTTGACTCCTTTCCATATGTTTTTGTCATTTGTTTGAGATCTTTGCCATATTGACCCATGCCTGTTCTCGTCAAAACCCTTTCCAAATCAGCTGCCCAAGACTTAAGAGACATGTTTTCTCGCTGGTATTTATAACATTTGGATCGTAATGTGGAGTTATCCCCCTGCATCATCCTCAGCCAGTACTTCACTGCTCTTAGTTTACAGAGTATCGTGTCTTCATAACATCCCACCTCCCTCAATACCCCCAAATTCGATGTGCCTTGTGAAACTCCAGGAAAGCTCTTCCAAAATGCTACCTGCGTTTTATTTACATGCTCTGCTCTTTCCCATCCCCAGATTTCACTTCAGTATAACAAAATCGGCTTTATCTTAGGGTTATACATTTTTTCTAATGTATCTACAGGTACATCCGGTATCCGCGAGAGGGTACGTAATAATTCATTTAACTGACCTCGTGCTTTATAATTAGTTACTGTTAGAAGTTTGTTCCAAATTCCTCTTATTATTAATCATTACTCCTAAATAGGAGAAATGTTTAACGTTTTGTAATTCTAGCTCCTTGTAATACCATTTTTCATCCCTGTTACACATAGCTATTTTTGAAAGCCGTTGTTTTTGTTTTATTAATGTTTACCACTAAACCCCATTGTTTAGAATGCTCTTTCAACCTGTTCATACCTTTTTTGTAAGCCTTCTATCGTCACTGACAAAATTGTCATTTCATCCGCGTATAAAAGTACAGAAATGCAGACATCGTCTACTTTTGGGCCATTCATTTCCTCTGCAATTAACACGCCTGCTATATCGTCTATGAATAAATTGAACAACAGGGGCGATAAAATACATGCTTGACGAACTCCTCTTCTGGCCTATTTAAATTCAATTATTGTATTTTGGTTTATTTTGATGCTGAAATGCACACTGTTGTAAATTTGCATCAGAGCTTTCATCATTTTTACAGAGAGTCTTCTGTGGTGACGTTTCGCCCAAAGGGCGTTCCTCTGCACGCTATCAAAAGCTATTTTGAAATCAACCAGCCCAAAGTACTCGAGTGGGTCATTTGCATTCGAAGATACCTATCTATCCCATGGAGAAAGTTTTTCTTGATTATGTGGGTCCGTTTCCGCGCTCATCTAACGGCAATACATATTTATTAGTCTTGGTAGATGCATTTTCAAAATTTACGTGGTTACATTCGGTTCGTGCTCCAACAGCGTTCACTACAGCATAGGTTTTATCGCGTATATTTGCGGCCTTTGGTAACCCTCAAACACTTGTTTCTGCTAATGCATCATATTTCCGCGCATACACCTTTCTTACATTTTTATTTGAACGGGGACTACGCTTTGTTAGAACATCGCCGTATTATCCGCGACCATCATTAGCGGAACGAGTAAACAGAAATTTGAAGAGCATGTTGATCGCATTTCACTCGGACCATCATTCCCAATGGGATAACTTGTGCGCAGAATTTCAGTTTTCTCCGAATACGGCAGTTCATGAAGCCCATCAGGCAACCCCATTTTCAGTTATGTTTCGTTTTCAACCTTTTTTGTACTTTGGTTAATCAATGGAAATTGACCGATCTATTTCCTGAATCGGGAGAGTTAGAAGAAGATTGAAAAACTTGGTTAAATACGATGCCATAGCCGGGATTTGAACCACGGATCTCCCTGTCTCCGTCCGGTTGCTTTAACCACTGAGCTACCATGGCAACATGCCGGCACGCCATTAAATTCTCCACCTGATTCGCATTTTTCCCGGTAAACCACAAGGAGATCTCAATACATTGAATTTTTCAGTCGTCTGATTCTACCTTTCCAACCCTGTCCAACGCACGGCTTGTGTGAAAGAACAATTAATCCCATTGGTTAAATACCTTACAAAATTTGCGTGCAGATTATGTCCGGCGTGAGGGCCGATATAATTGTGACAGGAAAGAGAGTACATTTCAAATAGGGGATCTAGTGATGTTGCAGGCACACTAGTTAAGTGATTCTAGTAAAGGATTTACACAGAAACTAGCGCCTCGTTATGTAGGCCCTTTTCGCATTATTAACGTAGTTAACCAAGTTTCATTTCAACTTCAGGATTGAGTTACAGGAAAGATTACAACAGCGCAAGCGACCCAATTGAAACCTGTACCTGTTGTATAATGATTTAAAGCCTGGTTTCCTCGCATTTAGGCAGCAAGGGTTATTATAGTGGTCATCGTCAGCATAGGGAGTTCGGTGCCTCACGGCTGACTATGAGTGCTTGGTAACTTGCTACCTACTTACAGAATGACTTTTATATGGTTTTTGAATTTTTTAATTCTTTGTCTATATTTTAACATTCTGTGAATATATCATATTTTCATATTGTACTCATCTTCAGTTTCATTCCTCAAATTTCTTATGTATTTTTAATGATGCACATGTTTTAAGGTGTTGCGTCAATTCTTTAAGTCCAGTTAATTACATTTAATTGTCCTTGGTAAAACAAAGCAGCACAACAAAACAACAAGAACGATTTGAGCTCTGAATACCTTATACATATAGTATGTTTATGGTAGGTTTTATACTAATGTATTTGGTTAATGTCAATTTCTAACTTTTATAAATTTCTTTTAGGCATTTAAATGCCTTATGTTAATTGTATTTTGTTCTTGTTATAATATTTTAATATTTCTTCTCTCACATAAGACTGATATTTCAGATGTTATTTTGTTTGTTTTACACAAATATGCAGAGAAGATAATTCCAGAATGCTTCTGTCTATTCACATCAACTGTGTTTTTCATATGGGCTATGGACTATAGTGGAAGTCTACTGGGCGGTGTTGGCTGTGCTTGTGAAGATGCCATGCTACCAGAATGCTCTTCGGAACGGCGCTGTTTCTTGTTCCTGTTCGACCCTTTCCTCGGGGGGGGGGGTAATTGTACCAAATTGACCCTCCCCCGGAGAAATCTACTCTAGGCAACTACGGGCTGCACTAAAGGAAGGTTGACGTCTATGGGAACAATAGTGAAATGAGTATAGTGGTGCTTTGTAAAGGAGACGTCAAGACCAAGAAGAAAGGACACAGTTAATTTGATTCACTTAGTACGTCGGCGCATGTGGTTGTCGACTGAGCAGGCGCCGGTTCAGTCTCAGCTCTGATCACCGTGCAGTGGACGAAGCTGAAGTTAGTCTTTCTTCGACGGTGAGGAATTTCACGAGGAAAACAGCAGAGCAGCGTTTAGACAGAAGGCATTATGGACAGTGTTTCTAAATTCGTTTTTGGTTTAACTTATTCAAAATTATCTTTAGTAATTATTAACCGGGAAAGATTGATCTTGCGAAATATAGACTTATTGGTGTTCTAAATTTGAAATATAGCGGTAAATGTGACTAGTATGTAAGTAATGTAATAAATGTAATTTAATTCAATGGATTGAAGCAGTAAAGAATTTAAAGAATTGTGGAAGAATAAGGGTTTCTGAAATTGCAATTATGCAATAAATTCGGCTTATTAATTAATTTATGTAATACATTGCCAAATAGTAATTTGCCATCATTCTTACTTTAATCCACATACTATTGGGACAGAAACACACGTTTCAGCGTACATACTAATTATTAAGGTTTCGTTTGTAAATTGGGCTGCTAGAAATATTATTTTTTCCATTCTTTTCCGGAAGATTCCTACACTCGGAAGTGCTCTAATGACTTTAAGGAAAGGGTAGTCTCCGTAGCGTATTAAAGAAACAGCATAACATCTAGAAATATTATACTGTAGTATATATGTTTCGGAGAAATGTAACATTTAGAAGTTTATATGCGGGTTTCAATATTTAATTTGGTGCCATTAAAGCAGTATATTATTACTGTTATTATTAATGATGGTAATATTAGTAATGCTACAATTGATATGGTTTTATTACTATCATTAATAAGATAGCCATAGTTATTGCCATTCATATTGCTAATATTCTTATGAATATGATTATAATATTGTTGTTTTGTAATTCTTGTTTTTACTGAAACTACTATAATTAGTATTAACACTTTGGACTGTGCGTTTAAAAAATAAAGCAGTCCGTAGTTATGTTTGAGCCGGACTCTACCAAGGTATCCTTACTCGGTACCACGGACGTAGCTCAAAGGCAATACTATTTACAATAAGACGATAGAATAATTAATCCACAGATTTGTACATCATACTTTAAATATATAATGGAGGAAATCTTTGGAGATTTCGGTCTTACTATATGTTAGAGTTGCCCAAAGTTTTGTTGATGAAAGTCGAACGCTTATCTCAAGAAAACTAGGTGTAAGGCCGAAAGCTAACAATGCCTGCAGGAGGCACGCAATTTCAGAGTTTATAAATGTAAAAATAACGATATGGATACACAAGCCTGGCAGTCTCGAGCAAAACTGCAGGCAAAAGCCATGCTGGATGTGGGTTTCAACCAAAGCCACACTAGGGAGGATTAGAAAATTTACCAGTAATTCCAAATAGCCTTTACTTACAGAAGTATGTGATTTGACAACTCACCATAGAACAATAGAACTCTATTTTTCGACTTTTGAAAGTTAATACTGATTTCATGTAAACATTTACCACTGTATGCACTGTAGTACCATTAAACAACAAGAATGGAATGCATAATTTCATAAAACTAAATATGTTTATAGAATTTACAACATGAGAATGCAGCAAAATAATTCATCCTAACCTCTATTCGTGGAATTATTATTATTATTATTATTATTATTATTATTATTATTATTATTACCATATTAGCATTGAGGACACGATGATTACATCATAATTTGTAGAAGCTGTATACAATCAAACGATAGTGGCTAGGGAAAATCATGTGAATATAACACATTCCCTTTTCTATAAATATCTGATAATAATTTTCATGCATAAAGTTTGAATGAGGTGGTCAAAATCATACGGAAATATATTAAAATTCTACTCTTTGCTTTCACAAGCTCCTTCTTGAAACTTTAAAGAATCTGGCTGCTCGTTAAACGCATCAACACCTTTGATGATCTAAGATATGTGTTACATAACAGCGGAAGAAGTACAGTGTCTGGTACCACATTATACAAGAAAGCTGCATTAGTAACATTTACAGTATAAAACCACCCGATAAAGCTAACATTTCACAGTTTCCTCAGCACATTCCGTCATGAAGGTCTTGGTAAGTGTTATGGACATAGTTGTTTTAATATGTTTGTGTAAGGCATAACTCTTAATATTTTCAGGGCTTAGGTACAAGTTAGTTTAAATTTTATCTTGTATGTCATCGGAATCAGTACAGTATTTCAGTACATTAAATTATTATTGCACTAACGTCAGTTAGCACCCACTTATTTTAAGGTGGCTTTCCGGAAAACCTATAAGTTGATTAAATAAAATTATATTTGCATATAAACCAAATAAAACTAAATATTGCTTTCAGGCGTGTGTTATTCTACTGCTGGTCGCCATTGTGGCTGAGGAAGAAGTTAAAAGGGCTGAAAAGAGAGGGCTTAAAGATTTGGGTTATGGAGGTTTCGGACATGAAGGAAGTGATTTTGGCGGTTTTGAACATGGCGGAGAAAGTATCGGGCACGAAGTAAGCGATTATGGTGGTTCTGGACATGAAGCAAGAAGTTATGGTAGCTTTGGTCATGGAGGAAGCGGTTATGGTAGCTTTGGTCTTGGAGGAAGCAGCTACGGCAGCTTTGGTCATGGAGGAGGTGGTAATGGTGAAGAATCTCATCCCGTGAAAGCCATTACCATAACCAAGGAAGTCAAAGTACATGTTCCACAACCCTATCCCGTCCACGTAGAGAAGGTAGCACCATATCCTGTGAAGGTACATGTTCCTGTACACGTGGTGAAGCCGTATCCTGTACATGTACCCAAACCCTATCCTGTGTACGTGGAGAAGAAGGTACCATATCCTGTAGAGAAGGTTGTACCATATCCTGTGAAGGTACCTGTGAAGGTGCCCGTACCAGTACCACATCCAGTCCCTGTCCCTAAGCCTTATCCTGTAAAGGTACATGTTCCTAAACCTTATCCCGTGAAGGTGCCCGTCGTGGTGGAGAAGAAGGTTCCAGTGTACGTCAAGGGACATGATGAAGGATACGCTTTTGGTGGTCATTCTTTTGGAGGTCATAATTTTGGAGACTATGAGTTTGGGCATGGCCACTGATGTAAAGATGTTTAATGTGAAATAAAATGTTTTGTTATAACTATTTAGTTTCTCTGCATCCATTTGCATTCCTTCAAGATATAAGCACTTTCAATCTCATCCTTGGATACATATACACATCTACATAGCTTATTCACACCATATACAGTAGCAATGGCTGCAAGGCACAATTACAATGAAGGTTTTTATGCTTAGAAAAATACCAAAATATGCTTGTTTATGAGGATAACTTTTTATTACTTTCTCTACTACCTATAGTAAGTAGGGTAAGTATTGTATTCCACCCAATAATTCGATACCGAGATTTCACCGGAAATATACTTTTTGAGGGCCCTGAATAAAAAAAAAGAGCATTTTTGGAAACGCCCGTGTGTGTGTCTGTGTGTCTGTGAACAGCATAACTCGGAAACGAACAGTCGGATAAACACCAAACTTGGTATTTCTGTTCAGTATCTTCCAGCGATGCGACACAAATGTTTTCAAGAAACTCCCTCCAACACAGATTACCTTTTACATGGAACATTTTTCAAAAATTTTAATTTTCTCAAAAATGGTTACAACGATTTTGATTAAACTGTCATATATTTAAGATATTTTCATGACAAATAAAGGCTATATCTTGAATTTTCTGGGAATGTGTCTAAAACTATTCTTCATTGTGAACTACTTTTTCATAACTGGTAAACCATAAGAGATAGACAAAATTTTACTACACAAAAATGTAGATCGCTTTAAAATACACAATTTATGTCATATACATTTTTGTTGTTAAGTGAACATATTTCGAAATATTGCTTGTTATTCCCTCAAATTTTCCTATACTTATACTTTTTCTCAAATGGGAATTATTTATTCATTTTTTTGTCCTGGTAATGCAAAGAGAATGGAGTACTCCACATAGCAACCAGCTCTTAAAATATTTGAATATCGCTTAAAGCCTACCAATTTCCCTTGCGTCTACAATAAAATTAGCAATAATATTAACATCTCGATATCTCGAATAACATGAAGCATATGGAGAATAAGCGTTTGTAAAAATAGTCTGCACAAGAGTAGAGAAAGTCGTGTGAGTGTAACATCAGATTTTAACTTCGAAAATAAATACATTAAATTTATGTTAGGATGTATGACATTTTAAATAAATAAACGTAAGTATATACATATATGTAATGTACTTAAGAGGGAAACAGGAATCAAACCAATATGCTTTAAACACGAGTCTCAGAATGATATATAAAAATATTTGTTAATTAAAAAATTTCCACGTTTCTATAAATTCACCTGCAGGAAAAGAAAGAATGTTGAGTAGTAATAACAAAACAATATAACAGAAAGTATGATATATTCACGTAATGTAAAGAAAAATATTATACACATTTGAAGTCACCGTTAATTATGGTGCTAGGTAACCAATGTTTAGATAAAAGGATCTATTAGGAACTAATAACACATAAAAATATCAATAATCACATTACGTTTATATTAAGATATAAGACATTATAAGATATAAGACTTTATTTTCAACATATACATATATATATATATATTTATAACTTTAATTCCTAAAACATATGTATGGGGTGAGAGAGGAATCGATCTGGAAACGATCGTTGTAAAGCTAATCCATTAATTAAAATAAAAATTAATACCAAAAATATTTGATGTAAAGGAAATACTAAAGTAATAAATTACAACGTTTCTTTAAATTAAATTCAAAGAAAAGAAAAAAGGAGAATCAAAATAAAAGAATACAACAGAAAGCACAATGTGTTTAGCGAATACACATGTGTATATATTATATATTTATTATATTTAAATGCATAAAACAATACCAACAAGGAATCTGGGCAAGGAGAAAAAGTTAGCTTAGTTATTCGTAAAAAGCAAAGCAAGAATTATGTAATTACGAGTAGATGAACGACGTAACTTAAAGTTTAAACGCTATAACATTCCGTTTCTAAAGGAGAAGATACAATCGAAAAAGGAAGAAGATGTAAGTCATCGCGAGTAAGTTGAGTTCATTGAATAAAAGAGTTGATTCCTAATGGAAAGATACGACGGATCTAGGAAATTATATAATATTTTGAGGTACACGGAGTTAATTAAAAAGTGAATTTGGGAAGAATTTCGTAGGAGACACATCATATACAGTCGTATTCGGATAGTCAAAACTACGCTTATATGTATGAAGCTTAGTTAAACTCCACAGATAGCATCGAGTGTTGCATCTTCATACGAAGAAGCTACTTCACTTTAATAATCGCGAAGTCTTATATTATGTTTCACCGCCCACAGCTGCGAATTTCAGCAATTATATAAAAAAGGTAATACTCGAACTGCAAAACGGAAAATGCAATATATGCATCACTCAGGTTACAAAGAAAAGAAAATTGAAATTGAAAATTGTTCTATGAAGGAATCTCGTAAACAAAAATTATATAAAATAGGTTTATTATTTCAATATGTTATATAATTCCATAAACTTTCACGAATACGACTACCAACACCTATCGAACATCGATTTCTGGTATAAATGACGTACTGCATGATAAGGTATTTTGCATTGGTTAACTAAATAACACCAAAACAGTCGCCAGCTGTTTATGCTAGAACGCAGTGGTACGATTTGGCCATTTCAAATCAAAATATCGTGATAAAACTAGCCAGTTTGAATCTCTTAATACTGGTGTTCTTGAAGGTATGCAAGTATCTAGGGTTAGTATACGCTGCAATAAATGACAGCACTTATTGTTTATTGGTGGTTAGCCCCCTTTTTGGTACTACATATTAATAAACAGCTTTTGGATAGACGTGAAAAAACATTCTGTAAACGTTAGGTTTAAGTTTTATGGTAGACGGAGACAATTTTTAATAACAGGAGGATATATCTTCGAGGTGTTATTATAATTTTCTGTAAAATAATATGAAAATACATTTGCATATGCATAGTATGTAAACTGTGTGATCTATAATGGTGTCGGAATGCCCTTATGCAGAAATACCATAATTTAGAAGTAAAATGATAAAGACTGTTCAATGTGCGTAAACGTAATTTAATTTTCAGAACCCACTGACATTACATACGATGCGTGTTTTTAAAGTAAGGGCCAGTAATTCTTTAAAACATATAGGAAGATTATTTTCCAAATACTTTGTTGTCATTCCTTACCTTACACCCTACATTACTTCTCAACATAGTCACATACCTTTATTCACGCACTTGTCATAAAGGTAAACCATTTTTGTATGACTTCATCAAAGAATGATGCTGCCTATGATAAAAGCCAATTCTGCAAAGTTTCACAACTTCTTCGTCGTTAAAATGTTTTACACCAAGGAATTTCTTCAGATGAAGAAACAAATGAAAAACGCTTGGTGTCAAATCCGGACTTTAGTGAAGGTGGTCTGACTTGTTCCCAACTAAATAATGCGATTAGATCTTGATTTTCTTTGCCTGTGTGTGGCTGGGCAACGTCATTTATTATCGTTTCCCACAAACCTCAGACATTTGGCGTAGCATTTCTTGCATTCAGAAAACGAATCAGTGATTATTTGGATTATTTTGAACACTTCAAAATGCTCCAGCAAAAGGAAAACACAAAGTGACGATCATTCACAACTACGTCTGGCCTCCTAATGAATCGAGGAAGCGATCGCACATGCTCATAATCAAGACTACAGCGACAAAGTATTAAAACTTGAGGCGGTGCATTCGTCGTCTCACAGTTAATGGTTGTTAATGGTACGCGGGAGGTGTAGGTGGTTACGACAGGTTCATTGGTGTGGTAGGTTTTCTGGGTTTTGCATGAGGTTCTCTTCGTTGGTCTCAGGAGTGGGTACCCTGGCTATGGTTGGCTGCTCAGTAACATGAATGCACTGTAGGTCTTTTGTATCATAAGATTTATTCTATATCTGCCGTAACACTCGCCACCGCGGGATGTGATAAAAATGGTTTGGCTATGGTGATGAGCTCCCCTGATGCGACGTCTTAGTTCGCGAAAGTATTTTAGTAGAGTCCCTTGGTACGATGTCTTAGCTCGCGAAAGTGTTTTCGTAGACTCGGTGCGACGTCCTGGTTCGCGAAGGTATTTTGGACGATTGTGCTGCAATGTCTTAGCTGGCGAAAGTCCTTTGGTGCACTGTGTGTTAACAAGAAAAACCTGCCATCGCCATTACACGATTTTCCCCTTCTCTCGTTCCTGATTTTGGTTTCTCACCTCACGTGATGTTATTTCTGTGCATTTATTCGCTCTTCAAAATTATTGTTTATATTTTATTTTACAAACACAGATGTTTAGGTTTCCCACGCTGGTGTCGGAGATGTAAGATAAGGCACGCAAGCTTCGGACCCGAGCTAAACCATTTAGTTATTGTCTTGGGCACGTAGGGATATGCTATAAAGGACACTGACCGACCAGTTAATGGGATGGGGACAGACTACCTGCTTGTTGTTTACGATGGACTGACCACATGATATTTATGATATTTTAAGGTGCGGACAGAATGTACGGTTACAAACTGCACTTTAAAAACACGCCTCGTATAAATCAGTGCGGTTTAATCGAATACCGGTGTACTAAATTAACGCTGAATTTTGTGTATGGATGCTTTTTACCTGCTATCGTTCTTAACGTCCTATTTTAAATTGGGCGTGAAAGACAGGAAAATTTGCTCAGAAGCCCCTTTATCAGCCTTGAAGTTATTTTAGATGCCGCAAATCTACGACACCGCACCACCGGCTTTACTTCCCTTCCGAAGGAAGCCATGCTAAGGAGTTTTACGCCCAAAGTAATCCATCGCCCTCCACCAGGTTTAAACCTACCAGTGTACCAATGCCTAAATATCTGAATATGGCAATTAATATATACTATGAAGCATTGCAGAGTGGTCCATTTTTCTGTGCAATACTTCTACAGAAGTTTTACCCATATCTAAATGACGCAAAGGTAATTTACACTGTAAAATCTTATGACATTTGATTCGATTCTGTATGTTGTTAAAAGAGGTTAATTTGGTGTTATTATATGACTTCCCAATTTACTTAATTTTTGTTCCAGAAGCATAATTGTTTCTTTTACCCCAGGTTGGATGTATTCATTTGAACGTTGCTATTTGATTGCAGAGCAGATAGTTTTGGAAGTAAGTTTCGGGCCATTGATTAGTCACCATTGTAATAAATAAGAAGACCAATTGTTGCGAAACGCCCTTATTTATGACTTAGGGTCGGTTTCACAGTTGAAACTTATGCAGAAGCTTTATTGAACTATGGACGCTGTTTGAGCAAGGTTTAAGCTTTGGGACTTTCACAGTAAGGCATCCGGATTAGGCTTTACCGTGCTGAACACTTCCATGGAACAGTAAAGTTGATAAAGTTTGCGCATGAGAATCGAGTGGATTCCCAATGTTCATTTTTGGCTGTTATTAAAAACTTTTTGTAGGTTATCCCGCAACACCTAGTAAAATGATTGAAAAGTCATAGCCAAAACGTAGAACTCTACTTCTCAAGAACTCGGAATTATCCTAGAAATTTTGAAACAGTATAAGATTACAATGGAGCGCAAGGATTCGGAAAAATTGCTATGGAGTAAGAAAAACCAAAGGTGGGGAAAATTGCAATACGAAGTGTGGATTAAAATGATTTGAAATAGTTTTGATAGCTGTGATGCTGTAAGCTTTGAGATGCCGGAAAAATCTCCAGCTGATATCAGCATGCGTGCATATAACCTCAATGTTAATAGAGGCATTGTTCCTGACGAGAGGTCTCTGTTACTGAAGTATACAACAATACGTATATTACGTAGATGTGACGGAAATATATACGACAAAAGTACTAAATACACCTTTTTAAAATTAAAGGCATGCCAAATTAAGTTTTGCTGTTTACCACTCAGTTTTCTGATTAATTATATCATGAATAATTTCTGGTACGTCATTGTCAACTGTTTACTTAATCGGAATCTCTCGTAGAATTCTCGGTGATTCCATACGTGTAAATGGTTTGGACGCATTCTAAACATTGTATGTCGTCTTGTGTTGTGCATTTGGGATCAAATAGTTTGCATTTTCTCATCACTAACTTCGTCTTCTTCAGATAACACGGTGACCTTTGGTTTAAACTACAGTTCAGTGCGGTTTAAGCCAAGCCATGTATAATCTGAGCTTATTGCTTGAGCTACGCTCTATAAAACTCCATTTTTGCTTAAGCCTCTGCTTAAATCCTGTTAAAAGCTTAGGCATAAAATGTGAAACAAGGCCTTACACTCGCGTAGTAGTCTAAAATTACATCGTATGAAAATTTATCACTATACAGTTTGCTATTTATACCATTATCAAAAATTCTGATCACGGCTAGGAAATATTTACCATTCAAAGAAATTCAAGACTGTAATGCTAGATGGGACTCAAGTACAAGCTCTGATATTGCTGTTTATGCGTACATACTAATTATCGAGCTTTCGTTTGTAAATTGGGCGTCTAGACATGTTATTTCGGGAAGATTCCTACAATCAAGAAGTGCTCTAATGAGTTGACGGAAAGTTAGCGTGTTAAAGAAACAACGTAATATCTAGGAATATTATACTGTAGTATATATATATATATATATATATATATATATATATATAAATTCGCTGAAATGTAAGATTTAGAAGTTCAAATACAGATTTTCCTATTGAATTTGGTGCCATTAATCGGGATTGTTATTATTGCTATTAATATAGGTAGTATTAATAATACTACTATTAATATGGCTTTATTACTATCATTAATGAGATTTCTGTCGCTATTCTTATTTATGTTGTTAATATTGTTATGCATATGGTAATTAACATTTTTGTTGTGTAATACTTGTTGTTACTGAAATTACTATACTTAGATCTAACATTTTGATTTGTAAAAAAATCAAAGTAGTACGTACTTATACTTGAGTCGGTCCCTGGTCCAGGTATCCTTACTCGATGCCGTTAGCTCAAAAGCAATACTATTCACAATAAGATGATGCAATCATTAATACACCGATTTCCACATCATAGTTTAAATACAGGGCTATTCTAAATTAGTTACCTGATAATAAAGCTAAATTAAACATAGTTATCTTACGTAGTTTATTTCCATTACATACATTGACATTAACATTAAGTTTTATTTGCAATGTTTACAAATGTTCAATGTGACTCCCTTTTGTCACTTGGCAGATATCCCACCTGTACGACAGTTCTTCCCAGATACACGTGATCATGTACGCATCTACCCGAGCTACTGCTACGTTAATTCGTTGACGAAGCTCATCGAGATTGGTCGGCAGTGGAGGGTTGTACACGATATCTTTAATGTAACCCCACAGACTTAAATCCAGCGGTGTTAAATCGGGAGATCGTGGAGGCCAAGCTATGTTTCCGCCACGTCCAATCCAAGCCGGAGTGGTGTAGGATAGGTACATAGTGCCCTCATGGTGGTAATGAGGAGGTGCTCCATCTTGTTGAAAAGTGAAATTATCTCTCATATCTTCTTGCAGCTGTGGCATCAGGTAGTTTTCTAACATATCTAGATATGTGATGCCAGTCACAGTCTTCTCATAAAAAAGAATGGTCCATACACTTTCACGGAGCTTAGCGCACAAAACACATTCAGTTTTGGTGAGCCACGTGTATGTTCCAGCCATTCCGTAGGTTTCTGTGTACCCCATATCCTTACATTGTGGAGATTAACTGTACCACTAAGGTGAAAAGTTGCCTCGTCACTGAACACAATCTTATTAAGAAAACTGTCGTCTTCTTCCATCCTGTTCAGCATGTCCGCACAGAACTCATAACGTTTAAGCTTGTCATTAGCACTCAATGCCTGAACCAGTTGCAACTTGTACCCCTTACACTGCAGTCGTCGTCGTAAAATTCTCCATACCGTAGGTTGTGGAATGGTCAGCTCCAAACTTGCTCTAGTTGTAGACTTCTTTGGACTTCGTGCATAAGTTCTTCTTATGGCTTCCACAACATGGCCTGCTACAGGAGGGTGTCCCTGCCCTTTCTCTTGGTGTCCCACACAACCTGTTTCTATGAATCGATCATACCATTTTTGATAGTTTTCACCTGCGAGGGAACTTTTTGATACTTTGTACGAAAATGTCTTTGTGTGGTAATTTGCGATTTAGTTTCATGAAACCACAGACAACACTGCGCGCGCTCCGCACCGCTGTAAGACTCCATGGCGACTGCTTACTAGGCTCCAGGTGTTGCAAGTGTTTCACATTTTCCCCGCCAGACGAGCGAGCGAGTGCACGTAGCGAAGTCTGCCGACCATATTTAAAACTTGATGATATGACATAAGGTTTGATGAACATCAGAATAAATTTCCGTCAACAGTTTCAAAATAATTCATTCATACTTTCAGGTAACTAATTTAGAATAACCCTGTATATGATGAAGGAAATCTGTGGATATTTAGGTCTTATATATGTTAGAGTCGCACAATGCTTTGTTGAAAGCTGAATGCTAATCTGGAGAAAACTAAGTGTAAGGCCGAAACCTAATAATGCCTGCATGAAGCACGCGGTTTCAGATTTTTAAACGTCTAACGACATGGATATACATACCTGGCAGCCTCGAGCAAAGGTGTAGGCAAAAGTCGTGTTGCATGTAGGTTTTAACCAAAGCCACACTAGGGAGGATTAGCAAAATTTACCAGTAATTCCGAATATCCCTAACTTACAGAAGTATGTGATTTGACAGCTCACCGTAGAACAATAGAACAGTGTACTTTTTCGATTTTTAGAGTTAATGCTGACTTCATGTAGACATACGCCAGGTCAATGTACTGTAATACCATTAAACAACAAGAATGCAATGAGATAATTTCTTAAACTAAATATCCTTCTGAATCTATTTTTAAAATTAGCAATATGGGAATGAGCAAAATTATTTCATCCTAACCTCTATTCGGGCATTTTTTTTCTTTCTTTCTTCTTCTTCTTCTTCTTCTTCTTATTATTATTATTATTATTATTATTATCATTATTACCATTACAATATTAGTATTCAGCGACCTGCATACAGAATACTTTGTAGAACTTAAACGATAGTGGCTAGAGAAAGTCATGTAATTATAACACATTCTCTTTTTTTATAAAAATCTGATGAAGATCATTTTCACGTCCAAGCGTTGAATGAATACATCGGAATCTGACGAAAATATATTCAGATTCTTCTCTTTGCTTTCTCAAGTTCCTTTCTTGAACCCATAATGAATCTAGCTGCTCCTTAAACGCATCAGCACCCGTACTGATCTAAGATGTGTGTTACATAAGAACGGAAGAAGTACAGTGTCTGGTACCACCTTATACAAGGAAGCTACATTACTAATAGCTGGAGTATAAATCCCCCCGATAGACCTAACATTTCACAGTTTCCATTAGCACTTTCCGCTATGAAGTTCTTGGTAAGTGTTATCGACATAGTTTTTTTTAGTATTTTTACGTAAGACATAAATCCTAAATTTTTTTAGGTTTAGTTGGCCGTGAATTTTAAATTTCTTCCTTGTATTTCATTGGAATCAGTAGTGTTTCAGTACCTTAAATTTGTATTGTACTAACGTCAGTTAGCACCCATTCATTTTAAAGCGGTTATCCGGAAAAAAAGCATAAGCTAATTTAATAAAATTGTATTCGTATATAAACTAAATATTGCTTTCAGGCGTGTGTTATTCTACTGCTGGTCGCTGTTGAGGCTGAGAAGGAAGTTAAAAGGGCTGAAAAGAGAGGGCTCGAAAATTTGGGTTATGGAGGTTTCGGACATGAAGGAAGTAATTTTGGCGATTTTGAACATGGAGGAGAAAGTATCGGGCACGAAGTAAGCGATTATGGTGGTTCTGGACATGAAGCAAGCAGTTATGGTAGCTTTGGTCTTGGAGGAAGCAGCTACGGCAGCTTTGGTCATGGAGGAGGTGGTTATGGTGAAGAATCTCATCACGTGAAAGCCATCACCATAACCAAGGAAGTCAAAGTCCCTGTACCACATCCCTATCCCGTCCACGTAGAGAAGAAGGCACCATATCCTGTGAAGGTACATGTTCCTGTACACGTGGCGAAGCCGTATCCTGTACATGTACCCAAACCCTATCCTGTGTACGTGGAGAAGAAGGTACCATATCCTGTAGAGAAGGTTGTACCATATCCTGTGAAGGTACCTGTGAAGGTGCCCGTACCAGTACCACATCCAGTTCCTGTCCCTAAACCTTATCCTGTAAAGGTACATGTTCCTAAACCTTATCCCGTGAAGGTGCCCGTCGTGGTGGAGAAGAACGTACCAGTGTACGTCAAGGGACATGATGAAGGATACGATTTTGGTGGTCATTCCTTTGGAGGTCATAATTTTGGAAACTATGGGTTTGGGCATGGTCACTGATGTAAAGATGTTTAATGTGAAATAAAATGTTTTGTTATAACTATTTAGTTTCTCTGCATCCATTTGCATTCCTTCAAGATGTAAGCATTTTCAATCCCATCCTTGGATACATATACACATCTACATAGCTTATTCGCACTATATACAGTAACATTGGATGCAATTCACAATTACAATGAATATATTTTTGCTTAGGATAAATTCCAATATATGCTTGTTATATGGATAACTTTTTATAACTTCGAAAATAAGCACATTACAGTTATTTTAAGATAATATACATTTTAGGTAAATAATTTCGTGTGTGTATATAATGTTTTAATACGTAAAATGTACTTAAGAGTGAAACAGAAGTCAAACTCGAATGGTTTAACATGAGTCTCAGAATTCTAATAAGAATTTTCAAAGTTTATATAAATTCACATCCAGGAAACGAGAGAAAAATTGAAGAATA
This sequence comes from Deroplatys truncata, assembly GCA_030765065.1. Taxonomy (NCBI): domain Eukaryota; kingdom Metazoa; phylum Arthropoda; class Insecta; order Mantodea; family Mantidae; genus Deroplatys; species Deroplatys truncata. The sequence goes on from CM060980.1 coordinate 89,745,408, forward strand.
AGAACAAAATAATATAATAGAAAGTATAACGTATTCAGGTAATGTAAAGAAAAACATTATACAAATTTGAAGTTAGCGTTACTTGTTGTGCTGGGCAACGAATGATAAGGGAGAAGAATATATAAGAACTAATAACAGATTGAAAAAGGTTAATAAACGCATTACATGTATATTAAGATATAAGACATTTTAAGAGTCTACTTTATATTAAAGATATATAAACATAATTTTAATTCCTAATAGGCATATAAGGGGTGAGACAAGAATCGATCTTGAAACAATCGTTCCAAAGCGAATGCATTATTTAAAATAAAGGTACTACAAAATTCTTTATGGACACACGTATATATATTTTTGATGTAAAGAAAATAGTAAAGTAATAAATTGCAATGCTTCTATACATTAAATTCAAAGAAAGGAAAAGAAGAGAAGAAGAATATAACAGTAAGTACATTGTATTTAGCTAATACATATATGTATATATTATATATTTATTGTATTTAAATAAATAAAATGATAAAATCAAGGAACTTTGGATCTAAGCAGTGTTAAGCTAGTTTTTCGTAGAAAGCAAATAAAGAATAATGTAAATACGAGTAGTTGAACGAGGTTGCTTCATAAGGTGAAGCACAATCAGATTCGGTTGCTAAAGGAGAAAAACACTAATGAAAAAGGAAGAATATATAAGAATCATCGCGAGTAAGCTGAGCTCATTGAATAAAAGAAATGATTCCTATAGAAAAGAAATCATATAGGAAATGATATAATACTGTGAGGTACAGGGAGTTAATTAAAAAGTGAATTTGGGAAGAATTTCGTAGGAGACACATCATATACAGTCGGATTCGGATAGTCAAAACTACGCTTATATGTATGAAGCTTAGTTAAACTCCACAGATAGGCATCGAGTGTTGCATCTCCATACGAAGAAGCTACTTCATTTTAATAATCGCGAAGTCTTCATACTATGTTTCAATGATCACAGCTGAGAATTTCAGCAATTATATAGAAAAGGTAATAGTCGAACTGCAGAAAGGAAAATGCAATATATGCATCACCTCAGGTTACAAAGAAAATAAAATTGAAATTGAAAATTGTTCTATGAAGGAATCTCGTGAACAAACATTATATAAAATAGGTTTATTATATCAATATGTTATATAGTTCCATAAAATTTCACGAATACGACTACCAACACCTATCGAACATCGATTTCTGGTATAAATGACGTACTACTTGATAAGGTATTTTGCATAGGTTTAACTAAATAACACCAAAACAGTCGCCAGCTGTTTATGCTAGAACGCAGTGTCCTATTTGGCCATTACCAAATCAAAATATCGTGATAAATTTAGACACTTTGAATTTCTTAATACTGGTTTTCTTGAAGGTATGCAAGTCTCCAGGGTTAGTATACGCTGCAACAAATGACAGCACTTAATTGTTTATTGGTGGTTAGCCCCCCCCTTTGGTATTACACATTTATAAACAGATTTTGAATAGAATTTGAAAAAAAACATTACTTAAACGTTAGGTTTAGGTTTTATGGTAGACGTAGAACAATGTTTGCTAACAGGAGGAAATATGTTCTAGATGTTATTATAATTTTCTGTAAAATAATATGAAAATACATTTGCATATGCATAGTATGCAAACTGTGTAAACTATAATTGTGTCGGAATGCCCTTATGCCGCAATACCATAATTAAGAAGTAAAATGATAAAGACTGTTCAAAGTGTGACTTTCTAAACGTAATTTAATTTTCATAACCCACTGGCATTACATACGATGCGTGTTTTTAAAGTAAGGGCCAGTAATTCTTTAAAACATATAGGAAGTTTATTTTTCAAATACTTTGTTTTCATTCCTTACCTTACACCCTACATTACTTCTCAACATAGTCACACACCTTTATTCACGCACTTGCCATAAAGGTAAACCATTTTGTATGACTTCATCAAAGAATGATGCTGTCTACGATAAAAGCCAATTGTGCAAAGTATCACAACTTCATCGTTGTTAAAATGTTTTACACCAAGAAATTTCTTCAGATGAAGAAACAAATAAAAACGCTTGGTGTCAAATCCGGACTTTAGGGAAGGTGGTCTGATTTGTTCCCAACCAAATGATGCGATTAGATCTTGATTTTCTTTGCCTGTGTGTGGCTGGGCAACGTCATTTATTATCGTTTCCCCACAAACCACAGATATTTGGGTAGCATTTCTTGCATTCAGAAAACGAATCAGTGATTATTACGATTATTTTGAACACTTCAAAGTGCTCTAACAACAGGAAAACACAAAGTGACGATCATCCACAACTACGTCTGGTTTCCTAATGAATCGAGGAAGCGATCGCACATGCTCATAATCAAGACTACAACGGAAAAGTATTAAAACTGCACTTTAAAAACACGCCTCGTATAAATCAGTGCGGTTTAATCGAATACCGGTGTACTAAATTAACGCTGAATTTTGTGTATGGATGCTCTTTAACTGCTATCGTTCTTAACGTCCTATTTTATACTGGGCGTGAAAGACCGGAAAGTTTGCTCAAAAGCCCCTTTATCAGCCTTGAAGTTATTTTAGATGCCGCAAATCTACGACACCGCACCACCGGCTTTACTTCCCTTCCGAAGGAAGCCATGCTAAGGAGTTTTACGCCCAAAGTAATCCATCGCCCTCCACCAGGTTTAAACCTACCAGTGTACTAATGCCTAAATATCTGAATATGGCAATTAATGTACACTATGAAGCATTGCAGAGTGGTCTATTTTTCTGTGCAATACTTCTACAGACGTTTTACCCATATATAAATGGCGCAATGGTATTTATACTGTAAAATCTTATGACATTTGATTCGATTCTGCATGTTGTTAGAAGAGGTTAATTTAGTGTTATTATATGACTTCCCAATTTACTTAATTTTTGTTCCAGAAGCATAATTGTTTCTTTTACCCCAGGTTGGATGTATTCATTTGAACGTTGCTATTTATTGCAGGGCAGATTGTATTGGAAGTATGTTTCGGGCCATTTATTAGTCACCATTGTAATAAATAAGAAGACCAATTGTTGCGAAACGCCCTTATTTATGACTTAGGGTCGGTTTCACAGTTTAAACTTATGCCGAAGCTTTTGTGAACTATGGACGCTGTTTGAGCAAGGCTTAAGCTTTGGGAGTTTCACTGTAAGGCATCCGGATTAGGCTTTACTGTGATAAACACTTCCACGGAACAGTAAAGTTGATAAAGTTTGCGCAGGCGAATTGAGTGAATTCCCAATGTTCATTTTTGGCTGTTACTAAAATAACTTTTTGTAGGTTATCCCGCAACACCTAGTAAAATGACTGAAAATCAGAGTCAAAGCATAGAACTCTACTTCTCAAGAACTCGGGATTATCCTAGAAATTTTGAAACAGTATAAGAGTGCAATGGAGCTCAAGGATTCGGAAAAATTGCTATGGAGTAAGAAAAACCAAACGTGGGGAAAATTGCAATACGAAGTGTGGATTAAAATGATTTGAAATAGTTTTGATAGCTGTGCATGCTGTAAGCTATGAGATGCCGGAAAATTTTTCAGCTGATATTAACATGCGTGCATATAACCTCAATGTTAATAGAGGCATTGTTCTTGACGAGAGGCCTGTGTTACTGAAGTATACAACAATACGTATATTATGTAGATGTGACGGAAATGTATACGACAAAAGTATTAAATACACCTTTTTAAAATTAAAGGCATGCCAAATTAGGTTTTGCGTTTTACCACTCAGTTTTATGATTGATTATATCATGAATAATTTCTGGTACCTTCATTATTATATATTTGGCAAAAGTGTAACATTTAGTAGTTTAAATACAGATTTTGGTATTGAATTTGGTGTCATTAATTCAGATTGTTATTATTGTTATTAATAAAGGTAGTATTAGTAATACTACTATTATTATGGGTTTATTACTATCATTAATGAGATTTAAGTCGCTATTGTTATTTATATTGTTAATATTGTTATGCATGTGGTTATTAATATTTTTGTTGTGTAATACTTGTTGTTGCTGAAATTACTATAATTAGATCTAACATTGTTGATTTGTAACGAAATCAAAGAAGTACGTTATTATACTTGAGTCGGTCGCTAGCCAACTTATCATTACTCGTTGCCGTAGACAAGGTTCAACATTGGAGCTACAAAATGAAATATAAACTGGATGGGCTAAAGAAGCATATATTTTGGAATTAGGTGTAAAACAGAGGACGGGAATAGTATGGCTTAGGTTGGGATGATGGAAAGATCGCAAGATTGCTGATGATGATGGCAGGAGGATTTGCCCATTATGTGAGGAACAAGAAGACTGGACGCATATTTTGGCAGCATGCGTGCAGACGGAGAGTATTAGAAAAAAATTTTTACCGGAAGTATTTTTGGCTTCCAAAAGACGGAGGGCAGCATGCTGGGACTTGATTCTGAACAGTCAAAACTGGCCAAGCTTGGGCACATACTTAATGGAAGTACGTGTTCTAAGAGATAAGGTGTTTATGTAAATTTTCTTTAAATATATATGGTGCTTGAGCACTTGTGTGTGTATGTGTGTGTGATTCACAGTGTTTTTCAATTATATATATATATATATATATATATATATATATATATATAACGTGGTGATTATAAACATAGTTGTTTCTGATCGATTCTGCAAGTAGCGTATACAGACCAGGTATTATTCTAGAGAGCATGTACGGTCTTATGACCCATGCGACTGTGTTATGCAATTGATGTAATACTAAGTACTTAATAAATACGACTACTACTACTGGTTGCTGTAGCTCAAAAGCAATACTATTGACAATAAGAAGATACAATGATTAATACACAGATTTCCACATCATACTTTAAATATATTATGGAAGAAATCTGTGGAGATTTTGGCCTTGCTATATGTTAGAGCTGTCCAATGTTTTGCTGATGAAAGTTGAATGTTAATCTCGAGAAAACTAAGTGCAAGACCGAAACCTAACAATGCCTGCATGAAGCACGCGGTTTAAGATTTCTAAACTTCGAAAATAACGATATGGATATACATACCAGGCAGTCTCGAGCAAAACTGTAGGCAAAACCTGTGTTGCATGTAGGTTTTAACCAAAGCCGCACTAGGGATAATTAGCAAAATTTACCAGTAATCCCGCATAGCCATAACTTACAGAAGTATGTGATTTGACAGCTCACCGTAGAACAATAGAACAATGTACTTTTTCGATTTTTGAAGTTAATGCTTACTTCATGTAGACATATACCAGGTCAGTGTATTGTAATACCATTAAACAACAAGAATGGAATGAGATAATTTCTTAAACTAAATACCCTTCTGAATCTATTTTTAAAATTTGCAACATAAGAATGAGCAAAATTATTTATCCTAACCTCTATCGGGGATTCTTCTTCTTCTTCTTCTTATTCTTCTTCTTCTTCTTCTTATTATTATTATTATTACTACTACTACAATATTAGTATTGAGGGACACGGTGCATACATAATATTTTGTAGAACCTAAACGATAGTGACTAGAGAAAGTCGTGTAATTATAAAACATTCTCTTTTTTATAAAAATCTGATGACGATCATTTTCATGTCTAAGTGTTGAATGAATACGTCGGAATCTGACGAAAATATATTCAAATTCTTCTCTTTCCTTTCTCAAGCTCCTTTCTTGAATCTTTAATGAATATAGCTGCTCGTTAAGCGCATTAGCACCTTTGCTGATCTAAGATATGTGTTACATAAGAACGGAAGAAGTACAGTGTCTGGAACCACCTTATACAAGAAAGCTACATTACTAACAGCTGAAGTATAAATCCCCCCGATAGACCTAACATTTCACAGTTTCCATTGGTACTTTCCGCCATGAAGTTCTTGGTAAGTGTTATCGACATTGTTGTTTTAGTGTTTTTATGTTTTGGAGATGGACGGATGAGCAGAACCATAGTTAACACAAGTCCTGAGCACACAGCGATCCGTCATGCGCGGCTCTTCCACAACGCGGACAAACAGGCGAACCGGAACAATGTCATAAGTCCTAAATTTTTTTTAGGCTTAGTTAGCCGTTAATTTTAAATTTTATCCTGTATTTCATTGGAATCGGTAGAGTGTTTCGGTACATTAATTTATTATTGCACTAACGTCAGTTAGCACCCACTTATTTTAAAGTGGCTATCCGGAAAAAAATATGTTGTTTAAATAAAATTATATTTGTATATAAACTAAATAAAACTAAATATTGCTTTCAGGCGTGTGTTATTCTGCTGCTGGTCACCGTTGTGGCTGAGAAAGAAGTTAAAAGGACTGAAAAGAGAGGGCTCGAGGATTTGGGTTATGGAGGATTCGGACATGAAGGAAGTGATTTTGGCGGTTTTGAACATGGAGGAGAAAGTATCTGGCACGAAGTAAGCGATTATGGTGGTTCTGGAAATGAAGAAAGCAGTTACGGCAGCTTTGGTCATGGAGGAGGTGGTTTTGGTGAAGAATCTCATCACGTGAAAGCCATCACCATAACCAAGGAAGTCAAAGTCCCTGTACCACAACCCTATCCCGTCCACGTAGAGAAGAAGGTACCATATCCTGTGAAGGTACATGTTCCTGTACACGTGGTGAAGCCGTATCCTGTACATGTACCCAAACCCTATCCTGTGTACGTGGAGAAGAAGGTACCATATCCTGTAGAGAAGGCTGTACCATATCCTGTAAAGGTACCTGTGAAGGTGCCCGTACCAGTACCACATCCAGTTCCTGTCCCTAAACCTTATCCTGTAAAGGTACATGTTCCTAAACCTTATCCCGTGAAGGTGCCCGTCGTGGTGGAGAAGAACGTACCAGTGTACGTCAAGGGACACGATGAAGGATACGATTTTGGTGGTCATTCGTTTGGAGGTCATAATTTTGGAAACTATGGGTTTGGCCATGGTCACTGATGTAAAGATGTTTAATGTGAAATAAAATGTTTTGTTATAACTATTTAATTTATCTGCATGCACTTTCATTCCTTCATGTTGTAAGCATTTTCAAACTCATCCATCGATACATATACACATCCACCTATTCAGACCATGTACAGGAACAATGGTTGCAAGTCACTATTACAATGAATATATTTCTGCTTAAGAAAAATACCAAAATATGCTTGTTCATAGGATAACTTTTTATAACTTCGAAAATAAGCACATTGAACTTATTTTAAGATACAAGACATTTTAAATAAATAATTGCGTGTGTGTATATATAAAATGTTTTCAATTCATAAAATGTACTTATGAGTGAAACAGGAGTCAAACTCGTATGGTTTAACATGAGTCTCAGAATGATATATAAAGAAATTTCCTAATAAGAATTTTCAAAGTTTATATAAATTACCTTCCAGAAAAAGAGAGAAAAGTTGAAGAATAAGAACAAAAAAATATAATAGAAAGTATAAAGTATTCATCTAATCTAAAGAAAAATATTATACACATTTGAAGTTAGCGTTAGTTGTGGTCCTAGGCAACGAATGATAAGGGAGAAGAATATATAAGAACTAATAACAGATTGAAAATGGTTAATAAACGCATTACATGTATATTAAGATATAAGACATTTTAAGAGTCTACTTTATTTTCAAGATATATAAAGATAATTTTAATTCCTAAAAGGCATGTAAGGGTTGAGACAAGAATCGATCTGGGAACGATAGTTCCAAAGCTAATATATTATTTAAAATAAGAGTACTACAAAATTCTTTATACACACATTGTTATTACACATTTATAAACAGATTCTGAATAGAATTAAAAAAACATTATGTAAACGTTAGGTTTAAGTTTTATGGTAGACGGAGACATTATCTGCTAACAGGAGCGAATATCTTCAGATATTGTTATAATTTTCTTTAAAATAACATTAAAATACATTTGCACATGCATAGTTTGCAAATGTGTGATCTATAATTGTGTCGGAATGCCCTTATGCTGCCATACTATAATTTAGAAGTAAAATGGTAAAGACTGTTAAATGTGCTCGCTTATGTGCGATCTTAAAGATCTATTGCGCATCTCCCCTTTCACCAGTTAAGTAGTCTGTTGCTCGTTATGTGTCACTTACTAAATTTAATTGAATTTTCATAACCCATTATGATTACATACGAGGCGTGTTTTTAAAGTTAGTGGGGTCAATATTTTAAAAAACATAGGAACATTAATTTCCAAATACTTTGTTATAGTTCCTTACCTTGCACCCTAGTCTACTTCTCTACATAGTCACCGCCCTTATTCACGCACTTGTCGCAACGGGAAGCCGGTTTGTTTACGACTTCATCAAAGAAAGCTGCTGCCAATGATAAAAGTCAAGTTTGCACAGCTTCTCAAAATCATCGTCTTCCACCATCGTCTGAAATGTCTTCCACCAGGGAATTTCTTCAGATGAAGAAACGGATGAAAACCGCTTGGTGCCAAATCCGGATTTTAGCGTGGGTGGTTTTATTTGTTCCCAACCAAATGATGCGGTCAAATCTTGAATTTGTTTGGCTGTGCATGACTGGCCATTGTCATTCATTATCGTTTCCCCATAAACCTCACACATTTGGCGATGAAAGTTTGTTGGCGTAACATTTCTGGTATTCAAAAAGCAAATCAATGATCTGACTTCACAGTCGATAGCTCGTTCGAATTTTGAAGTGCTCTAATTACAGGAAAACACAAGTGACGATCGCTCGCAGCTGCGTCTGGCTTCCTAATGAATGGAGGAAGTATTCGCGCATGCTCAAAATCTGGACTTTAGCGGCAAAGTATTAAAACGGTACTTACTTTAAAAACACGCCCTCGTATAAGTCAGTGCGGTTTAATCGAATACAAGTATATTAAACTAAAATTGAATTTTATTTATGGACACTCCTTAACTACTATGGTTCTAGCGTCCTATTCTATATTGGGCGTGAAAGGGCAGAAATGTTCAGAGGCCTCTTTATCAGGCTTGAGGTTCTTTTAGATGCTGTAAATCTACGACACCGCGCCGCCGTCTTTTCTTCCCTTCCGGAGGAAGCCATGGTAAAGATTTTTACGCGCAAGGTAATCCATCGACCTCCGCGGGTTTGAACCTACCAGTGTACTAATGCGTAAATGTATGTATATGGTAATTAATATATACTGTAAAGTATTGCAGTGTGTTCTATTTTTCTGTGCAATACATCTAAAGAAGTTTTTTTTCCATTAATAAATGAAGCAAGGTGATTTACACTGTAAATTCTTATGACATTTGATTCGATTTTGCATACTGTTATAAAATGTCAATTTAATGTCATTTATTGACTTTCCAATTTCCTTAAATTTTGTTCCTTAAGGATAATTGTTTCTTTTATCCCAGGTTAGATGATTTCTATTGAATGTTGCTACTTGGCTGCAGATTGTTCCGGAAGTATGTTTCGGGCCATTCATTAGTCACCATTGTAAGAAATAAGAAGACCAATTGCTCCGAAACGCCCTTATTTATCACTTAGGGCCGGTTTCACGGTTTAAACTTATGCCAAAGTCTTTGGTGAACTATGGACGCCGCTTAAGCAAGGCTTAAGTTTTGGGAGTTTCACAGTAAGGCAACCGGATTATGCTTCACTGAGCTGATCAATTCCACGGAACAGTAAAGTTGATAAAGCTTGCGCATGCGCATCGAGTGAATTCCCATCCTTCGATTATGGCGGCGCTGTTCCTAAAATAAGTTTTTGTAGGTTATCCGGCAACACATAGTAAAATGGCCAAAAAATCAGAGTCAAAACGTAGAAATTTACATCTGAATATGTCAGCATTTTCCTATAAATTTTGAACTAGCATAAGCTTGTAATGGAGTGCAAGGAATCGCCAAAATTGCAATGGAGAAATAAAAACCAAACGTGGGGAAAATTGGAATACGAAGGATATATTACAATGGGTTAAAACAGTTTTGATAGCTCTACATGGTGTAAGTTTTGAGACGCAGGAAAAATATCCAACTGCTATTAGTATGCGTGCATATATCCTCAATGTTAATAGAAGCACTGTTGCTGACGAGAGGGCTTTGTTACTGAAATATGCAGCAATACATTATATTATGTAGATGTGCGGAAATGAGTGCGACAATGTATAGATACAACTATTAAATACACATTTTTAAAATTAAGGGCATGCCAAATTAAGTTTTGCTTTTAACCACTCGATTTTTTGATTAATTGTATCATAAATAATTTCTGGTACCGTCATTAACAACTGTTTACTTAATCGGAATCTCTCGTAGAATTCTATGTCCTATACGTGAAAATGGTTTGGACGCATTTTAAACATTATAGGTCGTCTTGTGTTGTATATATAGGTTAAAATAATTTTGATTTTCTCATCTCTAACATTGTTCTCTTCAGATAACACAGCGAATCCTTGGTTTAAACTACAGTTCAGTAAGGTATAAGCTCAGTTTATCACTTGAACTACGCTCTATAAAGCTCCATTGTAGCTTAAGCCTCCGCTTAAATCCGATTGGGAACTTCGGCTTAAACTGCGAAACCGGGTCTTAAACTCGCGTAGCACAACATGTTACACTTGAGTCGCTGTGGCACAAGCTTAGGTACATACCTAGAACAGAACACAAGTGAACCGTTGGATCACAACACAACTCTGAACTGCTGAGTGAAAATTTACAACAGTTGAACTGCATTATCATCTTAACTGTCCATTTTATCTGTCCCAACGCTTCAATTGCTTAACTGTCCAACCCGTCGCTAGCAGCTCCTTATTAGGCACCGCATACAAAGTGGAATGTTCTCGAAGGGGAAGCTACACGTACCTCCCGAAAGGAAACTTCTGGGGTAGTAATTACCAAACGATGGGGAGGCGGCACATAAAGAATTTGTTGCGCATGCCAGGCGGCCATGTCAACGGGTTGGCACGCGCTCACACCGGGGCCTGCAGGTAACTTCGTATGCGTGGTCACAGTATATTTCATCAACTGCTCTTTCTGCTATTTCTATCGCAGAGGAAATATTATATTTCACCCAAACATTCGATATCTATACTCGATATCTTTGCACTAAATGCATAATAATGGTAAAGATAAATTGTTAAAATTAATAGGAATAGTAATTTGTAATTGTGCAGAAATGGTTGTTTTGAGGTGCACTTAATACAGGAAAATTTTATAAAAGTAAAAGAGGGGGAGAGAGAGGGTGTGTGTGTTTTTTTATTTGTTTCTTTTTTATTTATGGACACTCTTTAGCTGTTGTGGTCTTTAGGGTCCCATTCTATACTGGGCGTGAAAGACCAATAATTTTGCTCAGAGGCCTCCTTACCAGGCTTGAGGTTCTTTTACGTGCCGTAAATCTACGACATGGGACCGAAAAATCCATCGCCCTTGCGGGTTTGAACCCGCGACCTCGGTAAGGATGTGTGTGTATGTGCGCGCGCGTGTGTGTGAATGAGTGTGTGTGTACGCGCTTTGTATTGAAGTTCAGCATTTTCTAAGGATATCATGTTAACTCCCAACCACAATTCCCTTTACACACGTTATATTTGCTCAACAACTGCTCTAGCGATTGTGATTAAAGTATCCATAATGTTTAACGAATTGAAATAAAAAGTAAAATCCATATTTTGAATTCTCTTAGACTTTCTTTTGAAGTCTCTGCACTGCTGTTCAAATTATGTATAATTTTTATTAATTTGGAAATCATGCGATAGACAAATACTGACATCGAAGAGAATGTAGATCTCGTTGAAGTACACAATTTGTGTCAATTTTCCTTTCGCTGCATTTGCCGGTTTGTAAATGTTCATGCTATATATTTTCACTTTCTATATCTGTGTCTGAACGAAATGTTGAATAGCTTTCTCCTTCGCAGGAGGTGGTTACTATCACCACGTGGGAGTAAGTTATTCCTCAGGTACTTCCACTTCTTTATGAATTTCTCCGTGTTTCCAATAAACATTAAACAACTATTTCTCTTGTTCACGGCAAATACTTACTCATTGCTTAATTTCGAATCATTTAAAGGCAAAAATCTATCATGAATAATCTAACATGGATAAAAGAATCGCTTCTAAATGAGTGTTTTAAGTATAGCTTTGCAGCTGTATTAGTATTCGGCAGAGAAATACGTGTCATTCTAACACTATAGATTATTTTTCAGAAATGTTATTGTCGTTGCAATGATGCTTAAATAATACATTCTTTTTAAAATATATTGTTCATGTCTTACTGCCGCGTTTGTCTAATAAAACGTTACTGGCGGTTTTAAAAAGATAAAACGCCGTAATTTTCATAGGCAGCTTTGCATAATGAATTAAGATAATGCACAATACGTGGACGTTTATTTCACACGAATAATAAAATAAATAAATCTTGTATATTTAAATATTCAAATTGAATATTTTAATAAAGTTATGTATAGTTCCACTACTATTTAAATTAAAGCCTGAATGAGCCTCTTAATCCACCCAAAAGATAGCAGAATCATCAAATATCTTAATATAACAGTAATTAAAATAAAAAATATAAATTTATAAATAAAACTAAACTTTATTTTGTACCAAAACAATAGTGCATACATCAGTGACCATCTACAAAGCGGCAGCCTCCAAAGCTCTGATCTCCAAAGGAATGACCACCAAAGTCATATCCTCCATCATGTCCCTTGATAAACACTGGAACCTTCTTCTCCACCACGACGGGCACCTTCACGGGATAAGGTTTAGGAACATGAACCTTTACAGGATAAGGTTTAGGGACAGGAACTGGATGTGGTACTGGTACAGGCACCTTTACTGGTACCTTCACAGGATATGGTACAGCCTTCTCTACCGGATATGGTACTTTCTTCTCCACGTACACAGGATAGGGTTTGGGTACATGTACAGGATACGGCTTCTCTACGTGTACAGGAACAGGTACCTTCACAGGATATAGTACCTTCTTCTCTACGTGGACGGGATAGGGATGTGGTACAGGGACCTTGACTTCCTTGGTTATGGTGATGGCTTTCACGTGATGAGATTCTCCACCATAACCACTTCCTCCATGTTCGAAACCGCCGTAACCAGTTTCTTCGTGTCCAAAATTGTGCCCTCCATGTTCAAAGCTGCCGAAATTTCCTACATGTCCGAATGAACCATAACCCAAGCCTTCTATTCCTCTCTTCTCAGTTTTCTTATCTTCCTTCTCAGCAACAACAACGGCAATCAGCAGGTAGACACTTTCCTGGAATGAGGATATCGGTGACTTTACATGCTATTAACGTTAACATTAGAGTAAATATTGGTATTCCGTTATAAGAATGAAAAATAATTCGGGGAATTATTTGGTTTGAATATAAATCTATCCTCTAGATGGTTATTAAAAATGGCATAACAAAATCAACTTCATAGGAAAATTAAACGCTGTACCGTTCGCTATTTGATACCGTTATCAGAAATACAAAATACAAATTGGCAACTTCATGATCTTAACACATGGATGACACTGGAATACCAGCTCTGATGTTGCTTTTTATACGTACGTACTAATGATGCAGCTTTCGTTTTTAGTGCAGTTCTAGACACTATGTTTCTTCCGCTCTTATGCAACACATATCTACGTTCAGGAAATGCAGCAATGCATTGAAGGAAAGTCTACTAACATTAACATTTTAAGGTAGGAATTAACGTTAGAATATCAGGGAATGTTAATTTGTAACATAGTATGTATTTCCGAGTAAACGTACAATTTGTTAGTAAATTAATGCAGTTTGTTATTATTTCTGTAAGTTAAAAAATAACTTTACTTCCTGGTATAAATGCGGTGGGTTGTTGACGATCTATGGTAACAATATCAGACGAGCACAATAGCTGAAACATGTTGAACCGAATGAAAGTTCAGAATAAGTGTATCACTGTGCTTGCTCACTGTGTGCTCTTGTTCTTGCTGCTTAAAGGGCGTCAAAAGTAGAACCATTCTGATAAGGGTACATTATTGCCCTTTCCCATGCAAAATACTTGTATTCTAAGACTATTAAGTAGTGAAAGAGGCGTGGTTTTTCCATATCCAAGAAAGTGATCTCATGTGCACTCAACAAAAAAGGTAAGGCTACATCAGGACTTATTCCAAAGGGCAAGAAGCAGGGAAATCCACGACCGGCTACCAGTCGCACCCCGAAAATAATTTGGAAGGTGAAGGTTCCATGCCTCTGAGCCAAATCCTTTAAACTCATACGGCCATTTCACTGTAATTAAGGATCTCTGTTACAACTGTGAACATCATAATCAATCAGGATTTTAATCTAGCAAAATGCCGTTAGAGCCGGGAATATTAGCTGTTGCCTAAACACTTGCAGAACGTGCCACTAACAGCAGAAAGTTTTATGAGCGATACCTAGCTGGTGAAAAGTAGATATTTGTTGTCGTTTGTCTAAGTGACTGTAACAAACCCTTGGCTATATTATTGACCAAGGGGAAAGAATTTTAAAGTTTGTATAATAAAACTAGCGAAACTTTCCCCAATGGTTTCATGGTAATAGCAAGGTACAGTTGCAATGACAATTTAACCATTCGTCGTGTACTTAAAAATGTGAAAATCAACTCGGAATATTATTAGACTACCGTCCTGATATCAATTTTCCACACAGAAATTCCTGCTCTCTATGGTGCAGATATAGATAAAGTCTGGTTGTATCAGGATACGGCATCAAGCCATACGTGTGCTTCAATCTACAAATTTTTGGAGAACATAGAGAGACAAATGGGAATACATTCCATAGCTTTCAGCGACATGCATGTTATGTCATCTGATGCATCACTGATGGAGTTTTGTGCATTTGGGTTACTTAAAAGAACCTTGGAAGCAGACGACCGCGAATTTGAATGGCCTCTGGAAAGCTGCCAGGAGGAATGGAATAAACTAGACAACCCTTTATTCCGTTGCAGTTTGCTCCAGTGGAAGCTGTGCTGCAGATTGATGGCTCAAGCTAAAGGCTGCCAGATAGAGCATCACTGCTGGTGGAGGCGTGGTTTTAATAAGGTAAGGAGGTTTTAAGTTTGTTACCATAGATTTAGAACAACCCTCTGTATAACTTCCCTTACACATTAACGGAAGCTAGTTCAAAAGGCATACTAAACAGGACGGATGCTGGAGTAATTAATACAAAAATTTCCACAATCTAATTACAATTTATTGTGGGGGCAATTCTCAGAGATTTCAATCTTAATATACTATATGTTTTGTTGATGAAAGCTAGATGCCTGTCTAGAACATGTTTATAACTTGTTAAACAAAATAAAACAATTTATCAAATGCCAATTAACTTAATATCAATAAAGTTATCTACTGCGTAACACCACTTAATTAAAATTTCTTTCAGAAACTTGGATATATCATTTTATCATTAATAGAAAATAAATTTATCACTAGGCCGGAGAACTCGAGCAAAACTGCAGCCAAATGTCATGTTGTTCATCGGTTTATTTAAGTCACACTAGGGGGTGAGAATTAGCAAAGTTTATCAATAATTAGAAATTTCCTTGATTTAAAAAACATGTTATTCACATAACACTACAGAACACAAGAACTCATTACATAACTTCGTCTTTTTAAAGTTTATGCTGACTTCATGTAAACTTTGACCGAGTTTCATTATTGAAATGCAATGAAACAAACAAGATTGCAGTGACAGTTTCGTAAACCTAAATGTCTTTCTGAATGTTTCTCAGATTTGCAACATGAAGATGTAATAAATTTATAAATAATTCATCCTGACCTCAACGCTATTGTGTCACTACTATTTATTATAATTGAGGAACACGATGTATGCTCTCCGACACTACTTTATTATATGAATATGAATTCAAATTGAGCTGTAATCAAAGAAAACTACTTAAGTTAAAATATACTGAAACTGACATAAAGCTGATTTCTGGTTAGTATTTCCGTTTAGTAATTTGAATTAGAAATTTTTATTCCTTATTAATTTTTCTATCTGTCCAGTACCAATTCAACACTTTTGAATTATTTTCGTCACGTTATGAACTGTCCGCCTGTACGACAATGCTCTAGTTGCAGATGCTCGACTGATTTTGGTATCACGCTTGTTGTATGCAACGAGAGATATTGTCGTGCAGTATGGGTCATTTTAAACTGATGACTAGGGTTAGGATTTTTAGGTGCAAATTTCAGATGAAAAAGAAGGAAAAAGGTGCTCAAATAAGGTGAAAAAAGGACAATAAGGTGCTGGTTTATTTAAGGGGATGCACAACTGAAATTTCTATTTTCTAAACAATCTATTCAATTAGGCTGAAATATATACATGTCAGTCTTCTTTAGATATAATTGTTTTGTGAATTTCAATCCAAAATCGAAATTAACTTTCAAGTTATTAACTTTCTAAGTATAAAATTATTGGTATATGCAAAATGCAACACATGATGCATTTTTCAAAAAAAAATCTGATGTTGCTTCTATGTCAAGGAACTACAAATCTGTCATATAATTTTTTCTACCATTCCTAGTTAAGACAAAAACAAGTTTTGCAGTTTTGTAATTGCATTATTTTTCGTTTTTTTGTATACATTGTTATCTTCAGAAATTAGTAGCAAAAAACTATTCATTACACAGAAAAATTATATATATTTAGATTTTTTGAGATTTTGGGTTAATTTAAGTTGTGCATTCCCTTAATTAATTCAACGATTTCTCTTTCCTCTATTCTAATTTATTGAACTACAAACAAGCACATCAAATTATCACTCATCAAAAGAAGGAAAAAACACGAAGCTGTTGTAGATGCTAAAGCGTCTTTCAACATCCACAGAAACCAGTGGGGGACACCTTGTATTCACTCGGAATGGCAACTCCACAGATGAGGCGAATTCCTCAATGTCTGGATTCTTCTGAAGACTAGATTCAAGTTTGTCTTTGGCTAAGCCATCTAACTGCTCCCTCACGGAACTAAAATATCCCATTGTTTTTCCTTTTCCAGACCTTGTTCCTCCAATCATTTAATAGCTGAAGGCAGGTACTTGTAACTATGGACACAATATAGTGCTGTCTGCAAATTATGTATTTTCTCCAGTAACAGAAGTTGCTGTGCCTTGGAAATTGCACCTGCGTCGGATGGATCCAAAGAAGGCACAAACTCTTTAATTTTGTCAAAATTCTCACACAACATAGCAGCACACTCAATCCAAGATCACCAGCGAGTAATGACCGGGAAATTTGGAAGGGGCAGGCCAATGATTTCCTTGTAGTAAGCAACACGACTCGGAGCTTTCAGTAGAATCTTCTTCAGGGCAGAGATGAATTGATTTGTGATGTCGTATTCGTTCCTTATGGATTCACAAACCCTGTGAAGGGCATGAGCCAAGCATGTCATATGCTTCAAGTTAGGAAATAAAGGTTTCAATTGGTTAACAGCTGAAACCATGTATGGAGCCTGGTCCGTAACCACAAGAAGAAGTTTTTCAAACTCGATACCAGTAGGCCAGAGTTTTTGGCACAAGTCCATAATGGATTGCATTACTGTACTGGCATTAGCTTTCTGCAGCTCGTACATTTTTAACAACATGGGCTTAACTTTCTCCCCTGCTAACGGAAAAACTAAAATGTTCAAAACATATCGTTCCATTGAGTTAATGGTTTCGTCCACAATGATTCCCACATCGCAATCAGACACTTTCTCTTTGATTATTTCTATAGTTTGTTGGAAAACAGGTTCCATGTAGTTTTTTCTTAAAGTACTCTCATCGGGCATTGACATCTTTGTGTAGTTTTCAAGAAATCCCTTGAAGGCTGGATGGTTCACCTTATTGAGTGGAATTTCTGCTTCTGAAGACCTGCACACAAATCAATGTTTAATTACTCAAATTTTGGCTTTTTGAAGAACTATGTTGAAACGCATTTCGTAATAGAGGCTGCCGTGATTTGTTTGCTTGAAGAGTCTTGTTCATTTGATGCTTAGAGCTGGAAATGTGTTGTTTGATGCGATCCCGCTGGAGTTTTTCATGTAACAAAATTTCTGAATCACAAATAGTACATCGCATAACAGTTCCATCAGTGTCCAGGAAATCTTGCTTGAATTCCTCAGACAGAACAATAAATCGAGCACTGGACACCTTTGGCATGGTAAAATCTAGTACTAGTACACTCGTTTGTAGAGCTAACACTAGTTCACTTGCTAACACAATGCGACTGTCACACAACTCACTCTTGCGCCCATTCGCTGTCCACATTCTCTTATAACACCGCGACAATTACCAGAATGTCCTCATTCATGCTGGAACTTCAGTGTCAGCGATTTCTAGTAGTTTCGAGCAGAACCCAGTCTTAATAATTCTCGGAACTGCGCGGGTGAGGTTACTGCCGTCTCTGCGTGCCCAGCCTTCGCCTCCACGCAAACAGATGACGTCTCTCACAGTAACAAATTCACATTTACAAACAGCAGGCTACTGATTCTGGTGGGATAGAAGCGCTCATTGTCAATTGCATTATTGCGGGCTACTTCATAGCGGTAAAGTGAGAGAAAGAGGTTTTCGTCGAACACACAATTATTTTCCATTGTTGCGGGTGTGCTTTCAATTCCCCTACTGAAAGAGGTGGGCTTACTATTCGCACGCACACAGAATGCTGAGGAGACGTTAGTTTAAAGTTAAAGAATAAATTGGAATGAAACTTAAAAGAAAAAAGGGGAAAAGGGGATTATGGGAATGGTTGGGGGAAAATGGGATAAAGGTGGCAAAAAGGGGTAAAGGTCCCAAAAAAGGGGAAAAGGTGCGAGAAAAAAATGCCTCTTTTTTCGCAGCTAGAAACAAAATTTCACACTTGATATCTTTCCGCACAGCTTTAACTTACCCTAAGAAAAAAGATGTGCACCTAAAAATCCTAACCCTGCTGATGACACTGTGTTATCCCCAGCGTCCACGGTTAGGGTTTAATGAAAAGTTTAGTCATGAGGTTGTTTTACAGTTGTAAATATTACCAGCAGTCATATTTCTGAAACTCATCAGAATAAGACCATAGGTTTCCAAAGCAGCAGCTCGTTTCTTTATCGCATATTCAGAGCGTTGTTGAATAATAATAATAATAATGATAATAATAACGGATAATAATATAACCTTATAGTTAAAATATGTTATAAATATCATATTTTATTGCATATAAGCATTTATGAACCTAATTATAAAAATTGACCAATATATTGAAACAATACCGTATTGGGAGGAATAATTCGATGTCTGTAATAACTTTACACTTCGCCTACATGTCTGCTTACGAAGAAACACTGGACACAAATATTACGACATGTATGCATTTCAGTGCTGTAACTCATGTTTCATTCGCTCCCTTCCTCTACTAGAGTAGTAGTTTACCATGTTACAATGCGGTTACATTGTACATGAATCGGAGCAGAATTCATTAAGGGAGGTTATCTCTGACCCTTCAAACAGATGTAACATTCCTCGTTCAAGTTTGTTTCTTGTAGTCTTGTAGCCAGTCATAGAGACGTAATAAGGGCTGGGTAGAACCTGATGTTGGTTAGATAAAGGAGGAAGAAAAGCAGCTATTGCGATGTGGGTGAATGGGCCACATTTTCTGCTCCCAAGTGAACTTGTTTAGCGGCTGTGTTTATTTATGTGTGCAAATTAATCTTCAAATTTTATTTGCAATATGTTTTTACTTATTTATTAATTAAAACAGAGATACAGATTAGGGAAAAACGCAATGGAAGAGGAGGGAAAACATAAATACTCTTTCAACAGTCCACGCGCAGACCGTCTCTATCTTACCTGAAAAAAGAAGTAAATTGCAATGTTTGAGACTTACTTCGCAGCATAACTTTCGAAAATGTATTAACTTAACCTAGCATTTGGTATAAGTATATGATGTTAGGAAGCGGCGCTCTTTCAAAAGCAACACAGCTCCTGAATAACGGGAAAAACTAAGTTTTTAACGTTTGACACCATAGAAAAATAAAACGCTCTCATAAACGGAAACAAAATTAACATTTTATATAACAGATTCGTTGCTAATAAAATATGATTGTCGTTCATGGAATATTAAACTAACCAGAGAAAATAGAGCTTTCCAAACAGCTTAAAAAGTTTGTCCTAGAATCAAGTTCCTAAAAAATTATGTTAGTTGATTAAACATTTTGTGGCAAATATAGCAATAGATACAATTCACTTGAAATACACATTAAGCCGTAAATATCCGATTTCGGTGAATTTTAAGTAATTCTGACACAGTCAATTACCTTTACAAATTGAAATGTCTTTGTGTTATTAATATACCTGTTCACTTAGCTTTTATGAAATTTTCGCGGTTTCTATCCTTTCATAATCCCTCGACTTTTCCTGTTGATAAGTCATTTGTTTATTTTGGGATTTCTAACATTTTTGAACTGATTGCTTTCGATAGATGCCTTCTATTTTTATTAACTTTCTCTTTGATCTTACTTTGTTATTTCCTACACAGGATGACAGTTGTGTGACAATTACACAGTTAAATATTCGCTCTCGAACGGAACACGGAGTTTGCTTAAACATGGATATCCAGGTAGTAAAATAAATTGAATGATCCGTACGTATTTTAAGTTTGCTCTTCATTGCCACCACATTTTCTGCATTCTATTCTTGTTAACTACTCTGTGTCCAGCGTTCGGAATATCATTCTGGTGTGTAGGGTTGAATCAGGCTTGTCTGTCAAACAGCAGATATTTGGTTTTACATTTCCACGTCTTGCCATTTAGCTATCATCATGTGTTGCCTGAACGCGTATTTATATTTCTTACCGAATTCGTTTACTCCGATGAAACTTACAGGCTATCTCAACTAATGGCGAGATGTACTTTAAAGGCGACTCATAACGTTATAAGTGCTTTTAATTTTCAGGGTTAAAACAACCACTATAGGCTGATTTACATATAATAAATGTTCTTTCATTAGACATCTATGCAATCTTAGCCTATACACACCCATTGTGAAACAGAAAGTATCAAATCATCTTTCTATCCTCCCTCATTCTCTAATGGATTACGGTAGGTGCTATTGAAGGCGTCCACATAAAGACAGCAGATTTTTTGTGTGGTGGTAGGTATATTTTAATACCTTGAATCCTGGTTATGGGTGTAGACACAATATTACACAATACAGGTCACTTGAGTCTGCAGTGCAGTTGTTTGTATGACAAGCGGTACTACTATGTTACTTGTTCACATTCTGACTTGCATCTGATCCCATTTTCGTTAACATGGCTCGAAGTAAACGGCTGATGGGGAGGGAAAACTCCTAATTCATTAATTGTCTTCACAACTTCATAAAGAAGGGAAGAGCCCTTCTATATTTGTCTTCACAACCTCTTCATTCAATTCATTTTTAGCCACGTCAACGACTGACATTTACAACAATTGCTGTAAACAATATGCAATACCTCACCTTTTTCTTTCAAATAATATAATAAACAATAATTTGTGATCAAACATTTTCAATAGATTTCACTGATTACACGAGTAACAATGCATTTGCTCCAAATGTTCATTATATTAAAATACTCGTATGGATATACCGTATCATTATACAAGAGATCTGCACTTCTTCTGGCTGGCTCGCTCGTTCATTTAAACTTAAACTAACTCCAATGCTGCGGTGTAAATGAAATCGAGCTCTCATAATGAATGTAGATAGGATATTCGGGTCGATAGAAAGATATAATGAAATACGCGGTGTCTCCAGATTTTGTTTTTGTTTTCGTATTTGTGATTAATAATGTTGCCTGTTTACTCGCTAATAACAACTCTTTAATGAACTTAAATTATAGTGGTTCTTTATCAAGAGATAAGACTTTTAGTAGTGTTATTATGCATCCAGAACGTGGACAAAATCTGGATAAAACCAACACTAACGCTATAGGAAGGGTAAAATATTGTAGATTTCTCTAGACTTTCGGAAACTAACCCATCCTTATTTTCAACATTTTATTTACAGAATGCATCCTGGAACACCGAGTAATACACCTGGTGATTAATAAGAGTGTTCGCCACGGTTTCAACTCAAAACGTTTTCCACTTGTGATAAATTGGTAAAAATGGTTTGGGTTTGTTGGTATCATCTTACAAGAAAACATTCAGGAGGAGCAGATTCACATATCTATTATGAAATAGATTTAGAACACCAAAAGAAATATATAGATACATTCCTTGCTTTCCACTCGAGGGGCGCCACTGTAATTTTGACCGACAATTTTGATACTGTCATGAGGACATAACTGTAGGAAAAACGGGAGAGCATAGTGGTCACTTTGGATGAAGAATGCTGTTGTGATCACAACTGTAAAGTAACATTTATACCAAAATGGATGATTAATTGTTGTTTTGTGATGTTTGTGTGCCCAAAAGGTCACCAATAATTAACTAATTTGACCTCTGCAAATGGTATTACTCTTGGGTTCTTTACCGAAGATAATATAGATCCCAATTGCGCCAACTACCGGTCTCAGATTTGCAATCGGTTCCGTAGACATCATCATCTTCGGATTGATTAGTTTGAATATTGAGAGCTGTAAAAGTAAACATACCAGCATTCTCCAGTGCATTCTTTTAATTATTTTACACACTTGCTCTGCCAGTTATATTTCTTTATTTCCAAAGGAGGCATAAGCATATCCTTCCGATTCAAATGTTGTAACATATATTTCATGTGGAGCAAATTAATTTTTACGTACAGTTATACTCCTTACTCTTCTCTTGAACTGATTACCCTCCTCTTTATGAGACTTACACCCCAAGGGCTTGAAAGCTAATATTTGGTCATTAGCCTGTCGAGGAGCAAGCAATCTCTAGAACATAGCATATTGAGGATGGGTGATCAATCCATTACTTGATATGGTGGTGAAGAAGAAGAAAATTAAATGCAGTGATGAAAGGAATGTTAGGAAAATTCGCGAATCAAACTATCCAACCCAACATTCGCCTAGTGACCGAGAAAATCCACGAATAACTTTGTCAGATTGGTCGGCCCCGGGTATTTGAACCCGGGACCTCCCGAATGCGACTCGCTCAAGTTGCCGCAGCGCCCCCACATTAAAACGCGCATAGACTGACAAACTAGTTACCCCGTCAGCAGCTTGTCTGCCATTAGTCGATGACGTAATGGACAGCCACGTACAATACATGGCAACTCATGTTTCACAATAATGATTTGTAAACGGCCGTGAAGCGAACTGTAATTCTCCGCGAGTTGTACAATTCTGCAAATAATTATACATTTAGCAAGGCTGTATCCAACAATGCCAGAAAATTCAACATTTTTATCTGCCCCTCCTGAATGTTTGCTTGTTAATATACTGCCGGGCAGAACTCTTGCTGTACAGTACCATTTTCACTACCCACAACAAACTCGCAAGCACTATTTATATATTACATTGTTTATAAATGAGGTTAGTCTCCAATTCGCGCTGCTACTCATTATTTGCCTACAAATTACTTCATATTGGAAAATTGGAATTAGGTACATGCAACGTATGGAAACAACGTTCAAGTGTTTATATCTGGTCGGTTTGGAGGTTTACAGATGAACTTCACCATAGGAAAATGTAAGCATGAGTATTTCCGAAACGGCTAATATTTTCAACAAATTTATTTTATACAAACTATATATTTTAATACGATATAATCTTCTCTGACTGTGGAAAGTTCTTGTATGTCAATTTTCTAGCTAAGCAGAATTCATTAAGCATGAAGAGTATTTTACATGCTCTTCTCAGAAACTTCAAATAAACTCTTTGTTGTTATTAATTTTAAAATGTAGGCTATTTTAGCACGATTTTTTCCAAATAAAAATTACAAAAAAATTCTAATAAGTGGCACTTTGGGAAAGGGCATTTTCTTGAAATTTTCACTTGATATCGCTTCAAATATGAAACTTGGTACTTATACTTCTTTGTGTTGTTCACGAACACGGAGGAAAAATATTAACATTACACTTAATGGAATGCAATAATTCCTCTATCTGTTGTATTTAGGTGGACGAGGAAGTAGAAAAAATTTTCATTTAGATTTTGCCTGAAACGTGCAAAAACATAACGTATTTATATCAACGCTGTCTTAAAACATTCAACGCACATTTACTAAAGCAGCACACAAGCGTTACATAAATACCAAAGCTATACCAACACCATATTTGCCTTTCCTTCGATTGAATTTATGTTAAATTTTAGTGCCCAAATAAGGGACTAGAAAGCTGTATTGGCGGTACTCTCAAAATCATAAGTTTGTTGTAATCCGAAAATGTTCACATAAAGTAAATTCAGTAAGAAATAGTAATATATAGAGTGCAGAAAAGTATACCAGCAACCGGCTCCATATGGTAATAAAAACGCAGTACATTTTATACACCTAACCCTCTAGATTCTACATGTTCTACAGAATCAGTATTAAAACTTAACTTATATTGCACTCAATGTCTTCCTCTCGTTAGAAGGTTGGCAGCCGCCTGATAAATAAGCTGTAGGGCAACTTTCTGTCGCTAAAGTCGATTCTTTCATATTATACAACACAATGTTTTACGAAATACACTACACAATATTGCAGAATATTTTTTCTACTCACCAGGAGGATATCAATCCCTAATACAGTTGATAACAGCATAGCCCACAAACTGAG
This sequence comes from Deroplatys truncata, assembly GCA_030765065.1. NCBI lineage: Eukaryota > Metazoa > Arthropoda > Insecta > Mantodea > Mantidae > Deroplatys > Deroplatys truncata. The sequence continues at coordinate 89,770,061 of CM060980.1, forward strand.
ACAGAAAACTTATGGTTCTTTTTATTGTTCATTGTTCAAACTGTGCTGATTTATCTTGATATTCGTAAAAGGTTAGAAATATAACACATCCTTTTTGGTGGTTTTACATTTTACATTCTGAATAGTGTTTTTCCAAGTTATAACAGTTTACATTCATGCAACATCAATAGGTCTGTATTAATGGTGTATGCAAAAACTCATTATTCTGTAATACTCGATAACAATCACATGACTATCTGCACATTAGAATTCACAAGTTTCTCTTACGTATTATACTGTTTACATAAATGTGATTTTAATATCCATTCAACGTTAATCATGATAAACATTTTACTGTAAACTGATTTAAGACACAGTGTGATCTAAAATACATGCAAGAAGAGAAACCACCACTATCTGTTAAAACTAAAGGTTCATTTCGTTTGTAACGAACTTGCACGAAAAGAGATATTACCTTTCAAACATGGGGCATAAATGGCACGTCCAACTTCATTCTGAGGTTACATAGGTAAGTATACAATAGTGAATGTTTAGTAAACGGTAAATCGAAGCTGGAGCGTTTGGCTTAGGCGCTCCGCCAAGCTGAGGACCGCGGATTAGAGTTCCACTATGGTATGCGTGTTTGTGTGTTGTATGTGTAGAAGTAATTGCTTTAATAAGCTGTAAACAGTAAAATAGAAAAAAAACACGGAGGCAATAAACCGGGAAAACGGGAAACATTAAAAAAATGGCATTTTTGATAAACTCCACAGTTTCCTGTAATTAGATATTGTCTATCTCTAAATGTACTTCAGTTATGTAAAAACGATGCCAATGGAAAGAATTTCGCAAGATGCATAGAGAATACTTGAGAAATACCTACATCACGTTAATGCTTTAATCTTCAGACAGTCATTTTTTAAGCAAAAAATTCAGCGGCATATTTAAGGTTTAGCTGGGTGGTAGCATCTGACGAAAATCGATTCATTCCTCTCTAAACTGACTGAGTTCCTTTCTTGAATCTTTAATGAATCTAGCTGCTCGTTAAACGCATCAGCACCTTTGCTGATCTAAGGTATGTGTTACATAACAACGGAAGAAATACAGTGTCTTGTACCACATTATACAAGAAAGCTGCATTACTAAGAGCTGTAGTATAAATTCCCCCAAGAGAGCTAACGTTTCACAGTTTCCTCAGCACACTCCGTCATGAAGGTCTTGGTAAGTGTTATGGACATAGTTGTTTTAATAAGTTTGCGTAAGGCATGAGTCCTAACATTTTTAGGGCTTAGTTACAAGTTAGTTTTAAGTTTTATCTTGTATTTCATTGGAATCAGTACAGTATTTCAGTATATTAAATTAATATTGAACTAACGTCAGTTAGCACCCACTCATTTTAAAGTGGCTATCCGGAAAATCTATAAGTTGATTAAACAAAATTATATTTGCATATAAACTAAATAAAACTAAATATTGCTTTCAGGCATGTGTTATTCTACTGCTGGTCGCCGTTGCGGCTGAGAAAGAAGTTAAAAGGACTGAAAAGAGAGGGCTGGAAGATCTGGGCTATGGAGGTTTCGGACATGAAGGAAGTAATTTTGGCGATTTTGAACATGGAGGAGAAAGTATCGGGCACGAAGTAAGCGATTATGGTGGTTCTGGACATGAAGCAAGCAGTTATGGTAGCTTTGGTCTTGGAGGAAGCAGCTACGGCAGCTTTGGTCATGGAGGAGGTGGTTATGGTGAAGAATCTCATCACGTGAAAGCCATCACCATAACCAAGGAAGTCAAAGTCCCTGTACCACAACCCTATCCCGTCCACGTAGAGAAGAAGGTACCATATCCTGTGAAGGTACATGTTCCTGTACACGTGGTGAAGCCGTATCCTGTACATGTACCCAAACCCTATCCTGTGTACGTGGAGAAGAAGGTACCATATCCTGTAGAGAAGGTTGTACCATATCCTGTGAAGATAGCAGTAAAGGTACCTGTACCAGTACCACATCCAGTCCCTGTCCCTAAACCCTACCCTGTAAAGGTACATGTCCCTGAACCTTATCCTGTGAAGGTGCCCGTCGTGGTGGAGAAGAAGGTTCCAGTGTACGTGAAGGGACATGCTGAAGGATACGATTTTGGTGGTCATTCCTTTGGAGGTCATAATTTTGGAGACGGTGACTTTGGCCATGGTCACTGATGTAAAAATGTTTAATTTGAAATAAAATGTTTTTGTTATAACTATTAATGTTTTTCTGCATCCATTTCCATTCCTTCAAGATATAAGCACTCTCAAACTCATCCATCCATGCATATACACATTCAGTTTATTTGCACCGAATACAGCAAAAATAGTTGCAAGTCACAGTTACAATGACTATCTCTGCCTAGGAAGAATACCAAAATATGCGTGTTTATAAGGATAACTTATATAACTTCCAAAATAAGCACATTACATTTATATGAAGCTAAAAGACATTCTAAATTAGTGTATAAACATATGTATATATACACTAACTAAAATGTCTTATATCTTCATGTAAATGTAATGTGCTCATATATGTTTATACATATATATATACATATAATAAAATGCTTAAATTACCCAAGAGGTGAAACAGGAATCAAACCTATATAAGTTTAAACATAAACCTCACAACTATATATAAAGAAATTTGTTAACTAAGAAATTTCCCCGTTTCTATAAATTCACTTCCAGGAAAAAAAATTAAAAGTCGAATAATAAGAACAAAACAATACAACAGAAAGCATAATGTATTTAGCTAATGTGAAGAAGAATATTATACAAATTTGAAGTCAGCATTAGTTGTGAGGCTGGGTAATGAATCTTAAGGAAAACGGGATATATTAGGATCTAATATCAAATACAGAAGGATTAGTTATCATATTACATTTATATTAAGATATAAGACATTTTCAGATTCTACTTTATTTTCAAGATATACAATTGAAGATAATTTTAATTCCTAAAACGCATGTAACGGTGAGACAGGAATCGATCTGGGAACGATCGTAGCAAAGCTAATGCATTATTTAATGAAAAAACTGATGTGTTAGACTCACATGACTTTCTCTACTCTTGTACAAACTATTTTTAGAAACGCTTATTCTCCATCTACTTCATGTTAATCGAGATAAACATTTGCAGACTGTCTTATTGCTAATTTTCTTGTAGATGTAAGGAGAAAATATATTTACAAGGGCAATATAGAAATACAGTAGCCTTTAAGCACATACATATCTCTTAATAGCTGGTTGCTAGGTGCAGCACCATTACCTTTGCCACAGATTAATACTCTTTGCATATATAAGACAAAAAAATCTGATGTGTTACACTCACATGACTTTCTCTACTCTTGTACAAACTATTTTTTCAAATGCTTATTCTCCATCTACTTCCTGTTAATGGAGATAAACATTTGCAGACTCTTATCTTATTGCTAATTTTCTTGTATATGTAAGAGGAAAACATATTTACAAGGGCAATATAGAAAAACAGTAGACTTTAAGCACATACATATCTCTTAATAGCTGGTTGCTAGGTGCAGCACCATTCCCTTTGCCACTGATTATAACTCTTTGCATATCCAAGACAAAAAAATCTGATGTGTTACACTCACATGACTTTCTCTACTCTTGTACAAATTATTTTTACTAACGCTTATTCTCCATATGCTTCAGGTTAATCGAGATATCGAGATGTCAATCTTATTGATAATTTTCTTGTAGATGCAAGGGGAATATGGTAGGTTTTAAGCGATAGTCAAATATTTTAACGCTGGTTGCTATGTGACGCATTCCATTCTCTTTGCATGTCCAGGACATAAAAAAAAATCTGATGTGTTACACTCACATGACTTTCTCTACTCTTGTACAATCTATTTTTACAAACGCTTATTCTCCATATGCTTCATGTTATTCGAGATATCGAGATGTCAATCTTATTGGTAATTTTCTTGTAGATGCAAGGGGAATGTGGTAGCTTTTAAGCGATAGTCAAATATTTTAACGCTGGTTGCTATGTGGCGCATTCCATTCTCATTGCATGTCCAGGACATAAAAAAATCTGATGTGTTACACTCACATGACTTTCTCTACTCCTGTACAAACTATTTTTACAAACAGTTATTCTCCATATCGTTCATGTTAATCGAGATGTTAATCTTATTGCTAATTTTCTTGTAGATGCAAGGGGAATTGCTAGGCTTTAAGCTATAGCCACATATTTTAAGCGCTGGTTGCTATGTGGCGCATTCCATTCTCTTTGCATGTCCAGGGCATAAAAAAATGAATAACGAATTTGAGAAAATGTATAAGTATTGGAAAATTTAAGGGAATAACAAGCAATATCTCGAAAACGGTTCACTCAACAAAAGAAATGTATATGACATAAGTTGTGTATTTTAACGAGATCTACATTTTTTGTGTAGTAAAATTTTGTCTATCTCTTATGGTTTACCAGTTATGCAAAAGTCGTTCAAAATGAAGAACACTTTTGGAGACATTCCCAGAAAATTCGAGATATACATTTCATTTCTCATGAAAGTATCTTAAACATATGATATTTTAATCAAAATCGTTAGAGCCATTTTTGAGAACATTAAAATTTTCGAAAAATGTTCCATGTAAAGGGTAGTCTGGGGTGGGGGGATTATCTTGAATACCTTCGTGTCGCATCTCTGGAAGATACTGAACCTAAATACCAAGTTTGGTGTTTATCCGACTGTTCGTGTTTGAGTTATGCTGTTCACAGACACACACACACACACACAGACACACACACTCACACACACACAGACACACACACACAGACACACACACAACAACACACAGACACACACACGGACATGTTTCCAAAAATGCTTTTTTTGGATTCAGGAGGTCTCAAAACATGTATTTCCGGTGAAATCTCGGTATCGAAATTTTGGATGGAATGCAATACTTCCCCTACTTACTATACGTAGTAGAGAAAGTAAAAATGAATAACGAATTTGAGAAAAAGTATAAGTATTGGAAAATTTAAGGAAATAACAAGCAATAACTCGAAAACGGTTCACTCAACAAAAGAAATGTATATGACATAAGTTGTGTATTTTAACGCGATCTACATTTTTTGTGTAGTAAAATGTTGTCTATCTCTTATGGTTTACCAGTTATGCAAAAGTCGTTCACAATGAACAATACTTTTGGAGACATTCCCAGAAAATTCGAGATATACATTTCATTTCTCATAACATTATCTTAAACATATGATATTTTAATCAAAATCCTTAGACCCATTTTTGAGAAAATTAAAATTTTCGAAAAATGTTCCATGTAAAGGGTAGTCTGGGGTGGGGGGATTTTCTTGAAAACCTTCGTGTCGCATCTCTGGAAGATACTGAACCTAAATACCAAGTTTGGTGTTTATCCGACTTTTCGTTTTTGAGTTATGCTGTTCACAGACACACACACACACACACAGACACACACACACAGACACACACACACAGACACACACACGGACATGTTTCCAAAAATGCTTTTTTTGGATTCAGGAGGTCTCAAAACATGTATTTCCGGTGAAATCTCGGTATCGAATTTTTGGGTGGAATGCATTACTTCCCCTACTTACTATTCGTAGTAGAGAAAGTAAAAATGAATAATGAATTTGAGAAAAAGTATAAGTATTGGAAAATTTAACGGAATAACAAGCAATATCTCGAAAACGGTTCATTCAACAAAAGAAATGTATATGACATAAATTGTGTATTTTAACGCGATCTACATTTTTTGTGTAGTAACATTTTGTCTATCTCTTATGGTTTACCAGTTATGCAAAAGTCGTTCACAATGAAGAATACTTTTGGAGACATCCCAGAAAATTCGAGATATACATATTATTTGTCATAAAAATGTCTTAAACATATGATATTTTAATCAAAATCGTTAGAGCCATTTTTGAGAAAATTAAAATTTTCGAAAAATGTTCCATGTAAAGGGTAGTCTGAGGTGGGGGAATTTTCTTGAAAACCTTCGTGTCGCATCTCTGGAAGATACTGAACCTAAATACCAAGTTTGGTGTTTATACGACTGCTCGTTTCTGAGTTATGCTGTTCACAGAAACACAGACACACAGACAGACACACAGACACACACACGGACATGTTTCCAAAAATGCTTTTTTTGGATTCAGTGAGTCTCAAAACATGTATTTCCGGTGAAATCTCGGTATCGAATTTTTGGGTGGAATACAATACTTCCCCTACTTACTATACGTAGTAGAGAAAGTAAAAATCTGATGTGTTACACTCACATGACTTTCTCTACTCTTATACAACCTATGTTTACAAACTCTTATTCTCCATCTATTTCATATTAATCGAGATAAATATTTGCAGAAACGATCTTTTGACATGTAAAGAAAATTACATTTTAAACATGGTGACTAGTTCTAAGAATATTTGACTATGACTTAAGGCCTACTAAGTTCTCTTTGTTTTATATTTGCAAGGGCAATACAGAAATACAGTAGCCTTTAAACATCGACTTATATCTTAATAGCTGGTTGCTTGGTGCAGCACCATTTCCTTTGCCACAGATTAATACTCTTTGCATATCCAAGATAAAAAAATCTGATGTGCTACACTCACATGACTTTCTCTACTCTTGTACGAACTATTTTTACAAACGTTTATTCTCCATATGCTTCATGTTAATCGAGATATCGAAATGTCAATCTTATTGCTAATTTTCTTGTAGATGCAAGGGGAACATGGTAGGTTATAAGCGATAGTCAAATCTTTTAAGCGCTGGTTGCTATGTGGCGCATTCTATTCTGATTGCATATCCAGGACATAAAAAATTGAATAACGAATTTGAGAAAAAGTATAAGTATTGGAAAATTTAAGGAAATAACAAGCAATATCTCGAAAATGGTTCACTCAACTAAAAAAAATGTATATGACATAAATTGTGTATTGTAACGCGATCTAAATTTTTTGTGTAGTAAAAGTTTGTCTATCTCTTATGGTTTACCAGTTATGCAAAAGTCGTTCACAATAAAGAATACTTTTGGAGACATTCCCAGGAAATTCAAGATATACATTTTATTTGTCATGAAAGTATCTTAAACATATGATATTTTAATCGAAATCGTTAGAGCCATTTTTGAGAAAATTAAAATTTTCGAAAAATCTTCCATGTAAAGGGTACTCTGGGTTAGGGGGATTTTCTTGAAAACCTTCGTGTCGCATCCTTGGAAGATACTGAACCCAAATACCAAGTTTGGTGTTTATCCGACTGTTCGTTTCTGAGTTATGCTGTTCACAGACACACAGACAGACACACAGACACACAGACACACACACACGGACGTGTTTCCAAAAATGCTTTTTTTTGGATTCAGGGGGTCTCAAAACATGTATTTCTGGTGAAATCTCGGTATCGAAATTTTGGGTGGAATACAATACTTCCCCTACTTACTATGCGTAGTAGAGAAAGTAAAAATCTGATGTGTTACACTCACATGACTTTCCCTACTCTTGTACAATCTATTTTTACAAACGCCTATTCTCCATATGCTTCATGTTAATCGAGATATCGAGATGTCAATCTTATTGGTAATTTTCTTGTAGATGCAAGGGGAATATGGTAGGTTATAAGCGATAGTCAAATATTTTAACGCTGGTTGCTTTGTGGCGTATTTCATTCTCTTTGCATGTCCAGGACAAAAAAAATGAATAACGAATTTGAGAAAAAGTAATAAGTATTGAAATATTTAAGGAAATAACAAGCAATATCTCGAAAACGGTTCACTCAACAAAAGAAATGTATATGACATAAGTTGTGTATTTTAACGCGATCTACATTTTTTGTGTAGTAAAATTCTGTCTATCTCTTACGGTTTACCAGTTATGCAAAAGTCGTTCACAATGAAGAATACTTTTGGAGACATTCCCAGAAAATTCGAGATATACATTTCATTTCTCATGACATTATCTTCTTAAATATATGATATTTTCATCAAAATCGTTAGAGCCATTTTTGAGAAAATTAAAATTTTCGAAAAATCTTCCATGTAAAGGGTAGTCTGGGGTGGGGGGATTTTCTTGAAAACCTTCGTCTCGCATCTCTGAAAGATACTGAACCTAAATACCAAGTTTGGTGCTTATCCGATTGTTCGTTTTTGAGTTATGCTGTTCACAGACACACACACACACACACAGACACACACACGGACATGTTTCCAAAAATGCTTTTTTTGGATTCAGGAGGTCTCAAAACGTGTATTTCCGGTGAAATCTCGGTATCGAATTTTTGGGCGGAATGCAATACTTCCCCTACTTACTATACGTAGTAGAGAAAGTAAAAATGAATAACGAATTCCCATTTGAGATCATAAGTACTTTAAAATTTATGGGAATAACAAGCAATATCTCGAAAATGGTTCACTGAACAACAAAAATGTATATGACATAAATTGTGTATTTTAATGCGATCTACATTTTTTGTGTAGCAAAAGTTTGTCTATCTCTCATGGTTTACCAGTTATGCAAAAGACGTTCACAATGAAGAATACTTTTGGAGACATTTCCAGAAAATTCAAGATATACATTTTATTTGTCATGAAAGTATCTTAAACATATGATATTTTAATCGAAATCGTTAGAGCCATTTTTGACAAAATTAAAATTTTCGAAAAATGTTCCATGTAAAGGGTAGTCTGGGGTGGGGGGATTTTCTTGAAAACCTGCGTGTTGCATCTCTGGAAGATACTGAACCTAGATACCAAGTTTGCTGTTTATCCGACTGTTCGTTTCTGAGTTATGCTGTTCACAGACACACAGACAGACACACACACGGACGTTTCCAAAAATGCTTTTTTTGGATTCAGGGGGTCTCAAAACATATATTTCCGGTGAAATCTCGGTATCGAATTTTTGGGTGGAATACAATACTTCCCCTACTTACTATACGTAGTAGAGAAAGTAAAAATGAATAACGAATTCCCATTTTAGAAAATAAGAATTGAAAAATTTAAGGGAATGACAAGCAATATCTCGAAAATGGTTCACTCAAAAAAAATGTATATGATATTTTATTCAAAATCGTTAAAGCCGTTTTTGAGAAAATTAAACTTTTCGAAAAATCTTCCATGTAAAGGGTAATCTGGGGTGGGGGGATTTTCTTGAAAACCTTCATGTCGCATCTCTGGAAGATACTGAACCTAAATACCAAGTTTGGTGTTTATCCGACTGTTCGTTTCTGAGTTATGGTGTTCACAGACAGACAGACACACACACAGACACACAGACACACACACACGGACATGTTTCCAAAAATGCTTTTTGTTGGATTCAGGGGGTCTAAAAACATGTATTTCCGGTGAAATCTCGGTATCGAATTTTTGGGTACAATACTTCCCCTACTTACTATATGTAGTAGAGAAAGTAAAAATTAATACAAAATTGATATATACACACATGATTTAAAGAAAACTATAAAGTAATAAATTGTAACGTTTCTATATATTAAATTCAAAGAAAAGAATAGAAGAAGTTTAACAAAAAAAAACAATACATCGGAAGGCACAATATATTTAGCTAATACTTATATTTTATACGGGTGAATCGCAAAAAAATTGCACCGCAATTATTTCCGAAATGGAAAGTGCTATTGATGTGCAGTTTTCACAGCATTGATTGGTAGTCAGGGGATCGTACATTTAACCTATAAACAGATTTTAATAATAAAGAGAAAGAGTATTTTTGAGCAAATATACAACTTTTCAAATGAAACAATGCCTGGTTACATCAACAGAATAAAGGTAGGGTAAATTATAATATCAGTGGCGTTTGTTGCAAGATTCTAGTGCAAGTGCTTTACGAGACATCTTATTTTGAAGCTTTTACGCACCGACGCTTGTACAGCCTGTGGTAGCACAAACTTAAGAAAAACAAAAGGGAATTACAATAATTCTGTGAATTCTTGCAAGTAAAAAGAACATTTCCCTTCAAAGGCTGTGTTCAAAATGACGACCGGTTTCCACTATGCTATGAAAAGACTGCTGCACACGTTCTAGCCTTTCAGCGGAAATTTCAGAACAGGCAGCATTAATACGTCGTTTCATATCATAGTTGGTACATCCTTGCAGGCAGTGTCTTTCAGCCTTCCCCACAGTAAAAGTCTAAAGGGGCAGATCCAGCCAAGGTACAGGTCCTCTTCGTCCAATAAAACGATTTGGAAACAATCCGTTAAGACAAGCTGTAGTACTTCCTGTGCTATGGGCCGTACAGCCATCATGTTGGTACCACAGGTTCCTCCTAGTCTGCAAAGGAACGTCTTCTAGCATCTGTGGCAGATGGTCTGTCAGGAGGCTGCGATACTTGTGCGAGTTCATTGTTTCTTCTAAGAACAAAGGGCCTATGAGCTGATGGTTCACTATCCCACACCACACGTTTACACTCCATGGGCGTTGACGTTCCACCTGACGCAGCCAACGGGGATTGTCAACAGACCAATAGTGCATGTTTCTGCGGTAGTAAATGTTGCCTCATCATTTGTCGCAGTTCTCAATGGCTACTGTTACCTTGTTTGTTGAGCACCTCTTGTTTTATTATTTTAAATTTGGGGTTCTTTGTCCTCCGGCTAGCTATTATAACTCAGTCGAACACGTGTCTCTAAGCAGGGCGTGTAAACGGAAAGGAGTTGTTTCTAGAAGATAACACTGATGAAAAAAATTGTTTCTACACTTTATTTCCGTCACATGTAATTAATAATTGACATATTTAACCTTTCTACACGCCTGACTGAAACTGTGATATTTCCGAGTGTAACTACAGTCGTTATAGTTGCCGCGCACCAATTACTTCGCGTATTTCACATTTTTGTAACTAACTCTGCGACGTGCACTTCGTGAGAGATTCTTCAGAACTGTGTGACGTGCACCTCATGAGAGATTCTTCCGAACTGTGCGAAACTTGCTTATGGCTCGAGAATATATACTGCTTCACCCCGAATTGCCTACACATTATAATAGAGCTGCTATTGGTTACCAAATCGCGCCCACTTTAGCGTCTGTTTCGGTCAGCCCATCACTACTACTTACATATATACTCTAGGGAAGATATTCCCTCCATTTCTAAAAAAGGCACGCTACCCTGACGTCATTTGTTTATCTCTTATTAGTGATAAACAACTCACCCCCTCGGTTTATTGTTACCCACTTCTATTGTCAGTTTCAGTGAGGCCGTGTAAACTTATTTCCTAACAATACTTATGGCTAACAAACATCTAAAATCATGTACGTACAATAATATTAATTTACACTACAATCACTTTGGCATTCACAGCATGCTATGATATAAAGTACTGCCTCACACAAAACAAGATACATGATGAGATCTGGAGTATCATGTCTTAATGCCCACGTACAAAAGTTAACACGATTATCAAAATCGTTTCCATGCAGCTCTTGATGGGGAAAGATGTGATGGGGATGGAACGTATGTCTATGGAGAATGCGCAATCCACTTGCCTGACTTATGTCACTTCCACGTGCGATTGTGCGGGAACTAATTTGCGGATCTACTGCGTTAATTTCTACCTCTTCTCCAATCACTTGTTTCTTTCTGTTTCGTTTTCTAGGTGTTACAGTACCACTTTCACGTAATTGGTTGAAGAGGTTGATAAATAATTGCCGAGATGGTTGACGTCTATTGGGATACGTTTCCGCATACACCGTACAGGAAAGAACTGCATTCTTCCTACACTCTCCATACACCATGAGCGTGTCGCTTTTTCTGCATTAGTAAACCCCATCTTCCACTCACGACTTACTGCTTGAACTGTCACAAACTAACTGACCAGAAAGTCGCAATGCCATCAATGAACAGAAAACACAATGCAAACAAACATAACAACATCGTACCTAGCAACTAAGCAGGTTGAATGGGATAAACAATTGTCGGGGTGGAAACTTTTCAAAATACGATTTCTCGTAAAGCACTTGTACTAGAATGCTGCAACAAAGATCATTGACATTCTAATTTACCTTACCTTTATTCTGTTGAGGTAACTAGGCATTGTTTCAATTAAAAATTGCATGTTTGCTCAAAAAATATACTTTATCGGTATTATTAAAATCTGCTTATAGGCTAAATGTATGAGGCCCTGACAACCAATCAATGCTGTGAAAACTGCGCATCAATAGCAGTTTCCATTTCCGAAATATTTGCGGTGCAAGTTTTAGGTGATTTACTCTGTATATTATATATTGATTGTATTTAAGTGGATAAAACGCTAACAACAAGGAACATTGGCAACAAAACAGAGTTCGCTTAGTTATTTTAAAAAGCAAAGCAAGAATAATTTAAATATCATAGGTGAACGACGTGGCATCAAAAAGTTGAAACCAAGATTCGGTTGCTAAAGGAGAAGAAACCAACGAAAAGGTGGACGATATAAAAATCATCGCGAGTAAGTTAAGGTCATTGAAGAAAAAAATTGATTCCCAAAGAAGCGAGGAAATGGCTACTGTGAGCTAGAGGGAGTTAATTAGAAAATGAATTTGGGAAGGACTTCGTAGGAGAGTAATTTTATATATACTCGTATAGATATTGTGATTGTGAAAGCTACGCGTATATGTAGGAAGCTTATTGAATCTCCACAGATAAGCATCGAGTGTCGAATGTTCATACAAAGAAACTACCTTCACCTTAATTATCTCGAAGCGTTTATATTATGTTTCGCCCCCCCACAGCTAAGAATTTCAACAATTATATAGAAAATGTAATCGTCTAACTCCAAAAAAGAAAATGCAGTATATGTATCGCCTCCGGTCACAAGGAAATTAAAAGTAAGACTGAAAATTGTAGTATCAAGTAGTCTCATGAACAAAATTTAAATAAAAGAAGTTTATTGTTTCAAATGTGTTATATTATTCCATAAGTTTTCTCGAATACGACTATTAACAGCTATCGAACATACTACATAACAAAGTGCTGCGCATAGGTTAACAGATTATCACCAAAACAGTCTCTTTCTGCTAGAATGTAGTGGTTCGATTTGTCATTACCCAATCAAAATGACTCATTACAACAAAATGACATAAAATTAACCACTTTGAATCTCTTAATACTTGTTTTCTTGTAGTTATACAGCTTAGTATAAGCTGCAATAAATGACAGCACTTAATCCGTTATTGCTTGATAGCTGCCTTTTAGTATTACACGTTTATAAACAGTATGTGAATAGAATTTGAGAAAATATTATGTGAACGTTAGGTTTAATTTTATGGTAGACGGAGACAATGTTTGTTAAAAGGAGAGAATAACTTATAGATATTATTATAATTTTTGTAAAATAATATTAAAACACATTTGCATATGCATAGCATGCAAATTGTGTGATCCATAATTGTGTCAAAATGCCTTTATGCTGCAATACCATATTTTAGAAGTAAAATGATAAAGACTTAAATATGCGACTTACTAAGCATTATTTAATTTTCATAGCCCACTATAATTACATACGAGGCGTGTTTTTACAGTATATGGCGATAATGTTTTATAAATATAGGAACATTATTTTCCAAATGCTTTATCATTCCTTACCTTGCACCCTAGACTACTTCTCTAGTCACCGCTCTTATTCACGCACCTGTCGCAATGGAAAACCAGTTTTTGTACGACTTCGTCAAAGAATGATGCCGTCAATGATGAAAACCAGATCTGCACTGTTTCTCAAAATCATCGTTGTTGAAATGTTTTCCACCAAGGAACTTCTTCAGATGAAGAAATGGATGAAAATCGCTTGGTGCAAAATCTGGATTTTAGGGAGGGTGGTCTGATTTGTTCCCAACCAAATGATGCCATCAGATCGTGAGTTTGTTTGGCTGTGCGTGGCTGGGCATTGTCATTCATTATTGTTTCCCCATAAACCTCACACATTTGGCGATACATTTTTGTTGGCGTAATATTTCTGGTGTTCAAATAACGAATTACACATCTGACTTCACAGTCGATAGGTTGTTCGATTATTTTGAAAATTTCAAAGCGCTCTAACAACAGGAAAACACAAAGTGACGATTGCTCACAGCTGCGTCCGACTTCCTAATGAATAGAGAAGGTGATTTCTGGATGCCTTTTAACTTCTATGCTTCTTAGTGTCGTATTCCATATTGGGCGTGAAAGAACTGGAAATTTTGCTCAGAGGCCTCTTCATCAGGTTTGAGGTTCATTTAGGTCCCGTAAATCTACATCGCACCTCCGGCTTTTCTTCCCTTCCGAAGGAATCCATGCTAAGGATTTTTACGCGCAAAGTAATCCATACCCTTCGAGAGTTTGAACCTACCAGTGTACTAATGCATAAATGTATGTATATGGTAATTAATATATACTATGAAGCGTTGCAGAGTGTTCTATTTTTTGTGCAATACCTCTACAGAAGTTTTTCCCACAAATAAATGAGGAAACGGTATTTAAACTGTAAGATCTTATGACGTTTGATTCGATTCTGTATGTTGTTAGAAGAGGTTAATTTAATGTTGTTATACGACTTCCCAATTTCCTTAATTTTTCTTCCAGAAGCATAATTATTTATTTTATCCCAGGTTAGATGTATTCATTTGGCTGCAGAGTAGAGTTTTTTGGAAGTAAGTTTCGGTTCATTCATTAGCTACCATTGTAACAAATGAGAACACCAATAGCTGCAAAATGCCATTATTTATCACTTAGGACCGGTTTCACAGTTTAAACTTAAGCCAAAACTTTAGTAACCTAAGGACGTAGGTTTTGTAGGTTATCCGGCAACACCTAGTAAAATGACCGAAAAATCAGAGTCAAAACGTAGAACTCTACTTATCAAGAAGTGAGGATTTTCCCAGAAATTTTGAAGCAGCATAACCTTGTAATCGAGTGCAAGGAATCACACAAATTGCTATGGAGTAAGAAAAACCAAACGTTGCAATACGAAGGATGGATTAGAATGATTTGACATAGTTTTGATAGCTGTAAGTTTTGAGATGCCAGAAAAATTTCCAGCTGATATTAGCATGTATGCATATAACCTCAATGTTAATAGAAGCATTGTTCCTGGCGAGAGGGCTTTCTTACTGAACTATACAGCAATACGTTATATTATGAATATGTGATGGAAATGTATGCTACCATATCTACGATAAAAGTATTAAATAGACATTTTTACAATTAAGGGTATACCAAATTAAGTTTTGCTTTTTACTGCTCGGATTTTTTATTAATTGTATTATTAATAATTTCTGAAACCAACAATGACAACTGTTTACTTAATCGGTGTCTCTCGTAGAATTCTCGGTCATTCCATACGTGAAAATGGTTTGGACGCATACTAAACATTCTAGGTCGTCTTGTGTTGTGCATATGGGACAAAATTAGTTTGAATTTTCTCAACATTAACATTATCTTCTTCAGATAACACTGCGAATCCTTGGTTTAAAGCACAGGTCGATACGGTTTAAGCCAAGCCACGTATAAGCTCAGTTTATCGCTTTAACTACGCTATGTAAAAATCCACTGTTGCTTAAGCCTCCGCTTAAATCCTTTTGGAAGCTTAGGCTTAAAATGTGAAACTAGGCCTTAGACTCGCGTAGCACATGTTACACTTGAGTCACTGTGGCACATACTTAGAATAGAACACAACTGAACCGTTGGATCACAACCTACAAACTGAACTGCTAAGTCACAACTCACAACAGCTGAACTGCATTATCACCTTAACTGTCCATTTTTAACTTGAATTTCTTTAACTGTCCAACCGGTGGCTAACTGCTGCTTATGTAGGCACCGCATACCGATCGCGCTCGTGATCACAGTATGTTTTATCAATTGC
This sequence comes from Deroplatys truncata, assembly GCA_030765065.1. Classification (NCBI taxonomy): domain Eukaryota; kingdom Metazoa; phylum Arthropoda; class Insecta; order Mantodea; family Mantidae; genus Deroplatys; species Deroplatys truncata. Next base: position 89,785,904 of record CM060980.1, read on the forward strand.
TCCTTTATACTTTTTCTATCGCAGAAGAAATATTATATTACACCCAAACATTCAAAATCTATGCTCGATATCTTTGTACTAAATGCATAATGCTGGTAAAGATAAATTGTTAAAATTAATAAGAATAGTAATTTGTAATTGTACAGAAAATGATTGTTTTGAGGTGCATTTAATACAGGAAAACTAGAAAGTGTAAAAGAATGACATTATCATAGGAAAATTATATCATACGCAAATTTATCACTATAGAGTTTGATATTTGATACGATTATAAAAAATCCAGAATACGAGTGGGCAACATTTACCAGGAAGTTCAAGACTGTTAAACCTAGATGACACTCAAAAACAGGGCTTCTGGACATGTTATTTCTTCCATTCTTATCCGCAAGGTATCTAGAATCAGGAAGTGCTGTAATGAGTTGAAAGAAAGGGTAGTCTCGATAGTGTATTAAAGAAACAGCATAATATCTAGGAATATGGTACTGTAGTATATATATTTCGGGGAAATGTAACATTTAGAGGTTTAAATGTGGATTTTACTATTTAATTTGGTGCCATTAGCGCACTTTATTGTTTTTATTATTAATGATGGTAATATGAGTAATACTACAATTAATATGGCTTTATTACTATCATTAATAAGATTGCTTACGTTATTGTAATTTATATTGTTGGTATTGTTATGAATATGATGATTAATATTGTTGTTTTATAATCCCTGTTGTTACAGAAATTATTATAATTAGTATTAACATTTTTTATTTTTGGTATTTTAAAACATAAAGGAGTACGTAGTTATATTTGAGCCGTTCCTAGGCAAGGTATCCTTACTCGTTACCGCGGACGTAGCTCAAAAGCAATGCTAATGACAATAAGATGATAGAATGATTAATTCATACTTTAAATATATGATGGAGGAAATCTGTGAAGATTTCGGTCTTACTATATTTTACAGTTGCCCAATGTTTTGTTGAATGCTAGTCTCGAGAAAACTAAGTGTAAGGCCGAAACTTAACAATGCGTGCATGAAGCATCAGTTTCTGAGTTTTAAACGTCAAAAATAAATATATGGATGTTCATGTCTGGCAGTCTCGAGCAAAACTGCAGGAAAAACCCATGCTGGATGTAGGATTTAACCATATCTGCACTAGGAGCAAACTTTACCAGCCTTAATTTACAGAAGTGTGTGATAAGACAACTCACCGTAGAACAATAGAACTCTGTAATTTTTTGACTTTTTAAAGTTAATACTGATTTCATGTAAACATTTACCAAGTATATGTACTGCAATACCATTAAACAACAACTACGCAATGACATAGTTTCATAAAACTAAATATTCTTCTAAGTATATTTTTAAAATTTACAACATGCGAATGCAGCAAAATAATTCATCCTAACCTCTATTTGCAAAATTATTGTTATTATGTATACAGCAAAATATGTAGAAGCTATATATAATTAACGATAGTGGCTAGAGAAAATCAGTGAATATAACGCATGCTCTTTTCTATAACCATTTGATGATCATTTTCATGTATAAGGGTTGAATAAGGTGGTCAGAATCTGACAAAAAATGTTAAAATTCTTCTCTTTGCTTTCTCAAGCTGCTTTCTTGAACCTTTAATGAATCTAGCTGCTCGTTAAACGCATCAGCACCTTTACTGTTCTAAGTTATGTGTTATATAATAACGGAAGAAGTACAGTGTCTGGTACCACATTATACAACGAAAGCTGCATCATTAACAGCTGCATATAAAAGCTCACGATACAGCTAACACTTCACAGTTTCCTCATAAATGCACATCATGAAATTCTTGGTAAGTGTATATTTTAATACTTTGAGAGTACCAGATTAAGACTTAAAATTTTAGGTTAGAAATTGGTTATCAGTCATTAGATATTTTCTTTTGTATTTGATATGTTCAGTGCAGTATTTTCAATATAAAATTAGTAGTGTAGTTTCATCAGTTAGCACACGTTTATAATAAAACGATTAGGTAATCTAAAAATCTTTAGTTTGTTAAATATAATTGTATTTATTATCAAATTAAGAAAATAAAACTCTTAACTTTCAGACGTGTCTGATTCTACTGCTGGTAACCGTTGCGGCTGAGAAGGAAAATAAGAAGACCAGAAAGAGAGGAATTGAAGAGATAAGTTATGGAGGTTTCGGTCATGAAGGAAGTGATGTCGGCGGTTTTGAACATGGAGGAGACAATATTGGGCATGGAATAAGCGATTATGGTGATTTTGGACATGGGAGAAGCAGTTATGGTAGCCTTGGACATGGAGGAAGCAGTTATGGCAGCTTTGGACATGGAGAGGTGGTTATGGTGGAGAATCTCATCACGTGAAAGCCATCACCATAACCAAGGAAGTCAAAGTCCCTGTACCACATCCCTATCCCGTCCACGTAGAGAAGAAGGTACCATATCCTGTGAAGGTACCTGTTCCTGTACACGTGGAGAAGCCGTATCCTGTACATGTACCCAAACCCTATCCTGTGTACGTGGAGAAGAAGGTACCGTATCCTGTAGAGAAGGTTGTACCATATCCTGTGAAGGTACCAGTGAAGGTACCTGTACCAGTACCGCGTCCAGTTCCTGTCCCTAAACCTTATCCTGTAAAGGTACATGTCCCTGAACCTTATCCCGTGAAGGTGCCCGTCGTGGTGGAGAAGAAGGTACCAGTGTACATCAAGGGACATGTTGGAGGATACGACTTTGGTGGTCATTCCTTTGGAGGTCACGGTTTTGAAGGCCACAGTTTCGGAGGCTACGGCTTTGGACACGACCATTAATCTGTGTGAATTGTGGAAATACGTTAGTCATCATAATTTTGTTGAATAAATTGAACAAAGTAAAGCTGTTTGTAACGTTTACAGTTTTTCACTGATCATTAACCTGAATAATGTACGCATAGTGATTTGAATAATTTCTGAGAATGACATCTCACGGAAGTGTTTATGTTGAGCACTATACAGAGACCTTCAAAGAAGCGGAGGAATAATTCATTATTCATCCAAGCTGTACGTAAACTCAAGTGAATTCGGAAATGTTCATAGGAGCTACCGACATTCCTCAGAGAAGTCACAAAATGTATTCCGCAACAGTAAAGCTTTTTTATGAGATTACAGTCGCAACTTCCATCATGGGACACAGGTAAACACGCGTTGGAAACATTAAGGCATCATAAGAGACAGAAATTAGGCTGTTGAATGAAATATGAGAATATTTGGTAATAATACAATAAAATTAGCTAAAATCTCAAATTATAGAATAGGATGGAAAACTGCCAACTTACGAATCTTAAAGAATACGTTGGCATAGGGTGTGAAATTTAGTATTTATAGGGCTTTTCAATTTAAGTTTCATAGTATACACACCATGCCCTTTTATTCATTGACTTCAAAACAAGTACTTTCGAAGGAGTATTTGCATTCTTTTTGTATGGAGTGTAATACATCTCTCTACTGTAGACAAGTAGCGTAGGAAGTAAAACATTCTCCTCCCTAATCAAGGTTTTCAACAATGCTATATCTGTTGTTTGTTATACAATACAATAATTTGAAAACAAATCGAATAATTGTCTGCATAATTGATTTTAGTTACTTCTTAAAACGTAAACTCAACTTAATCTTCTGTTTCACTATGTTGTTTATTATTATAAATATTATCGTCATCATCATTATGCTGGTGCTGCTACTGTAGAATTCTTTTGTATTTCTTTTATTTTGGCTTTGAAACTTTATTTTAATACTGGGATTGTAATGATGATGATGATGATGGAAAAATGAGTGGCCTCTTATTAGAGCGTGAAGCCTGCACTTAAGCTCATAGATCCCTTTGTGGCTCTTAATCTGGGCTTTCAATCCAAGCCTATGGTCGCGATGAAACGGACCATGTCCTTGATGTTTTCCCTTCTTATATATTCAGGATCTAAGAAAAAGGAGCTAGGATACGTATCTATGCATAGCTAAACCCTCGCACTCGCATAGTATGCGCGGGAAGATTTCGTGCTTCCTTCTACAGTTCTTGCATAAAGGAGCTTGTATGTGTCCCATTATCTGATAATGTCTATGTGGTGCGTTTTGCTCTATAAGATAGCCAGTAACAGTTTTTTAATTTAGTTCTAGTTAACTTCAAAAGAATTATTTGAGAGAGTAGCATGTTGACTCAGTTCGTTCATACTATGGTTCAGAAAGAGTTTACAACTCGATTTACCGAGCTCAAGCCTTGTTAACACAATAGCCAATATACTTATTAAAATATATTTGTATAGAAATAAGATAAGGTGGTAAAATATCATCCGGCTTTACACTGGCTGTTTTCCTTGAGCGCCCGGTAACCACGAGCAGGTAACCCGCTCAGCTGTGATGTGAAAGAAGTTGTTGACCGCACAGGGGTTTGCCTGTCTCGTTAGCCCCACAGCAGTAAGGCTGTGCGCAAGAGCACTGTCATTAAACTGAAGAACTGCCTTCTTAAGAACCGAGCCGCCGTGTTATACGGTCTTGGTAAAGTGCTGAGATGAGAAACGTTACGTTATTTCATCATTTTACCAGCTACCTTACCGTACCCGATCTTGTGCAGGTGGATTTTTAAACTCTGAAGGGTTTTCTAATTTCATTTATCTTCCCCGTTGTACTCTTTAGACTTGTAGTATATGCAAAAATCTAGAAGATAAGTTTCTCTATTACTCTCTTGCGAACACGAAATATGGCATCACTAAGAAAATCGAATGCACGATGTCCTCGAATGCATGAATCTTCTTTCCTTTCATTGCAAGGATTGGGTTCTTAAACCTGTCCGAAGCCAAAGCGTTATGTGAACTGTTGTCTGCATCTCTTTTAAGCCCGTCTATATACCGTCACCTTTTGGGTTATAAAAATATGCTTGCTACGGCAGACGATTCGGGGACATTCTTTGTACATGTTGCTGCCATCTCTTCTGGTAATGTATCGCTGCTTCCACCATGCTCATTTCTACCTGAAGTTCTCCGATTTCCTGACTACTTCTTTGGTCTCACACGAATATCGAATTCAATAATCTCATTTCGGTTGAATTAGAAAAAGAAAAGCAGTTTTATAAAAATATCCTAGTTTATTTATAATCAAATGAAGGGTATAACTAAAAAGTAAAGTTTACTAAATACTAAATTTCATGTTTAATTCATACTTCCTTAAAGATGCAAAGCGAAGACTTTCAGCGAAACCTCCCCCTTCCTCACTTACAACCTTTTATGTGGAGATATTTTTTATAGAACAAGAAATGTATTTAAGTTATAGTAATTAATTAATTAAAAGTTTAATTTATCTTGCTGTCAGAATGAAGACGTGCACAGTAAATTAACAGAATTTTTGTCGCATCTACACAATTTCAGTTGTATAAAACAGCAGTAATACACGTGTTAACATAATGAATGCGAGTATATTACACAATATAGCACAGAGAGAAGGAAAGTTGGAACTGCAGATATGAAATTCTTAAGTTTCGTAGCAAGTGTTTTTTTTTTTAAAAAAACCGAAGATATAAGAAAATGTTTTAATATCTTCAATTTAATTGAAGGAATAATGTAGATGAAAGTGAACTTTTACAAACATATTCAAAGAATGCCATCAGAAAAGACACTAGTGATGGCGCTACAGAACGAAGGGAAAGCGAGGTTTGGGATGAACCTTTAGGTAGAGGATATGGAAATAGGCCTAAGGACTGATTCCATGACGTAGTAATAGAAAAATAAGTAGTTGTATTGTTAGCTATTTTTTAAGCATTCCATTTAATATTTTTGAAGGAAATATTGAAATTATTTGAGATATTGGAATGAATCCTGCCCTCAATCATGTTTCACATAACGGTGAAACTTTTAGGGAAAACAAAATACAGGGAAAATGCAGATCACAACAAATTAAAACATTTTGAAGATTTAAATATTTTTAACGTAAAATATTTCCAAATATTAACTATTTTTGGTTTGATTTGTTATTTTTCTCATGAAACATACATTGTCTGTTTGACTTGTAAATAGTTGAATTTTATCAGCGTCCAAAGCATATTTAACTACTGTATTAACTAACCTAACATTTCTGGTGTAACATCAAAAATGGAAAATAAACGTCACAAATTTGGAATTGTAAGTGAAAAGGTTTCGCTCTCTGATTATTGTAAAAAGATAAGGGCGAAAATTACTTATATGCTAATTTGACCATTATGGTCTTGATATATGGAATTTAATCAACGGGAAGAAGAATGTCGTAACCTATATGTCCGAGTGTATTGCTTATAGGTTATTGAAAGCCATCGCATTCGCATATTTTAATAAAATGTGGAATTAAGAGGCAAATATCGCGGGCATATCTATGGTTATTAATTACGATCCAGAATTACCTCTTCGCTTTCTTTTTTGTTTTGTGTAGTGTTATATAGTCACTATTTACATAGCCCAGCATAGGATATGCACAGAGTGTTTTTATTTGTAGACACTTATACATTAAGAGTGAAAACTACTTTCATAGGTTATACAATTTCTCCAATATAATAGTACCCTTGGGAATCCTTATTGGAATTTTAGTAATTTTTATATACCGGGTGGAAATCATGGACATACGAATTTAAGACGGCAAATCAGCTTACCTCTTAGCGGAATGTACACAGTGAGAGAAACAGCGAATGATTAAACTCAAAGAAAAATCCTTAAGTCCGTCAAGAAAGAGATTGGCAGGTTGGAAGCTACTGGCTGACCAGAGGAACTGGCAAAACATGGGTAATTTCTTGGCTAAACTGTGCCAAGCTAGGTCAAATTTGTTCAGTTAGTCAAAGGTAATTTATCTCTATTTTCCTTTTTCTTATTCTTTTTTGTTTTGTTTTCTTTTTCTGTTGTTTATTTTGTCACCATATCTTGCATCTTAAATATGCATGTACGGTCAGTGACCCCTGCACTAAATACTCGTGTAATAACTTCAATAATTTGAAACATTCTCTCCCTGTCAATTTCATAGAAAAACCTTACATCTTTTTGTAATAAGAGTTAAAAATTGAATCAGAATAAAATATTTAAATTTTTTAATAATCCTTTCTATAAGCAATTATTAATTACAATGTTAATGTCTGTATTTTCTTTCTATGACGGATATATGAGTAATATTAAGTTTCTATAATGTGTTTTTCATATCATGATTCTCATTTCTTACAAACTTGTAGTGAGCAATGAAAGAAAATTATAATGTAAAGAATTAATAAAAGTTGCCATATTATTATTTTCTCTAAACTAAACGCAAAATAAACTTGTTGCTTTAGGATTATATTTATATTTTAATGTTCTTAAAAATATTATTGCAAAAATTTTCTCTAAAATCAACAGGAAAGAAAAACAGATTTCCCTCGTTAAATTCCTATGTCCAGTGATTTTATTTCCTCCCTGTATAAGTTTCTACTTATTTCTGAAAAATTCAATACCATAGCCGGGATTTGAAGTCCGGATCTTCCGGTTTCCGTTCAGTTACTGTAACTGAGCTACCGTAGCAACATGCCGGTACACATTAAATTCTCCAACTTGCTCGTATTTTTCCCGGTAAATAACAAGGCGATTTCAAATTGTTTTTGAGATGACTTGCCCAAATGGTAACTTACAATACCCTAAATACTTTAAGTCCCGGGCTTCATAGCTTAATCACTATTAGGTCAATTAATGTTGCCAAGTTTAAATTATTCAGTGGGCTAGACAGCGGACAGTCGGCTAGACAGCGGACAGTCAAATAGAACAACGTATTCCCTCCCGTATGAGGAATTACCATAATCTTTTATCACATGAAACTAATGGATGCTTAATGCGAACTCGTTAATTGAAGAAATTGAAATATATACAAGCTATATGTAGTGAAGCTTTCAGTATAATAGAGAAACGAATGATCCCAAAAATTACATTGAAATTTAAAATGGTTGAAAATAAATATTTAAGCTCATGTTCCCATTTCTTATGAATAAAATGACATTAGACGTCCAATCTGTGAATTAGATTAGACCTATAATGTCTGTAACACAAACAAACTCGTAAGTTCTCTGCAGTGTTAAAGGATGTACTACATTCGACACAAAATTCATATCACGAATGTATATCCGCCACCTTACATAAGTTTGAAATGTAGGATGTTGAATAAAATGTACTTCAGTTTATTTAAAACATCCGATGAAGTTCACTGCACTCTCGGTTATTTTGTATAAACGGTAAACGATAAAGAATAGAACAAAACTAATTTAAGAAATATATAGCTTTCATTAAAGATACAACTTATATAAAATAACTTTAGTGTGTTTTCCCAATTTACAATCTATAAGTATTCTGAAATATTACATATATTCTTTGTTTCTTATGAGCTTGTTGGTAACCTCAATATACCTGTTTTATTAAAACGTGACTCTCTCTGAGCCTTTTTGCAAAATATGCATTATTACTCAAGTCTGAGGTAGATACAATTCACTTGGCACAGATTAATTTTGCATAATGCAACCCTTGGGACATTTGAAACCCGAAAACCACGTCTGTGGGAACTATTAAATATTTAATGCCGACAGGTTTGTAGCTGTAGCTGCATTCCATCATTGGAATCTTCGTATTTGATGACCACTGTAGAGGAGAAGAAAGAAAGCAAGTACATACCTTTACAAGAAGGACGGAGCTCTAGATCATTGATCAGGCGTGTAATTAGTAATGATTTGGAAAGGAGTTTGACGAGAATAGGCATGGGGTCAGTATGTCAAAGAGCTGAAACTAATGGCAAAAACATATGTAAAGGTGTCAAAAAATACTAAGAGACATCAACCAACAGGAAATAGAATCGGATTGTAAAATTAAACCTTTTCTAAGTCTAGCAAATGAAATAAAATTGAATTGGGCATATATACTTAACTTAGGAAGAAAGGAAAGATCAGGAACGGCATGGTTTAGACTGGGGGGCTGGAGAGCCCAGAAAATGACTGACGATCCTGACAGGAGAATCTGCCCATTCTGTGATTTGGATGAGGACTGGGTACATATTTTGGCGGAATATGCACAGTGGGAGACCAACAAACAATTAAACTCAAAGAAAAATTCTTAAGTCCCTCAAGAAAGAGATTGGCATGTTGGGAGCTACTGGCTGACCAGAGGAACTGGAAAACATGGGCAATTTCTTGGCTAAAGTGCGCGAAGCTAAGTCAAATTTGTTCAGTTAGACAAAGGTAATTTACCTCTATTTTCCTTTTTCTTGTTCTTTTTGTTTTGTTTTCTTTTTCTGTTGTTTATTTTGTTACCATACTTCTATCTTAAATATGCATGTACGGTCAATGACCCATGCACTAAATACTTGTGTAATAACTTCAAAAATTTGAAACCAATAAAGATACCTTATCCATCCATCCATCCACCCGCCCACCCTGCCATCCAGTAATGCTTTCTCATCTCTGCCATTTCCAATCAATTATTTTTGCGATAAACATACAAAACGTTTTAATATTAATTATTTCCAGAACGAAGTATTAATGGCCAGAGAAACGTTATCTCTCTGATACACGTAATGTGTTTTTATATTTCAGCTATAAAAATCTGTGCCGTTATAATTTATGATAATTTTACTGGCGTCTGAACTTTTTCTGTCAAATTACCATCTTGTCAGAGCTATCGCGTGCTTTGCTGAATGTACACACATCTTCTAAACCGAGTTAGTTATGTTGCTAAAAAGAGGATTATCTCACTTAAAGTGCAAGCCCAAAAACAGTTTCTGCTCTTTCGGTGCAAAGGCTTGTTTCTGTGGGGCACTCACCGCAGCAATTAACAGCGGCGGTAAATAAGAAATTTCTTATTTCGGAAGCTAACTAAAGACGATTATAATGTGTAGTAGTGACTCTGCTGTATTTTAATACTGAGTTAAATAGAGGCACTTTGATGTTAAAGAGAGCTAGTATGTGTGTAGACAATTTTTAATGAGGAATTAATATGCATTTGGTATACAAAATTGGAAGGGTATCTGGATTAATGTAATAATACTTAAAGATGATGCAAATCCATTTCATTATTTATGGTACTTAATGTTCAATTCTGAAATTGCTGTTTTAAAACCCGTTTACGGAATTGCCTAGTGTTACTTGAATTCTCACGTTAATAGAAGTTCTCTGCTCTACTCCTAAGGGAACCATTTAGCGCATGTAGAGTATTTTAACACATTCCTTTGTAATGCTGGGAATGTCGGGAGAACATGTTGATTAATTGAATACCACAAAAGTTTACGAATGCTAATAATGGGTTTATGAGCGTTCTGTGTTCGCCATATATACAGATCGAAATTTCATAGATTTCTCAGCGTTTCTCTGACATCATTGCGGTCATATGCGATTGTACTTTAGTGAGGTAATAATGGATAAAATTATTAAAATTAACCGACGCTTGTGCTAGGTTGTTTGGAAATTAGATGATGCACCGATAAGTAAAGACGGGCTAACACGTGCTGGGTATCTTTACCGATATCTCTAAGGTCTAATAGTAGGTTAAGGCGGCATTTAAAACAGTATAACTAAGGCGCTAAATGCAGTCAAACAGAACCAACTTCGACGCCTGCGTGTGTACTATCCTGAGAGCTTTACTTCCAATGTATGAGTAAATAAATAGCTATTTAATTCGTAGACAGGGCATAAATCTTCAACTGGATAAACACAAACTTCTGCTTGATCTGCTTCCACCAATCGTCCCCTGACTTCTTTGTGATTCAGACGGTTAGAGCATGTTATATATTTTATTCCAACAAATTAAAGAGTCTATTTTGTATATCTACCTAAGGAAGTTGGCACAGAAGGAGAAAGTTTAACCCCTTCTACTATTAACACCTAAAGTCACTCTAAATTGGATAAGCTGCCAAAGAATCATCCTGTTGCTGTACAAACGCAGCCACACCAACAATTCGGAATAGTGTTGATTGTATAGGGCCTCTTCTGGCAACACTGTACTAGCTTTTGATTGATTGTAGAACTAAAGGTACTAATAGAGAAGTATGAAACAGTTCATAAGCAGAAAGGTTGGGCTTTAAGTAAAGGGCGAGTGGACACATAATCAACATAATTTTGTAAATAGTTTCGTATTGGCATAAACGGTAAATGGCTAACCTCGGGATATGAAATTTGAAGGCAGAACAATTATTTGGGATTTCTCTGTTAAACGACAAAACAAGAATGTAAAAAAACACACATGTTTTATTTAAACTTACAAAAGGTACAACAATACATCAATGTCCATGGCCACCGTATCCTCCAGAACTGTGACCTCCAAAGGAATGACCACCACCTCCATATCCTCCATGTCCCTTGGCGTACACCGGAACCTTCTTCTCTACCACGACGGGCACCTTCACGGGATAAGGTTTGGGTACAGGTACTTTTACAGGATAGGGTTTAGGGACAGGAACTGGACGTGGTACTGGTACAGGTACCTTCACTGGTACCCTCACCGGGTATGGTACGGTCTTCTCTATCGGATATGGTACTTTTTTCTCTACGTACACAGGATAGGGTTTGGGTACATGTACAGGATACGGCTTTTCTATTGGTACTGGCACAGGTATTTTCACAGGGTATGGTACTCTCTTCTCTACGTGGACGGGGTAGGGCTGTGGTACGGGAACTCTGACTTCCTTGGTTATTGTGATGGTTCTCACGTCCTGGGATACTCCTCCTACACCAGGACCACCTCCAAAACTGCCGCCGTAGCCACCTCCGCCTTGTCCAAAGCCACCAAAGTTACCTCCTTCATGTCCAATTCCACCAAAGCCACCCCCTCCATGTCCGAAGCCACTGGAATCGCCTCCTCCGTGTTCAAAGCCACCGAATTCTAAGCCATCGAGACCCCTTTTCTGCGTTTTCTTCTCTTCTTCTGCTAAAGTGGTGGCGCTCACCAATAGGAGGCAAACCTGTAATATTACTCGTATTAGTATGGAGTCAGTATGGCTAAGAGCTGAAACATATGGAAAGGTGTTTAAGAGACATCAACCAACAGGAAGTAGAATCGGATTGTAAAAGTCTGTCTTCTCTAAGTCTAGCAAATGACATAAAATCGAACTGGGGTAAAGAGGCATATATACTTAATTTAGGAAGAAAGGAAAGATCTGGAATGGCATGGTTTAGACTGGGGGGCTGGAGGACACAGAAAATGACTGACGATTCTAGCAGGAGAATCTGCCCATTCTGTGATTTGGATGAGGACTGGATACATATTTTGTCGAAATGTGCACAGTGGGAGAACCAGCGAACGATTAAACTGAAAGAAAAATTCTTAAGTCCCTCAAGAAAGATATTGGCATGTTGGGATCTACTGGCTGACCAGAGGAGCTGGCAAAACATGGGCAACTTTTTGGCTAATGAGCGCGAAGCTAGGTGAAATTTGTTCAGTTAGACAAAGGTAATTTATCTCTATTTCCCTTTTTATTGTTCCTTTTTGTTGTATTTTCTTTCTCTTTTGTTTATTTTGTCACCCTATGGTATTTTAAATATGCATGTACGGTCAATGACACATGCGCAAAATACTTGTGAAATAACTTCAATAATTTGAAACCAATAAAGATATTTACCTACCTACCTACCTACCTACCTACCTACCTACCTACCTACCTACCTACCTACCTACCTACCTACCTACCTACCTACCTACCTATCCATCCATCTATCCATCCATCCATCTACTGAAATTATTCTTAAATGCACACATCGAAGTTCAGCATTACGTGATAAATCTCTGTTTACTCTGTCTGTTAGTGTAGCGTAAATGCTAATGATAATAATAGGATTGGAGGATGAAAACTATCAAATTTGGAGCAAGCCAATCATTGCTCTGAGTGATACATCTGAATTTAATCAAATATACACATTTATGACCTTGTGTAGTTCCCTACCACGAGTCTCTAATTTATGAATGCGTAAACCACTCTGATATTTTGGTAAACAAGGTTTTAATTTTTTGATTCTATAAGTGGTTCAGAAAACATGACTATATTAGAAATGTGTCACTTGTCGTTACTTATGGTTTTGTTTGCGGTTTAAAATGTTAGTTTTTCTTTCTCTCCTTGCTCTGTCAAGAGAAGTTAGAGTGCGCATGAGAGTTTATGTGCTCTTGTATAATTAGCAACAGTTATAATTATCTCTTTTGATATATCAGATTTGTGCAAGGAAGAGTTAAAATTGTAAAACAAATATATTATCAGAATAAAATAAAAGTGACCTACAGCATTATTCTCTTATGTCTTCAATATTTTCTGCTAACGATGTGGGGGATTAATTAAATTTGCAAGGTTATGTTCATGTCACAAAAACAGAATGTATTCACAACTGTTTACGGCACATAAAAGAACTTCAAGCCTGATAAAGAGACCTATGAGCAAAATTACCGGTCTTTCACGCCCATTATAGAGTGGGACGCTAAGGACAGTAATAGTTAAAGAAGGTCCATAAATAAAACTCAATTTAATTTTTTTAGTTCCCTTGCCATACTTTTTTACCTGCTTCTCGCTGCATTCCTCTCACGTTTCTGATAACAGAAGATATGCAGGTAGCCTCTGAAATATTCTTGAGATGTGATTTGTAGTATAAGAAATATAGCAAAAAGCAAAAATTTATTGTGCTGAATTAATATTTATTTTATGAATTTTCACAATATTTGACGTTCCGCGCCCCCGTTTGTTTCGAATATTGTACAGAACTTCCAATTCACAAGTTTTCCGAAGGGCATCAAAGGAATATAACGGAAATGCGCATGATTAGTTATATACAGGCATAGGAAATTTCTAAGCATTAAAGCCAGGACGAAAGGAAAGGAAGTTGATCTGTCAATGGCAGTGACGTCACACATCCCTCGTTTACTCTGTTGGTGTTCGCTCACCAAACCGTGTTTACCTGCCTGTCAATGACTTACGATTGGTATGAGTGTAACTTGAAGCCATGTGCCTGTGCCTGTCTATATTCACCTCTTGTAACTTAATATAGCCATGCCTAGAGTCGTTTAATCTCTAGATTATTGGGAATTATGCAGTTAAGTCTATATTATGGAGCATAAGTCTTTTATAATTTGTCCGGGATAAAAGCTACATATATTTATTGTATCTAATCATTGTAGCATAATTCTTATATTTTAAATGTATTTTTAAAAATGGTGATGCATCTTCCATTTTGTACCCGAATTCTACAGCAAAAGAGAACTATAACTCCTACACACTTTGGAGTAGAGAAGTAAACTTTAGCCTATCTTTTAGGAGAAGTTTTGCCTTGTAAATTTATTTTCCGTTAAATTTAGCAGCTTTTGTGTGCCTAAGCCATATGTTTTATTTTATTTTCTTTTTTGGGGGGAGGGCAAATAAAAGGCGAGTTTGTGTTCATTTTTGTTTTGAGCTTTTTCCGTGAATGGCACTTTCTGGTATAAATGATCCGTTTTCTCAGAAACTGTTTAAGATAGCTACATTAATTTTAAGATTATAAAAGCTACCTCTAAGCAATCTTTTGGCTTAACCTTGGTGTTAGTGAGATATCTGGTTAGTTTATAAAAATAATTGCTAATAAATATTAATCAAAAGTGGTGTAATTGAGAAAAAGTCCTATCTTCCTTAATAAGAGATTATTGGATACAATTAGATCAGTAGGTATACGTAGAAGGTATGAATCTACATCACATCAAACTTTCGGTCTGACATTTTAAATAATTTCATAAACTTAGCGGATTTAGCATTAGTCGTATTGAACTTTTAATCTTCGCTTAAATAACGTAGTAAAATGGTGATAATGCTGTCTGTAGAAAATTACGGGGAACTACCAAATTTATAATGACATTGAATCTCAACAAGTGCAGATATTGTTGACATTCATTCCTTTTTGACAGCACACTAAATCCCCGTATTAACAATTGCAGAAACGGCTACGGTCCTCCGGCGCAAATCCTGAATATTTATCACTAAGTCCTGTAGACAACGTTATTTTCCGATTGTTTGTCTGTTTATGATCCAGGAAAGGAGAGGAAAAAAAATCGACTCCTTACTGAAAAAAGCTTTCTGAAGAAACGCAGTCATTATCGACCTTCCACAGCATAACACTTTTTCATTTATTGTAAACATCATTTTATACTTATATTATGCGGAGAATTATTAAACATTCTTATTCACTGGTAATTATTATTCCGTGAAGCCCATACTTGAAAATTTGTGTGCAGACTTAATATTAAGTTTTCACAGTTGTAAGGTAGGAAATAGTAATAACTTGAAATGTTATACTAGTTTAAAATTTTTAAAATATACCTCATTATTCAAAGTGTAATGTTTTATGTGAGCAAACCATATTACCGAGTTTAATAGTTATAGCTTTAAATTATAAAGTACAAATAGCATATTATTTAGATATATATTTTACATGTATATTCTTTAGATATATATTTTATAACCTTGCGAGTTAATTGAGTGCTCTACCACAGAGATAATGAGTTTGTTTTGTAGTTTTATTTGATTTGCCTATTGCATTCGATCTGCAACAAAGCCTTACTGTTGTTAACCTTGCAGTATTCTAACGTGGCCTCACAGTCCTCACGAAAGTATCTTTTTCGTTCCCTTAAGCTCTTTGAAATTATGAATCACGTGACGTGAGTACCTTCCTGTAATCAGCAGTATTACGTTACTCCTTAGTTGCTCTTGGATTTGTGCAGTGGTTATGAAACGATCATCAATTGCGGACTGACCGCCCTGCACGAGTAACGACGTTGGAAACTATCGGCATTGTCGCCGTTAGCAGAAATAGTAAAAAGAGCTATTGCAGTCATATAATAGTTAATTCACAATAATGGTTTTATTATTACTGAAGTTTCACTTTCTATAAATCACGTCGTTCCATTCGGAATCCGAAAGAATCACGAATAGTGCTCGATATTTTGGCAGGGAGTAATCATAAAGATTAGAGCCTACGACTGAAATGTACCCAGGAATCTGAAGCACTGCAGGAATCAATGAGAGTTTTTCATCCCGTTCACAACATTATTATGTTTGTTCGTGAATTTGAAGCATACGTAACATATTAAGAGGCCTAGAATTTCAGTAGAATTGGATAGGATTTATTGCTTTATAAAACGTATGCACTTATTAAATTAAAATTAAAACATAGTAAATTGTATATTTTGTGTTAAGTTGTTATTGAGTTATAAAACCATATTTTCCTCATACAACCACCACTAACGGCGTAAAACACTGCGCGGCTACAGCAGGATTAAGATATAAATGCTAAAATAAGATGTGTATGTAAAGTCTAATTGATTTGAACAAAATCGCAATTAGAATATATTTAATTTTACATTTTTAAATATATTGCTAGAAATCTGTCTGATGTATTGTTTGCAATAAATATATTTTCTTACGAGGGGGCTAGAAGTTGCCAAGGAACCAATAAACGCAACTTCCATTGACAGAATAGAAATCAATAAGCTTTAGAACAACGAAGCAGGTACATAAAACAGAATTCACAAACGCTAATGCTACCAAATAGGAAGCAGTAAGAGGATAAAACGGATTACGTATGTTAATTCTCCTAATAACGTCGGCTTACAGCCGGTGTATGAGAAGGAAAGTCTGCATATTCTACTTACCAAGACCTTCATGTTTCAGCAGTGGAGATGTAACTGTGAGATGTTGATACACTATTGCCGTTTTATATGAGAAAACATTGCTGTACGCTTTCTTTTAAACAATAGCTTGAGCGGGGTACAATGTACTTGACTATAAGAAAAGCTGCGATGCAGTTGTGAAAGCACCGTAACTAGTGTCGCGTATTACTGCCTTCTTTCCACAATACTTAACTTTATTTGCGTGCAAGATGTCTCCAGTGTGATATGTTATTGTCTCTCCTTAAAAGCATAAAAAGCGAAGGTTTGGTTCGTCAAGCTTTAGTACTTTATCATCTGTAGTGATCAAGGCTCTTTTTCTAGAAGAAAGTATAGGGGTACTGTCTTCTGATACTCCACTAAATGACTAATCCTAAGTTTGAAGTTTCCTCCTATGAGATACGGAAATGCTGATAATAATACGAAAACTCTTGCATCATAGCAACTCAAAAACTGAGATCAATTTGTGAATGCAGATTGTACAGGGTTATTCAATAAAAGGAAATAAACTTTAAATATTTATTTCTAATGAACGACAATAGATGGAACACAAGCAATACATCACTGAATAGAGGAAAGTTCAAAATTTTATTTTGTGTGTTCAATATGAGCAACATTAGTTATTCGAGGAAGACCAGTGCTTTTCCATTTGTATACCAACCATCTTCTACGAATTTATTGTATCAATTGTACATTTGTTATGACGAGGTGGCTCTTTGTTGAACTGCAAAAATGGATTCACTCTTTGCATTCTGCAGCATGCAAAATTTTTCCTGTGGCGTTGCCATTTTCTCGTAACAAGCCCAGCGCCGCTGTAGCACTGAATGGAACTAATAGGTGGGGGATTAAAACTTTAAACTTTCCTCAACTCAATAATGTGCCGTATGTGTTGTTATCTATTGTCGTTAATTAAAAATGAATATTTAAAGTCTGTTCCTTCTTTTTGAATAACCTTGTATTTTTCAGTTGCACTCTTATGTTTTTACTTTTTTACCACCCACCTGTAGGTGTAGAGGAAGCATTGTATTCTACCCAAATATTAAGGTTTCACTAGAATAGATGTTCTAAAACTCATTGAATCCCACACAGTTTTTAACAGAAATAACTCTCATAATGACAAGTGAATAAATATCAAATTTTGGCTGGCCACATAGATCAGCTTTGTGGAGGTGGAAATTTTTCTTTAGTCAAGATTATTCCCCATCCTCACTAGTGTCTGAGAGAGTGAATGTGTTTGTGATCTAATCTATAAAACTCAACGAAAAACCAGAAATCCAATCACAACTGTGTGCGAGTCAGCACCATTGCCGTTCGTAAAGTAAAAGGCCGCCATTATGACTATTGGAGTTATAAATAGAAGAATAAACAAATTTTAAAAATAAAATTTCATATTGGTATCAGACACTTTGAAGTTTACCTCATGAAAGTTTTCCAGAAATTCCTCCATTCCGAACTATACTTTGCATATACAAAAGTGTTTGCTGCCCTCTTCATACAATGTGTTTTAATTCTGGACAATCATAGGTAAAATATATCGTAACTTTGGTAAAAGAATCATTTTTAATATCCATATGATAATCCATAAGAAACATAAGTGGATTTGTCGTGGGTAGCGAATCGATATGATTGCTCACAACACAGTTTACTTTTGTTGCTTTATTTTATTTTCTCCACCACATGCATAGTAGGTACCCAAAAATTCGATACGGAGATTTCACCAGGAATACATGTTTTGAGGGCCTCTAAACCCAAAACAAATCATTTTGTGAAAAAAGTCCGTGTGTGAGTGTGTGTGTGAACAGCATAAATCAAAAGTGAAAAGTTCGATAAATACCACATTTGGCATTTAGGCTCAGTACCTTCAAAATATGCGACACGAAGATTTTCAACAAAATCCCCCAACCCAACTACCCTATGCATGGAGCGTTTTACGAAAATTTTGATTTTTTTAAACATGGCTGTAACGATTTTGATTAAAAGATCATATATTAAGGATATTTACCTGACAAATAAAATGCATATCTTGAGGTTTCTCGGAATAGCCTGTGAAGTCCTGTTTATTCGGAAGGAGTTTTGTATAATCTTGTATAACGGGTAAACGTTAAGCGATTGATGAAAACGTGCTACACAAAAATGTATATCTCTTTAAAACGCATTATTTATGTAAAATAAGTTTTTCTGTTGCATAAGCTGTTTCTGGTATATCTGTTATTAAAAGTTTGAATTGTTCAATACTTTTTCTTTTAAAGTCTCATCGATTTTCAGTTGTTTCCCGCGATTGCATGGAAACATTATGGAATTTAAGGTCGAGATATAGCATCAGTTCTTAAACGTTAGTTCCTTCATATTTCTATAGGCGTAAATGTGGTTTCACATTTTCACAATAAGCTATACATTTCGTTCTTTTCGCGTCATTAAATGAATCCCACATTCATAGTTGGGAAAGGGCATATATAATATACATTTTTCGACTCATATTAATGTGGTTCAGTAATTATGGTTTGATTTGATTTAAAGAAAGGTAAAGAAAGTTACTATCACGGAGGGGGCCCCGAAACAGGGGCAGAGCACCAAACGTAGGCCAGTCGTCCCTTTATGCTTCCAGCGTGAACCTGGGAGGGAAGGATGAAGGGAAAAATCCGAAGGGCGACCAGATCCGGATGCCGACGGGCGGAATCATGGACAGGGTCCCTAACGTTTCCAGATAGAACGCATCCGCCCCCGCACGGTCACTGCCCACAAACCACCAGCCTCCAGGATCCCCCAAAGCGGAGCTCCACGGTGAGGAGAGACCTAACTGAGCGGTACCGCAGCGACGCCCGTGAAAATACCTTTACAGAGCGCAATCCACCGCCCAGCCGCAACCCGCCGAATACTGTCGCCTGGTCCTACAACCCTGAAACAGATAACAAAGATTTTAGAAGATGAATCACCCCAGCATTCGCTTGGCGACCCGAGGAAATCACGAAAAACCCGTGGGCCACAGTCGTCAGTCGTCGGTGATCGATCCGGGACCTCCCTAATGCGAGTCACATACGCAACCGCCTGAGCCATTCGCTCAGTTTTTATTTGGTTCACTTTAAGTTTGAATAGTTGTGACGAATCTGTGCTCTTAAACATTTAAGAGGTACTAAATAATAAACGCACAATTTAACATTCCAATTATGACCAGGGCATTTCTGTGCAAAAACATGGAAATGGAAGTATACCAAATTCACCAAAGATATTAGTATGCTAAGAACAGTAGCAAGTCTAGAACAATTATTGTATTGTATGCTAAAGCTCTGCAGAGTTGTAAAATGACTACTGATAGCGTGCAATAAATTGCCGACAACACGAAGCATTTCTACTCCAGATCATGCGCTGTGGTTGGCTGTTGCTAATAGAACGCTGTACTATAGTTTCACAGTTAAGTAAGTAACGCAGGTCTTGCAGCAAGTATTGTCACATGGCGACAGTGAACACAACCCTAGTATCATTTGTTTTCGAGTCGTGAGTAGTCTACCTCAAAATGTTATGCCCCAACAAGAAGTATTATGCAACAGATGTACAAACTTGCGATTATGACAGAAATAAATATTGAAGGCACGAACAAACAGATAATTTGATAACCAGGATTACTCTCGAAATCGGTTATCGCTGCTAGTTAAACCTTATAGCAATAATATTATAAACATTATATTTTAAGCATTATCATGATATTTTAAGAAGAGGAATAGGCTGAGGGAGCAGAAGATGATGACAACGAAACTCCAACTTGGATTCTTGTATTGTCTTATACAATATAGATTTTCGTCATTGTTCCGGTCGCACTTCAGTCTCCAACTTGGGATTATTAATAATCAGCGTTAGGGATTCGTAAGCGGTTGGCTTCAAGATCTATACTCTAGCCATATATGAATACAAAGAATGTAAACAACAGTGGACAAGGGCCACTTTCGGCAGGTAAGCACGGTTTGCTGAGTGTGTCTGCAAGCGCTAACAGATCATACGAGGGATGGAAGATGGTTTGTTACCTGCGACGTCACAGCCTAAAGTTCCAGTAACGGTTCAGCTTTGTTTCCTTTCGTCCTGGCTTTAATGTTTAGAAATGTCTATATCTATACATACCTAACATTTATAAGGAATATAGACGTAGTAGAACAGGGAGTCAGTACACAAACACTAAAGACCCATAAGGGTTTAATATTTTCTTAAGCGTAAATTCACTATAGCGGTTTATGACGTCTTTTTCTTTTTGCCTGGTTTAAAACTGTCATTAATTTCTATGGTCATAGCGATGGCACTGATTTAAACAATGTCTAACGTTCTTTTTTGCGTATACCTTTTTATTTGAGCATTTGTTATCACTCTTCCATTGAAACTCTAGAAGAAATAGAAAATCAAAAGAAAAGAATTCCCCCAAACGGTATTAACCCTGTAATCTGGAGTTGAGAATTCGGAATCACTCGTCTGCTGTGGCACTCTTAAGTTGCCAATTTCTGAAGCATGTATCCTAAAGTTAACAATACCAGAACGATGTCTTGTTGCTTCTCAGGAATTATTCAGTTGCATCAGGAAGTGAAGGTCAGGAATTCCTAAGAGTTTAGATTCGGTTGGGGTGGAAGAAAAAAATAGCTTTTAATAGGGATTAAAAGAAAAAATGAAGATAAAAATATAAAAATAAAAGTAAGATGTTATTTTTGGCTACTCCCAGTATTTTAACCCTGAATATTAAAGGCAAATATTGCCCCAGTATTTATCAAAAAAAAGGAGGCTTACTTATAGGCGGAGGTGCATATGTGCATATGTATAGTTTCGGAATACTCTATATGTGTATCCAATTGCTTAAAGGTCTAAATTACGCAGACAACCAGCTATAATAAAAGTCATTTCAGTAAAATTGTTAAAGACGGAACGTTAAAAGTTTATATAAAGAAGTGAGGTATACTTAAAGATTGCTGTTTAATACTTTTAATCATGAAATACTTAATGAATCTTCTTTGTGAGTATTACTTAAACACTTAAGTTTACATGCACTTCAGGATTAAATTTTCAGCTCTAGGAAAGCATTTTTAAAAAGTTGCAAATGACTCCAATGTATATTGCTATATTCCCGTTAGTGTTTAATAGTAATATATTCTAAAACTTCTCTTTTGGTTTCCCACATATATCCTTATAGTCTCGTTTTTTGATGTTCGTTTGGCCAACATGAAACCGAATTATTTAATCTTCCTTTGACGTTTTTCCAGGCACTTACAGGATATTCACATATCCAAGCACCTCTAGACAACTTGAAAACTTGAAAAGTAAAGTTTCAAAAATTATAAAAATGCCATTTTACAACGGAAATTCCAAAGGTTTCGTGAATGAAACTTTGGCTTGTTGCTCCAAAGTACTTCAGTGTGTTGACGTTACAACTGCCAATGGTCATTCCTTTTTTGGGGGAGAGGGGGAATTTTGTTCTGTGAACAATTTTGCTTACGCTATTACTTCAGTGGGCATTATGCAATGTAAATCTTTACCTTTAAGTAGAGACAATTATAGTATATCTTATTTGCTCTATAAAGTTAAGTTCACCAATATTGTTAAATTAAAATGTGTCCTTCAATGCCAATAAGCGTTTTACACTCTCTATAGTTTAACTACATATAGTAAGTAGAGGATGTATTACATTTCACCCAAATTTTTATCTGAGAGTTCTCCAGAAATGTACATTTGGAGGCCTATGAGACTTTAAAAAAAAACGCGCGCGTGTGTGTGTATGTGAGACAGAGAGAGAACTGCAGCAGAACTGGAAAACGAAATGTTAGATATAAGGTTGCCAGGTGAACATTTTTACGACACTCTCCCCACTTCAAACAGCCCTTTACTTAAGAAAAAACACGTCTTATTTTCTCAAACAATTCCTTCAATTTTGATTAAAAACATATATTTTTATGTGATATATTGGCATAATGAAATGAAATATGCCTCTATCTGGAATTTTCTGCAAATAATCCAGAAGTAGTCATACTCGCTGAGGAATGTATTAGAGAAAATCAAAATGTTACTGAAGAAAACATGAATAACTCTAAAATTTGCGTTTTGTGCCAAATGTTTCTTAAAGCATTAGGTATTTCCGAAATATTAGTTGTGTGCTTAAGTTTCTCATAGTATATTTTAAAATGCGCAATTCTTTCTTTGAGTTTCCTTTATAGGAGCCCGTTACTAATAAACGCCAACGTGAAATCGTGGGTTGTATTTGCATATTGGTACTAAGTTTGCATTTCTTAATTTAAAACCAATTGTACACAAGCATTTGTGGTTATAAATAAGAATAACATTTTATATTACTGGTACTTAATGTGTAACAATAATGTTGTAAACTTTATTGGTAAGAGAAAGCCGTGAGATTGTTACACAGAGTGTTTTTATTCACTACTTACATTAGACACGGGTAAAATTCACAAAATCTTCAACCTGAGAATGGGAAGAACAACATGGCAGGAGAGCTTGAGAAAACATTTCCTCTTCTTCGTCGCCAAGAATTCCTAAACAATCATTAGACAAACAAAACTGGCAGGAACAGACCTCAGATCTTATCTTGGAAATGTACAAGAAGATACTACTATTTGTTATACCTCATTTTTTATTTCACATAATAAACGGATATAAACAAGGAAAATTAGTTTTAAACTGCTTAAAATGACACTTTAATATGAAACCATTGAAACAAAGCCCATTTAGAAACAATTATATACTTCGGGTTAACATGATTATGCTGTGTTTCGTTAGGTTAGGTTAACATCTAATGCTTTATTCTCACATTCAGTGTCTGCGTAAGGTAGTGAAGGATTCTAATTAATGAAAACTTTCTGCAGACTAGCCAGGAAATGAATCCGGAAACTGTAAATTTCGAATTCAGCATGTTGACCACTAAACCTCAGAGGCAGTCAATAAACATTTTATGAAAACAAAACCTGTAGTTTAGAGAGATACCTATATAATTTTAGGAGGAAAATTTCTTTATTTCCCAGTTTCTCAGTTGTGTATAATTGCACAAAATGAATGGGAATTTACTGAAAACTACAGCTGCTGATATAATTTCTCGATCTCGTTCTGCTAATACAAAAATATAGAGCTTTTGGGGAGGGGAAACATACATTTTTGGATTTATCTGGCCTTGGATTAAGTCTTAGTTAAGAAATAGAACTGTATGAATTACAGACAGAGTGCAATACTTCTTATATGAAGAAAAGAAAAGAAAAGAATTTCTAATGTGATACATTCAATGACCTTCTCTACCCATTCTTCAACAAACTATTATTACAAGAGCTTGCTATTCTATCTCCTCTATGTTGATCGAGATAAATTTTTGAACAAATGGATTTATTGGATATTTTCTTATAGGTATAAGGGAGATACAGTGGGTTTAAGTGATAATCAAATATTTTAAGAGCGGGTCGATATGTGATGATTTTGAAATTCCATTCTTTTTGCATGGACAAGAAAGAAAGTCTGAGGTGATATATCCACATGACTTTCTTCACCCTCTATTTTTATTATGAGTATGCAAGCTATTCTTACTAAAAGTGATTACTATCTACTTCATTTTAATCCAAATAAACCTTTGCAGAAATAGCTAGGCACATTGCACATTTCGTTATAGATACAAAGGGAAATCAGCGATTGTCAGATGCTTAAGAACTGGACGCTACATGCTGGCCTTAAAATTCCATACTGTTTCCATGCAATCGGGATAATGTTGACAGGATTTTAAGAGAATGGCCAGGAAATGAACAATTCCACATTTAATAACAGATATCTTAGAAATGGCTTATGCTATAATACAATTTATTTGAAGTAAATTGCGAGTTTTAGAAAGATCTGCACATATGGTGTAGTACTTAACGTTTACGTGTTAGACAAAATTCCTTCCGAATAAAGAGGACTTCATAGGCTATTCCGAGAAAATTCAAGATATGCATTTCATTCATCATGTAAATATATTTATTGTATGATATTTTGAACAAAAACGTTAGAGGCTTTTTTAGAAAATAACAGATTTTGAAAAATGTTAAAAGGGTAGCTTAATGTGGGGGATTTTCTTCAAAATCTTCGTATCACATCTTTGGAAGGTACAGAGCTTAAATGTCAAATTTGGTATTTTTTCGACTCTCTCTCGCTCACACATATACACGCGCTTGCGCGGACATTTTTCTAAAAACGCTTGTTTTTTTTTTTTGTATTCAGGGAGATTGAAAACATGTATGAATCTCGATGTCGAATTTTTGGATGGATTTCAATACCTTCTCTACCTACTAGGTACGTGGTAGAGAAAGTAAAAACGAATAGCGATTTTGCTCTTCAGAAAAATACAGATATTTGAGAATTCAAAGCGATAACTCGGTTAATGCTACAAAAAAAATATTTTGCATAAGTTGTGTGCTTTAAAGAGATCAAGATTTTTTGGGTACTATCTCTTACGGTACTTCACAGGCTATTCTCAGAAAATTCAAGATATACATTTCATTTGTCTTGGAAATACCTTAAACATATGATATTTTAATCAAAATAATCAGAGCTATTTTTAAGAAAATCAGACATTTCGAAAGAAGTTTTGTTGTATCTTTGGAAGAAACTAGACATAAATACAAAGTTTGGTATTTATAGGACTTTTTGGTTTTAGTTATGCTGTTCACAGACACACAGGCAGATACATACAGAAGGGCCTTTTTCTAAAAATTTGATGTGATATAAAAATCTGATGTGGTACAGGAGTTTCAGATAACTTTCTCTACCTCTGTTGTTTATTAGGGTATACAAATTATTCTTACTCAAGCTAATTTTTCTATCTACTACATTTTAATCCAAATAATTGCAGAAATAGCTACACTACACATTTCGTAATACATACAAAGAGAAATGCGATGATTAAATGTTTAAAAACTGTACGCTATATGTTGGCCTTAAATTTCCATACTGTTTCCATGCAATCGCGAGAAACAACTGAATGTTGAAAGGACATTAAGAGAATATCCAAGAAATGAACAATTCGAAACTTTAATAACGGATATCTCAGAAACGGCTTACACCACAAAAAACTTAATTTAAATAAATTGTTTGTTGTGTAGTGCGTTTTCATCTCTCGCTTAATGTTTACTAGTTATACAAGATTATACAAAACTCCTTCCGAATGAAGAGGTCTTCATAGGATATTCACCCAAGATTCAAAATATGCATTCTATTTTTCAAGTAGATATCTTTCATACATATATTTTAAACAATATATTTAGAGCGATTGTTTAGAAAATAAATGTTCCATGTAAAGAGTGCTTTGGGGTGGGGGATTTTCTTTAAAGTCTTCTGGTATCTTTGGAAGATATTGAACTTAAATATCAAGTTTGGTATTTATCCGACTTTTAGTTTTCGAGTTATGCTGTTTACAGATACAAAAACAGCGACATTTTAAAAAAATGCTTTATTTGGATTCAGAAAACTTCAAAATATATATTTCCGGTGAAATATCGTAATCAAATTTTCGGTTGGGATGCAGTACTTTCTCTGTTTATTTAAGTACGTATTAGAGAAAGTAAAAAGAAATAAGCACTTTGTAAAAGCAAAAGTGCCAGTCAAAGCTGACAAAATGTGCCAGGTGTTTTCAGCCATGCAAATTATGTCAGGTCTTGAAGAGCAGAACGTTTATAATACTCAGTAACCAAATGTGCAGCAAGCACGAAACTCTTGTTAGAATAACGGGCATTAGCTTTCACTGGCAGCTGTTGAAAAGGTAGTTGAGCTTGAGCATCAATTTTATATTGCTATTCATATTATATTGTTGGCGGATGTTCTTGCTACAACATTTAATTTGTTGCGTGCCGTTTGTCATAGTATGAGATGTCAGTATTAGCCAGTATTTCAAATGTTGATAATTGTAATGCGTTCAAGGATGGATGCCTGGAAGGAAGCTTTGAGGAAAATCTGTTTAGAAGGTCACTGATTCAGATGGATGGGCAACTAAACACATTGCTAAGAAATTTGTGTGGATATAGCTGTTGGTGCTTTAATTCCTCTCACCGTTGATGAGTCACCCAAGTTGATCTGTGCGGGATGTTTCTACAAAAATAAACTGATGTATGTAGCATGCAGGGTGCATACAATATTTCCCACAAAATACCGTTTTGTAGTTTCAGACAGGACAACTGGTGTAGGCCAATTCACCTACCCCTCCTATTGAGGGTATTTTGCACTGACAACTAACGCTATAAAGACATCTGGATGATTGAAAGAATATATATGTAACATAAGTGTCTTGACGGATATATGTAATACCTGCAGAGTGTATTACGTGGTGGTGATCCCTCATATGTTTATATTTTACTCTTCTCTTTATATTAGTTTTACTATCTCTACTATTTACCTGTAATAAGTAGAGAAGAAGTTACATTCCACTCAAAAATTCCGTACGGAGATTTCTCCGAAAATATACGTTTTTGAGACTCTCTATATCCAACAAAGATAAGAATTTTTAGGAAGAAATCGTGTGTGTGTGTGTGTGTGTGTGTGTGTGTGTGTGTGTGTGTGTGTTCCGAGGATGCGACACGAAGATTTTCAATAAATTTCCTCCACCCCGAAGTACACTTTACATGGAGTCATTTTCGCTATTTTTTATTTTTTTCAAAAATGGTTGTGTTTATTTTAATTAAAATGCTCAGTCTAAAATAGTTGCATGGTGTATGTCTTTAATTTTGTAGTAAAAATCTGTGAAGTACAAAAATGTTCAATGAGGCGACATTGGTCTTGGAAAAGAATTAAATCTGCCTCATTTATTCACAATCCTTGTGAAGTTTTTATTTACGTCTGGACATTGATCTTTAAAACTAGTTGTGTTTAGACTAACATTAGATTTTAGAACAGTATAAGTCCAAAAGTCAACAGTGACATGTTGAGATTTGAAGTCCGCCTGAATTAAAAACAATTAAAACGTATTGCAACACGTAAAAAATCATATCTCAGATTACATAGTTAAAAAAACTGTTTTTAGGAATGCAAGGCAAAGATTTTTTAGGAAATTAGTCGCGCCCCGAAGAGGCAGAACCATACAAAACGTTCCCTTACTTTTTTGTTCGAATCGGCCCTAAAATGTTTTATTAATAAGAAATATCTTAGTGGTACTGACACAAAAAGTATATAAGTGCCGCTTATGAAAATTGCAACACAAAGAAAGAATTTCCCGAATAACTCCAAACTTGGTGGAAGTATAGAAGAAGAGTGTGCAAGCAACAAGTGGTTAGGTTTACAGAGAGATGGAGTACACGTAGGCCGAGCAGAGCCCTCTCGTGTCGGTCCGATAAGGTCAGTTTTGTGCCCAGAGCAGTCAAACAAGGTGGAAACAATAAAGCGAGTGCCAGTATGCCTCGTTAACGTCAAAGGGAGCCATATCGGCATGTGAGTGAGTTCGAACGGGGCAGAATGATCGGTTTCCAGGAAGCGGGTTTGTCATACCGTGACATTTCGGCCCGTACAGGGCATGCTGTTACGACAATGATGCGTGTGTGGAAGCAGTGAATAGATGAAGGTCGTACGCCAATGTGGCTAGATAACTAAGGTGAGCCACTCCGGGGTGGGAGCTGCCATTGGCTGCCCGCCTGTGACGTAAGTGAGAGTGAAGACGAGCGCGCGGAATACAAACACAGCGCAGTGAACACACTAAATTCCTCCCGATTAACTCCCAATTGTTTAATTATTAGCACGTTCTTCCAGTTTTGTTTAAAAGGTATACTATTTCAAAGCTTTCTACAAACATTGTGGGCTAGACATAAAGCAAAACGAATGGAAACTGCATTACATTAGTAATATATTTACATATAAACAAAACTACTGGAACACATCCAGGACTTCAACGTAAACTGTAGGCGCTACAAGAGATTCAAACATACATTACTTTAGTACTAAAGGAAAATTTACAACTACTTTAAAGGAATCGCTAAATGGATATGCTGGTGTATTTTTTTACCGTAAGAAATGAAAACAATAATTCCAGAATGCATTATTCTGTTACAGGATGTAAAAATGAAAAAGACATACCTGCAACATTCCACTTGTACTTGGACCTTCACTAAGTGCATATCCATGCCAATCGGGAATGAACTGCTACGGAACTGCATCTGGGAGCAGAATTCTCTTAACCGGCAAACCTAAAAGTTCACTCTTCAAATCCCGTTATAGTCACTAGGAAGAAAGTGCACTGAACATACACGTGAATTATCAGCGTTAAATTTGTCAGTACGCTTACAGCGAGACACCCACACGCGCTTTAATTGCTATTTTTTTGGGAAATGTGTAATAATTCACACCAACCGTTTTAAAACCGTAATTACGGTATTGTGCTACAGCACAACACATTCTACTCTTAACGTTCTTACTCATTGCACACCGACTTAAACACTTCACCAAAGCAGAGAAAACTGAATCTATACTCAAGATTCTAGTTTAAATATGTGTGTGCAACTTATTTGTTGAAGTGGGGGGGGGTATATGACTGAGTGATAAGGAACAATGTACTTTCGTACATCTGTTGTTAAGTTGTGAAGTTTCCGCCAACATAGCGAGATAAAGTAGGATAATTGTACGTGACTTTTAAAGCGAAGAGAAGCTCAGATTAATATCTGTTGCCTTTTACGCAGTTGAGCCGCATAATTATTTCAACGGAAATGCTGTTTGCTCTTACAGCCAAAGTTTAACAACCTTTTTCCGTTCACTGTGGTTCTGTAAAGGATTATATACCTGGAAAAGCTTGCCATTTTCAGGGAACAATACCTTTGGCCCGCATTACACCTGTTTTCATGTTATGAGTCGGCCTACCTGCCAAAAAGTAAGCTCCTTATATTCCTCAGGAATGCCTATTAAACAGTATATTATTGTGAGCAGAAGCTATTTGAAGACCAAGTATCATATAAGCATGATCCGGATTCAGATGACATGCCATCTTTTAATTCTTGCAATAAAGGTATTGCTTAAGTGTACATAAATCCTTATCATGGGTCCTATATTAAGAAATTATATATTAGGTCATTTTGGTAGTTTCAAGTTTTCTATTTTGGATAATGTTTTTTTCGATATTACATCATTAATTTGTAATTTCCTTGTCCTTTGCCGCTTTATTTGGTAACTTCCTTGCATAAGTATAGAGTATATAAAGATTATTGGTTGGTCTGGAAAGAGTGGCTTGTGGAAACAGGTATAACTACTGTTATGAATTCATGTTCAAAATTAGGGATGAGGAGGTCAGTTTTCCCTTTTTTGCTTAATAAGTGCATATTGCTCTTATTTATGTATGACATGGACTGTGAAATCCTCTTCATTTGCAATAAACATTGCATATTCTGAGTTCTCAAAAGAGTTAATGCTTCACTTTTGTAAGACCTGTTTAAAAACACAATAAGTTAGAAAATTAATTGAAAATATATTTGTTCTATGTTCTTGTTTGGAGAATCTGAAAAGCAAAGAAAATAATGTTCTTACTTGTTTGAAGAATCTGAAAAGGAAAGTAAGAAAATTCTTTTCTTTTCAGATTCTTTGAACAAGAACATTTTCACTGCTCTTTTACTTATTTTTTCTTCTTGTATAGGAGTTATATCAATATATAAATTAATTTATAACTTTCTGTACACTAATTTTAGTAAATCAAATAAATTTCATTTTAGATAATTTTTTGTAATTACAAAGTCATTTTGAAACAAATGCAGTCATTTTAAAAAAAAAATTAGTCATCAAAATCCGCGCCCTGCTTATAAAACACCGCTCTGACATTTTCTCTCATGTATTTACGTTCATCTCCCCTGTATTTGCTCACATAATATTGATTTGTTTCGTAAAGGTCTCCTGCCAGTTTGGCGTGAAATGTGTTCATGTTTTATACAAAATAACGAAAACTAAGATACGAGTAAGTTATTGCACTTTCCTTGCATAAATACTAAATAATATAGGCACCTAATTACAATTGGCAAGTTCCTTAGATCTACCTCCTTTTAAAAAGATCAGTGTAATATGTTTCAATGATCGCCAGTGTAATACACTAATACACCTCCTTTTAACAACACCCACTTTCCCGTGGGTGAAAGCATTACATTTGTGTGCTTTTAAGGGTATTGGTTGCGAGCGTATACTAAAGCATACAGGAAAGGCTGTTCTAAAATTAACATCTCCAAAATATTAAGGCTAAACGCATCCTTGTTCTTACTCCTTCAAGTAGGAAGGATCAAATGGGAACTATGTACAATTAAGTATTCATTAATTAAAAAATTAAAACAACTTTATACTAGAAATAATTAAGAAACTAGGTTTATATAAGCACATTCTCAGCCTAAATAATGAAGCCAAAATATCCAAATTCTGAACACATCATTCTAATGTACACTACTCTGTAAATTCGGTTTATTTGAAAATTGGAGGATATTTGCAAGACTTGCTGTGCAGATAACTGTTTTTCAGCATGTGTCCATTATCTACTTCAAGTAGTCGAATGTTATGTGAATTTAATTCATTTTGTGGAGTTACTCTCTTCTGCCAAAATAGTTATACTAATAAAATTCTTTTTAAAAAAATTATTTTAAATATGCATGTCGATTATTCATGCTTTTACCTAGACGCGAAAAAAAAGTCTCGGAAAATATGCACATATATCAAGTTTTCAGCTATCATGACTTTTAAAACTGCTATGTTTAAGTCATATTACATAATAGCATGATCAACATACAGTTTCTCTCATTAAGCTGCGTTTTTCACAATCCATAAACAAACAATACAATTTAATTTCGAATCAAAGTTTAAGACCCGATAGCGTATAACGTTGAATTTTATATAGCGTATAACGTATTTTATTTTCGTTGCTAAAATTGGCCGAATAATGTGTTATTGGTTTTCTTTAACATAATATAATTAAAGTCAAGCAATAGCATAAACTAAGAAAATGGTTTTAAAGCTTGCAACTTAGAGCTTCTGAACAACTTTAATATAACAAATATCTGCTCTATATCTACATATCTCTCTTTCTTTGAATAACATGTATGCTGTAAGTCATCCCTCAAGACCAAATTTCATATATCGACAGCGTTTTAGTGAATATTTCAAGGAGAAATGAAATTGGCGCCAGGTTTGTGTTTATTATTTCCAAGACTAAGTCTAGTTATAGATGCGATTTTGTTTCAAGTAGTATAGGGCCGAAACAGATTGTATAACGAGAATATTATACGAACTTTTATGCCGAAAAGTACGGTGCAGAATACTGGCTAGCTAAAACTTCACTCTCGATGACATCATGCAGCAGGCGGACCAAAAGCAGTACAAGCGAAAACGGTGCGGGAAGAGACCCCCCTGGTCGTACGCAGCGAAAAACGGGCACTGAACCACTGAACATGACCACAGCACGGGATGACCGTCATCTTGTCCACGTGGCCATAACGGACCGTACGGCTTTATCCACAGTGTTGGCTCGACGCTGGAGCATTGCAACAGGTGTGAACTTATCTGCATCAACGGTTCGTCGTCGTCGACTGCTGCAGGTTGCATGCGTGCCATTACGTCGACTTCCATTGTGCAGAAACCATAAGCTCCTCCGACTGCAATGGGCACATGAACACCGTCACTGGGGTGCTGAGTGCCAAAATGTAGTCTTTTCGGACAAATCCCGCTTCAACGTGTCCTACAGTGATGACCTCATACGTGTCCGTGATGAGCGCAACCTGGAAGACTGCATTGTTGAGTGGCATAGCGGAAAAACATCAGGTGTGATGGTTTGGGGCGACATTGGTTACAACAACGGATCTCGCCTCCCCCTGCTTCAGGCATCTCCACAGACCACATTTCTACAGGGGAGTGCCCGGCCACATATTGCGAGGGATGTGCAAGCCTTCTTCGAAGAGCGATTGCTTCCCTGGCCTGCACATTCGCTTGACATGTCACCCATCGAACATGTTTGGGATATGGTTGGTCGGCAGCTGGTGCGTCACGGTCCTCCAGTAAACAGTGTCAGGATTTGTGGGCTCGAATACAAACTGCGTGGAGGGAAATCCCTCATGAACTTATTCAGAACCTTTTTGATTCAATGCCACGGCATATAGCAGCTCTAATACCAGCGCATGGAGGCCACACCAAATACTAAATATTAGGGCTCAAAGGTCGTGTATAGATTTGAAAAGTTTATCATTTGTTACTTGTCATATACCTAATCTGTGGTATAAAATCCATTGATTTCGTGCGTTTCCTTCTTGGTATTACAATTTTCACAAACGGCAGTGTATTTTAAAATTTCTGTAAACACATGTTTTGTCGTTTTCATACCACTGAAGTATGTAACTGGGGAGCATTAAGACACGCAATGTCTGTCTTCTAGTTATTACAGAAAATAAAAAATGTAACTCTCTCTAAAGTTTGCAATTTATGTAGAATATAGATATTTATACCATTAACTATTTAGAAAGCATAGTAATAAAAGTGAATCCTCTATGACTGTTACCTGTAGATTTTGAAATGTTAAGTGATAATTTTTTCTTGTGTGAAGAATCTGTAATATGAAGATAATGTATCAATGCGCTTTTTAAACAGTGGACTCCTCTAAGCCTATCCATAGGTACAAAATATGTGTATATAAAGCATATGTGGCTAATGTGTATCATTAGTAACATGAAACATGATACAAAAATAAACTTTTGTATGAATATTTTGGCATTACTGTGAAAATTAATGATTATGTGTGGAAACGGTCACGTGATTGTTACATCCGGAGTTTTAGAGGATGTGTGCGTGTGTGTGTGTGTGTGTGTGTGTGTGTGTGTGTGTGAGCGCGTGAGAGAGAGAGAGAGAATAGTATGACTCAAAAACGAAAAACCAAACGGTTAAATACCAAACTCGGCACTTACGTTCAGCTTCTTCCAAGATACGACAAGATTTTCGAAAGAATCGCCCCTCTTCAAACTACTCTTTATATGGGTTTTATTTAGTTTGGAATTCCTTGAAAATGGGCTAACGGTTTTGATTATCATACTATTCTGATTCAGACCTTTTCATGGCTAAGAAATAGTGAAGTTCTCTTCATTCTGAATGCATTTAGTATAATTTTCTATAAGTGGTAAACCATGAGAGGTAGAAATTTTTGTACATAAAATATAAAATAATTAGAACCAGGCAGTTCACATAAAATTACTTTTTATGCAGCGTTAGTAGTATTCAAACCATTCTTTCTTAGATCCTTAAGTTTTACTAGGTTGAACTATTATGTGGTTACTATAACATCTTGTGGGATTCTTATTTTTTCTCGCACGGTTCATTAGTACAAAAAACTGACTTAAGATAATGAGTTGCATTTTGTTTTGCATACTGTGCATGCAAGTATACTTCTCAATATGAAATTATTTATGAAAATGGATATTATATAACGCCATACAAACAGAAATTTTATTTGAATTCTATAGTATATAAGGAATATTATGTGAAGTGAAATGGTGAAGAAAGATTGTATCTGTCACATCAGATTTTTAAAATATTATTGTATGCTTTTTACATTCCTGGAGTGTTCCTTAGTGACGTAAAATGTCTCATCGGTTTATTACATATTATTATTGTTACTTTATCTACTATCTACCTATAATAGGTAAGAAAAGTATTGTACTCCTTCCAAAAAAATCGACAACGAACGTTTACTGAAAATACATGTTTTGAGGTCCATTGAACACAAAAACTCATTTTTAGAAAAAGGTCCGTGTGTGTATATGTATGTGTGTGTCTGTCTGGTTGTCTCTCTGTGTGTATGTCTGTGGACAGCATAATTGAAAAACGAAAAATCGGTTAAATACCAAAGCTGGTATTTAAGTTCACCATCTTCCAGGGATGCGACACGAAGATTTTCAATAAAATTGCCCACCCCAAACTACGCTTTACATAGAGCACTTTTCTTTATTTTTATTTTCTCAAAAACGGCTATAACGATTTTGATTAAAATATCATATTTAATATTTTTTCGTGACAAATGAAATGTATATCTTGAATTTTCTGCGAATATTTTCTTGAGACCATTCTTGCTGAATGGCTTTTGTATAACTGATAAACTGTGAGAGATAAATAAAATCTTACTTCATAAAAATGAAAATCCCATAAATCTATGTGTAAGTATACTTAAGACTTTTCTCAAGAGGAAAACGCCATGCAAAGACAACGGAATTTCAAAGCCACAACATAGTGACCCGCTTTAAAATATTTGACTATGTTTAAAGCCTACTGTATTCATCTAATCTCCTTGTATCTACAAGGAAATATACAAATACAATTTCTGCAAATGTATATACCTATTAACATAAAATAGAATAATAATATTTTGTAGAGATGCCCATGTGAAATAACATTATTATTATTGTTATCATTATTATTATTTATTATTATATAAACGTATCCTTATTTATCGTGCGCATTTTGTCGTCCCATTTCCATTGCATTAATGTCACTGACCATGTCGTCTGTTTCTGTCCTACAGTAAAGCTGAGTTTTAGCCGTAGAGCAAGCACCATTAATGGACTTACCTTGACATGCCTTTTCTCCGTAAAGAAGAGTTTCTCTGTAGGTATTTATTATGATAAATATGAATTAGCGGAAACAAAGGAAAAAAACTAGACTACAATATAATTGGCCACAATAAATTCTGTGACCGTTACATAACCATTTTTCATTTATATTATATTAAGTTATTTTCTAAAGTTTATAAATAACCACATAATCTACAATAGTTTTAGAACGTTGAAAGAATTGTACAGCTGTCATTTTTACTTTCTCTACTACTATAGCAAGTAGGGGAAGTATTGTGGAAACAGTCCGTATGTGTGCCTGTGTGTCTGTCTGTCTGACTGTGTGTCTGTGGTCTGTCTGTCTGTCTGACTGTGTGCCTGTGTGTGAACAGCATAACTCAGAAGCGAACAGTCGGATAAACACCAAACTTGGTATTTAGATTCAGTATCTTCCAGAGATGCGACACGAAGGTTTTCAAGAAAATTACCCCAACATGTTCCATGTTCTTTACATGGAACATTTTTCGAAAATTATAATTTTCTCAAAAATGGCTCTAACGATTTTGGTTAAAATATCACATATTTAAGATACTTTCATGACAAATAAAATGTGTATCTTGAATTTTCTGGGAATGTCTCCAAAAGCATTCTTCATTGTGAACGACTTTTGCATAACTGGTAAATCATAAGCGATAGACAACATTTTACTACACAAAAATGTAGATTGCGTTAAAATACACAATTTATGTCATATATAATTTTTTGTTGAGTGAATCACTTTCGAGGTATTGCTTGTTATTTCCTTAAACTTACCAATACTTATGCTTTTTCTCAAATGGGAATTTGTTATTTTTTTTGTCCTGGTAATGCAAAGAGAATGGAATACTCCACATAGCAATCAGTTCTTAAAATATTTGACTATCGCTTAAAGCCTACCAATTCCCCTTGTATCTACAAGAAAATTAGCAATAAGATTAACATCTCGATATTTCGATTAACATGAAGCATATGGAGAATAAGCGTTTGTAAAAGTAGTTTGTACAAGAGTAGAGAAAGTCATGTGAGTGTAACACACCAGGTTTTTCCATATCAAATGCTGTAACTGTTGAGCGCTGTATACATATGACTAGCAGGTTACCCGCCTTGCATCGGTAGCTTTTTAAACTCCATTGACGATTTAATTAATTTTGTTTACCTCCCCCCTTATTGACAACGATCTATAAGTTTATTAATGGAGTCCTCCCCTTTACCCCTTATTGTAATTTCGTACAGAGCCGGCTATTCCTGGTTCCAAATACAATGAAGAATCCCATAATATTCACGCAAAATAATGTGGAACGTCTGCCTTCCTTAACCTGCCCCAGGCAGTCTTCGAAGTTGAGGAAATGCTACACAGCCTACGAGTACCCTTTGGGGTGGAACAACTGTCGATCAACCTGTTACGTAATGCAGAGGTGAAATTTTAATCCTTATTGTCTTCTATTTGGTCCCATAATTAATAACAATAACGGTACAGTTTTCACATAATACAGAAATCCTTAATATATACAATGAAATAATGGAGAAGCTGGTGAATATGTAGACTATCCACCCCCAGGCTATTAGGCATATCTTTGAAAAAGATACATAGTGTGCGACCATTAAGAAAAACAATCTTCTCGGCTGTTCATTAAAAAATATCCGTTCACTGATTTCTGATGTTAGAAATTTTCTCTTTTTCTACTTCTAATTAATTTCGCCCTACTAGCGAAATTAATTACATCATAAGTACATAGGAGATAAATAAAACTTTCTTACATCTGGTTTACTAAAGTAATTTGGCGTTGGTATCGTAGCGTTGTATTTTCTTTCGTTTTGCTGTGTCTTATTTGCTAAATCGTGACCAAATCTATAGGGTTGAGGGGGCAGGTTGGCCCATGACTTTTATTTCAGCTCTTAGTCAAGAGATTGCAGCCAAATGCAGACATACCTTTCTACACGTCCCACGGAACCGACAGTCCTTTGTGAGAAGCTGTAGTAGTAGGTAGCCATGAAGTTGTTTTTCCTATGAGGTTAGTAGATATTCACTTCATGGGGAATTTTTTTCCTGGGTACTTGTTCAATATTAAATGGCTTCTAAGTGTTTTGTTTAAATGTGCTTTTATGGCTTTATTCATTGGTATTTTTAGTATTTTAGTTGCTTATTTTTGATCGCTATATCGAGCTTCCATTAAAACAAGTAGACCAGGGGCAAGTGGGCACAACAAACAGGAGGCAGTTTGGCACAATGATAGCAACAGGCAGTTCGTGTGTTTAAATTATTTTTCGGACATTTCTGATTTATTTGTGCACTGTGTTTCATTTTATTATTGCCATTTAAGCTTTTAATTGACTTTGGACGTCATATATTACTTTAAGGGCCTATTGATGTGTTTTTTTAAAAACGTCACCCTGTGTTAGGCGTTTTTACTATTTTGAATCTGTAATTATATATCTAAAGCGTTCTTAATAACTTGAGCATGGTGTTTGGTTTTTAAATTATATCAATCTGACATTTTCCATTTAAATAAAAGTAGTCAACTTTCTTCACATTCTTGCAAACCTGCCTCCTAGGTGGGGTAAGATGACTCATGAGGCAGTATTTTATATCACAACACTGAATGCCAGAGTGATTGTAGTGTAAATTAACATTATTGTATGACAATGATTTGAGATATTTGTTAATTATAAGCATTGTTAGAAAATAAGTGTACACGGCCTCACTGAAACTGACAATAGGAGCGGGTAACAATGAGCGAGTGGGTGAGTTGTTTATTAATTATAAGAGACAACCAAATGACGTCAGAGTAGCGCGCTTTTCTTTAGAAATGGAGGGAATATTTTCCCTAGAGCATATGTGTTCGTAATAATTGATTGGATAAAAAATAGACGCTAATGTTGGCGCGTTTTATTAATCAATAGCAGCTCGATTATAATCTTTAGGCATATCGGGGTGAGGGAGCCAGAGACAAGTATCGCACAGTTCAACAGAATCATTCACGAGTTACACGTCGCGCAGTTCAACAGAATCATTCACGAGTTACACGTCGCGCAGTTCAACAGAATCATTCACGAGTTACACGTCGCGCAGTTCAACAGAATCATTCACGAGTTACACGTCGCACAGTTCAACAGAATCATTCACGAGTTACACGTCGCGCAGTTCAACAGAATCATTCACGAGTTACACGTCGCACAGTTCAACAGAATCATTCACGAGTTACACGTCGCACAGTTCAACAGAATCATTCACGAGTTACACGTCGCGCAGTTCAACAGAATCATTCACGAGTTACACGTCGCACAGTTCAACAGAATCATTCACGAGTTACACGTCGCGCAGTTCAACAGAATCATTCACGAGTTACACGTCGCGCAGTTCAACAGAACCATTCACGAGTTACACGTCGCGCAGTTCAACAGAACCATTCGCGAAGTACACGTTACGCAATTCTACAGAACCATTCGCGAAGTACACGTTACGCAATTCTACAGAATCTCTCGCGTCGTAAAGTTAGTTAAAAGATGTGAAATACGCGAATTAATACTGTGCGGCAAATAAGTGATTACAGTTATATTCGAAAGTATAAAAGTTTCAGTCGGGCGTGTATCAAGAGTAAATATGTGAAATTAATGAAGTGTGACGGCAATAAAAGTGTAAAAACAAATTCTTTTAACAGTGTTATCTTTTAGTAACAACTCCTTTTCATTTACACACCCTGTTCAAGAGATTTGCTCGACTGAGTAATAATAGCTAGCCGGAGGACAAAGAACCCAAAATTCAAAATAGTAAAACAATAACAGGCGCCAGCAAATAAGGTAACACGAACGAAACCGCAACACTCACTGGTTTAAAAAGTTAAAAGAATTAATTAAGTGGCCATAAAACAATGACGCAGTTATTAATAAATACTTTTACAGAAATTTATAGAATAGTTCCATGTTTGGATTAGCTGAAATGTTGCTATAATAAAAATAATAAAACCTAAATTTGAGCCAACTTGCTCCCTCTCCCCTATTGCTTGAAGTGAAATATTCACGGCATTTGTCTTCTTTTACATGCACATTCTGTGGTATAACAACTACTTTATACTCCATTGCATTCTAACTAAAGGTATAGGTCTTCTTCGCAGGCATATTTTTTTATAACTCCAATGCGTATTCGAGTACAAGGATTTTTAGTCTTTTAGCACCTTAGTACCCCATGTCCTTCAGAAGTTCTTGTAGGCTGGAGAAAGAGTTATAAAACTTTTTTCTCTTTATAATATTAATAAAATAAAACTGAACTGGCTAAGATATATAACAGCTCTGCCATTGCCTGCCCTGCTGTCGACAATGCATGCTAGCGTGATTTGTTTTTTCGGCACGAAGCACATGTAATTATAATTTAGTTTCCCATGGATCATTGCTCTGTGGAGACATTCGTGCTGTGGAAGTATATGTTCGCAATAGATAACACATTATTAAAGTTGCAGCGTAAACTGCGGCTTGGGGAAGGCCGTCATTTCCCGTTCCAGACCAGAGAACGATATTCAGGTGGACAAGTCCGTGGCGGTATGAAAGATATGTCGTCAATATGAAACATGCTGCGATTATTCCGTATAGAATTGTTAAGACCTAAGGGTAGTAGATAAGCAAAGTAGGTTGCAATTCTGCACAATTTGAAGAAGAATGTTACACCAGGATTGACAATTCTTTCCTCTCTGGTAATGTCAGTGCAGGCGAACTTCCATGGAAACGAATTGGTTGGCAAATAAAATCTCCTTTACTATGCAGACACGAACCCACTACTTCTGTTTGAAAAATCATTGCATAGTCAAAAGTCGTCATCTGGTGAGTTTCAGTCGATATTGTGGGACCATATTTCTTTGAGGACGATCGCGGAGGTGCAGTTAACGCTCAATGGTATCGTAACGCAGTTGAATATTTGTTCATTCCATATTGAAGAAGTAATCACCTGAGTACAACATTTTCCCAGAAAGATTGAAGATCTGCAGCCAGTACACGGTAACTATGCTGCGCCAATTCTTCAGGTTTGATGATACCCGTCTCCAGATCTGACCGCTCCAGATTTTTCTCTTTGGAGCTTTCTCAAGGAGGTCTTCTCCTAGCAACTGCACACTAGAGAAATACTGA
Source organism: Deroplatys truncata (assembly GCA_030765065.1). Taxonomy (NCBI): domain Eukaryota; kingdom Metazoa; phylum Arthropoda; class Insecta; order Mantodea; family Mantidae; genus Deroplatys; species Deroplatys truncata. The sequence continues at coordinate 89,826,211 of CM060980.1, forward strand.
AAATGTAAATCAGAGGAGAAATTCGGGCAATTCCAAGTGAAACGATTCAGCATGTTATGACCAGCTTCCGCGACCGCATACAAAAATTAATGATCCATGCCAATGGCGGCCATTTGCGCGAAGCCATATTCAAGAAATAGGGTGTATGTGTAATGACACATTTCTACATCTCTGAATCATAAATAAAAGTTATGTAATTTCACATCATTTTTGAAATGTACCATTTCCCGTGTAAAAACCTGTACGATAAGTTTCTCTTAATTTGCGGTACTACATAACCAGTATACAGGGATATGCTAAATCCAAACATTGGCTTTACATTTTTTTGTTTTAGTTTTGGGTGTGTGCTACCTGTCTGACATAAGAGTGCAGTTTTCGGGCGAGGTCGCTACTGTGCCATGGCTAGTTTTGATAGGAGAGAACGCTCGAACGAAAGTACAGTAATGTTACGCACCGGGAATTGTGACGTAATACGGGCTGTCTGTTGTTTCTGCTCGAGCTTCCTCTACTTCCCGTCTGCACTTATCCTTCAGACAGGTGGTATCTTACCTTTGTATTAAGTAATGGCTGATCCATATATTTTGCAATGTAACATACCTTACGTCTCACTTAGAGGAGTAGCACGCTAGTTCCTACTTCTTTTTTTTTCTCCAAACGGAATCTATAATGGGATAGAAGCAAAACAAACTCGAAACATCTGTCTTATTATTGAGTTTTGAGAATATTTCTGAACAAAACTATTAATAATAAGTTTGCTATTTGTAAGTAAATATTTAAGTGATAATACAATTCTTCTTTTACTGCTGTACACAAATCAAAATTGAATAAGGTTTGTAAAACGGTATGCTAAGATTCGGACTCGAACCGCGGATATTTTTATACCGATGCTTTTAGCACTTGAGCTATAATGGCAACATGCTGTATATGCATTGGATCTTCTTATTTGACTCAAATATACCGGTAAACCTTCGGGGCGATCTCAAGTATAATCGTGAATCGTACCTCAAAGGCGAATTGCAATGCTGCAAGCGTCAAAATTAAAATTGAATTGAGTTTTATTTATGGACGCTCTTTAACGTCTTAGCGTTCCATTCTATATTGGGCGTGAAAGACCGGTAATTTTGCTCAGAGGCTTGCAATCAGGCTTGAGGTTCTTTTACGTGCCGTAAATCTACAACACGGGACCACCGACTTTACTTCCCTTCCAAAGGAAGCCATGTTAAGGATTTTTACGCCCGAAAAACTCCATCGCCCTCCGCCGGGTTTGAACCCACGACCTTCGGAACTAGAGGCTAGCACGGTACCGCTAGTCCACGGAGGACGACTTTAAGCGGCAAGGTTTTATAGTTCATTACTGTTAAGATTAATTATATTTAATAATTATTTTACCATATTATACATTATACACATGATACTTCAATCGGATGAGAAGGTTTAATGTGCGTACAGATCAGCGGTAAGAACAATGGTACATAAGCCGATGATCCGCGGTCCCAGTCTTGACCATGGTATAGCATTTTTCAAGTCTGATCAGCGTTCCAACTTAATGACTAGGCATGGTTCATATGAAAGAACAATTATCAAACAGAAATCAGTTATTTCATGACCTTGGTTGTTTTCCGCTTAATATGGCAGTTCGAGTAATAAAATATATATTTTGTAATTTGAATGGAATATGAGAAAATATTATTAGCTTTTTAGTGGAGTGGTACAAAATGTAGGAATTTAAGAACATTTTTTTTTGATTTGGAGTATGCGTACGAAAACACACGTTTATATTTAACTTTTTATTACTAATATAGGAAACTATAGCACCATAAAGGCAACGTCATATTTTAACATTTTAAAAGGCCTAATATCAAGACGATTTTACTAGCAACAATATACAAAGGACAACTTATTCACCACTTGAACAAATAACGTACGTATTAATCTATAGATTAAACATTTAGTAACCCACGATATTGTAAATAAAGCCTAAAGCATTAAGATGTATGCTGACATGCAAAAAGGTGGCCCACAATAGTGCGCAGCGATTGTGTTGGTAATGGCAAATGTAGCCACACCCTCTCCCAGGGTGAGCTATTCTGTTACTCGAGAATATTTAATAGCCACTGGATTGGCAAGGTACTTTACCTTCCTCAAGCGGAGCACCATTAAGGCAATGATTCGTTGAATTTAGGCGCAAAAGCCACAGCGAGATAATTTTTCAGATTTGCGAGGAGGAAGACGTCTATAGGAACCAAATCTGGAGAATATGGTGGATGAGGTAGCAGTTCGTAGCCCAATTCCACAAATTGTGCGATGGCAATGGCTGACTTGTGTGCAGATGCATATCCTGGTGAAAGAGAACATTTTCTTTAACAATTCCTTATGAAACTGATCCAGCAATGCGGCATAATATGTACCTGTGATCGTTTTACCCTTTTCCAAGTAGTGGATGTCTATCACCCCTTGTAAGTCCCAAAAGACAGCTGTCATGATATTTTCTGCCGATGGAGTGATTTTCACTTTCTTTGGAGCAGGTTCGCCGAAAGGAATCCATTGCTTTGATTGTTGTTTGGTTTCAGGTTAATAGTAATGGATCCAAGTTTCATCAACCGTAATTTAACGCCGCAAAAACCCATTTGGGTTCCGCTGGAACATGTTAAAGCATCCCTGTGAAATGATCACACGATTCTGCTTGTTCTCAACTGTGAGCAGTCGCGGCAACCATTTTGCTGACAGCTTTCTCATACACAAAAATTCGTGCAGAATGTTATACACCCGTTCACTCGAGATGTTCGGTCTTGGCTATCTCACGGATTTCACTCGGCGGTCTTTCAACACATCGTGAACTTAGTTCACCATTTCTTCTGTTGTGACCTCAACCGGTCGTCCTGTGCGCACGGCATCTCTTGTGCTCGAACGGCTCTTCTTCCGTTTCCTTCACCGCCTTACCACGCAAAAAGTAGTGCTTTATCAGAACACGAAATTCATTTTTTCTACGAAGCAACACAAATCTGCTTATTTTAGACGCTCTCAACAAAACCAAACGGCGAATTTCTGCGATTGTACTCAGAATAGATGTAAGACTTGGGTGCACACAAGAAACCTGTGATTAGAACGCTATCTCTCGTCAAAGTCATAGACTTATCCATCCGCCGTCGTATATACAAATGGTGTAGCCGTTGTACAGTTTAACGACATACGCAAATAATTCTTCATCCTTCCTCTAAATGCCCGAATTATTTCGTATTGGTGTAGTGTTTCTTTGTGCACCAATTATAGTGAAACTCTTTTATAGAAGCCGTAACCAAACGCCACCTTCATTTTACATCTATTATAACATCGTTTATTGCTTCGGTTTTGTGTCTCTGGATTGTTATTCAGGTCAGTCACATAGGGAACTAATATTGACTGGGTGGAGTAAAAAATTATTCACCTGAAGGTGGAAACCTCACGGGGAAAATCACTATTGCGATCTAGGGGAATGGGCCACTTTTTATGCACGTTAGTGTACCTATTACATAGCAAAAATTTGAATTTTACTCCAGAATCCAGTAGATAGACCAGATTGTGAAAGATTTGTAGCTTTATGACAGTAAACGAAACGCATAACTGTACACGGTATTCACCACCTGAAATAGCCTATAAAGAAAGAAAATACCTTCTGAAATAAAAAAGCCAATATCACATACACATACACAATTCGATCTCATTGATCTCCGTCATTAAATTCCTGCTGCTCTTCTTTGTGCCTGTTAAATTAGACTCCGCTCCTTTAACTTCTTTTGGAATATGAAGGGGGAGTTTCTGAGATTTCAGAATTCCCCATTTTGTTGCTTTTGGTACAACGTAGCAAACATTCGATGGACGATGGCGTCATTAAAACTACATCATACATTGTGCACATCATAATCCCAGTATAACTGAAAGAGTAATCCACGGACAATCAGGTCTTTGAGCTACAGATAATAAAATTCATAATATTATAGCTTAGCTGGCTTCCCCAGTGTTACATGGGTGGCTTTTTAAACCTCAATAACGATTTCATTTACCTCCCTCCATGTTTTTTTCTGGTATTGTTTTAGGTTTTAATGGTATATTAATGGAATTTAATAAAGTCGGAGATACTCCTAATAACCTATGAAACATTTCTCGACATTCAAACGTTGGCGGAAGTTGAATTCCTGATTTCTTTAAGCTTTCCTCGACAGCATTCCTTATTTGGAAACTTTGCAAGTAATATTGTAACAAACGAGAAGACCAGTTGCTGAGAAACACACTTTATTTATCAATTAGGCACTCAACGTAGCATAAACCTTACGCTTGAGCCACTTTTGGTGCTCAATCGGAATACATCACAACTGATTCGTCGGATCAAATCCAACTGACTGGCATGTCCACTTTCACTGTCACTTTTAACTTCGTAATGCTTAATTACGTCAGAAGGTTTGAGGCAAGTATCTGATAAATCCCCAACCCTCTTTAAGATATATCTTCAACACATTTTAGAACGATGTAATCAATCTTGTAAAGGTATTGGAGTACCAGTTGGGCAAGGTGCAATACATTCCCTTTTGTTTGCACATGATCAGATGCTGATAACTCAGTGTCGCGAGGATGCGAAATATATGACGTAGAAGCTAATGGAAGCCTTCGATACAGGAGACTTTCGCCTCAACATGGTTAAAATTGAGCACCTGGTGGTGGAAAGCAGGGGAAAGGGCCATAAAACACTCCAGGGGACAATCAAATTTGTCTATGAATTCAAATATTTGGGATCCATTCACCATGAAGGTGGAAGATGCGAAGCGGAACTGGACTACAGAATACAACAGGCCAGGAGAGCGATAAAGATGTGGAATGGGGTTTTGTGCAGTATAACTATTTCAGGGCAAATGAAGAAAAGAATTCTTCTTTGGAATTATATTAGCATATGGGGCAGAAGGATGGCGCTTGTTGAAACACAGAAAGGTAGGATACAAGTGGTAGAAATGGATGGGATAAGAAGGGCAGCCAGGGTATCTAGCTTGGAAACGACAAAAAAAGAGGAGGTACGAAAATTGATGGATATGGAAGAGTCCGTGATAGAAAGGGTTGGGCAAAAATGCTTCAATGGTATGCACACGTGAGAAAAATGAAAGAAGTAAGATGGCCAAGAATTATCCTGGAGTATTTATTTCGCGGAAGAAGGAAACGTCCGCAGCCAAAGCAAATTTGGAAAGCTGGAGTAAAAAAATGACGAGGGAACGACATATACAGATGGATGATTGGGAAGATTGAGAAAGATGGTATGAGGGAATTAAGAGCAACGCTGAAAAGCGGAGAAGCCCAAAAAGCAAGCAACTTCTTAATGCTGAACGCAATTCCTGCCGGGCAAGAGCAGCCCCTTGTAATAGGCCTAGCATATAAACCGGAAGATTCTAGAAAGGGAGTATACTAGAACATGCCGAAATGAATGTTTTGAAAAATGTATGCGGCACACAGAGGCTATTGTTCGACACTAACTATTGTTCAGAGGGCCGGTCGAAGGCCCCACCCAAGTGCAGGGCCGAGCTGCCCTTACCGGCGACTTGCAGCTAACCTCGCGCGCGAGGTTACAATATTTTAGCTGTGAAGTAATTATAGGAATGGTGGATTAAGTTTCATATAAACCCATTATTTTGATCCTGAATAACATTTAATAACATAAAATCAACTCAGCTGTTACAAGATGCACAAACTTCTGCCATCAATATAATATAACGAAGTAAGGCGAAACTGGTGGATATGACGATTCATCCTCCCAGACCACCAAGTTAAACCTAGAAATGACACATTCTTAACCATCGGAAAAAATAATATTGCCAGTTTTGATAACAAATAACCGTTGAGCAATTTCTCATGATACGCTGGATACAATTTTCTCCATTTATATAACATTATTTAGCATACAGTGATAATGGACTCGATTACAACACCAGAGTAAGTATAGAAATGGTTTCTTACTTAAGGGTTATTAGAAGGTTTGGGCATGAGTATTACAATAAGCAGATCCGTTGTATCTAATTTTGTTACTCCTCTGTTTTCTCAGCTACCAAATCGTTACCTTGTATGCATAATGCTGAATATTCGTGTCGCAGCTTTAGAAGGTACTGAACCTAAATGCCATATGGTATTTGTCCGATTATTCGTGTTTAAGTTATGCGTTCTCACATACACATACACACGGACCTTTTTCTAACAATGCTGTTTTGGGTTCAGGGGGCCTCAAAACATATATTTCCGGTGAAATCTGTACATAGAATTTTTGGGTGGAATACATTGCTTCCCCTACTTATGGTACATGGTAGAAAAGGTAAAACCTGTTTATATTTCATATAGGAAGCCTATTGGAGTAATTGTTTTGAAATTCCTAAGTTGGTTAAGTCAGTCTGTAAAATTCTTACTCGGTCATAGAAGTAGTAGGCATGAAAGTAACTATTCAAACGCGATTTTAGCGGACAGGATGAAAAACACGGTAAAACAGAAAGGGAGAGAGAAACAAAGCAATAAAAATCTGATGTGATACATTCGCATAACATTACCTACTCTCTATCCTATGGGTATACAACTATTCTTACTAAAGTTTATTCTACTACATTTAATCCAAATAAACCTTTGCAAAAATAGCTACATCATACATTACATTATAAATTCAAAAAGAACAGCGATAGTCAAATGTTTAAGAACTGGACGCTATATGCAGGCCTTGGTTTTTTTCCATTGAACTTAAAAAGAAGTATTAAACAATTCGAACTTTAAGGACGGATATATCAGAAACACCTTATGCTACAAAAAACTTTATTGTAAGTAAATTGTGTGTTTTGAAGAGATGTACATTTTTTGTGCGGCAAGTTTTCGTCTATCGCTTAACGTTTAAAAGTTATACAAGATTATAAAAAGTTCCTTCGAATGAAGAGGACTTCCTAGGCTAATCCCAGAAAACTGAAGGTATATATTTTATTTACAATGTAAGTATATTTCATATGTGATATTTTAATCAAAATCGTTACAGCCATTTTTTAGAAAATCGTAATTTTCGAAATGTCTTGAAAATAGCATCCTTGGAAGGCATTAAACTCAAATAACCAGTTCGGTATTTGAGTTTTGCTGTTCAGACAGACACACAGATACACACACGGACATGTTTCCAAAAATTCTTTATTTGGATTCAGGTCACCTCAAAATACGTATTTACGGTAATATTTCGGTATCAAATTTTTGGGTGGAATGCGATGCTTTCTCTACTTAATATATGTAGTAGAGAAAGTAAAAATATGTGTTACACTCACATGACTTTCTCTACTCTTGTGCAAACTATTTTAATAACACTTATTCTCCATCTACTTCATTTTAATCGATATACCGAGACGTTTATCTTATTGCCAATTTTCTTGTAGGTGTAAATAGAATATGGTAGGCTTTAAGCGATAGTCAAATCTTTTAAGTGCTGGTTGGTATATGGAGCATTCCATTCCCTTTGCATGTCCAGGACATAAAAAATGAATAGCGAATTCCCATTTGAGAAAAAGCATAAGTATTGGAAAATTAAAAAATAAGTAACAAGGAATATCTCGGACATGGTTCAAGGGACAAAAAGAAAACTGTATATGACACAAATTGTGTGTTTTAAAGAGATCTACATTTTTTGTGTAGAAAAATGTTGTCTATCTCCTACGGTTTACCAGTTATGGAAAAGTCGTTTAGAAAGAAGAGGACGTTTGGGGACATTCCCAGAAGGCTCAAGATATGCATTTTATTTGTCATAAAAATATCTTAAATGTATGAGATTTTAATCAAAATCCTTATAGCCATTTTTGGGAAAATCAAAATTTTCGAAAAATGTTCCATGTAAAGGGTAGTCTGGGGTGGGGATATTTTCTTTGAAATCTTGGTGTCGCATCTTTGAGAGATACTGAACCTAAATACCAAGTTTGGTATTTATCTGACTTTTCATTTTGGAGTTATGCTGTTCACAGACACACAGTCACACAGACTCACGTCCAAATAGACACACACATAAACACAGACCTTTTTCTAAAAATGCTTTTGTTTATTCAGGAGGCCTCAAACATGTATATCCGGTGAAATCTCAGTATCGAATATTTGGGTGAAATGCAACACTTCTCCTACTTCGTTACTAGTAGAGAAAGTAAAAAAGGAAAGACAGACGGGCATTGCAGCAGATAATGGAAGAGAGCAGTTGGTGTTCCTAATATTAAATATCTAATGAAAGCTATTCCGGTCCCAAATGAAGTTAAAATGAATGTTAGAGAAAGAAACCGTATAAACAGGCTCTTTCTTTGAAATAGGATCTATAAAGGAACAGCTGTGAAGACATTTGCGTGTGTTCGATGTACGTGTATGATAGGACAAAAAAACTTATAATGATGTCATTATGCTTTTTTGAAAAACGTAAGCGCTATATGTGAGAATCCCACAATTCTGTTGTAAAGACCACATTAAAGAGAGGCAACAAGAGCAATCTGCTCTTTCTAAATGCTACGATGCTTTCAGAAGCACTCGAAGCAATTTCCTGGGCTTAAACGTACGTTACGTAATGGGCGGAGAAACGTTCTGCTTGGAACGATCTTATTAAAAAGGAAAGCTGCATCCTTAACACATGTCTTATAAAAAGGCGTTTGTACTCGAGTATCGCACAGTTTCTTCTTTGCTCTGCAGACATGAGGATCTTGGTGAGTCTCTTTACATTTCTCTGTTTTCCGGTACATAACTGCACCCTGGAATTAGTTTTTACTGTAATATGACAAATTACGTCTTATTTCCTTCGTTTCTTTTCTTTTTACATGTTTGGCTTTAAGTCTCATTCTAAAGGATGCATTCATTCTCCTGAAGTTTCTAAGTGCAAATTGAGGAACCCTTTATTAGAATCACAGCTTCTACTGACCATAATGATAGTGGAGGAAATGTGTTAAATAATGCTCAATGAGCCCGATTGCATTGGGTAGAGTCATCCGATATTTTGTTATGAGGATGAAGGAAACCTCCGGATAAAAGCGAGATTGGAACTCGGGCTTTCCAGGTTGTAAGGTAGTCACGCTACTGGAAGACAAGGAGATGGGCATAACACGTAGATGAATGGTTTGCTAGCAGATGCGATGGATCTCTAAGCTGGCCCACAATACCTGCCTGTGGTGCCCTGCGTGGACGAAGACAAAGGTTGTAAAGAGTTCGCGCCATGGAATTTAATTACCGTTTATCTTCTTCTTTCAACCAAGGCTTGGACCAAAACCTGTTGTTTTCTCACATATCGTATCGTTTCCTGGGTCATCGGATTGGCTAAACAAGCCGTAAATTCCCTGGAAGAGAACCTTTTAAATTAAAAGTAACACATTTTGTTCTATCAGCATTGAACTCATTAGCCCGTTGCGGCACCAAATTGGACGTCATCTTTTGTTTATCTTCCTGTATTTCTCCAATCTCCTTCTGTAATGCTTTTTGGAAAAGTTTTTATTGATATTCGATGTATGTGTTCTAGCCATTCGTTTCTGAAGTTTCTTACACTTTGGTTTATACTTATACTTGTCTCTCCATTCTTCTCCATGTCTACATTTTAAATACGTCCAATATATCCTTTTCTCACTTTGTTGCAGCATTTAAGTTCCCGCACTATTGAATGCTATTTATAGTCAGCATCCTAGATGTTTGTTCAAGGAATCCCAGAATATGCTTATGTTTACTTTAAAAGCTTCCTATGCTATTATTATTCTCTGTTTGACTACTTGATATAGTCCATATTATTTCTTGTGGTGCAACCCAAGTACGAAGATGTCTGCCTGATCCACCATATCGTCTCACGTTTGGCGAAGATATCTTCATTGATATCCTTCCAATAAGTCATTTATCTTCATCCTGCACTTCCCACCGCTGTTTATTTCATTAACATATTTCTTCAGATAATTTCCTCTTGTGTTAGCAAACTCAGATGTATTTAACGATCTCTGTATAAGTGAAATACAAGTTTGGCTTTTTAATGTTTTATAATGTTATTATGACAGCTGGAGAAATAGAGTACTATTGTCTTTTAGAGGTCTTTAATAATACCTATAACAAATTGTTTCTAACTTTCTTTACGGTATCTTGTAAAACTCTGTTATTTTAAATGTGTTCAGCTTTTTACGTTTACAACTTTTTAGGCAAAAAGTATGTTTGGGAGGTGAAACAAAATATTATATGGTAAAAACTGACTATTGTGTTAGCCTTCTGAGTAACATTTTCATACACGGTTACTGAGGAATTTCTTTCAATTCCTTTCTAATCTACTCCACAAGTGTAGAAGTTAAAACTCGTCAAACTCGTAAACGTTTTCAGATATTTCGATAATTCGTCAGTTTTTGTGTTTGATCTCTATATGCACAGGTTTTAATATACATTTACTTTCATATAATATTCTACAGTCTGTAAGCTCTAATCTTGCAGTAAACACATTTTTATCTATTTCGAGTAGAAACATGCCTAACAGATTCTTCAGGTGAATCATCACAGCATCAAACTATATCAGGAATTATGTTAACAATAACATACAGGTAACATTACAACATACCCTTACAGTTTGGCATTTCTAATCAATAATTGCCTTTAAGTAATTTGCCTGTTTCAAACAAATTCTTCTATTGTTTAATGCTAATAATTTATTATTCTTTATGAGGCCATTTACAAGTATATTGCCTTCTAAATCTTTAGGGTTCGAGGTAGGCTATTTAGGAATCTTTCTTCCTTATAATTGAGGCTTGTTCAACTGTCCTCTTCTATAACTATGTATAAAATACTATGCCTAATATTCATGTTCATCACTGCTTTTCCAAAAGATAAATACTTAGGTCCAATCATTTTTAATTTACATTCCATCAAGATTTTAAGTTTTTTAAACAAACATTTTCATGCATCTCGATTTTTAGTAATCTCGTGTGCTTCTATAATTGTTTATAATATTAGTATTTTATTTAAGCCCTCCTTAGTTGTTTTACCTCAAATATTTATTGTAGATGATTCATTTTTGGCAAATGGCAAGTGGGTTTAGAAGTCAGCCGACTATTTTATGAAAAGTGTAAATTACAAATTTATTTTTACTTAGTATACGGCAATCATGATGTAATTTTGCATAAATTTGTTTCCAGGAATATTAGCATCTGTTTGAATAATAATAATAATAATAATAATAATAATAATAATAATAATAATAATAATAATAATAATAACGTGTATATGTTATAACAACTTGTACATTATTTATATAAATAAAAAGGAATTATACAGGAGTGATTATACATTTCTTACAGCATTTCCATTTTTCGTTTGTAGTAGGTATGAACCTCTATTTTATTGCTTCTTCTTATTATTATTTGATTGCTATCATTAATTTATATTCCCATCCATTAGGGAGAACTCTCCGGTGCTAATTAATTAAGTTGCTTGCCGAAAGCGTTCTTGGAAGCTTCAGATGGAGACACTGTTTACTGTTGAACTTGGGTGCCTGTTCTTTGGTCGTTTCCTGTCGGTCATGTGGACACAAAGAGAAAGATCAATATATACTTTAAGGAATATCATGCAGTTCGAACATTTCCAATTCCTCCACCAATCTTCTTGATTACTATGTTCCGATGTGAACTTGTTTTTTTTTCTCATAGTTTTGTACTTGAATTTTTCCTTGCAAGATGAACCACATTGAAGCATTTTTCCACTTTATGAAGGGAAGTTAAATGTCAAAGTTACCAAGTTGTGATCGTTTTTTCTGAAACTAATGGCGATATCACAACGAAAGATTCTCTGGCTATCTGTTAACATTTTATACTACTATAGATATACTTTCAATATCCTATTTCGTTCAGCAATGCTAGTTTGTTTATTGTGCTACAATCTACAATATTTCGATACATTTACACATCATATTCCCATTTTAATATGTGCATGCCTGGTACCTTCCTTTGTGTTGCACAGCCATCACTCCCTCATCTTTAGCACTGCTGTACAACTTTCCTTTGCTGAAACCTCAATGTAATTCATTTTGTTTCACCTCTCCTCCCTCTCCCTCTTCTTCTTCTCCTTGACTTTCCTCTCCATTTTTCTTCACTTTTATTAAGAAATTCCCTACTTTCCTATTAATCTGCTTACTTGTTAACATTTTCGATGCAGCTAAATTACCGCCCCCCATATTGTTTCACTTCTTGTTCCAAATTTTCTGTCTCCATTTTTCTTATATCTTCACATTCGGTTAGAGATACTCTACAATTTCCTCACCATCACAAAATTGACACATTCCTTTATCATTACCTCTTAAGCCACTTAAGAATGTCGTACCCGTTCTCATCCAAGCTAATCCTTCTTTTACTTACTACACTTACTACTACACCTTTCTCTATCCCATTCTCAGTTTACTCTCCTGTAAAATTTCAAATATTTTTTGTTTTCCGTACTTCCCCTATCTCCTGCCTTTAGATATCCTCTACCCATTCTCTCCCTTTTTTAAAAAATCTGGACTGTTCCTTTCCTCTTGCAACCATATATCTTTCATTCGTATTTCTTCCAGCGCTTTTTTCAACCCCGCTCCCCAACTTTTCTAATTTTTATACTCTCTTGTTTTACCACACAAATTCTTAGTATATCTGTTTCTTTCTTTGTCAAGCATTTATACCAACATTTTTCCATTATATCTAGCACTAAAGCTTTAGTTTTTGTCTTTCCTAATTCTAACAAAGTGACTTCCCCCGGGGTCGATCGCGGTAGTCTTAATAGTTCCTCACAAAATAACTTGTAACTCTGGTCCATCTTATTTATTAATTCAGATCCTCCCATATTTCCACTCCATACAACATTCTTGCTTCCACCATAGTCGTGTATATCCTCTCCAGTCATTTTGTGAAATTTCCGATTTATATCTACATGTTCTTACACTTATCATAGCTGCTTACCCATTTGCCTTTATCTTTCTACTGTGAGCCTCCAAATTTCCATTACTACTTAGTCGCACTCCTAAGTAATCGAATTCTTTGACCACTTTCAACTTTTCCCCGCCCAAGTTTCATTACTCTTTCCTTAGTTTCATAACTTTTTTAAAAAACATAATTTTGGATTTATGTATACATTTATTCCCCATTCATCACAGATTTGTTGTATTCCATTTCTTTCTTTCCGTAAATCTAGTACTGCTATGGCAACTGCCGTTACATCATCTGCATATAATAGTCCTGGCAGTCTATTTGCTATAGCGATTGCTTCTAACTATTCTTTTCAATTATGTCATCTATAAAAAAGTTAAATAGAATAGAACTTAATTTGCACTCTTATCTTAAACCTAATTTTGTTCTGTTGCTTCTGATATCCCTTCTACTCCTATCTTCATACAAAACTTTATGTATTTATATATTTTCTCAACTTCCTTTATGAATTTCTCACTTACCTCTTTCATTCTCAACTTCATTATTTTTGCTTCTATATTTATCGTATCAAAAGATGTTTCAAAGTTCGCGAAAAGCATGCACGCTTTTCCTTTTCTGGGACTTAGATATTTGTCCACCAATGATTTTACTATATATGTATATGTTGTTCACCGTTTGTTTTCCATTCCTAAAACCAGCTTGAAATTCCGACAATTTTCCTTCTTCCTCGGCCCAGTCTCTCAATCTACCCGCTAACATCCCTGTATAGAAAAAAATTTATGCCTGTATAATTTTCCGTTTTGTTCGCTCCACCCTTCCCTTTATACATAGGTGCTACTATACTCAATTTCCAGTTTGCTGGAATCTCTTTGCTATCCATTATTTTATTTAACATCTTTGTAAAAATTTCTAACCCTTTTCTTCTTTCACCACATTCAACCAAAATTCCCCTGGTATACCATCTAGTCCTACCGACTTCACCCTTAGTTACTATTTTAACAGAAAATTTTAAACAATTTCACTTTTCTACTTATTTGTATACTTATACCATTAATAGGGTTGTGTTTTAAAAATTGTAAATCAAGAAATGTCACTTGTATGAATAAAATGCTTAACATTTGAGATGCAAAGCTACTGAGATAGTAGAGCATTTTACTAAAATTAAACTGAAATTTAAAATATAACTGAATATGACTAACAGAAAATACCAAAATGAAAACAAACTCGATAAGGTCGTAGTATATACAAACTGAGATCTTACAGAAAACCCTGACATTGTATTGTATATTTGTATTGTACATCGCATACTACCTGAAAATTTAGACACGAGAAAGCTGTGCGCAAGATGGGTACCGCGTTTACTCACAATGGAAAAAAATCAGCATCGTGAGGGTTTTTCTGTCGAGTGATTGGCGATGTTTTGCTGTAATAAAGCCGAGTTTTTGCGTCGATTCATAACCATGGATGAAACATGGGTTCATCACTTCACACCTGAGACGAAGGAACAGTCAAAACAGTGGATTGAAAGGGGAGAATCGGCTCTAAAGAAGGCAAAGACAGTTCCATCTGCAGGCAAGATCATGGCGTCAGTTTTTTGGGATGCGCGTGGGATAATTTTCATTGATTATGTTCAAAAAGGAAAAACATTCAATGGAGAGTATTATGCAAATTTATTGCAGCGTTTGATTGATGAAATCAAGCAAAAATAAAGTTCTGTTTCATCAAGACAATGCACCAGTTCACACATCCATTATCGCCATAGCCAAAATCAATGAGTTAAAGTTCGAATTGCTTCCTCAGGCACCCTATTCGCAGACTTAGCCCTCTCTGATTATTTTCTGTTTTCAAAGTTGAAGAAATATCTTGATGGTAAAATATTTGCCAACAATGAAGAGATGGAGTTTGCAGTTGATGGCTATTTTGCAGAACTCGACGGTTCTCACTATAAACAGGGTATCGAAGCGATTGAACATCACTCAGAAAAGTGTATCGAGCTGAAAGGAAACTATGTAGATAAATAAAGAGGTTTTTTCCCAAAATTTTTGTTTTCTTTCTTAGGTCGGGTATTTCTGGGACAGCCCTCGTAGATTGTGGAAATCCAGTTTTGAGCTATGGAATTTAGTTATTAAATTAGATATACGTAAAAGAAATAAGGAGATATATTGGACAGTTTTGAGGATATAACACTTCCTCTTGGTGTGAGCCAATTACTTTCTCAGAACAGAACGTGCAGCTCTTCTTATGCTAGTTTCCTCATCCGTTCTACATTCTCAAATAGTGCCTTGTTACAGACTTCTCTTCTTATAGAAACATGGAAATCAATGACGCAAGAGACTGTCAGTATCTTCCCAGGAAACACACAATTGTGTACGTATCAGGTAATATGAAGTTTCACTAAGTATTTTTTCGTAATCTAAAATCATTACAGAATCACTGTAACCATTATTACTGTAAGGACTACACCTACTTCCTGACAGAGCGAGTTTCACTGCGTTGTAACTTCCTGTATTCAAGGAAAGAATGTTCTGATAAAAATAACTTTCGCGTGTTACATGCTTGTTTCTCACCTGATATAATCACTTGCCTCACACACCACGCTGGGTTGTCACTCAATTATGGGCAGGAAATGAGCATGAATCAAAATGCAAGCTGTAATTTATGATCGCAGTTGTTAAGGATTTAAAGAAATATACGACATACATATAAAATCGCCTCGCATATATGGACTCAAGTGGAGTATAGCAGAGGGTAATCATCTATTAAATAATTGTCTGTCAGGTGTTCTCAACCTTTTCCAGTAACTTACTGTAGCATTCAACACAGGATATATGTATCAGTAAGCAAATTTTACAAGGAAAATGCGTAATTTTGTGGAATTGCTTCTTCTTTAACGGATTGCCATCCTCTTTGTAGGATCTAAAGCCCCAAGATACAAACCAATGCCTTGGGTCAGAAGAGGAGCAAGCCAACTCTCGATCACAGCATATCCAGGGTGGTTGATCAATCCAATGCCTAGTATGGCGGTGAAGAAGTAGTAAATGAAATGTACTGAGGAAACAGATTATAGCGAAATTCACGGATGAAATAAGAATTTATCTACATTTATAACAACACTAGTGATTTATTTAGTTATTTCTTGTACATAGTATTTTAAAATTATTTATTTATTGGAGATAAACTGTTAATACTGTTCCTATTCTATGGATTGTTTTGTGAAATGCCTTAAAACTTAACTTTGTTGAGGCTAAAATACAATGATTAAGACATGCTATCTCAAAATGAACTACCATGTGATTTCCTGAGGAAAATGTGAGTCACTTGGGGTATCTAATGTCATAAAGGCTTGTTGCCATGGCATCTCAGTTGGTTAGAGCAACAGCACGGAAGTCCCGGTTCTATGACATGAATTTTTCAGTCTGACTTCACCATTCCAACAATAATGCAAGCCCATTATAACTTCTCGTGGCTAAAAACTCCATTGGTGTCGGATCAAATATATTCGAGTTGCGCTCTGCGATTACATAGGATTCAAATTGAACTTCCGTCTTATTTTTGTACAGTATCGCACAGAAGCTTTCCTTATGATAATGTAAAATAGATTTCTCCTGTTTAGTTATAGCAGAACTGTAAAATATTTGCTGTTTGTAAAACAAATGTTAGTTTATCTTATATGCTAAAATATTTACATACCACCCGGCAGTAGCTCACGTACTATAATTTGTACATAAGCATATCCTAGATAGAGAACCTTGACCTAAGTGATATTATTTTGCTATCTGGGTATTTTGACCCTATGGATACAGTATTCAAATTGTAATACTTTATGAGATGTGTTCCTGTACGTAATATCCAGGACACTTCTTCAGGTACTACATTTAATTAAGAAATACACACTCAATGATGGAAAAGAGTAATTATGGCACTCAGCGAAAGGAAAGGTTATGGTTTGAAGATTAAATGAAACAAATTTATGCTTGAATGTTGTTTCAGGTATGTCTGTTGTTGCTAACCGCAGCCGTTTTGGCTGAGGAAAAGGAAAATGAGAAGAAAACTGACAAGAGAGGACTGGATGGCTTGGGCTACGGAGGTTTTGGACATGGGGGAAGTGACTTCAGTGGATTTGAACACGGAGGAAGCAGCCACGAAAGTTTTGGACATGGAGGCGGTGATTATGGTAGCTCTGGACATGGAGGAGGCAGTTATGCTAGCTTTGGACATGGAGGAGGTGGTTATGGTAGCTCTGGACATGGGGGAGGCAGTTATGGTAGCTTTGGACATGGAGGAAGTAGTTATGGCAGCTTTGGACATGGAGGAGGTGGTTATGGTGGAGAATCTCATCAAGTAAAAGCCATCACCATAACCAAGGAAATCAAAGTCCCTGTACCACATCCCTATCCCGTCCATGTAGAGAAGAAGGTACCATATCCTGTGAAGGTACCTGTCCCTGTACACGTGGAGAAGCCGTATCCTGTACATGTACCCAAACCCTATCCTGTGTACGTGGAGAAGAAGGTACCATATCCTGTAGAGAAGGCTGTACCATATCCTGTGAAGGTACCAGTAAAGGTGCCTGTACCAGTACCTCATCCAGTCCCTGTCCCTAAACCTTATCCTGTAAAGGTACATGTTCCTAAACCTTATCCCGTTAAGGTGCCCGTCGTGGTGGAGAAGAAGGTTCCAGTGTACATCAAGGGACATGATGAAGGATACGACTTCGGTGGCCATTCCTTTGGAGGTCACAGTTTTGGAGGCTACGACTTTGGACATGGTCATTAAGGAATTTATGTTTTTTCATAGAAAATAAAGTGATATTTATACTGGAGTACGCTTCCTTAATTTCACACTTTTGTTGCTCTTAAGTATCCAATGTTTATTGTGTTCTGGATAGCAGCAAAACTGTATTTCCATTATCCTAAAGTCAAACTATATGGATCTAAATTCATGACAAAGACAGGCGAAGTTTTCCAACAAAAAATAGTTTAATCCCAATATGCCACATCATATATAACTCGGACTAATGTAAAAGTTGGTGACTCATATGTTGTGAAAAATATGTCATTATTAGTGTTGTTGATATTTCATTATCCACAGTGTTGCTTGATGCACTTCCAGTATTATAATATTCCACAGTGAAGGTCAGCAGTGTTGAACGTAGGACTTTTTAGCTACTTAGCGCAGATAGCATGTGACTCCAGAGCCCTAACTGTAAACCTCTAATTGACAGAGGAATTACGATTACCAGCTATTTCCAGTTCAGGTATAAGTTCTACAACGAAAGGGGACACCGCGCAGTGAGACCTATAGAGATCTATTGTGGCGGAAGGGATGGGCTTAAAGAACCACAGAAGACTACAGGACACAGGCAGACAGGCCACAAAGACACGCGGAAGTCCCTAATAGTTCTAGGCTCGAAGACCCGTCCCCCTGCTGCAGCTGCCTCGGGAGGAAGATAGACTATCCGTCGACCATTGTGTCCACGGGGAGTACTCTTTCCTTTGAGCAAGCATCCGCGCCAACTGTCCGGTACCGCCTCATGCCACGAAATCTAGAAGCACACCTGAAAGTTGAGGAGGAAGTGTAACGAAAGAGAAATTATGGAAAGTAGATGAGACACAACCCCAGAATTCGCCTACCGACCAGGGAACACCGCGAAAAACCCAAGATCAGAGTGGGTGGTTGACGGGAATCGAATCCAGGACCCCCAGAATGCTAGCCTCACATTACCGCGGAGCCATCTCGTTCCATCTATTTCCAGTAAGTATACGGTTTAGTCGTATGCCAGTTGCAGAATGAGATACTGCTCCTTTATAATATAGTAATGTTGAAGTGTTCCTAATTTCAGCAACTGCCCTGCTGGACTCGTATCTCATAGGTGCTATTCTACGTAACTGGGTTCATGAGTTATTTCCCAAAACATTTTACCTTTAATAAAAGTAGAAATTTTATATAAAATCTGGATTATAAAATAAAAACCAAACAATGAAATTAATAAATATATTGATACTACAAAGCAAAGTAAAATAACCATTGTTACGGCCACACACCAATTGAAAGATTTACTGGGCGTTTCATACTTGTGGCCATGGCTATTAAGAGGCGTAGCTGATGGCATCAATAAGCATGCATGACTAATTATTCTACACTATAAGTGTACCGGCAAAGTTAATGAGTATTCCAAAACAAGAAGTTCTTTCAATTTTAACACATCAAAATTTCAATAACAAAAGTTCCTTTACCTCTGGTTTACGTCATGTATAATTTTATATGTTGGATAACCAAGTTACACGCTCGCCACGAGGTAGAAACAGCAAACATATACTACGCTCTTAACACTCCAATGGTCCGCATACTAAGAGAGTGATTCAAACCAGGACCAACAGTTTTATTACTATCCTACCTCCACCCTTACTTACTGCCAACGCGTCTCGGAGCTACTGGAAAGTTCAATTCCTGCCAGACTTTAGTCGACCCTTCCGGTCTAGGACCACCAACCTTTTCGGGAGCGTCGCCCCAAGTAAGACCTATTAAACTAAACCCCATTTGCTCGCCACAATATTGTCGTAGCCTCTCAACTAAATGCTCATTGTGAGGTGGGCTAATCGCTTGCAAAGGTACCGGAAAATTAACAAACTTGTAACATGGCGAGGCTACGACGAGGGACGCAGCTAAAGAAAGTACAGAAATATTATCAAACACTGGCAAAAGGTCACTTACATGGCTCGAAATAGAAGGAAGGAACTTTATACTATCAGAAATAATACAAGGAAGATATAGATGACAGAGAATTTATTAGATAAAGATGGATACCTTACCCCACACTCTTAGCTCCCATGTCTGTCGGGCGAGGTCGCCATGCATGCCTGCACGGAGAAGGCGATTACAGGTCTGAACTGGTTGACTTCACCTCACTGACTCCCTGTCCCAAGCAACGCTTCCTAAAGCGTCGGGAACGCCAACCAACCTATCCCCACCTAAAATTGCTAATTCCCCCACCCAAGCTCTAACCGCCATCTCGAATCCAGGTGACCAGAGAGACGTATGCGCGACATTCTCTGCATACGTCACAATATGAACATGAGGCAACTGATCCTTTTCTCTCTTTAGTGTACACTAGGTTCCTAGGAGCTGCTTTTTAGCACTGATGATTACCTTATTATGAACATCTTTCACGAAACAGTTTCTTTGGAAAGATAGAGCAATATATATCTACGTAATATTTGCGATATCATGAATCAAAAGCAACGGACAATGAATGTCTGCCAAAATCGCACATGATCGCATAATAGAACCACATTTTAATATTCCATTGATTCACCAGCAAATTCATTACACTTTGATTCTTGAGTTCTTTGAGAACATTCCCTATGTTGGGTTGCAAAGCGTGCTACGTCCAGCATTAGGCTCCTTCAACGTCTTCCGATCATGATTTTGTAAATGGTGGAATGGAAGAGGAGGTCCAGTTGTGTGTTCAACCCGTACATCCGATTTACTTCAACTTTTTCTTCGGGGTATTTCAACCATTGTTAATTGTAATTGTACAAGAGCCTTAGGAGGGATTACTTTCAAGGATTAAGAGTCTGTAAAGTCATCAGGGGAGTCGAAGCTTGGAAGATATGCGGTTCAAATTCTGTCACGATCGCCCTCCTTGACAGTATTTCATAACTGGCAAATGTAGGGGAAAGGCCTTCAACGTTTTCTTAGCAAATTCCCTTCTCAATTATCACTTCATTTATCCCAGTGTCGCCACCTGTGGTGCGTATGTAATAGGAATAGGCATTACACATTATAAAAAAGACTTGAAAAAGACAATGCCGGAAATGAAACCAAAGATATTCGGCTCTCCTTGCTGATGCTCTTACCCCTTGAGCTACCATGACGAGTTAACACGTACGCGCATTAAATCTTCTAATCCGATTCGAACCTTTTATTGTTGTAAGTAGCCTTTGACGTATCTTGAATATTGTATTTATGTAGTTAAAATCCAATAATGCTATATAAAATTATGATCATATGTAGGTTCTTATTTTGTAGTTCACATGAAACTTAAGCCATTCAGCCCTTCGGGAATTGGCTGAAGGGGATTGGAATGATAAGCACAGATGGACAATGAAAATGAAGGGTAGTCGATAAAAACTGGAGACGCCCTCAAAAATGAGTAAGATGAATTTTAATACATCTACTAAACATGCAGATACGCCCTTATGTTACCAAACTTGTGAATTTAAGAAAGAGGGGACTAGATCGATTTTTCTCTGGGTTCACATTTGTTTATCTCATCTCCTGTCTTCTTTTCATTCTCTCTCTCTCCTTCTCCCCCTCCTCTCTCGGTATGCCTACTCAAAATCAGTATAAATATAAATTGTTTCTACAAAGATATATAACGAGCATTCTGGTATAAAACCATCAACTTCTTATTATGTAATTCATTTTGCTGTCTCCATTGAAATGACTGTAATAGTGGGTTTACTATTCGCTTTACTCGCGGAATAAATATGCTTTTTTTTAAACAATTATATTGATTTCTCCATCTATCATTTCATATGTATTCTCTTTGCACTATTCTATTCTTATCAAGAGTATTCTTCTTTCGAAGATTGATTTAATCCCCATTAAACGTTTGCTTAGAAACCGTATAAGCAACATGCCTTGTTGCATGAAAAATGCTGGAAAAAACCCCGTTCTTTATAAGCAGAGTTTTATTATAATGAGGCTGCGTGAAAAAAAGAAAGCATCACCCGTTCTTAAACATGTTCATAGATGACGCACTAATGTAAAAATCTTAAAAAATCTTATGTGTTACACTCACATGACTTTCTCTACTCTTGTACAAACTATTTAACAAACACTTATTCTCCATATGCTTTATGTTAATCGAGATATCGAGATGTTAATCTTATTGCTAATTTTCTTGTAGGTGCAAGGGGGAATATGCTATGCTTTAAGCGAAGTCAAATCTTTTAAGAGCTGATTGCTATGTAGAGCATTCCATTCTGAATAACGAATTCCCATTTGAGAAAAAGTATAAGTATTGGAAAATTTAAGGGTATAACAAGCAATATCCCGAAAATGGTTCACTCGACAAAAAAAATGTATATGACATAAATTGTATACTTTAACGCGATCTACATTTTTTGTGTAGTAAAACTTTGTCTATCTCTTATGGTTTACCAGTTATGCAAAAGTCGTTCACAATGAAGAATACTTTTGGAGACATCCCGAAAATTCAAGATATGCAATTCATTTGCCATAAAAATTTCTTAAACTTATGGTATTTTATTCAAAATCGATTGAGGCATTTTTGAGTAAATTAAAATTTTCTAAAAATGTCCCATGTAAAGGGTAATCTGGTATGGGGGAATTTTCTTGAAAACCTTCGTGTCGCATCTCTGGAAAATACTGAACCTAAATCCCCAGTTTGGTGTTGATCCGGCTGTTCGTTTCTGAGTTATGCTGTTCACAGACAGACACTCACACCGACTTGTTTCCAAAAATGTTTTTTTTTATTCAGGGAGCCTCAAAACATATATTTCCGATGAAATTTCGGTATCGAATTTTTGGGTGGAATACAATACTTCCCCTACTTACTATACGTAGTAGATAAAGTAAAAATGTAATCATAAAGTACGAGAAACGTAATTTCATAAATGTTATACTTTAATATACTCTACATCTGAATTTAAATATTGAATGGCTTACAATTTATTTAAAATGTAAGAATGATGAAACACCCGCAGACATTCAAGATAAGCACTTTATTTGCAACTTTCTATGGAAATCGAAACTAGATATAACGAAATAATTTTCCATGCCAAGAGTTACTTATTTGAGATGAGGGATTACTTAAACTCTTCAACCTGTGTCTTAATAAGTGCTGACAAGTATCTTACATATCCTATCTAAGCTACACTGTTCAAATGCAAGCGCATAGACGCAAGTACGGTTCGTTTGCTAAAGTACCATTCTTTTTTATTAGGGACCTCAAGCACATGGTAAAATCGATTTTATGAATTAAATGCAATACTTCCTTTAACTTGCGCAGTTAGGTAGAGCGATCTTTGAATTTTCCAAAACCCAAGGTACTCAACTGAGTTTTTGAACCTTTCACCACATCTTATGTCGGTATAATAAAGTGTGGTTCCTAAGTTTGGTATATACATACTGAGTCAATCGTGGAAAATGTATTCTAACACAAATTTAAGTTATTTTATAAAAATGCCTCTTACAATGCAATTATCATAATTCTATAAAACATTATATATATATATATATATATATATATATGTTCTTTATTGAACCAGAAAACAGTTTTGCTAATAAATATACCTTTAAGCGAATTGTTTTAAAAATAAGTTTTACTCAACTGTGAGTTTCATTTTGTCAAAAATACATACCTATCAAACATGAGTGAGATGGTGGAATAACAAATTTGTCTTATGTTAATAACTGCATAGCAAGCTTTGGTTAGCATTAGCATATATTAGGGAAGCTATTTCCGAAGTTTCACTCTGATGGCTTAAACATTGCATCTCAAAAAGGATTTTAAGTGCTGAAAAATATCTAAAATGTTTCAAATACAAAACACTCTGAAAAACATGCTGTGTTTTTCTTTCATAAAATAATGTTCACTTTCACTTAAAATGCATAATTCAGAAACTGTTTAACATATGTGCACCAAAGTTTGAAAAACACTTCAAGAAATGTTGGAAAAAATGTTTGAAATATAAAAAAAGCCTCAGTGGGATACCACGCTCTCCGCTCAGGGTTATTTAAATCGTCTTTATTTTCACTCCGATATGAAAATTATTTACACGAAAACGTTCCCACAGAATTGGAATCAATAATAAGCTAAATTGTAATATTTGACCATTTTTACCCAATTTTCAACAATCGCTCCCCTTAAGCGATAAGAGTAAAACTTATTAATATATTTAAATATTCAATTACAAGCAACGTGTATCCATATTGTAATCCTTCCATAGCTGCATGTTTGGAGAAAAGGCAAGCAGGTGATAGCAAATAAGGAAGAAGCTCTGTAGACAAAGTAAATAGAAAAGAAGTAAAGAGAATCAGGAAGTGGCGTTAACACAACAGATAATTATTCTTCCAAACAAACATCCGGAACCCACAGCTGAATTATCTCTGAGAATCGAATCTAAGAGAAGCAGCAATCTGTTTCCATCAAGTCCAATAAATGTCTACTTCACGCACTCTTCTCCGACATGCTGACATCGTTATGGTCCTCTTAACGTCTTGTGAGGCACTCGGTTGCAAGAAGTGGCTTGTTCTTTGGACTGGGGATCTCATTAAAGACGTCCTGATGCACCGTTCGAAAGCACATGCGATGTAGCAGGGGTTAATCAACTTAATCGTTGATAGAAGTAGTCCATTCCCGTGAAATGGTCTCTTTCTTAACCTGCCACAGAGGTTATGACTTAATCTAGTGATTTGTTGGAGGCCATCTTACGAATGTCAAACAAATCTAACTTGTAAGTCGGCAAAGATGACGACATCCTTCAACCTGCCCTGTTTTATGTTGCCCTCGGATGCTACAGGGGCATTATAAATTATTTATACAACAATAAACTTAAATTGTGATTAAGGTATAAACCAAATTTAACGGAGTAATGAAACAGTTTCCTTTGTACTAGTCGGGTGCGTTATGATGGAGGGCGCCACTTTTTCGTTGACAATCAATGCTAGGGATCAGAAGGGTAAGGGACAAGGGATAGAGGAATTTAGTCACACAATGAAAACAGTACTACATTAGCACGCCTCAACCTAGCTAATAAATGCAACTCGCAACTACGGATGTTTTCCTTACCTGACTGTCCTTCCGATAACCCGCCTACTTTTTCGCAGCTGTTTATTTCCTCTTCCCACCACACGCTTTCATATCGTGGCCGACTAGTGGCACTTTGCATTTAATCTGTAAGCGAGTTCGTCACAAATCCAATGGATCATATCACGGTTAATTGTTGTTACTTCTTCTGCTGTCAATACTCGCAATTCGTTTAGATTTGGTCCTGAACTTCCTTTGAATAGACGTGGCTGATCACGATTCATGGAACAGTGGACAACAATGAGCACGCTCCGCACCAGTCATGTTGATGGTGTGATGAGATTATTATATCATAGCATGCTACACCGCACTCTAGTGGGTGCATAATAAACTTGAGGATATGGCGGAACGCGTTAGACTTTGCCACTACCCTCACTGTCCAACAGCATGGCGGTAGGTGTATGTAGTTTTGTATAACTAATTTATAATGATCATGTACGTAGCTATCACAAGGACGCTATACAATGGTTGCTGCGATCTTAATTGAATTCTCTCTGTTTAAAAGAACCTATACTTATCACTGTTAAGAGGTCAATACTAAAGTCTTTGATTTATTAGGAGAAGTTATGTGCACGCACGCATAAAGCCACTCGCCAACGGCTTCATGTATACATGTATACTGAAATTATATATATTTAAACAAAATTGCTGCATTTCAAAATTGGTCTAACATGGATTAAAAATAAGTAGTTTATAATTAGAGGAAAATTTTAGGCGTATTTAGCCAAAGGTTTATATCTAAAAGCTTGATACATCTTAAGCTTGGCTGAAGTGGATACAAATTAAAAGAAACTTACACGAAGGGCTAATATTTTAGGATTTTTCGTTTAACTGCTGGAGGTAAGAAACTGAAAAGTGTTATAGACTGCGAAGGTATTTCTGAAAGTATTTCATATATAGTTGAAATAAGTATACAATTATTGATAGTTCGTATAGAGAGGCGCCCCCCCCAAATTTATCTTTTAGTTTTGTTGCTAAAACTATATGTTACATTTTAAGAATGCCTCCACATTATTCCTGGTACTATGTATAAAAGGACATCATCGATACTCCAGAAGACTCAAAATTGATGGCACAAGCTTATCCTGATGAAAGTGCAGGAAATAGGAAGGAAAAGTGGTTTTAGTAAACAGGAGACTGCAAATGAGCATTTTGCGAGATGGTTGTTACTGAGCGCTTAGGAGCCGCTATTGGTTCATATTTTTAAAATATTCGAGATGTGTCTTTGTTTATAAACTTAAACATTGCCGAGAGACGAAGCTGTAATCAAAATATACGTAGTATTTGGAACTGGGAGGATGGCCAGCGACGTATGAAGAGAGGTAAAGAGTGAAATAGCTACTTTGGAAGTTATGGACGAAGTTATATGAGGGAACGCTCATATTTTTTACTGTAGGAGGTACAAAAAACCTGTTCAAGTAAGCTGCCCACCTCCTGAATTTTCAGCATTGCTGTCTAGAACGGTTGCAGTACGCAGCCTGAAAATACGCAACAGGAACATCATTTCTCTGAAGAGTATTAATTATGCTGTACTGTCGTCAAAGTGAAGAAAAGAAGAGCATGTGCCCACGATTACACATAAAAGATCCTCGGTCTCGTTACAGCTTTTAGAGTTTGCACAAACTTCAGCCACTTGCATATGTTTCTTCTGTCAGAAATAAAACGGCCTCAGTGGACCACTAACCCACTCTCATTTTTGGTTAGAAGACGCTGTCTAGTACGTAAGATGTCAGTACGTTGACAATGGAGCTTGGCACGAAAAGGTTATAAAGTTAACGCTTTGTTAATGTCTTTACACTTCCAGGAGTCAAACAAAGCCCCTTTCTCCCTCTCTGTCTCTAAAGTGCTAAAACAATTAAGAGATAAAGTTTTTACGACTCGCCTTTTCACCTCGCTCGCTCGTCTGCTTTCTTTGAAACTCAGCACGTCTTCCGCGAAGATTCTCTCACTTCTTCTCTTTCATTGTAAGAATGGCAACAAAATTATATTCTAATTAGCTCAAGTCTTTAATACACATTTTAGATATTTGTGTGTTAAGTGGATGTTAAAAAGGGGCATTAAGTCGTGAGAAAAAAGACGCTTATCTTTTGTCTAGAAAAGAAGTTTTAAAGATGGAAGCAGCAAGAGATTTTTACTGAGTAGTCCCAGAGATAAAACGTGAGACTCTTATTTCCCGTTCAGCCTGAATACGATTCCTGTGATTCTCTTACAAGAACTCATGTGTAACGTTTGGTATTTTGAAGATGTGCTTAGCACCTTTGATTACAAATGCATTATAAATTGTCGAATCTCTGGAATATTTGTACTGTTGGTAAAGAGAAGAATAGAGAGGGTGAAAAGACAGAAGAAACAATGAAGCTATTTTAAAATTAGTGGGCGAAGAAGAACAGTAGTGAAACTAATAAGGAAGAGGAAGAGCAACTATAACTTAGTATAAGAAAAAACCTGCTTGCACTGGAGGAAGAGATGCAAAGAGAAATGTTTGCTACGGATGAAGATAACATTAAAACTAATGATTTTTAGACTTATGAAAGACGAAGAGTAGAGGAAACTGGGTTTGCAGTACAGGACACGCTCTTTGGCAAAAAAACGATGATTGATTATCAATTTGGTATTTAAACTCGTACACATTTAAATTTTCATACTTTCAGACTCCAGAGAAAGTAAGGAATAATGCTGGTTAAAAATGTTCTCCTCTAGCAAAGTAGGATCCCACATATGGGTTTAAATTCTACTAATAACTAGACCGCTAAGGCAGTCACGTGTATCTTGTCGGGGAATGGAGGGTTAAGCCCACAGAATTCACTTGCAGCTGGTATTTTTTACTTAGGGCAACGTATCTATGAAAAACAAAAAATCCACAGTATTTTTTCTGATTTTTTCTTTTTTCCAATACAGTCAGAACATAAAGCATATAGCGCACACACAATTTTAACCAGCTATGTTAAACCGTTTTTAAGGTATTAATTTTTTTATTAATATCACAGGTCTACAAACTAAATTTTATTGAGAGCTGTTTTACATTTAATGGTGATTCTTAATATTTCAATACCGCTGATTTCAAAAATGATTTTCGCTTTTCTCCATTATATCAGGCTTTTTTGACAAATCAAGAACGCAGCTTTCACATATTCTCTTAAAACATTACATATTCATGATGCGTATAAGAGTATAAATGAATTTGTGAGATTTTTATTACCAAATTTTAAATTTCCGTTCACTTTATATGCAGCAAATCAGTAAAATCTTATTCGTTTGGTATCAAATGTTTCTTTCTTGAATTTTCTATTTTGTTTTTCCATTGAATCTCTACACAGCAACCAGCAGTAATCTACAACCACTGAAGCATTCCACCGTTCTTGGTATCTCCTCTACATTTCTCGAATATCCTGGTGGAACCTCTCTCCTTGTTTCTCACTGACTGCCCTCAGGTTGTCAAGAAATACGTCCAAATGTGAAAACAAAAGTGTACTTTGAGACTCTTGTTGCATCCCAAAGTTCTCAAATTCAACAATTAATTCATTAATTGGGGGTATGTAATTTCAAAGCAATTTGAGATCTCCTTGTGATTTAACGGGAAAATGCGTGTAAACTGGAGAAATTAATGTCCTACCGGCATGTTGCTATAGTAGCTCGGCGGTTAGAGCAACCGGACGTAAACTGAGAGAATCGTAGTTCAAATCCCGGCTATGGCATTGAATTCTTCAGTTGTCTGATTCTACCTTTCTAACCTTATCCTACACGCATGGATAGTGTGGAAGAACAATTAATTCATAATTTGCTCCAAAATATACTTCAAACTTTCATAATATTCCTTCAGCTGCACTGAGTGTGCTACTGGAACTGAAGAAAGAGCATTTCCATTGTGTAGCAGCACACCCTTAAGACTTCTTGTACTAGAATCTATAAATAGCCTCCAGTCATCATATCATATTAACAGAATACAGAATTATTAAGTCTGGAATGTTATTACGGTATATTAGATTTTCTTCATCAGTGAAGTATTGCAAGAGATTTTTTTCTGTTTCTGTAGAGAGTCACGGATGTATCAGATGTAAGTAAGTTGTTAATATTTCTTGATTCACGTGTTGACACAACTTCACTCGCGTCAAGTTCTAAAATGGAAAATGGACAATTACTTCAGTTTTTTTCGAGTGGAGGAGAAAATGATTTAATCAGCCCCGATGGGAGTCGGGACTGAGAGTGTGGGACTCACCGAGTCGTCGGCATACCCACTAAAATCTCCTCCACCGGATTGAAAGAAAAGCACCCGACTAAAGCACCCACGCAGTCCAAGGTGATGGTTGAAGCTGGGCCGCAGTGCGGTCGCCAGTGGAGTAAGGAGTTATTGCCGGGAGACAGACTTGACCGAGGCCCAGTCTGCCCCCCACCGGCGAATTCAAGGTGAGGATGAGAGAGGATTCCTGGTGGTAATGGTAAGGTTAGTGATGGTGACGTTGATGCCTTATGTTCGGCTGCGTGATGTTGTCGACTTTATCCTCCACGGCGTAGAGGCGGTCGAAGACTTTCTCCAGCCGGGCCGGAAACTCGCCGATGGCTTGATGGTTGACGTCAGCCAGTCTTTGGAGAATTGGAATTCCTTTGAGTTGCTCTGTGATGTCTGCTGTGGTCTCTTCCAGAGCGGCTAAGCGGGCACCGATGTTCAGGAACTCTGCATGAACATCCTGAATGGCTTCCCGCGTCGCCGCTTCGGTTGAGTGTGTTGGTGAAGATTCTATGGCGTCTATTGATGTAGTCGATGGTGGTTGTGGTTGAAGTGGTGTCGTCTGTGCTGGTGTTGATTCTGCGGTGACTCGTGATGTACCCGAAGGTGGCTGTGGTTGTTGTGGTGTCATCTGCGGTGGTGTGGAGATGACAGGCGGTTTCGGCGTTGCCTTCCTGCGAGGATACAGGGGGCAGAGCGCCCGACCGGTGAAATGAGTCGCTCCTCCACAAGTTGTGCAGTAGCGGCGTCGGTGGCGCAGGTCGTGCTGCTGGCACGAAGCAGTGGTGCTGGAGGCCCCACAGTAGTGGCACCTTAGTTGTGCTGTGCAGGACGTCTCACAGTGCCCGTAGGCACAGCAGCGTCGGCAGGGAGCCTGGCGTCCTACTCGGCTAGCCTCGATACGTAAGCACCTCCCTAATAAGGGCAGGCCCGCCTTAAAGGCCGCTCCGTAGTCGCCAGGGTCCGCAAGCTCCATCCTGACGAGCGACTGGGTCCCTGTGCTCCGATGATCCTGGTGGCCTTCAAGGCAGAAGGCCACTGCTGGTGAGCTGCGGTGGTGAGGAACCTGACTGGCAGGTCCCTCGGGACACCTCTGATGACAGCACTGTACCTCCCATGAGGCACAGGCTGGCACTGCGGTGACTGGGTAGCACCCAGAATCGGCAGCGTGGGTGCCGGTGAGTGAGGCGGCGACTGCTGGCGCGTCGCGGCGAAGCTGCGCTGGCGGGCGGCGAAGCTGCGGCCGAGGCGTAAGACGGCCCAGGCTGTGGCGACTCCGGTGAGGTTCCCTCGGCAGAAGCCGAGGCGGAAGAGGAGGTTCCTGCCTTAGCAGGCTCGGCGACTCTGCGATGTTTCCTCTTCGCCATCTCGAGCTGAAGTCCCTGCTTCAGGTAGCGTCCTACCTTTCCGCAGGTCGAGTCGATTAAGCTGTTCTTCTCTTGGTTTTTCCCATCTCTTGCCATGAACTCGTTGCGAACTTCAACTGGTGGTTGTAAAAGGAACTGCATGACGTCATCTATGGGAGCGATCTAGAAATTCAAACATTTTTGTTTATTCATTATGCTGTGGATTTTTTTCCCAAGCATCCAAATCTGCGTGTTTATTAACATGTTTTAGGAGTTTGATTTCTTGACCGATGTCATGATGGTCTTTCCAAAAATGATATGCTACAGCTGGACGATCACATTGTTTTAGTTTGATATTTCTCTGGTGTTCTTTCAGTCTAATTATAAGCTTTCGTTTCGTTTGTCCGATATATTTCTTGTTACAACGTGTGCAAGTCAATATTATAAATACGTGATTTATTTATGGCATCAATCTTCTTGTTTAAGTGACTATTCAGTAATTTATTTAAACTATACTGGTTTTGTGCAGCTAGTTGCATTTCAAAAACTTTAAAGATATACTGAAATGTACTAAAGCTTTTAGGATGGTACGTGAGTTTTTTTTTGTATATTTTTGCTTTTTCAATATATTTTAGAGTAGTAACATTTTGAACTTGTTTTTTAAGTCTGTACATTTTAACAGATTATAAATGCACTTCGGGTTGAAACCATTAATCTTTGAAACTGTCTGGATATATTCAAATTGTTTTTTATATTCTTCTTTTGACATCGGAACATTTACTGGTATATTTGTTAGGTGATGGAAAACTGCATATTGGTGTTGAACTGGGTTGAAAGTATTCCTTTTAATGTAATTGTCAACATGGGAACGTTCTCTATACACACTGAATTCAAGATTATTGTCCATCTTAGTTATCTTAAGATCTAGAAAGGGCAATCCCTTGTTCTGTTCTAATGCCATAGTGAATTAATTGTATGGTTTCATTTTTTGATTTAAAATTGTCAATGCAACATCGGTCAAATGGGATGGGACCACAGCAAGGACGTTATCTATATAGCTCCACCAACATTTAAATATATATGGATACTTTAAAAACTGCTAAAGCAGGTGATATCGGGTTTCCCATAGTAAAACCTTGTGTTTGTTTATAACATTTATTCTCTAAAACAAAATAATTCTGTGAAATTATATAAATGCATATATCGACAAAAGAGATACCCTCTTGTATAACAGCGACTTCTACTTTTTCTGTATTTAGATAATGATTAATTAATTGTGGCAATTTTTCTGTTAGTACATTCACTTTTACGACAAAAGTGACTAAAACATTATTCTACATACTTGACGTTTTTTTAGCTTCTCAATTAAATCCAGAGAATTCTTTACATTTAAACTGTTATATTTAGTAAAGGATTGTAATTTCTTTACTAGCCACTTTGCTAACAAATAATTAGGAGCATCAATATTATTATTAATTGATCTCATACTGTTATTTCATTTGTGAATTTTTGGTAGACATAACCTTGGTAACAAAGGGTTGCTAGGTTTAAATCTTTTTTTCCTTCATTAGGTATAATATTACTATTTGTTATAGCTTTATTGGCAATTTTTATGCAATTTTTCAAAGTATTTTTCTAATTTTCTAATACACTCTGAGTCTAATAAATTATAAACTATTTCAACGTAATCTTTTTCATCTAGTTCCACAACATCTTCGTTTTATTATTCCATACTGCATTGCATATGATAAAGACTAAAAAATGGTAGTATTTATATGTTAATTTCTTCTTTTATAGTACGACTATTAAGACCTTCATAGATGAATTCAGAATACAAAATAAGTAAGCAGCCATCTGCCTTAAAACAGTCAACTAATTCCTTTAAGTAGATTTATTCCAATAGATGGCGTTATTGTAATGGTGTAATGGTTCATGCCCACACAAAAAATAATCAAAGAAATAAAATTTGGAGATATTAATTTTGAAAGAAATGATACTTAGATACGACTATATTGGCTTCATTTTCGAAATCGGGACATGAAAATTATATTAAAACACCTCAAAAACTAAAACAGCAAAATCACTATTGGCTTATGTAATTAGTCAATTTTTGTTATGGTAATATGAAATGCCCTTTGGGGACTATTATTTATGTACCACCCCCAAATTTTTAATTTGATATAAGTATCAAACTTAAAGAAATTACGCAGGCACTTGTTAAATTTTAACTAGCTTAAGAGAAAAAACAATTTATGTATCTGTTATTGATTTTTTCAATATGAATTATAGAAAATAATTAATATTTATTATTTTTAACCAGTCACAATAATTTTTAAATCTGAAGTTCTCCTGAAAA
Source organism: Deroplatys truncata (assembly GCA_030765065.1). Taxonomy (NCBI): domain Eukaryota; kingdom Metazoa; phylum Arthropoda; class Insecta; order Mantodea; family Mantidae; genus Deroplatys; species Deroplatys truncata. Next base: position 89,858,879 of record CM060980.1, read on the forward strand.
TTTCAGGTAAATAAGTTAAACTCTGATCCAAGGAGTATTTTAAATAGTGAAAAATGCTGAAAAAAAAAGAGTTGAGAAAAATGGAATTTAAGGTTTAACGCTGTGCTTTATCTAAATGATACAGGACAAGTTAAATAGCTATTTGTGGTTTTAAAATTGTTGTTAAAAATTAAGTGTAGCAGTAAAGTGCTAGCCATAAATATAGGTAATAAAACTGCAAAACTAAATATCGAAAACTTTCAATAGTTTTTCCATTACCTACTTAAATACAGGTAAGTTTAGCATTTTTTTAAATTTCATTTATTTGTCATTGATTTGGGCTGTGAGTGTGACAACTGTAGCCTACCTCAAGGCCATAGCTAATTCTGCACTTCTGTATATTGATAATATATAGTATGAAAATGAAATAAAGGTGATGCTAAGGAAACTGAATTTTAGAAAGCTATTAATATTTAAAAGTTATTATGGACAGCGATAATGATACAAATAGTAATAAAATTATAAAGAACATAACGGCGACAGTATAAAATGTATCCGTCATGGCATTCCACTTCATGTGGCAATAATATAAATTAAACTGAGCTTTACTTATGGACGCTCTTTAACTACTATGGTTCTTAGCGTCCCATTCTATATCGTGACGATATGTGGCTGCATTAGTAATTGCCTGATTGAGGTGAGTTATCTCAATAAGGTTTTACCACGGTTTTCCCTTATCCTTATGAGACGTATAAGGTCGGTTAACTTCGAGTTCAATGGACTATGCCTTCATTTGAGCATTATTTGAGCATACGTTCACGGATTTAATTTAAGATTTCTTCATACATGTTATCAAAACAACGTTAAAATGGGTACGACCTTTATAGTCAAGTAATATATTTAGAAGTTAAAAACCAAAACCCAATTTTTTCCGAATGTTTCATAATTTAACATCAAGTATTCACCATCACCACTACTACTATGCGAGTGGCTCAGAGCGTTAAGGAAGAGCTCCTGAACCGGAGGTTCACAGCTCAAACTGCACTACGAACGTTCTCCATGACATTTTTCCTGTTTTTCCTCTGTCCTTATAACCGTAACGCAGACCTGAAATATTTCCTACTCAGATACCATTCCCTTTCCTGTATTTTCGGTGCACATTATCTCTGGTGCCGAATGTGAAAACGGCCCTAAAAGTACTACTACTACTACTGATGGTGATAAATATGATAAACAGATGAATGTATGTCTCATTAGTTTTAACTTTTGATACCGGTTCATTTAATTCTGGTGGTTTCCTCAAATATAAATATGACTGTTTCTGTTTTCAGTACACAGGAAATCGGAGAATGTTGCGTATTCTGCCATCACTTCCTACTTCCTACTTTTCAAGAAGAGCAAAAAAAGATAAGGTCTTGTGCGGGATGGAAAGGGAGGGAACTGAGGCCATGAATAATGTAATACTTGCAGAAGCAAAGGCACGTTCATACAATCAGACTAATCGAGGACGTGAAGGCCAAAGAAGACAGGAAGAATATGAGTGCATATTCTATTACATTTACCTGATTACATCAATACACCCCATCTCTCTCCATTTACTCAAGTGCTTCTTTTCCAAGCGTTTGATTTCTTCTCAGAACTGATATATTTCACACCTTCTATAAACGAAGATGGCAGAGGACACCTCGACAGAGAATATTTGGTTGTTTAAATAATCAATATGGATGATAATAGCGATTATTATTGCACGTTTTGAGGCCCCCTGTACCCAGAAATCATTCTTAGAAAAAGGTTCCTGTATATATATGCGTGTGTGTAAGTGTGTGCGTGTGTGTAAGTGTGTGTGTGTGTGTGTGTGAACAGCATAACACAAAACTGAAATATCCGATAAATACCAAACTTTATATTTAGGTTCATCGTCCAAGGATCCACACGAAGATTTTCAACAAAATCCCCAGCTGAAAATACCCTTTACATGAAATATTTTGAGAACTTTTCAATTTTCTCAAAGATGGCTCTAATGAGTTTTATCGAAATAAGATGTTTAAGATGTTTACATGCCGAATAACATGTATAGCTTATTGTTCTGGGATAGCCTGGAATAAATATTGTTTTGGAATAGATAGTAGAGCGAATGCTCTACTAGCACTGTCGAACATTATTTCGTGAAAGAAATTCTTAGAATATTAGCTACCTTAAATGTCATGAGAAAACAAATTATAAGTGCTGAACTATAAATACCCAGGTGTGGTATCCTAAATTCCGAGTACAGGATTATGCAAAGGAACCTTTAACAAATGGCACCACGAAAAATCACAAAGGATGTATACTTTTATTTAAATGCAGTTTTAAAACTTGTAAAGAACATTTGATCACTGTCATTATAATTGTTCAACAACTTTAAAATTCTTTGACTAAAAAATTTACTGTCTGCATTTGAAGACAATAAGCAATCTGCTGAACAACAAATTTGAACACTTTAAAATTCTTTGCCTTTTGGTACAATATTCCGGCTATGCAATTACAAATTTAATAATCGTAACGTTCGTAAACCTTCGTGGTTCCTACTATCATACTTGTAGCTAAAATACCAACCAGAATTTTGAATGTACGAATTACGAAACAAGGTGTGTAGAAATTGTGCATGGTCCAAAATGTACAATTTACTTTCTCCTCCTACACGATGTAAAAGTTGCTCTGAATTGCTTCGAGCTGCTCGCAACGACGATCACTGTTTATCTGACTACCGTCTCCTTGTCGATTTTTGACGCTGCAGTTGTATCTTATATGTTGCATGTGCCGGTTGACGATACGGGGCGTAGAACTGTCAAAGGAATTTTGCATCATTTTGTAAAAGTGGTACTGTACTTAATATATACCTTTAAAACATACCATTTATTTAAAAAAATGTTTTTTGTGGAATTAGTCATTTCCGAGATATACATTGTTTTGATTTGCATTTTCGAATATTTTTAATTTTTTAAAGTGCTATCGCTATTCAACTGTTTCTTGCAATGTCGAGAAAAGCTTAGGAAACTTCTAGGTCGGCAAATATGATTAGGTTTTGAACATCTGAATATAGATTTGGTTTCCTCTACCCCATTGTACCTTCAAAAAATGGTAATGATACTATTTTTCCAAAGGTTTGGTTCGATTAACATGACATAGAAATGCATAATAATAGTTTGTGGAATCTATATAAAAATAAAAGGTAGGAGGTAGAGAAAGTTATGTGAGTGTAACACATTAGATTTTTTCCTTTTCTTCGTTTTTCCGTACTTAATAAGCACTAGAAGAATCGCTTTGCGTATACAGGGTGCCGTAAAGTGCCAATACATTTTCATGTTCCTGGGCTGCTACAACACAATAAACATTATACGGATATTACGAAGTCTATTGCAGTTCAACCTCCAACTTTCATTATCAAGACAGTTGCCAGAGCAATCTATCCGGACGTGTTGCAGTTGTTCCTGGAGCCACAGTTACGGGAGGAGGTATCCTCTGCAACTTATCAACAAGATGGGGTACCACCCACTATAAAAGCATTGTGCAGGACTACCTTAATGCGACCTTTCCTAACCGGTGGATCGCCTGACCTCACTCATCTTGAGTTCACGCTACCAGAGTGCCATATGTGCATGAGCGGAAATAACGAATGAGAGCAGCATCCTTGCTAGCAAACCCCAAATCTTACGGCGCGTATTCCGTACAACCACAAAGCGATTAGAACAGCGTGTTGATAATGAAGATACGTGTTGAACTGCATTAGGTTACATAATATTCTACTCTAACCTAATATACCTAATGTTTATTGTGCTGTAGCAGACCAGGAAAATAAAGGTGTATAGGTAGTTTGTGGGCACCTAGATTTACAATCTGCTTCTATATTTTAAGTGATCTGTACACGAACTATCTTGAAGTATCGTCTAAACGTGTCATGGACATTCAGTTTAGCTGTGTATTTTAGCTTTCTCCGCCCATTTACGTATAGGAGGTAGAGAAATTATTGTATTTCAGTAGAAATACAAGATTTAAGGTCTACTGAATCCAAAAACCATTTTAGTAAAAGGTATGCGAAATGGCTCCGCGGTAACAATGAGGCTCGCATTCGGGGGTCCTAGGTTCGATTCCCGCCGACCGCCCATTCTGACCTAGAGTTTTTCTTGGTTTTCCCAGGTTGGTAGCCGAATGCTGGGGTGGTTTCTTATCTACTACGATTTACCATCCCTCATTTCCCTTTCACTCCGCTTCCTTAGCATGTTTCAGGTGTGCTTCTATGTTTCGTGGTGTTTGGTAGAGCCGAACAGATGGCGCGGATGCTTGTTCCAAGGAAAGAGGTCCCGTGGACAATAGAGGGCTGCCTAGTTGAATTGGTCATCCAACGTGCTCTCTGGGCAGCTCCAGTAGTGGGACGGATCTTCGAACCAGAATCTGTTCGGGACTTCCGCGCATCTATTTGGCCTGTCTGCTTGCGGCCTGTAGCTTCCTGTGGTCCCTTCATCCGTCTCTTCCTCCCGAGGGATGCTAGCCAATAGATCTCATGTAGGTTGTTGTGCTCTGGGTGTTCCTCTCCACTGTATACCCTATATCCTGTGTATAGAATAACTCGAACAAACGAAATTCGGATACATTCCAAGCTTGATATTCTTATCCAGAATCCTCCAAGGATGCAACATAAGATTTTCAAGAAATACCCCAAGCATGTTACATCTTTACATGGACACTTTAATACTTTGTGAAATTCCCTTTAAAAAATAGAATTTGTGACACAAGAGCCCTTGTGGGCCTTGGCATACTAACCCGATTGCCCACTTCACGCCCATATACATAAGGCTGAATTGTACGATTTACAGCCAATACGGGGAGACGCGGTGGTCAGCACCACGCTTCCCCAGCAGGAACGTTGACGTTCTTGAGCTACCTTTTATACCTCCTCAAATACATCCGATGCTGAGTGGACACCGGTCTTATACATGGGACGGAAAATCCGCACCCCCTGAGGGGCTTGAATACACGCGCATTCCGCAGGTGGAAACCGCAGCATCACGCTTCTCCCCACTGTGCTATAACACAGGGTGAAGTTTCCTTCATTTCACTGAATTTTGTATAATTTTGCACAACTAGAAAACCTAAGAAACAATCATTTACTGCAGGGAAGGTTTAGAGGTTATTTGAATACACATTTTGTGTCAGCGTGAGGGCGTCATCTAACGGACATGCTGAAATTCTGCAGCAATTCTAAGCAAATAGACGTGTATGTAACGTCATTAAGAGAAGCACTTTTTATATGAGAATTTGAAAAAGTTGTGCCCCACGTATGGGTGCCAACTTGAGAAGGTGTTTTGTTAACGTAATTTATTAGCCTCAGGCTTGGGAAGCCAACTTGAAGAAGTACATATGCCCCACGTATGGGTGCCAACTTGAAGGAGTATTGTTCTTCAACTGTCGTAGTTTATTGTTGTTGAAGGTTTTACTGTTGTTGGAGATTTTGCACCACGCTTTGGGCATTTATTTGAAGTTGTTGTTTACGTAATAGTTACTGTTGTTACGTAATATGCTGCTACGTGTGAGAAGCTGATTTTGAAGATGTATTTTTGTTTTTACACTCCAAGTTTAAAAAAAATATTACTTAACTGTGTAATTAAACTGCTTCTATAGATAGTATTTATGTTTATGTTTATGTTTGCCTCGGCTGCGTCAGTAATGTTTGTAGACACACGTTTCTCTTAGGCAGGGTGTGGTGCGACAAGAATGTAGGCTTACACAGATTTTAAGTTTAAATTCACTTCTTTGTATTAATCCTTGACACAAATTAAGTACCACTGCACTGATATCAAGAGCTGTGAGATTCTGTAATTTAATACTTGCACTTAGTTTACGCTTATACTTAATTTACGATTCACACGAATACGTAACATTTCATCTTCCATCCGATCACTACCAAGGTCTGCAGGCAACTGAACATATTTCAACCGTCAAAATCCGTAAGCTTCTGTATTTCAAGTCTCTGATTGGCTAATCCTAGTCCAATAAAATACCCTAATTTAATTAAAGCTTTTTCTGGCTGTTGATTGGCTATTTTAAAAAAACTGTTACAAAATTTACATTATCGTTGCTCTAATCGTGACTAGTAGCATTCAAACTCTCAAACTCTCAAACTCATTATTCCCTCAAAGTTACCTCATTGTTAGCAACGTTAAACTTATTATTCTCACAGCTCTTACATTATTAAAGAATGTAATGTATTCATATAACATTTTTAAACATGTTTGCAATAATATAAGCATTTGCAATGACTGTTACATACATTTTTTATAAATTATTACATACATATTGCTTCAAGGCGGGCTGTTATTGAATTTATATATTATATAATTTAATTGGAATTATTCATGTGTTAAAAATACTGCCTCAAATTATAATATATAAGGATATATGCTTTTTTTTTAAAAAAGTAATACGGTACTAACAGCAGTAATGAAGTAGTACCCCAACAGCTTATTCTACGTATGATAGATCCAACCAACGTTTTTCTGACAGTTTTCCATGCTCCACAAACAACCGATATTAATGTATTTAATATACACCCTAAAACCAAGAACTATAAGTTCAAATGATTCTATGTTACCTTCCCTTTGAATCGATTGCTATTAATTTATTGTGCAACTATCATTAGTGATAGAGAATGGGTTTGAAAAGAAAAATACATAACGGAAGCTTAGAAGCGAAATTTTTCTGATAAAATATGCTTAAAACTTTCGATGTGATGAATGCAAAGGAGCTACCAGTGGAAACGGTGTATTACCGAACGCTTGAAAGCCATACTGTTTTACCCCTTCATGCTACTACTCAGAGGAAGAAAGACAGGAGATGGATGCAGAAAGAGAGTGAGCTAGTGCAGTGAGGGATATGAGTGAGAAGGAATGCAGAGGATGGCAGAAATGGAGACGGGGAGAAAAGGATTAACCTGCAGAATTAATGTGAGTAAAACTGCAGGTTCTACTAGTGATAAGCAACTTATTTGCATTGGTACTGCTGAATCTTCCTCTTATTTGTGTTCCTTTCCTTCATTCGTTCCTTATAGCATTCTGTTACACTCCATTCTCCTCTTGTTCTGCTGCCATCGCTCTATCTCTTTCAAACCACGTTCCTCTTGTTTTTCACTGCTCTTACTCGCCAATTTGGGTAACTTTACAAGGGCTTCTTCCTTATTTTCGTTCCGTGTTCTTTATCCCCTTTATCACCTCACTTTGGTAACGTTTTATTTAGGAAAGACATGGACCTTGCAACCCCTATGTCGTGCGAGCTATGAAGTCAATGAAAACTAACGGCTAACAAAGTTGGACATGCAGTGCTCACGTACGAGTTGGCTGGATATATACCGGGTGGAAGGGAACTTATTACATTCCTTCCAATACTTGCCTCATAGAAGTATTACAAACAAAATAGTATAATAGCATTTCGTCCTTTGATCAGCCTTTTCGAAAAAAAACAAATAGTTTTTGTTCAAAATCAGATGTTTAATTCAACGAGAATGTATGAAGTTAAAGTTTGTTAGTTGTAAGATGAGTAGAGTAATCTATGTATTACATAATTTCGGAAGTTACTGTGAGACACCACACAGGAGCTTTAAATAATTCATATCTTAAAGGGATATTCCGAACACCTTTTTGCAGACGTAATGTGGCTGTAAAACTCGACAACAGTGCCAACAGGTCGAGGTAGATCACGCAATTTGAACTGGCTTCCAGCGTAAACAAAATATAGTCTTCCTCACTCCCCTCCTTTATCTGAAGAGTGACTAGCGAGTTTGTTTTTTACACGTCCATTATTCCAAACAAACACACGAAGGGTTAAATTAAATAGAGTTTTATTTTTGGACGCTCTTTAATTGCTATGGTTCTTAGCGTCCCATTCTGCATTGGGCATGAACGACTGAAAATTTTGTTCAGGGGTTTCTTTGTCAAGCTTGACGTTCTTTTACGTACCGTAAATCTACGACACGTGACCACCTGCTTTACTTCACTTCCGAAGTAGGCCATGCTAATGATTTCCACGCCCACGGCGAAAGGTAATGTAATGTTTTGGCGAAACAAGAAGTACAACTGGCAAGCGATTGGCCTACACTAGAGCAGTGTAAAATGGAAGGAATGCCTTCAACGTTCCAATATGAAAAGCAGGGTCTGCAACATATCCATTACTGACGTCGAATCCTTCAGAGAGCATGTTTATCTGGCTGTGGAGGAAATACGCAACATTGCTTTACTAGAGTGCGACGCAATTGGTTAAGAAGGTGTGAAACGTGCTTAGACTGCGCAAATGGTGAGCATTTTTAACAATGCCTGTGAAGCAGGTGAATTATTTGGTTTATTGTTTATTTTTTTGCTGCCCATGTTAAAAGTACCATTTAGTAGAATTTATAAGGGCCTAAGACTACAGTTGTTTTGTGCTAGAAAGATGGTTTGGCTGTTTACATTATAGCAGTACCAGTGCAAAAGGTATTTAAGTTTAATGTTGAACTAGTTGATAAAAATATCCGTAGATTGTGAGTTTAGGTTATAAAATGCGCATTGGAATATTCAGATGCAATTGTTAGGAGATGGTAGGCACAAAACGTTTGTTTGTTTGCGCTCATGGGACACACACCACTGAAAGTGAAAGAGAAACTTGTTTATATGGTGTCCAACTGTTTTGAAAGTAAATCTGACCACCTCGCTCTCATAGGTCAACAACCCCTGCAACGTTGCCAGAATGTGTGTTTTATGTTCTCGAAATATCTAAAATATCTCCGCAGGAAACTGCCATAGAAAAAATGGAAGTTATAAAATGTGTACCAAGAAATGAGTTCTGTAACTGGTTTAAATTAATTTTAAATAGCTTCCCTTCCACCCCGTATAAACCAACCGAAAGCCAACTCATACGTGAGAATCACTGTAGACAGAAGTGGTAAACGAAGATACTGGAAGTCTAATGAAGAACAGGTTTCGCCACAGCCATTGATAGTACATCGCTTATAGATGAATATTTATTTTTACAAAGTAGTTCACTGTGTATATTAATTATGGTGGAACCAGAAAGGAACGCTCGTTGTACGGGTTGCAAGGTTAGCTGGCTGAGGTGGCATGCTTCTCAGAAGTGCTCAAACACCACTAGCTCTAATGTCGCCAGCTTCTCCTATTCTTATGTTCCTTCCAGTGTTAGCCGCTCAAACTTTAACGCTGGAAAATTGCTCTAAATACCACTTTGGGTGAAAACCTCATGAATTTGTGAGAAGTAAACCGTCTCAGCCTGAAATACGAATGGAATCGTAGTTTTGAACGAGTCGGGTGTCCTTGTTAGTCGGCCTGACGTCACCTCGAGCTTATGTGTTTATTATTGATAAGATGGAAACCATTTGTGGTAGCTAAATTATAAATTTACACAACCAATATGGAAATGCAGAAGCGTATAATAATGAAAGACTATAAAAATATGGGAAAGGCAACATAACAAACAAATTCCTTACATGCTTCATTCACATGGCTTTCTCTACCGACTATCACTTCTTTTTATACAACTATATGCCGGCCTTGAAATTCCTTTCTCTTTCTATGACATCGCGGCAGCACTTGAAGAAAATGTCGAAGTACTGAAACATTTCAAAGTATCACCGATATGGTTGATACCACTTGAAAGGTTTTTGAAACAAATTGTGCGTTTTAAACAGATATAAATTTTGTGTACAGCAAGGTTTTTGTCTATTTCTTACGGTTTACCAGTTATACGAAATTATATATAATTCTCTCTGAATGAAAAGGACGTCGCAGAATATTTCCGAATTTTAAGATATGCATGTTATTTCTCACGTAAATATTTTAAATATGTGGCAATTAAGCCAAATCCATAGAATCATTTTGAGAAAATAAAAAGCTTCAAGGAATTTTCCATTTAAAGGGTAGTTTGGATTGTGGGGGGATTTTTAAAATCTTCGTGTTTGCATATTTGGAAGATACCGACATTTCCTTTTTACTTTCTCTACTACGTATAGTAAGTAGGGGAAGTATTGTATTCCACCCAAAATTTCGATACCGAGATTTCACCGGAAATACATGTTTTGAGACCGCCTGAATCCAAAAAAAGCATTTTTGGAAACATGTCCGTGTGTGTGTCTGTGTGTCTGTCTGTGTGTCTGTGTGTCTGTGTGTGTCTGTGAACAGCATAACTCAGAAACGAACAGTCGAATAAACACTAAACTTGGTATTTAGGTTCAGTATCTTCCAAGGATGCGACACGAAGGTTTTCAAGAAAATCCCCTCACCCCAGAGTACCCTTTACATGGAAGATTTTTCGAAAATTTTAGTTTTCTCAAAAATGGCTCTAACGATTTTGATTAAAATATCATATGTTTAAGATATGTTTATGACAAATAAAATGTATATCTTGAATTTCCTGGGAATGTCTCCAAAAGTATTCTTTATTGTGAACGACTTTTGCATAACTGGTAAACCATAAGAGATAGACAAAATTTTACTACACAAAAAATGTAGATCGCGTTAAAATACACAATTTATGTCATATACATTTTTTAGTTGAGTGAATCATTTTCAAGATATTGCTTGTTATTTCCTTAAATTTTCCAATACTTATACTTTTTCTCAAATTCGTTATTCAATTTTTTATGTCCTGGATACGCAAACAGAATAGAATGCGCCACATAGCAACCAGCGCTTAAAAGATTTGAATATCGCTTATAACCTACCATGTTCCCCTTGCATCTATAAGAAAATTAGCAATAAGATTGACATCTCGATATCTCGAGTAACATGAAGCATATGGAGAATAAACGTTTGTAAAAATAGTTTGTTCAAGAGTAGAGAAAGTCATGTGAGTGTAACACATCAGATTTTTTATTATGCTGTTCATTGACGCACACATAGGACTTTTTCCTAAAGATGCAGTTCTGTTTACTCAGGAGGCTTCAATACATGTATCGACATCGATTTGTTTGATAGAACACAATACCTAGTACGTACTATCTCCTACCTGCTATAGGTATGCTGCAGAGAAAGTAATAGATAAAGTTGAGAAAAGACCAGGAGGACAAGCCAGAAGTTAATGGAAGCAACCTGGATGGAACAAGAAAAGAGAGGAAGCACAGGTAAGGTTGGAGATAGCTGAAAGCTAAAGCAAAGGCGACAGGAATAAAGAGAGCAAAGACAGAATAAGGTTCTAGTTTTGGTTCGTGGTACAGCAGTCTTGACCAAGAGTGTACAAGTAGAGATCTCTCAGAGTACAATTAATGGATTGAGTGCACAAGCTGAAGAAGAAGATAGGCTTTCAAGTGTTTGGGAAGTACGCGTGGGTAGAGAACTGGTAAATATCACCAAGAGCAAACCCTTTACGTTCTGTACACAAAGCGAATCTTGGACTTTACAGAGGCTGCCTCAAGTCCACTTGTACAGCTCCTTTTCACGAGTAATGATTTGAGAACTTTGGCCGTGCACGAGTTTACAGGATTTCATTAAATTCTTTAACTGGACCGTCCAGGCCGTACCTCCCGGGAAAGCTAATAAGCAATAAACCGGCTGAGAGGTTCAATGGAAGCTCTAAGAAAGCGTTAGAAGTGCGTTCACAAATTCAGTACTGAAATTCGATAAATCTGCTGTTAGGGATCGAAACAGCCACTGGGACTTTAAATTTCTACTAATTTGCAACTAGAGCACATTCATTCTTTTTGTTAAAAATGGTATTCACGATATACACAGGCACCATGGTGATGTAGCGGTAACGCTACTCTCTTTAATACTCTACAAAGTTTCGAATCCCGCATGAACCAGAGGTCCTGGTTGAGATGTTTATTAATTGTTCCTGTCATTCCCTAAGAAAAATTCAACAGCTAGTTACGGTTTAAGTCACCAAGCCCATTTGAGCATTCATTTCGTAATTCCAGTCAAAGTTGATATGCCATCCCTGTTAAGCTTGCACTAATTAACAATAAAATAAATAAAAATAAAATAAAACATTAATAAATCAGAAATTAAATAACTTAAATTAAATGTGTTTCATGGGTTTTTGTCTCCAATTGCAACTTGTAAGTATATTTATAATGCACTAGCTCAAGGATACAGTAATATGGCCGCGTTCATTACTTTAACGAGATACTCAAAATGTCGCTTTTTTGCATGCACCAAAACGTACCAAATAACTTACTATGTTGCAGTGTTCCGCCAGACTGTATAGACGTTATACTCCGACTGCATCTTGAGTTGAAATGTGAGAACGCGCCGATTGGCTACGAAAATACTTAATTCGAGAAAAATCGTAACTATCCGAGGTAATAGCTCCTGAAATCAAATTAATTCTGCATAATATTATAATATTAACCAAAGAACACGGCGTTCATTATGTTTCTCTTTACAACAACGTTGTTTGCTGTTCCCTTCCCCGCTTCTGATCTATCCCTTTAGGTAGTTACTGCCTTACCGTGTTAATTGATCTCTCAGCCCTTTTGTTCAAGCTTCCTTATCGGTGCACCGTTTTCTGAAGCAATTCGTTGCGCTATGATTATAACTGTTTTAATGAATTTCCTTCTGGAATTGTATTTAGTTCATACACCTAATGACAAACACTAAATTTTGTGGAATCTGTCTTTATCTCGGGAGTCACTGATTCAGACGGTGAAATACGCCTTTTGAATGTTGCATCCAATGAGACTGAAATTAGTTTAGTTTGATATGGGGCCACACTCCCCTGCACTACGACCTTTGCAGATCTATTGCGTATCCCCAACCTTGTCAGCGATTCAGAACTCTGACGTATAATGAACTGAATCAGGCTCTGGACCGTGATGGTGTGAGCTCCTCAAAATGAAGGCTCTTTGTCGAGGAAGTGCTGAGCACTCGCATAGTAAATGGGTATCTGTCTCATCTACCTGTTGACACCGTCTACAGGCAAGATTCACCTAGTGTTCCATTTTGTGCGGTGTCGGTGACAGTGACATGTAAAGAGATCCGTTGCACACGTGAATTTTTCCCTGCTTAATGTTAGCAGTTCTCGCGTCTTGCATCTACCCAATCTCTATAATGAGAGGTTTGGAGTGCCTGAAAACTACAGATGAGTTCTAGTATTTCTCGTCTTCTCTGAGCCAGTCCACAGCTTAACCGGTCCTGATGACTGCCCTAGTGCTGATTCAGGGCCAAGAGACTGACAATAACGAGGTATGATAAGCAATTGGATAACTTTCTGTTCGTTGCTTTATAAAACGGGTGAGCATTTACTAACATCCTTGACCGATAAAAGGCACTAAGTAAAGAAAACGCTAACATTATCAATGCACTTTCTAAACATTGCAATAATAGCGTCAATAAATTTTATTCAAGCTTAGAGGACACATTGCGCACGCTCACACAGCCGTCGTTCACATTCATTTCTCTGCACTACAAGCCACTCAATATCTAGTGATGTGAGTATAGCACGTGTATATATATTCATCAGATTTTCCTCTTTTTTGGAGGACTTACACCCCAGTGACTTTTACAATCCAATGTCTTGATCAGTAGGCTGTCGAGGAGCAAGCAAAGTTTAGATTATAACATATCCAGGATGGGTGATAGGCTCAATTGCCTAGCTACCGAAGAAAACTGCGAAAATTTAAAACCCGAGACTTCCCGAATGGGGGCCACAGACATTGTCGCATCAGCCATCTCGCTCGCTATATAAATATCCCACCTCATAATCATGTATTTTATGGAATTTCCACTTCCGTTTACAAACGTTTTGACTTAAAGGACAAATATCCGCCAAACAGAAATAAAAAAATATGTTTTAAATAAGCATCGGCTTGGACTGGGCGAGAGTTACACATCTACAGTTAAGATTCTTTTTTAAGCTTACGATAAACGGCACGTGCAATTTAGTAGTTGATTTTGTAGTACTGGATGGAGGTTTACCTCTCATTGAGAGAAAACCTGTATTCTTTTGGTGAAAGTTAGTAGATAGATAGATAGATAGATAGATAGATAAATAGGTAGATAGATAGATAGATAAATAGGTAGATAGATAGATAGGTAGATAGATAGGTAGGTAGATAGATAGATAGGTAGATAGGTAGGTAGGTAGGTAGGCAGGCAGGCAGGCAGGCAGGCACGTAGGCAGGTAGGCAGGTAGGCAGGTAGGCAGGAAGGCAGGTAGGCAGGTAGGCAGGTAGGTAGGTAGGTAGGTAGGTAGGTGGGTGGGTGGGTGGGTGGGTGGGTGGATGGGTAGGTAGGTAGGTAGGTAGGTAGGTGGGTGGGTAGGTAGGGTATCTTTATTGGTTTCAAATTATTGAAGCTATTACACAAGTATTTAGTGCATGGGTCATTGACCGTACATGCATATTTAAGATACAAGTATGGTGACAAATGAACAACAGAAAAAGAAAACAAAACAAAAAGGAACAAGAAGAAGGAAAATAGAGATAAATTACTTTTCTCTAACTGAACAAATTTAACCTAGCTTCGCGCACTTTAACCAAGAAATTGCCCATGTTTCGCCAGTTCTTCTGGTCAACCAGTAGCTCCCAACATGCCAATCTCTTTCTTGAGGGACTTAAGAATTTTTCTTTGAGTTTAATTGTTCGTTGGTTCTTCCACTGTGCACATTCTTAGTAAATACGGTTAAGTGTACCTTATAAGGGTGAATTTTTGTATTTTTGCATATTTGAAAAATTCTTTTGTATCGGAAGGCATTCCATCGTAAGCTTCAGATATTAAAATTCCTTTTAGGTTATCTGTATGTAATCTCATAAACAAAATCAAAGCTTAAAGGGGTTTTTGAACAAAACGTAAGTTCATCAATTCCGTTGTTGAATGATGAAAGAACTGGAAGAAATCGAAGTGTAATGAAGGTGCTTGCAATCCAAGTTGCATTTTCAGTGCTTGTAATAACACAGGCAATGATTATAAAGATTTTTGTGTAATTTTCAGCTGCGTTGCCCTGACTTGCCGGCTGTTTATGTTCAATTGACAGCAAGTGCGGCAAACTATCACGAAGTCCAAGGCCGCTGCACAGTATTCTACCTCTAGAATGTGTATAAATCTGTATAATAAAAGATATATATAACTCGTAGAATATAGCAGAAGGTAACAGTTAAAAATATATATATTTTCGATTAAAATCTTCCTTTTATTGGATCTTTGAATAATATAAATATTGACGTGATATACATGGAAAATACGCTCTGCATTTTTATTTCTGCCTGATATATACATTATATAAAATTACTTTTGATAACCATTAAGTCACGTTGATTATCCTGATTTGTTTCAAGCGCAATCCATTTTGCTTCTAACACGGTTAGAAAATAAAATTAGATTCTTTAAATTCTGGAAACCAATTTTACAAATTCCTACAAAACCTTATTACTTTCTTTAACTGCTAGTTACTTTAAGATACAGGAAGTATCCTATCCAGTAGAAAAATTCCATACCGATATTTAACCGTAGAACATAGTTTAAGCTCTCTCGAAAAATTAATTTTATAAAATGTCCATGCAGTTGTTTAAGTATTGCTAAATTCGATCGCAACACATATTTCGGAAGTGGTTACTGCCACAACAATTTGACAAATGGTGTGATTTAGTAACGCTTAGATTTTTCGTGTAGTAATAATTTAGCAGCTATACATTATACAAAATTCACAAGCTATTTTAAGAAAGTTCAAGATATACGCATTATATTTTTCAAGTAAACATCTTCAACATATAATATTTTAATCAAAATCGTTACATCCAACTTTGAAAAAAATGATGACAATTTTTCTATATAAAGCGTAGTATTCAGAATTTTCTTAAAAATTATCGTGTTGTATCTTTGGAAGTGAAATGTGAAGTTTAGTATGCTGATACAGTGTTTTAGAATAGCATTATAATTCTAGAGTTAAGCATGATATTTGTTAGGGAATTTCAAATGATCTTTAAATATGACGGAAAATCTTAATCTAATAAAAATAATATATATTTCATACCTTAATGACTCACAGAAATGTCCTGCAGTAAGGTTTTGTTAGTCTCTTAGTGTTTCGCATTCACATAAAAATCAACTAGAGTAAATGAGAATTTCTTATCTATTTACTCAAACTCATACTCATCACAGGTTTCATTGATCAAACAGAAGTGGAGTAATAAAACTCATTGGAGGAATTTTTGAGAGAGGAAAAGAGAGAGAGAAAAACAAAAAGAAAAAATCTGATGTGTTACACTCACATGACTTTCTCTACTCTTGTGCAATCTATTTTTACAAACGCCTATTCTCCATATGCTTCATATTAATCGAGATATCGAGATGTCAATCTTATTTGTAATTTTCTTGTAGATGCAAGGGGAATATGGTAGCTTTTAAGCGATAGTCAAACATTTTATCGCTGGTTGCTACGTGGCGCATTCCATTCTCTTTGCATGTCCAGGACATAAAAAAATGAATAACGAATTTGAGAAAAAGTAAAAGTATTGGAAAATTTAAGGAAATAACAAGCAATATCCCGAAAACGGTTCACTCAACAAAAAAAATGTATATGATATAAGTTGTGTATTTTAACGCGATCTACATTTTTTGTGTAGTAAAATTTTGTCTATCTCTTATGGTTTACCAGTTATGCAAAAGTCGTTCATAATGAAGAATAATTTTGGAGACATTCCCAGAAATTTCGAGATATACATTTCATTTCTCATGACATTATCTTAAACATATGATATTTTTATCAAAATCGTTAGAGCCATTTTTGAGAAAATCAAAATTTTCGAAAAATGTTCCATGTAAAGGGTAGTCTGGGGTGAGGGGATTTTCTTGAAAATCTTCGTACTGCATCTCTGGAAGATACTGAACGTAAATACCAAGCTTGGTGTTTATCCGACTGTTAGTTTTTGAGTTATGCTGTTCACAGACACACACACACACACACAGACACACACACAGACACACACACACACACACACAGATACACACACGGACATGTTTCCAAAAATGCTTTTTTTGGATTCAGGAGGTCTCAAAACATGTATTTCCGTGAAATCTCGGTAGCGAATTTTTGGGTGGAATGCAATACTTCCCCTACTTACTATACGTAGTAGAGAAAGTAAAAATGTGCACGCACACACAGAAATAGCAACTTTTACTAATTTTTGTTCTTTCTTTAGAGGAGCTCAAGACGAGTACTAGCAGAGAAAACCAAAAATAAAGTTATGCTTAACACACTTCCTCTACCTTAGGTAGTTAAGCGACAGAGAAAATCAAATCTAAAAGGACGAACGGAGGGGCCCCCGAAACGGGGGCAGAGCACTGCAACTAGACTGCAACGGCTCTTTTTGTTTCTACCCTGGCGTTGGGAGGGAGGGGCGAGGGAAGAGACCCGAAGGGCGACCGGATATGGATGTCGACGGGCGCAGGCATGGACGGGGTTCATATCGTTTCCAGATAGGACGCGCTCGCACTCCTAACCCCCTTGGAAGCCACCCGAGAGCACCCGGAGCCGGATTCTAACTGAGCAGTCCCGTAACGACGCTAGAGAAGAAACTTCTACCGAGTAAACATCCACGCACATCCGAACACCGAACATAAGACAAGGAAGGTGATGGTTACAGGAAATGAGGGGCAAGAAGGTCGTGGTAGAAGATATTCGTTCACCGAAGAACCCATGGATCATTGACGGTCGCCGGGTATCGAACCCAGGACCTCCCGAATGTGAGTCGCACACATTACGGTATCGCCTCACTCGCTAAACAGAATCTAAGTACATTTTCTTTTTTTTGCGGTCGGATCTGTAAATCAAGGTCTCTGATAGAAATTTACTCCACCAAAGAGGATCATTACAGCACCATTCAATTTAGTTTCGTGGATTCAATTCCTTTGAGAATGTAAGTGGAAAATGATAAAGGGAAGGAAGTTAGCGCTTAAGAAAAGACGTATGTAAGGCTCTTTACAATCGATAATAAAAAGCAGGTTCTGAAATCGCGCAAAACGAGGTGGAAACGAATGGGAAGTGAGGCGCGAAAAACTGAGTACTCGGGTCAAAAGACATCAGAAAGCATTGAGAGCTTAGACAAAAATGCTGTTGAAATAATTGTATAGATTAAAGAATAAAACATAAATTCACCTACAGTTGCTTATGGGACGATATTCTTGTGCTTTAGCAAAGCATAAAAGCGCCGACTATGGCTTAAATAGCAGAATTTATAATGTCTGCGTGTTACAATCAAATTACTTTCTCTAGCCACTATATTTTTTGCATATCTGTTTTGCACATTATTCACTAAAACGTTTGTTTTCATTTCTACTTCCTATTAATTATGATAGATGTTCGCTGAAATGTTTTACATAACAAAATTTGTATCGGGTACACAAGAATACGCAGGAGACAAATATTTCACTGCTTATACATGCTCTACGCATGAACTTAGAACAAACAAAACAACGGCATTTGAAAGTATATTACTTAAAAATAACTGCTAATTCAAACTAAAGGGCTAATACTTCGGCGATGGCTAAATCTATGAAAAACCTTATTTGGCGAAAGATGTATATTTTAAAGAGCTGTACACCCTTTTGTAAGTTTTATTCATGTCTTATGTTTTTCCAATTAATAAAATTATATAACATTTATTAAGAATGAAGCGGTCTTCTCCGGCTATTCATAGAAAATTTGAGATCTACAATGCATTTGTGTTGTTGACATCACATGCATAAATGGTATAGATCTGAAGCTTTCCTAGTGGCATAATTACTACATTTTCTCGACGTTCTAGCCAGGTAAATAGTTGATTTGAAACCGACGTCTAGATATATCCTAAAGACGAAGGTAATGAATGCCTTGTAAACTTCAAACCAACCATTTATCCAACTAAGAGCTCGAGAAAATCTAGAGCTATAATATAATATAATACGATATAATCGTATATTCATACAAGTCGTTGAAGCGTCTTTGAGTAAATAAAAACTAATGGAAATTGTTCATGTAAATAGTTTGGGATGGAAGATTTTCTTGAAGATGATCTCGTGATCACGGTATCAGATAAAAGTACAAAATTTGGTATTTATACAAGTTCTATTTTAAAATTACACTGTTCATAGGCACACGTGCGCACACTCTTTTCTAAGAAGTACTTTTCATTAATGATGCCTCAAAACTTATGTGCTTTGAAATATAAAAATATAACCATCACCTGAATAAAAGTGCAGGATTTTTAAAAAATAGATGGCATAATTTCAGGTACGCATTCCCCATATGTGGACAATAAAAATGTTCATCACAACATGTGTTCGGAAATGCTTGGTTTCTGAGAGTAAGTATGTTTTAAGAATGCAAGGGAAACGTTTTAGAAATTCTGAAATTGATTTTTATTTTTAACCACTCAAAAATAATTCTGGAAATGTTTTATTAAGCATAATCAGTGAATTTTTCTTCATTCTATTCGAATCTTCTACAAATCAGGACTATCTCATTCCGACATGGTTTCTGAAATGTTGAAAGTTGACTGTCATCTCAGCCTCCTCCATTATTGAGTTTGCCTTCCAAAAAATGTATTGAAAAGCACTCTTGAGAATATTTGCAATTATTAACAGAAATTAGATGGTAAACTAAGATTTTTAAGGCATAATTTGTACAACAGCTACAAAATACTGATAATGAATGCATAAAGTCGTATGACTGTTAAATACGTTTTTCTTTCTTTGTTTTTATAGGTTTACTCGGTGTTAATTACATATTAATCATATTAAGTACTTTTGAGTTTTACAAATATTCAAGGGAAAGGAAACTATATGTGGATTTTGAAAAGAGAAGACAATATAGTTTGAGAAAGAGGGTGAGAGACTTCATCGGCAGTGAAGAGAACAACACGTCCTAAAATGACCGTAACTCAATAACTGTATATACTTTCTTGAATTAAAAACTTCAGGGAATTTTTAATGATAAGTACAAAAAAGTAATTTTTGGTTATTTCAGAGCGCCATGTTCCCATAAATACTTTTTGTAATTTTTTTCCAATTAATTATTGATTTGGCCTTTAAACACTATACTAAATAGTACAATTTACTGAAATTGGCACCATTGCCCTCCTGTAATAGGTTCCAAAGTTTGTATTCCTGGTTTCAGAGCAACACTTGGGGAACTGCGACTGTTTGATGATATCGCTGCCTTGTGTAATATCGGACATCAATGAACGGTATAACTTCGTCTATCGAAACGCTGGTCTGTTGAAGCACAGAGCAAATAACGCTCGCTTGCCGAACAATGTTCCGGTTCTTCTTCAAAACGAGAGGGAGCTACACGTTTTTGCAATTAGCGTTAAATTGATAATTGCACATCGTACTAGCTGTTTCATGTCAATATGACTAGGTGATACTCGTTCAACTGATAGCTAGTCTATTCTTACGAAGGACAGTTCAAATGTTTTGCGGTATGTTCATAATTTTAGTTTACTTACTCCAAAAATATTCTTTGCACCTGTTCTTGACTTGCACTTTCAAATGTATATCTGTATAAAACTATATAGTTAGAACTGTGTGTGTGGTACGATAATCTCGGAAACCACTCAACTGATTCTGATAAATCTATCATTATTGGAAACCCGTGTTCCTCTCGACGGAGATGGGCTCTAAGACAGCTTATATTACTAAAGAAGACTTTACTTTTCGCTGAAAGTGCCATAGAGTTGCAAATAGTTGTTACTCCCCAGAAAATGCATGTAAACTAAGACAAAAATCGGGATATTTTAACCATTATGCATAATTGGGCACGATTTAGCCACTGAGAAAGAATAGGACTATCGGATGTGAACTGATTTTATTTATGGACGTTCTTTAACTACTATGGTTCTCAGTGTTTCATTCTATATTGAGCGTGAAAGTCCGGAAACTTTGCGCAGAGGCCTCATTATCAGGTTTGAGGTACTTTTGCGTGATTACAATCCGATATGATTGTAATGGTATGATATGTATGTGATATTTTGTCAAAACTTTCTAATAACCCTTATATAAGATACAGTGATCTCACAGTACTGGATATAATCGAGTTCGTTATCACTGATGCTAAATAATTAAAAAAGACTCTTGCACCGCCTGTGCGAAACGATACAGATGAATAAAGCAGACATGTCTGAATATTGCCAATTGCATTCATTTGTTTCATATTATCCGGAATCTCGTGTTATTCCGACTCCGAACCAATACGTTAAATTGAAAATTTCCGTTAGTTTACTTTACGTACTACAGCACTAACATATGAATACATAATGATAAAACTACTACGAGAATAACTTTTCATAAGCATTTTTCTTCCTATTGCATTATTTCACGTTTCTATATTAATTTTAAAGTTTGAGTATTACTCGTAAACTTCTGCAGTCCCATACTCAACAGTACGTTGAAGTAGTTGATACTTCCACAATGGCGCTACTGCACGACAGGTTCCAAGGTTACCAACATGTATTACATCAAATCATTTCAACTGCAATGAACATATAAAATATATGACTGCGTTCATGTCCAACATATTATTCAGTACAATATTTAACCGATGTATAAAGTACTTCGACGTAGTATGAAACAAAATATTGTACCTAACTGTAGGAGAGTGGGTTTTTCGGACTAGTTTTTACATTCCAACCTCAGCTTCCCTTCGGTCGTAAACATCTTACGCGTCCTGAAAAAAACTCACTTTCCTACAATTAGGTAAATATCTATTGTCACTGATGTTTATGAAAGCAAATTACAAAGATTAAACAGAAAAAAATATTGCATTAGAACTACAAAGGTTCAATGGAGCTCTTAACACAAGTCAAGTAAATAAGATCACTTTATTTTGTCATTGATCATGTATAGAGAGAATGTTTGTGTATTTCTGAGCATGATATTGTAGTAGGAATGTTGTAAATTTAACTAGATAATTATTTCAGCATTGAATGTTACCATAAAATGTCGACAAAGCTACATAACACAATGTTATTTCTGATATTGTTCAATTAGGCATTTAGATAATGGTGTTTACGATACCTGTACACATTTTAAATATCAAAACACATTTGTGCAATGCCGGGTAAGGCAACTAATATAAAAATAAAACAGTGTTAAAAAAAACTATTTTGTGTCGCCCCAATAATGCCTTATCATAGCGTTGTGATTCTACACTGCTAGTACATTCCAGGGAGTAATTAATAAGGATGTGTCAGATAAACCATAGCACTTCGAAAATTACAATGTATTTCCATTTCATTACTTCATTATCACTGCAACTTATGAACCTTCCATTAATACAGTGTAATTAAAAATATGCTATGGACAGCATTTTACAGGATAGCTACAGTGACTCCGGAAAGCATTCGTCTCCACTTGTAAAACTTCCATCACCCGAATTAGCGATGAGAAAATTATCATGTTTGTATTGCAGGAGTTACGTATTCTGGCGTTTTTTCCTACATTTATTTTATCATATTTTTTAAAGTGCATATATTTCTAAAACCTTTTTATGTGTGTTTGACGTTATATTTCATAGTCTGTGCGCATTGAAGAATTCAGAATAGAATAAGTGGTCTTTAAAGCAAGAAAAACTTATTGTTTCATTACCATATCTAATATGGCAATTGTATATATAATTTCTGAATTGAAAGATGTACTTTTGCGATACTGAAATAAAACAATCTGATCTGTTACATTCACATGACCTTCTCTACTCTTGTACAAACTATTTTTACAAACGCTTATTCTCCATATGCTTCATATTAATCGAGATATCGAGATGTTAATCTTATTGCTAATTTTCTTGTAGATGCAAGGGGAATTGGTAGGCTTTAAGCGCTAGTCAAATATTTTAAGAGCTGGTTGCTGTGTGGAGTATTCCATTCTCTTTGAATTACCAGGACAAAAAATGAATAACGAATTCCCACTTGAGAAAAAGTATATAAGTATTGGAGAATTTAAGGGAATAGCAAGCCATATCTCGAAAATGGTTCACTCAACAACAAAAAAACGAATATGACATAAATTGTGTATTTTAACACGATCTACGTTTTTTGTGTAGTTTTTTGTCTATCTCTTATGGTTTACCAGTTATGCAAAAGTCGTTCACAGTGAAGAATACTTTTGGAGATATTCCCAGAAAATTCGAGATATACAATTCATTTGCCATAAAATGTCTTAAATTTAAGGCATTTTATTCAAACTTTTTAGAGCCATTTTTGAGAAAATTAAAAGTTTCGAAAAATGTACCATGTTAAGGGTAATCTG
Source organism: Deroplatys truncata (assembly GCA_030765065.1). Classification (NCBI taxonomy): domain Eukaryota; kingdom Metazoa; phylum Arthropoda; class Insecta; order Mantodea; family Mantidae; genus Deroplatys; species Deroplatys truncata. Next base: position 89,882,089 of record CM060980.1, read on the forward strand.
GGGTAGGGGAATTTTCTTGAAAACCTTCGTGTCGTCGCATCTCTGGAAGATACTGAATCTAAATACCAAGTTTGGTGTTTATCCGACGGTTCGTTTCTGAGTTATGCTGTTCACAGACTCACACACAGACACACATACGGACATGTTTCCAAAAATGCTTTATATGCATTCAGTGCATCTCAAAACGTGTACTTCCTGTGAAATCTCAGTATCGAATTTTTGGTTGCAATGCAATACTTCCCCTACTTACTATGCGTAGTAGAGAAAGTAATAATAATTCATTGGTTATTTGGTGAACATTATATAGTTCCCTTTCCCATTATTACTTTGCCGTACTGCTATTTTCAGAATAGAAATTAACAAATTTTGTCGGTTGCCATCTTCTTGACTTCCAGAATCTTAACTAGATATTGTTATAACATTATCTAATGTATAATTTTATGTTTTAAATGTAATCTAATACACTTTAAAATGATCGCTGTAATACTTGTGTGACAAACGACGCTCTGTAAATCAGCAGTCACTCATCTCACACGTGCAATAAGCACCTTTCATTGGTCATATTGCAATACACTGTTTCATTAAACATAGTAACTGTTAATGATGCGTATAAAAACGCTTAAGCGCAAAACCCTTGCTGGTTTTGGAGCTATTGCTACTTTACCTCCTTATTTGTCATGCGTTGGAAGTGAATTCGCTGGCTTCTTGCATGCTACTCTTCGCGGCCTTTGAAATAACTTGTCTCAGACGGATCCAGCATTCATTCTATGTCGGCGACACGAGCCTGTATTCCCATTAAGCCATGTTAGTTTACCATTCAACTTATCTATATTTTCAGAGTATACGACGAATCAAACTTATTGTATAGTACACAATGTAAATTGTTTTGTACAACAGCAGCTTTGGAGGGGGGCTGAAGTGAGCGAACGTTTCTTCAGTTGCGTTAAAGTTAATGCCAAAATCGTGATGTAATATAATATTTCGTTGCAGAGTTAAATAACCAGAGGTGTAAATTTCGAATAAAAGCAGTTAATCGTGGTCTTCCGAATATCAATAAACAACATCCTGGATTGTATGGTATTGAAACCATAAAGAAGTTACACAGACTGCTTCAAAATCGCAAAAGTATCATTTGATCTAGCTTCTCGCACTTTAGCCAAGAAGTTGCCCATGTTTTGCCAGTTCCTCTGGTCAGCCAATAGATCCCAACATGTCAAACTCTTTCTTAATAATTTTTCTTTGTGTTTAACTGTTCGAGGGTTCTCCCACTGAGCACATTCCGCCAAAATATGTACCCAATCCTCATCCAAATCACAGAATGGGCAAATTCTCCCGCTCGAATCGTCAGTGCCCTCTAGCCTCCCAGTCTAAACCATGCCATCCGTGATCTTTCCTTTCTTCCTAAGTTTAGTATATATGCCTCTTTACCCCAATTCAATTTTATTTCGTTTGTTAGACCTAGAGAAGGTTCAATTTTACAAACCGCTTCTATTTACTGTTGATTGTCTCTTAGTCTCCTTTTGACACCTTTCCATATGTTTTTGTCATTTGTTTCAGCTCTTTGCCATACTGACCCCATTCCTATTCTCTTCAAACCCCTTTCCAAATCAGCTGCCCAAAACTTAGGAGACAGGTTTTCTCGCTGGTATTTATAACCTTTGGATCGTAGTGTGGAGTTATCCCCCTACATCAACCTCAGACAGCACTTCACTGCTCTTATTTTACAGTGTATTGTGTCTTCATAACATCCCACCTCCCTCAATACTCCCGAATTTGATGTGCCTGGTGAAACTCCAAGAACTCTTTTTCAAAATGCTACCTGCGTTTTATTTACATGCTCTGCTCTTTCCCATCCCCAGATTTAACTTCTATATAAGAAAATCGGCATTATCATAGAGTTATACATCTTTTCTAATGTATCTACAGGTACATCCGGTATCCGCGAGAAGATACGTAATAATTAATTTAGCTGCCCTCCCACTTTATAGTTAGCTATTGATAGATGTTGGTTCAGGACCGTTTTGAAATAAAGCACGAACTACCAAATATTTTCCGATAGTTTATTTTTTACCCAAATCCTCAAACCTAGAACTACTTTTTTACTAGTTATCATTGTTTTTAGAAGATTTTTCTTAGCGTAGCATAAGTATTTTAGAACCTCGTTGAAGACTTCGCCGCCAGTTCTCTAGCAAACGTGTGGCTGTTTCTGGAGTTACACTTTTCTGTATTGAAAACAAGCTGTGATAATCTTTTAGAGGACTATGCGGCACATGTACGAACGCTTCTTGGAGGAATTCTGTTCTGGCTAACATCATATCAATTTGCAAATTCACAATTGTTTCCTTTTAGCTACTTTGTGGTAAACATCTGTCTTCCGGACCAGTAGTTTCAATTCCCATCCCCTGAAACCAGCGATACCAATAACGCAATTTCTTCTACAGTGGAATCTTAGACACAGAAAAATGTATAGAAACTATAGATTGCGTTATTGACTGGTGACGAACTTTTATTTTAAAGAGCCATTAAAGTTTATTCTACGCCAGAACGAGAATTGAATTGATTGTGGAAACTGTGTGGAAAGAAAGCTTAAATTATGTAGAATTGATAAACTCAGTTAGCCAAAATATTCAGCAGTTCTTATTTTATTGCATAACAGGCCCTACTTTAAAAGTATCCCTCCTACATTTTAAAGTTACTGCAGGAGTATAATAAGCCTATGTTATTTTATTTATTTATTCCGTTTCTCTTACAGGAAAAAAATTGTATACGACATATGTCTCGGGGTTGTGAAGTTGAACAATAAGAACATTTTGGCGTTCTGTATGATACAAATTAAGTTCGCATTGGCCAATTAGGGTTTAGGTTGCCACCTCTGGATAGCCCACCTCGGTGCATGGGCTGTCATGCACGATCAACTTTGTTTGCGGTGCAGGTGTATGCAGCTTGCGTCACTGTTGGCTCAGTGTGATAAAGCAAACGGCGTGTGTGTCTGGCGAAAGCGAGATATATACAAACTGTATCGATCTGTACTTCTGCAACTGATTGCATGTCACAACCGACATTTTGCGGAGAATGAGTTCAGTTCTATAGAGGAACTGTCCCCCAAAGAATGGGCAAAAACCGTTATCTCAAACTGGTATTCCAGAAGAATGAACGTTTGCTGTTATTGAGTTCAGAAACTGATTTGATCGACTGAGGCTTTCTGACCTGTCCAGAAAAGACTCGCACTGCAACAACCACTCATAATTTCTGGCCTCTAGAAATGAACATAGTAAATGTGTAACATTTTACTTTCTGTTATTCTAAAGAGTATAGCAGAGGAGTAGTATACCAGTAAATAGAAGAATTATTGAATTCCAACCAAAAGGAACATATTTTGAGGCTCCCTAAATCCAAAAGAAAGCATTTTCAGGTTGCTGTATGAAAGTCCAGTTAAACATTACACTTGATATTTAAGTTCATATCTGCAAATTTTAAAAGATGTTTACAAAATCCACCACCCTAAACTGCCGCTTACAAGGAAAACTTTTATTATTTTTAATTTTATCAAAAATGTCTAACGCTTATGATTAAAATACCACATTTTAAAGCTGTGCTTATGTCAAATGAAATGTAGATCTGTAATTTTCTGGGAATAGTCTGTGATGTCTTCAATCTGACTTTCGAGTGATTGGTAACCATATGAAATATACAAGTTTTACTACACAGATTTAAAACATACGATTTATGCTAAAGAAACCTTTTTGACCATTATATTCTAGTTATTTGTTTGAATTTTCAAATACTTGTAATTTTTTCAACCGGAAAGTCTTTCCTTTCTCTTTTGTTTTGTTTTATTCGTGGTCGTGTAGAGAGCTTGGAAGTTTAAATTCATCACATAGCGATACGCTGTTTAATAATCTACCGTCTTACCTACTACATCGTACAAGGAAATATGTGAATGTAAACTGAAAGTTTGTCTGGATTAACAGGAAGTGGATATAATAAGCTTTTGTACGAATAGCTTGTGAAAGAGTGGGTAGAGAAAGTTTTGTGAATGCATTATTCAGATTTATTATATTAATTTTCGTGGTTTACTTCAATAGTGCCAACTGCATCACACAAAATCCTTTGAGGACATGATGGTAGCTTAAATTATATTAAAATATAAATCGATATTTTAAAATATATTAAACGTCAAGACTTTCAATGACACTATGTGGTAAATAAATACTGAAAACAGGAAAGACATGGCTTTCGTTATCAGAGAGCTTGTTCTTGCGAAGTAAAGACACAAAACCGCTTATAAGACCATAAAATATCAATTCAACAATGTCCATATGTGAACATCACGAAAGTCCTACTTGTCCCGTTTATTTTTGTCAATCCTGCTAAATGTGCTGAAAGTTGGTATGATCCCCACTGGCTTTTTGTGAATGCACCACCGGAAATTAAGGCGCATACCGCGCATTCAGGTTCATGTTTATCCTGTAAGAGCTTTTCCAATGGACTTGTTCTTGGTAACCTGTGGTAAATGTAGAAATTAGTTGATTGTTGTTCCAGTTTTACAAAGGATTATAAAATCTTCAAAAATTAACGGAGCCAGTCAAAATACCAAAATTACTTCTTAATTTATTTGTAGTAGCTAACATTCGTATTTAATCATACTACACAATACTGTTAGCAATACACGAAGAAATTATTTACAACAGCGCTTATATCTGGGGCTAAAACTTTCAGAATGTATTGAAACCACACTTATAATGTAAATTCGTCTACACAAAAATACTAGTACTAGCCATTCCCATGCAAAATTCTGCATTAGATGCATCTTATGTTTATTTATTCATGAAGCTGAATATACACACTTTTCAGTGTCGTAAATATATAGCTATATTTTATAGTAAGTCTAGCTCAGAATTCTGCAATAAAATTAGTTATTAACATGTCAAAAACTCACACATTTTTCTCATTTTATATTGGCTAAGCAATGCCACACATGGTTGATTTAGGCTAGAATAATGATGGGTGATCAAATTTGATAACGAAGAAGGCATAAGAACCTGCCTTTGGTTCACATTCTGGTTCATTGTATTAAGACAGCACAGCTGAGGAGAGAATGTCTTCCAGATTTCATTGTTAACCCAAGGAGAGTGTTACAAGTTGGACCTTGCCGGCTGGAAGGGGAAGGGGGAAACAATTGGTACATTTTTACAAAAGGTGATGCAGCTCAGATAAGATTATAACTATGACACTGCTATGGTTCTTAGCGTCCCATTCTATATTGGGCGTAAAACACCGGAAATTTTTCTCAGAGGTTGAGGCAGTATTTTAACACTTAAATGATTTCAGTCTAATTATATAATATAAAATTTAGTAACAGCCCGCCTTAAAGCAATATGTGTATAAATAACATATATAATGTATGTAACTGTCATTATATTAATATTTATATATTGTGTACATGTTTAATAATGTTATGTGTATATATTACGTAATTTAATAATGCAGGAGTTGTGAGAATATAGGTCAAAAGTTACTAACAATGAGGTAACCTTGAGGCAATAATGAATTAGAAAATTTAATAATGCTACTAGTAATTCTTGGAAACAATAATGTAATTTTTGAGACAGTTTATAAACAACCAATCAACAACCAGAAAACCTGAAAGTTAAATGAAGGTATTCTATTGGAGTAGGATTAGCCAATCAGAAACTGAAATGGAGCAAAATTTACAAATTCAGAAGTCAGTTGCTAGCAGACACCGTTCCTAATGGACGCGAGACGCGTATTCAGTGTGAGACGAAAATTCATTACGGCGAGGATATTATAAAGCTTCCGTGTTTAAAAAGCACAAGTAATTAATAAATAATCTCACAGCTCTCTATATAAATGAAGTATTATTTAATCGTGTCAATATTGAAGAGTGAAGTAAAAATTATAATCTGTGTAAGCCTACATTCTTTAGCCGCACCACTCCCTGCAAAGAGAGACATGTCTCTATAAATTAATACTGACGCTGCCGAGGCAAAGATAATTATATATAATATTTAAATAAAAAAATAAAATACTGAGTTGAGGCGATGGCCACCGGAAAGTGAACATTGGGGCGAAGGCCACCGGAAACTTTGTACAATACAACTCCTCCTAAAAATAAACCCTACTTCAAGGTCCCTTTATCAGGCTTAAGGTACTTTTACGTGCCGTAAATCTACGGAACGGGACAACCCACTTTAATTCCCATCCGAAGGAAGTCTGCTAAGGGTTTTTACGCCCGAAAACCCTCCGCCGGGTTTGAACACGCGACCTGCATGGTACCCCTAGACCACGAGGACGACGCGAGCTACGAGTGGGCCAGTTAGTAGGTGAGATAGTAAGTTGTTCTGATGCGACAAAAAGTGCTTCCTACGAGTGAGTTTGTGACGACTGTTATGACGTACTTGAGTACTGCTACTGCAAGAGATTAGAGAGGTTTGTGTTCGATTTCCCAGTTAGTGAAGCGAATGCAAGAAGAGGCTGCTTCGCGCATATTTCATTATGCGCTCTGTTGCGAGAACTAAGTGAAGTGGCGTGAAAATTAAACGAAGTCAGATAACGAAAGGCGGGAATGGTGTGAGGGGGAGGGTTAGTGCATTAAGGGCGGGTATGGAGTTTGGATTTAAAGTAATAATATGCGCATCTGCACATGGGTTTTCTCTGTTTTGTTTTTTATGTGCTCTTGTTGTTGGTTTCTTTGTTTTTTTCAGATCCTAACACATTTAACTTTGTGACGGAATGACTGAAATGTGGGAAATGCCGTGTATTGTATAAGTACGTACTACCTATCTGATTCATCAGATAAATGAATCTCGATATATAAAATCGTTAAGATCAATAGATATACCGCTCTACTCTGCTCTTCCTTATTTTAACAGGATATTTGTGGAACTGTTAAAATAAAATGAAAAAATAATCTTATAACAATGAAGAAAGGAAAAATTTTTCTGGAGGAAGTATGGCATTCCAACAAAACAATTCGACATGCTTTCGGGTGCCCTTAACAGAAAAAATATTTTTAGAAAAAGGTTTTCGGTGTGTATGTGAGCGAGAGGAGGGAAAGAAAGAAGGAGAAAAAAAGGAGACTACCTGTGAACAGCAATACACTTAATTTATTGGAATGGTGAATAAAATATGTATCTTGAATTTTGTATAAACAATCTGTGAAGTCCTCTTCATGCTTTCCGAGTTTTCTTTGAGATATCGAAAAATACACCCATGAAGATTTTGCGAGAAAAATATAGAAGTCATTAAAATATGGAAATAACATTTTCGTGAAACTAGCAATTTTCAAAATTAGACCAATCGTATCGATCTTGTCAAACATACAGTACCAGTGACTCTCATGCGGAATCGGCAGGCGATCGAGCTTTTCAGAAAGTAAGCCTGATATTGACTGTGTTTACTATCACCGCACTTCCAAGAAGTGGGAGAATAGTAGACACATTCAGTATTACGAATACTTTTTGAATCACTAGTCCTTTTGTGGAGTATTAATATCTAGCCTAACATTTATAGGCCTGAATTTTAAATATTGGTTGTTTTCTCACGTATATATGCTCTGTGTACCATAACAAAATGTGCTCTGAAATCCTTTCTGTAGAGCGTTTATCATTAGAAATGGATAAAATAATGTGTAGAGTAGCTATACAAAATAAATATTCAATGAAAGTCGTATGATTGCTACCCATCAGATTTTTTAGTATTATTCTTCCAGTTCTTTGTTTCCTAAGTTATCAGAGTTTCGCGTAAGAGTCTTGCATTCGGGAGGTTGCGGATTCGATTTCATTTGGACAGTCTACCCTGGCATTGGACTTTTTCGTGGTTTCCTCAGGTCGGAGACGAATGCTGCAGTAGCATTGGTTATACAATACCATAAACTTTCTGTCTCTCATTGCTCTCGTTTTATTTCATTTCATTTATCAGTTTATAGGGCCAAGAGCGCTGGTGGTGTGCGTCATATGGGTAGATCTTCTTTGGGGAAAGAAGTATTTCATGTGCGGCACGGGAGCTGTCCGAATCTATCCGTGCGAATAGAGGCGTTATTGAAAGTACGTCCAGGACACAGTCTGGAAAGGTTAGCGATCGCATTACAATTTATAGCCATTAGATCTGGTAACCTTCGTGCTTTGTCCCCTCAATACTTTCCGTTGGAGGTTAGAAGGCGCTTCCTCCGCTTCTAATTCATATCCCTCTCCGCGTTTACACCACTATCACGCGAACATCAAATACCTCTATACCCAGGTTATCAAATACCGAGGCAGAGCCTTCCATGGGAATGACTTATACCACGGCTTTTAGGGTGAATTATTTATTCTGTGACCATGCTTTCAATGCCTCCTGAGCGTTTGAATTCCCTAATTAAATAATCTGTTTTAATTGTGGCAAAATAGCTTTACATGTTTTGGAAAGTTTTGGCTGTATCATATGTAGGAGCTACAGCAATAAAAGCAATAACAGCAGATGAAAGCCTGTTTTAATTTCTGACAGGCTTCTCTCAATGCGCGATTTCCTCTTTACTCATGATTTGCTAACATACGAGTACAGGCTTGTTATATGAAAATCATTACTCTCCAGCGAGCAGCGGCTCACATATCACCAGATTAAACAAATCCTGTGGCTAATAATAACACTCCATTGAGCTTTTCCGATTGATTTCGCGCGCTTTGCCTCTGACCTCAAATTACGGCAATCAACAGATCTGCACTTCGGAATTTAACTCCAGATTTACTTTCCTCATTGTCACAAGCTACTACAAATATGACCGGCTAGATACACCTAATTAAATAACATCAGTGAATATGCTGCAGCTACTACCGCGAAGGAAAATAAATGAAAGCAGCGGCGAGGAGGAGGTCCACATTGGCTGTGATTTATTGAGAGGTGCAATGCATTCTATCGATACTGTCCGGAACCTATAGTCGGTGGGGAAACGTTGGGGCTACTTACGTAGGAGACTGCCGCAAACAGAGAAGAAAGAAGTGTGACAAAAAGGAACCTTTATTTTTGAGCTGCTTTTGCTTTGTTTGTTATTTTCGTGAATCCATGTAAATTTTAAACAGTGCATAACCAGAACAGGTTATAGTATCAATTCGTTGAGATCAAGTTGTATATTTTGATGAATAATATTTATTATTCCATATCTGAGTATTATTTATTTTCGACAACTGAAGTCACGATACGATGTACACCTTCTATAATTCGTTATTGCTTATGTACTGTTTGTACTATTGTGTATGATATTGTGTTGGCTTTATAGTTAATGACTAAATGCAAAATAAATAAATAATAACAATAATAATAGTATAGGATACAACTGGACCAATTCCCGTATCATATGTTTTTATGTATTTCACTAACACTTTCTTCTCCGCAGAGCGTACCCGAGTTATATTTACATGCATGTTCTACGGGATTTAAAAAAATCTCTTGTTCTTTTGTCTATTAATTGTTAACTGAGATAAACTGTTATTGCATCTTATATACAACTTGTTGCAGGCAGAAGAACGGTGCAATAGACAAAAGGATAGCCAGATTTTTTAAAAAGCTGATCTCTATGCGACGGTTTTGAAATTTCATGCTACTTGTATCCACGATTAAAAAAAAGTGACATCACTTGCAAAAACGTTGAAGTATTTGAAAATGCAAACGAAAACAGTGACTACCTCGGAAATGGTTAACTCCATAAAACAAGATAAATTGGGTGTTTTAATGAGATCTTCCTTTTTTGTGTCCTAAGATATTGTCTATTTCTTAGGTTTACCAATTATATAAAAGTCATTTCAGAATAAAAAGAACTTCATAATGTATTCTCAGACCATTCAAGATATACGTTTTATTTGCACTGAAACATGTAATATTTTACTTAAAACCGTTAAAGGTATTTTTGAATAAGTAGAAAAGAACGTAACGTTTTCCATGAAAAACGTAGTTTGGAGAAAGGGAGTTTTCTTGAAAATCTTCGTGTCGCAACTGTCACATTCTTGGAAGATGCTGAATATAAATACCAAGTGCTGTTTCGCAGACACAGCCCCCCAGACACATGCACGCATACACACATTTTTATAAAAATGTCTTGTTTTTTAATTTAAAACACTTATTTCTGGTGAAATTTCTGCATCGAAGTTTTGGGTGGCATGTAAAACTTCTTTTCTTATTATAGTTAAGTTACTGAAGAAAGAAATAAGGAAAGAAAGATACAAGGAGAGAACGAAAGGAAGAAAGAAACAACTGAATAGCTACTTCACTTTTAAGAAAATGACCAAAGTGTGAAAAATTCAAACCAATAATAAGGGATATCTAGAAAATAGGATATCTTGGAAATGGCTGATGTCACAAGGTGATATACCATAGACCGGTGTTTTAAAGAGGTCTACATTTTATGTATAGTACGTTTCTGTTCTATTTCTAATGGTTTACCCGTTATACAAAATTACTCAATATTCCTTTTGAGTGTAAAGAACTTCATAAGTGATTCCCAGAAAATTCATAATTTACATTTGATTTGTCATATAAATATCTTAAATACAGATATTTTAGCCGAAATCGTTAGCGACATTTTTGAGACGTATAGAACAAGTGTCCATATAAACGACAGTTTGGGGTGAGGGAATGCCTTCAAAGTCTTGTAGAAGATACTGAACTTAAATAACCAACTTTTGTATTTTTCGGGCAATTCAAATCAAAACGTCACAATTTTGAGTTATGCTGTTCACAGACACACGCGCGCGCTGTTCACAGACATTCGTCAAATGTCTGGTTGAAACACTACTTCCCCTACTTTACGCATGTAGTAGAGAAAATACAAAAGCTAAGCCTGTTGAACAATAATAAACTAAATTAGTATTTTTGATAATAAGGTGTGTTAATTTTGTTAAACAAATTCCTTAGCAGGTAGAATTCAAGTTTTAATGAGAAGGAGTACCGTGATGAAGTAATCCAAATGTAATAAAGAAATATAATGTTCGCTTTGAAAATTATAAAACCCTATAATTTCATGCATTTAGTAATCCTCAGTGACAGGGACATAGTCTGAGTTGGAATAATTTGCCCAGGATCCATGAATGTCTTTAGCTGGTTCTTTAAGTCTGTGTTCTCGTGCTATTTCAAAAACACTGTGTTTGATTTTATTTATTTATTCTGGTGGAGTTAAGACCATCAAACTTTTCTTTCACATACAAATACAAACAATACTTAAGATAACAAGGTAATGAGAAATAATAGCATGAAAGATCGTAACACAGCAAAAGGAGTTCTACACATATGTCTGAAAGAAGTTCTGTCCACTAAGTTCAAAGCCAAAATAAAAACAAACAAAAAAACTGTAATCCTTCTTTACCCAATTACATGGTAAAAATAATGCACATTAGAGAAGAGAAGAGAGAGAGAGAGAGAGAGAGAGAGAGAGAGAGAGAAGGGGGGAGGGAAAGTGAAAACCCTAAATTCCATTTTTTAAACGAAATTCTCTAAATTGATTTTAAATTTGCTGAGTGCCCAACAACACTTCAAATTAGTAGGCAGAGAATTCCAGAAAGGATACACTGCAATCGTATGCAATGTTAAATATGATGGAATTTATTAGGGATGAAAGGAGTGCCTGGAATTGACTCTGTGTAGCTGTGAGAGTTCGAAAACATTTTGATAAGCAATTTAGAGTAAAAAAGTGATTCAATAACTCAGAACGTGCAATAATGGATATAGGAGGTGCAGTCAAATTAAAACAGGCTAGGTGCCAAATGGAGCATTCAAACATGTTACCTGAAAAGTAACATGCGCAGCTGTTACACTAATTCATCTACTTTAGTTACATAATATGGATTTTACAGTACTAAAAGAAAACGCAAACCTATTCACCACCTAACTAGTTTTGTAATGGTACCTCATACGCAACTAGTTTCGTAATGAAGCTTTTATTACCAACGATTTTCGTAATGTAATTGTTATCACGAAACTGGTTGTGTATTATGAGCCATACACAAATAATAAACTATTATTGAATAATAATAATAATAATTATAATAACATTATAGTCGGGATTTATTAGCAATTAAACTATATATAGCAGAATTAGCTGGGTTTGCAATATCTTCGTCAGAGCCCATTTTCAAAGTTTATTTAATTCACCTAGTAATCTGTTCTTCTGTTTTAAACAAAAACCTAACAAAAAATCGTCTATCAAACCATGCATGGCCCACTACACACTAATACCAACTATATAGCAATGTAGTGCACTGTTTCAGTGATTTCTAATACTACTTCTGAAATAAAAATGTAATTTACCAAAGTAAATAAAAAAATCGATATTAGTAACTAAAATAGATAAAACGTTGTACGAAACACATATTCTAACTACATATTACAATACTCGATTGGTTATCAATATTTGTCAATCTTCCAGCCTCATGTTGCAATATAATACATTTAGATATTCGTATCTTAAAATGCTATTATGTTACTGGAATACAAGACTGTAAGGCCAATTCTTGTGGAAGCTTATTGGTTACATACGGATTGACAATCTAACCCGTTGTACAACGGCTCGTCCGGTTCAAAGCATTGTTCATGAATGCCTCTCTTTTTAACAAAATTAGGAAGGGACAGCACTAGGCTTCAGGAAGGATGTCAATGTGTTCTTACGCAAAATCCTGGATTGACTATGGCGTTATGATCATACAAAGCGACGCACTTTCGGACAGTCGAAGAGCAAGTTGACTTCTTCGAAAAATGTTTCTTTCGGCATAGGATTCTTTTCTCTGGAATGTAATTTACAGCAATGAAACAATCATGGATACTGGTTTGACACAGATCTGACGGGTTAATTTGTGATACGGTAGCAGTGAATTTACTAACGACCTAAAAACTTTTGCAAAATCGGAAATACACATAAACTTCTGTAACCATTTTCGCCTTTTGTATATATATATATTCTGCCAAAGATTCTAACATAAGCTTCTTTTTCTGCATACTTCATATTAATATAGGTGAATGTTTGCAAAAATCTTTTCATTACACATTTCGTTGACGGTATGCAAGTGAGATACAAAAGACTGAATCTATATCAAATATTTGAAAAATGGATGACTATTTACTGGCTTTGAAATTCCATACTCTTTGCATGACAACACGACTAACAAAAGAATGGCGACCTAGCACTTCAAAAATATAAAGTATCGGAAATTTATAATAAGATGAATGTCTCGGAAATGGTTAATACTACAGAAAATATGCGCTAAATAAACATTGTGTGTTTAAAAGAGATCTGCGTTTTAGTGCAATACGTTTCAAGTATAATTTACCACCTATTTTAAATTCAATTAGAATGAGAGGACTTCGGAGACTATTTTCACGCAGAAACTTCAAGATACACATTTTTTTAGCCATGCAAATACCCTAAATATATGATATTTTATTGAATATCGTTAGAGCAATTTTTGAGTAAATAAAAAAATAACGAAATATTTTTCCATGTAAAGAGAACATTCTACCACAGGTATGAGGGAGAGAAAGTAAAAATGAAGCTGGCAATCTTAATTACACTAGGAGCTACGAAGATTATTTTTGAGGAAGGTGTTGTTCATTGAAAGCTTTTTACTTCTGACATATTTTCCTTTGACCCTCTGTCGTGTGTTTCTTTAGACGAACCCATGAAAGCAATGCGACGGATGGCGTTATGTCACCAAACTTGCGAGTATTTCTGTTGTATCATATACTAAGGATAGGATAGGGTTTACAACGAAGGGGAATACGTCGCATACCACGACCTACACAGATGTATTGTGGTTATCACTCCTCAGGAGGTAGGAATGAAACGAAGGAGCCTTAGGAAGACCGTAGGCAAAAAATTGGAAAAATAGGCCATAGAGACTTGCAGAAGTCTCTATTAGCAATTCCAGCTGAAATACCTGACCCACGGCTGGAGCTGCGCAGAAAGGCCGATGAACTACCAATATAACTAGACGCACTCTGTTGTTCACAAGCAATACTTACTCTTTCCTTGAAGCAAGATATGCGCCATTTGGCGAGCACTGCTTTACGCCACGAAGCCTGAAAACACATCTGAAACATGAGAAGTGAACATAAGAAAGGAAATTTAGCAGAGGAGAAAGTAGTACCCAATATTCGGTTGCCGACTAAGGAAAATCACAAAAACTCAAGTGTGGTCAACGGAAATTGAATCCGGTATCTTCCCAATGCGAGCCTCACAAGTTACCGGGGAGCCATCTAACTCGGTATTATATACTAAGTGATAGACTTCTGTATAAAACATTACTTACCTTTATGATTTTGGTTGGAATAAGCAAATTAAAGAGGCATGTATTAAGCAAGTTAACTAGAAATAAATGTAAGGCATATCCTTATGTATTGACTATTAAAACCCACTTTTTCTCGCCTAGGATAGCTGGGACTAGTTAACGGAGTGAACACCTTGCACCTTGACCTCAATGGATCCTTTGTGCGTACACCCCGGGAGGAACGCATGAGTTGCAGAGCGAGGCCGGCGCAAGTCGAGAGAGACGCGCAGAGTTTCCTAATGGTTCCACGCTTGACCACCCAGTTACGGGACGGTCACTTGGATACGTCCCTCTAGTGGGACCGGGGAAACACGACCCAGCAGTGCAGGCTCGCCAGGCTTCCCTCTAGCAGGCTTCCCTCTAGAAGTTCAAAGCGCAGGCCTCTACGCCATCTGTCCGACAGCCACCGAACCACTGACCCGGCGTCAACTTGAAACATGAAAGGGAAATTAAATGACAGAAATGGGGGAGAGAGGAAATTCATGATTGAATACACCGACATTCGCCTTTGTCAACCAGGGAAAAGCACGGAAAACTCATGATCCGAGTAGGCGACCATCGGGTTTTATCCCCTGAATGCGATGAGTCTCTGACGGAAGGCAAAATTAGCATAAGTTAAAAATCAGTAATAGATATCTATCGCTTTTGCTTCTTTTATCACATGTACGAAATTGAACCTTCCACGTGATAATTTGGGTACCTCTTACCGTGGGTCAACATTATATTCAGCTTGAAATTGATTTTTCCCAATGTTTAACTCTTAATCATCTGATAACTTTAAAATGTTCTTTAACATACATTGCAATTTCTAAATTATTACTTCGAAACTTTGAACACAATCGCCTGACTATATACGAATTGAAACCTATTATGTAATATTTGTTTTAAAATGTATACCATCTTTCTCTGTGCTGATAATATCCAATATGTGCACATTGTGTTAAAAACATTAAAAAATATGCGAAAAAAACAAAAATTAGAATATGTTCTGTGTGAGATTTATTACGCACTTAATCATGATTTCAGGTAATTAATTTCGTGCAAAAACATTGAAAATTTCACCTTAAGTAGCCTTTTTAGGAAATACTTGAAATTTTGTTTAAAAATAATTTGGAAACCGCTTCATTTACAAACATTAGTGTTTATATCAGCACCAATATAAACATGCGGAATTTAAGGTAAAATAAATCAAAATTTTGTATTTGTTGAATTCGCCTAGCGGTCGCCTTCACAGGGTTAGCTTAAACTTTGCATTTGCAACAATCCAATGAAGTGACATTATTGCCTTGTCTATAACCTACAAAAGAACTTCCGAGAGTTACATATCAATTAGTTAATTGATATTAATTAGTAGGCTAAACGCACTTTATGGACTTTCTGCAGCCTTTCTTCCTCCGAAGTAGCATCTTTAGTAACACTTTATACTAATATTCCGTGAAGTTTAACTAATAATGCTTGCCCTCGAAACTGCAGATCTTAGTTGTGAGCATTTCTGTTATACGCTATTAAGAAAGCATGAACCAAGCAAGATAATTCCGCGGTAACGTGTCAGGCTCTATTCAGGGCGACCCGGGTTAGATTCTCGTCGACCGTCACTCCGAACTTGGATTTTTCGTTGTTTTCCCTGGTCGGTAAGAGAACGCTAGGATGATCTCTCATCTACCACAATTACCTTTCCTTGATTTCTCTTTCATTCCGTCTCCTTCTCATCTTTCAGGTGTGTTTCTAGTTTTCGTGACGTAAGGTGGTGCCGGACAGATGGCGCAGATGCTTGCTGAAAGAATAGAGTACTCCTGTGGACACTAGAGGGTTACTGGGTCTACGGGTCGTTCATTGTCCTCTCCAGGCAACTCGATCAGTGGGACGTGTCTTCGAGCCTGGAAATTTTAAGGAACTTTGCGCGTCTCTGTGGCCTGTCTGCCTGCGGTCTGTAGCCTTCCACGGTTCCTTCACTTCACCCCTACCTTCTGGCGGGTGGTAGTCGCAGTATATCTACGGAGATCCAGTTCGAAAGGTATTCCCCTCCGTTGCATAACCTATGACTTATCTATAAGAAAGCATCGAAAGTTTATGCTGAACCTAAGGAAATTAATTTAAAAGCTAGCTGTTAAGTGTTGCGAAGAATGCTTTCAGAACACTCAATCAGAGGTAACTTGGATTTGCACAGCATTTGGTTATGCAGATTGCATACAAACACGGCGATGCACTTGTTTAGTCAGATATAGCTGCTATGCTTTAATGAGGTTTTCGGCGGATTCCAACTTCAGAAACCTGAGCCTCACAAGGGTCATTCCTTAACTGAGCACCTTGCTTTTTTATGTTTCTCTTTGTTTCGTTTCCTACCTGTTTCACGTTTCTTTGCTGCTTTCAGAATCTCGCATCATTTCTATAATATACTGCATCTTATTATTTCTCTGTCGCTTAGATACCTAAGGTAGAGATAGTTTTTCTGAATCCCAAAACAGCATTTTTAGAATTGAATTGAGTTTTATTGATGGACGCTCTTTAACTTCTATGGTCCTTAGCGTCCCATTGTATATTGGACGTGAAAGACCGGACATTTTGCTCAGGGGCCTCTTTATCATGCTTGAGTTTTTTTATGTGCCGTAATCCTACGACACGGTATCACCGGCTTTACTTCCCTTCCGAAGGAAGCCACGCTGAGGGTTTTTTACGCCCAAAAAAAATCCATCGCGCTCCGCCGGTTTTGAATCCGTTTGTAGAACATTTCCGTGTGAGTGTGTGAACAACATAATTAAAAAACGAAACGTAAAATAAATACCAACATTCTACTTTATCAGACACCGTTTAAGGATTCCAGATGAATTTTTTCAAATCCCTAACCTAAACAACTCTTTAAACGGAAAATGTAGTATTTGCTTATTTTCTAAACAACGTTGTAACAGTATTGATTAAAATACCATCATTTTACAATACTGAGCACGAAAAGGAAAAAAAAAATTAAACCTCGTAATAAACAGTTTGGGCCAAGTTTATATTTCAGTAGCATTAGATGTTTATTCATGTTTAATGTTTACATTTTCCCAATTATAACATTGGTGCGTCATCTAAGGAAGGAGTTCTGAGAATATATCTCCTTTCGTTTTTTCTTTCTTTCTTCATGAGCTCGAGAGTAACAAAAATGACTTGTGAAACAAATAGATGAGCTTTGTTTCTTCATGACACAGGGATTAAATCTATTGGACCAACTTTAGGCCATTTGCGACAAGCATTTATGTGATTAGTGACAGATGGTGTACAGATCCTATAGTCAAGTGAACTGGAAATGGGTACAGAATGTCATGCGCAGCGTCGTTCCTTGCCTATATCATGGTTAATAGACTCTCCTCCAAAAGCGAACTCACCTGTAATATTAACATTTCTCCTGAAATACTATTTGTTCAGGAAGTCTGTAAATAACACCCCAGAAACGTTACGTTTATAAACTTATATTAAGTAGTGTTTTTTAGAAAGTCTGCATTATAAACGGAAATTTTCAACTTCTAACTCAATGGTCCATTAAAACACTCTCTTTTGAGAAATGTAATAAAACGAAGGCGCCTTAAACTCTATCTTATTGGAAAAACCAATACAACGGAGGAGGAAACCCTTCGCGCTGCGACCCACATACACTATGTGATCAAAACCATCCGATGACCTCCACAAACATACGTTTTTCATCTTAGGTGCCTGGTACTCATCCGCGATCTCAGTAGTCATTAGACATCGTGAAACAGCAGAATGGGACGCTCCGTGGAACTCACGGACTTCGAACGTGTCAGGTGATTGGGTGTCACTTGTGTCAGAAGTCTGTACGCGAGATTTCCGCACTCCTAAACATCCCTAGGTCCACTGTTTGTGATGTGATAGTGAAGTGGAAACGTGAAGGGACATACACAGCACAAAAGCGTACAGGCCGACCTCGTCTGTTGACTGACAGAGACTGCCGACATTTGAAGAGGGTCGTAAAGAGTAATAGGCAGACATCTATCCAAACCATCACACAGGAATTCCAAACTGCACCAGGATCCACTTCAAGTATTATGACAGTAAGGCGTGAGGTGAGAAACCTTGGATTCCAAGGTCGAGCGGCTGCTCATAAGCCACACATCACGCAGGAAAAAGCCAAACGACGCCTCGCTTGGTGTAAGGAGCGTCAACATTACACGATTGAACAGTGGCAAAACGTAGTGTGGAGTGACGAATAACGGTACACAATGTGGCGATCCGATGGCAGGGTGTGGGTACGGCAAATGCCCGGTAAACGTCATCTGCCAGCGTGTGTAGTGCCAACAGTGAAATTCGGAGCTGGTGGTGTTATGGTGTAGTCGTGTTTTTCCTGGAGGGGACTTGCGCCCCTTGCTGTTTTGCGTGGCACGATCACAGCGCAGACCTACATTGATTTTTAAGCACCTTCTTGCTTCCCACTGTTGAGGAGCAATTCGGGGATGGCGATTGCAACTTTCAACACGATCGAGCACCTGTTCATACTGCAGCGGCTGTGGCGGAGTGGTTACATGATAATAACATCCCTGTAATGGACTGGCCTGCACAGAGTCCTGACTTGAATCCTATAGAACACCTTTGGGATGTTTTGGAACGCCGACTTCGTGCCAGGCCTCACCGACCTACATCGATACCTCTCCTCAGTTCCGCACTCTGTGAAGAATGGGCTGCCATTCCCCAAGAAACCTTCCAGCACCTGATTGAAAGTATGCCTGCGAGTGTGAACGCTATCATCAAGGCTAAGGGTGGCCCAACACCATATTGACTTCCAGCATTGCCGATGGAGGGCGCCACAAACTTGTACGTCATTTTCCGCCTGGTGTCCGGATACTTTTGATGACGTAGTGTACATCTATTGTAGAATGAACCAAAGAAGCCACAAGAGGCTACAGGCCACAGAGACATACAGAAATTTCTGTTCCAGGTTCGAAGAACCATCGCACTGCTAAAGCTGCGACCCGCCCACCAAGTAGCCCGCTAGTGTCCGTGGTGAGTAGTCTTACCTTTGAACAAGCATCCGTGCCACTGTTCGGCATTGCCATATGCCACGAAACCTAGAAGCACACCTGAAGATGAGAAGAATGAAAGGGAAATTATGGAAATGAGAAACCGCCACAGTATTCGCTATCAACCACAGAAAAGCCAAAGGTCAGAGTAGGCGGTCTACGGGAATCGAATACAGGACCTCCCGAATGCGATCCTCACACGTCACCGCTGAGCCATCTGGTTAACCAATGTACCAATGCAGTTTTGTTTCCCTCATACGTAGGTGCAAAAATGTTTCCGCATTCTGCTGTTCAAAGGGGCAGTGCAAGCACAAAGCGAAAGGTCACTGAGGTAGTGCGGCTGTCTGCATGTGTTTACTTGGACTTTCGTACTGATAGCGCCGCGCGATCACCTGCACGCAGTTCGAGCCAGGTCATTCAGACCAAAGGTCATTCGTTTCTGATTAACGAGCACACGTATACCGTTACGATCTGTAAGGAGACGCACCAAAATGCAGCTGAGGCGCGAAGGTTGAGTTCTGAACATTTTCAGACGCGGCATATGTCTTCTGCGCACTTTTTATTCCTATTTTTTGTTTTTAGCTATAAAGACGATATTACAAAATGATGGATCATTTCAGTTAGAACGTGGGCCTAAGAGGCCATTACATCTAATCGTCCACCAAGATGGGCATGTTCTTGCACATGATTATTATGAATAATGCAATAAGGGAAATAATTTAATAATAGAAAATAGTTTAATTCTAACGTACCTTTAAAGGTATGCAAAAGTAATAAAAGTAGAATTTTGTTTTATCGTGTTAACTTCGAGACACCAATTGGTGCCATATAGTTTTACTGATTATAGAGTAACTGTCACGAAACTAAATGACTTAACACTGTGTTCAGGTTTACGTGCAATCCTGAATTCTTGTTAATGGGCGAATTGGTTATTAAAAAACCGATAACATCCCCCATATACACATAGGTACCCTTCCATTCAAACACCAGGCCCTGGGCATGCCATAAAGTGGTTTTGTTTAAAGACAACTTTCTGGAGCCCTGCCGGGAATCGAACCCGGAACACCTCATATAGCAGGCAGTTTCTCTACCGAATGAGCTCTGGGACCAGTAATAGCGGTTAAAGTGTTCGTTTTCAGGCACTGGTCTTTCATTTAATGGTCTCCTCTCTGTCGGTATGGAGTCCCCTTTGTAGTTCTGCTTAGGCAAAACTTTAGCGCATCCGCGCTATTCAAAGGTAATACCACGAGTGATTTCCAATTAACAATAAATTCGCGAGTCACGAAGTGACCAGAGAATTTATAGGGGATTTGAAAATCAAGAGTAGCACTTACTAGGACAATTTTATGAATGAAATGAAGTGATTTGCCCCAAAAAATTACTATTAAAATATAGCCATAAAATATTTATATTTACCTGCAATGTAAACGACATTGTTTGAAATAAATCAGTATAATTTGGTCACACTTCATTGTTCTGATGAGTGCAACTTGATCATTTAATATCATTTATTGTCATATGGAGTGGAAAAGTAAAAGTAGGTGTGCAATATTGTTGGGATAGTAATCAACGCGATAGGTTATGGTTTACTTCATTACAAGAAAAATTACTTAAAGACACAATAATTTAATACACAATTATCACATCGGTAGGAATTGGAGGGAATTGGTTCATTGTTATGTTTAATGTAGACGACTAAGAGGCAGGTATATTGCTTCTTAATTTGTGTACAATTTTGAAATGGTGTCCTTAATTTAATTGCATTGCAAGATAATACTCTAACATATTCAGAATATTAAAAGGAGGAGCTATGTTATGACGTAAAACAGGATGTGGTAAAGAGATTTCGATAAAGTTTGAGTGAATCAAGAGCGTAATTGGCTGAAAATAATTTTTCTTTCAAACATAATTGGTCGTTATCTACCATTTGGAGCCTGAGTGAAAGGTCTATGTAATTAGGAGTAACAACTCTCATGTTAAAAGCCTAAAACAGTGGTCAGAAAAATGACGGAATCCTACCGCACGTAGACGCCGCGCCTGCTACGTTTATGCCCGGTTACTGTTCTCTCAATCTATCCCTCGTTGATAGGTTGCAGCCTCCGGCGGCTTGCAGGACATGACATGTATGACAGAGCGGGAAGTTGCCCTTCAGCAAAGCGGGGTGTACAGATCCGTAATCGATCGGGATGTACTTAATGCAAACGTGTGATACAATTCACAGTGTTTGACTGTTAATGTTTACTCCACATAGAGTATAATTTCTTTAATATTTAAAAAGATTTAGGAAATGCAAAACAAAAATGAATATCTTGGAAATAGTTAATGCCATAACAAATGTATTTCTAATTAAGCGTGTGTTTTAATAAAATCTACATTTTTCGTGTATGTCCCTTATGATTTATCAATTATACAACGCTATGCTACACGCATTCAGAAATCAGAGGACTTCAGAACCTATTCGCAGAAAACTCAAGATATACATTTTATTAGTAATGCAAATAAATATCTTAAACATTTTTATGGCATTTTAATCCACATCATTAGAAACTTTTTCGAAAAAATCAAAGATAATGAGATGCTTTTCCGTGTAAGGATAATATGCGTTGTGAGGATTTCCTAAAAACTCTTCTTGTCACATTCCTGGAAAATGCTTAAGTTAAAAGCACCAAGTTTAGCAATTCTGAATTTCCGTTATGCTGAGTTATGCTGTACCCAAAGAGACACTCACACATGCATACACACATAGGTATAGGTTATACAACTGAGGGGGAACCTCACATACTGCGACCTACATAGATATATTGTGACTAAAACCTCCCAGAGAAAGGGATAATGTGAAGGAACCACAGGAGGCTACAGGCCGCAGGCAGACATGTTACAGAGACGCGCGGAAGTCCCTTGAAGATCCGTCCCACTGTTGGAGCTGCCTGCCTAAAGAGGGCGATGCACAACCCGCCGATCGAGCAGAGCTCTAGAGAGCTATTATCGGGAGTAATCTACGAGCAAACACCCGAGCTATGTGTCCGGCACTGACATCCACAAATCCTAGAAGAACGCCCGAAAGATGAAAAGGAAGCGGAAGGAACGGAAATTATGGAAAGGAAATTGTGAAACCACCCCAGCATTCGTCTACTGATTAGGGAAAAGTCTAAAAACCCAAGGTCAGAGTGGGCGAGTGACGTGAATCGAACTCCCCAATGCAATACATACATCGTATATACGCAAACACATACACACACGCGCACGACCTTTCTCTCTAAAACCCTTTTTGGTGGTTCAGGGGATATCAGACATACATATTTCTGGTGAAATATCGATAATGAATTTTTGGGTGGATCACGATACTTCCTCTAGCTACTGCAGGTATGTGTAGAGAAAGTAAAGCTGTGATGAGCTACATTCAAATTATATTCTCTATCCATTCTTCAGCAAAGTATTCTTTCAAAAGTTTTTGTTTCTCTCTACTTCATCCTAATGGAGAGAAACGGTTACAGAATGATTTCTTTAAAAACTTCGTTCTAGGTGCAGGAGGGATACAGTAGTTTGTAGCGATAGCCAAATCTTTAAAAGACAGGATGCTGTGCACTGACTTCGGAATTCCACACATTGTATCCTACGCGAAACAAACAAATGACCACTTAACGCTTCAAAATAGCATTAAACTAAACTAACCCCATGGCGCTATGGCCCATGCAGGGTCTTGACCTGCCACCCGACTACCGGTCTCACGCTCACATACGCACGGCAGAGGTGGGCGATTATCCAATCGATGCGGGGAGGAGATGTGGTAAAACATCCTCCAGCCGGAATGTTGGCTCTCAAGGCCGGGGTCGCTGCTATCGCAGCTCCTCACTTTCCTCACGATGCTAAGTGGGCACGGTCCTATACCCGGAATTCCTCATCCCATAGGTGGGATCGAACCTGGGCATGTTCCGTGGCCGGAAATCGGAGTACCATGCTCCAGCTCATTGCGTCACGACGCAGGACCAAATAGTATTAAGTATTTGAAAGTTCAATCCAGTAAAATTAAAGACCTCGGAAGTGGCTAATGACATAAAACACTTTGCCATAAATTGTGTTTTAGCGAAACGTTAGTCGTGAAATTATCTGTCTTATCGTATTATATCTTAATTTAAATCCTTATTTATGTATTTTTTGAGAAAATAAAATATAAAGAAAATTGTCCATGCAAGGGGAAGCTTAGAAGAATTTTCTTGAAAACCTTTTGTAGTATCATTGGAATATAGTGACATTTATCAGACCTTTTAGCCTTTGAGTTACTTTTTCCGAGAAAAGCAACGATCGAGAGCTTTACAAGAGAAATACAAGTATGCTGTAAGAATAAAAGTCTGATGTAGGTACATTCAAATGACACTCTCTACTCACTATATTTTTAGTTTATATAGCTTCTACCACCTATTACCACGGGAGCTTATTTTCTTTACTTCCTGTTTATCAAAATAAACCTTTACAAAAAATTCCTTCATTACATATTTTGTTGTAGGTACAAGGGGGATGTAGGAAACCGAAACCATAGCCAGTTGTTTAAACGCGGATCGCTAAACGCTGGCCTTGAAATTTTATAGTCTTTCCGTCAAATCACGAGAAACGACTGAACAGGAAGAGCAATTTAAAACAATTATTGAAAAATTCAAATCAATAATAGTGGATATATCGGAAATGTATGATGGAACGAAAGATTATTTGAAATAAGGTGCAAGTTTAATGAAATGCACTGCCGTTTGTGAAAATTGCAACACCAAGAAATAATTTCCCGAATAACTCCAAACTTGGTGAAAGTGTAGAAGCGTGTGCAAGCAATAAGTAATTAGGTTTGCAGATAGATGGGGTACACGTAGGCCGAGCAGAGCCCTCTCGTGTCGGTCCGACAAGGTCAGTGTTGCGCCCAGTGTAGTCAGTGCAGAGCTGTCAAACAAGGTGGAAACAATAAAGTGAGTGCCAGTATGCTTCGTCGACATCAAAGGGAGCCATATCGGCATGTGAGTGAGTTCGAACGGGGCAGAAGGATCGGTCTCTGGGAAGTGGGTTTGTCATACCGTGACATTTCGGCTCGTACAGGGCTTGGTGCTACGACACTGATGCGTGTGTGGAAGCAGTGGATAGATGAAGGTCGTCGCAGCAAAGAGCGGGTACTGAACCACGGAACATGACCACAGCACGGGATGACCGTCATCTTGTCCGCATGGCCATAACGTACCGTACAGTTCCATCCACAGTGTTGGCTCGACGCTGGAGTACTGCAACAGGTGTGAACTTGTCTGCATCAATGGTTCGTCGCCGTCTGCTGCAGGTTGGACTGGTTACATGTATGCATGCCATTACGTCGGCTTCCATTGCCCAGAAACCACAAGCTCCTCCGACTGCAATGGCCACGTGAACGCTGTCACTGGGGTGTTGAGTGGCAAAATATAGTCTTTTTGGACGAGTCCCCTTCAACGTGTCCTGCAGTGATGGCCGCATGCGTGTCCGGCGGTACCGTGGTGAGCGCAACCTGGAGGGCTGCATTGTTGAGCGGCGAACAAACACCAGATGTGATGGCTTGGGGCGCCATTGGTTACAACAACTGATCCCCCTCCTATGAATTGAGGGCACTTTGAACAGTAGCCGGAACTGGCGGTTGTTTTACAGCCTGAGGTACTCCCCCTGCTTCAGGTATCTCTACAGGCCACATTTCAACAGGAGAAAGCCCGGCCACATATTGCGAGGAATGTACAAGCCTTCTTCGAAGAGCGACGGATACCGTTGCTTCCCTCGCCTGCACGTTCGCCTGACATGTCGCCCATCGAACATGTCTGGGATATGTTTGGTCGGCACCTGGTGCGTCACGGTCCTCCAGTAACCAGTGTCACGGGTTTGTGGACTCGAATACAAACTGCGTGGAGGGAAATCCCTTAGGAACTGATTCAGAACTTTTTTGATTCAATGCACGGCGTATAACAGCTCTAATTGCAGCTCATGGAGGCCACACCAAATACTGAATATTAGGGCTCCAAGGTCATGTATAGATTTGAAAAGTTTATCATTTGTTACTTGCATATACCTAACCTGTGATATTAAATTCATTGGATTCATGCGTTTCCTACTTGGTGTTGCAATTTTCACAAACGGCAGTGTATACACTTTTTGTGTAGTAGGTTTTTATCTGTTATACAAACTTACACAAAGTTCCTTCCGAATAAAGAGGACTTTAACAGGCAAGTCAAGACAGTTCAAGTTGTACATTTTATTTCCTTATGCATATCTCAAATTTTGAGAAAATATAAAATATGATCATTTTTCCATGTAAAGGGTACTTTGATGTGGGGATTTTGTTTAAACTCTTCGTTTTTTGTATATTTAGAAAACTTAAAAGTCAAGTTTATCCTCCTTTTTTATTTTATCTAATACGTTTAGTAAGTAGGAGAAGTACTGCATTCCAACACAAAATTCGAGACCGAGATTTCACCGGAAATACATGTTTTGAGATCCCCTGAATCCAAATAACGCATTTTTGTAAACATGTCTGTGTGTGCCTGTGTGTCTGTCTATCTTTCTGTGTGTGTGTGTGACTACCATAACTCAACAACGAAAATTATGATAAACACCAAACTTGGTGTTTAGGTTCAACATCTTCCAAAGATGCGGTATGAAGATTTTCAACAGTATCCTCCCTCCCCAAACTGTCTTTTACATGGACCATTTTTCGAAATTAAAACACTTCGGTACTTAGTTGATTAAAATGCCATATATGAGTACTATTTATATGACAAATAAAACGTATATCCTGAGTTTTCGAGGAATAGCTACGAAGCTATACACTCCAGTGGCTACGGCTACGAGGGCCGGGATGCTTTGCATGACCACGAGAAACAAACAAATGGCTACTTAACACATCAAAAAGTATAAAGTATATTTGAAAATTCAAATCAATAGCAACGAATCTCTTGGAAATGGTTAATGACACAAAATATCTTGTACAACATGTAGAATTTGTGTGGAAGAAATTTTGACTGTATTTTATCGTTAATCAGTATTCCTACCGGATACATTCCGAATAATGAAGAAGACTTCACATCTATTCATAGAAAAATCAAAATATATAGTTTTTATTCGTTATGCAAATATCTTAAACCTGTAGTATTTTAATTCACATCATTAGATCAATTTTAAGAAAATAAAACAATATAGAATAATTTCCTAAGCAAAGCATAGTTTAAAGTGTCATACTGAATTATTTACACAAGCTGAACTTAAATACCAAGTATAGTATTTGTGGTAAATTTCATTTTTGTTAACTCACAAACGCGCGCCGTTTTTAAAGTGCTTTTACTTGGATAAAGGTACTCATAATGTGTATTTTTGGTGAAATCTCGGTATCAAACTTTTGGGTGGAGTACAATATTCCCTTGTGGTAGGATAATAAAAATGTATGGTTAATTCAAGTCATTTAATATGTATATTTACATATATTTAACGAGAGTATTCATTGTTCTTATACCAAGTTACCATCTAAGTGGCACATCGAATCTACATCATCACTGTGTAAGGTCGGGCTCAACAGCGTAGTGTTCTAAACGGACAAATAAAAGAAAAAGTGTCCAGCAGGAAAGAGTCCGTAACCCTGTTTAGTTTTGGCACTCATAGACGTTGCTTCAAGGTTAACGTGTGTAATATATAACTCCGAGATTTGGCGAACAGGGTGTTTCTGTCTTTAGATCCAGGTGTAAGAATCTCGATAAAACTACTGCGATAGGTGTTGTCCCATCAACATTTATTTTATTCAACACACGGGCGTTTTCAGTTGTTTCTACAAGCGATTATTTCAAATACGAAACACCAATTGCTAAACGAATAGCAGCTTTCTTAACTCATCATTTTATAAGAAATATAAATACTGTATTTAATAGTTATTTGTGTAGCTAGCACACAATTATAACAAAACTAATAGCGCATGAGGAATCGGATATGCATTAATTTTCCCGTGTGTTATAATGCTTAATATGCATGCGTTGCATAAAAGTTTCTACACAATCCTGGTATTACAAAATGGATATGGTATATAGACAGATGGACGGAAGACGGACGGATTAGAAACTGGTAATATCACTATTTCCTAGGCAGTTGTGTAATGGTTACCAATAAAATAAAGTACAACAATTTAGAGATTTTGAAATCAATCTTAAATATTTTGTTTGTAGTTCTAGTGTGTAGTGTTTTCTACTACTTTGATTTATTAAGAAACAAGACGACTGTACAGTTTAAAATGTTTATCCTTGCATTTCTGCGAACATCCTGAGAAACTTCCCTTTATATTATTGCATTTTCTATAATTTTGTATAAAAGGAAATCTTAAATGAAAGACAAAAACTTACTAAAAACACGCATAGCTCATTAAAACAAACAATTTGTGTCAAAAACTTTTTCGTAGTATTTGATAATTTCCTAAGCGTCACCTAACGGACATACTTGAAAGTTTGCGGTTCTTATTTTTTCACCACTTTCTTTCTTTTCGCCACAACAGCTTGTTGTTATAAACATACATTTGAATTCTGTTTCCTTATGCTTAATTTGAAGTCATTTCTGGCTAAAAGTATACTGTATATACCTAGCGAGAATAAAAATATGAATTCGACATTGACAGAGAAAACTGTGTGACTACATCACTTCTATTCCTTTTGTTTCGGAAACGAACCGATTCTTATGTAACTTAGTGTGCAGTAGGTCTCATTTAGACAATAGACTATAGGTTCGATGGGGGTTTCTTATCACAAGCGAAAATTTAAAAAGATATGTCACATGTTGTTGAGTTTTTGGCGAAATGCTTTATAAATAAAAGTTTATGAACCTGGTGTTTCTGAAAATTTTTGTTATGTACGAAATTTGGACAGGTTGAATATTTAAAAGTTAAATATACTAAATTTTCATTAACTATTATTCTTGTATGTAAACCAGTTAGTTATCTTGAGACGTTTTATAGTTGAGGGCTTTAAAAGCATAAGAAAAGACACAAGTTTGAGTATTACGAACTTTTTATTATCATTTAAGTTTTATTTGTGTTTTTATAAACATTACCTAACAGGTACGTTATACAGACAAAGAGAAAGAAGAAAGATTGTTTGAGAGAGACAAACAGACAGAGATTGAGGACAAAGGAGGGAGAAAAATCAGAGAGAAAGGAAAAAGAGGGAGAGCGTACGAGACTAATAAAAGGGTAAAGGAGGGAAAGTGTGTGTGAGTGAGAGAGAGAGAGGGGGGGAGAGAGAGAGAAGAATCTCTCTATTAAGGGAAAAACGGAAGTAGACCTATTTTGTTAATTTCTGCAAGTTACCACTTTCTCAATTTGAATGAATCCCTTAAGTCTTTTGTAATCACATATATTGATATAACTGGCAAAACTGGAATAACGGAAACTTGTGCACCTGAAAGCGTTTTGGTGGCATTTCAGGAGTGTCATAGAATTATCTGCAAACCTGTAGTGTTAGAAGGTGGGGTATAAGATAGCCAGTCCCATAATTATTCGTAAATTTCATCGACTTAGAATGTTGCCAGCAAATATTAGAGAGTTATGGAAACGGAATATTAATTTCATATGATTCTATGTCCTGTGAGGAAGTTGTTTTATCACTAATGCTACCTTTTAAGTAGCTTATTTCATAGTAAGTTCCTTAGAATGTTTGTATTATAAAATTGCTTGAAGTTCACGAGCTTCTTGAAGCTCTGGCTAAATTTAAAATTGTTTTATATGTGTATCTATTTATTCATGTGTTTTTTATAGAAAGAGACAAGTGACGTTGCTTCTAACAATATAACAGTGTGGTGTTTTGTGCTTTACAATACCACACTTCTACCTCAATTTTAGTTTTGAGTGAACTTCCCAGATTAGAAACAGGTGACCATTATGTTCAAACTTACACCACGTGTTTTTATATTAATGGAAAATTTTGTAAAGTTGCTTATTTTATATGTAGAAGAGATAAATTTATAATTTTATTGGGAAAGGTTAGGTACTTCGAGCGCTGCTAATTGCAGATGTCTTAAGAGCGAGCAGTAAAATACTGCCCTCCCCTCATAGCCTAAGCGTTACTTTACGAGAGATTAGCAACCTATCGGCTTTAAACCAAGCAAACCTGACATACAAGGCTGTCCTAGAAGTACCCGACCTAACAGAGAAAACACAAACATGTTGGGAAAAACATATTTCTCTACATGTCTCCTATCAGCTCGCTACACTTTTCCCAGCGATATTCAATCGCTTCGATACCCTGCTTATAGTGAGAACCGTCGAGTTCTGCAAAATAGCCATCAACTGCAGACTCCACCTCTTCATTGTTGGAAAATCTTTTATCATAAAGCCATTTCTTCAACTTTGGAAACAGAAAATAATCAGAGGGGACTAAATCTGGCGAATAGGATGCAATTCGAATTTTAACTCATTGATTTTGGCTATGGCGACAACGGATGTGTGAATTGCTGCATTGTCTTGATGAAACAGAACTTTCTTTTTCGCCAAATGCGGGCGTTTTTGCTTGATTTCATCTTTCAAACGCTGCAATAAGTTCGAATAATACTCACCATTGATTGCTTTTCCTTTTTGATAAACAATGCAAATTATTCCACGCGCATCCCAAAAAAACTGACGTAATGACCTTGCCTGCAGATGGAACTGTCTCTGCCTTCTTTGGAGCTGAGTCTCCCCTTTCACACCACTGTCTTGACTGTTCCTTCCTCTCAGGTGTGAAGTGATGGACCCATATTTTACCATGGTTATGAATCTATGCAAGAACTGGACTTTATTGTAGCGAAACATTACCAAACACTCGAATGAAACATCCTCACGAAGCTGTTTTTATTCCATTGTGAATAAACGCTGAACCCATCTTTCTCATGTTAAAATTTTCAGCCAGTATACGATGTAAAGCTTTTTTTGAAATTCCTACGATTTCTGCTACCCTGCGCACTTTCAGTTGACGGTCATTCAATAACATTTTGTGGATTGTCTTCACAATTTCTACCGTGGTCACCTCATTTGGTCGACCACTGCGATGCTCGTCTTGGCAGCTCGTACGGCCTCGCTTAAACTCTGCCACCGAATATTTTGCTGTTGTAAACGAAGGAGCAGACTCCCTCAGAGCAGAATCTAGCTTAGCTTCAATATTAGTTGGACTAAGACCTTTCAAATGAACGTATTGTGTCACATAACGATGACCAGTTTTATCTATGTTTACAAATTTTCTGAGAGCGTTCACTATTGATGGATGCCAAACAATTACTAAACAATGTAGCATTGTCAAACTTCAAACTTTAGTTTTATAAGGTTGGTATTTTCTACCATAGTCATTTGTTTGAAACAACAACCACTATATATGTATATCAGGTCGGGTACTTTTGGGACTGCCCTCGTATATAAGCCTTATTACACACTACTATGGCAACCAAAGCTGTCTTCCCTTATTATATAAATCCTTTTAAACGTGATAAATCATAAATGCCAAACAAAAGGCATAACAGACATTTTCTGGGTAATCTGATTTAATCTAAAATGTCGAATTGCAATTCTATGATTAGCTTTCTCCCCAACATTTATACTTTAGCACTATTTTTCTGCACAGAATATCCGCGTTCTGAAATAAACATCCCGACTGTAGTTAATCCAGTACATATGAGCTGTCTATACTTGGTGTAGTTGTTTTGCAAGGCAAACGTGGCTGTTTAATAAATGAAATGCCATGAATTAACCACTAATTTGGGTAATAACGTATATCTGTCCAATTAATATCACGAATGCTGTCAAAGGGAACATTTACATGGGATTGCTCTTTATTTACACTGCACTCATACAGTCGTGTTCACATCTACGACCAACAGGGTAGCCTTTAGAAGGAGAATACGTGAAAACGTGCTTGACCTGCTTTCCTTTACAAACACGAATCTAAGCGAAATTGATTATATACGTTATAAATGATGTGAAGCGCTCGAGCTTGCAGAAAAATCTAACGTGAAACAGACACGGGACTTTCTTTGCCCTTGACCACTATACAGCAATTATTCTAACTCATGTTTAAATGCTTATTCTTCCGTATACTTCACGCTAATCAACGGCAAGCATCGAAAATATTTCAATTAAGGTAATTCATATTTGGCTGCAGTACGCTAACATAAAAAAAAAACATTTAGATTTTTATAGTAATAGCAATAGTAGCGTATGCTAATCAATTCCGAGAACAGAAGTTCACATACATTATTAAACCTTACCGTATATAGTTATGCAATTTAATTTACTGCATATCCAATTTAGTGTAAACGAATGATCTTGATTGATACTAATTTGTTTCCAGGCTGCGTATATTTTAAAAACAGTAACAAATACATAAAGTAACATCATTTAGAAAGTAAATGTTACTGTCGGCGACAGCGATATGCTGCGTAGAATGTTTGAAACTGAAGGTACTGCATTGGCCATGACGGAATACCCAATGTAGTCAAGTTTCCGTTTAAAAATTACAATGTTTTATACACACAATGGGGATTTTTCGGAAATTGTTAACATCATTGTACCAAAACCTGATCGTGGCTAATCTAACACGCTTTTTAAAGTACACTACTACTATCACGATCACCACCACTACTACTTCTACTTCTACTACTATTACTACCACTACCACCACCACTGCTACTACTATTACTACTACTCATCCCGTGGCCCGTTTGAGACCTGGGACTACCAACTCGACTGCCGGTAATAGGGCCAGCATCACGCATTCCCTAATCGAAATCTTAGCTTTCATGCCTGGGATCGCTGTCTGTCGCAGCTCCTCAATTTCCTCACGATTCTGAGTGGGCACACGGGATTTAAAAACCGCACCCCCATGGGTGGGATCGAACTCGGGCCCATTCGTGGGCCAGTCCACGCTATAACGATTCGGTATAGCACTTTTAAACTTTACTTGATTTTCAAGATGTATGATCTTCAGAACATTTTTGTCTGCTTTTTTCAACTGCGTAGCTGTAGGAATTAATATATAACGAAAAGGATTTAACAGATACTCTTATTTGCAATGCAGATATGTAGTCTTCCGTTAGAACGTTTAGTTTCTCCAAATGAGACACTGGTTCCCGCCGCTCGTTTGTTGCTAGCAGCGTGAGTGGCCATTATTGAGATCTTACTTGAGTGGAGATCGTTTGTAGTCTTGGTTTTCTTGAAAGAACAAGGCATCATTTTAACAACGTATTTTTACTTACGACATTAGAGGAGATATACTAAGAGATCGGTTAGAGAATATGCTGATAACTCCGAGTATGCTCTATACTTCTTTGAGGAATCGCATTTGTACTTTAACCCAAATACAAGACATTAAAAAGTGACTGCCAGAAAAAAACGCCATATTTCGAGCACGTGCTGTAACTTAGATAAATTGCTTCCTGTGGTTTGTAACCGAAAACGCAACATTCCAGTTGTTAGTAAAAGGAACCGCACTATAACAGTGGCATTTATAATAAATTTTACACACACACAAACAGACACGTACTTTTTCCTAAGAATGGCTCAGGGGACATGAACATGAAATTTGTCATTGACATTTTTTTGGATTAATGCAATGTTTCCTGTGTGAAAGGCAGAGAAAGAAGAGATAAAATAAGCATATTTAAAATCCAACTCGTCAAATGCAGACAAATAATACTTCTGAAGTCGTATTCTAGGTACAGAAGCATTGGTTTATAAGTAGTGAGCATATTTTAAAGCTTTGGTTTCCATCTCCATTGAAGCTTAATCTCTGAAATCCCCAGGTTATTCGTACTTAATGTTTACAACACTAGAAAGAGTGTTAACAGCCCTCTGTTAGAGATATAGCACCAGAAAACTGCCAGCAGACTTAAGTAAAAAGGCTAATTTTTTACACTGAACTGTCGAACCTAGAACAAACACATTACTATACGCCTTTACAATAGTCTGAGCTTAAGTCAAGTGAATGAAAGATACACCTTGGGCGTATAGAACCGTAAATTGAGCTGAGAGTGCTGAGGTTTATCTGTGTACGTACTGAAGTACAAATGTACTAGAAATATATTTTTAAGAAGCTACCAGTGAGTAGCTACGAAGGGATAGAACAGTTTCCAATGTTCCATTAGATATTGTCCAGCATAACACTAGGACTGTCTGTCTGTATTTACTGCTCTGTTGTGTGTTTCTTGTTTGACTGCGTTTGTGCAAGATGAATGCCTTCCTTAGTTGTGACCACTGCACCAGAAACTTCCAGTGCTGCTCTGTGGCTCATGTGAGGACGGCGCTATAGATTTACGGTCCAATGCCAGACACTTGAGTGCAACCAATTTTTAGCCTTCTTTACATAAATGTTTACATTCTGTAATGGGGAAGAGACTGCAAGTAATCTTAAGACTATTATTAAACGAAATAAATACATAAGTATTTTATTCCTACTGCTGTCACTACTACCACATCAACCAATGGGTGACGCAGTTGGTTGAGAGGTGATATTCTGTGCTTAATCTTAAGGATTCATTCCGGTCTAGAACAGCGCATTTAAGTGTGCGTAAATGCAAAATAGTCATGTCAATAGATTTACTCGCATATAAAAGGTTTATTGTGGCACGATTACTGGCAATTGCTGGCGTCATTAAATAAAGTTATCATTGCAATCATCACCACCAACACTGCTACTGTCTGCATTGCTACCACTGTATTACTGCATCACCGATTCACCACAATAACTGATATTAGCACTACTATCACTACTATTAGTACTACCACCACTATCATTACGATCATAATATCATCACTATCACCAACACTATTACTAACACAATCACTACTATAATTATTACCACTACCGTCGTCATTACTACTACCAACGCTGTCTTAACGCCATACTACTACCACTACTGTCATCACCACAAATACTGCCACCGCCCCACTCATTACCGACCTATTGCTACTGTACTATTATTACTATCACTATACTACTACTACTGCTACTACTATACTACTACTATTACTAATACTTATACTATACTACTGTTACTACTATTAGCACTACAATAGTACTACTATTGCTACTACTATACTACTACTAATATTACTATACTATCACTGTACTACAATCACTACTACTATACTAGTGCTACTACTACTACTGTTAGTATACTACTACTGCTACTACTATACTACTATTACTACTACAATACTATTACTGCTACTATACTACTGCTATACTACTATTACTACTACTGTTATTACCACTACTATACTACTACTATACTACTACTATTATACTACCATCACTACTAGAACTATACTACTAATGCTACTATTATTACTACTTTTATTCTACTATTATACTACTACAATACTACTATTATTACTATACTACTATTGCTACTATACTACTATTACTACTACTTCTACCACTATACTACTATACTATTACTACTACCCTACTACTATTACTACTATACTAGTATTATTACTATACTACTACTATACTACTATTATTACTATACTACTACTATACTACTATTACTACTATACTACTACTACTACTACTACTATAATACAACTATACTATTACTGCTACTGCTACTACTACTGTTACTACTACTATTATCGCCAGTTTTCACACTGAATTCCAAGTTGAAGGCAAGTGTACTCTTACTTAAACTGCAACGTTAAATGCTGCCATCTCTTCCTCTCTCCGGGTACCCTTTTCTCCACTGATACTGTAGACCAGTGATGTCCAACCTTAAAAGGAATGGGGATGAAGGGGTTTCCCATCCCACTCATTTCCACTCGTGCTACCAAAGACTGAAACTTGATTGGTTTAGCATGACAGTCTGTTCAAATATAGTATTTGGGTTGAACTATGGACTTTGAACCTTAGCTCTTAAGAGAGCTAGTTGAGCTTCACTGCTGTAAATCTTGTAGAGAGAGGAATTCTTTCGTCTTCATCGGCGTGCATAGCACACCGTCTGGGTTTAGGAAGAAGGAAGCACCCCCCACTTTATCACACATGCAAAGACTGTCAGATTTACAGATTGGCATACTACTGTTGCTTCCACCACCACGGTTATACAGATGATAATGTTCGTTTACCTTTAAATTGCTAAGAGAGATTACCGAAAGGAGACAAGAAATTAACAACCTTTGGTGTTCTCCAAGTGTTGATTTAGGATTAAGCAATATGTAATGCAATATTTGACAACGCTGCTGCAGCGTAACCAGGTGCCGAACACTTGCGTTGTTGAAGTATAAAACTGATGAAAACTGATACTACATCAATACTCACCAAGCATATCAGTCAGTGCCACATCACCATCATCGTGTATTACACTCAGCATTAAGTCATAAACCATCAAGCATATTGGAAAACATGTATAACATTGACAATGTTTACTACTACCGCATTTCTAAGTAGAAAGGGGATAATAAACACTGTCATTGTTAAGGTTATTTTCAAGATCGCTTATTACTTAGTCGAGTAATACCTACAGTCTTATCCTCTGGACTGGGATAGAAGCAGTCTTATAAGTACGAATCCTTTGTATTTTTCATTTATATTGATGAATAAATTAATGAGATTTGCTGCGCCAAACGTGTACGGCAATGAAAATTAACTACAGGTTTGATACAATGAAAATACAGCACGCATGTAACACGAAGTTTAGGAGAACACATGCCTTTTGTCATTCGCTTTCTCGTCTGAATCCACATGTTTAATGTGAAAACGGAAGATGATATATTCTGTAAAATAAGCCTAAACTGTCATCATAACTGGTGACAGCAGCCACGGACAACATTTTATTAGCCACACAATATCCTTTCATCTCCGTGGTGTGGAGGAAGCGTGTCTGCCTCACTTTTAAGAGGTTCCGAGTTCGAATCGGTTAGGATGTTACCCGAATAAATTTTTTTTCGGGGGTTGTCCCCCTATCCTTAAATATGAATGTCGGGTAACTCTAATTTCTATGAAATTCGGGCTCACTTGAGCATCATTTCACCAATTCCATTCATCATCTTTTATGATAAAGGTAAAGTTACATATCACGGAGGAACTCCCGGAACCACACGCAGCCCAGTCGGCTCATTGTGCTTCCAACGTAACCCCTGGGAGCTAGGGAAGAGGAGAGAGACCAGAAAGGCGACCAGATCCGGATACCGACGGGAACAAGCATGGACGGGACCCTTAACGTTTTCAGATAGAACGCGTCCCACGCGCATGGTCCCTGCCCACAAACCACCAACCTCCAGGATCCCCCGGAGCGGAGCCCCAAGCTGAGAAGAGACCTAACTCAGCGGTACCGCAGCGACACTAGGGAAGAAAACTTTACAGAGCGCAAGCCACCGCCCAGCCGCAACCTGCCGAACACCGTTGAAACAGATGACAAGGAAGATGATGGGTAAAGGAAATGAGATGAAAGAGAGTCGTGGTAGAAAATGAACCACCCCAGCATTCGCTTAGCGACCCGGGGAAACCACGAAAAACCCTTGAGCCAGAGTGGACTGTCACCGGGGATCTATTCCGAGACCTCCTGAAAACGCCTGAGCCATCCCGCTCGGTATCTGTTATGATGCTACCCAGTTAAAGGTCTTTAAACCTAAAAATCCTTTCACTAAGGTACTGAACCTAGGTAAAGATAAAGTATATGTATTTACAACAAATGCCTCAATTGCTGATCTGTCTAAAATAACTCAGTGAAACGCTCTAACCTATCAGTAGGTTATTTAGAAGAGAGCTGGCACAGTTTTTTGCGTTTATATGGGAAAGGATAGGGAAAACGAGGGTGGATGCGGAGGGCTAAGGAGGAAAATGCGTTTATATGGGCGAGATAGGGAATACGAGGACTGACACTAGGCTAGACAGCGGCAGAAGGAGGGGGATGCGCTTTATATGGAAGAGATAGTGGAGAGGTGCTAGGCTAGACAGAGGCTGAGAGTAGAGTATGCGTTTATATGTATGAGAGGTATAGGAGCAGGAGGAGCGGTGCTAGGCAAGACAGAGGTTGAGTAGAGTATCGGTTATATGAGAGAGGTAGGGAACAGGAGCAGGGGTGTTAGGCTAGACAGAGGTCGAGAAGTAGAGTATGGTTTATATGAAAGGTATAGGAAAACGAGGAGGGGTGTTAGGCTAGACAGAGGTTGAGGAGTGGAGTATGGTTTATATGAGAAGTATAGGAAAACGATGAGAGGTATTAGGTTAGGAGAATTGGGTATGTGTTTATAAGAAGATACGAGAAAACGGAGAGATCCTATTATAGGATAGACAGGTGTTAAAGGTAGAATGTGTTTTATATGAGCGGTATAGGAAACCAAAGAGAGATGCTCAGCTAGACAGGGATCAGGAGAGGAATGCGCTTTATGAGAGGTAGGGGATACGGGGAGTGGTGTTAGGCTAGACAGAGGTTGAGAGTAGAGTATGCGTTTATATGTATGAGAAGTATAGGAACAGGAAGAGGGGTGTTAGGCTAGACAGAGGTTGAGGAGTAGAGTATAGTTTATATGAGAGGTATAGGAAAACGAGGAGAGGTGTTAGGCTAGACAGAGGTCGAAAATAGAGTATGGTTTATATGAGAGGTATGGGAAAACGAGGAAAGAAGTTAGACTAGACAGAGGTCGAGGAGCAGAGTATGGTTTATATGAGAGTCATAGGAAAACGAGAGAGGTGTTAGGCTAGACAGAGCTAGAGGAGTAGAGTATGGTTTATATGAGAGGTATAGGAACAGGAGGAGAGGTGTTAGGCTAGACAGACACTAAAGGAGCAGCAATATGGGTTTATATACAGGAGAGATACGGAATAGGAGGTGCTAGACCTTGAAAGCGACTTTAGACGTGAACTTCATGGAAAACTGTTTCATGTCAATGTTCTAGACATGTCCATCACGTAACCCATTCAGGGAAAAGGTGACCAGGATAGGGAAAAAGGTGACCAGGAAAGGGAAAAAGGTGACCAGCAAAGGGAAAAAGGTGACCAGCAAAGGGAAAAAGGTGACCAGCAAAGGGAAAAACGTGACCAGCAAAGGGAAAAAGGTGACCAGCAAAGGGAAAAACGTGACCAGCAAAGGGAAAAAGGTGACCAGCAAAGGGAAAAACGTGACCAGCAAAGGGATAAACGGGACCAGGAAAGGGAAAAAGGTGACCAGCAAAGGGAAAAAGGTGACAGCAAAGGGAAAAATGTGACCAGCAAAGGGAAAAATGTGACCAGCAAAGGGAAAAAGGTGACCAGCAAAGGGAAAAAGGTGACCAGCAAAGGGAAAAAGGTGACCAGCAAAGGGAAAAAAGTGACCAGCAAAGGGAAAAAGGTGACCAGCAAAGGGAAAAAGGTGACCAGTAAAGGGAAAAAGGTGACCAGCAAAGGGAAAAACGTGACCAGCAAAGGGAAAAAATGTGACCAGCAAAGGGAAAAATGTGACCAGCAAAGGGAAAAATGTGACCAGGAAAGGGAAAAATGTGACCAGCAAAGGGAAAAAGGTGACCAGCAAAGGGAAAAACGTGACCAGCAAAGGGAAAAAGGTGACCAGTAAAGGGAAAAAGGTGACCAACAAAGGGAAAAATCTGACCAACAAAGGGAAAAATGTGACCAGGAAAGGGAAAAATGTGACCAGCAAAGGGAAAAAGGTGACCAGCAAAGGGAAAAACGTGACCAGCAAAGGGAAAAAGGTGACCAGTAAAGGGAAAAAGGTGACCAACAAAGGCAAAAATCTGACCAACAAAGGGAAAAATGTGACCAGCAAAGGGAAAAATGTGACCAGCAAAGGGAAAAAGGTGACCAGCAAAGGGAAAAAGGTGACCAGCAAAGGGAAAAAGGTGACCAGCAAAGGGAAAAACGTGACCAGCAAAGGGAAAAAGGTGACCAGCAAAGGGAAAAAGGTAACCAGCAAAGGGAAAAAGGTGACCAGTAAAGGGAAAAAGGTGACCAACAAAGGGAAAAATCTGACCAACAAAGGGAAAAAGGTGACCAGCAAAGGGAAAAACGTGACCAGCAAATGGAAAAATGTGACCAACAAAGGGAAAAAGGTGACCAGCAAAGGGAAAAATGTGACCAGCAACGGGAAAAAGGTGACCAGCAAAGGGAAAAAGGCGAGCAGTAAAGGGAAAAGGTGACCAGCAAAGGGAAAAAGGTGGCTAGCAAAGGGAAAAAGGTGACCAGCAAAGGGAAAAAGGTGATCAGCAAAGGGAAAAAGGTGACCTGCAACGGGAAAAAGGGGACCCACTCAGGGAAAAGGGCAGGGAAAAGGTGGCTCTCTCACGGGAAAAGCTAACCCACTCACACTAACAGGTAAGTAATTTAGTTAGTATCACAGGGTAGGACTGATCCCGGGAAGCGGATATAGCATAGCTCCGTATGATGTTACAGGTAATTCAGAGAGTATCATAGGTATTTCGGATAATTCAAGTAACATAGGTGTTTAAAATCACTCAGCTAGTATCACAGGTACTCATGGTAATATAGAGGGTAATTAGATTATAAACATTTCTCATCCAACGTTACAACAATTTATATACTTTTTTCTAAATCTTACAAACTTATTATATGTTAAACAGTTATTGTGCGATGCGGAGAGGGATAAACTGCATATTGGTTCACAAATTGAAAATCTTTACGTCAACATACCTTTATTTTAGCTCATTGTAGATGTCTCTCCCCTTTTATCTAGGCTTGAGACTAGCACTAGGATTGCTCCTAATGGCAGGGTTACCACCTTCCCTTCCATCTTCTTCTTTCTTCATCAGGCGTCTGCTAGTTGCATACACAGCACACGGATAAACTTCATTTTTAAGATTGTAGACTCACGAGAAAATCTTCATCTTCGACTTACATTCTCTTAAGCACTGTTTGTAATACTGTAATGTCCATATGCATAGGTAGTTATTCCATCCTCAGCAATAATTCTTTTATCATCAAAGGGATTCAATGCAATTTTATTCACTTGTACTGTGGTAACATCATGCTTTCGTGATAGGATTAGATTCATGGGAGTTCTGATGATTTCACAGGTTTTAAGACAGTCTGTATAGCTGTCAAACGAAATGTACTGCTTAATAGCGCTACGTTTTATACCTTTAATCTTTTTTATCATTGAGCCTTGAATATCTAAGGCATACATCTTAGGACGTAGTCCAACAAAGCGTAGGATGATTTTGCTGTTAGCCTCATCTTTAAATTTTCCCAATACCTTCTTGTTCTGAGTAGAGTGGCATATATGATTGGCAGGGTAATCAGCTGTATCGAGATGCTCAAGAAAACGTAACTTGTCCTGGTACACATCTTCAGTTGTAACACGATGAATGAATGAATCAGTGTCCATATACATAAGCCTCAGGTTTTCAGCTCCATAATAAGGCAACAACACGTCGTAATGGTAGTTATACATTAATGTCTTGGAGATGTCCAACACACTCATTCCAATGTATATAGGCTTGTTGAATACAATCTGACGAGAGGCCATATGTACAGCAGCTAGATTAGCAGCATATATCGTCCTGTCGATAAACGTAGGCTTGGCGATCAACTTTTCTAGAGTTTTTTCATTGGTCACCAGTCGTATATCCATACGGTTACGCAGGTTCTCCATAGTTTTTCCAAACATAGCGTTGTTAAAGAGCTTGTAGAGATCCTTCTCGAAATCATTTGCAGCTTGTTGTCGTAGCCTGTTGTTAAATTCCACATAAGGTTTCAACCACCGAGACTGTAGGAATTGTAGCACACGATGGATTTTTGTTAGCCGTAGTCCATGACTAAGAGCCTGCTTCAAAGCCATGTAATGCACTACATACTTCTTTCGAGGTCCAAGATGAGGTATCAGTTTCTTTGTAGATGCTTCCAATGGTTTCATACACTCAGGCAGGAAAGGTAAATCGTTGTGTAGATCGTGAAGTTCTGCAGGATATTCGATATCAACTTCTAATATGTACCCATGAGGATCATCTTCTTGTAGTGTTTCTAAGTTGATTTCTTCAGGCGAAACCCACTGAAATCCACCAAAAGGAAGGGCGTGACACATTGCCCACCCATATTGGTTATTGGCGTCCTCATATGTGATGAATTGGGTCGGTCTCGACGGATCAAACTTCTCCATATACGTGTTATTAGCCTCAGCATACCGATGGGAAACTTGACATAAACCTCCTCTTATACCTGATTCCACCATGAGTAGTTGATCATAATCTTGTAACAGCTCCAGCTTAATTCCTGTATACAACAACATGGCGTCCCATGTAAGTCCTGGAGAGGTAAAATAATGGGAAGGATCGACTTTGTGTGTTTTAAGGGTTTGCTCTCTGAACGTCTCAAAGACATCGGCTAGGAGTAGTACATCTGAGGTTAAGTAGAGATCGCTGTACTCTCCCAGGTTTCTTACATTAAACAGCTCCCATACATTTCTAGCATGATCGTAGTCAGCATCACTAATTTCTTCTTCATTTAATCTATTGTAGAAGGAGTCCTTAGGAGGCAAGCAGGTCTCGTTCAAAACATCCCAGGAAGTGACGTAATCATAGGGAAATACGCCCTTACGGGTCATCAACTTCAATTTGTCTTCTCCAAAGTACTTTAGTGTTTCAGGATATGAGGTTAGATTTTTTACCAACTTATCCAAGCTTGTACTGAGGAAACGGAAGCTGTCCACAAATCGAAGCTTTATATCTCCTACATACTTGGTGAATGAGATATAGCTTTCTTCAGAGTTAGGAATTACCTCCACACGTTCACTTGTACAACCCAGCTCCTTAACAATGAAATGAGAGTCATATCCGCTAAGGTTATGCGTGAAGACTGGTATATATTTAGGTGTTTTACAGGCTAAATTACATTCATTATGAAGACTTCCACGATATTCACCGCTGATGTGATCATGATCGCGTACTTTATAGTTCTCTTCTGTAAAGGGTTTTCCACACAAGTAGCATGTCGTAGAAGACTCAAAATCCTTTTGCTGTTGATCCGTGAGTTTCAGAGGCTTAGCAGATTTGTATATGCCATCAATCATTTTTGCAAGAGATGTCAGGTACAACATAAACTTCTGAGCAGCATCAGCACCACGATACACATAGGGATGCCTAGGAAGACCAGTTTCAATATGTTCAACACTGGATGTAGGCTTCACGTAAACACAGAAGCTCATTGGTGTGTGCTCTTGATAAGGGGTTGTATAGGAAGTTTCAGGATTGGGTATACACGTATGGCATGGAGTGAGAATACTCTCAAAATCCGCATAGATGGCATAAGGTACTTTCAGCATCCTCTCAACATTTTTAAACTGTACAATTGCTTTCTCCTTGGTAGGCATAACTACCCTTGCAACACCATGTTGAATACAGACGGTTGCATGTTCTTGTAGTTTTTCCAGTCCACTTCGTCCATATCGATCATCAAAATGTGTAAAGCAGCGCTTACAAGTATAAACCCGTCCATTACATTTAGTTTTCTGGCATCGAATGAGTTTCTCAAAATTCTTTATATATACGTAGTGATGTTTTCCACTACTATCACTCAATAGTAGCAGGTCGCAGTGTTCAGGTAGTTAAATATCAGCAACCTTTATTGGATACACTTCATGCTTCTCATCCAGTCCGAAAACGTTAATAGACATATTGTTAAACTTCTCAAATTTAGGTATTTGAGAAAGTGGAGTAGGGTAGGAAACACAGCTGAAGTCGTACTTGTCTTGAAGTTGTTTGTATTTGTTCACACGCTGTGCATTGTTCCCTATGAATTTAGCTAATACGGAGTACATGAAACATTTCTCGTCGCTAAAGTTCTGAATGTTTATACATGCTTTCTTTGCTTCAACAGATGACGGTAGTGGTATGTAGCTACTTCCTCGTAACGGGTTGTACTTGTTGATACGAAGTCGAACTCCTTCCACAGCAAGCAAAGCCCAGCTGCTACCCTTAAGCTGAGACTCCTCCATTTCAGTCACCAATTTCTTGAATTTCGCTTCCAGTGTCGAGTCCAGATCTGTTTCTAGGAAAACAGGATGATTCCTTGTTTTAAATGTTTTGTCACAGGTTTCTCCAATACTGTTAACAAATCGACACTCAGCCAGCAGATTAATTTTAACACTCTTGTGAATACCAAGCTCTTTATGCACAGCCTGGATTATGCGATGTTTTGCTTCATGCAGATACATATTCAGGTCCTTAGGTGATTCGCATCGTATAAAATAAGATTTCAATCGTCCTTCGAATGAAGTTTCGTATTCTTTCATATCACAGTCCTCCATTGTTGACAGTAACTGATGTTTAGTTGGCTCCAATCTTCTTTTCTTCTGAGGGATGCTTATTTCACATATATCTTCGTGTCGCTGCCCCTTATAACCACATTGAAGGTCAAGCTACAATGTTTAGATTTAAAGAGCTTCTTGCAGCTCATCTCGTGTCTTCTCTTGTCATAACCTCGGAGGAACTTCTTCCCACATTTTCCGCATGCATATCCAGTAGCGCTTGGAATAATATCCTTATACGCTGAGGTATTCATCTTTATTCTTGATGTAATAACGTATTAATCACTGATCAATGAAATGTAGACCTCTTCACCTTGACACCACTTAGAAAGCTGATTATTCTTGGAGAGAACACAATGTTAACACCTCAACACTAATTAGCGCAATGAACTCCAATGCCCTAGATCACCGTATTTATAGAGGGAGCACGAGCCTTTTAGATCAATCATAAACTCGCTCCATAGCTACCTGTATATGTTTGCTCCACGCGTATTAACCTCACGCCCAGAGTCAGGATGTTTATGACGTCACACCCAGAGACAGGATGTCTGGCAGTATCAAACACGTTTAAACTCGTCTCGTAACTACCTGTATGTGCTGTCACACCAACAAGAGAAGTATTCCCACACGCTCATTCAGTCAAATGTTCCATTCAAAGCCTACCATCACCCATTACACCAAAGCTAGTACAATCTCTATTATCAAAACACTTAAAAGTAAAGGCTTAAAAGGTAACGTAGAAGATTTTCCCCCTTATTTACTTAAATGTGTGTATATATTACATTATTTCATGTTTTCATTCCCTTTTCAATTCTTCCTTTCCATCTTCTTTCAGAAAGACCATTACATTTCACTACAATCACGAGAAAAGCAATTTTTCCAGAGTTTCGCAGATTCTAAGCTTCTAGAATCGAACCCGGTAATAGTTTAATAAATGTATTTTTAGTAATTTAGCTCCCTCGCATCAGCACCTACCATTTAATCTTTACTCGAACCTGATAGGATTCATAGGCTTGAAGATATATGAAATCACCCCTTCGGGATTCGATCTGAGTACTTTAAAGTACTTTTTGTCATGATAACGATATTTAGGAACTAGGTAC
This sequence comes from Deroplatys truncata, assembly GCA_030765065.1. Classification (NCBI taxonomy): domain Eukaryota; kingdom Metazoa; phylum Arthropoda; class Insecta; order Mantodea; family Mantidae; genus Deroplatys; species Deroplatys truncata. The sequence continues at coordinate 89,926,741 of CM060980.1, forward strand.
TCTGTTTACGGTTTACTTGACGTGTCTATATAAATTAGATTACGAGTTATTAAATTTGAAAGTAAATTTCATTAAATCGGTATTCGAACCCAGAACACCAGGAACAAAATAATTTATAATATTAGCTTGACATGTTAAACAAAGCTGTGTGCAGTTACGCTATCAATCTAAGTGATATATTCTAGTGTACAGAGGAAAATTAAGGAACTCATTAAAAGATGGGGGAATCGAACCAAGCACAACTGATTGACAATTATATACAGCATTAATTACCCAGTACAGAACCTATCAAACATGCTTTAGCCCACTCCTCTACCTCATTTAGTTCCAGAGATAATGAAGATTTAAAATTAAGAATCGAACTCAGGACACCAGATCCCCAAATATAGATCCGCAAGAAACTACCTATTGATGTAAATGTAACAAAGTTTATTTGACGTCTTTATCTTAAGTAGTTTAGGAGTTATTAAATTTATAAATAAATTACATTTTATCGGTATTCGAACCCAGAACACCAGAAACAAAATTATTTATAAAATTAGTTTGCTATGTTAAAAAGAGCTGTATGCAGTTACAGCATCAATCTAAGTGATATATTCTAGTGTACAGAAAAAAATTAAGGAAATCATTTAAAAATCGAGATTCGAACTAGGGACAACTGATTGAAAATTATATACAGTATTAATTACACATTATAACAGCTATCAAACATGCTTTGGTTCATCCCTCTACCTCTCTTAGTTTCCGAGATAATGGAGATTTAAAATTAAGGATCGAACCCGGGACACCAGGTATCCAAATATACATTCCGAAGAACCTACCTAATGATATAAATGTAATAAAATTTATTTGGCGTCTTTATCTTAATTAGTCTCTGAGTTATTAGAAGTTGAATTTGTAATTACTCGTGGGATTCGAACCCAGGCATCCCGGCCAACTCGGATTAATATCTCAAGGACGCGGCGCATTCCAAAGAATCGATTAGTTTTTATCCCATTGTTCTATCTCTTTTCATTCAGGAGATATAAGCGATTAATCAGTAGGGGGGAAATGAGAGGGGGGCTAATTAGTGGGGGTGGGGTGTAATTAGCATATTAATTGCATTCCATGCATATTAAGTGAGCCAGAAACCCCATTTCCCCTACGTTACCTTTTAAGCCTTTACTTTTAAGTGTTTTGATAATAGAGATTGTACTAGCTTTGGTGTAATGGGTGATGGTAGGCTTTGAATGGAACATTTGACTGAATGAGCGTGTGGGAATACTTCTCTTGTTGGTGTGACAGCACATACAGGTAGTTACGAGACGAGTTTAAACGTGTTTGATACTGCCAGACATCCTGTCTCTGGGTGTGACGTCATAAACATCCTGACTCTGGGCGTGAGGTTAATACGCGTGGAGCAAACATATACAGGTAGCTATGGAGCGAGTTTATGATTGATCTAAAAGGCTCGTGCTCCCTCTATAAATACGGTGATCTAGGGCATTGGAGTTCATTGCGCTAATTAGTGTTGAGGTGTTAACATTGTGTTCTCTCCAAGAATAATCAGCTTTCTAAGTGGTGTCAAGGTGAAGAGGTCTACATTTCATTGATCAGTGATTAATACGTTATTACATCAAGAATAAAGATGAATACCTCAGCGTATAAGGATATTATTCCAAGCGCTACTGGATATGCATGCGGAAAATGTGGGAAGAAGTTCCTCCGAGGTTATGACAAGAGAAGACACGAGATGAGCTGCAAGAAGCTCTTTAAATCTAAACATTGTAGCTTGACCTTCAATGTGGTTATAAGGGGCAGCGACACGAAGATATATGTGAAATAAGCATCCCTCAGAAGAAAAGAAGATTGGAGCCAACTAAACATCAGTTACTGTCAACAATGGAGGACTGTGATATGAAAGAATACGAAACTTCATTCGAAGGACGATTGAAATCTTATTTTATACGATGCGAATCACCTAAGGACCTGAATATGTATCTGCATGAAGCAAAACATCGCATAATCCAGGCTGTGCATAAAGAGCTTGGTATTCACAAGAGTGTTAAAATTAATCTGCTGGCTGAGTGTCGATTTGTTAACAGTATTGGAGAAACCTGTGACAAAACATTTAAAACAAGGAATCATCCTGTTTTCCTAGAAACAGATCTGGACTCGACACTGGAAGCGAAATTCAAGAAATTGGTGACTGAAATGGAGGAGTCTCAGCTTAAGGGTAGCAGCTGGGCTTTGCTTGCTGTGGAAGGAGTTCGACTTCGTATCAACAAGTACAACCCGTTACGAGGAAGTAGCTACATACCACTACCGTCATCTGTTGAAGCAAAGAAAGCATGTATAAACATTCAGAACTTTAGCGACGAGAAATGTTTCATGTACTCCGTATTAGCTAAATTCATAGGGAACAATGCACAGCGTGTGAACAAATACAAACAACTTCAAGACAAGTACGACTTCAGCTGTGTTTCCTACCCTACTCCACTTTCTCAAATACCTAAATTTGAGAAGTTTAACAATATGTCTATTAACGTTTTCGGACTGGATGAGAAGCATGAAGTGTATCCAATAAAGGTTGCTGATATTGAACTACCTGAACACTGCGACCTGCTACTATTGAGTGATAGTAGTGGAAAACATCACTACGTATATATAAAGAATTTTGAGAAACTCATTCGATGCCAGAAAACTAAATGTAATGGACGGGTTTATACTTGTAAGCGCTGCTTTACACATTTTGATGATCGATATGGACGAAGTGGACTGGAAAAACTACAAGAACATGCAACCGTCTGTATTCAACATGGTGTTGCAAGGGTAGTTATGCCTACCAAGGAGAAAGCAATTGTACAGTTTAAAAATGTTGAGAGGATGCTGAAAGTACCTTATGTCATCTATGCGGATTTTGAGAGTATTCTCACTCCATGCCATACGTGTATACCCAATCCTGAAACTTCCTATACAACCCCTTATCAAGAGCACACACTAATGAGCTTCTGTGTTTACGTGAAGCCTACATCCAGTGTTGAACATATTGAAACTGGTCTTCCTAGGCATCCCTATGTGTATCGTGGTGCTGATGCTGCTCAGAAGTTTATGTTGTACCTGACATCTCTTGCAAAAATGATTGATGGCATATACAAATCTGCTAAGCCTCTGAAACTCACGGATCAACAGCAAAAGGATTTTGAGTCTTCTACGACATGCTACTTGTGTGGAAAACCCTTTACAGAAGAGAACTATAAAGTACGCGATCATGATCACATCAGCGGTGAATATCGTGGAAGTCTTCATAATGAATGTAATTTAGCCTGTAAAACACCTAAATATATACCAGTCTTCACGCATAACCTTAGCGGATATGACTCTCATTTCATTGTTAAGGAGCTGGGTTGTACAAGTGAACGTGTGGAGGTAATTCCTAACTCTGAAGAAAGCTATATCTCATTCACCAAGTATGTAGGAGATATAAAGCTTCGATTTGTGGACAGCTTCCGTTTCCTCAGTACAAGCTTGGATAAGTTGGTAAAAAATCTAACCTCATATCCTGAAACACTAAAGTACTTTGGAGAAGACAAATTGAAGTTGATGACCCGTAAGGGCGTATTTCCCTATGATTACGTCACTTCCTGGGATGTTTTGAACGAGACCTGCTTGCCTCCTAAGGACTCCTTCTACAATAGATTAAATGAAGAAGAAATTAGTGATGCTGACTACGATCATGCTAGAAATGTATGGGAGCTGTTTAATGTAAGAAACCTGGGAGAGTACAGCGATCTCTACTTAACCTCAGATGTACTACTCCTAGCCGATGTCTTTGAGACGTTCAGAGAGCAAACCCTTAAAACACACAAAGTCGATCCTTCCCATTATTTTACCTCTCCAGGACTTACATGGGACGCCATGTTGTTGTATACAGGAATTAAGCTGGAGCTGTTACAAGATTATGATCAACTACTCATGGTGGAATCAGGTATAAGAGGAGGTTTATGTCAAGTTTCCCATCGGTATGCTGAGGCTAATAACACGTATATGGAGAAGTTTGATCCGTCGAGACCGACCCAATTCATCACATATGAGGACGCCAATAACCAATATGGGTGGGCAATGTGTCACGCCCTTCCTTTTGGTGGATTTCAGTGGGTTTCGCCTGAAGAAATCAACTTAGAAACACTACAAGAAGATGATCCTCATGGGTACATATTAGAAGTTGATATCGAATATCCTGCAGAACTTCACGATCTACACAACGATTTACCTTTCCTGCCTGAGTGTATGAAACCATTGGAAGCATCTACAAAGAAACTGATACCTCATCTTGGACCTCGAAAGAAGTATGTAGTGCATTACATGGCTTTGAAGCAGGCTCTTAGTCATGGACTACGGCTAACAAAAATCCATCGTGTGCTACAATTCCTACAGTCTCGGTGGTTGAAACCTTATGTGGAATTTAACAACAGGCTACGACAACAAGCTGCAAATGATTTCGAGAAGGATCTCTACAAGCTCTTTAACAACGCTATGTTTGGAAAAACTATGGAGAACCTGCGTAACCGTATGGATATACGACTGGTGACCAATGAAAAAACTCTAGAAAAGTTGATCGCCAAGCCTACGTTTATCGACAGGACGATATATGCTGCTAATCTAGCTGCTGTACATATGGCCTCTCGTCAGATTGTATTCAACAAGCCTATATACATTGGAATGAGTGTGTTGGACATCTCCAAGACATTAATGTATAACTACCATTACGACGTGTTGTTGCCTTATTATGGAGCTGAAAACCTGAGGCTTATGTATATGGACACTGATTCATTCATTCATCGTGTTACAACTGAAGATGTGTACCAGGACAAGTTACGTTTTCTTGAGCATCTCGATACAGCTGATTACCCTGCCAATCATATATGCCACTCTACTCAGAACAAGAAGGTATTGGGAAAATTTAAAGATGAGGCTAACAGCAAAATCATCCTACGCTTTGTTGGACTACGTCCTAAGATGTATGCCTTAGATATTCAAGGCTCAATGATAAAAAAGATTAAAGGTATAAAACGTAGCGCTATTAAGCAGTACATTTCGTTTGACAGCTATACAGACTGTCTTAAAACCTGTGAAATCATCAGAACTCCCATGAATCTAATCCTATCACGAAAGCATGATGTTACCACAGTACAAGTGAATAAAATTGCATTGAATCCCTTTGATGATAAAAGAATTATTGCTGAGGATGGAATAACTACCTATGCATATGGACATTACAGTATTACAAACAGTGCTTAAGAGAATGTAAGTCGAAGATGAAGATTTTCTCGTGAGTCTACAATCTTAAAAATGAAGTTTATCCGTGTGCTGTGTATGCAACTAGCAGACGCCTGATGAAGAAAGAAGAAGATGGAAGGGAAGGTGGTAACCCTGCCATTAGGAGCAATCCTAGTGCTAGTCTCAAGCCTAGATAAAAGGGGAGAGACATCTACAATGAGCTAAAATAAAGGTATGTTGACGTAAAGATTTTCAATTTGTGAACCAATATGCAGTTTATCCCTCTCCGCATCGCACAATAACTGTTTAACATATAATAAGTTTGTAAGATTTAGAAAAAAGTATATAAATTGTTGTAACGTTGGATGAGAAATGTTTATAATCTAATTACCCTCTATATTACCATGAGTACCTGTGATACTAGCTGAGTGATTTTAAACACCTATGTTACTTGAATTATCCGAAATACCTATGATACTCTCTGAATTACCTGTAACATCATACGGAGCTATGCTATATCCGCTTCCCGGGATCAGTCCTACCCTGTGATACTAACTAAATTACTTACCTGTTAGTGTGAGTGGGTTAGCTTTTCCCGTGAGAGAGCCACCTTTTCCCTGCCCTTTTCCCTGAATGGGTCCCCTTTTTCCCGTTGCAGGTCACCTTTTTCCCTTTGCTGATCACCTTTTTCCCTTTGCTGGTCACCTTTTTCCCTTTGCTAGCCACCTTTTTCCCTTTGCTGGTCACCTTTTCCCTTTACTGCTCGCCTTTTTCCCTTTGCTGGTCACCTTTTTCCCGTTGCTGGTCACATTTTTCCCTTTGCTGGTCACCTTTTTCCCTATGTTGGTCACATTTTTCCCTTTGCTGGTCACGTTTTTCCCTTTGCTGGTCACCTTTTTCCCTTTGTTGGTCAGATTTTTCCCTTTGTTGGTCACCTTTTTCCCTTTACTGGTCACCTTTTTCCCTTTGCTGGTCACCTTTTTCCCTTTGCTGGTCACGTTTTTCCCTTTGCTGGTCACCTTTTTCCCTTTGCTGGTCACCTTTTTCCCTTTGCTGGTCACCTTTTTCCCTTTGCTGGTCACATTTTTCCCTTTGCTGGTCACATTTTTCACTTTGTTGGTCAGATTTTTCCCTTTGTTGGTCACCTTTTTCCCTTTACTGGTCACCTTTTTCCCTTTGCTGGTCACGTTTTTCCCTTTGCTGGTCACCTTTTTCCCTTTGCTGGTCACATTTTTCCCTTTCCTGGTCACATTTTTCCCTTTGTTGGTCAGATTTTTCCCTTTGTTGGTCACCTTTTTCCCTTTACTGGTCACCTTTTTCCCTTTGCTGGTCACGTTTTTCCCTTTGCTGGTCACCTTTTTCCCTTTGCTGGTCACATTTTTCCCTTTCCTGGTCACATTTTTCCCTTTGCTGGTCACATTTTTCCCTTTGCTGGTCACATTTTTTCCCTTTGCTGGTCACGTTTTTCCCTTTGCTGGTCACCTTTTTCCCTTTACTGGTCACCTTTTTCCCTTTGCTGGTCACTTTTTTCCCTTTGCTGGTCACCTTTTTCCCTTTGCTGGTCACATTTTTCCGTTTGCTGGTCACCTTTTTTCCCTTTGCTGTCACCTTTTTCCCTTTGCTGGTCACCTTTTTCCCTTTGCTGGTCACCTTTTTCCCTTTCCTGGTCACCTTTTTCCCTATCCTGGTCACCTTTTCCCTGAATGGGTTACGTGATGGACATGTCTAGAACATTGACATGAAACAGTTTTCCATGAAGTTCACGTCTAAAGTCGCTTTCAAGGTCTAGCACCTCCTATTCCGTATCTCTCCTGTATATAAACCCATATTGCTATTCCTTTAGTGTCTGTCTAGCCTAACACCTCTCCTCCTGTTCCTATACCTCTCATATAAACCATACTCTACTCCTCTAGCTCTGTCTAGCCTAACACCTCTCTCGTTTTCCTATGACTCTCATATAAACCATACTCTGCTCCTCGACCTCTGTCTAGTCTAACTCCTTTCCTCGTTTTCCCATACCTCTCATATAAACCATACTCTATTTTCGACCTCTGTCTAGCCTAACACCTCTCCTCGTTTTCCTATACCTCTCATATAAACTATACTCTACTCCTCAACCTCTGTCTAGCCTAACACCCCTCTTCCTGTTCCTATACTTCTCATACATATAAACGCATACTCTACTCTCAACCTCTGTCTAGCCTAACACCACTCCCCGTATCCCCTACCTCTCATAAAGCGCATTCCTCTCCTGATCCCTGTCTAGCTGAGCATCTCTCTTTGGTTTCCTATACCGCTCATATAAAACACATTCTACCTTTAACACCTGTCTATCCTATAATAGGATCTCTCCGTTTTCTCGTATCTTCTTATAAACGCATACCCAATTCTCCTAACCTAATACCTCTCATCGTTTTCCTATACTTCTCATATAAACCATACTCCACTCCTCAACCTCTGTCTAGCCTAACACCCCTCCTCGTTTTCCTATACCTTTCATATAAACCATACTCTACTTCTCGACCTCTGTCTAGCCTAACACCCCTGCTCCTGTTCCCTACCTCTCTCATATAACCGATACTCTACTCAACCTCTGTCTTGCCTAGCACCGCTCCTCCTGCTCCTATACCTCTCATACATATAAACGCATACTCTACTCTCAGCCTCTGTCTAGCCTAGCACCTCTCCACTATCTCTTCCATATAAAGCGCATCCCCCTCCTTCTGCCGCTGTCTAGCCTAGTGTTAGTCCTCGTATTCCCTATCTCGCCCATGTAAACGCATTTTCCTCCTTAGCCCTCCGCATCCACCCTCGTTTTCCCTATCCTTTCCCATATAATCGCAAAAAACTGTGCCAGCTCTCTTCTAAATAACCTACTCCTATCCATCTATGTTTTTCATTACTGCTTTCCAGATTTGTTTGTCATTGATTCGGAATCTATTCTTCTGCTTCGAGAATTTTTGGATACATTATATGACAGGTATCTCTCTTCCTCCTTTTTTCTTTCTCTGTTTCTCAGCATAAGCCATTACATTCTCAGAAGAATAGCCATTCACCAATTTGGAAAGCTTTTGCTAATAAGTGTAGCTCGATACGTTTTCAATTGCATCTCTGGCGCTGCAACTGGTTGCTAGTAAATTAAAATCGCGTCCTGATCTGCGAGCGTTTCTTTAGGCACTCCTTCATCAGTTATGGCCACCTTTCTGAACTTGCTAACTCAGCTCGCTTATCAGCGTAACCGCCATAACCAACCGACCTGCATAAGAAAAGTCGTATATTGCGAGGACGGGTACGGATTGTGCGCCCCTGCCAGATGTACTACTACACCAAATTACGACCTTTCGGCAGGTGCAATTGTATATTGTGTAAAACCAATGGATTTTACAAAAATATGCAGGGGAAGAAATCTATTAAACTTCTTTTAAACTGTCCAAACGCTTGAACGCGTTACGATATTCGCAGGCATTACAGATTAGCGACGTGATGTAAACTCCGGCTACTTTTATGGCGCATCTAGTGCTCAATAGGAAAAAAATCTGATGTGTTACACTCACATAACTTTCTCTACTCTTGTACAAACTATTTTTACAAACGCTTATTCTCCATATGCTTCATGTTAATCGAGACGTTAATCTTATTGCTAATTTTCTTGAAGATGCAAGGGGAATTGGTAGGATTTAAGCGATAGTAAAATATTTTAAGAGCTGGTTGCTATGTGGAACATTCCATTCTCTTTGTACATCCAGGACATAAAAAAATGAATAAAGAATTCCCATTTGGGAAAAAGTATTGGAAAATTTAAGAGAATAACAAGCAATATCTCGAAAATGGTTCACTTAACAAAAAAATGTATATGACAAATTGTGTATTTTAACGCGATCTACATTTTCTGTGTAGTAAAATTTTGTCTACTACGTATAGTAAATAGGGGGAGTATTGTATTCCACCCAAAAATTCTATACCGAGATTTCACCGGAAATACATGTTTTGGGACCCCTGAAGCCAATAAAGCATTTTTGAAAACATGTCCGTGTGTGTCTGTGTGGGTGTCTGTGAACAGCATAACTCAGAAACGAACCGTCGGACAAACACCAAACTTGGTATTTAGGTTCAGTATCTTCCAGAGATACGACGCGAAGGTTTCAAGAAAATCCTCCCACCCTAGATTGCCCTTTACATAGAACATTTTTCAAAAATTTTAATTTTGTCAAAAATGGCTCTAACATTTTGATTAAAATATCATATTTTTAAGATATTTTCATGACAAATGAAATGTATATCTCGAATTTTCTGGGAATGTCTCCAAAAGTATTCTTCATTGTGAACGACTTTTGCATAACTGGTAAACCATAAGAGATAGACAACATTTTACTACACAAAAATGTAGATCGCGTTAAAATACACAATTTATGTCATATACATTTTTTTGTTGAGTGAACCATTTTCGAGATATTGCTTGTTATTCCCTTAAATTTTTCAATACTTATTTTCTCAAATGGGAATTCGTTATTCGTTTTTTGTCTTGGATATCAAAGAGTATTAATCTGTCGCAAAGAGAATGGTGCTGCACCTAGCAACCAGCTATTAAGAAATATGTCGATGCTTAAAGGCTACTGTATTTCTATATTGCCCTTGCAAATATAAAACAAGGGGAACATAGTACGCCTTAAGCGATAGTCAAATATTTTTAGAACTGGTCGCTATGTGTAAAATGTAATTCTCTTTGCATGTCAAAAGATCGTTTCACCAAATGTTTATCTGGATTAATATGAAATAAATGGAGAATAAGATTTTGTAAAAGTAGTTTGTACAAGAGTAGAGAAAGTGAGTGTAACACATCAGATTTTTTTGGATTCCGGGGGTCTCAAAACATATATTTACGGTGAAATCTCGGTATCGAATTTTTGGGTGAAATACAATACTTCCCTTACTTACTATACTAGTAGAGAAAGTAAAAAAGTCACTGTAATGTATTTTCAGTACACATTGAACCACCGATTAAGCTGTAGGCTTCAATACTCTTCCTATCCTGTACATCAAACGCAATTATATGTGATTGTGGAGGATACTGCTTGTAGCTGATTTGATTGCCCCCCTCCATCATAAAAGTCCACTCAGATTAGTAAAATAACTCAATATACGAGAAAACGTGGAATGAATAATTTCTCAAACCCAAAGAGAAGTTCATACTAGATCGTTCTGATTTACATATTTTAGCTAATATGTTGTAACTATGATTCTTATTTTCTTACCAGAATTTATATTAAGTATTTTAATTCTATTTCTTTAGCATCAACGTTTCAGTTCTGTCTCTTATTAATCTAATGTTTATGAGTTAAAAGCTACATTGGAAAAGCACAAGTTTCGGTGGTACCCATTAACCTGTCAAGAGTGCCACTCTAGCAAAAATAAATGGTTCATCTAAGTGTTGTTTAGTGCACAGAGCATAGAGAAATATTACAGTTGCACTCTCTGCACGTAGTTTTCTTCATTTCTCTTCTCCTTTGTTTTTTGTTTTGTTTTTTGGTTTTCTTGTTTGTTTTTGTTTTTGGTTGGATGAAATTTCAGTTTTCTAACATTTTTCAACGGACAATCACATCAGAATATGAATGAAGCGAACTTCAAGCTGAGCTGCTGAAAATGCAGGGCTGCACATTTGCAGAACTGACTGCATTACACATTTCGTTGTAGGTTCAAGGGAGATAAAAGGAGGCTGAATCGATAGTCAAATCTTAAGAATGCTAGAAACAAAGCAATCATTTCTTAGTTCTAAAAATATAAATAAAACAATTGGAAAATTCAAAGCAATAACAAAAAATATATCAAAACTGCATAATGCAGAAAATTTGTGTTTATCCTGTGTTTTATCCGATCTACATTTTTTACTGTTAATAGGTCCTTGTCTCTTTTGGCGTATACAAACTGTACAAAATTAAATCAGGATGAAGAGGACTTCAGGTCATTCATTGAACAGTTAAGAAATGCATTTCATTGCCTTGTAAATATCTTAACCAAATGTTATGTTATTAAGAATCTTTTGAGTCATTTATTGAGAGAATGAAAACAAAAAAATGAATAATTGTGCATGTGAAGGGCAGTTTGGAGTAGTAAATTGTGTTGAAAATTTTCGTGTCACATCTATAAGACGCTGAAATTGAATAGGAACCAAGTATGGTATTTATCCGACTTTTCGTTTTCCAGTTATGCTGTTCTCTCTCTCTCTCTCTCTCTCTCTCTCACACACACACACACACACACACACACACAAAGAATAGGGATAGGACTTAGAGTGATTAAGCGGAGCGGAGAAGGACTTGGTACCTCTCCCAACACAGATCTTTGTACCTAGGCCCCTGACAGGGCACCCCCAGGAGGGAGTGATGAGGTGACAGGAGACACAGGGCGGCCGGACCAGGAGGCACGACAGTCAGAGGGAAGAGTGCCTACCGTTTAAAGATTAAACTCCCGGATAGCAAATGATGCCCCCATTCTTCCGTCATGCATACGCCAAGACCTGCCCCCAACACCTGCAACCCTGAAAGAGACCAAGCAGATGAAAGGTGAAGTGAAATGAGAATGGAGCTGAAATGGAGGAACAGGAAATTCGGGGGATGTAATGAACCTTCCCAGGATTCACCTAGTGACCCGGGAAAACCCCTGTAAAAACCCATGGATCACGAAGGTGGGAATCGAACCCGTGACCTCCCGAATGCAGGCCATAGTCGTTATCACCTGAGCCACCCCGTTCGGTTACACATATAAACAAGAACGCGCATCTTTTTCTAAAAGCTTGATTCGTTACATTCCCATGACATTCTCAACTCACTCTTCTACATACTATTCATAGAAAGATAAGATCAGTGACTAAGCAGTTTAAAAAAATTATATGGTATTTGGCAACTCAAGAATATCTCGGAAATGGTTAATGACACAAAAAATTATTGTGTGTTTTAACGGGATATGCATTTTTTGTGGTAAGGTTTTGCCTATCTCTTATGTTTAACAATTATACAAAATTCCATTGGAATAAAGAGCACTTTGCAGGATTTTCGCAGAAAATTTAAGGCGCACTTCTTATTTGCGCTGCAAATATCTTAAGCATATGGTTATGATCAAAATCGTTAGAGCAATGTTTGAGAAAATCGAAGATAACGAAAACTTGTCCATCAAAGCGATAGTTTGGGGTGGGAGTACTTTATTAAAAATCTTCAAGTCGCATCCCTAGAAGATGCTTAACTTAAAAACCAAGTTTGGTATTTATTTGAGTTATTCTGTTCACAGACACACACAATCACAAAAGTGCGCGCGTGGACCTTTTTGTAGAAATGCATTGCTTTTGTATTTGGGGGCCTCTAAACACGTATTTCAGTGAAATCTCGATATCATATTTTTGCACGGAATACACCCAATAGAATTCCTCTACTTAGCAGTTAAGCAGTAGAGAAACTAAAAATGGTTTCTTGGCTTCATGTAAGTCAAAATATCATTTTCGGTGATATCACGATACGGAATTTAGATGGAATACAATACTTCCTCTACCTACCATAGATAAGAGGTAGAGAGGTTAACAATTTGCCGTAATAGCTATTCTACATACACTCACATTTTCTCGTATTTTGCGTTGTTTACAGGATGTCCCACTCGCTCTCGGCCACTGATTTTTGCTTATAAATAAACTTAATTGTAGTCACTAAAATTTCTAATGGATATACCCAGCTTTATGGAAATATGGTGATAGCAACTGAGCAGGATGGCTCAGACAGCGTCTTTGGCCCGCATTCGGAAGGTCCCAGGTTTGATCCCCGGCGACCGTCCACTCTGACCCGATTTTTACTTTCTCTACTACGTATAGTAAGTAGGGAAAGTATTGTATTCCACCCAAAAATTCGATACCGAGATTTCACAGGGTATACATGTTTTGAGGTGCATTGAATGCATATAAAGCATTTTTGGAAACATCTCCGTGTGTGTGTGTGTCTGTGTGGGTGTCTGTGAACAGCATAACTCAGAAACGAACAGTCGGACAAACACCAAACTTGGTATTTAGGTTCAGTATCTTCCAGAGATGCGACACGAAGGTTTTCAAGAAAATCCCCCCACCCTAGATTACCCTTTACATGGAACATTTTTCGAACATGTTAATTTTCTCAAAAATGGCTGTAACGATTTTGATTAAAATATCATATTTTTAAGATATTTTCATGAAAAATGAAATGTATATCTCGAATTTTCTGGGAATGTCTCCAAAAGTATTCTTCATTGTGAACGACTTTTGCATAACTGGTAAACCATAAGAGATAGACTAACTTCTACTACACAAAAATGCAGATCGCGTTAAAATACACAGTTTATGTCATATACATTTTTTTGTTGAGTGAACCATTTTCGAGATATTGCTTGTTATTCCCTTAAATTTTTCAATACTTATTTTCTCAAATGGGAATTCGTTATTCATTTTTTGTCTTGGATATGCAAAGAGTATTAATCTGTGGCAAAGAGAATGGTGCTGCACATAGCAACCAGCTATTAAGAGTAATGTCTATGCTTAAAGGCTGCTGTATTTCTATATTGCCCTTGTAAATATATATTCCCCTTACATCTACAAGAAAATTAGCAATAAGATAGAGTCTGCAAATGTTTATCTCGATTAACATGAAGTAGATGGAGAATAAGCGTTTGTAAAATTAGTTTGTACAAGGGTAGAGAAAGTCATGTGAGTGTAACACATCAGATATTTTTTCGGGGTTTTCCCGAGTCGTCAGGCGAATGCTGATGTACTTTCTTTTATCCCAGAATTTCCTGTCCCCTCATTTGGTTCTATTAATCATTTCATTCATCCTTCACCTCGCTTTGTCTATTTCAAGGTTGAAGGTGTCATTAATAATGTTTAGGTGCAGCATGGCAGGAAAAAAGAATGCTCTCTGTACACTTTCTCCGTCCCTTGGCCTTCGCTGGTTTCCGGGGCATTTGGGAGGGGTGTTGGACCCTATGTGGGCCGTGGTACCCGTTCTAACTATCCGACTGCCGGGGTTTCTATATCTGGAAACTGTCGGGAACGCCTGTCATTGTTGTGCCGTCACTCCTGGTCCCGTCTGCCCGGTGTCTCCTTTCATCTCATCGCTCCCTCCCGGACACACTCCCTCGTGGGGCGTCGGTAGAATATCCGCATTTAATGGATCGGTGTCGAATCCCCTCCGTTCACAATCCAATCCGATGGTGACAGCATGATAGATTGCGTTACATCGACGTCGCGAGGCCTGTTGTATTGCTACTACCTGATACTGTTTTTAACACTGACAATAGTAGAGTCTTTTTCTCTTTGTTTAGAGGTTCTAATTGCTCCACACAAGTAATACCGTATGCACACAGCTTAGCTTGTTAAGTAACTGCTTAGTGAATTGTGTTTGTGAAAACTCCCATTTACCGTACCGTAATATGCAAGGACCTCTTTGGTAACACCAATAATCTGTTTTCCACGTCTTTCTCCATTCTTCTTAGCATTTTAGTTGCCATTCTTTTTGAGTATCCAGCATTGTTTTCCCCGTATCGAGTTTGTTCACCAGATATTGAGTTGAAGACACTAATACTGCTTCGGATCCTAAGCTGTGCAAAAGTTGTCAATACACGCCTTAATGAGCTCGTTTCCCAACATTGTGCTGACAATAAATATGTCCTATGCGACTGAATAATATACCTTCTGTGCTCAGTCATAATCACCAGTCTAAGATCTCCTAAGCAAGTTATCTGTTTTTAAAACATATGTCAATACAAATAATGTAAACAACAGCGGTAAGTGACGGACAGGTAAACATGATCTGGTGAAGCTGTCTGTAAACCCAACAAACTATACGAGGGCTGGGGATGGTTTGTAACCTGCGACGTCACTGCGTCAGGTCATTAACTCCAGGAGAGTCTACACCGTTAATGAATTCGTGATCCTGGACGGTAAAAGCTTTTGCTCCATGCTGCTTTTCTTACGCTGTTTCTTTGCTATGTCAAAATATATTAGAGGAGTTTTGCATTTCACATCGCTGACGTTAAGAAACTCGTCGAGCCTCTACAACTATGATGACCAGTTTGTTGGCGGAGGGGAAGTCAAACAACAATACAAAGTTACGTTCCGGCAGTGCGTGACTAAACTACTATTTCTACTTCATGGGCGGCTGTTCGAGCCTTGTCTGGGATATATCAGCTGGTGACCGCTACCGCACAGGTTCAACTCTCACAACTTACATTACAATAGCAGTCCCTGTTGCACTAGAACGTTAACCCTGCTAATGGAGGGCGCTGTCTTTTTTCGCGGTTCTATTTGTTTCTTTCCTTGTGACGACATATCTGTCTGAGATCAGCACAACTCAAAAGCGAAAAGTCTGTTGAATACTAAACTCTGTATTCAAGTTCAGTACCTTCCAAAGATGCGAAACAAAGATCTTCAAGAAAATTCCCCCATCTCAATTTACCCTTTAAATGGAAAATTTTTCATTACGTTTAATTTTCTCAAAGACGGCTATAACGATTTTTATTAAAACATATCTTGAATTTTCTAGGAATAGTCCGTGAAGTCCAGCTTATTATGAATGTCATTTTTATAATTTATAAATCGTAAGAGTTAGACGACAGGATCTTATGGCACAAAAATATGTTGATCTAGTTAAAGCACACAATTTATTTATTTATTTATTCATTGTAGTAATAACCATATCGGACATATTCCTTATTATCGTTTTGCCTTTTCAAATAATTACACTTTCTTCAAGTTGTAAGTCGCTACTCGTTCTTTTTTCTTGTGGTATGCAAAGAGTATATATTTTCAAAGCTATTACATATGACTATTGCTTTAACTTTCTGTATTTCTGGTATACCTACAACGAAGTGTTTAATAGAGGCAGTTGTTATAGATTTATCAACTTATATCGATTGACAAAACTGCATACCAGGTAGCCCAAACAAGCCCTCCTTTGCAGTTTTATGCTTCCCTCATTCATAGGTGCAAAAACGTTGCCGCATCACTGTTGCTCAAAGGAGCAGTGCAGGTACAAAGCGGAAGGTCAACTGAGGTAGTGCTGCTGTCTGCAGGTTTTCACGCGGTAGTTCCGTACTGATAAGCGTCGCGTGGTCGCCTGCATGCAGTTCGAACTAGGTTATTCAGACAAAAAGGTAACCTTTACCAAAAACGAACACACAGATATGGTTACGATCTGTGGGGAGATGCACCAAAGTGAAGCTGTGGTTCGAAGACTGTGTTATGAATATTTTCAGACGTAGCATTTGTTATCTGCTCACGTTCATTTTTTAACGCTTTTAACGCACAGAAATAATATTAAGAAATGATGGATCATTCCCGGTAGAGCGTGGGCCTGAGATCTCCTCAATTCATTCACCAAGGCGGGCATATTTTTGCACATGCTTATTATGAATAATGCACTAATGAAACTCATTTAATTCTAGCGCATCTTTAAAGGTACATAAGTAAAACACAAATAGAATTCTCTTTTATCTTGTTAACCTTGCGGCACCAAATGGTGCCATATTGTACTAATTGTAGATTAATTTCATGAAACTAAATGACCTAACACGTGTGCTCAGGATTGCCTCTAGCAGCAATCTGAATTTTTGTTAATGAGACTCTGGGCGAACCGTGAAATGTTTTTGTTTAAAGATCACTTTCTGGAGCCCAGTCGGGAAGTGAACCCAGAACACCTCATACAGCAAGCAGTTTCTCTACCGAATGACTTCTGAGACCAGTAATAGTAGTTAAAGTGTTCGTTTTAAAGCATTGACTTTTATTTAGCGGCCTCCTCTCTGTCGGTAAGGAGTCCCCTTTGATGTTCTGCTTAGGCAAACCTTTTGGCATCCGCACTATCGGTATAAACCAACTATAACTAAGGACGGCTTTGTGGGCCACCTGGTAGAAGAATGAGCTTTTGTAAGAAGGTTTTTGAAGAATGGGCAGAATAGGTAATGTGAATGTATCACATATGATTACTTCTCGTGGTCATGCAAAATGCATGGCATTTCAAAACCATCACACAGCGATTCGCTTGTTAAACATCTCTTTAGCCTAATGTATTCTTCTTATACCATAACGAAATGTGTAATGGAAGCTTGATCTCGTTCACAAGAAATAAAGAGAGAATAATAAGCTTTTGTAGGAATAGTTTGAAGAGGAGTGAGTAGAGAATGTTATGTAAATGCAACACGTCAGGTTTTTAATTTCGATTCAAATACAGCCATTGATTCTCTTATTTACTAAAGAGTCTGTGTTTACATACTTTTTCTACAGATATTACATACATCGTTTGAGTTTGCATGTTTGTGGTGTATTGTAAGTCTAGTTTGTCCCATCCTGTCAACATTTAGCAGAGACATCAGACTTACTGACAAACGTAAATGAAACAATTGCGAGCATGGCGTCTCAAATCCCGCTTTCGGTACAGAGCGATCAAGATCGGCGTGACCTATCGTGATCGCTGGTTATGCCACGCACAGGTCGATTTTTTTCGTCGTGGCACGGCAGAAACGCAGAGGAGGAGAAGGTCGTCTAGAGTGGGGGAGAACGGCTGGCAGTATTGCCCTTGCATGGAACAACACTCACTTGGAACGCTTGGTGATGTCACCTTATCTGACATTGTATATGCGCCAGCATGCAGCTCTGCCAGCACCCCTCCCAGAAGATAAATAGACTTGTCCACCTACTGCGCATACAAATAAGCGTGTCACGACGAAAAAATCGACTTGTACGTGATATAACAAGGAGTAAACGTGGAGTTTTTTTTTTAGCGATTACCCAAATATCTTTAGCTGCTACAGAATGAATGTTAGAAGGCAGAATGTGGACCTAACATTCGGAGTCACTTTTAGATGCAGTTGTACATCTGTAACATTTTTATATCCTCTCTACCTACTATGTACGTGCATGTATTGCATTTCACTCAAAAATTGATATCAAGATTTCACCGGAAATACATGTTTTGAGGCATCCTGAATACAAATAAAGCATTTTTGGAAACACATCCGTGTGTGTATCTATGTGTGTGTGGTGTGTGTGTGTGTGTGTGTGTGTGTGTGTGTGTTTGTGTCTGTGAACAGGATAACTAAAAAAAATGTCGGATAAATACCAAATTTGGTAGTTCAATTCAGTATCTTCCAAGGATGCGACACAAAGATTTTCAAGAATATCCTCCCATCCCGAAATCCCGCATCCCCAACTACCCTTTACATGGAATGTTTTTTTCGAAAATTTGGATTTTATAAAAATGGCTCTAAAGATTTTGATTAAAGTACTATATATTAAAGATATTTACATGACCAATAAAATGTAGGAGTATTCTGTGAAGTCCTTTTCATTCGGAAGGAATTTTGTATAATCTTGTAAAACTGGTAAACGTTAAGCCATAGACGAAAACGTACCATATAAAAAATGTAGATCTCTTTAAAGCATACCATTTATTTCAAATAAGGTTTTTGTGGCATCAGCCATTTCTGAGATATGCGTTATTAATGGATCGAATTGTTCATTTTTCGGTCATTCTTTAACATTCAGCTGTTTCTCGCGACTGCATGGAAACAGTATGGAGTTTAAGGCCGGCATGTAGCGTCCAGTTCTTAAACATTTGACTATCGCTGTTCTCTTTGTATCTACATAACGAAATGTGTGATGTAGCCGTTTCTGCGAAGATTAATTTGGATGAAAATGTAGTAGATAGAAAAATAAGCTTCGGTAAGAACAGTTTGTATACTCATTAATATAAGAGAGATGGTAGAGAAAGTCATGTGATTGTATCATAGCGGACGCTTTTTCATGTCTTATATGTATACTAGCTGGCGGGCGGACGTTGCACGGCTACTTTTAACTGGAATGTCGAATTAATTAATTTCATTTTCCTCCTCCCGTTCTTTATTAAATTCTTGTATAGTTATCTATAAGATTTTTTGGCGAGTCATCCGCTTTGCCCCTTATAGCTGTCTTAGTCGGCATTCCATTGACAAATTCTATAAATACGGTGTTGAAAATAAGCATAGGGGTGAAGTTTAAAGTCCTAAGTAGTCTGTAATTTGTAATTTGTACCTAAAGCATAAGTGTCCAAGTTTTATACAGATTGGTCAAATAGTGACACTTTGTACACAAATGGTTGAAAAAATGGGTATAGATAGCTTTTTGAAGTTGTATGGTATCCTATAATTGTTACCAAGTCCTATAGTTCAAGTGCACAATGGATTGGACTGGACTGGCCTCGGAGGGGACTCGGCACTGGTCATAGGGGATATTGTACCTATGCCCCACAAGGGGGGGGCCCCCGGAAGGAAGCACGAGGCGAGAGAAGACACTGGGCGGTCGGAACCAGGAGTGACGGCATAGGAATGGGGTCCCTGAGTGTCCCTAAGTTTCCAGATAGAAGGGTCCCGGCAGACGGGCAGGCAGACCGGGGACTCCACCCCTCAAGGGATTCGGATAACCCGGCAGCTAGCTGAAAGTCGAGGGACGGAGAGAGTCCCAAAGAGGATCCTTTCCCCTGCCACACTGCACCGAAACACCATCGCCGACACTTCCAACCCTGAAAGAGATCAGTGTATGAAAGATGAAGTGAAATGAGAATGGAGATGAAATAAAGGGACAGGAAATTCGAGGGATGTAAGAATCCTTCCTTCCCTGCATTCGACTGGCGGCCCGAGAAAACTCCGAAGACACCGTGGATCAGGAAGGTGGCCACGGGAATCGAACCCACGACCTCCGGAATGCGGGCCGCAGATGAAACCGCCTGTGCTATCCCCCTCGGTAAGTGCACAATGACGAAGCTCTGTAGTTCTATCTATAAGGAGTTGAAAATAAACTAAGGGTTACATTTAAAAATTTCGAGTGTTAAAGAATTTTGATTTGTATGTTAGGGGTTGAAAATAGTAATTGAATGTAAGGGTGGCTATCATTTTTGTCAGTTTATAAACTCCAGAAATGCTCGGTTGTGTCAGATATAACTTCATAATATCTCAATGAAACACGAGTGAAATGAACGATATACAACTCCCCCTAAAATAATTCAATTTTCTAAATTTCCTCTAATATTTACATTCAGCGAATTGGAATTGACATTTGGTGGCATAAATATGAAAAAGATACTCCTAATGCCCCAGTTTTAAAATTTTGGAAACATTATGTAGCCGTGGTCATCTGGAAGAATAGAGATTTTCAGTGGTAAAAGAATTATTGAAATTCGTTGAGTGGTGTTGAGATTACCCTTCATACACTCCTTTGTAGTATTAATATAGACACGTTCCCGTGAAACAAAATGCTTGATTACAGGTATGATTCGTGCATTAATAACATCTAGCAGATTTATCTAAAGTTTTCCGCTACAGTACTATTATTTGGAGTCTATAAACGAATTAAAAGTGAAGTTTTCCTTTTTAATCTTAAGTCCTCTTTTGAATTTATATTTTACATAATTAGCTGCACATCAATCAATCATTCAAGCAGCCACTCCTAGTTTTCTGCCCAAGGCGACCTCATTTCCTAATTCGGCCTACTCTCTTCCACTTTTTTTCCTTCTCCACAAATGAATCCATTCATCATAAT
Source organism: Deroplatys truncata (assembly GCA_030765065.1). Classification (NCBI taxonomy): domain Eukaryota; kingdom Metazoa; phylum Arthropoda; class Insecta; order Mantodea; family Mantidae; genus Deroplatys; species Deroplatys truncata. The sequence goes on from CM060980.1 coordinate 89,947,571, forward strand.
GTTGTGTCATCTAGTATTTTTTCTGCTCCGAACCTTTATTCCTGTTCACCATTCATTCCTCTGTATCTTTTACAAATACGTTTTCATACAATGCTGCTCCTTCTGATCATTTACATTACAAAACCTTAAACGAAATACCAGTTATATTATTCTCTGCTGATGGAAGCAGTATTGGCGACTAATTTTAAGCTTAGATTGTGTAGCTTTCAATAAAGATTAAAAACATAATGTGTGATGCCTGAACCCTCCAGTGACTCCCTGGATACTTACAATTTTTCATAATAAAACATTAAAACGAATAGCATAAAGAACACAACAATTATTTATCAAATTATCAGTAACTATTATTGCCATTTAGACAAAAATGTATATTTAGGTATGTTTGAATTTTTTTTAATTCTGTGTTATTTTAAAATTTAAAACTAAATTATATAATAGCATTGGATTTTATAAAGTAGTTGTAAGCAAAAGTATTTTTTCTATAGGAACCTCTTTATCTCATAGGAAGATACTTTGTCCTAGTTCGCTACGAGGTTCATTGTGATCGACAGTTAGTTCTCCGACTCAGCACAAACAGGTTGCCTTTGCCTTTCACAGTAAGTACCTTTGTACCAATGGTCCGTGACGTCAGCATAGGCAAGCAACCACCATTAATATATACCCACACTAGAAGAAACTATCGTCCTTGCTAATGATATAAGCCCTTAATTGGAGAAAAGAAACTAGACTTTTTGTTTTCTTGTCAATATCTTAAAACATCCTACTTAAACTTGAGGCACTGATACTGACTCCGTCCCGTATAACTACTTGAGAGGTTAATTTTATTCCCCTTACACGCGCACCTTTACCTGATTATCTCAAACTCGAAGAGCAAGGAACTATAAGTTACATATTTAATGAAGAATGGAAATATTTAGTTGTCTCTTGAAAGGCAAGTCTTACATGCTCCAGGATTAACACGTACAAACACTCTTATTTCATCTATTAAATCACAGTCTTATTCGTGTTATTTTAATTATTTCTTTTACCTCTTAAGTTCCGTCATAACTACTTCTGAGCGGAAACTTTAAGGTCTTGCAGATATGGTTTCCTTTAGCTAATCTCCCGTCATTTGTGCCATCGAATAACATTTTCTAATAGAGATACCTAATTAAGCCGGTATTCATTAAGGCATCAGTAATACTTTGTGTGAAAGTACAACATAGAACGAGACCCTCTCTTGGCGTGGACTTTCATAAATGTAGCTTCGTTGGAATATGCGAATTACAATTTCTGTCCCTTAGATCTCTCTTGCACTTATAAACCCGAAGCTGCGCCTGACGGAACCATCTTCCCGTCAGGGAGTTTGACGCATTGAGGAAACGAAACTTCTTAATTTCTTTCGGGCTTCTTACGTCCAGTATTACTACCATCTTCGTTATGGATTTTTGAGAACAAGCCGTTACTACATATATCCTATTATATATCTACTTCCATACTGGAATAATTTTTATTCCACACAAGCCGTGAGTTGGACAAGGTTGGAAAGGTAGACTTCCATATTACTGGCTTTACTTCCATACTACTAGTGATAAACAGCCAGTCAGCATGCATAAGTGAAGTCTAGTTAACGTATGAAACCCCTTCCTTGCATGCCCACCTGTATAGCGAATCCTGCACTCTGGACTGTATGCTCGCTACGTCACGAGCAGAACAGCTCGGATTTAAGCTGAAAATTTGTCCGTGCTAGCGGCACTGTAATTTGTGGCCTAGATTTTTATGTCATATTAACATAAAATAGTGAGGATATAGGGTATATAGCTGAATATCACAGTACAAGAAGTTTATCCATATGTCCATATAAGTTTATCAACATGTCCATATAAGTTTATCCACTCATATATTTTTTTGGTTCTTTATTAGGTACTTTGCAGAAATATACGTTTATTTAGCTTTATCCCAAAATAGCGAAATACTTACATTTTTTATATTAGATATTACCTGATTTCTTCGCATTAAGTGAATATTATTCCACAAAATTTGAAGAAAATTTTAGGATGTATTCAAAGATAATCATTTATACCACAAAATTTCAGATCTCTAGAATGAGTTGTTATGGATAAACCAATTTTTGTTTTGAAAATGAGGTGCAAATTTGACCCCTATCTTTTAAGCTAAATGTCAACTAAAATTTGTATTTTTGGATAATACGTTGTTAGTAATGTTATAGAAATAGCTACAGGGTATTATATTTCAAAGTGTGTATTGGAGTCAAATGTTTTAAATTTTCATATTTCGTGTTAAATAAAATATACTTAAAATGATGTTATTCTATCTCCAAGTAGCGCTTTTAAAGTGATGCTTGAAATCGTCCATATAAGTGAGATAATTATACTGTAAAAATGTAAGAGAGATTGGAAAATATTTAGTATAAAAATGTGGGTATTAGTGTTCATTGTGCCACGCCCCCCTCTTGGACTTACGCAGGTATATAAATGTCCTCAATTTTGACACATTTAGAGGCAGAGTTCATTCAGATACTTTGGTCCATTAATTTGAGACTTACCTAGGAAACCAAATCTAAAATTAAAAATCTAATGTGATACATTCACATTACCTTCTCTATCCACTAGCGTTTATTAGTAGGTATACAAATTATTCTTACACAAGCTTATTATTCGATATACTACATTTTAATCCAATAAACCTTTGCAGAAATAGCTAATTACACAGTTCGTTATAGACACAAAGAGAATAGCGATAGTCAAACGTTTAAGACCTGAACGCTATATGCTGGCCTTAAAATTCCAAACTGTTGACATGCAATCGAGAGAAACAACTGCATGTTGAAAGGACTTTAAAAAGAATGACCAGGAAATGAACAATTCGAACCTTTAATAACGGATATCTCAATAGCGGCGTATATTTTAAACAAATTGTGTGTTTTAAAGAGATCTATATTTTTCTGTAGTACGTTTTTGTCTGTCGCTTAACGTTTACCAGTTATACAAGATTATACAAAATTTCTTCCAAAAGAAATGGACTTCATAGGCTTTTCCAGAAAATTCAACATATACATTTTATTTGTCATGTAAACATCCTTAAAATACGATATTTTAATAAAAATCGTTACAGGCATTATTTACAAAATAAAAAAATTAAAACATTCTTCCAAATAAAGGGTAGTCTGAGTGGGGATTTACTTGAAAATCTTTGGGTGCATCGTTGGAAGGTGCTGAACTTAAATTCAAGTTTGGTGTTGATCTGACTTTTCGTTTTTGAGTTATGCTGCTCATAGACATACAGACACACACAGACACACGCGGAACTTTTTCTAATTGTTTTTATTCAGGTGGCCTCAAAACATGTATTTACGTTGAAATATTGGTATTTAATTTTTGGGTGGCATACAATACTTCCCCTACTTACTATACATGGTAAAGAAAGTAAAACGTGTATATAATATTTTTAATAAATCATATTTTTTAACTCCTAAGTTTCCTCTAAGTGTAAACGTTCAATCGTATTTTTGTTTATTGATATATTTATCAGGGCGGCGCCGTGGACAAGTGGTTAGACCGCTCGCCTCCCACTGAGGCGGCCCGGGTTCAATCCCAGGGACCTGCATGTGGGATTTGTTGTGGGTTTTCTCCGGGTTCTCCGGTTTCCCCCGCCATTTATTCCACCAACTGCTCCATCATCACCTTTCCTTTCTTCCATTTCACCCACATTTCGTTTCATCTACTTCCTTCACCCCATACCAGGCAACGGGCTGATCACCCATCCTGGATGCTCTGTCTGATCCATGAGTGTCTGCTCCTCGACGGGCCTCTGACCCCAGGCACCCGCTTGTAAGTCCTGGGGGGTGTAAGTCCTACATAAGAGGAGGGTAAACAGATAATGAATGATACATTTATCCTAAAATTATACACTAGTTTTGTATTTTCTTGCTTATTTAAAACACAAATTGCCATTTTATAAACACTCTAGAACACTCTAGAACACTCTGTCCCTCTTATTTTTCGTGTGCTAATTGGAAGTGACAGAATGCAGGTATCACTAAATATACTCGACGTTACACCCCAATCTGTTTATCTTTTTCGGATATCTTATCGCGACAGGATAGCGATAGAGCTCGGTACGAAAAATAAAAATGCATGACCATTAATTTTTTTTAACCTGATTCAACCTTCCTGAATCAGTATGTTTCTCCTTGTATTCTAAATACTGGCCCTATAAAGTTTTACAGAGAAGCGTATATCAGTAACATTATATTCGGTTTATAACGCCATATTTTGGGTCTTTTATAGTTAAGTACTTGTGCCTCACATATTATATCGGTATTCTGGCGTATATCCACTCTATTCGTCTAATACTTGATATTACAATACCTAGTTCAAATTATCAATTTCCCATTCAGGATTGTAAACCTCTTTATAGCTTTTATACAAGGATATTGACACTATATATCAAATAAATGTTGATTCTTTAGTAATAACTGTATTTACATTAACACAGAGTTAAAACGTATTGCTCGCGACGTTTAATTTATTTGCTAAATTATTTTAATTATTTTATATGCTTTATTAATATCCTAATCCCAAATCATAACCAGCCTAATGTAGAATGTATTAAATTCTGTCATGAAAAGAAAGCAGGGGATAAGATAAACTGTTTTAAACAAAGAAGAGCCTTAAAATATGTTTATGATATTTTTATTAAAAAGTTAATATACTTGGTGCGTAAGAGTTTCTGAGCTTATAAATTTGTCACTTTTAAGTCAAATACAGTATATTATACAAATGGATGAGATTTTAATTGACATTTTTGTGTTGTAGAGCAAACAAACACACAGCACTCTGGTAAATTTAAATTTGGCAGACTTTACAGACATATGTAAAGCGCAATTGATACAGTTCTTGAAATAAAGTGAACGGAGAGCCTTAAGAAGGTTTTGAAGCTGGATCCCTTAACGCGATTCAAGTTTATTTGAGATTTGTGGCAGTAATTTGTATCCCAACAATGTAAATTCCAGAGTGATTGTTGTGTAAATAAGCATTATTGTATGACATTGATTTGAGATGTTTGTTAATTATATGCATTGTTAGGAAATAAGTTTACACGGCCTCACTGAAACTGACAATAAGAGCGAGTAACAATGAGCGAGGGGGTGAGTTGTTTATCAATTATTAGAGACAAGCAAATGACGTCAGATTGGCGCGTTTTTCTTAGAAATGGCGGGAATTTCTTCCCTAGAGCATATGCTTTCGTAATTTTTGATTGGATATAAAAATAGACGCTAATGTTGGCGCGTTTTATTAACCAATAGCAGCTCGGTTATAATCTTTAGGCATGTCGGGTGAGGGAGTATAAAAAGCTAAAGCCAGAGGCCTCTCCCCTACCTAAAGAACAACCGCCATCCTGTAACCCCCATATCCCGTCACTACGTGGTAAAGCCCTAATTAGGGAAGGTACACGCCTAAACACATCATCGGGTTGCCCTCAACCTGCCATCTGACGCACACGCACAAGTATTGTCCAGTCCAACAGAAACATTTGTGCATTACACGTCGCTCAGTCCAGAAGAAACATTCGCGGGTAACACGTCGCTCAGTCCAAAATATCATACGAGTTACACGTCGCGTAGTTCAACGGAAGCATACATCAAGTACACGTTACGCAATTCTACAGAATCTCTCGCGTCATAAAGTTAGCTACAAATGTGAAATACGCGAATTAATAATGTGCAGCAAATAAGTGATTATAGTGATATTAGAAAATATAACAGTTTCAGTCTGGCGTGTATAAAGAATAATTATGTGAAATGAATTAATTGTGACGGCAATAAAAGTGTAAAATCAAATTCTTTTATAAGTGTTATCTTTCAGTAACAAATCCTTTCCGTTTACACACCCTGTTCAAGAGATATGCTCGGCTGAGTAGTAATAATAGCTAGCCGGAGGACAAAGAACCCAACATTTAAATTAGTATACAATAAAAGGCGCCCAGCAAAAAGATAACACGAAGTGACTGCGACAAATTGGCTCCCATACGTGGTGCAGATAAACATGAAGCATCTTCCAACTACCTAAAAAATATACCACTTCAGATTTAGAGGCACGGAAAAGCTTGAACTTGGCTGAGTATAACCTGTAGATAATTTGAATCGATTAGGCATGATATTTCGTTTACATATGAAGTATCTTTGTCGTGATGAGATCTGCTATGTGCGTCCTTATAATTCTGTTACCGTACGCGGACTAATATCTGGCTGTAAGGTGGCGGCACTCGATTAAACAGATCTACTCTATTACTTGCTTTTGTTTCCTTGCACGACGTCCAATTATGTAGTATGACAACTAAATCAGTAAATAAGCCCAACCAGTAAGTGGTGAACTTCTCATTTTAGCCACTTAGTCGCACAGCAAACAGTATAATTCAATCGGCTATTCCTTATTCTAAGTCCTCGAGGTTCTTACTTTTTGTATTGGTTTTATTCCTCATGACTTAGTTGTCCCATTTTTCATAACTTCTCGGGGATTGAACTAAGAGTGACTTGTCAGATTTTACAGCCCACCAATTGCTGTTAAATACTCGTAACAATATTCTATACTTTTTTCGTGGCCACTGTTGTTCATTATTAAAGCATTTTATGGCTTAAGCCACATTTTAAGATTTAGTGAGATTAAATCCTATCCTCTTGGCACTTCTGCAAAAAACAAAATCAATAGCAGTTGTTTTAGATGACCGCCAACAGGACCGGTCTGAAGAGGTTTCTTCCCTCACCCTCTCCCCTCTCCTTTTCTCCCGTTCTTCAACAGCAACCTCTTTAGCAAGTGGCTTCGACACGTGCCAGTCAGGTGACAGAACCCTGAGGAGGAAGGCACAACGTCGTCGAAACGCAGGATTTAAACTTGCTAATTTTTAAAATGGGTTTTAAGCCACAACATAATTTAATAACACGATCTATTTCCATTCGCTTTATTCGTCTGTTGGACTTCGAAGTACTCAAGTCATAATAAACACCGCTAGCAATGTAGTGCTGGATTCCTTCATTTGTAGGTCTGTGATTCTGTCATTCTGCCGCAGTCCGCTGATAGTCTCAACAATGCAATCCACGATTCGATTAATAAATGGTTTTAATTCAAATGTTGAGAATTTTGTTGTTGAACATAACAACGGGAGATTATGAACCAAAGGATGAAACAAGCCATCTTATCTCCTATACTGTTTAATAAAATAACTGAAGGACAGTAGAAACGTAACTCCAGAGGCATACTTTTTTAAAATGGCTAACAAATCAATGTACTTCTTTTTACAGATGACCAAGTGATCCTATTAGAGGTAGAATTTGACCTCAAAGGAAGTATAATAAAATAAAACAACATACTTAAAGGTTACAATAGGAAACCAGTTCAACTAATGTCATGTTTATAGTAGATAAATACAGTGAAACACAAAACTGTCAGATGTTTAACTATGTATTACAGCCATTTTAAACATTTAAACTCTGAAACTTACACCTATAATCTGAATACTGATTGATAGAGGTAAAGAGCAAACAAAAATAAATAAACAAATAAAAAAGGCAATGCGACATATGGACGTATTAAATATCTTTAAGTAACACTGCATAGGATTATATAATGCTACCGAAATCGACCCCACTGTGCAACTTTGGATATTAATATCAAAAGAGAAAGAAGATTGGAAAAAAAAACAGATAGGAATTACTCTGTTAGGAGCAAACTTCAGACATGAAATAAAAAAACGAAAGGATTAGAAAAGAGCTTAAGATAATCAGCTTAATAGAAGAGATTACAAAACACCAAAGAAAATGGTAGAGCATACATATAAACTGAAGTAGATATTGTCTTTACGTTGTTTGCACCACGCTTTGGGCATCAATTTGAAGTTGTTTGTATTGAAGCAGTTGTATTATATTTCAACTGTTGGGGAGACGAACTTCAAGTAGTTGCAACCGCACGCATAGTAAACAGTTTCCGGTAGCCTTCGCCCCAAATGTATTTTCAGGTGGCCTTTGACCCAAGTTTAAAAAAATATTAACTTTGTAATTAAAATATTTCTTTAAATGTTTAATATTTATGTTTGCCTCGGCTGCGGCAGTATTTATTTTAGAGACATGGATATCTTGGGAGGGTTGTTATGCGGCAAGAATGTAGGCTTACACAGATTATAATTTTACTTCACTCCTTTTATTAATACTTGATAGATTTAAATAACACTTCACTGATATAGATAGCTGTGAGATTCTTTTTATTAATTAATTACACTTTTTAACACGTAAACTTATTTTTGTCTCACACGAATACATATTATATTTTTCGAGGACACTTTTTGCGCCTGGTTAGTAACGCTGTCTGCAAGCAACTGAACTCTAAATTTGTAAAATTTTCTCCTTTTCAGTTTGTGATTGGCTAATCCTACTACAATAGAGTACCTTCATTTAACTAAAGCTTTTTGTGGTTGTTGATTGGCTATTTTATAAACTGTCATTAAAATTACGTTATTGTTACTCCAAGAATCACAAGTAGTACTGTTAAACCTTCTTACTCATTATAGACTCAAGGTTACCTCATTGTTAGCAACTTTAAACTTATTATTTTCACAGCTCTTACATTATTAAATTACGTAATATATTCACATAACGTTATTACGCATGGATACAATAATATAAGCACATGCAATAACTGTTACATACATTTTACAAATTATTACATACACATATTGCTTCAAGGTGGGTTGTTATTGAATTTACATATTATATAATTAGACTGAAATTATTTAAGTGTTAAAAATACTGCCTCAAATCACAATGTTCCTTAAACGACTAACACAGCAAGCTCTGTTTTATACACAACAGGTAAACACGCTATAGAACGGCCACAAACATGACAGAAAAAAATCGCATGAAATACTTGGGTTTCGAATGCGATAAACCAAATCCTTAGATGGAAGAAGATGGTTCGTGTTTTTAAGCATCTCCCGGTAAAAGAAGGTCAAAACTTTCTTAGCGAAAGCCCAGTACATCTTAGGAAACATTCCCTTTTCAAAATCAATAATATAATACCACACTTAGCACAAGCCTAGTTCTTACATTATCATAAAGGTTGTGACCGACACAAGTAGGTAGTAAGCCCGGTTTTCCTGAACATTTGAGGCAAAATAGATTTTTAAGATGTGTAAACATGTTTGCTTTATCCAATTATGATTACTGTTATATGTCCACTGCAACATATCTACTTATTTTAGAAACATCTGCGATTAAGTGAATACTTTAAGATTACGTACACCATTACTTTTTCTACCACATGCAAAGTAGCGGAGAAGCTATTCATTCCTCTCAAAAGTTCGATACCGAGATTTCAGCGGAAAAAAGTGTGTGTCTGTGTGTATGCCTGTGAACAACATAACTGAAAAACGAAATCTCGGATAAACACCAAACTTGGTATGTAAGCTCAGTATCTTCCAAAGATACGACACGAATATTTTTAAGAAAATCCCTCCATTCCAAACTACCCTATACATGAAAGATTTGTTCGAATTCTTTGTTTTTATAAAAATGGCTCCAACGATTTTTATCAAAATACCTTACATTATAGATATTTAAATGACAAATAAAATATATATGTTGAATTTTCTGAGAACAAGCCTTTGACGTACTCTTTATTCGGAAGGAATTTTCTATAATCTTGTATAATTGGTAAACGCTAAGTGTAGACGAGAAAAGACGACTACACAAGAATTGTAGCTTACTTAAAATAACTGTTTTGTGGCATCAGTCATTTCCGAGATGTCCGTTATTAATAGTTCGAATTTCTCAATACTTAGCCATTCTTTTCAAGTCCTGTCGATTTTCAGTTGTTTCCTGCGATGTTACGGAAAGAGGTTTAAGGCCAGCATATAGCCTACAGTTCTAAAACATTTGACTATCGCTGTTTCCTTTGTATCTGGATTAAAATGAAGTAGATATGAAGACAACTTATGTATACCCACTAATAAGATAGAGAGGGTAGAGTAAGTCATGTGAATGTAACATGAGATTTTTTCTATGTAGCATACATTATAAAACTGCAATAATTAACCACTTATACTTTTGATTTTGGTCTTAAAAACAAACATATCTCATCAATGATGCAAACCCATAAGTAACTCTAAAACGTTATATTTCACTGTAATTCATATTGATTTAAAAATAAAACGTCGACATAACCAAATGTTAAATTAAAATTACAGCTTAATGTGTTTTAATTACGGTCACTGAACGCTTTGTACGCACCTTTGTGCTAAAATTTTTAAAACGCCATGTTTCGTAGTTTTTATCTGCTTCCTCTGATGCGAGAGAACGCCTTAGCTAAATACTGTATGTGTAAACATTTTTTTTTCGTGTTTTTGTCGTTGCTGTTTTCATAGAGAGGAACACATATGCAAACACACACATAGTGTTCTTTCTTTTGAGGCATATACTGGATTATCGAAGCAGTCATTTGACAGCTAATTACTTTCTCTACCACGTACCTAGGAGGTAGAGAAGGTATTGTATTCCTTCCAAAAATTTGATGTCGAGATTTCACCGGAAAAATAGTTTTTGGGGCCCCTGAATCCAAAAAACTATCAATTTCGGAATGTTTCAAGGATGCCACACAAAGATTTTCCAGAAAATCTCCCACCCCAAGATACGTTTTACATGGAAAACTTTTTTAAATTTTTTATTTTCTCAAAAATGGCTCTAACGACTGTTAAAAAGATATTATATGCTTAAGATATTTACATGACGAATAAAACGTATATCTTCTCTGGGAATAGCTTTTGTAGTCCTCTTCATTCGGAAGGAATTTTATATAATTTTGTGTAAGTGGTAAATATTAAGAGGTAGACAAAAACCTACTGCACAAAAAGTGTAGACCTCTTTAAAACACACTATGTATTTCCAATAACCTTTTTGTAGTACTACACCATTTCCGAGATATCACTTATTAGTTACCTGAGATATTCGTTATTATTTGTTCGGCATTTTCAAACTTTTGACATTCTTACATTCTCTGCTACGTATTTACAGTAAGTAAAGGAAAAACTGTATTCCACCCAAAAATTAGATGCGAAGATTTCGCCGAAAATACATGTATGAAACCAAAAAGGCAGATTTAGTAAAAGATCCATGTATTGTCTGTGTGTCTGTGTATGTGACTGTAAACAGCATAGCTCAAAAACGAAAAGTCGGATAAATACCAACCTTGGTATTTAAGTTCAGTATCTTCCAAAAATGCGACACGAAGATCTTCAAGGAAATTCCTCCACCCCAACTATCCTTTACATGAAAAAGTTTGGAAATTGTTATTTTTCTAAGAAAAAATTGCTTTAACGATTTCGATTAAAATACCACATATTAAATATATTTTCCTTATAAAAAGTATATATCTTGAATTTTCTGGGAATAACCTCTGAAGTTTTCTTAATTCCGAAGAAATTTTGTATAGCCTGTTATAACTGGTAAATGTTAAGCCATAGACGAAAACGTACTACACAAAAATATAGATCTCTTTAAAATACATAATTTATTTCAAATAATCTTTTTGTAGCATGCACCGTTTCCGAGATATCCGTTATTAATGGTTCGAATTTCATTCTTTTAAAGTCCTGTCCATATTCAGTTGTTTCTTGCAATTGTGCTGAAAGAGTGAGGCCAGATATATTGTCCAGTTCTTAAACATTTGACTGTCGCTATTCCCTTTGCATTTATAACGAAATGTGTAACGTAGCTATTTCGGCAAACGTTTATCTCGATTAAAATGTAGTAGACAACTAAGCCTTCGTAAGTAGTTATTGTCATTAATAAATAACAGTGTAGAGAAAGTCCAGTGAATGTAACACATCAGACTTTTTTTAAAATGCTCTGGCTATGGTTATGGAAGTACTATGTAAATTTAAGCTAGCATATGGCGCCCGGCCTTTAAACAGCTATTGCGGCTACCCTTTGCATTTACAACACAATGCATAATGAAACTATTTCTGTAAAGGTTCTCTCGATGAACATGGAGTAAATAGAAAAATTAGCTTTTATAACATACTATGTAGAAGCTATATAAAAATAAACGAAATGGGCAGAGAAGGTTATGTGAACGCAATACATATGCTTTTTGGTTGCAAACTTCACTTCCTCACCTCAGGTCTTAAAGCTATAGAGCAAATAAAACCTGGTTCTGCTAGTACAATGGTTAAGTATACAGACTGAAGAAAAGTATGGAATATTGCGTATAACTTTGGAGCTTTTTAAAGGTTTTAAATTATAGCTATATTACTTATAATACTTATCGTATTATTTAAAACCCTTACAACCTTAGGAATGAGGAATGCAGAGGCAGTTTTCTTCAGTGATATCCCATATTTCCTTTTACATTTCTGGAATTTAGTAAATGTGGGTTTGCTATAAAAATTTTAATGCACTGTGCTGCTGTTAAACGTTCAAAATAAACAGAATAATAACACATAAATTAATCCATCTGTAGGCAGAATGAGAGAACGGATGCGAACCAGTATCCACCATATTCAGTAGGTTGTAGAATGTGTTTAAGGAGGGGACACCTCGCATACTGCGACCGTTTTGATCTATTGTGGCTACACCTGTGGGAGACAGGGATGAGATGAAGGAGCCATAGGAAGTCGCAGACAGAGCGGGATGGCTCAGGCGGTTACGTCTATGGCCTGCATTCGGAGGTCACTCCTCAGCGTGAGCTTCCGCTCGAGGAACCCTGGAGGTTGGTGGCATGTGGGCAGGGACCGTGCGGTGTCGGATGCATTGTATCTGGAAACGTTAGGGACCCTTCGACATTCGGATCTGGTCACCCTTGCGGTCTCTCCCCTCATCCTTTCCTCAGGGGTCACGTTGGAAGCACAATGGCCGACTGGCATGCGTGCTGTGCTCTGCCCCGGTTCCGGGGGCCCCTCCGTGATACGTACCTTTACCTTTATCCAGGTCCACAGAGATGCTAGAATTCCCTAACATTTCCAATTTGAACACCCGCGCACCAATGCCGAGGAATCCCAAGAGGGCGACACAGCTACCCTAACAGGCGGGATAGCTTACTCTAGCGTACAGAGGAGAATTCTTTCCAACGCGCATGCACCCAAGCCATCTACCCGACACCATCAGTACCGAAGGATCTGAAAGTACCCCCGAAACGTGAAATGGAGATAAAATGAGAGGAAATGGGAGAATCAAGAAATCGTAGTAGAATACATCACCCCGGCATTTGTTTTGGCCACCAGGGAAAAACCACAAAACATCCCGTGATCAGAGTAGGCAGTTACAGGGAATTGAACCCAGGACCTCTCGAATACGAGCCTCACACGATACCACGGAGACATCTCGCTCGGTATATTCAGTAGATACGCACTCTAATTCTCAAAACATAGTGAATTCTTACATTCCTTATCAACAGCTGCAAATTAAGTACTGGATTTAAAACCTTAGAAAAATGAAATTTTCACTGAAAACCAGGTTTATATTTCTGTTCTAAATATCATAATAACAAACATAGTCATCTGTTGAAGAACAAGGCAGATAGTGAAAACAATAAAGCAATAAAGAAAGTTATCAGCATTATTCACAATCGTTTTACTTTCTCTACTGCTTTCCTATAGTAAACAGGGGAAGTACATATTGTATTTCATCCAAAAATTACGTGCCGAGATTTCACCGGAAGCGCACGCTTTAATACTCTCTAAATCCAATAAAGGCAGTTTTAGAAAACGATCCATGTGTTTCTGTGAACAGCATAACTCAAAAATGGTTAACTACTAAACTTGGTTTGTAAGTTCAGCGTCTTCTAAGGATGCAGCCCCTCCTAAAGGAAACAATTTTGTTATTATTGACTTTCTCAAAAACGGTTCTAACAATTATATTATGTTTTAAGATACTTAGAAGGCAAATAAAATGTGGATCTTAAATTTTCTGCGAATAGCCTGTGAGACATCTTTCTAAATGACCATTCTATAACTGATAAACCGCGAGAGATAGACGAAATCGTATTATACAAAAAATGTAGATATTCTTTGTTCTTCCTTTCAAATGCTTCAACATTTTACAGGTTTAATTTTTCATTTAATCTTATCGATTAACAGGAAGTAGATTCATTCATTGTTTAACCTCATCTTATGTAGGCGGGTGCCCGGGGTCAGAGGCCCGTCGTCCAGGGTGGGTGATCAGCCCGATGCCCGGAATGGGATGATGGCGAAATGGATGATAAGAAAGGTGATGATGGAGCAGTTGGTGGAATGAATGGCGAGGGAAACTGGAGAGCCCGGAGAAAACCCACCCAGACGCCGCTTTGTCTACCACAAATCCCATATGCGGGTCATTGGGATTGAACCCGGGCCGTCTCGGTGAGTGGCGAGTGGTTTAACCACTCGGCCACGGCGCCGCCCTAACAGGAAGTAGATAAACGAGCAAACTTTTGTAAGAATAGTCTGCAGAAGACTGAGTAGAGAAAGTCATGCGAATGCAAATTATCATATTTTTACTTTCTCTACCGTGTACATAGTAGTTAGAGAAGGTATTGCATTCCACCCTAAAGTTCGATACCGAGATTTCTGTGGAAATATATGTTTTGAAGCCCACTGAGTTAAAAAATAAAGCATTTTTAGAAAACGTTTTGTGTGTGTGTGTTTCAGAACAGCATCACTCAAAAACGAAACGTCTGCTAAACACCAAACTTGGTATTTAGGTTCAGCACCTTCCAAAGATGCGACAAGAAGATTTTCAAGAAAATTCCCCCACCCCAGATTACCCTTTACATATAATATTTCTCGAAATTTTTTATTTTCTAAAAATGGCACAAACGATTTTGATTAAAATAGCATATATTAAAGATATACATTACAAATAAAATATATATATTGAACTTTCTGGGAATAGTCTGTGAAGTCCACTTCTTTCGGAAGGATTTTGATATAATCTTGTATAACTGTAAATGTCAAGCGATAGACGAAAATGTATCACATAAGAACTATAGATCTCTTTAAAACACTCTATTTATTTTAAATAGGTTTTTTTGTACATAAGCTATTTCTGAGATATCCATTATTAAATGTTCGAATTGTTCATTACTTAGTCATTCTCCTAAAGTGCTGTCAACATTCAGTTATTTCTCACTATTGCATGGAAACAGATGGAAGTTTAAGGCCAGTTCTTAAATATTTGACTCTCGCTGTTCTCTTTGTATCTATAGCGAAATGTGTAATGCATCCATTTCTGCAAAGATTTATTTGGATTAAAATGTAGTAAATAGAAACGGATCAAGCGACGGTGTTCGGCGGGTTGCGGCTGGGCGGTGGCTTGCGCTCTGTAAAGGTTTCTTCCCTGGCGTCGCTCAGTTAGATCTCCCCTCAGCGAGGGGATCCGCTCCGGGAGGGTGATGGCTTGTGGGCAGGACCGCACGGCGTCGGATGCGTTGTATCGGAAACGTTAGGGACTCCTCGACATCCAGATCTGGTCGCCCTTCGGATCTCTCCCCTCATCCTTCCCGCAGAGGTCACGTTGGAAGCACAATGGGTTCCGGGCCCTCTTCGTGATACGTACCTTAGTAAGAATAGTTTGTATACCCACGAATAAAGAGAGAGGGTAGAGAAAGTTATGTGAATGTAATACATCAAAATTTTATATCTGAAAATCGTTTAAAACGTGTTTATTTTGTGACGCCTCTGCTTGTTGAAGTCTTTCTTGTGGGTGGTAATTGTGTGGATAAAGAGTTGCTCTTGGATCCTGGTGGTTGCCCTGGAAGTTCTTGGAGATATGGATGCTATGTACTCTGGAATGTTTGGTATAAATTTACCGCACCACTTACACAGTTGGTATGTCAAGTTTATGTCGAGCGTAGTGGAATTGACTTCCTGGCGGAAAATTTTTCTCAGTGATTGTTTAAGTTATTTTATGTGTAACGCGTAACAATTGTTTGAATCATTTTTTATTTTGTCCGTTCTGTTATAAGGTATACTTAAAATTATACTAGCTCTTCATCGTAGCAACGTTGAGTCCTTTTTCAGGTTTTCCGTGTTTGGAAGTTAAGGTAATTATTATATATATCAAAATTGAAATAAGTGAACTTTCACTATTATATGCTTTATTCTATTAAGCCAATTTGCTTTAACGATGAACAAATTGTAAGAATTAAAGAGAAGATTTACTTACACATATTTGCTTTAACTACTTTATAGACTTACCTTATATTAATAATTACTACTGGTTCCTTGTCTTTGAGAATTTTCGATATTTCGCATAGCAAATTTATATACTTCTTACACTTTTTATGCAAGGATCTCCTATCTGTGTTAAAATTTTATTAACAATCCCAATAAATTAATCTTGTTTTTCTTAGCTACTGTCTGGTTGCTATCATAGTTTAGAATTCTTACCTGGAATAAATAACATATTCTGAATAACGCATATGTATTGGTGCTTAAATTGTCACTTTTTTTACATGTTTATGTACTATTGCAATATTTTTGCTGTGAAGTCAATCCTCTTCGATTAACTTCTTTAAATTGTTTTTAACACATTTTCAAAGGTATTCATTTTTACATCTCTCTTTATAGTAACAAATAAAATCCTATTAAACGTTTTAAAATATTCCAATGCTCTAGGTCAAGTTTATTACATAAATGGTGTTTTAAAATAACAATGCATTAATAATTGTGATATACAATGCATCATAAATATACAAGTGTGAAATTTCCTTATCCACTCCATTTTTACCATTTTTAGCAAATTATTTACAACCATTTTACTAAATAACTGCTTCAGTGTTATTCTTTCTTGCATTCAAAAGAGCTAGAAAAAATGCTCTGCATGTTATCTAAACATTAACTTGTTAAAACAACTTAGAAAATTTCTTCTTATCAGAGTCCGAGTATATGTTTTTACTCAGTGAATAATGGAGAGATTTATCTTTTGCATTTTTCTTGGCTAACAGAACATTAACTTATTACATCGTACATTTTAAGAAAGTCAGTGTTTCTCTGGAGGTGGTCATTATTTGGAAAGAAAAAACGAAAACGAATATTAATAACATATTCCGCGTTTTGCATCAATGAAAAAACTACATAATGAGGATTATATCTAACTAAGGCTTGAAACATGTTGAGGCAATCATCTTAGTGCAGTACCATTAGTAGTTTTCCAGTGGTGTTTGTGAACATTTGGATATCTTCTGATAGACGATTAATGATCGCTTCATTTATGCGGACGAATAATCTTCAGGATCTCATCACCGTGAATTCAGCTGGAAAATAGTGAAATGTTATATCACTATGGGTAGTTTAAACCTTTGAACTGAATCCCTTATGATAATCCACATACCCGAAGACACAAAATCCCGAAACTGCGTACCATAAATTAAATGAAGTACGTTTAGAAAATGCAGGATTTAACATTATTAGGAAATATTAAGGGAGCCCAAGAATTCCGAAATCGGCCATTATAAATTAAGACCCAATATTACAGGAGGCATTACAAATACAAATATGCGATTTTTACGGTGCGTTATTTCAAGCTGTTTCTTTTCAGCAAATAGTAGTTCATAGGGTCATACGTGGGTGGGGGATTGGGTATACAAAATCTTTATATTGAAGCACTGCGTCTCGTGTTTGTTTTGTGTAACTCAAATATTTTCGTGTTTAATATATCACATTGTACCTGTTAATAAACAAGTAAATAAAAATACTATATACATCAAAGAAGTAATAAATATCGGGGGATGAAAGGAAATTTAGTCCACTCTTTTGGAAAATGATCATTCCTTACGTTTGTTACTAATTGGTTAAACGGCGGCTGGAAGTTTTGTATGTATGTATTCCTTTTGTTTTATAAATACTAAAAAATAGTTCGTTCGTAATGCTGACCCATCAAATCATTTAATTAGCCAATATGGCCTGTTCAATGATCTATTTGATACTCCCCCTCACTTGGATAAATCTCTAAAAGTGATTACGGAATGACAGTGTGAGTTTCAGCTGTCCCTGTTTGCCCCCCGCCTCTCTGTTTACACCACTGGTAATCAGTCTTACCAGTGGTGTAAATTCTCGAAATTTTGAAAAAACGTTGGCACTTAAATGCTATTTTTCTGCATACTTACTCCCTTTCTTAGTATTTCTGTTATGGTTGATTGTCCAAATTAAGCAATATGCCATTCTATTTCATCAAACAATGTGCTAGCATTTTTAAGAATTTTGGATAAACGTTTTGGAAGATAGGAGTTACAGCATTTCTTAGTATTTATTATTATTATTATTATTATTATTATTATTATTATCATAAAAACAATAGATCTACTCCAGAACTGCCGCCCGTTACGTGAGAGCTTCATCTAAGCGCGTAGACACCTGATCGGCAATAAACAAATGAATGAGGATGGCGGTGGCAGGAGTCTGCACTGCACCTTGGCGTTGTTATATCCCCTCCCCTACTTTCTTCAGGGTATAGTACACACCATAGGCACGCCGCTACGCAATGTAGTAGTCAGACACCTTGCACGACAGGAGTTGTACTAGTAACGTCAAAATCTCGTGTGGCGCGCGGGTCCAGAGGTGTGACTCGCTCCCTAGCTAGTAGCCGGCCGACAGGAGGAGTTGGCTAACGAGCCACGATCGATGTTCACTGCTTGTCGCAAGACACCGCAGCAGCATTCAATTGCCGGCTAAGCTGCCCGCGAGTTGGTCGGCGGTAACTCCGGTACATCAGCGGCTCGCGCGACGGCAAACGCTTCGTATCGCGATATCAGCGTGGTGTATGTTTTTATGAATTGACACAGCATTCTCGTAACAAGTGATACCCTTATCTGTTTTCCTCTCTTCGGCAACTGTTTAAACAAGTTGGTGACGCGGATATCATCTTTCGGAATCAGGTAAGCGTGCTTGTCCCACATTTCAACAATTTACGCATTGCAACTGTTCCAAAAATCTCGATCATTCTTTAAACTAACCCACAAACATTTCTCAGTAATTTATCATCGATGTCTACTGAGATTCCAACACTGCAAAACTTTTCAACAATCCTTTTTTTTTTCTTTTCTTTTAACACGGTCGGGGAAAAAAATTAAATTATGCTCTTTTAAGACCGTCACATACAATTAAAGTAAGCTGAAACGTATTGTTTACTTATTCTTCTGATGATATTATCTATGTTCTTTAACAATTTTAAAGTCCCATTTTACTTTCAGTGCAATTCAGCTCATATTTCCATAAAGAAATTCTTATTCTGTGTATTCTCATTTTTAAAATCAAACTTTTCACTACTAAAGAACGCAAGATATCCTGAGGTAATTAAAAATGAAAAAGAAAAAAAAAGTGAAGAAAGTTTAGGTTATGCCAATGGAACCCTGCAGAGAAATTTTAAGGTGCCCAAAACAGCAGAATGAATGTGTAGGAGGACCACTATATCATGAACATATTCTGGCAATGCCGCAACTATTAGATCATCGTTTTATTTACATCTTTTAAGTAAACGCAAGAGTTTGCTGTACATCTAGTTAAACGCGCCTTCTGATTTTCCTGGGATTTGTTAGCGTAAAGCCGCAGTTTCCGTGGTTGCGGAAATGTCTTGGGGTAAAATTGACCTCCATTAGCCGTCGGCAGGGAGGCCATTGTGACGTAAAAGGGTACTAAAGTTTACGAGCACAAAATTAGCGCATTGATTTTTCTTACGTTCTCCCCTAAGTGGTTACACTGGTGATTTTGTGGACTTTGAAATAATTTTCTTCAGTTTTAGACTATTTTTTATCAGCGATTAATTTGTTTATGTATTAAGTTCGGTTTAGCTAATCTAAACAACTTGAAAGTGATTTTTACTTAGAGTATCGTAATTTCTGTATAAACCTCCTCAAATAAGTACGAATATTAGTAAATGTTCTATTTACCATTATGGACCCGAAAAATACTACTTAATACAATAATGGTATTTTCTGTACCATTCGCAAAGATAATATTTCTGTAGTTGACAGCTTAAAGGGAATCTGTTCTGAAATTTCAGTCGACTGTAATTGGAACCATTTGACGACACATTTGACTGACAGCTTTTGTGAGTTTTACACAGTAAAACTGTTTTAAAAGGCAAAGCAGTGCGGAAAATACGCTTGTCTCATCACTACTTTTTGATAGGGCAGTAAAATTCAGTTGATTCACTGGGAAGGAGTTAGGCAGCGTAAGTTAGTAGTAATGTAGTTTATTAAAACATCATAATGAATGTAATGTATGGATTAGCGGTTATATAGAAATGCTTTCTAGATGTGATATAATAAAAACAAGTGCGGGGCATTTCCATATGATTAGTAATATGACGGAAAGAAGAGCGTCAAATAGGGCAAAAGGACACGAAAAGTTCCTTTATGAATGTAGTTTAAAGCGTTAAACAATATTGTCATCTGAGTAATGAAACAGTCAAGTGTTGTAATCCTGTACATCATTGCATTATTTATCACTGAACGTGGACCAGCGAGATGTGAGATAATCGGCGTGCCTGTAGGTGTATATTTGTGCCCGTGAAAGCCTCACTCACTAATTCTAGCAGTCGAGAGGGCGTACCATCCCACTTGAAGCGTGATTGCAATCGGAATAGCTAATTCCTCCGTGGTTTATAGGTTTTCTGTAACGTTGTAGTACCCTTATCAAGTTTTCCGATCATGTATTTCCTTCGTTACCTGCTACCAACAGTTCCAAACCAATAGAGCAATTTTAACTGCTTGATGACAGACGCATAGCGTTATGTGGTTTTCTTTTGTTTGCGTGGAGTAAATTGCTCTCGATGTCTCTCCTGAATTTTAATGTGAAAAACTGCAAGTTTTCCCGGGACTGGAAACGTATAGGCATTTGCGGTTCACATTTAAGCCCAGCAACCGCACTGAACATTTTCTTTCATTAATATGTCATGTTTTCGGTTCGTTTCAGCAATAGATAGATGCTGGTAAATAGGATATAATTATATAAAAGTGTGGTTAACGTTTCAGAAATATAAACCTTTTGTATTCTTAACTTTTTGTTTGAATTTTTGAATTTTGGGCCCCTTATGATAAATGATCAGCGGATACACTTACGATCTACCAGCATTTAAATTTTTTCACGCTCTGCGTGATAGCGCTCAACCCATGAAATTTTAAATTTCACCACAGCTAAATAAAATAAATTTAAAAAATATGTTATAGTAATTTGACTGTAAACCTAAAATACACTAAAACAACATTTTGAATGTACTGCATTTGAAGAGAAAACATTAAATTCTCAAAGCCTTAATTCTTAGTGCAAGAACCTATGTATTTATCTAAGTGCATATCAAAGTTTCCGAAAATCCACTAGCGCTCATAATGTGCTGTATTTTGTAAGGGGTAAAAAATTTGCGAATATTTTGTTTGGATTTCCGTGCATATACGATACATTTTCACGGTATTTTGCAACAGTAAGTTTTAAATTTCAAAAGTTGAGGTTTTTCACTAATGCTCCCTTTATAATAATCTCGTGTGCAATAGCTGCACGACTCTTAGCAATTATCATTTATCTTCGGATTTATTAATAAAAGTATTAATATCCAAACTTAATTTGTATCCACTTTTCGTTAATCATAATACATTCAGCAGAAATTACACTTAATTACACATGGAAGTATGCATTTTCTAGGATTACAAAATACTCAGCTGTTTAGGAAAGCAAGTAGTATGTTATGCCAGCAGTTACATTAAAACTCTTTGCGCGAGATATTCGTCACTTAGCATTTCAAAGCACGCTACTTAGAATATAGGAAAATTATTAAAAAATGACCAAGTGTTTTGTAAATGTTGCAATATGTTTATTTGACTTAGTTGTGTACTCTGAGGTCTGCGTATGTTTTACCTTATAGCATTCCTGCTTTGCATAGTCCTATGAAATAAAATAAATTACAGTTTAGTTTATACATGCTAGCATTTTAAACCTATCTTTAAATCCAAATAATTACATATGCAGAAAATAAATAACCTTATTTTACGTGTGATAAGGGAAATTCATTGAAGAAGTGCGCGTTGCATTTTCAAGGATGCTAGACTTATTCTTTTTATTCACCTCTTTATCCTCCTCTTATGTAAGACTTAACCCTCCCCCCCCCCTCCAGAACTTACAAGCCTATGTGTGGAGTAAGATGGTGCTAGACTTGAGGATAAATTTGACATCCGAGCTCAGAACGTAAAGCAGATATCGAGATTTTGGTCCAAACGCAACACTTTTTCTGCCTTAAGCACCTAAACGCAAATAAATTAATATTGTTTAGACGTTTATCTGATAGAAGGTCCTCTAATGAAATTAGGTCTTGGTTATATAGATGGATATATATATATATATATATATATATATATATATATATATATATATGTATATATGTAGGTTGAAACAAAGTCTTGGTTGAAAGCGCAAATGCTCTGTTCTAAGAGAAAAAGAATAATTTATGCCTTTAATCGAACACATTAATATTTGAAATTTGAAATCGTCAATGAGACACTAGCAAACTTTTGGATCGCATCGCTAAGCTCGATATCATTATCTAAATGCTATAAAAGAAGCAAAGGGCACGCCTAGCAAATAATCCTTCATGTCTTAAGCTATATAAAGATAGCACAGAATATAGATGGTAGAAATGCAAATTATGTGATGAAATTAATACTAAGAGATGAGAAACAGATTAATAAGAACATCGTGTGGTAATATGTTACCCATGCGTTTTTCCAGAACAGTTAAAAGTGTACAAGTTATGTTGCTTAAGTTATAAATTACCGATTAGTTTGGACACTTTAAGTGTTGAGTTAAGGAAATTTATTATAAATATTTAAGATGCACATTACATACTCACAAGTTAAGTTTGATGGCTGAATTTTTATTTCAGCAGGAAAACAAGAAAGATATTATTAATCACACAATATTATGAATTCTATGTGATATACCAACTCCTGTTTATCAGGCAATAAGTATATTAAGAAAACTGCTTACTTTGTTCATCATGAAATAAAACAGTAGCGTAGTATTATAATTGCTCATTTCATACGTTTATTGTAATTAATTTATTGTACTGTGGCATTAGAAGTCAATGCTATGCACTAATCAAATTTAACAAGTAGATGTTATTAGCTACAAACGCGAGATTTTAACCTTTGTATAGCAAGCGCTTCCCTTTAGGTATCTCTTATATTGACGTTTGAGTAGGCTTATCATTATTAATAAAAACACTAATTTAATAAACAAACTTCATGTCATAAAATAGATTCATCTTTATTATACACACAATAATTGATCAGGATCAATCTTCTTTTCGTGCTTTGTACAAGCCAATGCTATAGAGTTGCAAACATTAGGTGCAGATTTTAAAGAAATGTGTTTTCAGGCAGTAATCCTAAAATTCACACTTAAAATTCTCCTCCGAGGTAAAATACTTTTCACTTGTATTCATTATTGCTGAGAATTTATTAGCGTCAGCCAGTACACACGAGACAATCCTCTAACTTTTGTACATACGGAGGTAAAAATTTGAGTTTAAAGTGAATTTGCGAAATTTTCAAACGTACATAATTAGGCTAATTTATCAGAACAAGCTCCAAAAAGTAAACTGATACTTTCTCAAATATTACATACCCCAAAAATTTGGTTTTCAGATTTCAATGTAGGTTTTGAGGCACCATGAATAATCGGAGAGAGAGGTGGAAAGGCCTCGCGCCGATTTCATACTTGAGTCAGACATGTTTTAAGGACAACGAATGAAGATTTCAAGACACCTACCCCTGTTAAACTTTTAAACGGAAAAAGTTTAGTTATTTTTTTATTTGTTCCTAGTGGCTCTGACGATTTTGATTATGATGTTGAAACTTGTATGAAAAATAAAATATCTATTTTATATTTTCTGTGAGAATGTTTCTTTATTCTCATTAAATGTGTATACCTGAAAATGATAATATACTCAGATGACGGAAACTTAATATATAGAACTCATCAAAATGAAAAACACAATGTCAAATCACCTTTTTGTAGCAAGAGCTGCTTCTAAAATGTTCGTTGTTGTTAGGTTCATTTACGTTAAAAGTCTGCTTTGGCCAACTATGAGTGTTTAGAAATTCAGTGATTCTCGCTCTTTTTGCTGTTCTCCCGAATGAACTCATGACAAACAAGAGCCGACTGCTGATATAACTATTTGAATGTAGTTTCCCGTACAGAATAATTATAACGAAGTAATTATTATCTACTTTGAAGTCATTTGCACACAAACAATATTTTGCTGATTAATATAAAGTGGATATAAAATCATGTTTATATTATTATTATTATTATTATTATTATTATTATTATTATTATTATTATTACAAGGGATTTCAGAGAAACGGTTTACGAATTTTTTTACTTTCCCTGCCACCTAATATGCTAGTTAAGAGGAATTAGTGTAGTCCTTTAAAATTTAATGTCGAGATTTCACCGCAAATGCATGTTTTGAGGGCCAGGAATAAAAATTTAGAACGTTTCGTGTCTGTGAACAGCATAATTCTGAAACTAAATGTTGGCATTTAGATTCAATATCTTCCAAAAATGTGACATGAAGATTTTCTAGAAAATCACCCACTCAAACTACACTTTACGCGGAAAAGTTACATAAACGTTTAATTTTTTATAAAAAACATTGTGATTTTGATTAAAGTACCCTAAACACTTAAGATATTTACGTGACAAATAAAATGTCTATCTTAAATTGCGAATTGCCTATGGAGTCCTTTTCATTTGGAAGGAATTATGTATAATTTTGTATAATTGCTAAGCGTGAAAACATACAATTTATTTCAACTAAGTATTTTTTGTGCCATAAACTATTACCGAGATATGGTTATTATTATTTTGAATTTTCAATATTTGTGTTTTTTTAGAAGATCTCGGTTGTTTCTCGCGATATCATGGAAAGTGTAATGTATTTCAAGGCCAGCATATAACCACTCGCTTTTAAACATCTGACTATCAATTCGGTTTCCAGTATCATTGTACATATAACGAAATGCGTAATGAAACTATTTATGTAAAGGTTTATCTTGATTAACATTATGCAGATAAAAAAACAAACTTTCAAAAAATAGTTTTAGAAGCTATATAAATAAACAATGGTGGATAGAGAGATCGTGTGAATGTAGCGTCAGATTAGTTTAGTCCTCAAAATGTCCTTTAAGCGTTACAAATGCTGGGAACGCACCTGAAATTTAACGCTATCCATAGTTTTACGAGCGCGTTTGTTTTCAAGTAGATGTGTGTGATATCTGAAGCCACACCAAATGTGTGATGATAGTATTACAAGCTAAGCTCAGGAGGGTACGAAGTAAGTTTAACTGTAGTCGAAGTGGTCCCACTTTGCCAGTAGACTCTGTGTTAGGTGTAGTGTTCGGCAGCAAGTTCTGGCATCTAGGGCACTTACAGAAGACTTGAGAACGCCAACATTAGCAACATAGACGTGCTCATGATATCTAGCAGATTTCTAAAGTTGTTTATCGATTTTCATTCTTGTTTTCTATACCGGTTACTTAAGGCACCAGTTACTATAAAACATAGCATTCGATCCAAAAATTCGATATCTAGGTTTCACCGGAGATTCTCTAAATGGAAATAAAAGCGTGTGTATGTGTATGTTTGAACAGCACTTGGATAAATACCAAACTTGTGACTTAACTTGCGCATCTTTTAGAGAACGCATTGCGAGGATTTTAAGGAAATTTCGCACCCAAAAACAATCCTTTACATGGAAAAATGGCAATATTTGTGTTTCCCCTAGCACCTATCTATAATAGCGCTAGAGGAACTATGTATACGTCCAAACATTAGCCAGAAACTTCGATTTTTGAACTCTCCAAAAGACATTTTTAAAAAAATTCCGTATGGTGAACAGAATAACTCGCCTCAGCTCAAGCCTGAAAAAAAAATCTATATTTGAGTTGCACACTAGACGAGGATTTTGAAGTAAATGTTCCTACCACAAACTACCCTTTACATTAAAAGTGTTTCGTTTTTTTATTTTCTAAAAAGTATAGCTCTATTTAAATTGAAATACCATAAGATTTAAGGTATTTCTATGCTTAATGAAATATAGTTCTCATCTTCTCTGTGAATAGTCTATCAGTTCTTCTTATATTGGTTTTGCATAAACAGAAAAACAAGAATAATATGTAGACCTCATTCAAACATACAATTTGTGCTAATACTTTCTTAATAGTCTTAGCGGTTTTTGAAGTATTTCATACTGTATGTTCCAAATAAAATTCGACCAAAGTTGATTGAAAGTTTAGATGTTTCTTTTTTCTGCATTTTTTATATAACTACGTACGTTTTGCTTAGTTTAAAACGACATCTAGACAAAATGTATCGTGAATAACTTTGTGCATAGAAGAATCACGTTTTAATGAAAGCTATAATACATAAGATATTATCTGAATTTGTAATGGGTATAGAAATTTATATAAGTGTACTACATCGTATTTTTTATTTTCTTAAAAAACTTCTTTAACGACTTTAGTAAAAAATCTTGCTGGTTTCAGGCATCGGAATGATGAATAAAATTTTCTTCTAGGAGTTTTTATAAACAGACTTTTAAGTCCACTTCGTCCTAGCTAAATTTTCTATAACTGGGAATCAATAAAATACAGTAAAACTTATTACAAAATATGTATATGCTATTCACATACAGCCCATTTAAAAGTGAAAACAATTTGTGAACATTTTTTGAAATATTCTAGATTTTAAGTGACACCACACCTTGAAACATTGGAGTCATCTCTTTCTCATGACCTTATACAAAGAAAATGTAACGTGCCTAAAATATAAGTATTATACATGAATGTTTATTGTGACAAGTGTTTGAAAGAAGTGTGTCTAGAAGAGGTATTAAAATATGTGGTTATGGGTAGATACTGTATGATACATATAAAATTTACAAAAAAGGAGTTTTTCAAGTTTGAGTTTGTATTAAAAAAAACGCAAGAAAAATATTCTGGTATGGATTGCATTGGGAATTCAAGCTGAATGTCACACTTTATATATCGAAACTACTGCTGATGTACACAATCGTTGGATAACAAGGCCGTTTTTATGTTTTTGGGTTGCAGTATTTCAGCATCTGTAAAATCTAAATACAAGCAGGATTCACTGACTACTTAATAAATACACAAAAAAATAATTTCCGGTATCAACACGAAATGATTACTCGTGATGACATTTAATCCTCTTTATTACCGCCTTCTCACTAGCAGGTGGTCAGCCTGATTTCCATTTTGATTTACCCACTGCTAGTTGTTGTAATGCATGTTCGCCTCGTTTGCGCTAGATTTCAGACAGCTTTAGTAAAAGGGCCTAACAATGCTCTTTGAATGCGACAGCAGAATCCGCAGTTCTGCTTGGGTTATCCTGAGTCTCCCTCTCTATTGTATTCATTACCGTGTTGCTTTCACAATGAAATGTCAAATGGAAAACCATAATATAGAATAAAGTTAAAAATAAAAGCTGCCTTTAAGGATTCAAATACTATTTAATGTTCAATAAATGGTGGGAGAAACCAAGCTAAGGTCTGATGTGCGAAGTATATTAAAATTGCATTTAACAGCTGCTTTTATTATTGTAAGCATTTTTCGTCCAGTATTAGCGCAGGAATGTCTATCTAGCATATATATATATATATATATATATATATATATACATATACAACATATTTACATTAGTTACTTGCGCAACCTCCAAAGAAAGCGATTCAATTCTTTATAAATTAGATGCTGACGACCGAACAGCAAGATTGGTCAGAATTTAGATACGAGCAAGGAAATGCTATATTCGGATCGGAAATGTAATGCATTTCATTCTGTATCATTAGATTATTCTGAATAAATTCTGAATACAAGCCCAAAATTCAAAATAACCTTTCATTTTACGATAATACATATGAACCCGCCTGCTTTGTTTCGTTTGTTTTTCTGGGAGCTGGAATTTAGAAGGCATAGATAACCACAATGAAGTTTCAGGGTTAAGTTATGTTAACTAAAGGAGAATTTCTATATAAATTTCTTGCACATGATGAATAAAATAAAATAGCAAAATAAAAACTACTCAAGTGGGACGCCGCATCTCAAAAATTTGCATTGTTACGTTAATTTGAAGTGTTATCCGGTTTTAGTCTGTAATATTCCGTTTTACAATTTTTTGTGTTGTTTGGTAAACACCTAATGCCAAAAAGGGCAACTGAACTGTAAAATTCTACTTTTTTTGATGTGTTAAATTGTAAATAGTTAAGTTCTGACTTAGAATGGAGCAGAACTGATTCGAGCATCCCTAGAAGTAATTGTATTAAATGATATATTAGCGCGGATGTACCAACGAAGGTGCTTTATTTTCCCTTTATATATTTATATAAATAAATTAAAATAATTTACAAACGAAATAAACACAAAATTAAAAAGATCGTATATACACTTGCAAAGATTTACATACATACTGCAATTTCACAAGAATCTCTTTACCATTCACTGTTCATTTAAAAAGGATGCTACTGTTTACGATACGTTAATCAGGATAAATTATTAGAAATAACTTCAAATTATCAATATGGATTTACGTTTTCGCAAGCTGTGATGACAAAATAAAGCTATTTATACCACAACTCTGTTTTTGTTACTATGGGTCCATGAGGCAAAATAGAAGCAGCACATATTTTCAAACATGCCTCATATATGCTGGATCACACACGGAGATAAAATATGTATATGTATACAAAGCGTAATAAGAATATTTCGGTATCGGCTGATGCTACCTAAAACTTATACTACACTAATGATATAGTTTAATCAGCTTGATATATTTCCTATAGTAAGCTTTTACCTTTGTTGGTGTTTCTGTTATATAATGAAGAGGTCTATTTACAGGAAATTCAAGATAAACATTTTATTTGTCATTCAAATATATAAAAAAGGAACATGGATCCATGTAAATGATTGCTTGAGATTGGAAGTATGAAGTTTGGTATTTATACAAAGTTTTGTTTCTAAGTCATGCTATTCATGCACAACACATACGCGGTACCTTTTTCTAAAAATGCTTTTTGTAGTTGTCAGGAGACCTATAAATCCTCCTATCCTCCTATCGATGAAACCTGAATATACATATTTAGATGGAATACGTCCTTCCTCTATCTACCCTACCTAAGCGGTAGATAAAGTAAAGAGTGTGCATTCAAAGTTTAAAACATGGAACACAGAAATGTTATTCCTGTTTTGCATTCATAAGCACATTGCTTTCAATTGGTACAGGTTAGGCAGACACATTTCAGTTAGAAAATGTTTTAACAAAAGCTGAAAGATATCCATAATTGGACTCCTGTTCCATCATAAGATCTTTATCTCTCTGACTTTCTCTCGCGTTGCCTCTCCCCCATTTTGATTTCCAACTCTAGTGAATGTTATTAACTACCAACAAATTTTGTGCGTGCTTTCTGTATTTTATTTATTTTACTTTTACTCAACCACTTAGCTCCCAGTGATCACGAATTTATTTCGACTATTTCCACCGCTCCCCTCTGGTTAGTATTTGGTGTCGTTTCCATGTGTATTTTAGATGCTACTAGCTGGGTGCTATGTATGATGTATGTTACTGTGACCCGCGGAATGAAGGCATTTTGGCCAGCCCTGATATAACACGTTTCGTAACAATCGGCTAAGTGGGTTTTAAGCTGTAAATACAAATGTACATTTTAAGATATTTTTGTATTAGGCTTGCACATTGCATCTTAATCGGTTATTTATAAAAAATTAAGATTAGCAATTTAACTACAGCTCTACTTTTAGTTTTAATCAACGCTGAATGTTCTTGATGTCTTAATTTGAACGCTAAATTTGGATTTATCACCTTTCTAAAATTTTATTTATTCCATTTTCATTTTACTTGACTGATCTTATTGTTTGAAATTTTATGTGGTGTTCGGAAAGAATGCTACAAATTTTCAATATCGTAACCTAGCTTTAATTCTGGTAATGAACTCTGAATTGATGAAAAATTGCTTTGAATCGCGAGTACTTCTTTCGGGACAGGGAGAGAGGGATGGGGTACTCTTCAGTGTAATCCTCATGTATTACACGCAAAATCAAAGAAAGCCGCTGATAAGGGAGGAAACCGTAAGCCTATAACATCGTACGTAAGCTTGCTTTAAGTCTCTTCACGCAGGAAAGGAGCTTGTTTCATTTTTCTGTCCACTTAATATATTCACTATTGACTGCATTTCTTAAGTTATGAACGTGCTTAAACTAATACGCTATATGACGTTGCGTCGTTAGTTCTGTAATGCTTCGAAAGGCATAAAATCGGTAGAATAGCAGATTTCGATTGACGAAGACCTATTGGAATCGATATAGTTGGTAGCCCTCTTCTTTTTACACATGTTTCGTGTACTGCTGGCCCGTGTTTTAAGGTCGTTCAATCGGACACTTGTTAAGGATTATAATCATGTCATTTTAATCTTGGTTTATTAAATCAAACGCAAAAAATATAGTTTGTAGTCGTCATGTACTCTAAGCAGTACACTAAGCGGGTGGATTTATTTCCCACTAAGCTTACCCAAAGCGGAGAGTTCATGTAGCGCGGGGCTTGTAGAAACAGT
Source organism: Deroplatys truncata (assembly GCA_030765065.1). Lineage (NCBI taxonomy): Eukaryota > Metazoa > Arthropoda > Insecta > Mantodea > Mantidae > Deroplatys > Deroplatys truncata. The sequence continues at coordinate 89,978,226 of CM060980.1, forward strand.
AGTAGGTGATCTCGTAATCCTAAGTGGGGAATTTTCTAAAATGTCATATTCCGAGGCATGTATTCAAGAGCAAACGTATTGGGCTACAGGTATACCCATGATGTAAACAATGAATAATAAAATGCTATGTTTGCCATAATATTACACATTTGCTTTCTGACAAAACATAAGCATTTTTCATGTTTTCTTTTTATGATCACTGTTTTTTCTGAGGTTAAACGCTAAACGACGGTTAAAATTCTAAAGAAATTGTCATGTTTGGTTAGTTCTTTCATAAATTTTATTATACGTTTAATGTGTCCTTTACTACATAATCGCACAAAATTTTTGTTTTCTCAGCTATATTCTACTTCTTTTTTCTGTCTTTTCTTCCATAATTAGATTATCTGTATACGACCAGAATCTTGTGCACATTATTTTGTAATGCTTTTTGTGTGACTCTATTTACAAATTTGTTAAATGTCACATTTCTTATAAATTAGTTTATGGCCAGAAATCAACTTATCTTTTCTTCTTGTGGTATTGAATAGTAAACGCTATTATAATAATGAACCTAATTGCACATTTCTGTTTTATAAATAATCCAAACATATTTTTTCTGCGGAAATATGGTACATTCCGAATGGGAGAGAGATTTGGCAACATAAAGACGCATATTAGTAAAATATCAGAGCTCACATTATTTCCAATTTATACAAAGCAAACTAAAACGTAAATGAAACGTATCTTAGAATTGCATTTCATTATATTCGCTATGATTAGGGAGGTCCCGAGTTCGATTACCGTTGGATTACGTGGTTTTTCGAGACCGACAGGCAAATGCTGGTGTGGATTATATTATAACACCATGAATTTTCCCGTCACCAATTTCCTTTCGTCACTAGTGACAAACGAAATAGTGACATTTCGTCACTATTTCGTTTCCTTACATCTTACAGGGTAGCTGGGATAGGCGTATGGACGGCCATGTATGGGTCTGCGGTGGAAGTGCAATGGAAGCCTTTTTCTCTCTGGCGTGGAGGTTATGTCTGAAACTTTTCATTAGTATATGGAGGATATCGAAGGTGCGGTCGGGAATGCTCGATCCGAAAACGTTATGGATCCCACTGCGCACCTTCCGGTATCAGATCTTAACGCCCTTTGTATCTTCTCGTCTCGTCATTTCCTTCCAGAGGAAAAATAGGCGCAATAGTCCTGCCTTTACGCGCAGCGCTGAAAACTTTTTCCGTTTTTAATCCGTACTACATGTCACTCTGAGCTGTATCTTCAAAGTGCGACAACAATGATATTTAAACGTCACGACGGAAGTTTGATAGCAAGACGTCAAGTCAGAAGATGACCGAAATTAGATATCGTAGTAACTACTACTATAATTTTGTTTACATTTCGTGTATTCGCGAAAATTGTTTTAAAGTGCAGAAAAGAAATGTATCTACAAAAAGTGTTGTTTATTTGTCTGTGCTAAGGCCTACTTCAGTATCAACCTATAGTTAAGCCGTAGAGATAATAAAAATGTTTTATGCAGCATTCGCTTTCTCCGACCATCATAATTTCACATGTATCCCATGTACGGAGCATGTTTTTAAAGTAAGTGTCGTTTTAATATTTTGCCGCTGTAGCGCTGCAGTCGCGATTTTGAACATGCGCGATCACTTCCTCCACTTATTAGGAAGCCAGACGCAGCTCTGAGCGATCATCACTTTGTGTTTTCCTGTTGTAGAGCGTTTCGAAATGTTCAAACTAATCGAAAGAACCACCGACTGTGAAGTCAGATCAGTGATTGGTTTTTTGAATACGAGAAATGTTACACCAGCAAACATTCATCGCCAATTTGTAAGGTTTGTGGGAAACAAAAATGAGTGGCAATATCCGGCCACACACAGCCAAACAAACTCAAGATCTGATCGCATTATTTGGTTGGGAACAATTTGACCACCCTCCCTGCTGTCCGGATTTGGCACCAAACGATTTTCATGTGTTTCATCTGAAGAAATTCCTTGGTGGAAAACATTTCAACGACGATGATGTTATGAAATAAGAAGTGCAAACTTGGCTTTCATCACTCTTTTACGAAGGTACACAAAAACTGGTTTCCCGTTACAGGTGCCTGAATAACGGCGGTAACTATGTGGAGAAGTAGTGTAAGGTAATGGATGATAATAAAGTATTTGAAAAATAATGTTCTGTCATTTTAAAACAATTATCGGTACTTACTTTAAAAACACGCCTCGTATATTATACAATTCGTATAAAAATAATTCTTCTTTGAGGGCTAATACTTTCCTAGAAATGCTTTCAAATTAAGCTACTCCAAGGTAGAAACAAAAATCAGCTGTTTTGTATCACAAATCTGTTTTTGATAATAACGAACTCTGGCAAAGGAACAGAGTAACAGAACGGAATCCTCCAAAACGTTACAGTAGATAACCCTCTTCAACAAGAGAAAGTACTATGAAGAAGGCTATTTGATAAACAAACAAGCACATGTACATTTTAATCATCTCTGCATTTTTTCTGCAATAATTATATTTCTATCCCTTATGGTTTTCAGTTTATACAAAATTCAACAAAATTCATTCAGAATTTAAGTGGAAATTGGCAGAAAGCTCAAGCTGTAGGCTTTATTTGTCAAGTCAGTGTCTCAAAACTAGTATCAGTTTAATAAAAATCATTAGATCCATTTTTGAAATAATTAAAATTACAAACATTCTTCCATGTCAAGGGTTGTTTAGGCGTCCGGTGAAGTGCTTGGAAATCCTCAGGTTGCAACCTAGAAAGATCTTGGAATCAAATACCAAGTTTAATATTTATCAGCCTTTTCGTTTTTATGTATGATTTTGATAGGCAACAAGAGAGATAGCGAGACGCGCTTTTAGGGTCAAGGAACTTCTAAACGTGCATTTACGATGAAATCTTTATGTAGAATCTTTGAGTGGAGTATAATACCTCCACAGTTTATCTCGAATATTATAGAGTAAGTAAAAGGGTACTTATGTTTTTCGTTCAAACGTATTTTATGTTACAATCGAATGTTAAAATTTGGTTTTGTTATCAGAAACAATAAAGTAACTGTTCAGTTTTGTAATAAACTTAGTTATAAATACTCCTGCTTAACTGATCAATTTGCATTGCGAAAACTGTTTCTTTACATATTCATTTTAGTACATGGTGCTCAAGCTGTTTGTAGTCACTGGGAATAAAGCCGTAAAAACAGCAATAATGTGATGCTCTTTTACCCCTGAATATGGCCCGATTGGATATCCAGATGCTTTAATCTTGTCTTTCCTAGCATCAGCTCTTCCTTGAAATGTTTCTTCTTAACAAAAAGTCAGCTTAGAAACTGATGCTCGTGCACTAGGTCAAGATTTATTGGAGTAGTCCGTTGTTGGAATAATTAATATGGAATTAATTACTAAGTCATAAATTGAGGTTAGGGAAATGTAGGATATATCCAAATGAAAGTGATACTTGTCTTTTCTCGAAACTGGTTTCAGAAGCCAGTGACAAATGTTCTCCTACATGCTCTGCTGCTCAGCTACCTGCAAACAGCTGGAATATTCTTGAACCAATTCGTCATTTGCAAAATATGGAATATGAGCTGCTACGAACACTATTCTTATTACGCAATCGGATATCAGCACTTTACGAGAAACATAACTTTATAACTGCTATTCTGGGTATATGATGATAATCAGATTTCACGTCGTTGCAAGCACTCTTTTTATCAGATGTCTATTACATGATGTCACGATGTGTGAAAGACCTATAGTTCTATACTTGTTCACCAGAATTCGCCTCTGATATTTTTTTTTATTCCTGTCAGTTTCGGTTAAAAATTCACACCAGCATTGACTCTCTACTTCATGAATATTTTCTGGTTTCCGGCTACAAAGCAAAACCACCCTGTTTAATAGAGTGCCATCGATTCAATTCCTTTTGTAAGTTTGGTTTCATTGTTTTAAATAAACGTTTAATTAACAATGGTTAGTTGCGGGTTATTAACGTTCGTTTTTGCAGCACGTATTATAAAGACAGTAAAGGAAGTTAAGGAAATATTGAACAGCAGAGACTGTTTTTGGAAAGTTGAATCAAACTTGATAAATACATTGCCTTGGTTGGGACTCGAAATAAAGATGTTCAACTTTCCGACATTCTACCGCTAAACTGCGATAAAAATATACCAGAACGCGTACTGCAGTTTATTTTCTAGTTAATGTATTCTGGTTAACTTTAAGAGCGATCTCAATTACTGCAGAATATCGTATGCACCACAAAGGCGGTTTGCAGTGCTATAAATACTATTTTCGACAATGATGTTTTTTGATCCTCTTTCCGTATATGTTGTCATGGTGGAAGGTTGAATTTGCATTTTTGCGTATTTTTCTGCACATATGTGCATCAACTTAGTGAATTCGCTAACTGTTGATTGTGATGCGATGATCAAGACAGATATAACATTATGGAGATATTAAATATTTATGGAACTATAAGATGTTTGAAGCTTGTACATAAAGAACATTATTGAAATTTTATAAATTGAAGGTTTTATCGACCGTTTTATATGGGATTTAATGAGTGATTCACAAGAAAATAGACGAAAACCGCATCCAAGTAGCAGAAATGATATTCCTATAGGCTGTTAGAAGATGTACCTTGAGGGACATAATAACAAATGAGCAAATAAAATGAATGAGGTATTTATGTAATAAATGATAAAAGTTTACACTATAAAGAAAATAGAACAGAACATCTGCAACGAATGGAGCAAGCTCATATCCCGAAAATGGCATTGAAATATTAACCCTCAGAGAGAAATATAGAACGACCCAGAAGGAGATGACATACCGTAGCAGGCCGGAGAACCTAATATTTGCAAAAAGGAAGAAGGTTTTATTAATTTATCATTGCAGACATGAAATACAACCATGTTTGGTACTTGAACTTCACCGCTTAAATCTTATCTGGCTCTTTACTTTAATATGTATTTACTTAAGATTTAAAGGTTCATGCAGCACCTAAGCATGAGCTTCAAGTTATTGCATTTTTTAAGGTCAACAACCAGCCGTGGATAATCGATAGCTATTTTGTCACCAAGGTTAATGTTAGTGATCTTGCTACGGGAACCACCTTGTGCAACAGCGGTAGGTAAATTATTAATTTTATTCTCGCCTAAGAACTATTTCTAGTAGTATGCAATATACATGACTTCGACTTCGTCTAGTATTTTCAAACCCTTTCTCGTTCTCCAATAATGCACTAACGGCTCTTGTATCGTAATATGAATACCATTAATTCCGGGATTATCAGAAAGAATACCCGACTCAATCAGATGAACATTTAATGCCCTTCGGGTGCTTTGTCACGTTAGCAGAGTCGTAGGCTGACTTCAGAGAAATCCGAAGTCCCTGTTCCTGCAATGATTTTATAAATCTGGTTATTAAAACAACAAAGTTGATTATTGATAAATGTTTCATGAGGATCAGCTGAGATCTAAAGGATTTCTCAGATTTTGGCCGGAATGAAGCAGGCGTGTGATGTATATTATGGCACAGCTTGGAGGAAAGGTATTTCTTGACTGATCAACCTTAAAGCCATTATCAACAAATATTAAATGTTACAAACCTAGCTCTCACGCTAGTTGGGTGAAAGAACAGTTAGCAACTTTTAAGTAATATTGAGTGCTTATTTGAGGCCGGTGTCCAAATAACTGAGTTATCGGAAATTTGCCTTCAAATTAAGGAAAGTTAATTTGAACAAACATAAAGAGGTTTATTCAGTTTTAGTATTTAAATGCGACTAAAATTGGATTATTTTAATTTTTTATTATATTTAAGTACTATAATAAACTGTCACATTGGTAGATGATGGAATAAGAATTTTAACTAATTTTCTCTAAAACCAATGGCTACGAAGCTAATCCAAAAATAAAAATATTTAGTTAGTTATCTGTAGAAACCTTGGGATGGGTTTTGAACATTACGGTTAAGAATTCTAAATATTTTTAAACGTAATGCTCCTAATAAACTAATGTTGAGCTTTCTTTTTGTAGGCTATGCGACATTGGAGAAAACTGTGCGCAAAACTTGGATATTTAATGTTGCCGATATAAGCACATAGACTTTATTGAAGGAAAGACCTATTCTAGGCAAGCCGCCGCAATCACGATCCGAAATCGATCCCCTGGTATTTGTAGGTGAGCACGCTACAATCACACCATGGAGGTAGGCCTGGATTACTGTGTGAACGCGAGAATCATGACATAATTTCAACATTTATTAAACATTTTGGAAATGTAAAATATATAATGATAACACTAGTCTGCATTTTCAAACTTTTTGTCAGATAATTTCTTAAAAGTAGGTGTTCTTGAATCAAGTTTTTATGCTGATTCCAGAAAATACTTCCTTTTTTTCTATTACGTCAGGTTTTTACACAAAATAATGTTTTGACAATTTTACTAATGAGCGTAGAAAAGTATTCAAATGCCATTTCACACAAGGTAAGTTTTTATTGAAGAAACATTTTAAGAATACTCTCAAGAACTACATTTTAACAAAACAAGAAGCCAAAGTGTTTCATTTAATTTTTTCAAACTTTCTCTTTGACTTCCTTGCAGATCCTTGAAGATGACTGTCCCTCCTCAACATCCAACAGTAGTCGGCCATCATAGTTTCATTCAATCTCCCCTGGTACCTCCTCTCCATTTTTTTAATATCTTGGTGAAAACGTTCACCCTGCTCTTTTCTATAATGTTCCAGATTTTCTAGAAAGTAGTCGATATGTGAATGCAGAAAATGCACCTTTACACTCATGTTACAACCCATTTTCTTGAAATTTTCCAACATTGTTTCGACATGTAATTAGGATCTTTGTTATTGCCGAAGAAGTTTTCAGTAACTGAACGGAAGACAATCCATGCTTCTATTTCTCTCTCATTCATTGTCTTCTCAAAATCTTCATCAATTTCTTTATTTGAGGACCAACAAAAATTCCACCTTCTAATTTGTCTTGTGTAATGAAGGGAAATTTCTTGGAAAGGTACTTGAAGCAGGGTCCATCCTGTGGTAAAGCCCTTACAAATTGCTTCATCAAGTCCAGTTTTATGTGTAGTGGCGGAAGCAATATCTTTATATCTCTATATCTGCATATTTTTGAAGTGAAATTGTGAAAAAAAACTGTACGTGATAGAAAAAACTAAAAGTAGTTCTGAAATCAGCATAAAAAAGTGAGTCAGAATCACTTATTAGTTTTCAGTCATCCGATATCATGCAGACTAGTGTAATAGGTTATCCGGTTTTTAATTAATTTTAAACAAAACATTTATTTGTTAACAATACAAAACATTTATTTATTCATGCAGACTGAAATCTAAACTGAGCATAACTTACAAATGTCTGAATATTTTATAATCGGAAAGGTTAAGGAATTCGTGAGAAAACTGGGCAAAAATTGCAAAAAAAATTGCATTTATGGCTTTTATTTCTGATTCTCTAGCACCTTTTTGTGTAAATATGTTGACATCGGAGCGAAAATGAGGGACCTGTGTGATAATTTAAATAACCTGAGCGGAGGGCGTGAATTTGAGGCTTTTTCGATATTTCTAACATTATCTAAACTTTATTGAAGTGTTTTTGAAAAGAATTGGTGCAAATGCATTAACCAGTTTCTAAATAATTTACTTTAAGTATAAATGTACCTATTTTATAAAATATTTAATCTAGTTAATATGAACGAGTTTTCCAGTGCGTTTTTCTCTGTTGCAATGTTTTAGGCACTTTTCAGCATTTATATTGCTCCTTATGATGCAAGTTTTAAGTTATTAGAGTGAAACTTTGAAAAATAGTCTACCCAATGCATGGTAACTAAAACATGATATGTAGTTATCAGTGTGAAATTAAAAAAATTAATTGATTTTTTTTTATGTACTGGTATGGTATATCAATATTATTAAAATTTAAACCCAAAATCTACGTTGAGCTTTACTTCCTTAAGACATCTGGGACTAAATTGCAACAATAGAGCAAATTATACGCTACTCTCATATCTTTGTAAATTTGGTGAGATTCGGCTATGAGAAGGAAGGTTGAAAAGGAAGTAGGAGACAGAATTTTTTCGGAAATGTCTTCGTGGATATTTGCGATATATTTATAATTTGTATAACCCAAACAAAAAACAAAATAGTTTAAATATTATGAAGCTAAATAATCATTGTCATCGTGTAGTACCTGTAATGCATGAATTCAAACTACACTGTAAGCATGTTCAAATTTTGATTATAAACAAAAGATTTGTAGAGTTAAAGGGAATGATATGTAAACATTCCAAACCTAAAGAGAGCATTTTCAACATTTTATCACATCTGATGGTGATTTAAAGAAGTGCGGTTGCAAAGTTTGGTACACATATATATTAGGTCATTTTATGGATTATGCATTTTAAAACACAAATTTAAGTTATTAAAATTGATGCAATTTTCATAACCGTTAAACAACGTTAAAGATATATGTTCCATATTGAACTATAAAACAAGTTTACTAAAGCTCCCTGTATACGATAAAATTTTTGTCAAATTCAGCGCTTTACAAGACTTTTCAAGAATGTTACAACTTTTTTTGGTCAAATTGCTTCCAATATTTAAAGTATTTGAAAGTGTTGAGAGTAAATGACATGCTCTAAATGATTAAAGGGTTGGCAATGATTTGATGGCTTTGGCCAATGTAATGCGACTATTTACAGTGCATCACGAAATCTGCAACATGGCTGAAAGCGAAAAGTAAACAAACTGGCTACCTGGACAAGGGATGTCATATGTGAGCTGATTAGGTTATACCAAAACTGGCCATATCTGTAAGTCATGGGCTTTTCATGAATTACCACAAGAAGGAAGCGAGAGGATATGAAGAAATTGCCGGGCAGATTTCTGAAGAGTACAATAATGCATTAATGCAGTGTTATATGGTGTAGTTAATTTATCAAGTCGTATTATTGTATTCTTTAATCGTAATCCAATTTCATGGACTATAATACGTGGAAGTGCTAACTTGTATTAGGTAGAAAACAATACTTGATTGCAAATTGTTATATCATGACACTAATAGTAATTTGCTTTGCACGTGATAAATTATCAATGTGTTCTGAACAGCTTAAGGTTGGCAAAGAGACAACGTGTAAATACACATTTATGACATTGTCAGGTCTTGCTAGTTCTTTTCAAGTCTTGTCCATTCTTGTCAAATATTGAAAAACATTTGACAGTTTTTCTTGTAAACACTTGAACTGAAACAAAAGTTTGATCGTGTACAAGAGGCTTAAGAAATATACTTTTGAATTAATTGTTTTCTAAAAAGTAATTTTTGTTCAATTCTGAATTTCGGATTTTGCAACATATAAGCTTACCAATACATGTGCCTCAGACTAATAACGTCGTCCTGAGTGGTCATGGGGTACCAATCTAGCCTCTAGGTCCCGAGGTTGCGGGTTCAAACCCGGCGGAAGGCGATGGATGTTTTTCGGGCGTAAAAATCTTTAGCATGGCTTCCTTCGGAAGGGAAATAAAACTGGTGGTTCCCTGTCGTAGATTTACGGCACGTAAAAGAACCTCAAGCCTGATAAAGAGGTCCCTAAGCAAAATTTCCGGGCTTTCGCGTCCAATATAATATGGGACACTAAGAACCACTGCTGTTAAAGAGTGCCCATAAAAATAAATAATAATAATAATTAATAATAATAATAATAAAAACTCAATTTCAACGCAATGGAGGCCTGGCTAAGCTCTCATAAATACTTTACACTTCTCTTTTTTAGAATTTCTGCTTACGTGAATGTTCAAACGTGCTGAACTTACCCCCTAACTGCATTCCAAGAATCTTTAAGTTAATGCTTTCGCTCCTCACGCTGTTACTAATGACTTTAACATGACTCGCTAATTACCTTTTACTTCGGACAAATCTTTCAGCTCAAGGTTATTATATTATACATTGGTTTAATATGCGGAAATTATTTATTGCAATTATTTCTTTATCATACTGTCATTTCTTTATTTAATTATTTATATCATCCGGCCAATAATTACGGTATTGCATAGCTTCACTAGAAATATGTGTTGAACATATTTGAACGAAATGGTTTTCCTTTGGGGGGGCTGGGGGGTTTTCTTTGGGGGGATTTTCTCTCAGCAACACAGCTTGCACAACATGCCTAAGCGTTACGAAAACTGAATTTGATGTTTTAAGTGGAATCTATTCCAAGGATGTAAGGCAAGTCTGCCTTTGGTTGGTGTTTCATAACCAATTAATCCAATGGTTGCTAAAGAATAGATTGAAAGCTATTGGACAAGATTTCAGGGCATATTTGTAAATATTTTAACCTGAATGATCACCTCCTTAGAATAATTATAATTTAGTAAAAGAAAGCAGTTTCGGTTACAGTATTTTAAAGCAATTTCTTTAAAAATGAGCAGGAAATACAAAATTCCATGGGAAAAGAGATTTATATCATTTCTACGTTGTTCTGTTCTCTTATATAATTGGATTATTACCATATCATACATACAATCTTACTTTTACACAGACGTGCCCCTTCTCCCTCTCTCTTTCCCTCTCTCCTCTATGGTTTAACTTAAACACTGGAAGACCCGAATTAACTGAACATTTATATGCAACAGTTGACAAGCTCTAGTTTGAGAATAACAAATCACACACATTATTATTATTATTATTATTATTATTATTATTATTGCATAATTACAGTGAAATGACCCTAGTAATCATAGACCATCTTCAAATAAATGGATTATTATCATTATTATGATTAAACTTAACGGTACTCAACTAACAAGAACACAAATAGCTCAGTGCCAGTATTTTTTGGGAACACATAAGCAACTTGTCAATCAAACTGTCTGGAACTATGCAAGAGGGGAGGTAAAAAGGTGCGCATGGAGAGGGCGGAGCTACATTTGTCAGTACCAACTTAGATCCCCTCCCTCCCAAGTTTACATGACTGCAATATAATGTACGAAAGTAGTTCTAAAATGGTAGAATGAAAAGTTAGTGCTTTCAGTAAAGGAAAGGATACATGTATAACGCCAATATAACATAGAAGTAAAGGAAAGACTCGATATCAACTCCATGAACTAAACGTATTCTATGTATTTGAAAGGATACGTAAGTACATATACTATCCAATGTACACAACAAAAGCGGGTAGGTAGTTCAAACACTACCTCTTATAATTTTCTGTGGTATTTTTTGAATTTTATTATCATAAATTCATCATCACGTGCGTGTAAGGCTGGGCTTGCCCAGCATTAGTACATCTTACATTTCCGATTTGTGCCCATAACCTTCCTCCTTCTACTTACATCAGAGTTTCATACTTAGTACCTCATATTCATAGTTGCATAGACACATCAGAATGTTTTTGGCAGTAATCAGTAGTCAATGTGCTGTGAAGCAGGGAGAGATGCGCGAAACTCTCTGAAAAGCTGAAAGAAAAAATATAAGAGGAGAAATAAAGAGAAGTAAAATAAAATAAAGAAACAAATCAATGACTCGGCTTTGTCTTTAATTTTATGCTTCAAGATTTCGGAGGATTCATTATTTTTTAACAAAAAGGACATATTAATATACCGAAGATTGGTAACTATGTACATTGATACCGTTAGTCTCTGAGCTAATACCAAAGGTGATTTAAGAGCTGAGGACAATTTGCAGCCAGTAAAGAACCTGCTCTTATGTAGGTTTAAAAGTTGATTAATTTCTAAAATTGTATATAAATACATATTAATTATTAACTGTTTTCTATGGTGTTCAATCGCAGTATAGCTTTGTGTCAATCCTGGATGAGAACAGTTAGCGACATTTGTAGATTATAATTTGTGGATTGAAAAAAACCAAATACCAACATAATAGTAAATACCTGTTCATAAATAATATACTTTTAGTTGAAATAAATATCTTATTTATTTGGTATTGGTTAAATAAAATAAGATCTATGTAGTTACATAGAATAAGTGTAGAATTCTATAAGTGAAACACACATACTAGCTTGTAATTATTCCCAAATATAAATGGATCATATATTTATTTGTATAAACGCTTGTGCGTGCACGCTTTAAGACTCAGATTGTAACTCCCACGTCGTCGTGGATTATCTCACATTTACAAATTCTTCCTTCGTTATTGCAAACATCACGCACACAGGTTTGCTAACATTGCAGTCCGAAGGTGCCAACAGGATGCAGCGCATCGCGCCTTTAAAACCGGCGCTCACTTGACGTACGCACTGCAAACAATACGAGCCAGTTCAGAATTCGAAACGGATATAGCGGGTGTTTAAAAACACCCGATACTTTAGGAGGTGATAATATGCATCAAAACAAGACAGAACTGTTTGAGCTGGCCCCGTAGCTCAGTCGGTAGGACATCTGCGTGTTGTGCGAGGGATCTCGAGTTCGAATCCCGACTGGAAGTGGGGCTTTTTCTCTAGCCAAGATTATTCCCTATCCTACCCGGAGTCTGGAAGTATGAATGAGAATGTGAATTGTGTGGGTGTGTGTGGGATCTAATGATTAAAGCCCAAAGTTTACTAGAGATCCTAAGACGAGCGAATACGAGCTAACACCATTGCCTATAGGCAATATGTTGTTCCAAAGGAAAGGCTGTCGATAAGACCATTGTAGTTAAAGGATGGTGTACAAATGGAACTTAAAACAAACCGCCTGATAAACATTTGTCATAAAACGCATACTTTCTGAGATCATAATGTTGTGCCACTCAGGGCCATACATTCCTTTGTTCTGCAATACAGTACACTATATCACACCGTAGACACTCCAGCCATGGAATACTGGAACATCGCAAGGAATAATGAAAACAGAAGTTAGGTTGCAGCTATGAGTACATTCGTTACATTAAAGTAAACATTACTTTGAACATTAGTTTGCAGTCAGTTGTATGGTTTCATTTGTGTAGTTTCAGTCGTGTGTGTGTGTGTGTGTGTGTGTGTGTGTGTGTGTGTGTGTGTGTGTGTGTGTGTGTGCGCATACGTACCGTGGAGTCTTGTCTGCTTATTGTTAAACTGATGTAATTTTGTATTTGTGTTATTGTGATGCTTATACGGTAATAGTATGTTGCGATAAGGGTGTGAAAAGTGTATTATTACAGAATCGATGGTTTGAAATACGATGAAGCACATTTCTTATGAACTTACTCATCATTACCTCGGATTCTCGGATCCTCGGATCTCCTCCGTGGTTTAGGAGTACCATGCTAGCCTCCGGTTCCCGGGACCGCGAGTTCAAACGGCCAAAGAACAATGTATTTTTTTCGTGCGTAAAAATTCTTAGCATGGCTTCCTTCGGAAGGGAAGTTTAGCCGGTGGTCCCGTGTTATAGATTTACGACACGTAATAGAGCTTCAAGCCCGATAAAGAGGTCTCTGAGCAAAATTTCCGATCTTTCACGCCCAATATAGAATGGGGTGGACGTTTAATATTTCATATCTCAAAGTATGTATTTTGAGACCAATGTTATTTGACATTAATTTGCATATCACTTCCTTAAGCACTGGGTACTTTTTTAAATACCTGTATATTCTAACATCAATTTAAGCTGTGGCACTGCACAGAGAATTTACAGTATGCTAGCTAAAGATAAGCTAGTTATGGCTTACAGAACAGTTGTATACTGTAACATATTTTTGGTTTGGAAGATAGCGGAAATCTGCCCGTTTTCGATGCCTAGTGACAAGGGGGAAACCCCCGTGAAAACCTATGGATCAGGAAGGACGGCCGCGAAAATCGAACCCACGACCTCCCGAATGCGGGCCAAGACACAACTGCCTGGGCCATCCTGGCGACTCTGACTCCGTAACTGATCATGGTTATGGTTATCAGTAGAGCTGTAACATTTAGGATTGCTTTAAGAATACATAATGCTTACGCTGTAAGTTGCTTTTACAGGAAAACGTCTTAAGTCACTAATCCCAAGGATTGGAGGGAGGGATGACCTCAAGCTTTATCTGTGTGTTGGAGGCTATGTCAGTTGCGTCCACGTAAACATGTTTACGAATAATCAGTACGTCAGTTGCGTCCGGCGTTGTTAAAATATGTACGCCAGTTGCGTCCACAGCTACTTACTTAGATAGCTTAGGTAGGTTTAGGTTCTTCGATAAGACACAGCCAAACACTATGGAACGCGTTCTGCGATGAAACACAACAAAGCACTGTTTAGAACGCTTTCTGCTACGTCATATACAGCACAGAGAACTGGACATAGGTAATAGTCCTCATTCTCAGTTGTGCACGAGCCATGGAGTCGATGACAATTGAGAAGGGGAAGCCTTTATTTGTGATCGATGGTTACAAATTTATACATCACAAGGATCTGCAGAAAAATATTTCGCATTGAGCTGCATGAAATCGTGTGTTTCATAAAGTTAAATGTTAAATATGAAATCGTTAAAAGCAATCAGGAGCATAACCACAATTTTAATAATGACACTACCAACATTTTATGGTGAAAATGCCAGAGGCTTACCTATAATGTTTCAACCAACAAATTCTATGTTATTTTATTTTTAACTTTTGTTCAGTTCTTAGATTTTTATGCATTACGCAACACGATCTAACAAAACAACATTTTGTTCATTTGTGAGATTTAAATTACAAATGTTGCAGATAGTCCTGAGTCTGCAAAATGGGAAGGGAAATGTTGTTTGTCCAGAAATTGAAAATACTGGAACTAACAATTCAAATCTTTCAGAGACGCAACTGACGTATAAAACTGACCGCGGACGCAATCGCCGGTCACCATTGCTTAGCGGTGATGACTAATCTTTACTCCCTACCTTACTCAGGTAACATAGCTGCAATGCGCTCAATCTCATGCCCAACGTCCTAGATGTTACCCCTCTAGTTACCAGAATCCAGAGGAGGATTCGGCACTTAAGCACGTATGAAGGTATGTTGTGCATCTGGAAACCTCTGGGAGGAAGAGGTGGTGAAGCGGAGAGCATAGAGGACGACCAGATATAGGGCAGCAAGCTCAGACGTAGGTGGAATCCCTAACATCTCCAGATATAAGATCTCGTATGATGCCTACGGAACCCCCACGGGTCTACCTCTCCTTATGGAGAGGTCTTTCATTACACATGGGGCGCCAGGGCAGACAATTACTCAAAGCAAACTCCACGCCTCGCCGGCCGTCCACTTGCCTGATCCTTCAACCCTGAAACATAATAAGGAAATGAAATGCTATAAAATGGGAAACGAAAAATTTGTGGCACTATATAATCCATCTCGGCATTCTCCTACTAATCAGAGGAAAACGAAAGAAACCCAAAGTCAGAATGGCCAGCCCAGTCGAAACTGGGATCTTCTGAATGTGTGCCTCACACGTCGTCTTGCTCGGTGTAGCGGATCTTACTACCAAGAAAAATGTTATAGGGAATTTCTTGGCTATAATATTCTCTTATCAAATTATGATATTCAAAAAGAGCATTTAGTACATTGAAGTATATAGAATCAAAGGGTTGATATGAATACTCCGTATAATCCCTATGAAATAATAGCGGGATTATTAGTTACGGCATTTTAATTTCCTTTTTTATTTTTAAGATACGGCAAAAAAAAAAAAAAAAATAGCCGGAGTGAAGGAAACGTTTGGAAAGAGTAAATGGTTCCTACTGGTAACCGAACCCCGTATGCATAGGTCGAAATGCAAACACAAAACCTACACGCTACAGCAGTGGAGGCCATATGGTTTTATCTTTCTGTAGTACGCCTACATTTGCTATAAAAGTTTGACCTCAAGGCCCCTTACATTCTGTTGACATGGAAGAGCTCGCGTAACATTTGTAGACAAATTGTTAAACTTTTATAAGGTAGCAAGGATTTCATTAGGAACAAGTTGCAGCCTCTTACTAAAAGGTGAAAAGGTTTTTATTCTGATATTTACTGTAGATATTACGTCTGCAGTGCTGAGCTGGATTTCCAAACAATAGTATTTTCCCCTCTCTCTCTGTACCATTTTATTTTTTCCTCTCCTCTCCTTTCTTCATTATAACGCCTCCGCTTGTGCTCGCCATATTCCCCTGTTGCTATCAAATTACCAGAAAATAAAACCCGTCCCACGAGAATCCATTACTTCTCATTTCAGCTTCGCATAAATCCCGGAGACTTGTAAAACATCTCCGCGGTTTTTTGGCACCTCTCTTCTCGTAAGTTAATTTACTTCTAGTTTGTAGCAGCAGCTCGTTTGAGTGACTTAAGATAAATTTCCCACCGTAGTCTCTCTACACGGTAACGAATAAGCTACCCTGTAAGATGCAAGCAGTACACCCTTCTCTTTCTCTCCCGCAGTAACAGATCTTAACTAGACCAAGGATTCCCCGACTGTTACTTGTACAACATTAATAAATTGCAAGAGGAAGCATTGTAATTATCTAGGATTTCATGTGTGGTATTTAAAACTACATTCAGCATTTCGTGGAGGATGGCGCAGGCGGTAGCGCATTCGGGATGTCGTGGGTACGAGTCTCGCGGTCGACCCTCCTGAGGGAGTTTTTTTGGGGAGTTTCCCCGGGTCGTTAGACGAATGCTGGCAAGGTTAATTACATTCCCCGGATATTCTGTCCTCCACTTCATCTACTTCCTCATTTCACCTCCTCTTCCATCTGTTTGGTTGTTTCAGGGTTGCAGGTGTCCACGGGAGTCTCGGCGTTGCATGTCAGGGAAAAAAGGGTTTTCTCTGCACCACTTCGGTCCCGGAATAGGAACGGTCTGCAAAACCCGTGCCCTCCAGTGGGATGTGCAAGCTTGCAGGGGGAGGGGAGTCGGTGGTACCAGCTACACAGGGGATTTTCAACCTGGAAAATGTAGGGACCCTGCCCTCGACTCTATCGTGTCTCCTGATCCGGTCGCCCTCTGTCTCCTCCCACTTCACCCCTCCCTCCTGGGGGGCACCTCGTTACGGGACTAGGCACAAAAGATTTACGTCGAGGTGCTCAGACCCCCCTCCGCTCCTAGTCTTACGTCGTACATTCAGAACATTCAATAATTATGCTTCTCTATTATTGTCTGTGAATTTCAGAAGCGGTGTGTAACATAAGGAAAACTTTTCCAAATATACATATTTTGATATTTTTGGTGCATAAAAAGTGGTCCATATAGATACATGGAGGCTAAGGTTTGCATTAAGATGCCTAGTTTCGCCCTCTTCTGGCTTAAACCTCTCCCCCCTTCGCTTCGTGATTCTAACTTGATGAAAAGTTATCACACCCCAAAAGATGGGTGAGGTAATAATGCCAATAAAGCAATAAAAGATAATGTACAACTTTTTCATTTTTTTTCATGATTATCCTACACACACAAACTCTGATTTTTATGTAAACAAATATAGGTATAGTGCAAACCAAGTTGTTTTCTAATAGTATCTTTTAAAGATTTAATAGTCTACCATTTATTTCGCTAGTTTCCTCTTCTAGTATTTAGTAGAGGGACCCGAGTAACATTCATTTTTAATCTTCTTTATAAAGTTGACTAGTTTTATAAAATTAATGTGATTATGACACCCTATATTATAATTATGAGTCATTATGAGTCTACCGGTTGGTGCGATTAAAGTAATAATTATGGCAATATTAATACATTAAACATATTTAATACCGTATAATAATAATAATAATAATAATAATAAGTAATGAACTTTGTACCCATTTTACCAAATTTAGAATAGACGAAGCAGCGTCTAGCTATGCTCGCTATTACATTCTTTCTATTTGTGATATCATAAGTTGTTTCTACAGTAATTCAGAAAAGGTTAAAATTATAAGGTACCTAACTGCTCAGTAGTCTTGCAGCGCTGTAAAAGTTTTTGAGTGAGTTAAGTTTCCTTTGGTTTCTCATTTCGCTTCGGACATGCGTTAATCAGCTTTTACGAATTCGCGTTTTCTAGCCTCTCAGATTGACATATTTCATTAATCTTTTCCAAAAAATTATTTGTCTTTACAGGCTAATATAAAATGATGTGTCAGAATATAGTTAAGACAAACAAGAGATTACTAACACGTTACAGCAAGATAGATACACCAACAAGTTTTTGTGCATCTGAATGAGCTCGTAGTTAGTATTACAGCAGGCAGATGGACCTAGTTGTGTAGTCGACTTCCTATACTATACTACTACTACTACTACTACTACTACTACTACTACTACTACTACTACTACTACTACTACTACTACTACTACTACTACTATACTACTACTACTACTACTACTACTACTACTACTACTACTACCACCACCACCACCACCACCACCACCACCACCACCACCACCACCACCACCACCACCACCACCACCACCACCACCACCACCACCACCACCACCACCACCACCACCACCACCACCACCACCACCACCACCACCACCACCACCACCACCACCACCACCACCACCACCACCACCACCACCACCACCACCACCACCACCACCACCACCACCACCACCACCACCACCACCACCACCACCACCACCACCACCACCACCACCACCACCAC
Source organism: Deroplatys truncata (assembly GCA_030765065.1). Classification (NCBI taxonomy): domain Eukaryota; kingdom Metazoa; phylum Arthropoda; class Insecta; order Mantodea; family Mantidae; genus Deroplatys; species Deroplatys truncata. The sequence continues at coordinate 89,996,786 of CM060980.1, forward strand.
CACCACCACCACCACCACCACCACCACCACCACCACCACCACCACCACCACCACCACCACCACCACCACCACCACCACCACCACCACCACCACCACCACCACCACCACCACCACCACCACCACCACCACCACCACCACCACCACCACCACCACCACCACCACCACCACCACCACCACCACCACCACCACCACCACCACCACCACCACCACCACCACCACCACCACCACCACCACCACCACCACCACCACCACCACCACCACCACCACCACCACCACCACCACCACCACCACCACCACCACCACCACCACCACCACCACCACCACCACCACCACCACCACCACCACCACCACCACCACCACCACCACCACCACCACCACCACCACCACCACCACCACCACCACCACCACCACCACCACCACCACCACCACCACCACCACCACCACCACCACCACCACCACCACCACCACCACCACCACCACCACCACCACCACCACCACCACCACCACCACCACCACCACCACCACCACCACCACCACCACCACCACCACCACCACCACCACCACCACCACCACCACCACCACCACCACCACCACCACCACCACCACCACCACCACCACCACCACCACCACCACCACCACCACCACCACCACCACCACCACCACCACCACCACCACCACCACCACCACCACCACCACCACCACCACCACCACCACCACCACCACCACCACCACCACCACCACCACCACCACCACCACCACCACCACCACCACCACCACCACCACCACCACCACCACCACCACCACCACCACCACCACCACCACCACCACCACCACCACCACCACCACCACCACCACTACCACTACCACTACCACCATTACCATTGTTCAGTGGGTGTAACTTTGTGTCGTGGTATTTAATATTTCGATACTGGCCTGGCGACTGAGGGAAGTCCAAAGTTCCGATTTGCAAGTGACCTCAGAGTAGGAGTCATAGACGCTATCCCCTGAGCCATCTTGTTCTATGTAATAATTGCAAGCGTGCATTTTCAAAACTCGAGCTTGGGAGGGAACTGATACGTTAGGAGCATTTCATAGCAAAAAATATTCTGATGTGAATATTTCTCATGCATTTTTATGCCCTCTTTAGTTTATTAGTGTGTCTAAAAACTATTCTTACTAAAGTTTATTTTTCTGTCTACTTCATTTTAATCCAAATAAGTTTTTACAGGAATAGCTACATTACACGTTTCATTATAGATAAAAAGCCACAGTAATAGTTAAGTGTTTAAGAACTGACGCTATATGCTGCCCTTACTGTTTCCATATAATCGCAAGAAACAACTGAATGTTGACAGGACTTAGAATGACCAAGAAATAGACAATTCAAACATTTAATAACAGATGTCTCGGAAATGGCTAATGTTACAAAAAATGTATTTGAAATAAATTTTGTGTTTTAAAGAGATCTACATTTTTCGTGTGGTGCGTTTTCCTCTATCGCTTAACGTTTACCAATTATATAAGATTATTACAAAAGCTGTTCCAAATGAAATCGACTTTACAGACTATTCGCAGAAAATTCAAAATATAGACATTATTTTTAATGAAAATATGTTCGTTATATGATATGTTAATGAAAATCGTTATAACTATATTTTAGAAAATAAATGTCGAAATATCTTCATGTAAAGGGTAGTCTGGGTGGGGAATTTTCTTGAAAATTTTCGTGTTCATCTTCCAAAAATACTGCACTTAAATACCAAGTTTGGTATCGATCCGACTTTTCGTTTTTGAATTATGCTGTTCACACATACAGAGACCTTTTTTCCAAAAATGCTCTTTTTTATTCCTGTGCCTCAAAACATGTATTTCCCGGGAAGTTTCCATATTGAATTTTTGGGTGGAATACAATACTTCCCCTGAGGAAGGTAGAGTAAATAAAAATACAAATATGGACTAATTCTAATACCTAAACAGTGTTGATAACCGCAAAAATTCCGTTGAACCCTGTTGATGGCCATAACTAAAAGGAAAATTGAACGTAGCGCGTTTTTCCGCGCTTTTAATTCCGATTATATGCCGGCAACAGATTCTTTACAGAGTATAACTGTGTTTTCAATAGTGCTGACAAAGAAAATGTCCCAGATACCTCTCTCCCCACTGTACATAATTAATAACACTGTTCACATTTACCGCCTTCTGTATTGCAATTACAGCACTTGCTTTACACGTTCTAATAGTAATTTAGAAACTAGACTACACTGCTTGTAGCTTGCATGTTCTTTGTTATGTAGTTCTATGGTTATATTCAGGTGTAGAAGCAAGTGTATTATCCAGAAAACAATGTAAACCTCTAGAGAAAAGTTGTGTTGATAAAAGTGGTTAAAGAAAGAAGACAGTTCGAAATTAGATACAGGAATGCTACACTGTCAAAGTTTCACTTCTGATGATAGAATAACTTTCTTGAAGAAGGGTCGACTGCCTCCGACCTGTTCGGACGTGTTTACAAGTAGCACTGTTGCTACTCAAGGCTGCGGAAGCTGGTAGTGCAGCCTGTACTTATACGTGTAGAGTAATTACGTAAGTCGAAGCTAGTGAATGAAATTAAGTGCAGCATACATGAAAAGAATTTTAATTTAAGTTATGCAAAGTTATTAACTAATGTCAGATTTGTTGATGACTGTTGTGAAGAGAATATTGACCAAATTAATGAAGATCAATAATAGTGTTATTTGAAGCCCTCGATAAACTAACCAGCAATAAAACAAAAATGAATTTCCAATAGTAATTACATAATTAAACAAAATGACTTTATTGTACACGGACTTTAAGATAGTGCCATTGTCAAGAACAAGTACAGTTGTTAAAGAACAATCGACCTGGTAGAGAATAGAGTGATGTTAAAAATAGTGAAAACGAGAATCAGTCCATCGTACTAATACAAGCATACAGTTAAATCAACACCACTGAAGCAAGACTTGAGCGGAAACCAAAATGGCCGCTACTTAGGCTATGCATTCTAGAGAGAGCATTGCAGCTTTTACAGAATTTAGTGAAAATTATGTGCTTTTGGTGATTGATTTAAGAATGTTAAGAATGTGTAAAATATGTTTTCGACAATGTTTTAATGCATGTAAATTATAAAAATAGCAGCTATGTCTGTTTTCAAGTTCCCAAAGGATGGGTATTTGAACGAACAGAGGTTAAAAGGGATAATGTTTGGCCGATCAGACACTCGGAGACAAATACACTAATATTTGCTTTAATATCCACAATCTAAATGTGCGTAAGTACAAACAATCTAATTACTACCTCAATGCTCATGCTTGCGAGTATTACAGTTCTTATATGTATACGTGCAGTGCATCCATTTCTATGTTTGTTACTTAAACCAATAGATAATCGGATAAATAAGTTGTAAATAGCTTCTTAGTATATAAGTATGTCTTTTGCATTTGGTAACGTACTCGTAACCTAACTTAACCAAATAAAGGTTATGTTCCAAAGCTATGTAATTTAGTATTTCCGCATCCCAAGTTGATTTTTCAATGTACTTCTGAAATTTAAAATATAAACTCAATGATATTTTTCTGAATTATAGCAAATTCCTTTTAAAAGGTGTAGTTACAATTTAAGTTTTAGTACATAGTTATTTTTCAGTATTAATTATCAGCAGTGTTTGAAATCTAGGCTTATCATCAAACTTGCATGTGTATTATTTGTGGAAAATGAACCAAACATAGCAAACTTAATAGAACGACTTGATAGTCACAGCCTACCAACAAGAGCTAGCGATTCCCTCATGAGGAAAAAAATGTGTTTGGAAAAGAATAAGTGTATTTAGGGGGAAAAATTAGCTCCTATCACTGTTTTGGAAATTGTTGTGGTTATTATAGACTACTTGTCATCACGTTTATATTTATTTTACTGTTAAGTATGGCCAATTAGTACTTGGAGTATTTTCCTTTTGCATCTTGGATCTTTCGTTAAACAATAAATGAAATCTTTTAAATGAATTCAATGACATTTAAAACTTTTAACATATTAAAAAAGAGGCAGAATATTATTATAAAACCGCTGTTTGCATGAAAGGAAGTATTTATATGATGAACAATTTTAGTTGCTTATTTCCCCTTTCTGTCCGCTAATAAATAATATTTATTGAAAATCTTGTGCGTTTTATGTGCAACACATAGAAATTATATTGTTGCAATCTTCCTTACTTTACCTGAAATATGCCAAATCATCTTTGCCACCTCCACAATGTCTTTAGGGCTAATATATATATATATTTTTTTAACAATATATATGGTTTATTTTTTGTCCCAAATTTTCAGATTCTTACTGTACATCCTTTTTCTTTCTTTGAGGCCATATCCTTCTAATTATGAAGTTAAGTAATTATAATAATTTTCATGTAAATACCTTGACACAATTTAATTTCGTTGACAACCTGACATGATGAGTGTGATATAATTTAACAATACTAAAGATTTAATATTATTACCCACATTACCCTGAAATTAATTTGATAGACTTTACTTTTTGAAAGAAGTTCTAAATTAATCTGCAGAAATAAAATTTAGTATCTTTCCTTTTAGATATCCCTGGTACTTTCACCGACGATGTATTAACAGAGCTAGCTCGAAGGAATAATTTTTCTTTACATCAGCGTGGATCTTGAAGGACAAAATGGGAACGTTGGTTTAAAGTTTCAGAAAAAAATTGAGCATTTTACTCTTGCATCTTAGCATTTCAACTGTAATTGTTTGAACATATACTAGCTATAAATACATAACAAAACATTAAAAGAATGCTTGTGGTGCTTTGTTTTTATAATTCAGCTATTACACTTGTTCATGTTTTCTATGCTTAGGTTTGGGAATCAATTTTCCTTCACGCAAAATAAGGAAATAAAATAAGCCCGGCCTCGTAGCAGAGCACCTGCCTGCTGTGCGAGGGGTCGATTTCCGGTTGGGGTGGAATTTTCTTTTAGCCAAGTTTATTCCTATCCTCCCCAGAGTCTGGAAGTATAAATGAGAGTGTGAATATGTGAGAGATTCTGATGAATAAGACCCAAAGTTTACCAGAAATCCAACGACAAGTGAATACGAAGAAAGGCCGCCGATAAGACCATTGTAGTTAAACGGGGTATAAATGAATTTAAAAGAAACCTAACTGCATATTAACGGCTTTTAATAACTAAACTACCTCTACTTCTCGTTGCAACCAATAGCCTATATGGGCGGCCATCTATTTTTAACGCTCAGGGCTTTCTCTAGGTGGTGCTGGTTAAATAAGTTTGCTGCTGTAGTCGATCAAAAGGGTAATTTTCAAGATAAAACTGTAAGCATCAGTAGTAAAATGTTAGAGATGATTATTAAAATAACTTCTTTAGTGTTAAGTGTATAATCTATTGAATTGCGTAATAAATCTACTCCAGGGGAAGGGCAGTGGTCAGATGTGATTCGAAAGTGGAAAAGACGTTCTATAATTGTGGAATAATAAAACAAGAATCTAAATCGAAACTTTAAGGTGTGCCAAAAAGCATCTGTTTACACGTATATAGAATAAATAGAAGAATTGTTAAAATTTTAAGGTATAATTTTCCTTAAGTTACTGGTAAAAAAACTTAATTCTAAATCCACAGTTATGTTCCTCGTTTAAAATTTTCATATAAGAACATAATTTCCATTTAGCGATGGATCCAAGTAAATGTAAATGTGTGCGACATTTTTTTACTTCATTGTAAAGTAATGGATCAAAGCACAGTGACGTCATCATCCTTTGTAAGTAAACATCACAGTAGCATTGATATGACAGGAACTACTAATGTTAAAAAGTGACTTGAATGTTAATACATAAATTGTCCTCAGCTACACAACTTATTGCTTTTGTAACATTGTTTCCATTACTTATAGGAACGTATGCTATTTAAGAAATAAGGTGGGACTGGGTAATGCAGAACCAGTTTCTCATAATTATAATTTATCTTAATCGTAGGTAAGTAAACATTGGTATAAAGAACCAGAAGTGGAATATTATTGTGCTAAATGTTAATTTCTGGTGACTATAACATTGATTTATGTAATGAAACCACCAGTTATTTACAATTATGTAACATTTTTAAATGTTATGGTTGTTTTAAAGCACTGTTTGAGCCAAGGAGAGTTAAAACCTGCCTGTATAATTTTTTACATTCTCTACTATGTATAGTAAGTAGGGGAAGTATCGTATTCCACTCAAAAATTCGATGTCGAGATTTCATCGGAAATATGCTTTGAAGCCCCCTGAATCCAAGAAGAGCATTTTTAGAAAAAGCGAGTGTGTGTGTGTGTGTGTGTGTGTGTGAGAGAGAGAGAGAGAGAGAGAGAGAGAGAGAGAGAGAGAGAGAGAGAGAGAGAGAGGGTGAGTCTGCGAACAGATTAACTCAAACGAAAAGAAGGTTGAGCACCAAACTTGGTATTTAGGTTCAGTATCCTCCAAGGATATAACATAAAGATTTTTCGAGAATACCACCCCAACTACCGTTTATATGAAAGATATTTCTAAAGTTTTTATTTTCCTAAAAGTGGCTCTTAACGATTTTGATTAAAGTATCTCAAATTAAACATATTTACATTAAAAATAAAATGTATATATTCAAATTTATGGAAATAGTCCATTCCTTCATTTGGAAGGAATTTCGTATAATCCAGCATAACTGATAAAGGTTAAGCGATAGATGAAAACTTAATACACAAGAAATATAGATCTCTTTAGAACATACAATTTGTTTAAATTGAGGCAGTATTTTTAACAATTAAATAATTTCAGTCTAATTATATAATACATAAATTCAATAACAACCCGCCTTGAAACAATATATGTATGTAATAATTTGTAAAATGTATGTAACAGTCATTGCATATGCTTATATTATTGTTAACATGTTTAATAATGTTATGTGAATATATTACGTAATTTAATAATGCAAAAGCTGTGAGAAATAGGTTTAAAGTTGCTAACAATGAGGTAACCTTGAGGCAATAATGAGTAAGGAAGTTTAAATGCTAATAGTCATTATTAGAGCAGCAATAATGTAAAATTTGAGATAGTTTAAAAATAGCCATCAACAACCAGAAAAAGCTTTAGTTAAATGAAGGTATTCTTTTGGACTAGGATTAGCCAATAAGAGACTTGAAATACAGAAATTTATAGATTTAGGCGGTGGAAAAAAGCTCAGTTGCTTCTAGACAGTGCTCATAACCAGACGTGAGATGTGTCCTCGAGAAATTAATTATGTATTCGTGTGAGACGGAAATAGTATACGTGTTAAAAAGTGCAAGTATTAAATAAAAAAATCTCGCAGCTCTCGATATCAGTGAAGTGCTGTTTAATTTGTGTCAAGGATTAATAAAAAGGTGAGAATTAAAACTTAAAATCTGTGTAAGCCTACATTCTTCAGTCGCACCACAACCCTGTCAAGACTTCCATGTCTCTAAAAATAATACTGATGCAGCCGAGGCAAACATAAGTATATAATATCTAAAGAAACAATCAAATTACAAAGCTAATATTTTTAAACTTGGGGCGAAGGCTACCGGAAACCGGGTACTATAGTGCGATTGCAACGAATTTCAAGTTCGGCTCCCCAACAGTTGAAATATAATAAAACTCCTACTTCAAATCGGCTTTTCGTACGCAGCAGCAAACAACGTAAAGAATATTTATAATACTTCAAAATAAGTATTTTTGTGGCATAAGCCATTTCTGAGATATCGTTATTAAAGGTTCGAATTATTCATTAATTCGTCATTCTTTTAAAGTCCTGTCAACATTCAGTTGTTTCTGACATGGGGACAGTATGGAATTTTAAGGCAGCGTATAGCGTTCAGTTCTTAAACATTTAACTATCTCTTTTCCCTTTTATCTACGAGTATAATGACATGCACAATGTTGTAATTTCTGCTGAGGTTTATTTGAATTAAGATGTAATAGATAGAAAAATATGCTTTAACGAACAGTTTGTATACCCATTAATGAACAATACTGTAAAGAAAGTCATTGAATGTATCATCAGATTTTTATTAATGCAACTTCAAAACATTATGATTTTAAAGTTAAAGAATTCAGCTATTCAGATCAAAGCTGCTAGTAGGAGATTCATATAAAACTGAACAACTTTGAAGGCGTATAGTTTCTCTCTGGAAAGTAATAACATATTAAAATGGAGTTTCATTATCCCAGTAGCTGTGGGAGGTTCGATTTTTTATTTTTTTATTTTTAAGTTTGTCATATGGGACGATGGATGAATGAAATGTGTGAAATAATGCTCAAATAAGCCCGGGGTCCAAACGGCTTAAAGTTATTCGACATTCCTCTTCTTAGTATAAGGAAAAATCCCGGAAAAAACCTTATCCGGGTAACTCACTTTAACTAAGATTCGAACTCGGGGCCTGTTGAATGTGAGGCAGACGCGCTTCCCGATAACACAGAGCTGGATAATGTTGGTGCCCCTACCATCTATTGTTGCCTTATGGACGTTTCGAAGACAAACCTTCTCGAACATCATAAACACGTTCTAGGTTCATTGCAGGTCTCTTTTTTCCCCAGTCTCGATGAGGAGAGAGCCAGTTGTCTCCAGCTTTCTTACCATCGATAAAGTTGTTGCCCTTGTTGGAACACTGTGCACATCGAATTATCTTGGAAACGCACGTTGTGTTTCAATCCATAACTTTGTCTGCCAATTGTTTTCACAGGAAAAACACGCTGCCGAATTGAGAAATGCATGTTCGTTTATGACAGCAAAACTAGAGACAGAAAACTAATTACTAATAAACAGTAATAGTCGTAAACATAACAGGTTGTTTGGTTCACATTTCCCATTGTTAAAAGTAGACATGTGAAAATGAAAGTCGTCAATATCGAGCATGAAATAGTATGGTAAGAAATGTTTTGATTTAAGAAAAATTTTAAATGCATTAAATAGTGTGTTTAAAACTCTAATATTGGCTCTTTTAACGAACATTATCGTTCTATAATAAAAATACACAGAAATGAGGTTAAAAAAGCCAAACAGAAAGTTACATTTAGTTTCATTGAAAATTCTAGCAATAATTAGATTTGTATCATTACTTCAGCCAAGGAGTTTAATGCGTGTTTTAGAAATCAACCAGCTATCATTAATGAAAGAATTCCTGAGCCAGCTGTGGCGTTCCAGGATTTATTGCTTGTTTTCTAAACTTCCGTAAGATATAAAGGAAACAAGACAGCGGTGATCGGATTTTGGAAGAAGTGGCTAGAATGAAAAATTCTGACAGGAATTCTGAAAGGTCTAACAATATTATTAAACGCATTATTATCTATATTATACAACTTTTGACAATATGCATTAATGATGCCTTTGTTTCATGGAATGTTTCCTGGCCCATAAGGATTACAAAGGTTTGTCCGTTATATAAAAGAGATGACAAGGACGATGCCAGTGATTACAGACTCATTTCTACAATTCCCAATAGGCAAGATATTTTGAGTCATTATTAATAAAATGATGTATCCTTACTGCAACAAATTGCTATTCGACAAACAATTCGATTTCAGAACACCATGCATGTTGTAACTTGTCTTATGGAACTATATTAAAACTTACGAAGAAAATGCTTATTTCTATGCTGTCTAGTGTATTAAGACATTGGACTGGGAGTGTCATAACATTGTTTTAGCAAAGGGGAAGTACAAATAACAAATTATTGTGGCTGTGTTTGAATATATAGTCATATTTTTGTTATTATTAATTTTTAAAAAGCGAATGAGGTCATGTAGGATTACGCAAAGTATTTATAGACCTTTTTTGTTTCGTATGAATCCGTAGCTCTCCCATTGTTTGGCTGCGAGTTTTCTTTCTGTCGTCTGCCATATTTTTTTTCTTCGGCTTGTCCTCTTGGTCAACTTGTCACTTTGCTTCTAAGTATATCTCTAGGATATATTGTTACATAATTCCGGCCAATTTGAAGTCATATTTTACTTCAGTAACTCACTTCATAGTATAAACTTGTGGTTTACTTGTTCTTTCGTAGAATTTCATTATTGTTTTGTGAGCTGTTTGAGTTCATTCGTTTAATATCTCCATAAAATTGTAACCTTCGTTTTCAGTGTCACTCTGAACGTCTGTATATTATTATTATTATTATTCTTATTACTGAACTTCGACGTTGTTGTATGAAACTTACGTGAAATAAAATGAATTTAATATTTGAATTAGATTCATTAGAATGTACTTTGGATTACAAAATAAATTTATTCTTTTTATGGCCGTGACATTTCATTACATATTTATGTTTAATTTTATCAAAGTTTTATTGATTTTTCCAACATTTGTGCAAAGTTTTTCAACGGTAGTCTTCAGTTAAATACCTCTTGGGTAGCCCAAACAGCAATGAAAACTCCAGGTCGGATACTTTAAGCAGATAAACAGTTGCCTTTGCGCTCTTTTGTCAGCACAGCACTAGCAGGTGAAGGTTCTGTGTGTATACGTGTATATGTTGAACATGGTCTCGTACGTGGGTTTGTGTCGCCACATTTGTTACGGCTCATTTAAAACCTGGACACTTTTAAATAAAACATCAGTTTCGCAAATTGCGGCGAACTCGACGGCTTGTAAACAAAGGGGTAACGCATGGCGCAAAATGGCATGCCTTCTAAACCTCGTTCCTCCATTCTAACCTAATTTAGAAGTGCTGTAAATGTGAAAATGAGAACGGCAGCGACATTTCTGACCTGAAAAGCATAACACATTGTACTTGTTACATTCCAGCCCATTCCCACTCCCGCTGATATTTCCTAAAAGCTTACTTGCTTGCGACGAATGAAAGCTTGTGTAGCACTTGGTAAGGAAATTGTCTTCTCTATATACATTAAATAATACTACATGCGATAGTTTTATGGGGAAGGCACAGATAGCGCGCACGCGTGTTCCGCACACTATTATACAAAGGGTTTCTCGCTCCGTAACTCCTGTATTACTTGAGAGTGATAGTAACATGCACTATAATGAGCACTAACCTTGTTATAAGTGGTGTCCATCTGCGTGAAGACCTTCCTTCATCCACATCTTCGAATGAAAGTTCCATTCACAAAATCAAATACATAAGTTCGTCTTGCGTAATACTCATCATTTCTGTTTTTATATTGTCCTTAAGTTCGTCTGCATGTGGGGATTGTTCCTATAAAGTTTTTTTTTGGTTCCTCACAATTAGATGTACCAATTTCGTCAATTTTTCCTTCGTTAGAACATTCTTTTTCGCTTCTTAGGTTAACGTTTAGCGATCCCGTTGTCCTAAACTGATTGGTCAGACATCTAACGGTTTCTCTACTTGAAGCTGGAATATCAGGAAATTTCTCCTGAAATTGTATGCACACCTGTCTACATGATTCGGTTTTTACGTATCTACGTATCGTACATAAAGATGCGTTGTTAAAGCGTGAATTTGTCTGCAGGCATTGTACTGGGCTAATAATAAGACATTAACACTTAAGCAACTCATATACAACACAGATATCTTGAATCAACTTTTAACTTTCAGATGCACAACTCTCTTTACAGCACCGAACGGGATGGCTCAGGCGGTAACGTCTGTAGCCCACATTCCCGAGGTCCTGGGTTCAAATCCCGTGGGCCGACCAATCTGTCTTGAGGTTTTTTGATGGTTTGGCTCAGTTGTCAAGGTAAATACTGGGTTGGATATTTAATATCACGACCCAAAGTTCCACCTTAAGTCTAAAACAATAGTAAAATTGAAATTAAGTGGTGATAGCGAATGCTATGCCATCTATCCACAGACAATGTAAGCAGCTAGACTGGACGGCACCCTAATGCCATCTGCATGACACGAAGCAGGTGGTTACAGGGATGGGACATAAAAGGCTAACTGTCCTACTTTCTATATGAGACCGCCAGTTGGACTGGACGGCAACCTAATGCCATCTGTACGGCACGAAGTAGAAGATCATGTAGCTATGCGCTAGGGTCTCTCTGACACGTGACGGAGCGGGTGGTCACAGGGATGAGACCTAGAAGGCTAACTGTCCATCTCATATCATTTTAAGAGTTATGCACCAACAGATCCGTCACGATATGACCAAGGAGTAAAAGCGACGTAAAATATCTAGAGTAATAACAATAAATCCCTTTACAGCACACACACAGCAACTGAAGCACATTTGCTAAAGATAACCTTGAACGCGTCATGTGCCGCCAGTTGCGCATCAGAAAAGTACCGAGGCACTGCAGCACAGCGTGCTACGCATATAGCCAGTCTCTGGCCTCGCCTTAAAACGTCCGCAATGTAGTAATTCGTGCAACAAGTGGACAAAGTGATTATGGCAAAGTAAATGTTCGTGGCACTCACTGTTGTTCGTGTAAGAATTTTCACGAGTGTCATATTAAGATTATTCACGAATTGGATAAAACATTTTATACAATGCTAACATTATAAACAATAGGAAATTTATCATGAAATAATTCGCATCCATAGCTGAGAGAAGTGAGGGTGTCTTCATATGTTCGTAAATGACACTTAGCTCTTCTCTGTGCAGTTCATTTGTTTATTACCTGGCGGTTGAAGTGATTAAGTAAGACAGTCACTTGCATGCATTGCCTTCCTGGGAGAGCAGTGAGCAGATGTTACGGGCTGTATTGTAGCCTATTATTGTAACTTCTTCCTTAACATGGATTAGGCCTTTAGACTTGTTCCGAGGCTGACTAAAGTGCTCTCTGCTCCCCATAGGGGTGGAAGGTTCCATCCTTTGAACGTGTTCTTTACACTTGCTCTGATCCTTTTAATTTCTTCTATAATGTTTTCTTCTTTTAATTATTCTCTTATGCCTGGATTCTGGAGTCGATCTCCTTTAGTTACACCCAATAAAGAGTTTAAAATCTTATTTGAGATGTGGAGTTTTCCTTCTTTTTTTATTATCCATATCTCACATGCATACTAATGTGGGCTTCGGTATTATTCTATACAGTCTTAATTTAAGATCCATTCTCATATTTCCACCGAAATGTCTTTTAATATACTTACCGATTTTGTTATAACCTTTAATATTTTCTTCAATTTCTGCCTTTCTATCAATTAGTGATATTTTTGATCCCAAATCTTTAAAGGTACCTGATCGATGATTTGTCCAATTACAATCTTGACCCGAAATTGTGTTTCACCCATCATGGTCATTACCTTTGATTTTTCTCTCGAACGTTTCGTATTGTATTCTATTATCTCATTCAGGTTATCACTGATTTCTACAATACATTCTACACATCTCTGCGAATAATAACTGATCATCTGCAAATATAACTATCTGCATTAGTATTATTTAAACTAATTCCCTTTGGTTTACATTTGGTTCTCCAAACGTATATGACTTCGTTCAAATATAAATAAAATGTTATAGGTAACAAATCACAACCTGGTCTCAATCCCAGTTAACATCTAATTCAGTTTTCCTTGTTTATCTTGGTGTTGCAATATAATGACTTAAATTATTCCATATTTAATAACAATTAATTGTTCTTCCACACAAGCCGTGTGTAGGCTAAAGTTGAAAAAGTAGAATAAGGCTGGAAAATTCAATGCCATAGCCGAGATATGAACCACGGATCTTCGAATTTTCGTGCGGTTGCTGTATCAACTATGGTACCATGGCAACATGCCGGCAAGACAGGAAATTCTCTCACTGATATTTAATAATATACAGCGGTTTCTGCATCATTGGTATAGGAATTGCCAATGCTATTATTAGCACGGGTGTCATAATAAGCGAATTATGCTATGCTGATAATGTTATTGAACATACAACAACCCGTTTATAATGATGGGATTGCATAAATATACTAATAAGTAGACACATATGTTATGCCAGCAATGATTAGATGTTTCATAAATGATAACGATGTACTCTTACAGCACGGGCTGTCGTGCATAAAAAGTGACCTATTACCCTAGATCGCCATAGTGTTTTCTCTCCGTAAGGATTCCACCTTCAGGTAACCAGCTGTCGACTCCGCCCGGCCGGTATCAGTTCTCTATGTGACTGATCAGAAAAATAATTCAGGGGCATAAAACTAACCAATGAACCATTTTTATAATCTATGAGGAATGAAAGTGTGGTTTGGATACCTCTCCATGAAGGAGTTTTGCTATGATTGGTACACAAGGAAAGGCTAAACCAATTACAAATAATTCGTACTTCTAGAGGAAGAGGTGAAGAATCATTTGCATGTCGGATTAAACTGAATGACAGCTACGACATTTAATTATACGAGAGCTTTCATCAAAGACATGGAGACGAACGTTAAGTCTTTGCTGCTACTAAACGGCAATAAGAAAACCAGCATTTAAAAATACTGCAGTGTGGCATGAAAATATGCGGTTTAAGTGTAATGTTACCTTTCGAAATTTCGGCCATACCTATTTTTGGGGAGGTAAAGTACCCTGCCAATCCACTGGCTAGAATTATCCTCGAAAACAGAAGTGGTCACGCTAGTAGGGAGTGTGGCTAGATTTTCACCGTACCAACATAAGCAGTTCCGTTCCATTAAGGGCCACATCTCATGCATGCTAGTATACACATTATCAGTTCCAGATTTTAATGTGCCAGCTCCACGCTTTTGAAGATTATCTTCACTCTCCAACTAAAATGCATTCGCCTACCTAATCACTGTACGATAGTGATAAAGTCTGTCATGTGACATTCTTGAGCATTTAACCTGAATTTCAATTAAGTATCCTTACGCTTAACGAGTCTGTAGGAGAGCAGTACAGATAAATCTGCAATAAACCTCACTTGATATAACTTATAAATGGGATTATTGCCTTCTAATTCACAGATAACATTCATCAACGGTTGATGTTTCACACTTTTAACAGCTTACATCGATAGTGGTGTCAATTCGCTTGCTGTTACCGTAGCTTTTAGAGTGGCTAAAGATAAGAAAATTGTTAGATAAAACAATATACTGAGCTTTAGTCATAAAACTTGACCGCACAAGCAGCGTTTGGCGTTCCGTATCACAGCCAGTTACTGCTTTTATGAAACAATTTCTTTTTGCTTTCCCTACTACTTGCCAATAATAGTAGAAGTAGTCTTACACTCCACCCAAAAATACTCTCAGTATTTAAGTTCAGTATATTCCATGAAGATTTTTCAAGAAAATCCCTCTACCCCAAACTACTCTTTACAAGGAAGAATTTTCGATATTTTTTATTTTCTAAAAAATTGCTCTTAATAATTTTGACTAAAATGCCATATGTTTAAGATATCCTCATGGGAAATCATATTTATGTTTTAAATTTTCTGGGAATACACTATGAAGTCCTGTTCATTGAAGTACTTTAGTGTAATTGCCAAACCAAGAGATGGACAAAATCTTACTACACACAAAATAGGTAGATCTCTTTAAATCACAATTTATGTGATGCCAAAAAAAAAAACAGTTACCCATTTCTGAGGTATTTTTGTTATTAGTTTAAAATACTAATACTTTTCTCAACTAGTCAGTGTAGTGGTTACCACATCAGCCTCTAGTTCCCGAGGACGCGGGTTCAAACCCGGCGGAGGGCGATGGATTTTTTTCGGGCGTAAAATCCTTAGCATAGCTTCCTTCCTTCGGAAGGGAAGTAAAGCCGGTGCCCCAGTCGTATATTTACGGCACGTAAAAAAACCTCAAGCCCTGAAAGAGGCCTCTGAGTAAAATTACCGGTCTTTCACTCCCAATATAGAATGGGACGCTAAGGATCACAGTAGTTAAAGAGCGTCCATAAATAAAACGCAATTTAATTTCAACTGGTCAGCCGCTATTCCTTTTTATTTTATTAACTTGGTCAATGAAAATGGGCTTCCAAAGCCAAAGCCTCCTTAAAAATCTGACTAACACTTTACCTACTATATACGGCTTTATCCTCAACGAAATGTATAAATGTGAATTGAATATTTATTCAATTAAAAAGGTTAGATAGAATAAGCTTTTGTAAGAAGTTTTTGTAGAGTGGGTAGAGAAAATCATGTGAATATAGCATATACCTTTTTTAAAACTCTTATTTTGTGCCTCTCGTGTTACAGTGTGGTAGTCGTATTGAAACATTACGTTGGTAGGGCTATTTACAGATAAAGGAACAATTAAACATTAATATAATACAATTTACTGAATTTCAATGAGGGTGTGTTAACTTATATTTCATTATACAAATTCAAGCAGTTTAAAATACGAAAATATTATTGTACGGTATGTTCTGAATTTGGCTTCTGAATACCTATGCGGTATACTTATGGGTGACCACGTTGGGCTTTGTTTCCAACTGCCTAGAATTTGGAGACTTTGGTGAATGAATGCGAGTGTATTACAGAGTTTAGAAGGAATAAACTCAATCAATAATGAAATACATTATTTTTGTTTCTGAATAATTCTTCTTAAGAGCTTAAGATTCCAGAAAATATTTTTCCCGCAATTTGGCGATTTAGGGTCCTAAATGAAGCATCATTCAAAAGTAATCACTGCAAGTTTTCCAAAAGTTTTAGGCCAGGCTCAGATTAAATATAGAAGTTGAAGTGAGAGAAATACGAAGGAAACTAAACAATACGCAGTGTGTAGTGCGAGGAACGATTTGATCATTTTACAGGGGGGAGTTCATCACCAAAATTGCGTGATTTGTTTGCAATAGGTTTGTTTTTGGCTACGTAATTACGAGTGAACAACTCTTTAGCTATCAGCGCAAGATGGGTGGATTAACTGCGTCTGATTGCTTTCCTGCGCATGAGCGATAACTCCTATGTCATGGTTTACATCCCATTGGCACATTTGTGGTGTGTTCCAATAACACTGTCGAAGCAACAGCGCGTGTTTCAGTACACAAATACTAACTTGACCAACAGGCTTTCAAACAGAAGTAGTGTTGGCAGAGCGAGGTCTGCTCTATTGGCCTCCTCGGTCACCAGATTTCACGTTCCATTAGTACGTAACTCATAACATCAAAGGAGAACCTAGCATTCAGCTGCTGAAATACCTAGCACAAAAACAAGTTTTTGGCTGCATATGCCATTCTTTATACCAGAAATGTGGGTTCTTTAGTGAAGTTGAATGAATGATTAATTGTCTACTTTCAACTTATATACAATTTATACGATACTTACAATACAATGGAGTTGCTTATTATTTCTTTTCCCCTTATAGTTAACATTCTGTTGTATATATAATGGGGAAGTATAACTTTTCACTATTTACACTTTTGCCTTGTTACCTTCTTTGGGTATCTTTAACCTAAGTTTTCCTAAATATTTTCCTGCTTTCTCCATATATTCATTTGGTCTTGTATTAAACATCTTCCTAACGTTTAGCTCTATTGGTAAATTTTTGCATTTCTCTAGTATTATATTCTCTCTTCCTTTATTTGTGTTCTTGCATTCTGGAATATAATGCCAATTGTCATGTATTCCATTACATTTAGTACATCTCTCCCCCTTCTCCATGTTAGACCAATAAATTCATTACACCTGTCCTCGTCCATGCATACCCCATTCTCGCCTCTTCGTGGCATACTTCGATGTATCTTTATTTTCCTCGTTCCGTTTTAAAATATTTATAATTTATTAATGACCTTTTTTGCTTGAAACTAGTTATTTCTTGTTTTTCAATATCCTCCACTCTTGTTCTAATTTCTTTCCAGAAACCCTTACTTTTGTTGTTTCTTTCTGCCCATGTTTCCCCCCATTCTTATTTCTTCCAATACTGTATGCATCTTGTACATCCAAGTTTATTTTTCTCCATTTTCTCCTGTGCAACCAGGCATTGCTTTAGTATCTCATTATCCTCTAGTAGCTTTATTCTGAACCAGTACTGTAGCGAAGTTAGAGGGTCAAGTTAGTACCCTTCTAATCAATGCACGATCTAGGGTTCATGTTGGGTTCGTAAAGTTCCTTAAAGTATGAAATGTACACCCATCAACATATCGGAAGTGTTGTTAGACCCCCTGCATATTAAAACATGGTTTCTCTGTCATAAATTGTCATTATGGTGTCCATTAGATCGCACTTTTTCGGTGCTTTTGGGCCAGCCTTTAGAAATATACTTAGAATTCCTTAAAACCATATAGAATAATTGAAAAAAAAAACGGAGAAGGATAAATACGTGGACTTTTTGTTATAAATTTGTTGGGGAAAGCTTTACATGGATTCAATTAGGAACACTGCTTTTAAAGGGTTTCTGAGAGGAATTGTGGAAGGGTGCGTTATGCGTTGGGATCTTCAAGTAATATGTCATTATTTATTAGAATGTGATGGGGTAAAGAAATAAGGGTGGGTATATTGGAAATAAAATGGCACAAATTACATAAAGAAATTATAGCGCTCTAAATGATGACTGATATAGGAATAATCAGGAATAAAGTATTGGGAGAATATTTGGGAAAAGTGAGGGGGAAAAATGGATGAGAGAATTGAGATATAAGTTGATACAATAGTGTCAATAGTGGAATGTAAAGAGAGGGAGCTTCAATACACAGATAAACCTGGGTTGTTGTATACGGAAGTCTCATCTAGATGGATGTTAGACTTTTTATAAATTTAGGTTAAGCAGTTTAGTTGTTGTAATTGTAAAAAATGGCTCCGTTGTTTTGCTTGTTCGTGTTTTCATGAAACTGTATTAATGGTGAGAATAAATATTCATTTCAAAGATTTGTAGACAAACAGCTGGAATAAGTGTTGTAGTTTGACTTAATTCTGCCTCAAGTTTATAGAATTGCTAACCTCTTTAAAGTTAAGGACGAGTACCTAAATTGCTAGAGTTCGTGAAGTTAAATGTTGAAACGATGCAATATTCACAGCCTATTGGCTAATTGTTTCTACTTTTATGTATGTATAGTTTTATTGCAGTTTTAATTTGTATTTGCTCAATTATATATGTTTTGTTTATTTATAATTTGTCTACTACTTACCTATAGTAAATTAATGAAGCATTGCATTCCACCCAAAGATTTAATACCAGATTTAACTGGAAATATATTTTGAGGCTGCCTGAATTCTCAGGAATGCTACAGAAGAGTATTTTATGAAAGAAAGAAAAAGGTCTATCTTTTTTGTGAACAGCGCAACTCAAAAACAGATTTTTAACACCAAAATCGGGTAAAAGCCAAACTTTCTATTTAAGTTTGGCGCCTTTCAAAGTAGCCTCTTCAAAACGATCATCCGCCCAAAGCTCCCTTTGCATGGCAAACTTTCTTTATTTTTGACCTTCTCAAAAATGGCTCTAAGGAGTTTGGTAAATAGTTAAAACGCTATGTCTGTTTTAAGATATTTGTATGACAAAGAATGTATATCTTGAATTTTCTACGATTACCCTGTGAAATCCTCTATATTCTGAAGGATTTTTTATACCTGTTTAACCACAAGATATGGACAAAATCTTCCTATACAAAATTAAATATCTAGCTAAAGTACACATTTTATATCAAATATAATTTCTGTGATATTCCTTGTTTATAATTTAAATTTTAAAATACTATACTTTTATCAAGTGGCAAGCCACTATTTGTTTTTTCTCGTGGTCAACCAAAGAGCATGGAATTTCAAAGCTTAACGATCCGCTTTATAAAAAGCTGATACTCGCTTCAGTCTGCTGGATCCTGCTTACACCTACAACGAAATTTGTGAGTGCGTGAATAAAGATTATCTTGATTAACAAGAAGTAATACAGGAATAAGCTTTTGTACAAATAGTGTGAAGGAGAGTGAACAGAAAATGACAAATGAATACAACTCATCAGATTTTTTTATTGCATGTATTTTATGTTATTTGTCATCTCATACAACAATCACGGTTCTTGACGATAACTGCATGGAAATAACTGACCTGCTCTTAGCAATATTTTTAAACAACATATTGGTTACCACATGAAATACAAATGATTTTCAGTGCTATTTCGAACTTGTACAAGAAAGAATACAGTATGCTAACACTCATACAGCTTGATACAGGGAAGAGAGGCACTCTCTGTCACACTATTTCATTCTACGTCTAAAAGAGACAAAGAAAGACACTGTTCATATCCTCGCGTTATTAATTATGGAGCGTAAAAACAAATATAATTACAAAATACTCGTATTACACTAGACGTTAAAAAGAACACCTCGGGGTGCTATTAAGAACATTGTAAAATACTTGAACAAAATCATTCCTGGAATAAACGAGTTAAACTTTAAGAGTTAAAATAACCTTATACTAATCACATAAATGTTGAATTTTAATATTGAGTGAGATAATTTCATGTGCCATTGTTCTGCGAATATCTGTCGAGGACTTTATCACATCTTACTTTAAAATCACGATTTCAAATGGCCAACCAACATCCTTAAACACTTCCGTATACATTAATATAATGCGAATGTTTCACAGAAGTTATGTCTTGTTCTTTTTCATCTTCAACTTCAGGGATTAGTCTTCTTAGACCATTTCGTCCTCAAGAAAGTCTTCAAACTGGTCTCTTCACCGCATAACTGGTTATCCTCTCTTACTTATTCCTTTGGCTTTAGGTATGTTTGGTTTCCATTCTTTCTGCATTGCTATACCATTTTGATCGATATTCGTCAATTTTTGTTTGGATATTTAAAATCTCCAGTTCATCTCTATAGGCATGATTTTCATGTAATAAGTCTTCCATTTCTGCTCCCGTGGACAATAGAAGATTGCTTGGTCGACGGGACATTCTTCGCCTTCTTTAGACAGCTCTAGCAGTGGGACGGGTCCGCGGCTCTATATGACCTGTCTTCCTGCTGCCTGTACCCTCTTGCTATCCCTTCACTTTTTTATTCCTTCCTTCCGGGGACTAGCAGCCGCAATGGATCTATGCAGGTCTAAATGTGCGAGATGTACTCCTCCGTTGTATAACCTATATCACCGTTTGTATCTTGCAATTCCTTGTAGAAATCACAATTCCAATATTCATATTCTGAAGCAACATGCAGTACCAGCCACGGACAAACTAATACGATAACTCATTCATGTAATAAGATTATATAATTCACAGCTTCTCAGCATCAACACATTAATAATTTCTTTCTTTAATATTTTTGCTCGAGTTTTACGTGTTATGTATTTTCTTTGCTAATATTGTAAGTATACTAATTAATAAGAGGATGTTAAAAACACATATATTCATAATTTACACATGGTAGAGAACAAGTATATAACATTATAACATAGAATATGATATGAGAGGGAGAGGCCATTGTTAGCTACACAATCAATAATAAAAATTACGAGAAATGCAGTAGCATCTACGTAAGCATGTAACGAACCTTGGATTCATAATTAAGACGATGGAAGTCTGTAAACACATATATACTGTAGCATAAACTGTTATTGTATGTCATTGGATAGTACCACCAATCAGGTACATTGATACATGCCTATAATTCAAATACGTACGTTAAGAAAACGGTTGGAAGGAACGCCTACAGAAGTTTGTAGACCTTCAAGCAAGAAGGCCGGTATAAGCTCGGCTCTAAATAGACGCTAAAACTACGTATTTAAAGTCCACTAGTCATACATATTTTAATATAACAAAGCTGATAGTGAATTGTGAATATTTACATGTGTTTATCTAAAATACAAGTGAAATAGTTAACAGAGTACGTGTGTGCAAAATATTTTAACCTACTCCATAGCCAACCCTGACAAGGCACAATTGCTCTCCGACACAAAATACAGCTGCCGTGGCATCATTATAAAATAATAATTACAACATACACTATGTGATCAAATGTATTCGGACACCCCACAAACATACGTTTTTCATCTTAGGTGCATTATGCTGCCACTTACTGCCTGGTACTCATTATCCGCGACCTCAGTAGTCATTAGATATCGTGAAGCAGCAGAATGGGACGCTCCGTGGAACTCACGGACTTCGAACGTGGTCAGGTGATTGGGTGTTACTTGTGTCAGAAGTCTGTGCGCGAGATTTCCACACTCCTAAACATCCGTTTCTGATATGATAGTGAAGTGGAAACGTGAAGGGACATGTACAGCACAAAAGCGTACAGGCCGATCTCGTCTGTTGACTGACAGAGGGTCATAAAAAGTAATAGGGAGACATCTATCCGGACCATCACACAGCAATTCCAAGCTACATCAGGATCTACTCCAAGTACTATGACAGTTAGGCGTGAAGTGAGAAACCTTGGATTCCATGGTCTAGCGGTGCTCATAAGCCACACATCACGCAGGAAAATGCCAAGCGACGCCTCGCTTGGTGTAAGGAGCGTCAACATTACACGATTGAACAGTGGCAAAACGTTGGGTGGGGTGACGAATCACGGTACACAATGTGGCGATCCGATGGCAGGTGTGGGTATGGCGAATGCCCGGTGAGCGTCATCTGCCAGCGTGTGTAGTGCCAACAGTGAAATTCGGAGGTGGTGGTGTTATGGTGTGGTCGTGTTTTTCCTGGAGGGGGCTTGTACTCTTCGTTGTTTTGCGTGGCACGATCACAGCGCAGACCTACATTGATATTTTAAGCACCTTCTTGCTTCCCACTGTTGAAGAGAAATTCGGGGATGGCGATTGCATTTTTAACACGATCGAGCACCTGTTCATACTGCACGGGCTGTGGCGGAGTGGTTACACAACAATAACATCCCTGTAATGGACTGGCTTGCACAGAGTCCTGACTTGAATCCTATAGAACGCCTTTGGGTGTTTTGGAACGCCGACTTCGTGCCAGGCATCACCGACCTACATCGATACCTCTGCTCAGTTCCGCACTCCGTGAACAATGGGCTGCCATTCCCCAAGAAACCTTCCAGCACCTGATTGAAAGTATGCCTGCGAGAGTGAACGTTATCATCACAGCTAAGGGTGGGCCAACACCATATTGACCTCCAGCATTAGCGATGAAGGGCGCCTCGAACTTGTACGTCATTTTCAGTCAGATTTCCGGATACTTTTGATCACGTACTGTGCTACACACACAAGAATACAGAGACACGATCATCAGATTCCAGTCTACGAGAACCTCCAGATACATCCCAAGAGTACGGGCATCAAGACGACCTACAGGTACGTAATGCAGCATCCATCATCTCCCAGCGGCCCAACTACTATCATCATCAACGTAGTGGAGTCCTACCACGTAGGAACGCTACAATTCATCAGTGGTGACTGTTAGTTAGAGTCCAGCATTCATATTCATAAACAGTTGAGGTGAAGCTATTGTTTTATAGAATAATTTTAAAATTGTTTGAACTCTTGATTTCTTAAATGTTATTTTTGTTGTCCCACGCATCAATTGAAAGTTACTAAGTTTAATATCAAGTCAGTAGAAATATATTATAACCCAAGTAATTAAAAGAATCGGCCTGTTCAACTGTAGAGGAGTTTAAAACATCCCTGTATTCCATAGGTTAAGGTCATTGTTTTTGTCCTTGTCATAGCCAGTTTGACAGAAGTTGTAAGATATTTTCTGATTTTGGTATTAGTACTTGGTCGTCAGCAAACATGGGTAATTTATTCTCCGAATGAAAGAAGTAAGTAATATGCACCGTACAATAAATAACGAGTGGAAGATGTTTCGGGGAAGTGTGGAGGAAAATCCCTAACGGGAAATCCAGGAACACAGGCTCTGCAGAAGCAGGTGCGGCTGTTACACCGTTGCTAAACCTTGCTTCCCTATTGTGTTTCGGTAACGTGCTATTTGTCGGTGTGAAGACTTTGTGTACAGAAGTGACGATCACGAATTTAGCCCGAGGTGAGGTTTAGATTATGTCCCCTTGTTATTGCGTCACGTCTGCTTTCATGGAGCTTCTGCATCTATCTTCCGTGTTAAGAACCGGAACGTTAATGCAAGGAAAACATTTACTATACTTAATTCAGTGTATTTTAGCGAGAAAAATCATGTAAGATAGTTGTAAATTAGTAATAGAGCAAGTCTATAGCTTTAATTATTACCTAGGTTTTAACGTATCCTGTAGTAAAAATATAGACCTGAATTTAAAGCCAAACAAATTAAGACGAATGGAAAAATAAGGAAATTAAGGAATAAGACGTCAACAGCAACACAAATGAAATTGTATAGTGTAATGACAGAATCAATGGCAACTGAAAATTGCACAACGAATGGGGCAGACAGGAAAAGAATAGAAACAGCAGAGATGAGATTTCTAAGAATAGTAACAGGCAATTTAGGCAAACAAATTAAGAAATTTGTAAAGAGTTAAATATGTACAACTGAATGAAAACGTCAACAAAAATAAAAATAACTTGTGCCAGCATATATTAAGGATGAAAGAGGAACGAATACCAAACATTTTATTAAGTTATACACCTAAAAGATACCGCTAAGTAGGAAAACCAAGAAAATGAAATGTTACGTTTAATTGAGGACGGAAACAGGTCGAAAGGTCTATATACTGTAAAAGAAAAAGAAGCTTTACCGAAAATAAAGAAATATATCAGAGGACAATCTCACCAAAACTTTAAATAAGGTTCTTCAATTGATTTGAGAGAACGTTACAATGTAACTTTTTGAGTAGCTATTCTGTAAATCAAAATTATATTTAAAGCATTTTATTGATTAAAATCGATAAAAAAACTGACGTCTAGGTCAAAATATCTTCCCACAAAAGTGTTTTGTTTTATAGGTGCACATATACATCCCTAAGCGAAAAGAATAAATTCCCGAAGCGTAAATTTGTCTAAGTTCTGCTCGTTGATTCACACTGGGATCCCTGCGTGTGAGCCTTTAGTTTTATTCTAAATCGTAAGTCATATTGAGTTCTCAGTGACCAATGTGTGCGGAAATCTGGTTGTTTATATTTTTATCACCTAAAGTTAGAAAATTTTATTTTTAATGTGGTAAAGAATGAAAAATATGCATAAAATGCAAAAACGTTTTGTCTCAGTATTACAACATTTTAAATACTTATGTCAAAAGATACTCAAAATTCGTGCTGAGGCAGTGGTGGATTAAAACAACTCGCTGTTGCAGTGGAACTACGAAACCTTTCTCCAAGTTTTTCCATCACAAACCGATGTGGGTTGTCTGGGAACAATGCGCGATACCGGGAGAAGTACCGTTCACCGTCACATGCACATAGTCTTGCATATTTCATCAAAGGAATGTCGCTGGCGCACAAATTTTCAATTTCACCAAGTCTATTTACCCTTCCAAAACCTTGGCAATTTTAGACATAGTATGATATCCAATTTTTATTTCAATATCATGCACTTCATTAACTGTCTCAGCAAAAAGTTGGTTGATATTTCTAGTTTTTACTTTCTCTACCGCGTACATAGTAGGCAGAGAAGGTATTGCATTCCACCCAAAATTCTATATAGTGATATCACTGAAAATACATGTTTTGAAGGCCCCTGAATAAAAAAGCATTTTTAGAAAAAGATCAGTGTGTGTGTGTGTGTGTGTGTCTGTGAACAGCTTAACTCATAAACGAAAAGTCGGATAAATATCACACTTGATATTTAGGTTCAGTACCCTCCAAAGATGCGACACGCATATATTCAAGAAAATCCCCCACCCCAACTACCCTTCACATGGAACACGTTTTGAACATTTTGATTTTTTAAAAATGACTAACGAGTTTGATTAAATTATCATACATTAAAGATATTTATAGAACAAATAAAATGTATATCTTGAATTTTCTAGGAATAGCCTGCAATGTACTCTTCATTCGTAAGGAATTTGTATAATCTTGTATAACTGGTAGACGATAAGCGAAAACTACCATAAAAAATGTAGATCTCTTTAAAAAACACAATTTAATTACAATAAGTTATTCTATGGTATAAGCCGCTTCTGAGATATCCGTTATTAAAGGTTCGAATTGTCCATAGAATGGAACATAGTCAAGATGGCAGCAACACAGCAACAAATATCATTCTCCATTTCAACAGGTGCAAATCAGTTATAATATTCAGCGCGAGTTTTATCGAGAGTACAACACTAGACAGAGCATTCGATGTTGGCACCAGCAGTTTCAAGATATTGAAAATCCACAGGTCACCCCCATGTGCCCGAACAAGACATAGAATTCATTCAGCAGCAATGAAATATTGGCTATAAGGGTTATGTATTGCATCATTGGCCTCCAAGTTCGGCTGGTCTAACAATATGTGATTTTTGTGTAATGTGCCTCCCCTTCCAATAACTGGGGGTAAAATGCAATGCTGTATAGAAACAGCAGTGGCTACGTAAGACCAGACATGCTCACACGAGTGCGGAATGAGCTTTACTATCATGTCGATGTTTGTTGTGTGTCCGGTACTGACTTTTTGTGAAATGCTTTCAAATGATCGAAATGGAAACTTTGTAGTCTAAACCTATAATGAAATGTATTTACAAGTTTTATGTACACGTATGTAAAACATATAGCCTTATGGAATTGGATGATTCTTTTTCAAACACCCTGTATTATAATAAACCAAGTTTGTTTCTTTGTACAGACAACCTATTTTTACTGCATTCTGAAAATGTCAATGCATTTAATGTTTCATCTGATAATGCATTTAAATATATGAACATATAAATATAGGAAGAGATAACTATAACTAAAATAACTAACTTGTTGAATTAATTTTTCTGTCTTAATGAAAGTGTAAAACTCATAACTGTATTATTTTAATTGATACTTTGTCAGATTTATGTAATGTATGCTTAATTTAAGTATGGCTCTTTGTAGATCACTTTCATTGTAAAACAAATGAGAATGTATATTATTTTTCTTCAAACGTCTAGCACAACCACTCATTCAGAAAAGCCGAAATTTTGGAATAAAACTTTTGAAACTCCCGGTAAAATAACTATAGAATGACTTCTTTGAGTACATCTGCTTGGAGTACAGAAGCTGTGGCTGTTCTTTGGTGTAAATTTAAGGCGCTTTCACTGCAGTATTAAAAGAAATTCCAAGGAGCTATTCGTGTTTAGGGACAACAGTTTTCTTTCACTCCAGGCTCCAGACCTCCATTTTAATGAATTTCTCTGTCACAGAACGTCATAAGTGTAGCAGTTTTCACATTGCTTGCATTCTGTACCCTCTACTGTACAATGGTCTAAGCTTAGATGGCAGACCAGAAATGTTTCGGTTTTCAATGCCGCTTGTGCAATAGATTTATTGATCGTTGTGGTAAACCATAATTTTCCCAAACATCTGATATACTATTCTGAAACAAATACATAGAAATTCCATGAAAGATAAGAATTTATTTAGGTAGAAACTTTCAGTTATAGTCCTGATTACAGTACACGAAACAAGCAGTGAGCTTATTTCGTAACTTAATAAAAAATTAAATATAAATAAATATTGTGTCTATTGGAAGCATAAAGGTTTATGTAATTCAGCTAATTAGGAGATTGAAGTAAAGAGAGTTTGTCAAAAAATATGGATAGAAGAGCGTAAGGAAGCCAAAAGATCGTTTTTTCATACACGGGTTGATTTATAAATAAGAGTAAGAAATATTATAGGATGTATTAAAATCGTCATTAGTAGGGGCTGGTCCGAAAATTGTTTATAAAATACGTAAATAGCTGTCGTCCTAGATGGAAGCTCATTTATACTCGATAACAAGCGCCTGACACATCGGCAACTACTTCACCTCGACTGTTTTGTATGCGCGTTCTAGTACACTGTATGTTTTCAGCTAATTTTAATTACTCATTGTTTACGCACGAGTATTCTCTCCAGTTGCCCTCCCATATTCTAAACCTGCAGCCGAGATATCTCTAGTTACAAACTGAATTACTTCGTCAGAATCTTTAAGTGTGTTTTAAAATATTCTCTTTATTTTTTAATTAAACTAGTTCTCAGTATACTAATTTTTATTAGGGAATGGAATTTGTGCCCTTTAAAACCCATTATTCCATTCCGTTATAAGTTAATAATAGTCTAAAATGTCAGATATAAGATCTTTAACAGAAATGGTTGACAAAGATAACGACGGAAACGGGTTCAAAACAGAAATTGTGACACACATTATGTATAACGGCAATAGTTGGCCAAATGTTTACTGCTTGTTCACTCAGGTAGCCGCTTAGTTATTTTTTGAATTAAAGTCTTTAAATACATAAAATGTAAACACACTTTATTTCGGAAACAACACAGGTGTCATTTTGGCAGTAAAAAAAACCGGTTTGCCATTATAACCTGAAGAGGAATACTAGTTTCTGGGACTACAATTTGAAAAGTTTAAAGTTTCATTGTAATCTGCAAATTGTTATGTTCATTTATTGCATAATTATTTCAGAGATTATTAATAAAAATGATATCAAATAATGCATGCTTTAATGCATGCATCTTTCAATACCAGTACGACAACCTAAGAGGTTTATGGCTTATCAGCATGTATTGTTTCTGGTGCGATCTTTGTAAACTAATTAATACTGCTTTATTGTTGACATTCAATTGTAATCTTATTGGAGATTAAACCAACATGTGGTGTGGAGCAGTATAAGTGGAAATGCCAGCAATAATTACTGCCTTACACAGCACATGTCAACTGTATGGGAAAGGTCAAGACGAAGCCAGAATCTTGAGACTTCTAGGTCGTTAAAATCCATAACGTGGAGCCGTTTTGGTGTCGGCAATTTCTGCTAGACGCAGTTGCAGAGAGGTGAAATCTGACACGGACTTCAGATGGAACGCAAAGCGAATACCCGTGTACTTGTATAGTTTTAGTTGTGGAGAGTTTACGACCTAAAGGAGAGGAGGGAGAAGTTGTTCCTAGGGGCACAGTTTGTCTGGAATGGAAGGAATAACAATCCATAACTGCTCGTAAAGCACAATTGTACATAGCATGTCCAAATGGCGGCCTCAGGAATGTGGGGCGCTGTGCTGAGGTTGTTTTCACTTGCCATTGTGTTCATATCAATAAAATTTGCCGTTCATTCCTTAAAGTGAATGCGACCCATTTTGTTCCTTAGTATGTCATAGTTGTTTACAGACACACACAGCACCAAATGCTCGTCTGCAAAGTACTGAAGCTTAACTTACTTCCTCGAAATTTCTTCTGGAATGATTAAGTTATTAATCATTTACATGAATTTTTAAAGAAGGTTTCAGATATGTGACGTTCACTTGGATGAAAAAAGAAACAACTAAACGACGGATGTAAGAACGGGGCAATTTAAGTTAGTGGTGAAATGTGTTGTTCCACCCATTCCAAAAGCCACCCTTCTACCTCCCCTCTTGCGCAATGTTAACTAAGTGACAAATTGCTCACGTCGTACAAGATGAGCTGATGGTAAAACTATGGGTTATTTATGTTCTTTGTAACTGAGTTATCACATAATTGAGTTAATCACAATAAGGATAAATATAATAGTATAGTATAAGTATACTTATTATGGTACAAATATAATAATAAATTTTACTTGAATTTTTGATTAATACGGTAATACAAATGCCTTATGCAAAACATTAGTAATAATAATAATTAATAATAATGCTTTTGGATAAAAGCAGTTACGAAAATTGACAAACACATCCAAATAATAGCCCCTTTCTCGATAATTTTTAGTTTATTGCTTACCTATAGTAAGAAGAGGAAGTATTGTACTCTACCCAAAAATTCGATATCGGGATTTCACTGGAAATAGAATTCTTGGATCCCAAAAAGCAACTTTAGAAGGAGCACCGTGTGTGTGTGACTATGAACAGCATAACTAAAAAAGACCAAAAGCTTAAACACCTAACTTGGTATTTAAATTCAGGGTCTTGAAGATTGAATATTTTCAACATAATTCAGAAACTCTAAATTATTCTTTTTATTATTATTTAGTAAAAATGACTAATGATTTTGATTAAAATACCATATAATTTAGATATTTTCATGATAAATTAAATGTATGTCTTAAATTTTCTGGAAGTAGCCTCTGAAGTCCTTTTAGTTCTGAATGACTTTTGCATAATTGATAAACGTATGACAAGAAATGTAGATCCAGTAAAGTGCAAAATTTATGTCAAATACATTTGTGTGGAGTTAACAAATTCTGAGATATTTCTCGTTATTGGATTGATTTTGAAATACTTATACTTTTCTCAAATGGGAAAGTCATTCGTTCTTTTTCTCGTGGTCATGCAAAATGTATGGAATTTCAGCCGTGGCTGCTGTGCATTTTAAGGCTACAGGTAATTCATTTCTCACCCACCTTTTCCTCTAGAAGTCCTTAATCATATTACTCTGGCCCACCTCAATTTTTACCCCAATCAGAGCAGAGTTCATTAGAGAAGGTATTTCTGAAATCTCTCTTTGTATCACAATGATTATAACATTTCTCGTGGTTTCTTGACATTTGTTTCAAGTCAGTCGTAGAAATAAGTGATAAGGATTGGCTGAGGGTAGTGTTTAATAAATGTGGAACACTTCGGAAGACAAAGCACTACAGCGATATAGTAAAACGAGCTACCTTTCTGCACCTCGCTCTCTATACTTGTATGCATTCCAAAATCTGAGCTGGTTCATTTTCATTATTTTCGTAACCTAATATAGATTATATTGCAGAGTTAGCTCACCGTGAGAATGGAGCCTATTCTCTCATTAACTTATAATTTATCAAAACTTCATTATTTCTTCCAAGAGGACTTTTAAGGGTGTGAATTTCAGAAATTCTATACATTTTGATTTCATTTTTAATGAATTTTTACTTTTTATTCTTAATAATTGCAAGATTACACAAAATTTCGTCTTTTAATTTTTCAGAAACTAAAAGAAAGTATATACCTAAATAAGTTTGGTGTTTCTTATAATTCAGTCTTTTTTAAGTTTCGAAAAAAGTGAAAAGGTAGAATCAGGCTGAAAAAGGCAATGCCATAGCCGGGATTTGAACCACAGATCTTCTAGTTTCCGTCCAGTTGCTCTAACCAACTGAGTTACCATGGCAACATGCCGGCACGACATAAATTCCCCAACTGACTCCAAAGACCATTTTGAATGTTTTAGTATCTGAATATGGTGGAGATTGTTTAAATTATGAAACTGCTTATTGGTTTTATCGTATACTTTTAACAAACTTTTGACTGATAATTTTTTACTTTTTTGCTTGTTATTGCAGATAAAGTTTTTACACTACAATTTTTAAATCACAGCCAAACTAAAAAATATGGTAAAATTATGTTGCTAATATACTGCATAGTTTTCTAGAAGAATAATATGTCATAAATTGCAGAAAAAAATGATTGGAGAATTATCAGTTAAAGCGAATGATGTATATTTTAAGCAACTTGTGTATCTCATAATTACCTTTACTTTACTCGTAATGTGCTTACTGTTTACTTCGAATTGTTGTTTTGTAGTGAAGGATAAAAAACAGAAAAGAAAAAGAAAAAAAGAAGAGGTAGATGATCTAAAGAAAATAAGTTATATGATTTGTAGGTAAGCGCTCTAGAATTTTTAAATTCCTTTCAGTTATCTAGAAAAACTGAGTTGTACTAAAACTGTGGAAATTCTTATTCTTTCAGAATCCAAGTAAGATTGTGGTAGTTAAATTGGAATATGTAGAGCTCGCCAGTTTTGGCACACATTTAGTGGTTTATGCCCTTAAATTGGAATTAAATTTGTAGTATGCACTAAACCGTTGCAGGGAAGGAAGTTTTGCCGGTTCAGGAGCACATCTGCTTCTGTTGGGAATAAGATGTTAAACAACTCCTTTGAGGCAGTATTTTTAACACTTAAATGATTTCAGTCAAATTAAATAAAATGTAAATTCAATGACAGCCCGCCTTAAAGCAATATGTTATGTAATAATTTGTAAAATGTATGTAACAGTCATTGCATATGCTTATATTATTGTAAACATGTTCAATAATGTTATGTGAATGCATTACGTAATTTAATAATGTAGGAGCTGTGAGAATAATAAGTTAAAAGTTGCTAACAATGAGGTAACAATGAGGTAACCTTGAGTCAATAATGAGTAAAAAAGTTTAACAGTACTACTTGTGATTCTTGGAGTAACAAATATGTAATTTTAGTGACAGTTTATAAAATAGCCAATCAACAACCAGAAAAAGCTTAATTAGCTATTTAAGTAGAATTAGCCAATCAGAGACTTGAAATACAGAAATTTATAAGTTTAGACGGTTGAAATCAATTTAGTTGCCTGCAGACAGTGCTCATAACTAGATGCGTTGGTTGTGTGTCCTCGAGAGATGTAATATGTATTCGTGTGAGACGAAACATAAGTTTACGTATTAAAAAGTGTAATTAATTAATGAAAGAATCTCACAGCTCTCTATAACAGTGAAGTGTTATTTAAATCGTATCAACTATTAATAAAAGGAGTAAAGTAAAATTATAATCTGTGTAAGCCTACATTCTTGTCGTATCACGCCCTGCCAAGATATCCATGTCTCTAAAATAATACTGACGCAGCCGAGGCAAACATAAATATTTAATACTTAAAGAAACAGTCAAATTACAAAGTTAATATTTTTTTAAACTTGGGGCAAAGGCCACCTAAAAATACATTTGGGGCGAAGGCTACCGGAAACTTTAGTATACGCGCTGTTGCAACTTCTTCAAGTTCGGTTCCCCAACAGTTGAACTAAAATACAACTTCTAACAAAACATCGTACTTCAAATTGACGACCAAAGCGTGTTGATGCAAACAACATAATAAAACACCTACTTCAAATTGACGCCCAAAGCGTGTTGCAAACAAGTTATAACAACGTAAAGACTAAAGATACTACGATCCTCAAATTGGCGCCCAACGTGGGGCTAATAAATATCTTTCACAAATTGGTGCCCAAAACGGGGGCTAATACAAGTCATCTTCACCTTCCATTTCGAATTTGCAGTACAGTCACCTGTCACTCTATGGAAACCTGCTGCATTAAAGTTGGCATATTATTCACGGAAATTAGTAGTACTGTGTTGCAGCGTAACATGAACGGATCCAAATTATCAGGTGGTTCAATGGTTTAAAAAGCAAAAATAAAACCTTAAAATACAACTTAAGAGCTTTGTATCAAATAAATAGTAAACACTTCGCTCTCAAATGTATTCATTAATATTTGGCAAATTATTTTGGAAACAATTTTTCTCAGTTCGTCATTTTGTGACTGTGATGAAAGATTTCTAACCCACAAAGCCGATTTTCAGCGAAAAAAATAGATGCTTCCTTAGCATTGCATTAAATGTATTATAGTAATGAATTTGAGTATTTTCTTGAAATCATTTTCTATGTTCACTAAATACTTGTTCGATAAATCGAAGGATAAAGAATCGAGGCTGTCTGACCTGTTATTCAGGAGAGGGTTTTAAACAAGACCAAGTTAACTGGTAGATACCTCTCGAGGAGAATGAATCGATATGCTACGAAGTACGACGAGCAAGCAAGAAATTGCCTATACAGCAAATGAAAGCGGTTTCCATCCCAGTACCAATTAGAAAAGGGACATGAAAAATGCTAATCACTGGGGATGGGTAGCGCTGAGAGAGAGGGAGGGAGGAATCTGAATGCGACGCACGACCCAGTTTGGGATGCTGCAGATACTGCCGACGGATTCTGCGGTACACGCACAAAAAAGCAACAGTGAAACAATCCTTGCGAAAAATGCAGAGTGCCAAGGGAAACCGGGGAAAGCTGCTTTAAATTAAGCCTGATTCCGCTCTCCTTCATCCGCACTTCCTGAGAAATATGTTGATAAGCACGCCCTTATTTATCTCCCTTCAGCATGGAAAACTACTTGACCTGATGAAAACAAAAAAAAATGTGCAGTATCGGAAATGCTTCCATTTGGAGTAGGGATTATCTCGATACAATCCATACAGAGCAAAACAGTGATGCATACGGACATATCAACAGTGAGGAAAGGTACCGAATCGCAATGGAACGGAGCCGGATCCTACAGGAAAAGTGGCACAAAGTCTTGCTTTGTTACATGTGTGTGAATCTCTATTCTTTGAAAAATAACTCATTCTAGCTGGTATTCAAACTTGAATTGTGCTTGTAGTGTTTCAACAACTATTCAACTGGCAGGGGGTATCCCAATGCGGACCGGTAAAATGTTCTGAAAATAAATGCATAGGCTAAATGTTGGCTTGCTAACCATGTTTGTAGAAGTATTTGTAAACAACGAAGCTTCAACTTTAGGAGCAACTATAACACCCAAAACACCCAATTATCTTATTAGATATTAAATTTTCAGTTTGGCCTTTACAGTATCTAATGTGTAATCTTTGTTTTCCCCTTTAGTTCGGTATATTTGTTAATTGTGTTGGTATGATATCTTTGGTGTACAACCATTGGTGGCTCGATGTAAATAGAAGAGAGGTCGGTATATCCATTTCAACGTCTGGGTTCTAGGGCTAAACAGGCAGAATGGGAACTGTTGCGATGATGCTTCAAGTGTAGTAGTGGGTTTGAAGAAGAGTTCATCATTAAGGCCACGCACTTACGATTTGTTTAAAACAATGCAAAATAAATTACAAATCCGTCCTTTAATAACTTTATAGGACTAGCTAACTTTTCCAATATATGTAAAATTAGAATGTTTCAGGAACTTCGTCAGTTCAAACTATAATACATTAAATATGTAATATAGTGATAGAACACAAACGAGGTTTGGTTGGACCTTTATAATACTCACTAAAATTGACATACTAAAATGTGTAAATACGTAACTTTTTAAGAAATGATATAGGGTCTTTCAATAAGAGCGTCCTATATTTGAAATTAAATAAAACACGTTCTATAAATGATACAGGTTTATTTCTTTTTTATTTTGGAACATAATGTCATTGCGTGTGTAAGTGACCACTCAGTTAAGTGACCACTGCGACTTCGCTGGGTTGCGCGTATACGGTTGAATCAATTTTCAATGACAGAAGAACATAAATTAGGTCAAACTGCACGAATACCATGCGTGATGTTATTCATAAGATCATTTACTGTTTCTGGCTTGTTGACATAAACTCGATATTTAACATAACCCCAAAAGAAGTAATCCAACGGCGTTAAATCACATGATCTCAGGGGCCAGTTAACATCACCACCATCGGGAATTGATAAAAACTCTGAACTTCTCCTTCAAAAGATCGATTGTTTCGAGAGCAGTATGACATGTGGCACCATCTTGCTGGAAAAAGATGTTTCTGATATCCATACTATCTAATTGAGGCTACAAATGGTCCCTTATAAGAGCCCGGTATCTTTCTCCATTGACAGTTAGAGCTTCTCCAGAAGATCTTGGAAAAAATATGGACCAATGATTCCACCATACCAAAATCCACACCACACAGTAACCTTTTGGGGATGAAGTGGTCGTTCGAATCTGCATTGAATTGTGATTTTTCCAATAGGGGCAATTTTTTTTATTAACACAGCCATCCATCCAAAAGTGGGCTTCGTCGCTGAAGATGATTTTTTTGACAAAAATCCGGGTCAGCTTCCAATTGCTCCATAGCCCAGTCAGCGAATACACGACGCAACCTATGGTCGTTGGGCTTTAGTTCTTGAGTTAGCACCATTTTTAAGCGTGAAAATTGAAGTCCAGATGCAGAATTCGCGAAGTTGTGGTCGGCGAAAGCCCCAATTCTTGCGCTCGACGAGCAATTGATTTGTTTCCGATCTCGCGTACACTCTCAGGAACGGCGCCTATGTATTCGTTGGAGTGCTTACGTCGATTACGTACAGGCGTTCCTTTTATCGCTGACAGAACCACTTCTTTCAAATTTATCGATCAAACGCCGAATCGTTCTCTCGCAGGGACGATTATGCACACCGTTAACTTCACGCAATACACGGAAGTTTTGGCGAACAGATGATCCATTTTGATAATATATTTTCACAATTTCTACGAGTTGTTGAATGCTGTAACGTCCCATGACTATTTGTTAATAGCAACTGTAACCACGTGAAAAAAGTGACTGCGGTAACTCAACAAGGCCAGCTATCACATGTTAAAGAAAGGACACTCTTGTTGAAAGACCCCTTACATTTTAATCCTAAGATATTGCACGACAAACTGTCAAACGACTTATGTCAAACAGGGAACATTACTTTTAAATATTGCTTTCAGTTGCTAATATAATTAATAACAAGTGTTATCGTAAAGATAGTGCTGCGACATAATTATGTAGCATTACTTGACGCAAAAATATAGAAAACTTTTAGGGTAACTGAAACACATCAATCGATTTTTGAATAATTCTAGAAAATGAATCGAATTTGTCTACCACTGAATGAAGAGCAATACGATGTTCCTATTAATTCTATGACCGGTGACTTTGAATTTGTTTATATCCATACTATTGCTTATGGTGCTTCTATGTACGTACCTGTAACTTTTCTGAACTGAAATCCAAACTTCTCGTAGACGGATTTGGTTTCGGTTCTAACAGGCTGTTCAACTGTGTCACAACTTTCAGAATCCAATGTCAATGTTAGTGTCTGGTGTATTACATTCCAATAGAGATGTCGCTTAAATGAAATGAAATGTGAAAAATCGATTTAGGGTAGCATTGTCTACAGCAAAACCTCCTCAGTATGCTTGTGGTAAATTAGGCCTGGAGGTGTAATTTACTTTTTTAAAACGTCTTCAAGTTTTACAAAGTCTAATTTTCTGACCAGCCTTCAATAATAGCACCCCTTGTCGTATTTCGCGTTTCAAATGAACATATGACAATAACTCTTTATTACTGGCCTTATAGTGTGACTTTGTTCAGTTTTCACTGTAATTTTACTAATGTGGTTTGGTTAGTTTTCACCATCACTTCACTAATGTGATCTAGTTCAATATTCATTATCACTTTTGGTCGTCACGTAGC
Organism: Deroplatys truncata; assembly: GCA_030765065.1. NCBI lineage: Eukaryota > Metazoa > Arthropoda > Insecta > Mantodea > Mantidae > Deroplatys > Deroplatys truncata. The sequence continues at coordinate 90,033,596 of CM060980.1, forward strand.
AGCGTAAGGAAATGCAGGCGAAACAGTCTTTTCTTCCTTCCTCTTCACTCGCTGGGGTATCGATCACAAGATCTCTCTAACCTCTCGCAATAGTAGCACTCATTTTACGTCACAACCATCGTTCCAGTTTCACTCGTAGATTATACGAGTATCTCTTTTAGTAGTCGCATAAAGAACAACACGCTGGCTACATGTGGGGGTTTCTGGAATGTTCGCGAGGAGCGAAGGGGAGACGTTTGCAGAAGAACCTGTTTATCTCTCGATAGCGCTTCTGGTGTTTACGCTGGGTGATTGTTCTCTACTTATCACTTCAACCGGTCAGTCGGTCGCGTTCTTACCGATAAGCTCTGCTATAGCCGCTGTCACTAAAATATTTTAAAGACAACAGCCTGCGTTGGAACACTGCTGCAGTACTCAGCACAACAACCATTCACAATATCAAGTATCACTGACTAATATACGAGTCTGCAGCAACAACAACAGCAGCAGCAGCAGCAGCAACAACAACAACAACAGACGGTATGCATTTGTAAGAGACTGCAATTAGTAACACTAACATTAACATATGACCTCCGGTATATCCCAAGACACGTAAAACATACTAAAATTATTATTACCGTTTTTGTCCACCATCAGTAGATTTATATACAGCTCTTTAGAGCATTAGTGCGACACTCTTGGGAGATTTCCTCCTTGTAAATGCTAATTAATCTAACTTTTACGATTATGGTACAAGCACTTGTTGTTTTTAATGTCATTTTGATTTCCGAATGCAGCTATTTGTCTAGAACTGTAAGCAATAAATACGATTTGCTCATTAACTAAGTAACTTCTGCAATGACTAAAAGTTGAAGACCAGACATTATTAAGAAACCCGCCGAAGTAGAAATCAGGAGACGTTATAATCTTGTAGTACATTTTGAATTTAGTATCATTCTATTCTTTCCCATGAGGTTATCGTTAAATATGCAGTTTGGTTCGTAAACCAAAAGGATGTGATTCGAATGGCGAGCAATGATATGAATAGGTGTAAAGCAGGAATGGGTAGAAAAAGTCGTAGGACACTTAGCATAGAACTTTTTCGTTTAAGCAGAATTTGTGTGTTAATCAATTGGGGGTTATTAAGTACAACTTGCTTTGTTTAAACTGCAAGTATACAAAAAAGTTAATCTTTTCAATGGAGTTTTATAATAGATCTTTTATGGACATGTTGGAATATAAATCATAATATATGTTAATTTCACTTAAGGTCAGGTAAGGAATTATCTAATTTTTCCAAAATTGAAATTTACCTTATCTGGAATTAGGATTGGGGATGGAGGAGACACCTAACACCTCGACCCACAAGGGATCTTTTGTGCATACACCCCCGGGAGGAACAGATGAGATGAAACAACCGCAGGAGACGTATGAGCTGAAGGACCGGTCGACTCAGGCGACAGAATTCTCTAAGACTTACAGGCTTGACCACCCGGCCGGAGAGCACTCAACGGCGGCCCTCACATGACACCGGAGGGTGGCTCACAGGCCCCTCTCGGAGACCGGGGAAAGCTCGACTCAGCAGCGCAGGCTCGAACGGCCGCCATCTGATAGGCCGAGAAGGAGTTCCAACGCGCAAGCCTCTGCGCCGTCTGTCCGCAGCGACCAACACACAGCCTTGGAGTCAACCTTTAGCGTGAAATAATGAATATTATGGAGAGGGAAGTTCGGAGGAAGTAATGATCCTTTCCAGCATTCGCCTAGCGACGCGGGAAAACCCATGGGTTGAGAAGGTGTAATTATTTTAGTTGTGTTGTATTGTGCTTCAACTGTTGGGGAGCCAAACTTGATGAAGTAACTGCCCCACGTATAGTGCAAAGTTCCGGTGGCCTTCGCCCCAATATTCACTTTCCGGTGGCCTTTGCCCTAACTTTACTTTTAACTTTGTATTTTAATGTTTCTTTAAATATTATATATATATTTATGTTTGCCTCGGCTGCGCCAGTATTAATTTGTACATACATGTCTCTCTTAACAGGGTGTGATGCGGCTAAAGAATGTAGGCTTACACATATTATAGTTTTTACTTCACTCCTTTTATTAATCCTTCACACGATTAAATAGCACTTCACTGATATAGAGAGCTGTGAGATTATTTATTAATTACTTGTACTTTTTCAACACACAAACTTTATAATATTCTCGCCGTAATGAGTTTTTCGTCTCACACTGGATACGTATTAAATTTCTCGAGGACGCGTCTCGAGTCCGGTTAGGAACGTGTCTACTAGCAACTGACTTCTGAATTTGTGCAATTTGCTCTATTTCAGTTTCTGATTGGCTAATCCTATTCCAATAGAATACTTTTATTTAACTTAAGCTTTTTCTGGTTGTTGATTGTCTATTTTATAAACTGTTTAAAAAATATTACATTATTGTTTCCAAGAATTACTAGTAGCATTATTAAACTTTCTAAATCATTATTGCCTCAAGGTTACCTCATTGTTAGCAACTTTTGCCCTCTCTTATCACAGCTCCTATATTGTTAAATTAACCTAATACATTCTCATAACATTATTAAACATGCACATAATAATATAAACATAATACAATAACTGTTACATACATTTTATGTTATTTATACATATTGCTGTTATTGAATTTATATATTATGTAATTGGACTGAAATCATTTTAGTGTTAAAAATACTGCCTCAGGGTCAGGAAGGTCGGCCTCGGGAATCGAACCCACGACCTCCCAAATGCGGGCCACAGATGTTGCCGCCAGTCATTCTGCTCGGTTGTCTTATCTAAGTACACGCATTTTAAAGAAATAATTTTAAAAAATGAAATGTTCTGTGAGGATTTAGAATGCATATAGTTACTCCAGAAAGTATTAATTGTCTCCGCTTTAAAAACAAATTGGTAAAAAGATCTAATTTTTAATATGCTGGACGAACAAACGAATATTTTCAAGACTGTTATTTTACTAGTTTTATAAGATTTAAAACTGAGCGATTTTTCAACATTTTGTTGTCTTATTTTACATGTACAATCTTTGAAATGGTAGCGAAAATAGGTTCTGATCTGTCGTAAGAAAAACGCCAGTCGGGAATTATCAGCATTTTTACTGAACTTCCTCATTAACGCCTAAGTTTTTACAACTTAGGTGACATTGCAAAAACATTCCTCTACTAAATGCATGTTAAATCATTTCGTAAACGCCGCAAAAGAACAAGTTTAAAAATATTTGCAGTTTCCAAACAAAATCAACATTGAAAAATCTTTAAATACGCCGAAACGTGTTTGTTCTATCTGCATATAAAAATGCGAATTTTGTGTCCGTTAATTTGGCTGCTGTGAGTTTTTTTGTTATTTTGTGATATGAATGCTTTCTATAGTCAAAATGTATCCAAAATATAGACTTATTGTAAACTGTAAGCTTGATTGCAAGGAACCTTTTTATGAACAAAAACTCGTCCGAGCTTAGTTATGTACCCTCGAACCATATATTACTGTAAAGAATGTAAACAGCGGCCAAGAGTCACTGACAGACAAGCTAAACCGGTCTGGTGCGTACTGTCTGCAAATGCTAACAAACTGTACGAGGGATGGGGTGATTTATTATCTGCGATGTCCCTGACTAAATCCAGTAACGCGTCAACTTCATTTCCTTTAGTGCTATCCTTTAGAATTTTGTGCTTAGACAGTTTTATTTATACATATTCCTAAGTCAAAATTAAATCTTATCAACCATCATATTTGTATTCAAACTTAAAATAGAAAAAATTAAACATTTATCATCCCAAAACAAAATTATTTCAGCGAGAAATTAGGTTCCATACTTCACAGCATTACTGAAAATCCCGTAGTGTGAACACTCGCACTATCCATTAACAATTCACATGTATGTGTCTTTAGTGTGCTGTTTTTATAGAAACTAATTCCTGTATTCGCGTTACGTTATTCGTTATTTGTTTAAATTAAGCAAAGTGTCCTTAGCATGCACCATTGGAGATATTTTTCAACGATTAATATCACTGGTACAAGCTGCATATTTTCGAGCACGTTATAGCGCGCTAAAATTTAACCAAACTTGAACGTGAAAGGAATTTGCAAAAAGGCAATGTTACGAAAAAATTATTCATAAAATTTGCGTATTTTAGTAAGATTTACATACTTTTCTCGTCGTAAATTTTGTCCTTTTCATGTAGTTTACCAGATATAGTAAGTCGTCCTCCGTGGACTAGTGGTACCGTGCTAGCCTCTAGTTCCCAATGTCGCGGGTTCAAACCCGGCGGAGGGCGAAGTATTTTTTTCGGGCGTAAAAGTCCTTGGCATAGCTTCTTTCGGAAGGGAAGTCAAGTTGGTGGTCGTAGATTTACGGCAAGCAAAAGAACCTCAAGCCTGATAAACAGGCCTCTGAGCAAAATGACCGGTCGTTCACGCCCAATATAGAATGGGACACTAAGGACCATAGTAGTTAAAGAGCGTCCATAAATAAAATTCAATTTCAGATATAGTAAGAATGAGCTGGACTTCACAGGCTATTGAGAGGAAATGCAAGATACGTGCAACATCTCAAACACGATATTTTAATAAAAGTCGCTAGAACTGCTTTTGAGCGGTTACAAATTTACGAAATTATCAAGATGTAAAAAATCTTCAGCTTACATTACTGAAACATGAGGACTGAATACAAAGTTTAGTAATTATTCCGATTTTCATTCTTCGGGTTTTATTGTTAAAACTCGCATCTACACACATAAACGCTAGAGGCACTTTTTACTTTAGTGTTCAGAGGATCTCAAAACCGAAGCCCAGCAAAATCTCAATATCAATTGTTTGGAATCAATACTTCCTTACTCGCCTAAGGTAAGCGATGGAGAAGGTAAATATTTTAAAAAAAGTATTATATAGCTGAAAAAAACATCAAATGATAACTGCACTTTTTATACATATACATTTTGAAATATGAGATCATATATTTCGGCGTTTCCATCGATTTATCAAATCCCTTTCACCGAGGATTTACGAATGTGCAACTTTTAAATTGAAGCATGTTTTAAAGATTTCTCGACTCTGTTAATCAGGAAGAATGACGTCAGATTCGCATTTTCGGCAGGCGTTACATCAGGAACTCCCTAGCGGGTACAACTACTGGCGGAAAGAAATCTAACAGGGGCTCTGCACCGTGTTCCGGTTTTTAATAACTCTACGCTCAAGTCAACGGAAAAGAGTGAAAAAGTTTCTTCTTTAATTTCAAGAGTTACTCCGTCGTATTCCCCCGTTCTGTGAAAACAAATGAAACCAGTCTGACGGGCGTCATGTGCTTGAGGGGGAAAAAATGTAAAAACTAGAATCTTGGGTAAATTAATCACTGAATATATGACCTCTAGAAGTATTTACTTTGTTTTATTAGTTAAATTTGGAAAAGCTGGCAAAACGTTTTGCCTAGAAGCAGACTGTGCCGTGATTGATACCTACTATGTTATCGCAGTCTCCCTCTACAAGCTTTGTTCCCCTCGTGACTGACGTCACTAGAAGTCTGTGCTGTACAGATGGTGCTTTTTCTTACGGACGATTTAAGCCATTTGGCAAGAGCTTGAGTGGCAGAAATCTGGCACAACAAAGTTAAGAAATATTGAAAACACATACGCTTTGCTGCATCATGCCCTTAGTAAGCATTTTTTAAATGTATGTAAAAATGAAAAAGCTCTTAAAGTTAAATCTGGCAGGTATAGGTCATACCGGAGGTGACTAACAGGTCCCCTCCAGCGGAGACCGGGGAAAGCTCGAACCAGCAGCGGAGGCCTCCATCTGACGGGGCCGAGAAGAAATTCCAACACGCAAGCCATCTGTCCGCAGTCGTCCGACACACAGCCAACCTGTAACGTGGACGAGGAAGATGAAATGAAAGGGAATGAGGGAAGAGAAACTCGGGGGAGTTAGTAAGTCTTCCCAGCATTCGCCTAGTGACCCGGGAAAACCCCCCGAAAAACACATGAATCAGGAAGGTCGGCCGCGGGAATCAAACACACGACCTCCAGAATACGATCCACAAAACGCAACTGCCTAAGCCATCCAGCTTGTTTGATTCAGTCATAATCAGTAACACGAAACACCTTATTTGTTACGTCAATGTTGTTTAATATTAACTTTTCGCCACCTTGGTGCAATATAGCTGTATTGATTATAGATGAACTGTTATATAATTCCTTGGTGCCATATAGTTGTATTGATTATAAATGAACTGTTACATAATTACATGACCTGGCGCGTGTGCTGAAGATTATATCCAAAGGCAATCCTGAAATCTTATTAATGGGCGAATTGGTTATTAAATAATCCACACACACACACACACACACAAACACAACAAGTGGACTCACAATCAGACACCGATCTCTTGGCATACCGAGAAACCTTTTTTAAAGCATTATTTCTCGAGTTCAGACGGGAATCAAACCCGAGACCCCTCGCAAAGCAAGCAGGCGCTCTACCACTGAGCTACGAAACCTTGAGTTCAACAAAAAATATGAATAGATGAAAATAAAGTTGATTGAAAACTGCATTAGCTATCATTCACCTAGTTCATAAGCTTTTCATGTCGATGGTCTACCTCAGAGCAGTCGAGGCGAGATTCTCGAAAGCTATTCAATCCTCCCTCTAGAAAAGAGTAAGTTTCGACCTAGAGCAGGAAAAAGTGCTTGTAGCATCGCAAGTAGCCTTTGAATTTCATCCAATAATAAAAGAGTTCAAATATTGCCTTAGCGGTCTTGCAAGCAGCTAGTATATCACAGTAAATAGGACCATCAACATATACGAATCAGATGATAGAAGTGTGGAGGCGGCTCGGATGCCTCGTCACTGTAGCTTGGCTATATAGAGTTGGCACGGAAATCCGTAGATCCGTGGCAATGAACTCTTCAAATGTGATTAAAAGTTTTCAGCTGACACATTTCACAATTTTCACCTTCCTTGCTTTGTACAGCAAATTTTTGTCCATTTTGAACGACCGAGTGGTTCAAATGTTTAAATATTTATCACCGTAGTTTGATTTATTCTGCGTATTATTATTAGATACTAATTTAGCACCGAAACAGCCGTGACGATGATGATAATAAGTAATGAAAAGTAATAATTAATGCCTATTCCATTCCATTCTTCATCTAATCATTATTATCTAATAATTTAAACCATTCATTCTGTTAATGCTTAAAATATGATGAAGAAAACACCCTTTTAAACAAATTTTGGAGAAAAAATGCTTTCAACCTCTTAAATCAATAACATTTAACGAATGACATATGTGTAATGAAAATGAATTTGGTAAAGATATTTTTAAGTACTCAAAAGGAGAACATTTTAAAAATTTCGCTAGTGAAAAGTGACCTGAAGAAGTCTTATTTCAATATGAGACATGCTTTCATACCACGAAGAAAACAGGAATGTGTGACCTCATACAATATCTCGAGGTAGAGTAACATTTTGGACTAAACTATTAATCTTGTGCAATTCTGAAGTTCTTTTTACATAGCCACTTTTTGTGGCAGAAGAATAAAATTTAGCAATTTTGAATGCATTTGTAGAAAATATGTGTTTGAACTGGCAGAACATTCTATTAAGGCGCTGAAAAACGTTATGCTTAAATCAGTAGTTCTGAATGCAGAAGAGCAACACGCTTAGCACTGAGAGATAGGAGGGATAATGTAGATACTAACCCAGCCAAATGTTTTTGCAAAAGCTGCACAGCACACAGCTGGTAATGACCAAATAGCAGGTGTATCTCGATATCAAACGTTCAAGAATATCTTAAAATGATACAGCAATCATTAAAAAAAATTAAAACACTATTTGCTTGATCTCGCCAATCTGTCGCCAGTGAGTTTTGTCAAGAGAAACGTAAATGCTGTACCATCATCAAATGCGGTCGGCAGTAATAATTACTTCCAGTTTTACATGGCCATTATTTATACCAGCTACCTCTGTTGAAATTTCGGTGTTAATTCGTGTAGCTTCACATTATAATTTAATTTTCACAGAGCCTGACAATTTGAAAATCATCTGCTCAGGTAAACAGGCATTTTGGTTTTGCATTTCAGTTGCGCGTGTGATAATCAAACATGGCAACGTCCATCCAACAGCGTAGAATGAAGGTGTAATATTGAAACGTTGGCCATAATAAACATATGCAATATAAATGTGTAAATGCAAAATTTTAATTTTACAGACAGTAGATAGCTAATGTACTGTGATACACATTCTTAACCATAAAAATATAGACGAATAGATTCTAATGCAATATTTGTAAAATCAATTCATACTTCAGTAAACATCATTGAAGTTCTCCAAATTCCTTGCGTTAAACTTTCTTATGGAAATCTTTTATTGATAGGAGAATAAGGAGAACTGCAACAAGGTTCATTTATGGAAACGTTACATGTTATAGGATCCGGGATCAACTCGAGAAAACAATTTTTAATAATCAAAAAGTCACTGTTACTACGGTATGAGCACTGAAAAAATTAAATAAAAATGTAACGAGTTAAATCATTAAGCGTTTGAACGACTGAAGGCATGTAGAAATAATGCATAAATGTTCCGTAATTTTCACCTAACGAACGTCAAAGAGGATCCGTGACTCATTCAGACCTATTTAAACTTTTTTTTTCTTAACATGTGTATGGGATGAATTACAATTTAAAAATAAGAATAAGCTGCTCAGATATAGTTCAGTACAAAATCCCAATTCAAATTCCTTGCAAGCAGAACAAAATATTCATTTATACCAACTAAATACCTGGTGACAAAATAGTAATTACAAGTACTAATAACAAGAGATAAAAAGCACGAAAACTAAAATCTACGTAACTGATAAAACTTACACGCTAAAATTACTCGAAACTGATGATATTTGAAGCTTATGATATTTTCGCGATAATACCTAACGCTTCAAATCTCGAAGGAGGGCAAGCAATGGCCAACTTAATTTTCTATCATGCTTATCGTTCTTGGTAAGCATGGAACTCATTTCTTCAATATCCATATTCGTGTGCGGTACACTGAATTCACTCCAGCCTATTAATCTAAATGCGACATAATGCGCAGGTGTGGTCTGGTATAATGAAATGTGGGCAGATCAAGACTGTTATAATCTGTACTGATTACTCAACATTCCCCATATACGTTTTGTTGCATACTATCGACTTCTGTAACATACATCAAAAGCTTAAATTCAAGTTGTTGAAATGCAATCCTGATTCGACGATCATAGGGTGATTCGAAAAGTTTAAACTTTTATAAAAATCCAAGAAAGCCAGAGCACTGGCTTTTTATAGTGATTGTATCCATTTCATTTTAAAGAGCTATGGTAAATGTACCGGTAGAAAGTGATCAATATACACTGCCGTTTGTGAAAATTGCAACACCAATAAGAAAACGCATTAATTCAATGAATTTAGTACCACAGGTTAGGTACCTGACAAGTAACAAATGATAAACATTTCAAATCTATACACGACCTTTGAGCCCTAATATTCAGTATTTGGTGTGGGCTCCATGCGCTGGTATTAGAGCTGCTATATACCGTAGCATTGAATCAAAAAGATTCTGAATAAGTTCCTAAGGGGTTTCCCTCCACGCAGTTTGTATTGAGCCCACAAATCCGTGACACTGGTTACTGGAGGATCGTGGTGTCGACCAACCATATCCCAGACATGTTCGATGGGCAACATGTCAGCCGAACGCGCAGGCCAGGGAAGCAATGGTACCCGTCGCTCTTCGAAGAAGACTTGTACATTCCTCGCAATATGTAGCCGGACATTGTCCTGTTGAAATGTGGCCTGTGGAGATGCCTGAAGCAGGGGGAGTACATCAGCCTCTACAACCACCGTTAGGTACCGGTTGCTGTTCAAAGTGCCCTCAATTCGTAGGAGGCGAAATCGGTTGTTGTAACCAATTGCGCCCCAAACCATCACACATGGTGTTTGTCGCTCTGCAACAATACAGTCCTGCAGGTTGCGCTCACCACGGTACCGCCGGACACGCATGCGGCCATCACTGTAGGTCATTTTGAAGCGGGACTCGTCCGAAAAGACTACATTTGTGTTCACGTGCCCATTGCAATAGCAGAAGCTGGACAATAGAAGTCGACGTAATGGCATGCATGCAACCAGTCCAACCTGTAGCAGACGGCGACGAACCGTTGATGCAGACATGTTCACACCTGTTGCAGTGCTCCAGCGTCGAGCCAACACTGTGGATGAAGCTGTACGGTCCGTTATGGCCACACGGACAAGATGACGGTCATCCCGTGCTGTCATGTTCCGTGGTTCAGTACCCGCTCTTCGCTGCGTACGACCCTCATCTATCCACTGCTTACACACGCATCACTGTCGTAGCAGTGTGCCCTGTACGAGCCGAAATGCCACGGTAAGACAAACCCGCTTCCCGGAGACCGATCATTCTGCCCCGTTCGAACTCGCTCACATGCCGATATGGCTCCCTTTGACGTCGACGAGGCACACTGGCAAACACTTTATTGTTTCCACCTTGTTTGACAACTCTGCACTGACTACACTGGGCGCAACACTAACCTTTCGGACCGACACAAGGGGATTCTTCTCGGCTTACGTATACACCAACTCTGTGCAAACCTAATCACTTATTGTTTGTACACTCTTCTACACTTCCACCAAGTTTGGAGCTATTCGGGAAATTCTTTCTTGGTGTTGCAATTTTCACAAACGGCAGTGTAGATATGTGGATTTATAAACTCTTATGCTGAAATCTGTGAGTAATTTTAAAATAAAAAAATAAACGTGACTAACACGTCACGTTTATTATTTTTATATTAGTGTACATGTTGTACACTAAGGTAAAATCGTCATAAAATTAAAAACATATGAACCATTCAAGATTGCTAAAAAAAAATAGCTTCTCAACGTATCGAGTTTTATTTTTCCAAATGTCCACAAAGGATTTTATGAGACAGTCAAAATTAAGTACATTTTAGTAATACCTATGTATTCACATATTTATCTTTTAAATTTAGTATGGAGCTCTTAAAGGATAATATGAATTTATTATGTAATATTACACTAACAATAATGTATAACTGATATAAAGGTGTTACGCTACCTTTCACCTACATCTAACTTTCATTTCATGAAGGAGTCTGGTCGTGTAGTGTCCATGAATAACAATGGTGCGGGAAATATGTCTATGGAAGAGTTATATTTACATCTATAACTTAAAAGCTATGTCATGTGATAACTCTTATATAACTCTATTATATATAGGGTGGACCATTTAAGTTGAGACTATACAATATCACCAAAACTGAGCCTTGAATAAAAGTTGCTTGATGCTATGGGGGGGAAAGTAAATACAATTGTAGTGTTTTATTGTGACGATGTTGTGATGGCCATTTTAGGGTCAATTTAATTCTTTTAAAATGGGAGACTTACCTTTTTATGTTGTTTTCTCACTCGTAAAACACACAACAACATTTGTATAAAGCACTTTGCAATTGTTCTTGCACAACGTAAATAACAATGAAAATTCTGAATGGCTGTCTACGAAGAGTGCAATGAATGATTGGACTATCCATGGATGGTCATTTGAGGGTCAAGTTAAGTTTCGTAATTGGAAACCAACATTTGTTATGTTATTTCCTTATTCCTCATCACAAAATAAACAACTTTATATAAACAAATTTTAATGAGAAAGCATACAAAATATATGTTCCCATTTTAAAAAATTAAGTTTACACTAAAATAACATCATAACGTCTTCCAAACATGACGACTACTGGCATTTACTTTCCCCATAATATCATGCAACGTTTATTAAAGACATATCTTTCAACAACGCTTAGTTTTGGAGATATTGTACAGTCTCAGCTCAAATGGTCCACCCTGTATAATATACATAATATAAGGTTTGTTTTGGTTACATATGATAGGTACAATATATTGATAATTAGGTTTTAGGCTTCTTATGCTTATCTTTGAATTGTAAAACACCGGGGTCAAAATTGCTATAGCTGATGGCCGTCGCTTACTAACTCTTCAGGTGACAGGCCAACTTTTTAATACCGAGACAACCTTTAATCTGGCAATCGTAATAATATAATTATAATCTAAGATTCATATCAGATGATGAATAAAATAATGAAATGGATGCATAGATAAAAACATACCTCAATCTTAGTGACTTAGAAAAAGAAAGGCATAAAAAGCCAAGTATCAAATCCGGGCTTATAGCGTAAGAGACAACGTTATGATTACAACACTGCGGGTGTTTCTCATGCTCCATTATACAAGCAATTTGTCCTTTAAATTCGATCGAGCCAAAAACAAAAAAATATTACCAACCCCCTCATAAAAAAGTGCTGCGATTGGATGCCTTGAACCGTTAAGAAGGGTGGAGCTGGTCATGATTCACTGAGGTCATTCATTATTCGTCATTCAATATAAAGGGTAAGGGGCAGAGACCCCTAGAGATCTGAGACGGAACTTTGCAGAAAGAGGAACTGGTGAACGTGATTTGTGCGAATTTGCCACCCCCAGAATGTGTCACCTGGGGCTGGCGAAGTACCCTTAGTAGACGAGGTCTGCTCCCCTTCTGTATGAGGTTTTAATTATTGATTCGGATGCTACAAGAGTGGATGCTGAGTGCCGATTCGGAGCACTCAGTTGTGACATATGGGCTCGTTTGTTGTCACCTCACAGCAAGAGATTGCATTTGGAATCCCGCCTTAAATTGCCTTGTATTTTCTGTTCGTTTCCAGTCCATTAGGTGAAAAAGTGAGACAACAGTAACACATTAGATTTCGTTTTAGTTTCTCTACCAGTATAAATATAGTATTCGAATCAAGGACTCCCAGAAACTTTGGCGGATCCAGAGAAGGGGATATTTCAATATTAATCTAGTAAAACCTTGACCGATTATCTCAAACTGTTTAAGATATCAGACTTAATATTTTACAGGATGCAGATGAATTAGTTATAAATACGTGATATGTTTTATTTAATAAGTTCATTAAGGAATATGGGATTAGTTATTAATTATTCCTTATTTTGATTAAGATTTATTATCAATTATTTTTAAAAATATCCAACAATGTTATTAACACCAAAGTAGATACACAGTAATTTTAGAGGTTGGTTTTAGCATCCTACTGTGTAAGAATTACCTTTAAATTCTGAGAAAATGAATCACTTATAACAGAACATGTTATTCATAGAAAAAGCTGTTCAAAGCTAAACTGGAGAAAACACACTCGTATGCATTTGTAAAGAAATAAAGGGCAATGCTTGAGCACACAGAAGCTTTCATACTTAATAGTAGTACCAATTAATAGAAAAGGTCCCTTAAAACATAGGCTAAAGTTTACCACGCTACTTCAAAGTGTGATTTTTTTCCCTGGAAGTGTGTAGAATTCACAATTTAAAATGGTAGATGTAGTGCAGTATTTAAAAATATATTTAAAATAAAAGTATTGTCTGCAATAATCATATATTATTAAGTATATATATAATTAAAGAGGTCATTCCAATTAATTAAGTGCTAAAAAATCAAAATGTAATTTTTTGCAATGTTTGGCCTTTAGTCTCCCCTAAAAGCGAAGGGCTAGCTGTTCCTAAACATGCAATAGTCGTCATGGGTTGATTTTACATCCATAATGATATTTCCCACAGAGCAATCATGACGTCGGTGATCCATATAAATGGAAAATTATTTTCATAATTGTACAGCTGCGTTAGCTAAATTAATTTATTCACCACAAAACTGAGTTGAAAAAGTTCCTAAAAATCTAGTGTTACATTCTTATGAATTCCTCTATCCATTATCGTTTTCTTGTTAACTCTTTTACAAACTATTCTTACAAGGGCTTATTTTTCTACCTGCTTAATGTTAATCGAGATAAACAGTAGCAGACACGGTTTCATTACAATTCGTTGTGTGTGCAAAGGTATGCAGGAGGCTAAAGTGATGGTCAAATTATTAAAAAGCGGGTCGCTACAGGCTTTGTATGAACTCGGGAGAAACAAATATATTGCGATTTCGTACTTCAAAGAAGTATAATAAAAGTATTAGAAAATTCAAACCAATAGCAACGAATATATCTGAAATTGTCGTCACCCAAAATGCATTTGACATAAATGATGTGTTTTAACGAGGTCTCCTACTTTTTGTGTTGTAAGATTTTGTCTGTGTTTTCTGAATAAAGAAGACTTCATTGTCTCTTGACAGAAAATTAAATATATGAATTTTATTAGTGCAGGAAATAGTTTAAACATGTACTAATGGAATCAAAACCATAATATTCATTTTGAGAAAATAAAATATAAGCCATGTAACGGGTAATTTGGGGTAGAAGGTACTTAATTTAACAACCTAATAAATTGTATTATTTCAATATCGTGTTTTTTGAGCATTTTGTACACACACACAGCAGATACGCGTGCGCCTTTTTCTAAAAGTTCTTTTAGGCTTAGTGGACTTCAAAACACGCAATTTCTGCTGAAATCTCGAGATCTAGGTTTTGGTTGGATTACAATACTTCCTCTATCGTAGACATGTGATGAATAAAATCAGATAAAATATATGTATTAGCAGCACATCAAGCTATATAACTATATCTAAAATGTAAATAAATTAATGCATTGTACTGCACATGTAATACATAGAAAGTTACTACAAAACATGCTTATTTACCGACTGATAGACATTAGTAGCTTTATTCTCTTTTCTATGTAACGAATTAATCCACTATTATTCTACTATTATGACCGTGCTGCCGACCCTCCTACTGTATCTATCTATGGAATTTTATTTTCCCAGAGGTTTCGATCTGCGGCTGCCAATAAAGCACTCCTCTAAAATCCGTGGTCAAGTAATGTGTTACAGAAGTTGAGGGGGCTAAAACCCATCTTAGATTAGCTCTGTATCTGCCTATGACCTGAAATGTTTAAAATCACTAAGTATGATTTTTCTCTGTGTACGTGTGTGTGTGTGTGTGTGTGTGTGTGTGTGTGTGTGGGCGGGCGTGAGAGAAAGAGAGAGGGAGAGAGATGGTTGGTGCTGATGGGGCCTTATATTATATTTAAACTTTTTATCCTGTTCTCTCTGTGCTAATAACGGTACTGGCAGTGTCAAATAGAACCAGAGAAACAGGTATAAAATATTGACGGGCGATCCCCATGATATAATATTACGCTACATGTACCTTTCTGGTAGCTCTACTATTCAGAGAATAAATTACTCCATTAAACTTAGATTTACATGAAAATTGACACAGTCGGTGTTAGAAGCGATGAATACATAACGTCAAATAATTTTAATTATTGGTGGATTTGTAAACATTTAGCCGGCGGAGCGAGGCCGGAGAGTAACCGAATGATTCGCTTCATTAAAAATAATAGCAATATACGTACGCTGTGCGACAGCCGCTACTGCGTTTTGATAGCCACTTTATTATGCATTGGATCTGTACGATTTTATATGCATAGAGGTATTGGCAGCTGCTAACTGGAGTTAACGATATTAAAGAGTCGCTCGAAGGCATCTCTGCAAGAACTAGGACTATAGAGAACAGTCATATTTATTTAAAAGCATAACCCGAAATTTAACAGCAAAATATTATATTGGTAGGTACTCTTAATTAACGGGCTGGATTCTTCATCTACAGTGATTTGGCATATTGGCCTGTTCAATATTCAAAGTCTGTCGTGTTTCCTTCTTGTCCTAGGTCTTCTGACATTTCTACGACCTCTTGTATTCCAAAAAATTGTTTAGTTATCCGTTCACTATTCGTTCTTCTAATGTGACGATACAAGTCTCGTTTCTGCTTTTGTAGCTTGAGTGTGTCTAGTTGTTAACCCATGTCTTCATCTCTTTTATAATCTAAGAGCTTAAGATCAACAATACCTTGAAGGAGCTTCATTCTATTTGCCTTTTAGCTGATCGGATCACTGACGAATTTTCAGAGCCTTAAGTTATTTCTGGCATGGCTACAATATTACAAAATTTTAGTTGTGTTGAATGTTGTGTTTTATTTACTTTATTGCCCCACGCATCTGTTGGAATCGAATCATTTTAATAATAATAATGATAAAGATAATCGTCTTATTCTTCCAAGTATGATATCCTAAAGCCTAAATAATTAAACGACGTGACCTGTAAAATACGAGGGTGGATAGAAAAGTAACGCACAATATTTTTTTTCTGCCTTGGTATTGCAGCTGGAATGTTGCAATTTCACACAGATATAGTTCGTAGTTTTCACTACAAGGATATTTTTTGTTTCTTGTGCAGATCTAGCGAGAGAAGTGTGAACTATGCAACAAAGATAGCGGGCATATTACTGTCGTCCACGTGTGAAGAGCAGAGATGTGTGGTTCGATATTTGTGGGCCAAAGAGCATAAACCGAGTGATATTCACATGAACATGCGTGGGGCGTACGGCGATGATTGTATGGACCGTAGCAATGTTTACAGGTGGTGTGCATTCTTCCTAGAAGGTCCTGTGAACCTTAGTGATTCGCCACGCTCCGGGAGGCCGGTAATAGCTGCAACCCCGCAGAATGTCAGAGGCATTGAGGCGGCAATTTTGAACGACCGGTGTGTGCAAATGCGAACCTTATCGCAACAGTTCAACATTTCCTATGGTGCAGTGTACGATATTGTTCATGACACGTTGAAATTTCGTAAAGTTAGTGCTCGCTGGGTGCCTAAGAACCTGACAGAGAACCACAAGGGCCAGCGAATAATGACCAGCTTGGATCACCTAACGCGGTACACCGCAGAAGGGCATGACTTGCTGAAAGGAATAGTCACTGGTGATGAGTCGTGGGCATACCACTACACGCCCGAAACCAAGCAGGCAAGTATGGAGTGAAACATACTCGTTCCCCAGTTAAGAAAAAATTCAAAGTAACTCGATCTGTTAGGAAAGTGCTTGTGACGGTGTTCTGGGATATGCATAGTGTTGTATTGGTGGACTTTGCTGAACACGGGACCACTGTGAATTCTGCAGCCTACATGAAAACGCCGGTGAAGTTGCGTCGTGCCCTTCGTGACAAACGCAACAACATGAATGCTGACGATGTCAAAATTCTTCACGACAATGCTCGCCCCCATGTTGCTGCTGCTTTTCGTCAGAAAATCATCAAATTTGGTTGGAAGGTGGTCCAACATCCACCATACAGTCCGGACCTTGCACCGTCGGAATTTCATCTGTTTTGTCTCTTGAAGAAATTCCTGGCCGGCCAACGCTTTGCTACAAATGCGGAAGTGAAATCAGCAGTTCGCAGATGGCTATACTCCAAGGAAACGGACTTCTACGAACAGGACATATTGAAATTGGTATCATGATGGGAGAAATGTGTTGAGAAACTTGGTGACTATGTCAAAAAGTAGGTAAAAGATGTAACTTCATTTGTGATTTTTTGTTGTTCTTTTAACTATTAAACTTTTTGTAAAAAGAATTATTGTGCGTTACTTTTAGATCCGCCCTCGTAATATCCTGATCTAAAACTATTTTGTATCTTCTGTGTTCCAATTCTTTAAAATCTATATTTTTCGATTCTTTGGATGTAATTTTTAAGTTGTATCTAACCATTAATAACAGAAGTTAGTAGGCTGAAATCTGAAAATCTTCTGAATCTGCGATCAACATTTGATCGTCAACGAAGAGCATAGTATGCAATATTTTTATCTATATTTATGCCCTTTATCTTATTTTTACATTCTTTTCTGGCTTTATCAATACATATGTTCAATAATGTTTGAGATGACGAACAGTCTTGCTTTACGCCTTAATTTATTGTTACTTTCACTTATCTGGTATTCTATTTTTACCGAAAGTCTTGTCTCGTATAAACTTTTTGAGTTTCTCTAGGTGTGTTTGTTATCCTTGAATCATTACATCCCATAATTTATTTTTTAGAGCCTTGTAAAAGGCTTTTTCGTAATTCTAAATATTACGTATACTGGGAGATTAAATTCATTTATTTTTTGAACTAATTGTTGGGTATAAATACAGTCATTGCTATACTGCCCTTTTCTAAATCTACATTTGTTTCCACTAATTTAGGTTTATTAATTATACAAAAATTTTATAGGCCGCATTCAACAGGTTTATACCTCTATAATTATTTGGGTTTCCACGATCGCATTCTTTAAATATTGGAATTATTAGAGCTTCTGTGCCTTCTTCTGATAATTTGGAGGTTTTTCAGCAAATATTTATTATCCTCAAGGCTGTTTTATTTCCACTGGGGCATACTTTAGTAGCTCAATATTTAAATCATCGCTACCTAGAGTTTTCTGATTAGAGAGTTCGTAGAATTTGTTCCATTTCCTCAAATTCAATAAAATCAATGTCGCCTGCACAGAAGTATAGTTGTTAGCCGATACCATCGTTCTGCTACTTTATTACCAAAAGCCTTATATCTCCTACACCATGCAACACACAGGGATGGGATTTTGTGTACTGATACCGCAAATTTATGTGGCATTCAAGGAATAATCCAGCACTGTGGTTTGTGGGTGGGCGTCTACCTCTTAATCCGTAATGTCTGACTTTCCTGGATAACATTTCTCCGCAGTTTTCCGTTATCCTCAGGAAACAAACGAGCTATTGAGAAGTGAAGTGGAATAAGTCACAAAAATCTATGTTTGATTTACATGTACTACAATACTTCTGTTTGAAACAGCTTCATAAACAAAGTGGTATGCATCAAACTTCTATAATGGCCATGTGATAGCAGCACTTACAGAGCGAAATCGCAACCAACAGGAGGCGTCTTAGGTACAAGCCGACTATTTTAAGTTGCTGTGGCCGCGTGACTTTCATTTCAGTAAAACCATCGTTACTTGAAGTTATCGACACAAGCTTCTTCAAAAGCTGAAACGTAAAACCCTCTGTAAAATTACAAATGATTTACCCAACATCACGTTTCAGCATTTAACTGTCACATGACATTTGAATCAATGGACCCGGACCTAAGTTTAGGCCATCCTCTATTCGTTCAGCCGATTTCACCTCTCTGGTTAAAAATGTTGCATTTAAAAGCAAATAAAAAGGTGTGTTTCTTGATGATGTTGTTTTGGTCAAAACAATGTAGTTGCTGTATCTCATAACCACACATTTGCAGTTTGTGGAGTCATGTTTGCTGGGACCTTTTTGCTTCTATTTGTATGTGCTGCCAGCTCTATCAGTTTGTGCTTTCTTCTTCATGACCTGCTTTTTCACTTGTTAGATAACTCGATTTTCTTACATTCAAGAAGCCAATCTTAACAACCTATACGTGATTTTTGAGCTTTTTTATCGCTCAGGCACACATTCGAAAGTAACTCCAAATTTCTAATACCCTTACTGTGCAGACATGGAATAAGATATTTTTAGTTTATAATATTTGCATTTGTACAATGTTTTATTTGTATAATATATTTATTTGTTTTTAACAGGATTTGTTCGGTTTTTTATATATAATTCATCCATCTTATTGTAAACGTAATTCATTCTTCAAAACTTTTTATAAAACGGTTACTGCATTTTCAGTACGTCGAAGTAGATATTTTCAAGCGTCTGAGTCCCGTTGAAAATTCACGTATTTGAAAGCAAAGATGCGGTTCACGTAAGTGGGAAAATGTAGGATTAGGATGACGCTACGGAGGGGACCCACACAGAGATCTTTTCTGTATACACTCACGGGAGGAACGGATGAGATGAAGGAAGTGCGGATGACGTATCGGCTGCACGACCGGCCGACGCAGGCGACAGAGACGCGCAGAGATCCTTAACAGTTAAAAGTCTCGCCACCCATCTGTAGAGCTCAAGGCAGCCCTACCAAACCACCAGAGAGTGACTCACAGATCCCCTCCAGCGGAGACTCAAGGGCCTCCATCTGACGGGGCCGAGAAGAAATTCCAACACGCTAGCCATCCGCGCCATCTCTTCGCAGTCGTCCTATACACAGCTCCGGAGCCAGCCTGTAACGTGAAAGAGGAAGATGAAATAAGAGGGAATGAAGTAAGAGAAATTTGGGGGAGTCAATAAGCTTTCCCAGCAGTCACCTAGTGACCCGGGGAAACCCCCCCAAAAACCCATGGATTAGGAAGGTAGGTCGCGGAAATCGAACACAGAACCTCCCGAATGCGGCCACAGACGCAACCGCCTGAACCGTCCCGCATGGTTGGCAAAACGTAAGTCATCAGTGATAGCGCAGTTTGGGACACTGAAATATTATTTTTAACATATTTACTTACAATAAATTGAAAAGGCCAGGAAAAGTAGCACTGAAAAATATTCACGATGTCAAATAATTACTCTGTAAATTTATATACATTTAAGAATATCACAAAGAGAAACGATTCGACCACGCCTGGTTTTGCAAACGCTTGCATCATTCTGTAAATCTATATTATCGTACCGCAGTATATCATTTAAACGATTATGCTACAATGAAAATAATTCATGGTAGTAACTACCACCATTACAACTATCCTTTTCTTCTTCGAGGTAAAGCAAAGACAAAATTAATAATTCGCGGGTTTGTCAACACTAAAGTTGAAAAAAAATTCAGTGGTGTCGTCATCAATCTCTTCTTTTCCATTCCTGAAACAAGATACTTTCTTCTATTTGTTAATTTGAATAAAAATATCCAATCAATTTCTAATTGGTATTGCTTCTTTTATTCCGCCATTTGTGAAACTTTCTTGGAAATCTAATTTCAGCTGACTCAATCTGTCAATACATTTTTTCTTAGTGCCCAGTTCTCTCAGCTCGCTGCAGGACTTCTCTCTCTCTCTGTCTCTCTATCTCTCTCTCTCTCACACACACACACACACACACACACTGGAATATTATGCAGGTTTGTTTTCTAAACCTTCATAACATTATGTTTACAACATTACTTCCAGGTACTTAAAATGAGTTCGATCCGAGGTGGCCTGATTATTAATTTAGATCCGGGTTCACCGACTCCATTATGTGTGACGTATTAGTACTTCTGTGGCCTATAGTGCCTTCGGAGAAACTTAAGTGGAGTAGAGGCTACTTTAGAGGAAGGCTATTTTAAAAATCTGATGTGTTACACTCACATGACTTTCTCTACTCTTGTACAAACTATTTATACAAACGCTTATTCTCCATCTACTTCATGTTAATCGAGATAAACATTTGCAGAGTCTATCTTATTGCTAATTTTCTTGTACATGTAAGGGGAATATATATTTACAAGGGCAATTTGGAAATACAGTAGCCTTTAAGCACATACATATCTCTTAATAGCTGGTTGCTAGGTGCAGCACCATTCCCTTTGCCACAGATTAATACTCTTTGCATATCCAAGACAAAAAAATCTGATGTGTTAAACTCACATGACTTTCTCTACTCTTGTAGAATCTAATTTTACAAACGCCTATTCTCCATACGCTTCATGTTAATCGAGATATCGAGATGTCAATCTTATTGGTAATTTTCTTGTAGATGCAAGGGAAATATGGTAGCTTTTAAGCGATAGTCAAATATTTTAACGCTGGTTGCTATGTGGCGCATTCCATTCTCTTTGCATGTCCAGGACAAAAAAATGAATAACGAATTTGAGAAAAAGTATAAGTATTGGAAAATTTAAGGAAATAACAAGCAATATCTCGAAAACGGTTCACTCAACAAAAGTAACGTATATGACATAAGTTGTGTATTTTAACGCGATCTACATTTTTCGTGTAGTAAAATTTTGTCTATCTCTTATGGTTTACCAGTTACACAAAAGTCGTTCACAATGAAGAATACTTTTGGAGACATTCCCAGAAAATTCGAGATATACATTTCATTTCTCATGACATTATCTTAAACATACGATATTTTGGTCAAAATCGTTAGAGCCATTTTTGAGAAAATTAAAATTTTCGAAAAATCTTCCATGTAAAGGGTAGTCTGGGGTGGGGGGATTTTCTTGAAAACCTTCGTGTCGCGTTTCTGTAAGATACTGAACCTAAATACCAAGTTTGGTGTTTATCCGACTGTTCGTTTTTGAGTTATGCTGTTCACCGACAAACACACACACACACACACACACACACACACACACACAGACAGACACACACACAGACATGTTTCCAAAAATGCTTTTTTTGGATTCAGGAGGTCTCAAAACATGTATTTCCGGTGAAATCTCGGTATCGAATTTTTGGTTGGAATACAATACTTCCCCTACTTACTATACGTAGTAGAGAAAGTAAAAATGAATAACGAATTCCCATTTGAGAAAATAAGTATTGAAAAATTTAAGGGAATAACAAGCAATATCTCGGAAATGGTTCACTCAACAAAAAAAATGTATATGACATAAATTGTGTATTTTAACGCGATCTACATTTTCTGTTTAGTAAAATTTTGTCTATCTCTTATGGTTTACCAGTTATGCAAAAGTCGTTCACAATGAAGAATACTTTTGGAGAAATTCCCAGGAAATTCAAGATATACATTTTATTTGTCATAAAAATATCTTAAACATGTGATATTTTAATCAAAATCGTTAGAGCCATTTTTGAGAAAATTAAAATTTTCGAAAAATCTTCCATGTAAAGGCTCATCTGGGGTGGGGGGATGTTCTTGAAAACCTTCGTGTCGCATCCTTGGAAGATACAGAACCTGAATAGCAAGTTTTGTGTTTATCCGACTGTTCGTTTCTGAGTTATGCTGTTCACACACACACACACACACACACACACACACACACACACAGACACAGACACACACACGGACATGTTTCCAAACATGCTTTTTTGGATTCAGGGGGTCTCAAAACATGTATTTCCAGTGAAATCTCGGTATCGAATTTTGGGTTGGAATACAATACTTCCCCTACTTACCATACGTGGTAGAGAAAGTAAAAATGTATTAAACCGCCGGTCCACATGGTCATTTGGGGTATCCGCGTAAGTATATGCGTGTGAAAGTAAAACCAGAAAAACAACAGCAACAGCAGAAATAGAAAAAAAATCTGATGTGTTACACTCACATGACTTTCTCTACTCTTGTACAAACTGTTTATACAAACGCTTATTCCCCATATGCTTCATGTTAATCGAGATATTGAGATGTTAATCTTACTGCCAATTTTCTTGTAGATGCAAGGGGAATTGGTGGGCTTTAAGCTATAGTCAAATATTTTAAGAGCTGGTTGCTATGTGGAGTATTCCATTCTCTATGCATTACCAGGACAAAAAAATGAATAACTAATTTGAGAAAAAGTATGTGTTGGAAAATTTAAGGGCATAACAAGCAATATCTCGAAAATGGTTCACTCAACAACAAAAATGTATATGGCATAAATTGTGTATTTTAACGCGATCTACATTTTTTGTGTAGTAAAAGTTTGTCTATCTCTTATGGTTTACCAGTTATGCAAAAGTCGCTCACAATGAACAATACTTTTGGAGACATTCCCAGAAAATTCGAGATATACATTTCATTTGTCATGAAAATATCTTAAACATAGAGCCATGTTTGAGAAAATTAAAACATTCGAAAAATGTTCCATGTAAAGGGTAATCTGGGGTGGGGGTATTTTCTTGAAAACCTTCGTGTCACATCTCTGGAGGATACTGAACCCAAATATCAAGTTTGGTGTTTATCCGACTGTTCGTTTCTGAGTTATGCTGTTCACAGACACACACACACACACACACACACACACACACACACACACACACACACACGGACATGTTTCCAAAGATGCTTTTTTGGATTCAGGAGATTCAAAACATGTATTTCCGGTTAAATCTCGGTATCAAAGTTTTGGGTGGAATACAATACTTCCCCTACTTACTATACGTAGTAGAGAAAGTAAAAATAGAGGACGCCAAAGGTCAGCCTTGTTTAACAGCTTAGTTGATATTTGGTTTCTTGTTGCAGAAATTTCCTCCTTTGTCAATACTTATGTTCTGTGAGACAAGCTTTATTTAAATGATTAAGAATTTCCTTTTGGATAATATATTTAATATTTATTGGTAATAAATCGAAAATTATATTGTTTAAATTGTTAATCTGATGGAGGAGTACTATTGGAAGTATTCAATATATTCCTATATAGTATCATAGCGTTTATCTGCGTCAAGAAATGAAAGCTGCAACTTCAGTAGTTGGAATGTTCACTTCGATCTTCCTCTCAGTATTCGTTGCTCCCGTGTTTGTTATGTTAGATTTCCAGAGCTCTATTCGGCGATGTTTGGAACAGCCATAAAACCGTCGGACATGGTCAACGGTTGCATGAAGTATGTTAAAAGTCAACATACCTCACAGCTAACACAAAAAATCTTGGGAAATCATAGAAACGTGACGAGGTGGTAGTATTGTGTGCTCAGTTGGAGTAAGCTAACCAAAGAAAGCTTTTCACTGAATATCTTGCAGTACATGTTACGTCACGCCTTCTTGTCGTGTCGAGTGGCGAGAGACAACTTCGATCAGTGGCGGCTGCTACTGCAGTCGAGGTATTTTGCTGCAGCTTTATCCTGGAAACTTCTTCAAATTATTAATACTTCATTAATTATAAAATATGTCACCATTTTAGCTTCTCTAGCACCTGCTTATAATAGCTACAGGAAGTATCGCATCCCTCCAAAAATTTGATATAGAAATTTAATTTTAAATACATGTTTTGAGGTCTCTAATAAAAGCGCGCACGCGTGGTGTGTGTGAGTGAAATACCTCAAAAACCAAAATTCCGGTAAATACCAAACTTAATATTTAATTTCAGCACCTTGCAAAGATTCGACACGAAGATCATCAGAAAATCTTCACCCCAAAGTACGCTTTACCTTGAAAATGTTTCGTAATTTTTTATTCTCTAAAAAATAACTAAAGATTTCGATTAGTATGTTACATGCTTAATGTATTACATCAGATATTACATGCTTATCTTGAATTTAGCCTGTGAAGTGCACTCCATTCGGAATGAATTTACAAGACTTAAGTTTGCACATTTTCGTAAACATAAGAGATACGTAAGCAATACCTCACTATACAAAAGTGTAATCTGTTTAAAATACACAATCTAGTTCAAATAACGTTTTTGTAATATCAGGTATTTCTGAGATAATCGTTGTTGAAATGGAACCATTTGGTTGTTTCTGGGATGTCCTGGAAGGATATAGTTCCTTAAAGCCAGCATGTAGCGTCCCACTTTTTAAACATTTGACTATCGCTTCGGCTTATGTATCTTCTTTGTATCTCCAGCGTAATAAAACCGTTTGTGCAAACATTTATCAATATAATATAGATGCGAAAATAACTTAACAAGAAGAATTTGTACAAGAGACATGAAAATAAAAGGATACTGGCTAGTGAAAATAGTGTGATTATAAAGCATCACATGTTTTATAATTTATTCTATATCTATTTTGTTACGCAGCTTTATTGAGTTCTCTTTGAAAAATACGATACATATAGGCACATTTTAAGACGAATTCGCACAAGTTATACATATATAAGTTCCTCGTCTTTTTCGGGATTTTCACAGTTCCCTCTCATTCACTTCCTACCTCGCATTACAAACAGCATTCACAGACATACCAATTTGCGGCTGAAGAGGACAAATCCCTATAACAGCCATAGGGTGAAATAAACCGTTAAATGCCGTAGTAGTAGACGACACACCAGTTACTTCCGATATTAATTTAATTACATCCTTGACAGCAAGGGTATCATAACACTGAAACAAATAATTGAATGCATTAGAACTATCATCTTTACCATTTTAAGAATGTCGTTACCTCTAGTGTATGTTTAACTATACTGCTCTGACCTACTGCGTACTCAGCTATAAACACGACCTTTGCTTCGTTCCAATAAAAAACGGAAATACCGATGGCTGCATGACCATCATAAAAAATGAAAGCTAATTATTTAAGCTACGTTTTAATGAATGGATTATTAAAAACAATGGTTATCTACTGTAGTTAACATTTGAAGTACAAAAGGCTGATAATACATCTAGTGCAGTAACGAAATATTTTTATTCACTTGAAAGGTGTGTTGCAGCGAATGCATGTGCGTTTGTTTACACCAGGATCCTTTCTTGTGCTGGATTGGGTTCAGAATATTACTACCACACCTAAACACCTACAAACAGCCTACAACTATTCCAACAAACACGGTGGTTAAGCTCTAACGAGGGTAAGTGCACTTGAAGCCGCACCTGGACTCGCCACTAGCCTTCCAGACAGTGGACAGGTCAGGTCCATGCAGACAGTAGACGTGCTGTAGGTCGCGCGTGTCGAACTGCCAGACACACGATTTGCATTGCGCGGCGTCGTAACCTGCTGTTTATAAAATGAATACCACATCATCTGTAGTAGGACTTTTGTTTTTCCTCAAAAACAGTTATACACATTGTTAGAAGAAGCACAACATAACGCCTTTAACACCGTATGAATACCTGAATTAGAAACCGTCTCGTAAAGACAGGAATTTAGGATTGGAAAAAACCTCAGGAAGAGCATAAAATATCTAGAACAAGCCTATGAAGAAATCGCATACTTAAGAAAAAGGATGCAAACTTTTATATTTGGAAATATAAAATAAAAGCACCTTAGTATAAAAAAAGTCGTTATTCTATAAGAGTCTTGCTGATCTAAAATCAATGATTTGAATTTACAATATACCCTATTAAACAAAATGATAATGCAATGAAAGGCGCAACTAACACCTATAGTATTAACTAAAGGTGAAAACCGCCTTATTAAAATTAAAGCCTTTGCACACATAACTTTTCTGCTGTTCAAACAATTAAATAAAATTAATGTTTCCAATGCTAATGTAAACTTGGATACTAACGTACAACTCTTTCATTACCCTAGACCGAAATAATGTTTTTTGTTTCCTAACAGTCGACTCCATCCAGCCATTATCACTTCTCTTGGAATTTCAACAAACGGATATGAGCGAGAGTATATTCAATGTGAAATGAAGGAAAGTATGGACATAGATGGCCTTCCGTAATGAATATTCCCCTGGTCGATGTAAACAACTAGAGATTGGGTAACGCAACGTAATATGATTAGCGATTCCACCTTGTAGAGAGAGGAGTGGATGAAAAATGAATTAGCTATTTCGCTATAATGCACAACAGCACAAGAAGGAGACTCTTATTTCGATGCACTCTCCAGTTTCAAAAACTGCTTTGGTCCATAAGAATTTTATTTACTAAAATAACAATAAAATCTTCTTTGGTGGATAAGAATTTATTATTATTATTATTATTATTATTATTATTATTAATTAGTCTGATGGCTGTTGCATATTGACAAAACTGATGACCCTGGCTGTTATAGTCGTTAAATAAATGCATTGTTATCGTCAGTTTTATTAATACTATTATGATTATTGTTAATTTAACAGCACTGACCAGCAAGAGTATAGCCAACTCATGGTAGTTATGCTCCCTACTTTATGTAAATAACATGTCAGAATTATAGAATTAAGTAATAGGAGAAGGATTTCCGCATGGAGAGAGCGGAGTTAACAATTCCATTACCAAATTAAATACACTTATGAATATATCCCAGGTTTCTGTATGAACTTTTCGTACTATATCTTTTGCTTTGTTTCTTTTATCATGACAGCAAGCTTTCGTATCCTCGATCTGTTTTTGTAAAAATTCTAAATAAGCATTTGAAACGCTTTATTTGAAAGGCAAAAACGTAGCTTATAGTGTAATTGGGAACACACTACAAGAAAAAGATAGGACCAGGTTAAATGTTATTGGAGAAGAGCAAATGCTGCAATACTTGAAAAAACTATGCGATAACAACAACGAAAGAGATTAATTTAGCCATAGAGCTCAAAATTAAAAAAAATCTGATGTGTTACATTCACACGACTTTCTCTACTCTTGTACAAACTATTTATACAAACGCTTATTCTCCATCTACTTCATGTTAATCGAGATAAACATTTGCAGTCTCTATCTTATTGCTAATTTTCTTGTAGATGTAAGGCGAATGTATATTTACAAGGGCAATTTGGAAATACAGTAGCTTTTAAGCACATACATATCTCTTAATAGCTGGTTGCTAGGTGCAGCACCATTCCCTTTCCCACAGATTAATACTCTTTGCATATCCAAGAAAATCTGATGTGTTACACTCACATGACTTTCTCTACTCTTGTACAATCTAATTTTACAAACGCCTATTCTCCATATGCTTCATGTTAATCGAGATGTCAATTTTATTGGTAATTTTCTTGTAGGTGCAAGGGGAATATGGTAGCTTTTAAGCGATAGTCAAATATTTTAATACTGGTTGCTATGTGGCGCATTCCATTCTCTTTGCATGTCAGGACATAAAAAAATGAATAACGTGTTTGAGAAAAAGTATAAGTATTGGAAAATTTAAGGAAATAACAAGCAATATCTCGAAAACGGTTCACTCAACAAAAGAAATGTATATGACATAAGTTGTGTATTTTAACGCGATCTACATTTTTTGTGTAGTAAAATTTTGTCTATCTTTTATGGTTTACCGGTTATGCAAAAGGCGTTCACAATGAACAATACTTTTGGAGACAGTCCCAGAAAATTCGAGATATACATTTCATTTCTCATGACATTATCTTAAACATATGATATTTTCATCAAAATCGTTAGAGCCATTTTTGAGAAAATTAAAATTTTCGAAAAATGTTCCATGTAAAGGGTAGTCTGGAGTGGGAGGATTTTCTTGAAAACCTTAGTGTCGCATCCCTGGAAGATACTGAACCTAAATACCAAGTTTGGTGCTTATCCGACTGTTCGTTTTTGAGTTATGCTGTTCACAGACAGACACACAGACACACACACACACACACAGACACATACACGGACATGTTTCCAAAAATGCTTTTTTTGGATTCAGGAGGTCTCAAATCATGTATTTCCGGCGAAATCTCGGTATCGAATTTTTGGTTGGAATGCAATACTTCCCCTACTTACTATACGTAGTAGAGAAAGTAAAAAATGAATAACGAATTTGAGAAAAAGTATAAGTATTGGAAAATTTAAGGAAATAACAAGCAATATCTCGAAAACGGTTCACTCAACAAAAGAAATGTATATGACATAAGTTGTGTATTTTAATGCGATCTAAATTTTTTGTGTAGTAGAATTTTGTCTATCTCTTATGGTTTACCAGTTATGCAAAAGTCGTTCACAATGAAGAATACTTTTGGAGACATTCCCAGAAAATTTGAGATATACATTTCATTTCTCATGACATTATCTTAAACATATGATATTTTCATCAAAATCGTTAGAGCCATTTTTGAGAAAATTAAAATTTTCGAAAAATGATCCATGTAAAGGGTAGTCTGGGGTGGGGGGATTTTCTTGAAAACCTTCGTGTCGCATCTCTGGAAGATACTGAACCTAAATACCAAGTTTGGTGTTTATCCGACTGTTCGTTTTTGAGTTATGCTGTTCACAGACACACACACACACACACAGACACACACACACACGGACATGTTTCTAAAAATGCTTTTTTGGATTCAGGAGGTCTCAAAACATGTATTTCCGGTGAAATCTCGGTATCGAATTTTTGGGTGGAATGCAATACTTCCCCTACTTACTATACGTAGTAGAGAAAGTAACAAAAAATGAATAACGAATTCCCATTTGAGAAAATTATTGAAAAAGTTAAGGGAATAACAAGTAATATCTCGAAAATGGTTCACTGAACAAAAAAAATGTATATGACATAAATTGTGCATTTTAACGCGATCTACATTTTTTGTACAGTAAAATTCTGTCTATCTCTTATGGTTTACCAGTTATGCAAAAGTCGTTCACAATGAAGAATACTTTTGGAGACATTCCCAGGAAATTCAAGATATACATTTTATTTGTCATAAAAATATCTTAAACATATGATATTGTAATCAAAATCGTTAGAGCCATTTTTGGGAAAATTAAAATTTTCGAAAAATGTTCCATGTAAAGGGGGGATTTTCTTGAAAACCTTCGTGTCACATCCTTGGAAGATACTGAACCTAAATGCCAAGTTTGGTGTTTATCCGACTGTTCGTTTCTGCTGTTCACAGACAGACACACACACAGACACACACACGGACATGTTTCCAAAAATGCTTTTTTTTTGGATTCGGGGGTCTCAAAACATGTATTTCCGGTGAAATCTCGGTATCGAATTTTTGGGTGGAATACAATACTTCCCCTACTTACTATACGTAGTAGAGAAAGTAAAAATATACAGGAGACTATTGCCAATGAAAAGTTGGAGGAAGCAGTGAAATTGATATAAAAAAGTAGAAAAGCACCGGGTCCAGAAGGTATAAATGCAGAGCTAGTGAAATATGGGGCAATGCTCTTAACATTAAGATTACTACATTTTATAAATAGATTATGGCATATTAAATAAATCCCAGATGACTGGCCAGGGACAGTTGTAATACTGATATTTAAGAGACACGTGCCATAACTATAGAGGGATTAGTTTGTTAAATGTAGGTTGTAAAATATATGAAAAACAATAGATCAACGCGGATCTCATAGTATGTCCTGCTAGAGGAACAGAATGGATTCACACAGGCAGATATACAATTGATGATGGTTTTAGTTTAAAGCAAGTTATCGCAAAGCGAATTAAGTACGAGTATAATAATGAAACTCAACTAGCACTTATTGATATAGAAAAAGTGTTTGAAAAAGTCGAAAGAAAATTGTGAGAAATAATGAATCGTAGAGGATTTCCAAAACATTTATAAATTTACTTTAAAGTTTATATAAGGAAACAAATCATGGTAAAATATAGAGGAAGCATTAGCAAAAAAGAAATAAATCAAGGCAGGAGGCAGGGATGTAGCCTATCGCCTGCACTATTTAATATTTATATAGCTGAAATAATAAAAAAGTGGAAAACTCAAGTCACTCCAGGGATCAATTTAGGAAGAAAATTCTATTTAAATGTTTTATTGCACGCAGATGATTTGCCAATCATCCAAGATAATGAAGACGACCTGCAAAAATAAATTTATATGCTTCAGCAAACCTGCCATTTCTGTAATTTTAGTATATCCGTAGCTAAAACTAAAATAATTCTTTTCAAAAGAAAATACCCTATTAGATAAAAAATAGTATTAGAAATTAAAGTTCTAGAACATGCTTTAATCCAACCAATTATATCATCCAATTCTTATTTTTACTATCGCTATTCTCTTTGTATCCTAACGAAATGTGTAAGGGAACTATTTCTGAAAACGTTTATCTGGATTAAAATGATGTAGATAGAAAAATCACCTTTGGTAAGAATAGATTTTATACCCACTAATAAACATAGAGGTTAGAGAAAGTCATGTGAACGTAACACATCAGATTTTGAAAAATTGAAGCACAAGTTTTAAAATTACTAATTGCTCAATGATTTTGTTTTTACTGTTTCTCAGCCATGGGGAAAATCTAATGGCAGACATTGCCAAACACCAGAAAATATATCCAAACCACATGGCATATGGTAGCACATGGTGAGTTTTAAAAAGGGGTGAATCCGGTTTTGCATGCGTTTAATATAAAATAATCCTGTTTTATCTTTAGAGATATTCCTATCAAATTTACATTAAAACAGAATGCAATAACTGATAAGTTGAAAAAAATATGTGTATAAAAATGGGAGTAAAATGACCAAACTTTTTTGGCTGCACTTTCCTCTGATACTTTTCGGGGTATAAGCGAAGCTCTATAAAGATTTTCTGAAATATAGGAAGAACAATTTTATAGTAGAGCAGCATATCCTATAGTTATAATAAATTCAATAACCGAACAGAAGGCTAAGCATTTTAGCCAGCTACTACATTTAAAAGCTTGCTAATATAAAATATTGTGGAACAATTCTGTTTTCTAAACAAGAACGAGATGTTTAGCACAATCCCTAAACATTTGAATTGGAATTTTGGGGTATATTAAGGTGTAGTATGTTTCCATATATAACATAATATAGCACCACAAATATTTGGAATTGTATGAAAAAAAAATCTTAGAAATGCCGGAAAGAGGGTATGGCTGCGTGTATGCAAGCTTAGATGTTTAAAATAATATAGCATTTTTCAAAGAGATACACCGCTAAAACTTTCAGATAAGGCAGAAAAAAGTTTAAACGTTGTAATATGAGTGTGTTATAATCCGGATGTTGATCCCAAACTGGTAATTTCTCCTCTTGAGATGGGGTTATATCTAGATATTCCGCTTTTGTAACTACTACGGCTAGACATAAAATATTTTTAATTCTTATTTGTATAGCCATGATAAGATTTTCAGAATCTCTAACCCGTAACAGTCCGCATTTCATTGCGTCCAAAAACTTGGATTACGAGATTTCGCTGGAAATAATGTTTTAAGGACCCCTGAATAATAAAAAGTCTTCAGAAAAAAGCAGGTGTGTATGCGCGCGCCTGCTCATGATCATAACTCGAAACAAAAGGTAGGGTAAATGCTAAACTTCTAATTTAATTTCAGTATTTTCAAAGGTGTGACCTGACTACTTAAAGAAAATACTTCACCCCGAAATACCCTTTACATAGGAAATTTTATCTTAGTTTTAATTTTCTTAAAAAAAAGCCTCTAACGATTTCGATTAAGATGTCAATGTTTAATATACTAACATGAGAAACAAATGTTTTTCTTAAATTTTCTGTACATAGATACTGAAGTTCGTTTTATTTGAATGAATTTTGTATAAGAAGAAAATCTCAAAATATAAACAAAACTTTAATAAGAAAAAAATGCGGCCATTGAAATACATAATTTATGTGAAATAAATTTTCTTCATAGTTGGAGAGGTTTTCGAAACTTAAGTGTAGCAAGTTTAGACATTTGCTGTCACTTTATGGACAGGCTTGAAAATTTGCCATTCTTGCTTCTTTCCATCGCAATAGCTTGTTTGTATGCTGCTTCCGCGTAATGCAACTAAAAACTTATTGCTTAATTTGAAAGTAATCAATCCTATGTAAAAATATATATGTAACATGGATAGAAGAATCATTTTGTATACGAATAGCATAATATGCGATGAATATATGTGAATTTCTTATTGGTAGAGAAATCCCTTTAGATATTATGACGCAGTGGCTATGATTCAAGGATAAATAGCCCTCGCCAGCGTAAACTCCGCAGGCGCTATCGCTAGATAACCAGAATATTCTGATGTTTCTCTTTCTCAACGTTCAAGAAGCCTATGGAAATTTCTATTGCCTATGTAAGCGAGCGTTCTCGCGAAAGCATTCGGTCAGCGAGCGAGTTGGCGGGAGAGTTTCTCGTGCTTTTGAAGTGCGGTTCTCCGAGTGAGTTTGTGGCGACTGCTTTGTCGCCCAGAGTGCTGCTGCGGAGCGAAGGATTGTGCATGCCTTGTGTTCGTATAACCAGTGAGTGAACCATTCGAAAGAAGAGGCTACGTCACGAAGAAGTGAAGTGACGGGAATGCTGAACTAGTTTACATTAATAAAGTGATGGTGAAAATTAGTGAAGTTCCAGCGAAAGTTTAACTAGATAAAATAACTAAACAGTGACATTGAGAACTTAGAAGATTGACAATGTAAAAACTATACAGAGTCACAATATGTATCACCGTATTTTTTACTTTTCGACCACCTACCTATAGTAAGTAGAAGTATTGAATTTCACCCAAAAATTCGATATAGAAATTTAATCGAAAACATATTGTGGGGTCCACTGAGCCCAGGAAAACAATTTTAGGAAAAGGTCCTTGTGTGTCTTTGTTTGCATCTATAAACAGCGTAATTCAAAACCAAAAGTCGGATAAATAGCAGATTTGGTGTTTAGATAACAATTTTCCAAGGATGCGATACGAAGATTTTCGAGAAAATTCCCATACCCCGAATCACACATTACTGGAGAAATTTTCCTTATTTTTAATTTTCTCAAAAACAGTTCTTAACAATTTTGGCTTAAGTATACGTTTGATATATTGACACGCGAAATAAAATGTATATTTTGAATTTTCTATGTATAGCCTATGATGTATCTTTGAGTGAACTTCCGTTAACTTTGTATAACTAGGCAGAATTAAAGGATAGACAAGCGCGTTTTACGAAAAATGTGGAGTTCACTCAAATACGCAATTTGTGTCAAATAAATGATTCGTAGCATTAGCAGTTTTCAAATATTTCGTGTTCCAAGTTTAGGTCTTTCCCAAACGTCATCTCATAAACATTCTTAGAAGTTGGCGATGTTTTTACTTTCTGTGCTGGTTACCTATATTAAGTAGAGGAACATTGTATTTCGCCTAAACATTCAATACCCAAATTACACCGAAAACACACGAGGCCTATGAATACAATAAGGGTCTGTGTGCGCGCGAGTGTGTGTTTGTGTATGAACTACATAAGAGGAAAGTCGCAAAAATACCAAACTGGATGTTTAAGTTCAGTATCTTTCAAAAATCCGACACGAAGATTTTCAAGAAAACCCTCCAGCCTAAACTAACCTTTACATGTAACATTTCTTGAAATGTTTGATTTTCTCAAAAAATGAATATAGTAATATTGATTAAAATACAATGTAATTAAGATATTTACGCAACAAACAAAATGTGTGTCTTGAATTTTCTGGGAATAGCCTGTGAAGTCCTGTACATTTGGAAGGAATTTTGTATAATTATGTTTAACCTTAAGAGACTGACAAAAACATACTACACGAAAAAATGAAAAACGGTTTAAAACACACAATTTCTTTCAGATAACTTTTCTATGGTAAAAGCCACTTCCGAGATATTGGCTTGAATTTTTCAATACTTTTGTCATTCTTAAAAGTGTGTGTGCTATTCATGGGAAGGGTATGGTATTTCAAGACTACCTTTAAGCATATTGATTATGATTCGGTTTTCTCTATTCCGTTGTATCTATAACGAAATATGTACCGTAACTGTTTCAGCAAAGGTTTATTTGGACTAACATGAAGTAGATAGAAAAATAAGCTTTACTAAGAATATTGTATAGAAGTTATATAGAAATAAATTATAATGGCTAAAGATTGTTACTATGAATAAACATTTGCATGCTGCTTCCGCTTGTTGTATGTAATCCAAGAACTCTTGTTTGTTTGAAATCGTTCCTAGGTAAAAATATATCTTTAAGTAAAAAATATGTATAATAATTTTGTATATAACAATATAGACGTGTGAATTTATAATTGGTAGAAAAACTTGTTGAACGAATAACATCAGCTTTTTCACTTATGTTAACTTGAAAACAACCTATAAGCCGTGTTTTTCTTCGAAATTACTTTCCTCAAAGTATGATTCAAAACAAAATTCCTTGGCCCTCTATCTTCTTCAGTAATTGTGTTCGTTAGCTTTAGGATCATATGTAAACATATACCTTTTAATCTTTAGTTTTTTGGCTTTCTTATTTTTTATCTTCCGTTCCTTTGTTTTGTCTCCGCATGATACTCTCCTGCATCTGCCACAGCATTCCTCTGTCTGTCGCGTACTCACCGTCGTGTTTGCCTCGGTGAGTAGGATGTTGCTGAGACAAGCTTCTATCTATGTTCCTCACGAAAGAAGGCAATGGTCAGCTAAAGATAGAGCTACACCAAATGCAAAGGTGCCGCCCATTGTGCACATACGTTGTGCAGTCAATTAACATCCCAGAGACAGACTCTCTTCCGATCCGACCACGCAGTGATACACCTCAGCAGCGGCCCTACCGCAGATCGCCTTTTGGCTTCAGGAACATATTTGTGTTTAAAGAACCATTTCACGATAAAATTAAAAAAAAAATAAATGTTCTTTCACACAGGCCGTGTGTAGGATAAGGTTGAAAGGGAAGAGTCAGCTTGAAAAATCCAATGCCATATTTGGGATTTGAACCACGGATCTTCTGGTTTCCATCCTGTTGCTTAACCAACTGAGGTACCATGGAAACATGCCGGCCTGACATGAATTCCTCATCTGACTCGCATTTTTTCCTGTAAACTGCAAGGAGATCACAAATTCATTTTGAGATGAAATACCCCAATGGCGACTTAAAACTTCGTAAGTAATTTTAAGCCCATGACTTCATAGTTTAACCAACTAACGGATCAATCAACGGTAATAAATTGTCCTTTCACACAAGCAGTGCGTAGGATAAGGTTGGGGAGGCAGAAACAAGGGTGAAAAAATTTATGCCATACCCGGGATATGAACCATTCGCATGCATCTCAGTAGAGGAATTTAATGTCGTGACGGCATGTTGACATGGTATCTCAATTGGTCAGAGCAACCGGAAGATAACCCGAAGATCCGTGGTTCAAATCCGGGCTATGACATTGAATTGTTCGGTCTGACTCTACATTAAAAGTTTTAGTTGCCTATATTCCATAAAATTGGCACAAGAAATCCTCAAATAATAAACAGACCTTTTCGCATATCTCCGCTCCTTTTAAATATATATATCACCAATTAACGGGAGACCAATGGCGAAAATTGCCAAAAGTTACATTTTTAGTTTGTTATGCAGTGGTACAAGTTAGTTTCATCTTTAATTTGATATATTCATATGTTGTAATTCTAGGCACAATACTTATATTTTACGTGTACGTTTAAATATGACTTGAATCTGTCATTTTGTACTGCGAATTCTGCATCACTACACAGAAAAAGATGTTACACTCACATGACTTTCTCTACTCTTGTACACACTACTTTTACAAACGCTTATTCTCCATATACTTCATGTTAATCTTATTGAGAATTTCCTTGTAGATGCAAGGGGAATTGGTAGGCTTTAAGCGATAGTCAAATATTTTAAGAACTGGTTGCTCTGTGGAGTATTCCATTCTCTTTGTATTACCAGGACAAAAAAAATGAATAACAAATTCCCATTTGAGAGAAAGTATTGGAACATTTAAGGGAATAACAAGCAATATCTCGAAAGTGGTTCATTCAACAACAAAAAAGTATATGGCACATGTTTTGTGTAGTAAAATTTTGCCTATCTATTATGGTTTACCAGTTATGCAAAAGTGGTTCACAATAAAGAATACTTTTGTAGCCATTCCCAGAAAATTCAGGATATACATTTCATTTGTCATGAAAATATTTTAAACATATGATATTTTAATCAAAATCGTTAGAGCCATTTTTCAGAAAATTAAAATATTCAAAAAATATTCCATGTAAAGGGTAATCTGGGGTAGAGGGATTTTCTTGAAAACCTTCGTGTCGCATCTCTGGAAGATACTGAACCTAAATACCAAGTTTGGTGTTTATCCGACTGTTCGTTTCTGAATTATGCTGTTCACAGACACACACAGACAAATACACGGACATGTTTCCAAAAATGCTTTTTTTTGGATTCAGGGAGTCTGAAAACATACATTTCCGGTGAAATTTCGGTATCGAATTTTTGGGTGGAATACAATACTTCCTCTACTTACTATACGTAGTAGAGAAAGTAAAAATGAATAACGAATTCCCATTTGAGAAAAAGTATAAGTATTGGAAAATTTAAGGAAATAACAAACAATATCTCGAAAATGGTTCTCAAAAAAAAATGTATGTGACATAAATTGTGTATTTTAACGCGATCTACATTTTTTGTGTAGTAAAATTTTTCCTATCTCTTATGGTTTACCAGTTCAAATAAAGAATATCTTTAAGACATTCCCAGAAAATTCAAGATATACATTTCATTTGTCATGAAAGTATCTTAAATATATTATATTTTAATCAAAATCGTTAGAGCCATTTTTGAGAAAATTAAAATTTTCGAAAAATGTTCCATATAAAGGGTAATCTGGGGTGGGGGAATTTTCTTGAAAACCTTCGTGTCGCATCTCTGGAAGATACTGAACCTAAATACCAAGTTTGGTGTTTATCTGACTGTTCGTTTCTGAGTTATGCTGTTCACAGACACACACACACACGGACATGTTTCCAAAAATACTTTCTTTTTGGATTCAGGGGGCCTCAAAACATACATTTCCGGTGAAATCTCGGTATCAAATTTTTGGCTGGAATGCAATACTTCTCCTATATACTATACGTAGTAGAGAAAGTAAATAATCCTACACACTTTATCATTATGGGTTAATATTCGGTCATCCTTTAGGGGAAGTTTTGTTTTAAACATAGTATCTGTGATCATATGGTTTCTTTATTTGCAAATGTATGCGAGTTTCACAATTTTTACTTTGAACAACTTTTTCTGTGAATTACATTTTCTGACATAAATGACCTTATTTATTGGAAATGTCTTGTGCTGTTCATTGACAGATCAGACCAAACACGCTGTGATAAAAGTGTAAGAGTTTCCTCTGCGGGATGTTGCATTACTCTGTGTTGTATGATTTACGTTTTGCTTATCGCATATTATACAGGCTTCTTCCTGTTGTGAAGGTATTTTCACAGAAACAAGAGTGATTGGGTAACAAACCGAATAAACCATAATTACATTATTACTCTGTAACCAGCCGCCGCTGAACATGGGTCTCGCATACCAAAATACTCGGAAGGTATCCCCGAACAACCTTTGAAAGTTTGTCGGTGGAGTTATTATGTATCCTGTATATCACAGATTTCATTAAAAACCTACTGTTCCATCTACGTAATGTTATACATTTTTCATTTGGATTTAGAAATTATTTCAATTATGTTATCTTTCAAATTTATATCGAAAACATGGAGGAAGAAATTCAAAAGCCGTAACGAGCTCTTACGAACGCAAAAGAGAAAAAAGAAGAATTCGCAAACTTTCAATCAGCTTATGTCAGATGACGCCCTTACATTTGAGACACTCACATTTAATATCTCGCAAACTATTTATGCCGCTACGAAGAAAAAATTAACACGGATTGTATATTTTAATGAGTTCTACATTTTACCTGAGTTAAATTTTGTTCTATCTCTTAAGATTTTTTAGTAACATAAATTGTATATAAATATCTTGCAGAATCAAGAGTAGTTCACAAGTCATTCCATGGAAATTTCAAGATTTGTTATTAGTTAAATATCTGGAGTATTGGTATTCTAATCCAAATTGTTAGCCATTATAAAAAGGAGACATTTTCCATATAAACGGCAGTTTGGGGTGGCTAATGTTCTTGAATATCTTTGCTTGGTATGCTTTAATAGCATGTGACTCAGATATAAACTTCGGTGTGTTTTCGATTCTTCATTTTTAAGATGTGTTCTTCACAGATAGTCCCAACACAATAATTAAAAAAATCTGATGTGATACTTTCGCATGAATTTCTCTATCCTCCATAGTTTATTAGAGGGTAGACAAATTATTCTTACTCAAGCTTATTTTTCTATCTACTACATTTTAATCCAAATAAACCTTTGCAGAAATAGTTACATTATACAATTCGTATAGATACAAACGGAACAGCGAAACTCAATTTTTTAAGAACTGGACGCTATATCTGGTCTTAAACTTCCATATTATTCTCATGCAATCGCGAGAAACAACTAAACGTTGACTAAGAACTAAGAGAATGACGAAGAAGTGAACAATTCGAGCCTTTAGTAATGGATATGCCAGAAATAAAACGTGTGTTTTAAAGAGATCTACAGTTTTTCCGAAATACGTTTTCGTCTCTAGTTACACAAGATTATAAAAAGTTCCTCCGAATGAAGAGGACTTCAGAAACTATTCCCTGAAAATTCAAGATATAAATTTTATTTGTTATGTCAACATCTTGAAATATGGTATTTTAATCAAAATCATTAGCCATTCTTTAGAAAATCAAAGATTCCGAAAAGTGTTTTATGTAAAGGCTAGTTAGGGTGGAGGAATTTTTTTGAAAATTTTCGTGTCGCTTCTTTGAAAGATATTGAATCTAAATACCACGTTTGGTATTCATCCGACTTTTCGTATTGAGTTATGCTACACACACACACACGGGTATGTTTCCAAAAGCCCTCAAAACATGTATTTCCGATGAAATCTCTGTATCGAATTTTTTGTTGGAATGCAATACTTTCCCTATATACCTTACGTGATAGAGCATGGAAAAGAGAGAAGAAAAACTATCAATTTTGCCTCAATACATGTATTTCTGGTGAAACCTTTAGCGAGTTTCGGTTAGAAAGGAATGTTTTAAGTAATAAGAAAGGAACATTTCTAAGACGGTAATTTTTATTCGACGTCTTTCGTTTAACAATTCAGGCCTTCTGAGACGAGGGATGAAATGATTAGAATGATGCCCAAATGAGCCCGGGGTCTACTGGGCTGATAGTTACCTGAGATTTGTTTATGAAAATAGGGCAGCTTTTAAATGCTCCGATACCGATTTCTTAACGTAATATTTAGTGGCATCTAATACGTGCAATATTTATGTATTTACTATATATTTGTATTTAATATTTTGATTTGTTTACTAAATGGGTATTTATTTTGAATTTATAGTCTTACTTATATGTGAAATTTCCTTATTTGAGCACATGCAGCTCCCCATTGTTACTTCGGGTATGAATGGCAAGGAATAATTGAGTTGTCTTCGCGTTCCCTCAACAAATGAAGTCCAGCCATGATGGAGCACAAACGGCTCCCGCGTTACGAGTGTCACTATAGATAGCTGGTCTCTTGCATACGTTTCCATGCGTACGGAAGCTGAACAGGTCCAGCCACCGTGACGTTCAGTGTAACATATGCATTTTTCTTTTTGTAACTCGAGCAACACGCTATACAATGGAGTGTTTATACATGTAAACACGAAGGAAATGAAAGTGAAGGGGAATGTGTGTGAAGCACAATACCTAAAGGAACTGGACCATGGCTACCCCCTTGCTAACGACTGCTTGTGTATACATCATTACGAATCTCTTTGTTCTGCCAGTGACCGTATGTTACTTCCTCGAAACTCTTCTTAATTCTAAAACAAGCTCCTTGACGCGTAAGGTATGTAGAACTTATCTAGGACTAGGATTTGGCTGTTGCCAAGGTGTCGTTAGAACAAGCAGATCGGTATTCCTTACGTATTTGAAGCTGCGTAAATGAATTTGATGGGTTGCTCACTCTAAACTACTGTTATACAGCGTTACTCTTCGGTGTTACACTTGTTAATATTTCGTTGTAGGTATAAGAAAAAAATATAATATGTTACACTGGCATGACTTTCTCCACTCTTGTACAAACTGTTTTTACAAACGCTTATTCTCCATATGCTTCATGTTAATCGAGATGTTAATCTTATTCCGAATTTTCTTGTAGATGCAAGGGGAACATGGTAGGCTTTAAGCGATAGTCAAATCGTATAAGTGGTTGCTATGTGGCATTCCATTCTCTTTCCATGTCCAGGACATAAAAAAATGAATAACGAATTCCCATTTGAGAAAAACTATAAGTATTGGAAAATTTAAGGGACTAACAAACAATATCTCGAAAATGATTCACTGGACAAAAAATATGTACATGACATAAATTGTGTGTTTTAACGCGATCTACATTTTATGTGTAGTAAATTTTTGTCTATCTCTTATGGTTTACCAGCTATACAAAAGTCGTTCACAATGAAGATACTTTTGGAGACATTCCCAGAAAATTCAAAATATAGATTTTACTTGTCATTAAAGTATCTTAAATATATGATATTTTAATCAAAATTGTGAGTCATTTTTGAGAAAACTAAAATGTTCGAAAAATGTTCCATGTAAAGGGTAATCTGGGGTGGGGGGATTTTCCTTGAAAACCTTCGTGTCGCATCTATGGAAGATACTGAACCTAAATACCAAGTTTGGTGTTTATCCGATTGTTCGTTTCTGAGTTATGCTGTTCACAGACATACACACGGATATGTTTGCAAAAATGCTTTATATGCATTCAGTGCACCTCAAAACATGTATTTCCTGTGAAATCTCGGTATCGAATGTTTGGGTGGAATGCAATACTTTACCTACTTACTCTACGTAGTAGAGAAAGTAAAAATGCTTTTTTGGATTCAGGGGGTCTCAAAACATGTATTTTCGGTGAAATATTGATATCGAATGTTTGGGTGGGATGCAATACTTTACTTACTATACGTAGTAGGGAAAACAAAACCAGGGGTAAAGTGATAGATTTATAAATTCATCTATGCGATGACTCGATATTGCTACGAGAAAAAAAAAAACGAGTTTCTTCGAAAATTCAAAGTACTAATAAGAAATATCTCGAAAATGGTTAACGCCACAACAAAGTTTTTAACATAAATTTTGTGCTTTAAGGAGGTTAATGTTTAGTGTAGTAAATATTGCATATTTCTTATGATTTAGCAGTTATGCAAAAATCATTCAGAAAGGATAAGACCGCGGAGGCTATTTCCAGAAAATTCGAGAAATACATTGTATTTGGCATGCAAAGATGTTCACCATGCGTTATTTTAATGAAAATCTTTATAGCCATTTTTGATGAAATAACAAAATAACAAACATTTTTCCATGTACGGGGTAGTTTGGGACGGGGAAATTTTCTTGAAAATCTTGCGTCGCATCGTGGAGGATGCTGGACTTAAATACCAAGTTAATCGACTTTTCGTTTTCGAATTATGCTGTTCACGCGCGCACACACAATTTTGTAAAATTATATTTTATTCGGGGGACTTCAAAGCATGTATTTATAGTGATAACTCGGCATCGAATTTTTCCATGGTATGCAATACTTACTCTACTTATTATAGATAAGCAGCGGAGAAAATAATAGAAGGATATTTGCACTGCCTGCGTCAAAAATATTCTTTATAATATCAGAATCCTGCTTCATATTCGACGTTGTGAATGCTTACATCATCATACATTGATATGCAGCAAGATGTGAACTATAAACTGACCTTAGGGGAGAAATCTATTTTTGACCTCAAGTATATTTCAATATTTAGGCGTTTTTGATCCAAAGGCCTCGTAGCAGCAGCCAAAGAGCAAAATCAGCGTAACAAAAGGAGTCTGAGGTACAATCAATGTTTGCTGTCAAAGAGACGCGCGTAATAATACATACTAGGTTGCTTTAGCTTTTTGTGCTGGAGTGCCTTTCATTTGCTTTATTTTGTTTGAATAAACTAATTTTTATTTGAGCTTCTGAAGACAAGATTTTGCATAAACTGGCTTACAATACTTTACCTCTTAACAGCTCATATAATAGATATTTCAGTTTCAAATTTTGATTTGGTGGCAATTCTTTTCCATTTTCCATTTAATCGGCAATTTTTATAATACTCCCGCCACAAACTACCGTTTACATGGAAGATTTTACGAAATTTTTGATTTTACAGAAAATTGTTCCAACGATTTTGTTTAAAATACCACGTATGAAAGATATTTACATGAAAAATAACGTGTGTATATTAAATTTTCTGGAAATAGCATGTGAAGTCCTCTTCATCCGAAAGGAATTTTGTATAATCTTGTATAATTGTTAAACGTTAAGCGATAGACGAAAACTTACTACAGAACAAATGTAGATATCTTTAAAACACACAATTTATTTCAAATACGATTTTTGTGGTATAAGCCATGGTTCACTATAGGCATAACAATGTTTCGAGTTGTTCAATACCTTTTTATCATTCGACATTCAGTTGATTCTCGAATTGCACGCAAAGTGCATAGAATATTAAGCCCAGTACATAGTTGTTAAATATTTGATTATCGCTACTCTATTTATGCCTATAACGAAATGTTTGCCTAATGTAACTATTTCCGGAAAGTTTTATTTTGATTAAGGTGAAGAAGATAGGAAAATAAACTTTCCTAAAAATAATTTGCGCTAGAGGGTAAAGAAAGTCATGTGAATGTACACACCTGAATATTTATTTGCAAGATGAAGATTTAATTCAATTTGTTTTGTAAATATTTATGTAGTTTATCAAGCGTTTTGAATTCTGATTTTTTTTTATTTATTTGTTTATAGCAAAGCGGTTGGCAATAAAAAAGTATATGCTATTATAGCTTTTTCTATTGAATTAAATCAAACACATTATATTATCACATAATTAATGATGTACTTTTAAATCGGAATATTTTAATATTTAAACAGGGGAATATTTGACTTATGGCCATATAAATTATTGCACAGTCATGAAAATATTGGGGTAGCATTTAAAGTTTGAATGCTTGTGCAATAAACCTTAACGATTCATACCCGCACAGCTAACGATTTGGAAATGGGATTTTCGGCGATGCAATCCTTAAATAACAGAGATTTTTCCACATCATTTGCCTTAATAATGCATCCCAACTGAACATATTTCGATTGCAGTAATGGATGGGTTTTATAGAAATATAAGACTAATAAAGCTGCTTGCTTTTTGCTTCATAATTGGAAGTGTTTTGACTTAGATTAAGCTAAAATTTCGTATAATGAAATCTGGAACAGTGATACTAAAATTAAACACAGCGATAATAGTGACAGCTAAATAAACCTGCGTTTCTCCTTTGTCAATGTAAATATGAGCTAGCGTCTTAAGAGCACTGCTGTATTTCAAGGCAAAGTA
The DNA here is from genome assembly GCA_030765065.1 of Deroplatys truncata. Lineage (NCBI taxonomy): Eukaryota > Metazoa > Arthropoda > Insecta > Mantodea > Mantidae > Deroplatys > Deroplatys truncata. Next base: position 90,078,051 of record CM060980.1, read on the forward strand.
TACGTGAATATGTAGAAAGAGTTAATTGAATATTTTTACTTTGGGATGCCTGTTGGCATTAAGTTTCCTTTCTAGTTCATGATTATATTTGATATTAGAAAACACACAGTAGCGGAGGCAGAATGCTTTATCTAGTGTAAGTATTTACGCCAATGTCATAGTTTGCCGAAGAGACGTGATTCACATTCCAGCTTCGAAAAATGTCAATGTCGGATTTCTAAAAAAAAGTAAGCTTTGAAGTTATCCGCCTCTTTCTATAGCTTTTCTCTCCATTAGTGATGAAATCAAAGAGAGTAAACGCCTACTGTAAAGTACAATTTCTATTGTTCTCTTAGCATCTCGGAGATTTACTATACATTGCATAAAATACTATTATATTTTATATAGTTGATTATAGTAAGAGACGAGTACCAACAGAAACGCATTGCCAAAAAAAAAATAAAACTTATATGCCAAATAAAAGCACTTCTTATACCTGAGCGTTTACAGACCCACATGTTACACTCCACTTGTTCGAAACTGATAATTCATTCACTTTTTACGGGAATTTATTTCGTTTTCGTGAATGGAGGTTTAGAGCGGTAGTCTTCAGTTTACAGTTGGGGTTACCAGAGTTTCTCCTTCTCCTGCGCTCCTTTCATGCGCCAAGCACAATACGATTTGTCAAAACTTTAACATTCGAAAACAGTCAGCAGCACTATAGTTCTTAATAAGATCCCCTCAAATGGCTATCCGTTAAACCAGAATAAAATTCTGATTTCGAAGTAATGGAATCTTTCTTGTCAACCAAAAACAGCTGAAAGCACCCACCATTCTAAAATATGAAAACATAGCAAAACAAATATGTGCTATTTCATTCTGCCTTTAGCATACTTGGAGCTGGTTTGTAAAAAGAAAGCAAGAAACTTAAAAAGTGAAGTATTGGATATTATAGAGAAATGCTACGCACTCATATCTCAATATGTTTCTTTCTAGTAAAGTTGCTTCTTAGAAGATTTTGAATTCTTAAGGTAAGTTTCTTTAAGGGGGATTGATGGCTGAAACATTGGTAACTTTTTGTAAAAATTACATCTTTTATAATAAGTTCGATGCACAAGTATACGAAGTTTTAATGCACTATGGCACTTGCAAATGCTCCAAATATCTTCATGTTTAAGGTTAGCAATGATTTGCCTTAAACAGAATGCAACTTACAGAGTAATTTTGAGTATCTACAGAACTTATGGGATATACAAATTTGATTATACAAGGCTAACTTTTTCTCTATGCCATGGTATAAAAATACAGCATACGCTACATATTTAATTACTTACCCTTTTAAATAACAGATAAAATCTGTGCAAAGGGACTTAAAATACCTGAATTTTAGATATGGGATTTATACAAACATAATCTTCTCCAAATCTACTCAAGATACTAAACATTCAACGTGTGAAGGTTTCCCAATAAGTTCAGTTATTTTAATAATAAATTGTTCAGTTTAATTTAGAAGTATATACTTTTTCAAAAAATAAACTTCAATTAATATAAAGCTAATCGTCCTTACAGAAACGAAGTTCTGCTAGAAATTGTTTAATATATCCTAAGTAGGTATATATACAAAATATGGAGGTTACATTTTCTGTCTCTTAAGCTGTAAACGAAAATAATAATAATAATAATAATAATAATAATAATAATAATAATAATACTTGTCCATAAAATCTTCGACATGTTTTCAAATATGTTTGAGTAATTCTTGTGGCCTGAATTATTTTTCCAGATATTGGTAAAATAAATTCTTCTACACAAGTACTGAATTAGTTCATAAGAGATGTTGCAGTATTTTGTTATTAAATTGTAGTCTATTTTAGGTGAAGCAAGGCTTAAAGTGTCATTACTTAACTTTCCCCCCAATTTTTATTAACTTCTCCTTTCTCTACATGTGTGTGTTTGTTTTTATCTTTTTATCAGCAGCATATTTTGATCTCTCCCTTCGTTGTTGTGTCACTGTTTATCTTTATTTTCTTTGAAATTCTTTGGTTTTTCACATTTGTAAACTTTTTTCATTACTCATCTGTTTTTCTTGTTTATTTATGTTTGTAACATTCCACTAAATACTACTCGTTATTTTTATGCCATACTTTATTTTCTGTGTGTTCTGAATACGGTATTCAAAGGTCTTTAATTTCATTTGTCAGTTTACTTTCTCCGCGTGGTTGGAAAGAATACGAGCTTTACTTGCGATGCATTATCATAATTTACCGGGCGGGCTACATCCACACGCAGTTCCCCAACCGGTTATGCGCGTGCGCGATGCGAGGTGACTGATGACCCTGCGCGATTTATTATGCTTATCACGGACTCACGTGTCTGCTACGCGGGTCATTTAATAATGAAGAAATCACCTTCGGGGGATAAAAAGAGCAGCGCAGTCTATGAACCTGAAATTCACTCCAACAACAGCCATCCAAGATGCTAGTTAACGGCAAATTTGCACACTGCATGGTAATTTTCGGTCTCATACAGGGACGTGCTAGTTAAATTCTGCCGTAATTATCTGGTAATATAACTTAAGTGGCTATGCTTTGACTCGTCAAATACCTGCTGTTAGTCTGTCGCGCTAAAGTGTTATTGGTTTACCAACTGCTTGTGAGGCAAATTAAATTTCAAACGAGTTCAGTGGAATTTTCCAGACCCTGTTTCCTTACGTGAATCTCAGAATAAAGAAGTAAACATTTTAATGTATTTATACATTAGCCGCGTTACGGTGTATTTGTAAAACTGATTTTATCAATAGCGTGAAACTTTGAATTTTAACAAATCTTACACACAACTCACAGACTTAGTTATCATGCATTTTTACTTTCTCTATTACCTACAGAAAGTAGAAGTAGTATTGTATTCCACTCACTCGGTAGTGAGATTTCACCGGATATTCACGTTTTGGAACTCCCTGGATCTAAAAGAAAGTATTTTAAGAAGGTCCTTACGCGTGTGTCCGTGAACATTCGTTTAAAAATGAATATTGGTTAAATACTAAACTTGGTATTTAAGTTTAACTCTTTCAAAGATGCGACGCGAAAGTTTTAAGAGAATTCCCCACCCCACATTGCTCTTTATCGTGGAAAATGTTTTGTTATTTTTGATTTTCTGAAAACTGTCTTTCTTGCATTGTTATTAATATGCCATAGGTTTGAGATATTTACATGTAAAAATCTATGTCTTGAATTTTCTAAGAATAGTCTGTGAAATCTTTATTTTGAATGCGTTTTGTAGATGGAGGTCCGTTAAAGCACGCTATTTATATAAAATAAAATTTGTTATGGCATTAGCTATTTCCGGGATCTTCTTTGTTATTTATTTGAATTTTTAAATGCTTATTTTGAACTTGGTAAGGCCCCTTACAGGGCGCCTCTGGGAGGTGAGAGGAGACATTGGGCGGCCGGATCAGGAGACGCGGCAATGCAGAGGGCAGGGTCATTACAGTTTTCAGATAGAAACTCCACGGATGATAGCTGGTACAACCGGCACCCCTCCCGCTGCGGGCTTGCACGTCCCTCTAGGGGGCTCGCGGCTCGAAGGTCGCCCCATTTCGGAGGACCAAGTGTTCCAGAGAACATCGTTTTCCCCTACCATCCAATTCCGACACTTGCGATTCTGAAATGACCAAGCAGATGAAAGTTGAAGTGAAATAAAAAATGGAGGTGAAATGAAGGGACAGGAAATTCAGGGTATGTAATTAACCTTCCCAACATTCGACTAGTGACCATAGGAAACCCCCGAAAAAACCTATAGGTCAGGAAGATCGGGCGCAAGAATCGAACACTCAACTTCCAAAATGCGGGACAAAGACGTTGCCTCGGTTTCTAAATTGGTAGGTCACTATTCGTTATGGTCATGCACAGAGCATGGAATTTCGAAGCCATCACATAGCGACACGCTCTTTTAATATCTGGCCTTCGGTATCCTCCTTAAACCTACAACGAAATGTGTAACGAGAATAACAACATGTAGATAGAAGAGTAAGGTTTTGTAAGAATAGTTTGTAGAAAAGAACAGAATGTCATGCGCAGGCAACACACCAGATTTAAATTTTATAATTTTTCAACTTTAGATATTTTAAATTTTAGACACAATCTTAGACACAATTCTCAGAATCACATGGCAAAGTTTTTCCTCTATGTTCGCTAGGCTGCAGTAGAAATGTCGATACCATCTAGTATCGTTTTCCGATGACGTAAGCAAACATGGCGAAGTGTAACGCTTTTTTAAGGGTAATTCCTTAAACATATAAATGCGACTCTTATGACATGTTCGCTTGTTTAATGGGAATGTATTCTACAACAAGAATAATAAAGAGTGCTACACTTCCACAGCCTTCATTATTATTCATGGTTGATACCATAAGAAAAGCCTGCCGTCATCGTCAGATGAAAATACCTTTTCATCGGATCATATCGCTATATCCTAGAATGCTTGAAGCTCAGTTGTGTAGTATAGACTTATACAAGGAAGGGGACAGCTCGCATACTGCAACTTACATAGAACTATTGCGGCTACCACCCCTCAGGAGGAAGAGATGAAGTGAAGGAATCATAGGAGGCTACAGGCCATAGGCAGACAGGCCTCAGAGACGCGTGGAAGTCCAGGATCGAAGGCCCGTCCCACTGCTGAGCTGCCTAGAGATGGCGATGAACGGCTCGTCGACCAAATAGCCCTCTGGTGTCCACTGGGAGCACTCTTCCCTTTGAACAAGCGCCTATGCCATCTGTCCGCACCGTCTACGCCGCGAAACATAGTTGAGAAACCTGAACGATGAGAGGGAAACGGAATGAAAGGGAAATGACGGAAAGGAAATCGTGGTGGATGAGAAACCACCGTTCGTCTACGGACCAGGGAAAATCATGAAAATCCAAGGTCAAGTGGACGGTCGACGGTCATCGAACCCGGTACCTCCCGAATGTGAGCCTTGCACATTACCGCGGATTCATCTCGTTTGGTAGCTGAGTTGTATACTGCAGAGTAAAACCAATATGATTGTTGCGATGATCATGGTTGAGGTTTTCTTTCACGACCGCATTTCAGTAACGCTTAATACGGTTTATCGAATTGTGTTGTCGAAATAGCTTTAGAAAATTTATCAAGAAGATGAGAATCGCGAATTATTTTACTGCAGATAGCTCTACATCGTAAACTTTTCTGGTCCACGCTTATAATGCAATTGTTTGTTGGTCGTTAGGACAAGTAGCATCGCTGGGTATTAAGCCGCTGAAGACTCGGTTTAGAAATTAAAAGATATTGTAAAGGGGGTATTGAAATATAGGCAATAAGCAATCCAGCTGTTTTGTTCACCATTTGTAAAAGGTTATGTCGGAAGAACAATAACGCTAGACCTAAAAATGGTAAGCTCATATGCCAACCACATAACACTGTGCGTTAAAAGAAAAACAGAGTAACAGTGCCACGACATTTACTAAATATTTATTATACAAAATATTTGTACTGTTATGCACTCGTATCAGATTAGGCAATACGGACTTATATGCAGGATACGGAGACAGCATTCAACTGTTTAAATCTCAGATTAAGTTTTGTGCTAATACATTCTTCACGAAAGAAAAATAGTAAAGTGAATGAGAAGCTTACAACACCAATGTTTCGAAAAACATTAATGCATAAAATATATTAATTTTGTATAAATTAAGGATTTAATTTTGCATTTACGCAGTAGGTTATAAGGGGTCCTTCAACAAGTGATAGCTTCCCTTGTTCTTGAGTTACAGCAGTCATTTTTTTCATGTGGTTACAGTTGTTATTGATAAATAGCCATGGAACGTTACAGCATTCAGCAACGCGTAGAAATTGTGAAAATATATTATCAAAATCGATCATCTGTTCGCCAAACCTTCCGTGTATTGCGTGAAGTTTACGGTGTGCATAATCGTCCTTGCGAGAGAACGATTCGGCGTTTGATCGATAAATTTGAAAGAAGTGGTTCTGTCAGTAATCCAAGAACGCCTGTACGTAATCGACGTAAGCGCTACAATAAAAACATAGGCGACGTTCGTGAAAGTGTACGCTAGAACGGAAACAAATCAATTGTTCGTCGAGCGCAAGAATTTGGGCTTTTGCCGACCACAACTCTGAATTATGCATGTGGACTTGAAGTTTCACGCTTACAAAATAGCGTTAACTCAAGAACTAAAGCCCAACGACCATAGGTTGCGCCGTGTTTTCGCTGACTGGGCTATGAAGCAATTGGAAGCTGACCCGGATTTTTGTCAAAAAAATCATCTTCAGCGACGAAGCCCACTTTTGGACGGGTGGTTGTGTTAACAAACAAAATTGCCGCTATAGGAGCAATCACAATTCAATGCAGTCAAGAACGACCACTTCATTCCCAAAAAGTTACTGTGCGGTGGGGATTTTGGTATGGTGGATTTTGGTCCATATTTTTTCCAAGATAAAGAAGGAGAAGCTCTAACTATCAACGGAGAAAGATACCGGGCTCTTATAAGGGACTATTTTTGGCCTCAATCGGATGGTATGGATCTCGGAAACATCTGGGTCCAGCAAGTTGGTGCCACATGTCATACTGCTCTCGAAACAATCGATCTTTTGAAGAAGTTCAGACGTTTCATCATTTCCCGTAGTGGTGATGTTAACTGGCCCCCGAGGTCATGTGATTTAGCACCGTTGGATTACTTCTTGTGGGGTTATGTTAAATCTCGAGTTTATGTCAACAGCCAAGAAACAGTAAATGATCTTATGAATAACATCACGCGTGTTATACGTGAAGTTGGACCTAGTTTACATTCTTCTGTCGCCTAAAATTGGGTCAACCGTATACACGCAACCCAAAGAAGTCGCGGTGGTCACTTAACTGATGTTCTTTTCCACATGTAATGACATTAACTATGTTCTAAAATAAAAAAAGAAATAAACCTCTATCATTTATAGAACGTGTTTTATTTAAGTTCAAAGATACGACACACTTGTTGAAAGACCCTGTATCATTATTTTCCAATTAAATAAAGTTCAGTGAGAATGAAGATTCTTCATAAGCTATTTAAGAATAATCGAAATTTGAATAGTCAATTCAATATCTCAAACATATACTTTAATCAAATTTCTCAAACCATTTTTTAGAAAAAGAAAAATTGCATGTCAAGGGCTGTTTTGAGCTGAAGGGAATGTTTCCGCCTTGCAGCCTTAAAAGAAGCCCAACTTAAATTTGGTGCTAGGACCATCTCCCCACAACGAAGGAATGTTTAGCTTATAGTAGCTAGAAGAAGTACTGTATTCCACCCGAGATTCAGCGTAAATACATGTTTTGAGGTCCTCCAAAATTAGAGTTGCTAGAGTGGTGTACTTCTTGGTCTTAACCATATACATATTGAGAATCATACAACGTACGGATGTACGATGTGTGTGCGCACACGCAAACAGCTTAACTCAAAAATAAAAAAAATCCGACATATACCAAACCTTCCACATCTATCTACGCTTTATATGGAAAAGTTTTGGTTCAATTCGATTTTGTCAAATGACGTAACGATTTTGAATCAAATACACGTGCATGAAAATTGCCTTGAATGTTTAGCAAATAGCTTTAGGCCCTCTTCATTCTAATAAATTCTGTATAATTTGAATATCTAGCAACTTATAAAAAACCTACTGAACAAAAACGTATATCTTTAAAACACACAGTTTATATAGAATCTTCTGTGATATTAGTTATTTCCCATATACTCGTTTTTGGTTTGAATTTTGAACCATTTCGCATTTTAGGAAGCCCTATCATTCTTTTGTTTCACGTGATATCACGCAAACATTATGGATTTCAAGGCCACCATATAGCAACCCACTTTTTGACTATCTTTCCAGTTCCCTGTATACCATTTGTACCTACAATGTTATGTAATGGAACCACTTGATTTTTATCTAGTTTGATGTACGGCATAGAAAAATAAGCTTTCGTATGAATAGCTCGTAAGAGAAATACAAAAAACAAGCGAATGTGGGCAGAGAAAGTAGTGTGAATGTAACAAATTAGACTCTTACTAAACCAACTTTGTGCATTTAGGGTATTTGAAAACGTGGGTGTGCGGGGAATTCGATATAGACAACGAAACATCCCCAATACCGTAAAAACAGTAGGAAAAGAATAAATGCTCATCAGTAGGTTCTCCCTGGTAAGGCACCTCATCTGACGCAATGGCCCTCCGCTTGTTTGCTCGGCGAGGACAAAAACTTGACCATATGCACGCTAGTGTATGAATGAATGAACTAATCTCGGTGATTCAGGAAGCTGAGCCATAAACTTCCGTTTATTAGTCAGCCTCCAACCACATGACGAACTGCAAACCAAAGTGATGAGGAAGGCCCACCGGAAAATTACATGACGAAACTTGCAAGGCAACTACGTGCTCAAACACGAGGATCAGTACAATCTGTCCTCTAATACAAACATAACATCCACTGCTGCACTGCGGACCGCATACGAAACACGGGGCTGTCGAGTGGCTTTAATTGTAGCTGACGAAGCCGGGATTTACGGTATTTTTTACGGTCCAATCCCCTTCCTGTATTCACTCTATCAGCTCTTCTCTTCTCTTCTTGTCCATCCACCACTCTTTTTTCTTCCCCTCTATCCCCTTGCCAATCTCCTCCCTTCCTCTTTCTGTACCTTCTATTCTCTTGTCTGTTTTAGTCTTCATCTTCTCTTCCCTCTCTCGGATTTCATCTTATTTTATTTTCTCTCCTCCAAATACCCTCCTCACTTCCTCTCCCCCCATGTTTTCACCTTCTGTTTCTCCTTTTTTCTCCGCTTCTCTCCAATTCATCTCCCCATCCTCTGTCCCTCTCTTCTCTTTTTTCAATTCTCCTCTCCTCTAGTTCTTCTTCTTCTTCTTCTTCTTCTTCTTCTTCTTCTTCTTCTTCAGGCTTTCAAGGATTAGGCCACCAGGATATGTTCTGAGTCTAAATCCCAACGCTTCTCAGGTCTACCCACATCTCTCCTCCCCACTGACCTATACTGAAATACCGACTTCGGTATTCGTTGGTCATCCATTCTAAAAAGATCTTTTTTCCATTTTTGTTTATACTGCTTTATTTCCACGTATATGTTTGAAACTCCCAACTTTTCCCTTATGATTAGATTGGAAATGCGATTCCTGAGACTCTCATCTGTGGAGCTTCAAACGTTTTCTTGTACCGTCTTTTTAAAATCCAAGTTTCAAACCCAAACTAAAGCATCGGTTTTGCTATCATTTTATGTAATTTTGATTGTACACTTCTTGACATAAGTTTTTCAAATTTTCTTTTTATCAGTCCATTTATTTATTGTACCTATTTAGTTTTTTTATCTATATCATACTTATTATTCAGACTGAAATAACATTACCTAAATAAGTAACTGTTTAATTATTTTTCCTTCCATCACTATTTTAATCCTAAATGGTTCTCTTATCTAAAATTAATAATATGTACCAATGCTTGGCGTGTTTAAAAACTATATTTTTGCGTAGTTCATTCATATTTTTAAGTGGACGTTCAATATAAATAGCGCTTAAAACCTCTTATTAGATGTTGACCTTCTGTTTTCAGTTAATATCCTTTTTGTTATTTAATTAAATTTAAAATTCCTAAAAATGCTGCTTGTGGGCCTTTTTTGTTTTTAGGTACAAACAGATTGTTCATTCATGCACTGAAAGAGTTAGTAGTGAAATAAAATAGAACTTGGAGAACTTGTATGTTTTATAAACGCAGAACTTTTTTGTTGTTTATCGTTATCTATACCTACTTTCAGGATTAGATTAAAATGGCATTTGCATAGTCCATTTCTGGCCGTCCTGGTCCTCTTCTTCCAGTACATTAATTGAAAAGTTTTAAGAGTATTCGACCAGTGTTCATTCTCAACAAATGATCGTTCATCTCAAGGTTGCGGAATCAAATCCAGCCCAGACCCATGGTTTTAAGTGTGCTTAAACGACAGCCCAAAATCAGTAGACTTATTAGCGTGTAAAAGAATTCCTGCGGGAGAAATTCCGGCACACCGGCGGTACTGATATGATACTGGCAACTGACAGCGTCGTTAACAAACAAAATATTTATTTTAACAAATGATCGTACCGTTGTTGACGTTATGCATCAATTATATGTTTCATTTATTAACAGCTGTTGCATTTTAACTTCTTTGACAATATCGGTGGCTTTGACTTTAGAAACAATGATGATGCTGACTGATTTTTTGTGGGTATAATGTTGGGTTTGCTATCTTAAATCTTGAATAATATTCATATGCGTTTGCACATTCATACTTCCCACATTACATAGAGGGGAGGCATTTTAATCATGAAAATAATTGGCTTCCAATCGTAAAACAATCCCGGATCCTGTTGCTTTCGATACAAGCACACTAAACAATGGACAGCATGCGCAATCATTAGATATTTATTTCGTCCCCACAAGCTAGCTCAGAAAACCCGTTTTTAGAGGTACTGGAGAACTAATTTCATAATCTAGTCAAAATTCAGGTGTTTTATTAAGAAAATATTACTTAGTGAGGAAACATATATACAAAACTAAATAGTGTGCATTCGCCAAAAGAACCGTCCCGCACAGTGTGTTTAAAAGGTCTCTATGGTGTTTTAAACTGGTTTAGGTAAGAGATGTAAAAGGAATGGAGTTTTCGAATAAAAAACAAAACTGAAACTTTTGGCAACAATCGCCACTTTTCAAATAGATGTTGCCTTAAATGTTTGAGCGCTACGTTATATTGCGATGAATCTAGCTCCCGAAAGTAACCGTAGTTGTTATTAAGGCTAAACACTCCATTTCACGAGAAGAATAACCATCAACTTCACATTGCAGTTATTATTTCTCAGGATCCCTGTTTAAGGCAGGTTGTAAGATAGTTTTCCGGCAAGTAAACAGCGAGATCAAGTTCACGGTTGCTTTCAGGGAGGACCGGGGCAAGGTTTCAGATCCAAGCCTTGACCTGACGTGTTCAGCTCTGATTCAGCCTTTTCATTCGCTGGTTTGTTATGTTAGATGAAGCAGGGAACAAACATAACAATACTATTAGCTGAGGCCGGTTTATCAAGTTACTGATGAAGTTATAACCTGGATTGCTTAAAGACAACCTTTGGATATCGCTATCCGGAAGAGATGAACTGCCGACAACTCGTGCTCTGATTAGCTGTCTGCAGTTAAGAAACAGACTTAGCAGCACACGTTGCGTGCACTTCTGCAGCTATTAAAGTGGAAAACGCTGTGTGGCGTAGTGGAGTTGTGGTGAACTCATTTAATTGAAGATCATTTAGTAGCTCGTTTGATAATAATATGAAAAGTTCAATGCCATGACATTGAATTTCTGAAGTCTCTTCCAACTTTGCAAATTATAAAGTTATTTTAGAGTCAAGCGAAATGCTTTCATGCTTCTTATCACTATGGGAACAAATTTCTTATTTACGTTTTGCTGTGTAAAATTCAATGCACAGGGCATGACTGTTTCGTAATAGTTTGGTAACATCTTATCTTTTATGAGCATTTTCATATATTTATATTTTGTACGATTTTTGATATATTCTTTGAAATTATTTCCGTCAGCAATGAAGCGGGCTTTCAAGATATCCTATTCGAGTATTTTTCTGTGAAACATTTAGAAAACCCTAGCTGCTCTTTCCAATAAGTCAGGTACAGTTGAGAAACTCAAGCATTTGCTCTGACAGCACATGCGAAAATAAGCGTCTTATATTCTTGTAGAGTTGTTATTTTCGCAAACCGATGTCTTTCGTGCCAGACTGTAATTAACAGTAATCAAGGACAAAGTCATCATAACTTATTTTCTTTTTTTAAGTTTAAGGCTTTCACAGTCCTTAAAGTCTATAAACGTCATGTAATTTGTTGCATTTCATTCCATACTCTGTAATTAAATATGGAAAGTATCTAAAAACCTATTTTTTAAGCTAATGGAATTGAAGTTGCTCCACACCACCTTAAAGTGTAGTAAAAGTACAATCAGACGGCTGATATACCAATTTTTCAGTCGTCTGATTTAACTTTTCCAACCCTGTCCTATACACGGCTAGTGTGGAAGGAACACATATATTGTACCAAATTATAGGAAGCATAATTATAGACTGAGGCAGTGTATTGTTATGTGTATGTATGTGTGCATAGCTATTTCCTAATATTTTGGAATTGTTTCTTCATATTTTTATATTTGTGTAAAAAGGTAATATATTGGTAAATTTATCTCTATATTTTGCTTGTTTCTAGTTATGACACAAATAAAATTGATAGCGTCCTTAAAATGCAAATTTACAACCATTAGCTGCAGAAATTCCTTGCAAATAAACAAGCAACTGTAACAGTATACTAAAACATTAGCTAAACGTAAATATCCCTACTTGCAAAGGTAGTTTAGGTAGTTTAGCTCTAGTTTGCTCATTGCCGTTGTAGTTATTGTTCCTGAACGGCAGAATATTTTACAGATACCGTTATCGATGGTATGTAAGACCGTAGGTATAAAAATGAAAATATTAATACATGTTTCTAAGAAAATGCATAAGGTAATATAAAATATTGTGATGCAGCGGCTATGACCCAAGCTTATAGGGAGGGTGACGTGGGGCAATTGAAAAGATAAACAGACGCGGTAGCGCTCTTGCCCCGCGTAAACATCGGAAGCTCTATCGACGGATAACCAGAATATTCTGCAAGTTTCTCTTTCTCTCCGCCTCCGGAAGATTCTCGAAGTCTCTCGAAAAGATTCCAGCTTCTGTATTATTGAGTTTGGTGAGTCGTTTCTGACGCTACATCAAGTGCGGTTCTACAAGTGAGTTTGTGGAGATAGTTATGATGTACAGTGAGTGCTACTTCCGCGAGAGACTAGAGATGTCTTGTGTTCAATTCCCCAGAGAGTGAATCATCCGAAGAAGAGGCTGTTTCGCGCGTATTTTATTAGGCAACTGCGTCACAACGAAAAGTGAAGACGCAGGCAAAACTGAACCAGATAACATTAGTGGTCAAAGCAAAACTTAGTGAAGTGGCAGTGAAAACTACACAAAGTCCAGTATTACTATACACGTCCGCCATAATACAGTAGACCCTCGCTAATTAGAAATCGGATAAACCGAAAACTCGGTAGCTGCTCGGTCCCCGCCGAATTACATGGAAAAATCTACCGCTTAAACCGAATTTCGAATAATTCGTATTACGAACTAAAATTTGCTTCCCTCATTACATATTCCATACGTTATTCTTCTTTTAAACCGAACATGTATGTTGTGCTGTGCACTACGGCATTTTCCGTTACGCATTTCACATAATTTTTCTCAATACTGTACTGTAATTTCCCAACAATGGTCCGATTGCTTATTTACTCACTTCCGTAGCATATGATACAAGGGGGGGAAGGGGATTGGTCAGCAGACCGCACGTGACTCGCAACAATCCAGAGAGCTGTTTGTCTCTGCTGTGAACAGTGAATTTTTATCACTCTTTCGTTCATCACTCGCTATGCCGCTGAAAGAGGAACGTGCTCATAATGTTCTCACGCTGAAACAAAAACACAAACTTTACATATGTCGATAATGGAGAGAAGCCCAACACACAGGTTGCAGAACACTTTCAGATTCCGAAGTGTACTCTCTCATCGATTATAAGTTCAAAACAGAAAATAGAGGCAAGTCTGACAAGCTATACATTTAGTGGCAATAGCAAGCGCATGAGACCAGTGAAACATGAAGAGTTGAAGAATTCGCTGTTAAAATGGTTCCAACATATGCGTTAACAGCAAATTTCACTGTCCGGCCCCATGCTCCAATAAAAGGCTCGGGAATTCCCCAAGAAAGAAGGAATTTCTGAGTCGGCGTCTTCTGAGAAATGGCTATGGCGTTTTCAGAAGTGGCATAAAGTCAGTGCTGTCAGCGTCTGTGGGTAGGCACATAGAGTAAACAAGGAAGATGCCGATGAGTGGGCGCGGGAGTATCAATCTAAGCCCTCTCATCATCACCCAAGAAATGCGTTTCATATGGGTGAAGCAAGCGTTTTCTATAACTTGATGTCTGCAAAAATACTACGTGCCAAGGGCAGAAAATGCCATGGATGAAAACGCAGCAAGGAGAGACTGACGGTGGTCTTGTGTTGTAATTCACATGGTTTTGAGAAGCTCAAACCATTATTGATTGGAAAATACATAAATCCACGTTGTTTTAAAAAGTCAACCTATTCAATCTGCCACGTCAGTACGAGAATAACAATAAAGCTTGAATGACCAAATCTCTTGAAGATTCAACAACAAATGGCTGCGAGAAAGAGGAACGCTTTGCTGACGTTGGACCACTGCTCGGCACATCAATACGATGACCTGGAACTTCCGAACATAGAAGTTGTCTTCTTACTAGCCAACACCACGAGCCGTCTGCATGCATTGGATCAAGGAATAATGGCCTCAATGAAGCATAATTACAAAAGCCGACTGGTTAAGGGTGCCATAGTGCAATAGATCTACAACAAACAGTTCCACATGGAATGTAATGCAAGCAACATATCTGCTGCTTGGGATGAAGTTACAACAGACACCATAACTAACTGTTTTAAGAAGGCCTGGACAGCAACTGATAACACTGCTGAAACTGAACAGGAATCCGACGAGCCACATCTGAACTAATAATGTGGATACAATTGGGATTCTGATAATGCTCTTCTACGATATACGCTTACACCCGGTTGGTGTGCCCTCTTGTACCATCAATATGGAAGCATTGATATAGGTGCACAACATCTGCTGATGATGCAGAAGAGAATGATAATTCTTTACTGTCATCTTCTGAGGTGGAACATGAAGATACGATACCGCGACCCCGCGCTTAAGTTGTTGCTGCAGTTTCTGTTCTCCAGAGATTTGCTGCCACTTCTGTGTCCATGACATTTAAGGCTCCCTTGGATGTGGTATCTTTAGAGAGTGCCATAATTATACGACCAACAACAATTAATGATTTTTTCAAACTATAGAACTAAAATGTGTAATGGATAAGAGTTGTAACTAAAACATGTGTTCCGATTAAAACTTAGTGTTAAAAGAACGGTATATTTAAAGTGTTTCTTAAGGTTATTGTTTGTTGTATTATACAACTCACTAATTCAATGAGTACAGTATTGTTCCAAATAGTACTGTTTTAAAAAAATTACAAGCATTTGACAATTCACTTTCTCAATTAAGCAAATGCCAGATATACCGTTTACATCAGCTATTTTTACTTTTTCTTGGTCATGAAAGTGAAACATCCTCGTTCGTGGGTACGTATAACAAGAGAGAAAGTGAACTGAACTGTCGTATTTTGAAATTTCAGATAATTCGAGTCTATATTTACAAAACCTTGTTAATTCAAACTTCGTTAAACCGAATTGGCTATTTTTTGGTCTCTTGGAATTCGGTTAAACGAGGTCTAGTAATTATAAGGTTTGTTCCAGCACGATTCAGAATCGATTCCGAATTATCTGAGTGTGCGCAGTAGCTAAGTGGCGTTCCAACACGACAGAGAATCAGTACAGAACCAATTCTGAATTTCCAGTTTGCTGTTCCAACGTATTTGGGAACTAGTTCGGAACGAGTGAAATCGGTTCGGGATGAAGAGTAGGAACTGAAAATTCCAGACATGCGCAAATTGTATGGTCTACAGCGCATACTCAGTCAATTCAGAATCGATTCTAATCGCTTGGAACAAACCTGACAGAGAGTATAGAAAAAGTGACATACTCTCTGTATTCAGTAGAAAATAAAGTTTAATATGTAATTTATTCCTCCATGCGTGTTTATTTCTCAATACGGAATAGCAAAGGTGTTTGGTAAGCAGTTGCTCGCTGTTGAGTAGTATGGCGACATACTTGAGGAAAAGAACAAACGTCTAACATAGCCAGGGAGCAAAACAGCGTTCAAAGATAACAATAATGAGTGATTTAGAAGGTGACAGTGATCTTTTTAATGATGCATCGACTTCCGAAGAAGAGGATTATTTCCATTTAAACATTATTCCGTTATTTTGGGACCTTTACCCCCTTTTGGCACTTTTATACCATTTCCCCCCAACCATGCCCATAATCCCCTTTTTTCTTTTAAGTTTCATTCCAATTTATTCTTTAACTTGCAATTAACGTCTCCTCAGCTTGCTGTGTACGTGCGAATAGTAAGTCTACCTCTTTCAGCAAACGCCGCGCGGGAATTGAAAGTACACCCGCAACAATGGAAAATGATTGTGTGTTCGACGAAAACCTCTTTCTCTCACTTTACTGCTATAAAGTAGCCCGCAATAATGCAATTGACAATGAGTGATTCTATCCCACCAGAATCAGTAGCCTGCTGTTCGTGAATGTGAGTTTGTTGCTGTGAGAGACGTCATCTGTTTACGTGGAGACGACAATAACCTCAACTGCGCAGTTCTGAGAATTATTAATTATTAAGACTGGGCTATAATTCACAAAACAATTATATATAAAGAAATAAAAATTTCAGCCCAATTGAATGGATAGTTTAGAAAATAGCAATTTCAGTTGTGCATCCCCTTAAATAAACCAGCACCTTATTGTGCCTTTTTCACCTTATTTGAGCACCTTTTCCCTTCCTTTTTTCATCTGAAAGTTGCAACTAAAGATCCTAACCCTGATCATAAGCATACATTGGTACCATGTAGTTTTGTATTATTTGCATTACGTTCGGAATAGAATTTATGCGGGGTGTCATTGTCTCAGAGTATTGGAGTTTTAAATTAAACATTGTGTTTAGAAGCTTCTGTAGCAGGAAACCTAATGTTAAATTGGAATTGTGTTAAATTAGTTTTCCGGGTTCTGGTTTAAATATAATATCTATATATTACAATTGTTATTCGCAATAACTCAGTATCAATGGCTTTAAGCCGATAAACGAACGCGATTTATTTTTGCTCGAATATTAGGACTGGAATCAGTATGAAAGAAACGCTTACGATGTTTGGAGTTTGATTTCATTCATCAACGCTGTAAACGTAGATATTTGATCGTCTTCTGATTGACCGTGCAACGAAGAAGGCCGTGACAGAACGCGAACGGTTCAAGTAGTGTTCCAACCACACAAAATTCCGAATTAGTTCTGTGAGCGTACCGGACTGGCGCATGTGCATTAGCATGTGTTGGGATTAGTTCCGAACCCGTTCAGAACCGTGTGCTGGAACAAACCTATTATTTACCGGCAGAATGCGGTGTATTTCCTGAATTACATACGATAAAGGGAGTAGTGTATATAAAGGCTGTGATATGGCTATCAACTAATTAAGTATCGACGGGGAAGGCCGAGCTCGTTAAAGTGTATGGTGGTGTGAACGCTCTGCGGTTCAAATCCGTCAGGAAGGAGTTCTTTTTCCAGGGTTTCGCCAGTTCTTATGACTGAAAAATGCGGGGAGGTGCCTTAAACTTAGGCCTGGAGTGTTTCCTTCCCAAACTTCCTTTCGCAATAATCATTTCATTCCATGTATCATTAGTGTCTACCGCCTGTGGTGCCCTATGCGGCACGAGAGTTAAAGACTACCAAAAAAACTTACTAAGCAAGTAGAATTTTATTATTAGGAAAATAGTAAATAATATTCTAATTTTTTTAGAAATTCAGAAGTTGAAGGTTATCTGCCATGCGTTTATAATTTTTGAGATTAAATTAATTATATTGAAAACGGTTTAGCCGTATTTTTAATGGCCTAATTGAATTTGTCTTATCAAAGTTTACATATCCATTGACTAATAATTTCTGAACTCGCTATCATGGCAATACATTATCTAACTGGCCGTATTTAAATCGCCAGTTCTACATATTTTGTTTAGGACATTAAAGGCCTCATTGTCAGCGCATGGATTGTGGAAAGAGCTTACTCTTTCCTTTCTCTTATCATACTGGACTAGAGGAAGCAACGATAAATTCAAGATCAGGGTGTCCAGCACCAGATTGTGGGGACGTTAAGACTATTTAAAAAGAAAAATTATTTAGTCCAATGAAGTTCTTTTTAGTTGTTTACTAGTGCTGGCTCACGGTGAACTAGAGGACTAAATAAACTTTTGACCGAAATTCTCCTTTTAGTGCATCTACCGATACCGCTTTGTCTCGAGTTTAATTAAGTTCTTCTGCAAGTGAAGTTGCAGAGAGCCTGTTGTTCCATTCGCCCCCGGCGATTTCTTTGTCTTCTCTTTCAGAGATACATTTGGGTTGTGCTGATCGTTTTTGTGCATCATTTACATGCTGTTCTCGTAATAAACCAGAGTTTATAAGGCGTTTTAATTTAGTATTCTCAAATTTGTTTTAATTTTCACGCAAGAGAAATTTCTCTTTAAAAATGTGGTTTTAATTCTGAAACGTTAAGGAACAATACTGAACATTTTGAAGGTGGTGTTGCGCCTTGAAAGAGAATAGCCGGTGCTATTGCTGCTCCCAAATCCACTACACCACCATAGCAGTTAGGATTGTGCACAGTATGTGAAATAATACGCGGTAAAGAGTCAATGTTTTCTTTAAACTGTGCATTACTGAGAGAGAGCATTGATAATTAAGTCACGCTATTTTTTACAGTTTTCTTAACCCATTTCCCACATGTCGCACGTCACGCTTGCCACATTTTTGTGCTGTGCTTTTGTGCTTCTTGTTAAACCCATAATATATAATGTCTTTAAAGGCACTCCAGTAATTAGCACACTTTTTAATAAAACCCTATATCTGAGGTAAAGAAATAAAACAATTCAACATTTATATTAAAAAAAACATATGTTGCGTTACATTCACTAAACATAATCGCTTATTTCATAACTCTTCTGCAAACTAATCACACAGAAGCTCATTTTTCTATCTACTCATGTTAATCCAGATAAACGTTTACAGAAATCGTTCCATTACACATTACAAGGGAATACAGAAAGCTGAAGCTGTGGTTACATCATTAAAAATCTGACGTGATACATTCCATGACTTTCTCTAACCACTTATCTGTGTTAATGAATATACAAACTATTCTTACTAAAGTTTATTTTTCTATCTACTACATTCTAATCCAAATAATCCTTAGCAGAAATAGCTACATTACATGTTTTATTATAGATACCAAGAGAACAGCGATAGCCACAAGTTTTAAGAACTGAATGCTATACACTCCCTTAAAATACCATACTGTTTCCATGGAATCGCGACAAACAACTGAAAATCGATGGGACTCAGTATTGAATTCGAACATTTCAATACGATATCTCGGAAACAAATTATGCTACAAAAATTATTTTAAATAAATTGTGTGTTTTAAAGAGATCTACGTTTTTTGTGCGGCACGTTTCCGTCTTTCGCTTAACGTTTGCCAGTTAACACGATTATACAACATTCCTTTTGAATGAAGAGGATTTCCTAAGCTATTCCCAGAAAATTCAAGGTTTAAATTTTATTTATCATGTAAATATATTTCATGAATGGTATTTTAATTAAAATTGTTAGAGCCATTTTTCACAAAATAAAGAATTTCAAAAGTGTTCCATGTGAAGGGTAGTTTGGGGTGGAGTGATTTTCTTTAAAATTTTCGTGACGCATCCTTGGAGAATACTGAACTCAAATCAAGTTTGGTATTTATCCGACTTTTCGTTTTTGATTTATGCCGCATACATACACACACACATGCACAGGAACATGTTTCCAAAAATGCTTTATTTGGATTCAGGGGCCTCAAAACACACACTTCCAGTGAATTATCGGTATCGAATTTTTTGGTAGAATGAGCACCTTCTCTACCTACTATGCATGTGGTAGAGAAAGTAAAAACCGGCTTGCTACATACCGGTTTTGAAATTTGTATGTCTTTTGATTATATCTCGAGAAGCAAAGGAATAGAGGAATAAGCCTTTTAAATAATTATGATGAAGTGTGTCGGAAATAGTCAGTGCAATAGAACTTCAAAAATAATTTGTACAATTTGGCAAGATCTAAACTATACACTATATGATCAAAAGCATCCGGACACCCCACAAAAATACGTTTTCCATCTTAGGTGCATTGTGCTGCCACATACTGCCTGGTACTCATTATCCGCGACCTCAGTATTCATTAGACATCCTGAAACAGCAGAATGGGACGCTCCGTGGAACTCACGGACTTCGAACGTGGTCAGGCGATTGGGTGTAACTTGTGTCTGAAGTCTGTACCCGACATTTCCACACTGCAAAACATCCCTAGGTCCACTGTTTCTGATGTGATAGTGAAGTGGAAACGTGAAGGGACATGTACAGGCCGACCTCGTCTGTTGACTGACAGAGACCGCGACATTTGAAGAGGGTCGTACAGAGTAATAGGCAGACATCTATCCAGACTACCACACATGAATTCAAAACTGCATCAGGAAACTCTAAGTACTATGACAATTGGGCGTGAGGTGATAAACCTTGGATTCCATGGTCGAGCGGCTGCTCATAAGCCACACATCACGCGGGAAAATGCCAAACGACGCCTCGCTTGGTGTAAAGAGCATCAACATTACACAATTGAACAGTGACAAAACGTTGTGTGGAGTGACGAATCACGGTACACAATGTGGCGATCCGATGGCAGGGTGTGGGTATGACGAATACCCGGTGAACGTCATTTGCCAGCGTGTGTAGTGCCAACAGTGAAATTCGGAGGTGGTGTTATGGTGTGGTCGTGTTTTTCCTGGAGGGGGACTTGCACTCCTTTTACATGGCACGATCACAGCGCAGACCTACATTGATATTTTAAGCACCTTCTTGCTTCCCATTGTTGAAGAGCAATTCGGGGAGCGATTGCATCTTTCACACGATCGAGCACCTGTTCATACTGCACGGGCTGTGGCGGAGCGGTTACACGACAATAACATCCCTGTAATGTACTGGCCTGCACAGAGTCCTGACTTGAATCCTATAGAACTCCTTTGGGATGTTTTGGAACGCGGACTTTGTGCCAGGCCTCGCCTAACTACATCGATACCTCTCCTGAGTTCCGCACTCCGTGAAGAATGGCTGCTATTCCCCAAGAAACCTTCCAGCACCTGATTGAAAGTATGCCTGCGAGAGTGAACGTTGTCATCAAGGCTAACGGTGGGCCAACACCATATTGACTTCCAGAATTACCGATGGACGGTGCCACGAACTTGTACGTCATTTTCAGCCATTTTTGATCGCGTAGTGTATATAATTAAATCAGAATGAAGAGGATTTCACAGACCATTCGCAAAAATTTCAAGATAACTTTCTTTTGTAAACATGTGAAACATATGCTATTATAATCAAAATCGTTGAGCTACTTTGGAGAAAATAAAAGACAAAAAATGAAACATTTTCCATGAATAGGAAAGTTTGATTTGGGGATTTTCTTGGAAATCTTTGTGTCACACAGACCTTTACAAAAAACCCATGTTATATTTGCATGGTTTTCTCACCCCGCTATTGTTTACTTTTTATTATTTTTTACAAGCTGTTCTTTCGAAAGCTTTTTCTATCTGCTTCATTTTAATCGAGATATTCGCTGATTTAGCTTAAATATAGATTTAATTTTGGGTACAAGAGGTATAAAGCAAACCGAATTGATAGATGTTTAATGCTGGTCTCAAAATTCCATACTCTTTCCGAGACATTCCGACAAAAAAAGTTGACTAGTGACGGCACTTAAAAATGACCAATGTTCACAAATTAAAATTAATAATAACGGATATTTTGTAAATACCACGATAAAATTATTTCAAATAAATTTTCTATTTTAGAGAGACTTCATTGTATAGTGCATTGTTGTCTATCTTTTAACGTTTACCATATTATATAAAATTATACGAAGTTCTTCCCAACGAAAAGGATATCACAAGCTATTCCCAGAAAATTCAAATTGTCAAATAAATATCTTAAAGATATTTTATTGTAATCAAATTCCTTAGCCATTTTTGAGGAAACTAAAGGTTTCAAAAAATTTGCCGTTTAAAGCAGTAGTTTGGGGTGGCGGATTCTCTTGAAAATCAGCGCGTCAAACTTTGAAAGATACTGAAATTAATCATCAAACTTGATGTTTATCAGAGGTTTTCTTTTTAAGTAATGCGGTTGACGCACACACCCGAGAATCTTTAGTAATTTTTTGGGGGGCTTTGCTTCAGGGGCCCCAAAACCTGTATTTCTGATTAAATCTGATGATAAATTTTTGGGTGGAATGCAATACCTTCTCTACTAGTTATACTGACGTGCATAAATAGCGGTTCATAACGGAACGCAGCTGATTATGATAGTAATAACAAATGTAGCCTCACCCTCTCCTAACGTGAGCTACTCTATTCCTGTGCATCATTTCTAGTCACATGCATTGATAGAATATTTTCACTCCCCAAAAAAAGTTATGGCCGAACTGCATAATAATAACATTAGATGTTATATGTTCTGACTCGCGGAGTATTGTTAAGGCAATGTTTTGTTAAATTTAGCCGTAAAAATAAAGTATAATATAATAAAAAGGTAGAAATAAACACCAAAACCTTTTGTCTCAGTCTTCATGTCACTATGAAAGCTCTCATATAAATATCGTAGCTGATCTTCAGTTAACGACAAACGCAAATATCTCTTCACGCCTTCCTCTAGAAGGACGAATTATGCCGTATTGGTCTAGGTTTTCTTTTGTAGCAGTCGTAACGAAACACTTTCATAGAGACGGTATCTGAACCACCTCTTCATTTCATATCGATTATAAAATCGTTCATTAGTTCGTTTCTTGTATATCCCTGTTGTTTTTCAGACCGGGCACTTAGAGAACTGGGGCCCAAATGACCTAGTTGTCGACAGACCCTTCAACTCCACTCCATCCATCTTAGAGAACTGATACCGGCTGGGTGGAGTCAAAGGTTGGTTACCTGAAGGTAGAAACCTTACGGAGAGGGGACACTATTGCGATCTAGGGAAATGGATCATATTTTATGAACATTAGAGTACCTGGCAGGGAAGTGTAAATGCTTTATTTTGAGTTCAGGAAACGTCAACATATATATTTCTCGGGAAATTTCGACATCGAATTTTTAATAGAATGCAATGTTTCCTCCACCTAACGTAGATAGGTGGTAGAGACTTAAAAATTAAAGTATATATGAAAATTACAAATGATTTAAGATAAGGAAAGAGGATAAGAGTTCCTCTGTACCACAATATCCTTCATGAACAAAAACCTATATTAATTAATATAGTCGGATAAGTGTAGAAACGCTACTTAGGCAAAGTCATTTTGTTACTTTTGTTTTGTTTAATTTCCTTACCTGTCTAGGTACACAAATAATATTTTTGTCTACCAAATTACAGCATAACTAGTGTACTTTCGGAGTTTGTGGAGGCGGCTCTCTGTAAAGAAATGAATAATGCTATATCCATTGTAATGCAACAAAGTCGGTGGTCAATAAAACAAATCATACGCTGCGGACCAATACGCTAAAAAACTTGCAATGGAATGAGATGAAATGGAAAATGCATGTTGCATTTGTAATTTAATAATTGAAGTAAACCTTGGTTCTATTGCAAATTCTTAATCGGATAAAAAACTGATTTGGTAATCGGGCAGGACAGATCAGCGTTGACGATAACTTTTTACTATCGTTAACAATAGCATGAAGTTATAGACAACCAACAATTAATTTAGTCAGGTTGGTAGTTAAGCTATAATGGTGTTCAAAAATTTATTAGTGACTTGAGGTTCCCCATGTTAAGAGGATACCTGTTTTCCTAATATCATTCATATACCGACACGAAGAGCACGGTTAAGCATGACGTATAAGGATTAGTATAACGAAATACAAAAAGGAAATTAGGAATAAAATATACAGGATGCTTTGGGACCTCACAAACTCTGAGGAACGATAGATCTCGGAGTCATTCACCCCTGTTTGAAGCGTATCCGGTAGGGTAGGTTTGAGAGACACAGCCAGTACACTTTGACTCTGTCTACAACCGCTGAATCAAGTAACATCGCCTTCTTTCTTGTCCCTTACGTCTGGTTGGTCTGAGATGCACAGTCCAATTTAACTCAGTGTTTGTAACCAACAGCTCCACGCGTATCACCTCCAGAAAGAGAGGGACTGGGCTGAACGATTCCGCATCTCGTGTTCAGTTAGTACAGTGATTTCCGCAAAGAAGTATCGCAGATACTACATTTCCCGCGCACGTCTTGTTTACCGATGAGGTCTGCTTCATACGAGACGGATACTCCAACAGCAAGAACAGCCGCATCAGGGATGTTGAGAATCCTCATGCAGTTTTCGTTAGCCATCACCAACAAAAGTATTCCGGAAACATCTGGGCTGGAATCGTTGGTGATCATCTGCTGGGACCTTTCGTTTTGCCACCCCTTTTGAGTGGCCCCGAAGCCGTGGTCTTCGTTGCGCAATCCTACGAGTAAAATAAAACCACTTTTAAAACGTGTGGCATATGCTATAGACCTCGAATTTGTAAAATATCAGTATAATAATAATTAATAATAAAAATGTGTTGATTCCTGAAACTAACAGAGATCACGTTTAGAACGCAGTTCTTGAAACAAGAGAAATGACGTTAAGAAGCGAGATATCAGATTTTTTTTATAGATTTTGTTGATTCGCTAGCAGTCATTTTCAGTGAAATTATTTTCAACATGTTTTGTTTGCGCCAGCCAATGAAACGATTAAATGCTATATTATATTGCTATCTGGAGTTTTTGGGTAAGTAGTTCTATGTTATACTTTCCACTGCTTCTGTAATTGCGCCTGGCTCTTCCATTTCAGTTTCTTCGGAATTCATAATTTCCGCTATATAATCTTCATGTACGTTATTCTAGATAAGAAAATAACGTTTTAGATTAAAGAAAGCAGAAGGCTGCCAATATAACGTATAGGCTAACTTTACAAAGAATTGCGATAAATTGAAGTATAATATTTGTATTGTGAACAGATAATGCAAGCACCATGAAAAATTAATCATGTAAAAAGGCATAATCAAACCAAGTCGAGTTATTAAACATGTGCAAATACAAAGGGTAATTGCCTGTGATTGGACTTGAAACCATAGTTGGTCACTCTAGTTCCCGAAGTTGCGGGTTCAAATCCGGCGGAGGGCGATGGAATTTTTTGGGCGTAAAAATCCTTAGCATGGCTTCCTTCGAAGGGAAGTAAAGCCGATGGTCCCGTGTCTAGATTTACGGCACGTAAAAGAACCTCAAGCCTAATAAAGAGGGCTCTAAGAAAACTTACCAGTCTTTCACGCCCAATATATAAGGGACGCTATGTTAAATAAAACTCAATTTTATTTAATTTATTGTTGTTCACAATGAAGATTATCTCACCAGTGCGATATCTAAAGCTTTTACTTGTACCCTGTGTTACATGACGTAGATTTACGACACGTAACAAAACCTCAAGCATGATAGAGGCCTCTGAGCAAAATTCCCAGTCTTTAACGCCCAATATAGAATGGGATGCGAAGAACTATAGCAGTTAGAGAGCGTCAATAAGTAAAATTCATTTTTTGTGTGTGTGTTACATGTTCTAATTTTAGGCCATCTGTCTAAAATCAATATTACTACCGCTTAATAATACCCTAGTTGTGCTTAATGCTTATAGACCGAACTTTTAAATACATCAAACGACATTTAGTTACACTGTTCGACAAGAAGTATCAAAATAAATGTGTTGTAATTGCTTTTGCAAAGTATTGCATTTGTCATTTTGCTAAGTATGCGGCTGGTTAGTGTCGTTAAATAGGGACTGTTACTTAAGTTAACTTTGTTGACCCTTCCTTGGCCATCTGGAAAATCCCTTCCACATTGTAATTTACCAGCGAAAATAGTACAAATAACAAGTTACACAGTTCAAGTATAAGTTCTAAATAAAATAATATTTTCTTTTATTGCTTCAAACAAGTGTTTTGGGTTTAGTTACTCTCGTTATACATTAAAACTATCGCTGAAAGTAGGTACACCAAAATTGTCTTAAAACTTAAGCACCACTAGCAAAGTAAATATCGTTCCAGTGATACAGTGATAACTTGGCATCGATATCGGAAATAAGCACACCTATTCTAAGGCGGGCCTGACTTCATACCTTAAGAATAATTTTCCCATCCCCTGCAAAGGAAAGCGTGTTATCGTCAAATGTTGCTGCATTTCAAAGCATTATGCTACTATGAAAGACAGAAAAAAATTGTTAAAGACCTTTTCAGTCTACTCATTGAAACCTATCTCTGGTATAAAGAATAACATTTATACCCTTTCCACCCAGAATAATATAGTGTTCATAATCGCTATTAATTTTTCTGTAGAAATTTGTTTAATATTAGGCAATATGGTCTTGGTTACATGCAAGATGCTGAAACAACGCTCATATTGTTACATCGCAAGTCATATTTGTTATTAATAATCGTATACTAAAACAAAACAAAAAGAAATGTCTTTACGCGGCGCAGCAAGTGGAATGCTTTAATATATGACAAATATTTCAGAATCGTCTTAATGCTAAGAAAGGTGTTACTTGACGTAAATGCCATATGTATTTTAATCAATTACATATTTATACTTTCTCTGCTACTTACCTACAGTAAGTAGGGAAGTATTGTATTCCACCCAAAAATTCGATCTCGAGATTTCTTAAATACAAAAAGAAAAGCAGTTTTAGAAAAAAAGTTTGTGTTTGTGTGTTTGCACACGTCCATTTGTTTATGGAAGCATAGGTCAAAAATTAAAAGTCTTCGTATTTAAGTGTTAATGTTCCATCAAGAGAACCTCGTCACCCCAAAGTGTCCTTTAAATGGAAAAAGTTTCTTTGTGTTTTATTTCCTAAAAATGGCTAAAGGTTTTGTTTACACATGTGTTTAACACGTTTTTCTGACAAATTAAGTGTATATAATGAATTTTCTGGGAATAGCATACAAAGTCATCCTAATTCTGAGTGACTTTTGTATAAATTGAACCGTAAAAGATATACAAAATCTTACTGTACAGAATATTCAGATCTCTTTAAAGCACACCATTTAGGTCGAATAAGACTTGTTTGTGCAGTTAATCATTTTCGATATATACACCTTATCATTTATTTGAATTATCAAATGCTTTTCTCAACCAGTTAGTCGCTATTCGTTCTTTTCTGGTGATCATGCAAAGGACATGGAATTGCAAATACATCACTGTTGCTTTACCTACTGTATACTACAATGAATTATGGAGGCGTGAATTGAAAATATATCTGGATTAACAGGAAGCAGCTAGAATAATCTCTTTTGTAAGAAAAGTTTGTAGAAGTGTGAGCGGAGACATTCATGTGAATGCAACACACAAGATTTTTTCGTGAGGTGTTTTTCTCTATCTCTCTTTCTTATACCTATATATATTCCCCAGTTATATAAAATTCAGTGAGATATTTTATTTTGCTTGAAACTCTCAAACATGTGATACCTTAATCGAAATAGTTAGGTAGTCCTAATTCACGTAAAGTATTTTCTCGTTTTACAACTAATGTTGCGCCTAATAAAACTGTACATATATTGAAATTTATTCAGTTTATTCTGCAGAGCAGCGTCTTGATTGTAATAAATGTAACCCACATAAATACAATTATTGACCGTTGTATGAAATCCTTATTTTTTACAACTTTTACTTTCTCAGCTATGTAGAGTAAGTAGAGGAAGTATTGAATTCCACACAAAAATTCAATACCGAGATTTCACCGGAAACATGTTTTGAGGCACCGCGAGTCCCCCCCCCCAAAAAAAGGATTTTTAGAAAAAGCTCCGTGTGTGTCTGTGTGGATGGTGTCTTTGTGTCTGGTGTCTGTGAGTAGCATAGCCCAAAAAGAAAATTCGGATAAATGCCAAACTTGGAATTTTAGGTTCAGTATCTTTCAAAGATGTGACACGAAGATTTTCAAGAAAATTCCCCCAGCCCAGACTACCCTTTACATGGAACATTTTTAAAAAAATTTGTTTCTCTAAAAAATGGCTCTAATGATTTTGGTTAACATATCATATGTTTATTTTCATAAAAAACGAAATGTATATCTTGAATTTTTCTGGGAATGTCCTCAAAAGTCCTCTTCATTGTGAATGGTTTTTACATAACTGGTAACCGTAACTGTAACCGTAGATGTCTTTAAAACACAGAATTTATGTCATTACATTTCTTTTTTGTCGAGTGAACCATTTCCGAAATATTCTTTGTTATTTGTTTGAATTTTTCAATACTTATACTTTTTCTCAAATGGGAATTCGTTATTTGTATTTTTTTATGTTCTGGACATGCAAAGAGAATGGATGCACCACATAGCAACCAGCGCTTAAAACATTTGACTATCGCTTAAAGCCTACCATATTCCCCTTGCACCTACAAGAAAATTAAGAATAAGATTAACATCTCGATATCTCGATTAACATGAAATAGATACGGAACAAACGTTTATAAAAATAGTTTGTGCAAGAGTAGACAGAGTCATGTGAGTGCAACATATCAGATTTTTAAAAAATATGTACGCTTCAAAGCAAGATATGTAATGTTGTTGCCGATTCCCTTTACTAAGAGGACTTGCATGTTCTGTACTTCCCGCTTATAGTCCTTTGTTATGGACGAATAATTTAGAGAAATAAGTGGATTGAACTAGGGATTTTGGCAGCTCCTGGAAGGTCCTCGTGTAACTGCTCTCTCAGCAGACTTCGGGGCACCTGCAAACAATTTCCTATCAGACCTAAACCGACATTACTAAATCCTCGTCGCATCGATCGAGAGGTAGAGATTTGTATCGTGCCTTTAGGCGGAGAAGGTTCGCTGCAAAATTATGGAGCGTATAATATAGCACATTCCTCTTTTCCCTCACACCAGTCTTCGGTTAGCAATAAAAGTGAGGGTTGCTGTAACTCGGTGATAAATCGTGCTTTTATATCAGTTTTTTAAATACCAATAGTTTCAGAGCTTTCTACCTAGTTTGAAAAAGTTTCATTAGTTTTGTGAAATATTTTAATAACTCTTGCTGCCCTATTCTCCAAAGATGCGACACATGCAGGTGTCCAAAAAAATTAGTGTAAAACAAATACTTCAGAAACTAACATGTATTGAAAAGCATTGAGTAGAAGCAGAAAGAGACTTATTAGTGTGTTTAGCCTCCATACATTTTAAACGCGAATAAAAATAACTGTGGGGTAGATAAACAGAACTCTGTTAGTTGCTGCCTGCTACTGTTCAAATGGCAGGCTATGCGCAGGCATTTCCAAAACATTTGTCATTTGTAGAGCTAATTTCTATGCTAGAACCCCTTAGATTTACCCTGTATACTGATAAAGGTGGTATAGCAGTTGAATCCAGAGGTCCGAAGTTCGTATCCCGCCAGGACCGTCGTCGTTCATGAATAGCAAATGCTGCATAATTACCTAAACTGGCCTGGAACGCTTCCTTTGGCGACTATAATTTCATTTCATGTATCATTTTAGTGTGCACCGCTTGTAGCGACATATGTGGTATATAAGAGGCATTAAACGAATATACAAATTCCTGCCCTGTGTCTTAAAATTTAGTGTTGTGTAGAAGTACCACTGCTGAGGTAAGAAGAAAGGATAGATGCAAAGAGGTGTACATAGCCAAACAGCTTGGCAATACTCGTGTTATGAAATTGCATTTAAAAAGAAAGCTGTGATATTTACCATTATATCTCAGGTTATTCTCAACTCCCACCAACATACCGGATACTGTCAGAACGTGGGCGTATGTAAAGGTTCTTCCAACATTCAAAAAACTAAACTAAAATTTTATATTACTTGTGAAACCAATTACAAGGTCCATACTGCTTGTTCCTTATTGTATGCTATCCAGGTCGCGCACAGTTCAGCGTCGTCGTCGGTCCGCCTCCCACATTGTGGCGGTACAATGACTAAGCATCGTATGTTAGAGGAAACCAGAAATTCATCTTGGCAAACTTCCGTTTAAGGCGTCTTTTTTGTTTTCTTTTATTTGTATTTTTTCCCTGTTCTTTTCGTTAATTCTATAGAATTATTTATATCTAGCAGAATCCGTTAGTTTTCGTTGTGTGAACATTGGGGAATCTATCTGTCCCTATTTTTTCCTTCTTTCCTCTCTGCCCTATACTTCCATCCCCCACTTCGTCTTCTGTCTCAATCTAAAAAAAAGTTGAGTTTTATTTATGGACGCTCTTTAACTCCTGTGATACTTAGCGTCCCATTCTATATTGGGCGTGAAAGACCGGTAATTTTGCTCAGAAGCCTCTTTATCAGGCTTGAGGTTCTTTTACGTAAATCTAGGACACGGGACCACCGGCTTTACTTCCCTTCCAAAGGAAGCCATTCTAAGGAGTTTTTCGACCGAAAAAATCCATCGCACTCCACCGGGTTTGAACCTGCGACCTCGAGAACTAGATGTTAGCACAGTAACCACTACACCACTGAGAACGGCTGTCTCCATTTCATCACCTCTGCAGCTCTGCTTTTCTGCTCTCCTTCTCTGTCTCCAACTTGCTCCTCTCTTTCTCTCTCTGCCTGTAAGTTATGCATATAATGGACACTTAAAAACACTTATAATACTGATTTTTCTGTGATTATAGTGAAACCCAGGAAAAAAGAGATTATTTTTAAGTCCTACAAATTTGTACTTATCTCCTACTGTCTGGTAGTAACTAGAACGTATAGCATCCAAAACTATAAACTATAAAATGAAATTGATTATAAAATTGATATTGTGACGTTGTTTTTCAACTGTCACTCAGTTCTCACTGCCACTGTTTTAAGTTCTTATCTGTCACTGTTTTTTTTTATCTAGTTCACTTCATTCACACTTTCACTTCACTAGCGTGAACTAGTTCAATTCTCCGTCACTCGGGAGTCGAATACAAGAACTCCACAATTCGTCGCTCCGCAGTAGCAGTCGCCGATACAAACTCCCTCTGAGAATCCCTCTTGATCTCGCACCAGAGACACACTCGCTAACTCCTTCGCTGACTGACTGAACGCCCAACTCACGACTCCCAACTGACTGACCCACTCCCGCGAGAGCGCTCGCTTGTATAGTCAGTGGAATCTTTCCACAAGTTTCTCGAAGTTCTCAAACTATTTCACCACTTTCTGAAGAGGGGAAGAAGAAACATCCAGAAGGGTTTAGTTATCTGCCGATACCGCGCCCGGTTTTTATGCTGGAGAAAGGCAGTTATCCTTGTTTACATGACCGCCCGGCGCCGACTTCCCGATAACCTTTGGCCATAGCCGCTGCATAATAATATTTTGCTTCACAATAATAGCTTCCAAATTTTTTATAACTGCTTAGTTTTCACCCCATCAAAATGTTATAAATAACAAAAATGTGTCTCTGAAAACGTTTGGTTATAATGTTTCGTTTTGTACATTATTTCACAAAACTCAGGAAGAGCTATATTTCGATGTTATGACATAGTGTTTGATATTAGTAATACAGATACCGTATAGTGCATTATACCAAATTTTATATAATCGGTTCTGCAATCTTGAGTGTAATTTACTTAAACTGCATTCATTTTAAATACCTATTTCTAGCTTTAATTTCCAGACAACTAAGTTATTCATGGTAACAACTGTATATGTTAATGATATTTATGCAACACAGAAAAGTATAAGGCACGTTTTAACTACATTTTATCACAGGTTTAGACAATCTACGCGGCTTTCCAGATGTAATTTCTTTTGTTAACCTTCAGCACATATTTCCATATTCCACTTGCAACTTATTAAGGTTTGCTAGAAAAAGACGAGCAACATCTCCACAAAAGAACTTCTATTGCATGAACTGGTAATTCGTGCCTACTTTCTAATTTTCTTCCTCTTTGGATAAGCTAGCCTTTGCAATTCAGTATCACATCATATCACATCACATCACGACATCACGTTTGTTATATTCATGCACTTGTAGATCACCATTTTTTTACTGAGATATTTCGCATAGGACTAAAAGTCAACTTTTAGAAGAACATCCTATTTCTAGGTCGAATTATAGACCTACGCGTATTAAGATATTAATTTTTCTGAAAATAATAAAATAATAAAAGTGTACATGGAATAGTGAGTTGACATAGCGGCCAGAATTAATAGTGTGATGCGTACGTTGTGAACAATGAGAACTGGGATAAAGATAATTACTACTATTAAATTGGTCGTGTTTCCTGTGTAGTGGGCTTTGTTCAAATTCTGGTTCTTTTACTTTCTCTACCACGTATCTACTAGGTAGAGAAGGTACTGCATTTCAAGAATAAATTCAGTATTGATATTTTGCCGGAAATGTTTTGAGGCTCCTGAGGGAAATAAAAAGCGTGTTTAGAAAAGAAGTATGTGTGTGTGTCTATGAACAGCATAACCCAAAAACGAAATTCCGATAAATACGAAACTTGGTACTTACGTTCACCCCATGGAGAAGTTGCATGGAGGATTTTCGAAATTTTAGATTTTTTTTCAAAAATGCCTTCAAAAAATTTCATTCATGTATCATATGTTTATGATACTTACATGATATGTTAACTTTTCTGGGAATAGCGTGTGACGTCGTCTTTCGGGAGAAATGTTGTATAATTTCATATTATTGATAAATCATTAAAGATGGACATAAATGTTCTACACAAAAGCGTAAAACACACAATTTATTTTAAATAATTTTTGTGAAATTAGCCGTTTCCGAGTGTTTCCGAGTTATTGGTTTGTATTGTTCTTATAAGTTGTAATTTTTAAAGAGCTGTCGCTATTCGGTTGTTTCTCGCGATGTCGTGTATAGAGTATAAAGTTTCTAGGCCAGCAAATAGCAACCTGGTTTTTAAACATGACTATCGATTCGAATCTTTAACGAAATGTGTATTAAAAACTATTTCTTCAAAGATTTATATCGATTAATATAAACAGATAGAAAAATAAGATTCCCTGAGAATAAATTGTAGGAGGCATATGCAACTAACAATACTAGGTAGCGAAAGACATCTAAATGTAACGTATCAGGTTTTTTATTCTTATTTTGGGCGTATGCGTTTGTTATTTGCGTAGTTTGACACTCGCATAAACTTGAATATGTATTTCTATCACCCAATTCTTCTCTCCCATTCAACGGTTATTTCTCTTTCATTTAGAGCAGAATTTCATGATATGTACCACTGTACTCAACAAAGTTATAACAGCTGATTCTATTACTTATTTGATAACAGTTAATCAACATTTATTTGAATACTACAAAAACATCACTTAGTCTGTCGGCAGGCTTGACTTTGGCATAAATTCAGTTTTTTCTCTAGACTTGAATTTCAGCATGTTCAATGAATCTTGTAACCCCCATAGTAATTTTATAGGGCCTTGGTGACACTGGAGATATATGAACACCATCAAATTCATATTTCAGTTCATAGAAAGTAGCGCAAAATGCATCATGGGTATCTTGAGAGTAGAATGAGTGTTACAGAATCGTGAGTATCATAGAGATTCTATAAATAGAGAACCCTAAACAAAAAGACTCGAGCGAAATGAAGTGATAAAGTGCCCATTAATCAAGTAGTACGGCAGGTTGTTCATTGTCAGCCAAGGTTTAACTTGTATGTCGACGATGACATTGATAAACGGCGGCAAATATTCACAACTATGTAAATAGCAAAAAACAACCAACCTAATATTTTCAGATCATCGCAAACACTTATAGTGCAATTCATAGAGCATTGAAATATTGATAAATAAATCCAAGGCGTTAGCGTAAGAGTCAAGCTCATATTTTATTAATTAACTAGGTGTAACGGGAATATAATTGATAAAATGGGTAGGAATAGACCGGAAGACAAGTTTTCCTTCCATAGTTCAAACGCAGATTATGGCGCGTTTATATTGAGTAAACAACCGAATGGAGAACGAAAGATACACGAGGAGAGGAAAGATGATTTAATTGGTTTCCGATTTAAACACACAATGAGTTCCAGTTCGTATGCATGGTCTAGGATATGTGGTAAGTTTAAATCACTTTAAGAATGCAGAACAAACTTGGATAGAAAAGAATACCGTTTGAAAGTGAGGCAACTTAATGCTACACATAACCAACCATAAAGTCGATTTTTATATCTCCATTCTGCAATTTAAACTGTCTTGTTTATTACTCTAGGCTTGTATCACTCGAATATAGGCGTTTGAGTAAGAGTAGTGGCAGCTCAGAAAAATTCATAGCCAGAGACACTGCAACAGTTCTGCAATATAATGGTGGTAGCACTGTCATATTCCTCTAATCTTTCATTAAATAACAGGATAACGACTGAAAGCACCCAAATTAAGTTTCTTAGAGACGTAATAAACGCAAGGGCAAAGACCGCATAAGGGAGACTTCGGACATTTATAATCCGCGACAATATTTCATAATCATAGCACGATATATAGGCTACTTTATCCAGTTAATCAAAAAATCCTTAGATAGGACATGGAGTGCACCTTTAGGAGTACTTGATTAAGGACACAGGTTTATGGATTAAACCGTGATTGTTTTTTTGAAATTTCCACTCATCCGGGTTTGGAAAACCTTCAACAATGCCTACCAAACTACGCTGTCTATAATTATAACTTTTCCACACTTTCTCTCATGCTTGGAAAACTATACACGCATTTAGACTGAAGGCATGGCTTGGTGTGTGTTATCAGCACGACCCTTGTAATTGCATTATTTCAGACCATTGTGTGATAACGTTCCTAATGTAGCCGGCTTTCTCGGCAACCCTCTTCCAATAGAAAATAAATCTTTTAATAGTGGCCAATAAATCGCCGAAGAATTGAAATTGCTGTTGATAGGTCTGCGGAAGGCTGCTACAGGCGTTTGCACAGTTACCTCAAAATACTCCCTTAGCTAAAACACTTTAACAAATCGGCATGGAGCTTCCAGATACAAATTGGCAATAATCTAATCTTGAGCCAGGAGCAGTTGAAAAATAGAGTGAAAGGGAAGAGGGATTGTAGCGGTGTTTGTGGAAAGGCGAGGTAATCTCCCTCCATGTCGTAAATTGTGAGTGTAATCCTTTGCTGTTGGTATTGATTCAGTGGAATTTGTTAAGCACTGATTCTGCCAGAGGTAACTTCCGAATGGGCTTTTCTGCCTTTCGCTAAGGCCCAGTCAATAAGTTCTTAAGTGAGTGGTGGAAGTTCCTTTCTTCTCGAGAAAACACGGAGATCCACGTGTTCGAATAACAGCACCAGTTAACTCGACAGGATTACAGGTAGTTCCATTTAAATGTTGATCTTGCTTATGATTAAGTACTGGAATAATTGGGTAATTTTGAATGATGCTTAATAAATACAAATAAAGCAATTTTCCGCATATATTAAAGGTTGCTTTGTACTGATTGGCTAAAAATAAAATAAACCTGTAATATATCGGTAGTATATCGTTGTAGCATCTGGTTGCCTAAATCAGGACGTATATTCTAAACTATATTATCATTTGTTTCCATTCATAGTTGAATGGATGTTTTCTTAGCCTAATTAATTAAAACGAAATAATTAAATAAAACAAGTATGTAAATTAAGAGAACTAGTTCTAATAAGGTTTACCACTTTTATTTTTTTATTATTATTAGTAGTGGTGGTGGTGGTGGTGGTGGTGGTGGTGGTGGTGGTGGTGGTGGCGGTAAGCAGTAAAGATGGCTCATGCCGCAGTCAGGGCTGTCAACATTCTAACTTGAGTCACTAGATATACGAGAAAGCCAGAGAAATATTTTCTCGTATAGCTAAAGAAATCACCAGACACCCTTTTTACAAAAGATAAACTATTTCGGTCTTCTGCTAGTAACTATTGTGCGTCATTGCCACATCATATACACTGCTCTGTAATATTGTTTCGGTGCAAAGATTTCCTCATTAACTTCCTTCTCCGACATAATAGCTGATTATCTGTAACCTGTGTTACATTTAAGCACTTAACGGTGCTATGGACTTAATTTATATAACATATGTATGTTATTAAACGTTGCAAATTACTCTACTCTACATTTTAAAGAACAACTTAGTTTTGGCGTACTTGCCCAAACCAAACAAATGTATTGGGTTTTTATACGCAAATTTCTTCCTGTAAAAAATAAAATCTCATGCAAACAGCCAAGGCTTAGACCAAAAATTACAAAAAAGCAATTCAGATTTCCAGTTTACTGCAAAGGTAAGACCTAATAATCGATAACAACATAGTAGCCTAAAAAACCTGCCTAAATAAAAATAAGTGCTCGTATAACTAGTGTAATTAATATAACTATAACTAATCTAATATAAATAGTAATATCATTAATATAATATACTTAAAATTTAATCAAGTGTATCCGTTGGTGACTAAATAGTCGGCGTGCAGAGTTTGGGCATCTGCGAATTTAAAAAAAAGAGTGCAAATGAAACAGATACGATATAACTAACCTTCCCGATACATGTAACAAATCGTATTTGCGGAGGTGTTGGCGGTTATAAATTGAACCTAACAACTCGAATATCGTCAGTCTAGTGTCATCCAATAATGGTGGAAAAATGTCAAAATTGCACTTTAGTAACCACTCGTGTATATATATATATATATATATATATATATATATATTAAGTTCCATTTATACTCCTTTAAATGCAATGGCCTTATCGACGGCATTTCCTTTGGAGCATATTATTGCTTAGGCAATGGCACTAACTCGTATTCTCGTTTTACCGGTAAACGTTGGGTTTTTTCATTAGATCACATACACATTCACACTCCCATTCATACTTCCAGACTCTGGGGAAGATAGTGGATATTCTTGGCTAGAGAGAAATTCGCACCCTCAGCCGGGACCCCTCGCACAGCAGGCGGGTGCTCTACCGATTGAGCTACGGGGCCAGCCTCTCGCATATTGTTACCTCTATACTACTAAAAAGAAGCAGGCTAGCTGGTTGTCAGTTGTCACCTACTCTCTTTTAATTTTAACCTGATTTAGGCTTCTAATACTGGTAACAAACATTCCTCTTAACGTAGGTGTGTATTTAATTGTCTGACTTTAGGTTGTCCGATTCCACAACCTGGACTCGAGCTTTGGATTTCTATTCTACCAAGTTACTACAACACACCCCCTTTCCCCTTCTCTCTCTTTTTAGGGTGATCTCAAATATTCCGATATATACCCTGAAGACGACTTGCATTGCTACGAACATATTTAATTCCGGCCTTCTATCAAACCACACTACAGGTTTAGTGTATATACAGCCTAAGACAAAATAAATGAGCAACAGTTCGATTCGGAAAACCTCGGAAGCATTCGTCGACGCTGCGTTCACAATACACGATTTAATACCACCTTGCGTTCATTTAAAAGCTATGCAATAAGTGGAAGATGCCTTTCATTTTGGTTACATGGTAGCCGAGCGGTGAAACGCATGCATTTCGTAATTAGAACAACCTGGGTTGGAATCCATGGTGTAAATGCTTATTTTTATTATTTAAACTTTAATTTGTTAAATATATGACAATTCCGTTGTTTTCCCTGCATAAGGTATCTATTAATTTTAAGACATTCATGCTTAAAGATGCAAACAAATTACTCTCTTCGTTTTCAAAATAAGAGCCATATTAGTAGGAATTCTAAGGTGCATCGCATGGAAACAGCATGGACACAGCATGGACACAGCATGAACTTTTAAGACCAGTATTTAATGTCTAGTTCTTAAACATTTTATTATCGCTGTTCCCTTTGCATCTATGACAAAATGTGTAATGTAGCTATTTCTGCAAAGGTTTATTTGAATTAAAATGTAGCAGATAGAACAATAGGCTTTAGTAAGAATAATTTGTGTACCCACTAATAAAGATAGAGGGTAGAGAACGTCATGTTAATGTATCACATCAGATTTTTCATTTAGAACTATAATATTTACTCATTTCTTATTTAGCTTGAAAACGAAAAGCGGAGTGTTTCAGTTTGTTTATGTGAGTATAAAATCAAATAAGCCTTAGCAATTTATAATTGTATTATAGTATGTATAATAAACGTTGCGTTTTTCTGAAAAAATAAAACTATACTCGAGATACGAACCCGGTAGGCCCCCATTACTATGTACCGGCTTATAATCACTCCTCTATCACTCAATATGAAAGGTGACAATAGAACGAAGCTAAAATCACGCTTTGTGAACTGCAGCGGAAATGATTTGGACTTACACAAATATACGCCTCGAGACTCTGATCTTTTTTTAGGGGGGGGTGTTAGTGGTGTACGTCACAAAATGGCGTGTATAGCTTATAATAAGTGAAGAATCCATTGCTACAGCGAGACACGAACCACTATGTCGACACTACACATCCAATTTGCTTCCTAGTTGTGAAAAGAACTCCTAGGAAGAAAACGTGTATTACATTATAGGAGCCATTGGGTGCTTATAATTAATTTTATGGTAATGAAGTACCAGGTGGTTATAATTACACTGACGCTATTCAGAATGCCTCAGATGGACTGTATTGACTGTAGGTATGCTGATACTAGAATGCAGAAGTGATTTTCACTAGAAAAACTGTTGCGCTCACATGACTTACTCTACTCACTTCTCAAACTACAAAAGTTTACTTTTCTATTTCTTGTTAGTTTATGTAAACTTTCAATTCAAATTTACACACCTGGTTGTACGATACAGTAGGAAAATTGATAGATTTTTAAAGAGCGTGTATGTGATGGCTTTGAAAGTCTATGCTCTATGCAAGAAAGAAACGAAAAGGAATATGGACTTTCCAGGTGAGAAAAGTACCTAGAGGTGAGTTAAAAAGAATAAAACAAATTAACGTATTTATTCTGAATAAACTATTGAAGATAGGTGAACGAATCTGGCATCAAAATAAAGCACAACTTTCAAAGTTTTATTCATAATCAGCGCCGTGCACTGTGCTCTCACGGCACTCCGCTAGGAGCGCCAGCATAACAGTGACGTCTGATCTGAAGAAAGCGTTGTGTGTATTGGAGTTAGCAAAGACAAATTCCATCGCAACAGTACAGCGATATTTCTGCAAATGTTTTTCTAAAGATAAGAACATCTACCGTTGGTACCATCAATTTCAAGAGACTGGTTCTGTGCGTAAACGACTGGTTCTGTGCGTTTGGACATGCGGTGTGACATGCAGTTCCCACATTGAACGTTTATGAATCTTTGCAATGTAAGTAAAAGGTTGACGATTGAACTGTATTTTTATGCCTCTTACATTCTCTTATATTCTTCAATGGCTTATTCAGAATAAATGCCTAAAGTTGTTTTATTCTTGTTTTATTCAGCCTGTATAAGTATTTGGAAATTCAAAATAATAGCAAGTAATATCTCGAAAATAGTTAACTTAAACAAATATGTCATAAATTGTCTGTGAGAGCTACAATATGTTGTGTAGTAAGATTTTGTCTGTCTCTTACGGTTTAACAATTATACAAAAACCAATCAGAATGAAGAAGACTTTAGAGGCTATTTCCAGAAAATTTAGGAAATACATTTCATTTGTCTTGGAAATATTTTAAATGGTACTTTAATCAAAATCGTTACAGCCATTTTTTGAAAATGGCATTTTCGAAACATTTTCATGTAAAGGGTTGTTCAGGTTGGGGGAAATTTTATTGAAAATCTTCATATCGCGTCCTTGTAAGATGCTGAACATAAATATGCAGTTTGGTATTTAACGGACTTATCGATTTTGAGTTACGCCCATCACACACATACACAGACACAACGGAACTTTTTCTAAAAATGCCTTTCTTATTCTGGAAGTTCTCAAAACATGTATTTTCAGTAAAATCTCGGTATCGAAGTTTTGGGAAATGCAATATCTCCCCTACCTCCTAGGTTGGTGGCATAAAAATAAAAACTGGCATATACATTTCATACTGCTTCCATGATGGCAATAAACATGAGTAGCAATGACAAGTATTAAAAAATTCTAACCAATAGAAAGCAATATTTCGGAAATGGCTAATGCCACAATGAAGTTATTTGAAATAAATTGCGTTTTAAACCGATCTACACTTTTGGTAGGCAAGTTCTTCCCCCTTCTCTTAGATTTATCCGTTATACAAAGCTATACAAAATTCTTTTCGAATTAAGAGGACTTAACAGGGCATTCCCATAAAATTCAAGATATACATTTTATATCTTCTTCTATGGATTACCCTCCTCTTTGTGCTCTTGCAAGCCAATGCCTTGGACCAGTAGTCTGTGGAGGAGCAAGAAAACTCTGGATCAAAGCATATCCAGGATGGATGATCAGCTAATGCCTGGTATAGTGGTGAAGAAGAAATAAATGAAATGCAGTGATGGAAGGGATGCTAGGAAAATTCGCGGAAAACCACGCGGAAAGCCCTGGTCACGTTGGTCGGCCCCGTGGGTTTGAACCCAGGACCCCCAAATCTGTCGTATACCTTACCGTGGCTCCAACACGCTCGGTAATTTTCTGATATAATTAAATATACACGGTATTTTAAACAAAATCATTAGAGCCTTTTTGGGAAAATAAAAGATTCCAACAATTTTCTATATGTGAAGGGTATTTTCGGTATTCCTCGAACATTTATTTTTTAAGTTTTACTGTTCAAGGAAAAATAGATAGACATACGTGAAACCTTTTCTAAAAATGATTTTCTTTGGATTTAGGGGGCTTCAAAACTTGAATTTCGTGAATCACGATATGGAAGTTTTCACTGGCAGTGTTGGCAAAGAAAATGGAAATTGTCGATTTCCAAAGATTATCTTTACGGAAGCTGAAATTCTGTGAAGGAAATAACTTTCCGATACATGTTTTAGTCCTGAATGTCGAGTTCACGGGACTTTGATAGATGTCAGTCTGACGGGCAGAGAGATATCGCTCGTCTTTTGTTAATATTTAAACAGATAGGAAGAGGAACACACCATAAACATTGTGGTGGTTGGGAAATATTGACAAACAAGGAGGGAAAGAGATGCATGTAGACTACGTGGTGATTCTGGTAGTGTCCCAACGGGGATAATTCACGTAACAATAGAGGGCCAGCGTCATTACACCAGGGCAAGTTTAAAATGGGCCAGCGCCGGACGTAAGGTGAATTCTATGGTAGCTGCAGCAATCCTGGGATAAAATACCGTGAAATTATAGCAATCCCTCGCCATCTCTGTGCACATTTGTAAATATGTGGGGTTACCACGACTATAGCTACTATATAGGTACATGCATAGCACACTTTGTTAAAATGAGATATTTTAGTTTGCGTTACATTCACAAAGCCTTGTTACATCAGCGGCAGTTATAGTTAAACTTTATAGGAAAAATAATAACATTCTTCCTAGACGTAACACATTTATCATAACCTCAAAAAGAACTGAAATTATCCAGTGTGGAAAGGAACACGGTAAACAAAATCACAGAATTGTGAGTATGTGCAGATAAAGAATGGAAGCACATTAATATTTTTGTTTAGTATAAACTTTTATATTGTATGAACAGTTTGAAATAATAGGTTCAAATAGAAATCAATTAGATAATGTTGTTACAATTTAAAGACATGCGGTTCATCCACACAACTTTCTCTACTCAATTATACGCTGTGTCCCGACTCGCCGTCCACTTTGTACAAATAGGCAACCCAAATGAAGCACCAGAGATAGTAAGATATCTCTAATGCGTTATCATTACTTGGTGTAGACTACATTCTTCTATTTCAATTATTTCATTTAAAAGCGTTACGGTATTGCTATCGCTCTCGCCGCGTACGAAGCAAATGTAATTGCTGTACTAAGATTTAATTTTAATAGTTACAACGATCTAGACACACACGTTGTATGTCATGAATTCTATTCTTCGTATATTGTTATAATGTTTGTAGTATGAATACTAATGTAATATTAAATAACATCACAAACAATAATAATAATTATACGTCGCGTCCGTCATGAATTTTAAGGAATTTGATTTCTAACCGATGTCATGATATTCTTCCCAAAAATGCTGCCCTACAGCTGAACGGTCCTTAAAACATTAACAAACACGCAGATTTGGATGCTTGGGAGAAAGTTCATATTATAACGAATAAACATAAATGGAAAGGTAGAATCAAGACGACTGTAAAATTCAATGACATCGCCGGGATTTGAACCCCAATTCGAATCAGTTGGAGAATTTAATATCATGCCGGCATGTTGCCACGGTAACTTACTGGTTAGAGCAACCCGACGGAAACTGGGAGATCCGTGGTTTAAATCCGGGCGATAGCATTGAACTTTTCAGTCGCCTGGTTCTACCTTTGCAACCACCTTGTCCAACACACAAGAACAATTAATTCCAATAAACATAAATGTTTGAATTTTGAGATCCCTCCCATAGATGACGTCATGCAGTCCCTGCTACAACCACCAAAGAAGGTTCGTAACGAGACCTTGGCACGAGATGGAAAAAAACCAACAGACGAACAGCTTAGCCGACTCAACTGCTGAAGATAGGTAGGAGCTACCGGAAACAATTGTCCAATTCGATTTTAGGAATTTGACGCGAGTGAAGATTTGATGATACGTTGTCTCAAGAAATATGAATATATTTTAACTTCGCCTTTACAATACTTTTAATGTATTTGTGTTTTAAGGGGACAAGGTGATCTGAACACATGTAAATTACACCTTAAGCGTGCTAAATTACCACTGCTTTTAAAGTTCTCAATGGTTTTACCTAAACTTTTTATGAATTATTCTATAAATCATGATAATTATTTCAAATGGTTGCTTGCATTAATAGCTTATGCAGTTAACTTTGTAAAAATTATTTCGTTCAGCAGAAAAATAATAAAATTTGCTTTTAAAACATGTGAATTCATGTACCTTTTTCTCTGATATTACTTGCAATACAGAATCACACTTTTTCATGCTTGTTTTTAATATAATCAGCTATCTTTTGAACCTCAATTGTTTAGCTATGTATATATGTTCACTAGATAT
This sequence comes from Deroplatys truncata, assembly GCA_030765065.1. Taxonomy (NCBI): domain Eukaryota; kingdom Metazoa; phylum Arthropoda; class Insecta; order Mantodea; family Mantidae; genus Deroplatys; species Deroplatys truncata. Next base: position 90,120,972 of record CM060980.1, read on the forward strand.
TGAAAGAAAAGTTATTGGCAAAGTCAAAAAAGTAAAAATGTGGAAAATTTGCAATGTTGTTACTTTGTTAATATCACTAATATACATTATAAAATTACGATGGTGGTTCAGAAAGTTTATCTATGTATTGTATACATTTCAGCTCTCTACCTTTCATACTTTCTGAGAAAAAGGTACTAAGTATCCAAAAACGTTGTTTTGAGAAAACTGAATTTAAAGTTTGAATTTAAAATCTGACACACTTCAGTACATTCCAGGGTCATAATCATCTTCATTTCCAGATTACTTTAGCTTTTCTCATTGGCTTCTCTTGGTCCTGGCCTCTTTTCTTAATTGCCGAACTGCTCGCTGGGCATGATATAGTCGTTCGTTGTTGAAAGATACAAAGATGTTCTAAAAAGGTGCGTGGCATGACAGCTTCAAAGGAATGCAGACTAGCATTTAAATTGTATTTAAATGTCTTAAATACCTCTTAATACCCAAGAAGTATATATTTTCTGAGACTGGAAATCATAAGATTTTATTACTGTCCAAAACAAAAAATGTGATTTTTTTAGCATTCAGAGTACCTTGTTCCCTTATAAAGCTTCAATACTCCTCAACACATTTCGTTGTAGATGTAAGAGAACTACATTAAACTAAAGCAATAGGTCTTTTGCAGTTTAGAGAAGTGTTTAAAAATTCAAACTAATTGCAAATAATATTTCGGAAATGGTTAACGCCTAAACGACATCTACATTTTTTTGTATAGTAAGATTATTTTTATTTATCTTACTATTTACTAATTATACAAAATTTATTCAGTACGGTACACTTAAAAGACTTTCTCTACCAATTTTACAGAGATACTTTACCTTAAGCACCATAAAGAATTTCCTGGGAATCATTTCAAATTATGCAATATGGAATCTGTTACACGCAGAATGGGACACAGCTCTTGTTAAATATGTGCCCTTACGGTAGAGAATTTTAAGCGCATTTTTCAAAGATGCAAACACATGCCACGTCATAGTAGATCATGAGAGAACTTAAAACCTTATACACCTAATATTTCGGAGATTAAAATGCTACCCGTTGTTTTAAGAAAATTTATGTTTTAATGCGCTCTTGATTTTCTGTATCTACTTTTATCTATCCTTTACCAAGAATGAAGACCATAGGCTATTAACAGGAAATTCAAGATAAACATTTTATTAAAAATTGTCGAATGGAACGCAATACCCATAGGTAAGCGGCAAAAGCAATTAGTATAGACTGCAATGTGTTGAACCAAAATTTTAATAGAAAAAATTCAAACCTTGTAGCGTCAGAACTCAAATGCGTTTTTGCTATTTCTGGCCATTTAAATGTAGGAATGTGAGGTTTAAACAGACGTGCCTAGGTGTGTCCTAATAGGGCGTCAACTTTTAAAACGAAGATTTTCTCTTAATCTTCTTTACTTGCATTTTTGTCACTTCAAAATTCTCCTCATGATGCAGTTTTTCCCAATTTATATAAAGTTTTCAGTCAATGTTATTTTAAGGTTAATGAAGAGATCTATAAAGCATTTTCTTCATATCAAATGGTGTTTTTATTTAGGGTTTTAGTAGTTTAATACATTATTGATTTTTGTGAAACTCAGAGTGTTAAATACTTTATTATTTTTACAGGATAAGTTCTCATGTTCTTAAAACTTAATCTTGGTAGTAAAGAACTGCATTCGAGGAATAATATGCAAAATTAAAGACTTCAAAGTTACAAATGGTTTTCACAAGAGCCTAATTTAATTTCTTGAAAACTATGTTCTTGTAAAGTTAGGTAGAATAGGATCATGAATGCAGTTTCTGCTATACTTATGTTGAAAAAATTTGTTATACAAATTTGACCTAAAGTGGTTGAAATTTGTACGTAATAGAAACTACGTAGCGAGTATCCTTGAGCAAATCGAACACACACGCTCTCACTTGGCGTTCTGATAATGTCCTGTTTTAGGAAAAAACCTAGTAGAAAGATAAATTTTTGTGCCTGAATCCAGGTGACAAGTATATGGTCAATGGATGTATTATTCGCTTTAAAATGTTCTGTAAGCCTTGATGAATTCAAGGCTGTCAACAAGTGGAAACGCAGTTTGGCACATGAATATTTGTAGGTCGTGTGGATATAATGGTTTTTATTACAGAAACAACTCACTTTACACGAAGCTGTTATTGGCAGATACATTCAGTTTACCAGTTCGCCTACACAGCGCGATTCATGTGTTTGACTTTTGATATTGGTTTCTGCTTTTTTCCTTTTGTATGTTACCCACAACTAAAATTGCGCTCGAGGCAAAGATGCAATATGCGATTCGTGTAGTGCATTGAACGAGAACTCAAAATAAAAGGGAATAAAGTACCTTGTTTGCAGAGTATGTGTACCACTCGGGTGGAAAACAAATAGAAGAATTTCATCTCTGAAACATGAGCGCAATTACAACTATCAGGAACAATATTTCACAAATCCTTAAACATATCGCAACCTGCTACTGTCATGCATCAGTTGCACTTTATATTGAATTCATCGTAATGTTTATTTGAAATACAATCAAAAAGCTTTTAAATAGAGTAAAATTCTCTTGCCCAGCCATCAAAACATTACCTTAGATCAGGGAGAGAAAAGATAAGGGTTAATAGTAGTTTGTTAACAAATGCATAACATTTGATGAATATGGCACAAGTGAATATATGTCACACTCGCTCACGTTCATGGGACAGTTTTAGCAGTCTCATATTAGCGTCTTTCCCTATGTTGCATTTATTTTTACCTGGCATGTTGAAGCGATAACAAGACAACCACTTGCATGCATTCCCTTCCCGGGAGAGAAGTGAGCAGGTATTGCGGACTACGATATACCACGGTAAATGATTATAAATTCAGTTCTTAATTATTCTATATTTAATAATGTACAGAGATTTTTATATCTTTGTTATTCAGAGAAAAGAATATTATAGCATCCTCTCTCTATAAGCCAAGGCAGCTTGGAATACAGGTATTACTTCATTGCTATTATTAGCACTCGTGCCATAATGAACCAATTATGTAGGATATAGAATACAGTAACAACCTGTTTATAATGGTAGGACTGCATAGAGACTTTTATGTGAAAAAGGTATGCTATAAACATGCATTACAGAACTTTGAAAATGTAATTAGATAACTTATCCCTGGTTCAAAAATATTAAAAAATTTGAACTCTGTGTATTTCGAAATTAAGTTATCAATAAATGGTTACATTATATGTAACTAGTATTGTTATTAAAATAAAAACAATTATATTATTTTAGATTATTGATTGATTTGAATATCTTAGTATTTGACACTTTTCGTAAACGTTTCAAAATTAACAATTCTCTCCGCCTCCTCCTCCTTTAGATGAGAATTTTATAAACAATTACGCGTTTAAAAACGAGCTTTTTTAACCTATTTATGGCCATTACTTGTGTAATAAATTGTCATACACAATATTACAAAGAATATAAATATAATTTTCTCCATAAAAATCGACATTTAGTTGAATAAAGGTGTACTTTTTACAGAATTTAAATTCACTATTAGTTACAAAATGTAAGCTGGAATTGTGCTGCAGTGGGGTGAGGTACTTTATTTAGTATTTTGATATAAAAATTGGAGGCACTAACGACTTGTTTTAAATGGGTTTCAGAAATAATATAGGCCTTATTTTGGTCTAAGCTCCTAGCCAGAGGGAACAAAGTTTGACATTTTAAACAATCTTCCCTTAAAAATAAAGCAGTCCTGTATGTGGAACCCGAACACAAATTATGATTACCATATAAAAATAGATATTATGAACATTTACATAACAAGTGATGATGATGATGATAATAATAATAATAATAATAATAATAATAATAATAATAATAATAAGTCCACAAATGCTGTTCTATGTTTTTCCATTACTTATCCTTGTTTTGGAGCTTATAAATACTAATTGCATATATTTTAAAACTGGTACACAGCATAAGGAGACCTTTAAAGCCAGAGAGATGGGGTTGCTGAAGTCTCACGAAGTACTAGCAGTCCCAGTGGGAATAATATATGCAAGTGAAACACGGACGCTTAGCAAGAGATGAAAAATGTATTTAACAATCTGAAATGAGATCCCTGAGGTACGTTAGCGCGCTTCATCTCACATGTAAAATATAAAGTAACGAAGTAAGGGAAAGGAAAATACATAGTTGCTTAAATCTCGATTAAATACAGGAGGTGTGTTTAAAATTAATACAAAAGAAATAAAATTAATACTCTATTAATTTTCTACAAAGAGAGATGGGTTTTCTTTCGGGAAACTTGAGTGGCTCTTGCTTTGTAGATAAAACGACAATATTCATCCCGCCATCAAGAGACCACAAGAATAAAACTCTGCAGGTTTCTAATATCCTTCGGAACAATTAAGCGAATGTTGGTGAAAAAGATGCAGAAGGTATTACAGCTCTTCAAAATGTATTGTTTAATGCTATAGAAACAGAATAATACGTGTTAATATAACAGCGAAAATGAAATTATTTAGCATATTAACGGGTATTATAGGTTGAACTAAAATATATGGAATATTGCTTATAATTGTATTCTCTAAATAGTTTCGTAACTTCTAAATACTTAATTTATTGGAATATACTAAGGAGCACAAACTGTGACCTTTTGTAGGATGGGGAGGGCTGAAGTTGGTATTGGAAATGTATAGCCCACCCTTGCCAAGCGGCAACGTTCTACCGCCCTCTTATACAGGGTGGACAATTTAAGTTGAAACTGTACAACATCTCCAAAACTAAGCGTTGTAGAAAGAAATGTCTTTAATAGAAGTTGCTTGATATTATGAGGGAAAGTAAATCCCTTAGTTGTGTTTTGTTTGGAGGAAAATTTGATGGTCATTTTAGGGTCAATTTAATTGTTTAAAATCGAACCTACAATTAGGATGAATTTAAATGATTTGCTTACCTTTTATCGTGATCTTCTACCTCTTTCACGCATCTTATTGCCCGTATTACCGTAATTCATGTTCTTTCTGCTGTTTCTCTGTGCCTTCAACGTGTATTTTTCTAGGTAGCTATCCCAGAAATATTTTTGTAATTATTGTTTTCCATTCTCTGTACATGGAATCTATATACCGTCTTTCTTTCATTTAAATTAAATATACTTAGTTCATTTTGGAACCTTCATTTATCTTATGTAATGAACTGCTCTTAAGAGGTCATTTTATTTCGCTTGTTTGTAGTTTTCTTTTATCACATTCTATTACTACTTGTATTTCATTTGTTTAGAGCCGATCGGAGTGATTTTAGATTTTTTGTAACTTTCCTTGTAACGCCCGGCTTATTCATTGGTTTAAATAGCTGAATAGGTATCTAAAACATTCAAATTTGTCTGTTCTGCCATTCCCTGCAACTACTTTAGATTTAATGTACTCTCTTTCTTTAAAAGACCAAGACTTTACGTTTACTACTAATATTTCCATGCTCATTTCTCTTGGCATTTTATTGATTTCATATAGGTATTCATTACTGCCGTAGTGATGGAGTTGGGTTGTAATTTCCCTAAACACTGAAACCGTAATGTTTGTTGTATTATCACCTATTACGTTTGTTTTAGTTAAATAGTCCTGTCCCTTTAATTAGGAACAGTTTCATTAGGAACGGTAGTTTATTAACTAAATTTTCTTTGGGAAAATCATCATTTGGGTTTATCAGACCCAAAAATTCATATCTTTTCTATCCCTGATTCACATTTGAAGATTATATGAGGCATTTATTACATAGTCTGCATATTGGTTCCTCCCTGAAGATTCTCATTATATGTAGGTGTTTCCGTAATCTACATTGTCCCGCGAAGACCCCGTTATTAGGTTTATTTCAGATGTATTGAGATTAAGTAAACTTCATTGAGTGAGAAGGACATACTGCTCATTCTCTTACTGTGCTTGCATCCCTGTATTTTAACCTATCACAATTGGTGTTTAACGATTAATCCAATCAGCAATGGTTCTTCGAACAGAGTTTAGTATGCCAAAATTTGGTTCAGTTCCAGTAAATATTTGATCAGCTCCTTTTCTTGCCTAAAATTTCTTATTTCCAGGCACCCATCCAAAATTAACCTTATTGTGTTTTGCCAGTTGCATAAGGTTTGTTAGGCAGTTCCGTACTAACTTAGATGTAATCAGACAGCTTGCAATTGCTTTTAGCGCAGCCTTTCAGAGAAAATGAAAATGTCCCTTCATTTTAGCCCATTTTTAGATTCTCCTTGACAAAGGCTTCGATTGCATAAACTTCAGCTTGAAATACAGTGGTATTGCGAACAAGAGCAATAAAAATATCACACTTTGGTGCTTCTCCATGTTTTTCAGCTCCAGATCCATTGTCCATTTTAGAGTCATCTGTGCACCAGATTAGGCTACCTTCATGACGCTGCATTTTGTTCTGACTCCGTTCTAGCAACATATAACCACTACCCAATTATTGATTATATTTGTAAGTCTCGTGTGCTATGGTTGCCATATTTCTGAGAGTAAAAAAGAGGACACATTTGCCGATCCTACCTACGCATAACTATAGGTTATTTTATAGCTCTTATTGTGCACGAAGTATAGGAAATGTGACAAAACGTAGCTAAGAGCGTTCAAATTTTTAATTATATATAATTATGTAATTGAACTGGTTCAGTTTACATTTAGAAAGTAATCAAAGTATTAAAGTTCGATGATTCAAAAGAGAAAGGAATAAAATTCAATGTTTTAGTACACTCAGTAGGCCTACTCTATATGCAACTATAGGTAAAAGTGCAAATACAACCACCTCACGATGTGTCACTTTCAGATGCACTTTGAATTCGTTGTTTTTTCTGACCTTCACTAGCCCAGGCATATTTCTCTATAGATCTTATTTGTTCAACAAATGTTTCTTACTTAAGAAATAGGCACGGAATTCCTTACAAGGGAAATGCTTAGCAATATGCCTCGTAGTGACTGCAAGGATAACTTGCTCCTCTCTTTGCTCCCTGAGTTTGCATAAAAGAGAATATGCATGTCACGTTTGCATTGTGGGATGAAATCGCAAAGACAAATTCTGCAATCTTCAAAAGCTCTGAGTGACATGAAATGTTTTTGGAATTCTCAAAATGTTTGGTCCTTTTTTGATATGCTTGAAGGTTATTGAATCCTTCGTCGTCACCTGTGTACTTATTCACAAATTTCTTCAGGTTTTTGAATTGATAGAAGCACTTATCATCTACAAATACATTTATATCCAAAAGAAATTAATGGAGCATTCCACATTATTCCACTCAAGTGAATCGCTAAGAGACATCCACATGAAGCATGAAAATTCTCTCATGGGCTGCATCCATTTTGCCAAATATTCTATGAGCTGTCATGCAAGTCGGTTACTTCTGCACAGAATTTGTCACACTCAACATGAAGGCTCTCCTTGCGCTTTTCTGTTATAAAACATTTAACTTTAAGGGTCATAAAGTTGTTGCACTTCTCGACACACAGAACAACTTGGAGAAGCTCTTCAACCGAATTGCTCTCCTTTTCAAATTCTAAAATGTAGGAGTGAAACTCATGAGAGACTGCAAGTGGATCAAATAAATCTCACTAAATTCACCTTCGAATACCTTTTTAAGATTGTTGGAGGTCTATATTGAGAAATAAAAAAAGTCTTCAGTGCTGAAACATGTGAATGACTCTGGTGATACCTGGAAATAGTGATGGCCACCTTTTCTTGCTATGAAATATCAGTCTTTTGTATTAAATATCTGCAAATACACAGTACTCTTTTTAGTTGCTCCGTTCTAACAGTATAGATATTGAAGTGCTAGTAAATCTTCAAAGTAGTGCTCTTGATCTACATCCTTAGTGTCTGCTGCTTGAAGAACAGTTGTTAAAAATATGAGCTGGACAATCTGCACCGATTAATGTTTCGTTATGTAGTTCCTTCTTTAACTTCGCAAACACAATTCTTATTTTTGAATACCGCCATATTTCTCCAAACATAGTACTACAGTTGTTACCTGTGAACGATATACATTTTTCAAGCAGTCCCTGTTTTTCAAAGAGTCTGCTTCACATATGCTGAGATTGTATCTGCAGTCTCATTGGATAGACTTTTGTATTTCAATTATTTTAGCCTGTAGGCCAGCATTTTTACAGCTGAAATATTGGACTATAGGAAATAGTTTCACAGAACCGTGGTTGCTTTTATCAGTAGAAACTCTACAATAACTTATTTCTTGCTCTTCAAAACTTTTTATTACACTTTCCAAACAATCGAGCCAATACTGAAATTACAATTGCCTCTGTCTTATCTTTAGCGCTCGAAAACATCTTAGCGATATCAGAATCTGGGAACGTCGTCTTCAATAAGCTTGATGTGCACACCATCCCGTTGTAGCTATTATGTTGCTTAACAATGTGAAAAGCGAAAGTTCGTTTTGCTGCGGTTACCTTGTCTTCCAATTTATCACAGGATTTTACGAAGAAATTGGTTAATTTTGTTGATAAAGCTTCTCCTCGAACTGCTGTTTTGTGTTTCTCGGAATCCACGCGTACTTGCAGGTCGAGTCGTCCTTCATTTGTCACCGAGACAAACAAACCTGGTTTACATACCATGCATTCTTCTTCCAAATCACTTCTTCCTCTTCTAAAACATGAATACTTCTTTTGTAACTTGACAGAAAATTTGAATTTTCTTTTTGTCATTTCTTAGCACACAACATGTGCAACAAAGTGTCACGAGTAACTTCAACGGAAGTGGAAGCCATGCTTACGTATTTCTTCCTAGCGGATCTCCCATTATCTTTGGAACAGAAGACGATGGACGCTCGCTAGGCTCCAGGCTTGTTGACACACGTACAAAAACGAAACGTAATTGAATTTGTAGCCTGTAAACCCGGATATTTTTCCAAAATTAAACTTTCCGACCGGATAGAAATTATAACCCTAAAGAAAAGGACATTTCCGAAAAAAACTGGACATATGGCAACCCTATCGTATCCCCCAAGGTATTAGGGTTTTACCAGTCTGAGTTTAGGTTTAGCCGATAAGTCCCCAGCCTAACACTGCCTTTGATATATTATAAGTCCTGAGGAAAGTTAAGGAGGTCTTCCATTGTGGCTGATGAAATGTTCTTCATGACCCCTGTATACAAGTTTGAGTTTTTAAATTTATTTCTGAGCTCGCTATTAGTTCACCTACAAAGGCTAACGTCTAATAAAATGACATTTTATTTAAATCATATAATAATCTAAGATGATTAATTTTCAAATAATTTATGAATGTTAAAAAATAATGGAGATATCAACAACATTTTCTGATTCATAAATTTATTGTTGCGGTATCGTTATCAGAACGTTGTCCTAATGTAAACTTGTGTATACATCTTTGATTAAGTTTAGTAATTGGGATGCTATATCTGTGTTGTTTCCCACAACATTTCACTATTGCATTGTGCTTTTTTCTAGTAACTTTTAGCAACATTTTTATGGTTCCCACTTCACTCCTAACTTAACCAACCTATTATCAACATATACTCTTTTTGAATATTCATAATCCCAGGTTATTCATAAGTTGTTATTCGGGTAGTTACTAATATCACGTTGCAAATAAATGGTTAGGTAAAATTAGGTAAACACAATAATGGATTGGACCCTGTCTCAGCAATATGTCTAGGAGTTGAGGATTACATTTGAACACTAAATGTATAAATTTATTGTACTTCAAGAATGCATAGCATAGATATGTCGATCGCTGAAGAGTTATTATTGTTTTGAGGTACAAAATATCTTTGTTAAAATATCTATAAATATATTTTTTATCTTTTAAATACTTAGAAAATTTTAACAATCAATAAATAGATCGACATTTAACAATTGAATAGCTCTGATTTAAATTTAACTATTTCCCAGCATACTTGAATGTAAGAATTTACAATCGATTGCTCTTTCGTCTTTTGCTGCGTGAATCTCTCTCTTGATCTGTAGAACGGCTTCAAAATACCGAGTTAAGTATATACTTAAAGATTAAGTATAATTTACCTATCGATTAATTTACTCGCCAAAAAGTTGTGTTTCACAAATTTAGAATAGGCCGAAATAATTCACTACATTTTACGAGAGCATTCTCCTTTCCTGCCGCTGCCACAGTACACCTGGTCGCCCTCTCTGTCTGAAAAGACCATCTCTCTTCACCGACCCACAACACACCACCAGTAATGCATTATCAACGCATGGTCCGTCTTTTCGGATATTTGATTGATCTTTTAATAATATTACTTCTACCGTGGGTTTATTGCTTACATTAACTTCGGTTATTTTAGGAAGTTCAGTGTTTTGTTCTAATGCGTCTGTTTTGTCATTTGCAGGTGAGTGGTCTTCTTTAAACTGAGGGCTTTAGCAAGGCAACCCAGTGAGTATTTTATGCTAAAACTGCGCACATTGCAGTTCTTGTTTGTTTGGAAATGAATGAGAGTGTTATGAATTACGACAACGTAAATATCAGTACAACATTTTATTAACATTTTGAAACAAACTAGCAGCGAGAAATATAAACAATGGATAAATAAACAAAAGTCCACTGGAAATCAGAAAGTCTACTGCAAACTGAAATCATAAATATCTATGTTGTGAAATGTTATTAGTTTTAATCCACTAGTATGTTTTACCACAAAACATTTTATGACGTAGGTTTTGCATTTCTTTACTAAAAGTTACATAAGATTATACTATTATGCTATAAGTTGGTTTAATAAGTATATTCAACTATATATTGTGATTCTAAAGAGCTAAAATTTAGATCAATATATTGCTTACCATACATGATTTGAGTAGAAATAAAATGAGCTCTAAACAAACCAGGAACATAATGTTTAACATTTTCAAAGTTGTGGTACCATTTCTCGTGCTCACTAGAGCACTGCATTAGGGGTGGAAGAACTGAAACGTTATATGCCGAACGAACACGGATTAATGCTTTCTGTAATTAAGTTTCTAATAAATCAGGATAATTTGATGACTGAACAGCAAGCATTGGCTCTTAAAGTGTAGAAAGATCCGATACTATATCAGCTTTAGTTCATTCTTCAATTTGATTACAGTTGGTGGTTATTGCACTAATTGATTGCAAGAGCTGATATACGATGATGATGATGATGATGATGATGCTGTGGAATGCCAAGTCTCTGTCGATCGGACATTGGGGTCACCATCTCGCGCAACTCTGAAATCCATTTTATTATCCCTAGGAACGAGAAGGAGTCTGAAGCAAGCCAATGGAGCGCCAGTAGGAGCGTTGTGTTGGCAGATGGTTTGTGAGTGTGACAGAGCTACAGACAGAGGAGACGAGACACACAGCGTGAAGCAAGATACGGCCAGTATAGGATTCACGCCAATCACTTGGCGCGGAGTGCAGAGGGCATGCTTTCATCATTGTTAAACGCTTAATTAAAACTACTCTCTTACGAGTAACACTAACTTTGAAACTTTAACCTTATATGTAAAGAATACGAAATGCACTATCTAAAAGGTAAATTACAAGCAACAAATTAAGAACTGAGGTTGACACTTCTTCATTTCGCTAATCTGGAAACCCAACTGCTCTAAGTTCTGTAAACAAACCGAACGTAAACACAATACAACTGATGGTAGTGCACAATTGTCAAGGTCTTTCAGCAACCCTTATAAATATTAGCTTTGACACATAACTAAAGAACCAAACATCGTAGAGACTCGATTTTTGGACAGTCTGATTCAAAATGCTTAGACCTGCTCAGCTATAATACTATAAATAATGAATACTTAACAACGTTTAACAGCGCAATTGAAAAGCAGAAATCGTAGCCTACAGCGAGACCGCGCGGCACTTTACCTAGGCAACCTCGCTCTAGCGCTATTGGCTGAGCGACTTTCACCAGGGTTATCTAGCTCCGCCCTAGATTCCTTCTTGTTTTTTACAGATAATAGATTCATGTATCTTACTTTGGTGGACTGCGTTACACTGAAATATAGACCGATTACGAGTGACGACAATGGTGATGATAGGTTAGTTGCAGGAAGGCAGTGGCAAAACCAGGAGGAAAGCTGCCCAAGAGCCGCTTCAGCCACAAAGTCTACCTGCTGACATTGAAATTTAACCTTGTTCGTCAATTATTCTTTATATATATATATATATATATATATATAGAGTTTATTTTTAAAATCGAAGAAAGCAAAGAAGATTTAAAGCTAAGGGAAGTCGGCGAAGTCCTGCCTAAGCACTGAAAAGTTCTAGCGATGGACACATGCTGCTGTGGCGCTCTTGTTTCTCAGCTAGATAGTCTCTGATTTGCGTTGCATGATATTTCAATTGCTCGCATTTGTGTAATCACGCTTCTGGTGTCATATTTGGGAATCCCGAAGAATCTCTATCTCTCTTCTATCTTCTCTCTCTCTCATAGAAGCTGACATTTTTCCAACTCCCTATGCTATACTGGCGTCTTGGGCAATTTCCCTCTTAAATTCTCTTTTCTCTCGTCGGCCCTCTCTCTCTCATGAAAGCTATTTCCTTTACCAACTCCTTGTGCTACTGAAGTCCAGTAGCTAAATTATTGGTTTAACTTGCTATCTGCTTCTAGTGTCAAACGATTCTTTTGCAATGTGCCACATACAATATTAGTTACGATATTTCTACTATTTAAGTTTGTTCTTTCTTACTTATTTTCCTTTTTTACTATATATACATACATACATATAGTTTGCTATTGTTTATTGCCATATATGTGGTTATATTCTTTATAATCACTTGTGCCGGTTGGTTATGGGATGTGTGTTCTCCTAAAGTGCCTACAGGATCTAGGTGATGCCTTATTTCTTGCAGTTATGACAGAAACCCTGATTGCTGTCCAGTGGTTCAAAGGTGAGAGTGGGAAATGAGTCATGAGATGTCTTCAACCATTAACAATGTAACAAAATGTCAATCCGATTTTCTGATATTTTGCGTGGCTCTCTATATACGATGCTGATGATGATTCTCGGATTGATTTGTTGATATGTGTCTCTCAAGGTGCTTCTTCCAGTAGCAGAGCGCCGTGTTCATTGTAATCAGTATTTGCTGTCATGACGCGTTTGATGTTGCTGAGCTGCTGTGTAGAAATTTAAATTGCCTGGATATATTGTACTGGATTCTATTGCGTTGAGACTGCGATTTTTAGTGATTCGGCAGATGGAGACGAATCTGTGGTCTGGTCTCTTATTACTTATTGCAGGACAGACAACAGTGCGGTTATATTAAAAATCTCTACGTGGTGTTCGTGCTGGGTGCTATTGTCTGTGGTGCTGTTCTGCCTTGCGTTGGCCAGTAGCTGTCCCATTGCTGTAGCTGTTGTAACCGGATGTGTTGTCTCTCTGCGGTGTTGTTTTGACTGCTGCGTGGCTTAAGTAGGTATTGCACTTAAACAGTACAGTGCGACCTGCCGTCAAAGGCAGCATAGCCTTTGTTGGCGACGCTGTAGGTGCAGTGCAATCTGCGGTGAGAGTTGCTTCTAAAATACTGCTAGCGAGGTAGCGCGGAGCAGGCTTCCTGGTTGTGTCACAGCAGCATCGACATGGAGCAGTTGGGTCTTCGATCTTGAGAGTAAGCCCTACAAGTTCAACACCATAATCAAAGCAGTTATAAAGCGCGTCTTGTCCAGGAACACTAGAGCTGTAGGGCCCGATGGGAGAAGTCTCTCATGACTTTTACAATGAATACCACTGGTCTAATTCTTCGTTGAATAAAAGATATGTTAGCAATTGGCGTTGGACGTTTTCCACTGTGGTGCTAAAAGTGCAATAGAGAGCTTTGAGGTCTCTGCAGAAGGTGGTTGGTAGTGGCTACATTTGCGGCAGCTGTGGTGTAAATGAGGTGAAGTTGCGGTCCGTAGAGTTTGCAGAGTAGCTGGCAGACGTAGGCAATCACCGGTGTTTCTGTTTTGCTGTTCCCGGCTGATCAGGTGTTCGCGACGTCGTAGTTTAAAGCAGCAGACTCCTGGTTGAATGTTGATTCTGCTGAGATTTCTTGTTTCTCTTGGAAGTGCCCATATTCGTATGTAGCTGCATAGTTAAGTGTTCTTCCTCTGGACGCTTACGTCTTGTTGAGAGGTAAGGAGACCAACTATTCGGCCACGTACCCATTAGTGAGCTGAAATGGCATGACAATATTAGCGCCGTGATCTATAGGCAGCATGCTAAACTCTTGCCTAATGCGGGCTGAACTTTGGCAGTTGATTCAACATAGATACAGTTCCGCTAACTTAATGACGCAAACTCTAGAATATATTGAAGAAAGGATACGGACAGAGTTCATGTTTATAACGCAACTCGCAGTTGAATTTACCACTCAGTGACTCCAAGTCAAATGTGAAGAAAATACGTGCATAACGATGTCAAGCGTATATTCTCACTTCACTAAGCTTAGTCATTATCAGGGGCATGAAGTTGATACACAGACAGAAAATCCTATAATCAAATACTATCTTATACCAATTGCGGGAATTCATGCATTACGAATTGTGCTTAAACGAGACAAAAAACAAAAACAAAAATGAATTAAAGTAACATATGTTTAAACAGTTTGCCTCTACGGGATTGAAGGAGCAGTATTTCTTTATATGCGTCTAATCCTAACATTTCTGAAATAACAATTTTCCCTGTTTTTGTTTGTTTCTTTCTTTTTGTATTTTACACTTTATTTTTGCAATTTTATATTTTCCAAGTGCAAAAATGTGCATTTTCCTGTGTCTAAAGTTATGCGCGATTCCAAGGAGGATAGTTATTTAACCAATATGTCTAATATACCAGCAATCATTAATGACAAAGCACCTGTTTGTATCTCAACAGAGAAAGGGTTTAATAGGCACAGTATTTGAAGTCGCTATATAGGGTCCTGCTTACTGTACGTGGAAGGACTGTTAATGTCCACCTTTATACTACGAATAGAAGAGATAGAGGGAGAACGCTTTTTAGAATCTTTGATCCATCTTCAAAAACTTCGGCAAAAGTTTATTAATAAATTACACGGTTTACCAATAAATTATACAACGATAATTTGTAATGAAGAGCACTTCACAGGCTATTCGCAGAAAATTCAAAATTTAATTTTATTTGTGTGTGAATTATCCTAAAAATATGGTATTTTAGTCGAAACTGTTAGACTATTTTTGAGAAAATAAAAATTAACGGAACATTTTTCCATGTAAAGAGCAGTTTGGAATGGGGATTTTCTTAAAAATATTCGTGTCGCGTGAATGGTCTTTATTTTCCGAACCTCGCGTCTGTTGCAAGTATGAACAGCGGCGAGGTGGCTCATTTTTAAATTGATAAGAAATTTAATAATGTCCTTGGGAGTTTTATGGACAGATTATCTACAGTAATGTATAGAAGCTGACAACTTTCCCGTAATTTAATTGAGCTTGACGAATATTTGTCCTAATTTTATAGTTTCTCGCCTTCGGTTTCTAAGTTATCTTATCGCAGCAAATATGATTTTAAAAGTGAAATGCGACAGTAAAGAATAAATAAATTAGTTAATTAATTAATAATGGGAATAAACGCCAACTTTGTTTCATATTGTTTTATAACCATTATCATTAATTCAGTGTCTTAGCTGCTTCGAAAATTTGTAAGGCATTTAGTATGAAATATTCATGTTATATTTATGTGATTGGCGCGCGCGCGTGTTTGTAGGTAGGGTAGTATCTGAACAAAAATTCAACCGATTTTGTTAATTCCTTCATCATCTGTTCTTCCAGACGGACATGGGCTATATAATATTTTAAAAAATTAGAATTACTAGTCTTAGGGGGATTTTCATATTTGTCACCCAGTTTGATTCCCATTTCGTTGAATATGATATCAAGGATATTTTTGGCTCTTCATAAATGGCCTCCAAACCAAAGAATTACGAGGCCTCCGTTCATTCGAAGCCAGACGCAGTGAACTATCGTCACTTTGTATTTTCCTGTTGTTAGAGCATTTCGAAATATTTAAAACAATCGAACGACTGTGAAGCCAGATCAGTGATTCGTTTTTTGAATGCGAGAAATGTTACACCAGCAAACATTCATCGCCAATTGCGTGAGGTTATGGAAAAACAATAATGAGCGACAATGCCCGGCCACACACAGCCAAACAACCTCAGGATCTGATCGCATCATTTGATTGGGTACAATTCGACCATCCTCCCTACAGTACAGATTTGGTACCAAGCGATTTTCATCTGTTTCTTCATCTGAAGAAATTTCTTGGTGGAAAACATTTCAACGGCGATGATGTGAAACAAAAAGTGCAGTCTTGGCTATCATCACAGACGGCGTCATTCTTTGACGAAGACATACGAAAACTGGTTTCCCATTACGACAAGATCCTGAATAACGCCGGTGGCTATGTAGATGAGTGGTGTAAGGTAATGAATGATAATGAATATAATGTTCTGTTATGTTTTTAAAAAAATATCGATACTTACAATTGGAGGAAGGTAGTAGCATTATTCGTATCACCAAATTTACCACTGAACATTGTTATTAACGAATGTATTTTGATAATTTTGAGGAGTTAGTACACTTGTTTTAGTATCTGGTCTGATAATTTTCAAAAACTTCCCTTAAACTTATTTCCAACCTATTACATACAAGTCAGCATTTTCTGGCCTATCTTGACAAACCCCGATATACTTATACCTTTGTACACAACGAACATTTTAAGCTACCTTACAAATCTAAAACTACATCTGCCATATTTTCAACCTCTTATGTAGAAATATTCACTATTTAACACTTTTAGTCAAAATATTGCAAAACTATGCTATATGATCTGGCTACATTATTAGTTAGAAGAATTGGCCAAATCTAACTTTTCAATCTATAAAAACCTTCAGTTTTTAAAAGCTATCATAACGTTATTTTTAGAGCCTACATGGAACTGCACATTTGGCCAATGGGGACACAAATTTGTGCACTCTATACCAAGTATACCAACTGATATTTTCAATCCTTTATGTAGAAATTTTCACTGTTTAACCCTTTTAGTCAAAATATAACACAACCATACGTACTATAGGACCTGACAGGTCATAGGCTACGTTACAAGTTTGGAAAACTAAACAAGCCTTACTTTTCAATCTATAATATCTTCAATTTTTAAAACCTACCACACCCTTTTTTCAACCATATATTGAACTTCACATTTGGCAATGCACACACAAATTTGTGCACTCTATACCAACTGATATTTTTAATCTCTTGTGCTGATTATTATATAAAGGAGATTTTCGCGGCTTAAAGTCTAACACATGTGTTTTCCGCGTATCAGTTTTTCTGGAGGTGACTTTGCTGCCGCTTCTCTTATTCGTGGGCGGCAGTGCTCTCAACACTAGTAGAAGCTTCCCTGGAATGGCAGTTTGGGGACCCCAAAGAGTGAATACCTGAACCTTGTCACTGTGCCGCTTTGATGAGCTAGCTGCCTCTCTTGCGAGTTTTGAACTGCTTTGCCTTTGGCAGGACATGTAAAGTACTATGCTAGCCTTTCTGATCATCGTTATTTTACGTGTCCGCTTCAGTTTTACTTTCTCTACTACGTATAGTAAGTAGGGAAAGTGTGTATTCCACCCAAAAATTCGATATAGAGATTTCACTGAAAATACAAGTTTTGAGCCCCCTGAATCCAAATAAAGTATTTTTATAAAAAGGACCGTGTGTGTGTGTGTGTGTGAACGGCATAAATAAAA
The DNA here is from genome assembly GCA_030765065.1 of Deroplatys truncata. Lineage (NCBI taxonomy): Eukaryota > Metazoa > Arthropoda > Insecta > Mantodea > Mantidae > Deroplatys > Deroplatys truncata. The sequence continues at coordinate 90,138,733 of CM060980.1, forward strand.
AACGTAAAGTCGGATCAGCAACAAACTTGGTACTTATGTTCAGTATCTACCAAAGATGCGATACAAAGATCTTCAAGAAAATCCCCCTATCCCAGACTATCTTTTACATAGAAGATTTTTCGAAAATTTTTATTTTCTGAAAAACGACTGGAAATTTTTATTAAAGTACCATATGTTAAAAATATTTACATAACAAATAAAATTTATATCCTGAATTTCTGAGAATACGGAGTAGCCTGTATAGTGCACTTCATTTAGATGAAATATTGTATCATGTTGTATAATTGATAACCGTTAAGCGACAGATGAAAACGTACTACACAAAACATCTAGATCTCTTTAAAACACACAATTTATTTAAAATAAGATTTTATACGTTGTATAAGTGGTATAAGCCGTTTCTGAGATATCCGTTATTAAATGTTAGAATTTTTCACTTCGTGGTCATTCTCTTAAAAGGCCTTTCAACATTCAGTTGTTTCTCGCGATTGCATGGAAACATGGAATTTTAAGGTCAGTGTATAGCGTCCAGATCTTAAACATTTGACTATCACTGTTCTCTTTGTATCTATAACGAAATATGTATAGTAGATATTTCTGCAAATGTTTATTTGGATTAAAATGTAGTAGAAAAATAAGCTTATGTAAGAATAATTTCTGTACCCGCTAATAAATTATAGACGGTAGAGAAAGTCACGTGAATATTTCACAGTAGATTTTTACTTTCTCTACTACTTACTTATAGTAAGTAAGGGAACTTCGCCGGAAATAAACGTTTTGAGATTCCCTGACTTGAAAAATAATAATTCCTAGAAAATGGTCGATGTTTGTGTGTGTACGTGTGTGTGAAAAGCATAACTCAAAAACGAAAAGTCGGTTCAACACCAAACTTGGTATGTAAGTTCATTATCCACTAATGTGACTTAAAGATTTCCACCGCAAACTACTCTTTACATAGAAACATTTCGTTAATTTTATTTTCTCAGAAATTGCTCTTGACGATTTCAATTAAAGGTCATGGAGTATTTAAATGGGCAATAACCATTAGCAAACAGAATGCGACCCTCATTTGGAGGGTGAGAAGCAACATAGTCACGTGATTTCCGTATCTCCTTCAGCTTCGTCAGCAGTTTAGTCTAGTTTCGTGTTCGATGTGTAAGTTTGCAAACCGGTGAGCAAGTTCCTTTTTCGACCCTGGATATCAAGTGAACATGAATCTGAGGATGTGAATAAACACCAGCAACCTTCTTCACCAAAGACTCCCGTGAAAAATAAAAATAGCTCCGTCACTGGAAGAGGTACTAGGTTACATAAACAATTTTTTCATGTGTGCCGCCCGAGAATCGAGCTTCACCGTTTCAGAAACACCAAAGACTTGGCAACAGTGAGATTTGCTTTAAACCGCAAACCTTGTAAAACAAACCCTCAAACCTCTGCCGAATTGGGCAGGGGTGGGAGGAAGGCCGTCATATTTTGAAAAATACCGTACTGTATCCTACAACGAAATGTGTAAATGCGGATTGAAGGTTTATCTGAATTAAAAAGAAATGCATATAATCGTAAGCTTTTGTAAAAAAAAGTTTGTAGAGCATTGAGTAGAGAAAGACGTGTGAAAGAAACGCGTCAGATGTTGTAATTATTGTACCTTTTAAGTATATTAGTTGGTCCATAAGTGAAGGGGTTTTTGTGAGCCATCGTCGTCCTCCGTGGTATAGTGGTTATCATGCTAACCTCTAATTCCCAAGGTCGCAGGTTCAAATCCGGCGGAGGGCAATGGCTTTTTTCGGGCGTAAAACTCCTTATCATGGCTTCCTTCGGAAGGGATGTAAAGCCGGTGGTTCCGTATCGTAGATGTACGGTATAAAAGAACCTCAAGCCTGATAAAGAGGCCTCTGAGCAAAATTACCGGTCTTTCATGCCCAATATACAATGGGACGCTAAGGACCACAGCAGTTAAAGAGGGTCCATAAATAAAGCGCAATTTAATTTTCATTTGGAGCCATCTGTAGGTAGTTTTGGTCGGTAATTTCTTAGATCAATTTTTGAGTATTTAGTTTTATGAGCTGGTGTTTTGTACTTAAAACTGTTTGGCGTTTTAAATATTTTGATAAGAGCGAGATAGTAACCCAGTTTTGCATCTTAAACTCGTGATGCATCTAAATATTGAACATCCAGTGAAGCTTCCGGTAAATACAGTGAATTTTAACTTTGTAAAGCAAGGGATTACACATCACACTTAGATTTTGTATATTCTTTCACTCTGTTTGCTGTAAAGTTTTCTCTTTGACCTTTCTGGCATCTGTTAAGCTTCCTATCTACATAAAATTTTAGAGCTGTTTTATAATGTGGAAAAGGGGCGTAACAGCCTTGTGTATAAATCGGCACCACCTGACCAATCTCTTGGGACAGATGGTCTAGCGCAAATAATAGACTTTCTCAATTTTTATTTTCAAATCCTTACTATGAATGTATCCGCGCAACGCCGGGTAAGGCAGCTAGTTATAAAATTAGCTCGGTTAATTTTGATGCTGCATCCATATTGGGGATGGTGATCTTCCGAACAGACAAATAGAAATACCGTCGTTAATTCAACAGTATATCTGAGGGAATTTCAACACTAAGATACTCGAAACACGTACGGGAAAGATCCACTTTGAGTAGTATTGCCCTTAGATAATAGGACGGTTTCTTTTGTTTGCTTGTATATAGTTTTTCCTTTTCAGGAAAGGCTATTTGCTCTTCTCTTCAGGTATGAGCTTCAGACCATTACTTCTTTAAGGCGGCAAGAAATTCTTGAGGGATTATAAGGTACACATTGTGAACAAGGTGTTGGGAGGGAGGATTCTTTCTCTCATTCAAGAAGTGCAATGCTAAGCTTCATGAAAACAAACTTGAACAATGTTGCCAAGGTTACCACTAATGTCTCTATTACTTTCCTCTTATGCATGATAGGTAGAGGAAGTATTGTATCCCAGCCAAAAATATGCATCTATATTTCACAACAAATACATACTTTGAGATCCTCTGATGAAACAGTTTTGAAAATTATGCGAAATTTGTTTACGTTTAATGCTTTTGACACTATAATAAAAAAAATCGGATGAATACCGAACTTAGTGTTTAAGTACAGTATATTCCAAACTTGGGAGATGGAGATTTTGAAAACAATTTCCCAACCCAAGTTAACCTTTACATGGAAAACTTTTCTTATATTTTATTTTTTAAAAATGGTTCTTACTATCTTGATGAAAGTACAATACATTTAAGATATTGTATGTCAAATAAAATGCATATCTTGAATCTTCTGAGAATAGCCTATAAAGCCATTTTTATTCGTAATGAATTTTGTATTGTTTTGATTAGCTTATAAACCATGAGAGATAAACAAAGACCTAGTACATAGGAAATTAAATCCAATTAAAATACACAATTTATTTCAAATAAAGTTTTTGAGCCATCAGCGATTTCAAGATATCCATTGTAATTGGTTTGAATTTTTCAAAACCATTGATATTTAAAAAAAAATTTAAGGTGCCGTCACAATTTTTTCTTGCAATTTCATGGAAATAAGGACATTTCAAGGCCACCACATAGAGCAATCCGTTTTTAAACATATTTAAAGAAATTTTAAATTCATTGGATAAATATTAATTTTATATGAATTAATTACATATGGATATATGATAAAGTAAAGTTCTTGCTCGAAGTAATGTTATATGCATAAATTATTAAATATTTTATGTGTTTCGTTATATTATTAAAGTTTTCTTACTTACTCCAACTACTTGGGCCTCCTTTGTACCTATAATAAAATGCGTAAATGAAGAAGCTTTTTCTGAAAAAGTTACTCTTTTAGTACGAACTATACAGAAAAATGAGAGTTTGTAAAAGGCATATAAAAATAAACCATAACAAGCAAGAACGTTGCGTGAATTTAACTTTTTCAGAGTTTTGGAATACCATTAGCCGTTTGCGGAATATGTTCTTTTGAATGTCCTATATTAACAGTATACTTTCAATTGGTTTGATATTGTTTCTCCTGCGTTCATGCAAAGAATATTTAATATCGAGAATGGTAAATACAAAATGGTTTAGTGACGTATCATCCTCGTGTAGATCTAAATGTATATATAATGGGTCTTTCAACAAGAGTGTCCTATCTTTAACATATGATAGCTGTCGTTGTTATTGAGTTAAAGCAGTCATTGTTTTCATGTGGTTACAGTTGTTATTGACAAATAGTCATGGAACGTTACAGTATTCAGCAACGCGTAGAAATTGTGAAAATTTATTATCAAAATGGATCATCTGTTCGCCAAACCTTCCGTGTATTGCGTGAAGTTTACGGTGTGCATAATCGTCCTTGCGAGAGAACGATTCGGCGTTTGATCGATCAATTTGAAAGAAGTGGTTCTGTCAGCGATCAAAGAACGCCTTACGTAATCGACGTAAGCGCTCCAACGAAAACATAGGCGCCGTTCGTGAAAGTGTACGCGAGAACGGAAAAAAATCAATTGCTTGTCGAACGCAAGAATTGGGGCTTTCGCGACCACAACTTGGCGAATTCCGCATCTGGACTTGAAGTTTCCCGCTTACAAAATGGTGTTAACTCAAGAACTAAAGCCCAACGACCATAGGTTGCGCTGTGTATTCGCTGACTGGGCTATGGAGCAATTGGAAGCTGACCCGGATTTTTGTCCAAAAATCATCTTCAGGGACGAAGCCCACTTTTGGATGGATGATTGTGTTAACAAACAAAATTGCCACTATTGGAGCAATCACAATCCAATGCAGATTCAATAACGGCCACTTTATCCCCAAAAGGTTACTGTGTGGTGTGAATTTTGGTATGGTGGAATCATTGGTCTATATTTTCTCCAAGATGAAGCTGGAGAAGCTCTAACTATCAATGGAGAAAGGTACTGGGCTCTTATAAGGAACTATTTTTCGTCTCAATTGGATGGTATAGATCTCAGAAATATCTGGTTCCAGCAAGATAGTGCCACATGTTATACTGCTCTCGAAACAATCGATCTTTTAAGGAAAAGTTCAGAGGTTTCATCATTTACCGTGGTGGTGATGTTAACTGCCCCCCCGAGGTCATGTGATTTAACGCCGTTGGATTACTTCTTGTTGGGTTATGTTGAATTTCGAGTTTATGTCAACAAGCCAGAAACAGTAAATGATCTATGAATAACATAACGCATATTATTCGTGAAGTTTACGTTCTTCTGTCATTGAAAATTGGGTCAACCGTATAATAGCAACGTGGAGGTTACTTAACTGATGCTCTCTCCCACACGTAATGACATTGATTATATTCCAAATTAAAAGAATAAATAAACCTCTATCATTTATAGAACGTGTTATATTTAAGTTCAAAGATAGGACACTCTTGTTGAAAGACCCTATAGATAATGAACAGAGAAAGTCGTTTGATTGTTACAAGTATCGTTTCTGTTAAAAACGTTACTTCAATTGATCTATTTTAACACTGCCACAGTTTTTTCTAGGCGCTACTATTTTGTGGGTTTCCGATGTTATAATTTATTGATGCAAAAATTTCATTATTCTATCCATTTTAATCACGATTATGGGTAACATTGTTTTAAATAAACGAATCCCTCAAATTATTTTTAACCGCGACCATTTTGATAATGGCTACTTACCCATTTTCATATGACCATGTTAATGGCACTCAGTACCGCACTCACTGCATAATGAATTAATGTACCTACTTACATGTCATGCATGAACCGTAAAAAGTATAACAAGTGTCGAAGCTACAACATCTTCGCGGATTATTTCTCCATTATCACTCACTCATTCAGAAGAATTAGCGGATTTTTCCTGATTCCATCTATAGTATACCATTTTATTGCGATAATGAATAATGGCGTTGCATTAGTTCGTTTGTCTTTAGACCAACTTAACTTTGATAAACGAAATAAAATATCTAGCTTTGATTACATTGAATCACAGAGTATCACAATATGTATTGAATGATGTTATAAACCAACAATTGTATAGGAATGCGGATAAGGCAAACCCATTATTAAATAGTTGAAGATAAGATATTGTGTGCAACTAGTGGGACGAGCATAATTCATGCTCTCATGTAATTGCAGAACTCGGCACATGCCTTATTCTTGCAAAAACATTCGAAGGGTATTGGTCTCGCTAGTTGGGTAAATAACTATTATCCCAGTCGATTGTTGTTTTTTTTGCCTTGAGTAAATGCTTTATAATACCAACGTTTATGGCCTCGAGCGATAGATGATGTGCCATAATCCAGGAAGTTTTAAACGCACAACAGGGAAGACTTTCGAAATGTTAATGCTACGAAAAAAGTTATTTCTAGGAGGAAGCTGCAAAAGGCTCTTAGTATTTTAGTTAGAATATCATAGGAAATAAAGCAGAATTCAGAGGTCTAGTTGTTGCCATACCAACTTTTGTGTCTGTTCATATTTTCCCAATTAAGTTACATAAAGTCTGGTGAAGCGCCGGGCATAGATACGAAGTTTTCTGTTAATCCGTTTTTTGTTTCCTAGGAATTCCTTTTTGATTTATTCAAGGACTCAAAAGGCATAATTCCGATGACGAAAGAAATACTTCGACTTAAGTAGGCGTTAAAGAAAGCAAGAGAGATCTCAGCTGCTAATCAACTGTACATCCTCCCCCTCTCCAGATTGCACAGCTATAAGAGCAGTATTTTGATCTTTGTTACCTAAGGAATACTTACCGCTCAACGTATGCAACATTTTCTAGTGCGCTGTGAGAAAGTATCTCAGATGGTAAACCGGTGCCTTTACAAAAATTAGACTAATACCAACGTATTTTTCTATGCTCGTCCTATGATCATTGTTACACGTTACAGCGCGGGAGCTATAGCTAGCTATATTTATGGACAGGGCATTCCAGTCACTTCTGCCTATGATTCAGCAAAATAGAACTGTGTTAATACACACTGCGATTAAACCTATGCATATATATTCTCTCAGAATGATAACCGGATATGCTAGCTAAATCAGTTTTCAGCGTGAAATTCGATAGATTATTACATGTTATCTGAGAACATGATAAAGCTACAACAAAAATATTTTTAGAAATAATAATAGATTGAACTATTAAAAGAAATTGCAGAGAAAATCGGTCTGCAGTATCCTTTGAAAAAGCAGAATGTATTTCGTGTAATAAAGAACACCAAAATATATGGAAAAATGAAACGGGTTTCACAATTTAAATACATTGGTGAAATAATTCAGGAAAATGGAATCTAAACAAAAGCTAAAAGTAGGTGCCAAAAATGGAATCAGCGTATCGGCTGATTCAAAACATCCGTAATAAAAATTTTATGTCTAAGCATTACAAAATTACTGTAATTCAATCAGAATGCTTCTACGGAGCAGTAACATTAATTTTGAAAAGAAAACAGATATCGAAAGCATTGTGATAAAAAGCAAAATTATAAGAACACTTTTAGGTCTGAAAGTAATAAATGAACAATAGAGACTCGCAAGTAAAATGAAATAGAAGCATATACCGACTTCACTTTGACATTAGAAAACGAAGATTAAAGTTTTATGGACATATTAAACTAATTAACTCAAACAGACTCGCAAACTAATAATGGAATTGTATGAAAGTAGAAGTAAAGCACAAGATACTATGGAGTTGTTTTGGTGAAATAAAAACTTACTTCAAATTTTAGGAATTATCCACTCAAGAAGATACGGTAGACAGGGATATCTTTAATAACAAAGTGCATAAGTTGTCCAAGAGGACAAACAAGAAAAATACTAGAACATGGACAGACGAAAGATAGAAATCCCGCAGCCAAAGAATGAGAGAACTATGAATTGAAAGGAAAACAAAGAAACGTCTGTATTTGCGTAGTCCTATATAGGCTCATTCGCAAATAAAAGCAAAATAATAATCATAATAAGAAGGAACCGAAAAATTGAACGCCAGGATAGTTAAGCTGAATAAACAAATGTGATACAGAAACACAATTGAGTTGTAAACTGCTAAAAGGCGAAACATGGATCTGCCGAAAACGAAATGGCTAGACGGTATTTACTCTAAATAGCGCCTAGAATAAGGCGCATTTGCTGATCTTTTATAAAACGAGCACTATTGTTTAGTGGCGGATATTTTGAATCTAAACACTCTCTTGCAACAGGAACAGAGGTGTATAAAATAAACGAAAACATTTTGTCAGCCTGAGTCCACTAATAGCTTGTAACATTCTATTGCCAAAGCTTTTTGTGTAAAACAAATCACAGCCGTTAGCGGCTTGCTCGCAGCTGGAAGTTTCCAATAGTTCAGTTCAGTAGACAGGGGTGGTGATGCCGTGGGCTCATTTTAGATCCCATCTCCGAGAGAAAGAATTCCTGGCAATTTCTCTCTCTTGAATGCTAAACTGGCACATATCTTTGCTATAACCACCAGTACATGTGCGGTAACAAAACAATAAACTGTCTTTCTCTACGCACTATTGCACCAACTATGTTTACAAAAGCTTATTCTTTCTAATTCGTGTTGAGATAAACTTTTTTCTTAACACATTACACATTTTGTAGATATAAGGGTACAGTAGGCTCAAGCGATAGTCAAGATTTTTGAAAAGTGGTTTGCTATATGATGGCTTTGAAATTTCACTCTCTTTGCACGACCACGATAGGAAAAAAAAAGAATACTGGCTTACCTCTTGAGAGTTTAAGGCATCCAGCCATTCATCAATTTTTTTGAAATTTTAACCACACGCTTTATAGACATTAAGGTGTGATATAGCTGAGTACAGGATTTCTGCAGCTACTGCAACACTTCAGCAGTTATTCATTATTGCTTATGTAAGTAATGTTAGTTATATAAAATGTCCTTCACGATAAAATTAGTTAAATTGGTACAATAACATTTTTTCTGACATTAGCTAAAAATGTTTCTAAGATGCTGAAATCGCCCTTTTTTCTACATTTACTTAACTATAGAAAGGAAACATTTACAGAAAAACCTGATGTGGTACACTCACATGAGTTTCTCTACTCTCTATAATTTACTAGTGGATATATAATCTATTCCTTCTAAAGCTTATTTTTCTATCCACTACATTTTTATCCAAATAAACCTTTGCAGAAATAGCTACATTACACATTTCGTTATGTAGGTGTAAAGAGAACCGCCTTAAAATTCCGTACTGTTTCCATGCAATCGTGAGAAACAGCTGAATGATGAAAGGACATCAAAGGATGACAAAGAAATGAATTCGAAACCCTTAATAATGGATAACTCAAATGGCTTATGCCACAAGAAGCGTTATTTGAAATAAATTGTGTGTTTTAAAGGGATCTACATTTTTATGCAGTACGCTTTCGTCTATAGCTTAACTTAATAAATTATACAAGATTATACAAAAATTGCTTCCGAATGAGAGGACTCCAAAGGTATTCTCGAAAATTCAAGATACACTTTATTTGTCATGTAAATATTTTTCATATATATATATAATATTTTAATAAAAATCGTTAGACATTGTTTAGAAAAAATCAAAATTTTCGAAGAAGGTTCCATGTGCAGGGCAGCTGGGGTTGGACATTTTCTTGAAAAGCTTCGTGCTGCAGCTTTGGAAGGTATGAACCTAAATGTCAAGTTTAGTGTTTATCCGACTTTTCGGCAATAAGGGATATGGTTTTATGCAGACCGCTATTCCTTAAAGTCTCACTAAACGATGAGGCGCCCAGCACGTGGTTAAGATCTCCCATCTCACAGAGTGAACGCCGATAGTCAATTACGTCTTGGGTCCTGCCGGGAATTGTGCATATTGGGCATACATTAAGAGCCAGTTCCATTGCGGTCTTCCAGACACTATTGCTGGACTCATCAGATTTTCCTGCCCATTTTTCTTTCTGATAAGTCACACCAGCATTATTAACTAATTTCAGTTGCTTTCTCGGAGTTTTCACTCATAGTTGATATTCGATGACAGGCAAGTGAAGCTTTTGCAAACACTTTCAGTTAGCTGGATAAGTCACGAAAGGTATAAATGTGAATATTTAGCGACTCTTGAATATCTTACAAGTATTGATATTTTACCAACAAACAGAATTTAAACAGTCCAAGGTCTTTAGTTACATTTTTCCTAGTATATATTATCTGTATTAGTGTTGAACTGGTTATGAGTACCAAATATATATGATAAAGTAAAGCTTTTCTCTTTCTTTAGAAAGCGAGCCCATCTCTTCTGACCCTTCTACTTTATTAAATCAGTTAGCTTGCTCTAGGTTCCTATCTTAAAAAATCTTATGTGTTACACTCACATGACTTTCTCTACTCTTGTACAAACTATTTTTAGAAACGCTTATTCTCCATATGCTTCATGTTAATCGAGATGTTAATCTTATTGCTAATTTTCTTGTAGGTGCAAGGGGAATATGGTAGTATTTAAGATAGTCAAATCTTTTAAGAGCTGGTTGCTATGTGGCGCATTCCATTCTCTTTGTATGTCCAGGACATTAAAATAATGAATAACGAATTCCCATTTGAGAAAAACTATTGGAAAATTTAAGGGAATAACAAGCAATATCTCGAAAATGATTCACTCAACAGAAAAAATGTATGACATAAATTGTGTATTTTAACGCGATCTACATTCTTTGTGTAGTAAAATTGTGTATCTCTTATGGTTTACCAGTTATGCAAAAGTCGTTCACAATGTAGAATACTTTTGGAGACATTCCCAGAAAATTCGAGATAAACATTTCATTTGTCATTAAAGTATCTTAAACATATGATATTTTAATCAAAATCGTTAGAGCCATTTTTGAGAAAATTAAAATTTTCGAAAAATGTTCCATGTAAAAGGTACTTTGGGGTGGGGGATTTTCTTGAAAACCTTCGTGTCGCATCTCTGGAAGATACTGAACCTAAATACCAAGTTTGGTGTTCATCTGACTGTTCGTTTCTGAGTTATGCTGTTCATAGACACACACACACACACACACACACACACACACACACACACACACACACAGACACCCGCACGGACATGTTTCCAAACTGCTTTTTTTGGATTCAGGGGGTCTCAAAACATATTTCCGGTGTAATCTCGGTATAGAATTTTTTTGTTGGAATACAATGCTTCACCTACTTACTATACGTAGTAGAGAAAGTAAAAATTAATTTTGTGCCATTATATCAGCGTGGAGTGTCCTTATCGTCTAAAATATTAATATTATTCAAGTCCTTCTTTTAATTTCTAGGAACACGCACCGTTACATATCTCGAGTCCAGCCAAAGAAAATAAATAAATAGAGTATTTTTTGTAAGTAATGTTGCATAATGTGTTCGTATTATTAACCTAGGCACCATTTGTGAGAATGCTAAATTATTGGCTGCAGTTGGTGCGACTCTTAGAAACAATCGTGCATGTTACGTCACCTAAGATTGCTTGCGAACTTAAGTGTGTCACATCGTTACTGGAAAATTATTCTGTCTACCCTTTAATCCCGATATTAATGCTTTTTAAGCAAAGAGCAGCTTTCACATGGATCTATTGTAGTAGATTCTTCCTAATGTGCTCTACTAACCCCGGCCCTTTTGTTGATTACCGCAGGACTCACCCTGCCGGTGCAATGGAAACCAAAATACAGACCACGGTTTGTTGGGTTCTCACACAATTGTTGGTACATGACCCACTGATAACTGTTAAAGTCAAAGTGACATGTTGTGCAAACACGGCTTGTTCATAGAGTTGATATTTGTTTAGAGAATTCACAAAGGCTCATTCCTACAGGGTGTATATAAAGTTTAGTGAACGAATAACAACAGAATAACAAATAAGTAGCCAAGTAAACAAAATAGCACTGGAGAAACTAAGCTTTGGAATTTGAATGTTAAAAATCTGGTGTGTTACATTCACATGACTTTCTCAAACGTATATTGTTTATTAGTATGTATACAAATTATTCTTACCAAAGTTTCCTTTTCTATCTACTTCATTTTAATTGAGATAAATCTTTCCGGAAATAGCTGCATTACACATTTCGTTATTGATACAATGGGAATTGCGATAATCAATTTTTAAACCGGACGCGACACGCTGGTCTTAAAATTCCATTCTCTTTGCAAGCCATTGTGAGAAACAAATTTAGAAATAAATAAAATTTGTAATACACCATCCCGGCACCTTGTTACCTAAACCGGGACGTGTATTAACAAATTTTCAATTTATTAAATATAATACGCTTACGTTATCATTGCACAGATAATGAACTATAACTAATAAAAAGAAAGAAAATAGAAAAAAGTAGTAGTAAAACAGTTACTAAAATAAAATGTTTAAATTTCCACCTACTAACTCAAAATAAACATTCAATAATTAAATTTCTACTGGTAGCCAGTAAAGATAACGAACTGGTAGCCACCAGCTATCTAGCTGAACCATCTAAATAAACACTAACTAACTAATTAAATATGCGTCGGAAACCGACAACTTAGGTTTGAAAATCCAGCACCTCCAATAAAAAACTAACACTATAATAAAAAAACAAATTATTCTTGTGAAAAAACTGAATATCAACAGGAGTTTAAAAGAATGACAGTATTGAACATTTTGAACCATTAATAAAGACTATCTCGAAAATGGTTGATGCCACAAAAAATTATTTGAAATAAATTGTATGTTTTAAGCGATCTACATTCTTCCTGTAGTGCATTTTCGTATATCGCTTAATATTTACCAGTCTTACAAGTTTATACAAAATTCCTTCCGAATGAAGAGGACTTCAAGCGCCATTCCCAGAAAATTCAAGATATAAATTTTATTTGCTATCTAAATGTCTTTAATATATATTATTCTAATCAAAATCGTTAGAATCGGTTATTGGAAAATACAAAATTTCGAAAAATCTTCCATATAAAGATAGTTTTCTGTGGGAGTTTTCTTTAATATCTTCGTATCGGATCTTTGAGAGGTACTGAACTTAAATATCAAGTTTGGTATTGGTATTCGTTTTTGAGTTACACTATTTAGACACACACACACACACACACACACACACACACACACACACACACACACACACACACACACACACACACAGACCTTTTTCTGAAAATCTGTGACACAATCGCATAATTTTCTTTACTCTCTATCGCTTATTAGTGATTATACTATTCCTAATAAAGCTTATTTTTCCATCTGCTTTATTTTAATTCAGATAAACCTTTGCAGAAATAGTTACATTACACTTTCATTATAGATATAAAGAGAACAGCGATAGTCAAATGTTTTAAGATCTGGAGTCTATATGCTGACCTTAAAATTATACTTTTTCCATGCAATCGCCAGGGACAAATGAATGTTGACAGGACTTTAAGGGAACTGAACAACTCGAAGCATCTCAGAAATGATTTACGCCACATAAAAACTCATTTGAAAACTCTTGTTTTAAAGAGAGATACTTTGCTTGTACAGTACGTTTTCGTCTACCGCTTAACGTTTAGCAGTTGTAGAAGACTTACAAAATTCCTTCTGAATGAAGAGGACTTCATAGGCTATTACGAGAAAATTCAAGATAAATATTTCATTTTTCATGTAAATATCTTTTAAATATGATATTTTAATGAAAATTTTTGTCATCCTCCGTGTATAGGGGGTACCATGCTAACCCGCGGGTTCAAACCCGGCGGAGGGTGTTGGAGTTTTTTCGGGCGTAAAAATCCTTAGCATGGCTTTCTTCGGAAGGTAAGTAAAGCCGCTGGTCCCGTGAAAGAACCTAAAACCTGATATAGACCTCTGATCAAAATTTTCGGTCTTTCACGCCCAATATAGAATGGGAAGCTAAGGACCATAAGTTAAAGAGCGTCCATAAATAATACTCAGTTTAATTTAATCAAAATCGTAGGGGTATTTTTCATAAAATAAATTTTTTTTAAATGCTGCATATAAAGGATAATTTGTAGTGGGGAAATTTCCTTGAAAAGGTTTGTGTTGCATATTTGGAAGATAGTGAACCTAATACGAAATTTGATATTTATCCGACATGTGGTTTTTAAGTTATGCTCTTTAAAAACACACACACACACACACACACACACACATATACACGCACACACACACGGAAATTTTTTCTAAGAATGCTTTATTTGGATTCAGGGGGCCCTAAGTATGTATTTCCGGTAAAATGTCGATATCGAATTTGGGTTGAATGTAAAACCTTCTATGCCTACTAAGTAGTGGTTCCCCTTGTTTTTCCAGCACGCTTGTCCATCGTTGCACATGCTTCCCGTCTCAGAAAAAAACATTTCGCTATGCAACAATTATGCATGCGACGCCTTACACTTTTTGGTCAGTTAAGAATTAATGGTCCTTTACGATATCTTAAAACGGATGTAAATCTAACGAAGCCAGATTGGGCCTGATGCAAGATGCTCGAAACCTAATTTATCAAAGAGATGGGCAGACGCTTTCAAAGACTATTTAGAACACTTCCGTGTACAGTACTATGACTAATTTGCGTGCTAATTCATTTTCACCATAAAGTGTACCAGTGAAGACTTGACACTATGACGATTTTGGTAGTGGAAGATTGCCTTCCTAAGAACTTTTGGTCCTTTCCTTTCCTATGGCAAAATATTATCCTCACATTGCCTTGAATTGTCTGCTAATGATTTCGGTTTCTAACACACCTTCATGCCACAATAAACAGATCACTTTGCCTTATTAGGGTCAATTGTGTAGCCATGTTTACTACACAACTCAAGCTATCTGAAGTGAAAACAGTCGAGTATTCCACAAACAGAGACGAAAGCAACCTGCAAGGGCCTGTATTTTAAGAAATTTGCGTATACTTATTCTGAGCTAATTTCTATCTCTTGTATAGTAACGAATACAAATCTGCTGATTTTTATATCCACAATATACCTAGGATTTCTCCTTAACATTACCACATTTGGCTCCACGCGCTTTCCGCGGTTCTTTAAGTGGATTAAAGGGATTACTCGAGGTAAATATCCAAAAACAAAAATTAATTGATGAAAATATACAAAATCGGACACGTTAATGTGTGGTACGCAATAGATCGGTAATGCGTACCTGAGTAGCGCACTCGCTAAGTGTTTCTATAAAGCATGCAGTACAATTGAAACTTTATAAAGTGACCCGTGGGTGTGAGAGGTTGGGTGCTGACAACACAAAAAACATAGAGGTTGACGGGATGAGATTTTTGAGATATGTGACAGGTTACAGACTTATGGGTGCAAAAAGGATCGAAGACATCAGAGGAGAGTTGGGAATTCAGAATGAAATAATAATTGAATACAGATGAAAATGACAGGATCATGTAAATAGAATGGATGAAGTTCGAACACCACAAATATAAAAGTATAAACCAATAGATAGAAGGAGCATTGGCAGACCGTGAATGAGATGGGAAGATCAGTTTTCTTGGAGACGGTACAAGCCACAAGGTTTATGCCGTGGTGATGATGGGGATGACGACGACCCTATTAAGAGCACGTCCTTTTAAATCCATGATTCCATTATCACCCAGCGAATGCTTTGTCGTTATTTCAACCTTTCATATAATGGTTCCTTATAGAATACGATAATGTTGTGGATATGGACTTCACGATTTATCTTTTCCTTAAGGAAGGATAAAAATAGGAACCTTATTCACCATCAAACACTAGAGACAACGATACTCAGTCCTCAATCAGAAAACATTTGCGGGCTTTACTAGTAAAACGTATTTCCATGTTATATATCATTTCAGACACCAGTAGGTTAGTGTGTTTTCTAACTTTTCTGTACATCTTAATATTCATATAGTTGTGATATAGTGATAAATGTGTCATATGTAATTAATGTTGATGTGGAAATCTTTGGTCTTTGGTTTTATGGAGGGAGTTTGGAAGGGCAAAGCTCCTCAGGAGGATTTCTCGGAAATAGTGACTCTCTTCTCAGCATTGTGGATCGGAGGTTAAACAAATTGTGTTTATTTACTCTTTGACTGCCTCTTTATGTTTGTCCACACAAAGAATAATTGTTTGCTCACTCCCTAATACAAGAACTTACAATCGAGAAATCCCACGCTCAAACCAAATTATTAATGTTGCTTCTAACGTACGAGCGCGAATCACGAAGGTTTTGTGCCTACTTTTAATTAGCCAAAATAACGTACATACAGGTAATTACAAATGTATGCACTATTCTACATACCCCACACTATTTTTCCACATAGCACCACACCAGTACACGCATTTGTTCCATGCAGCACTAAATTTGAGATACCCCTATGGTAGAATTCGTCCGACTAACTGTGGAAGAGCCGTCGGATTGCTGGCTTGACTTCATCGTTGCAAATGAATTGCCATCCTGCCAGGAACTTTATGGTGGTCCGAAAATGTGGAAATCACTAGGAGCGAGGGCTGGACTGTGTGGTGGATGTCCAGATTTTCCCCCTGGCCTCGCATTATCGTGGAAGAGAAACACGTTCATGTCGAGAATCATTCGGCGTTTTCGCCTGATGGCAGCCCGCAGACGTGACAGCCTGGAACAATAACTGTCGGCATTGATGGTTGCACCTTGTGGCATGAACTCCAGCAGAAACGGTTCACGGCGATCCCAGAAGGCCGTTAACATCACTTCTCTAACAGATGGCACTGAACGGAATTTTTTTCTCACAAGCGAAACCGGATGTTTTCCGATTCTGACTTGAAATTCAGTATCCACGTTTTATCGCCAGTAAAAATTCGGTCCAGGAAACCCCTCCTCGGCGTACCGTTTCAGATGATTCAGTGAAGCAATCATTTGCTTGCCTTTCATCATGTCATCCAACTGCTTAAGCACCTACCAAAATAAAGCCTTCCAGTAGCCTAAGGATCCGTGAATGATGTTGTAAACACTCCCATACAAAATGCCAAGCTCCTGGAAAATGATCTTGAGGTGCACACACCCATTCGCTTTCACCATTGCTTCCACGCGGCAATGTCGCCAGTCAGCGACGAACGCAGCCTCTCCGAACACTCATTGTCATGCAAGACTCACAGCATTTTGCGAACTTACAACACCACCACCACAACCTCACCCAGTTTTCCCTTTATGTAGACTGCATTTCCCTGTGGATCTCGGTGGGCGTTCATCCTTTGCTCCATAGAAAACGAATTACACTTCGTTGCTCATAGACGTCATCTTAACAACTGACAGCAGTGCGTGCCGCGGATAACGCTGGCAGATAAGACCGGGCGGTCCAAGAAGCGTTCACTCCTGGAATGGATATGTTGATTTCGCATTTTGCAGCAGTAATTTGGCTAAAAAAATAGTGGCAAAGACTTTCTGATTCGCTCTCGTATTTAGCTTGATGCTATTTCAGTATCATTCCCCTAATTTTATCCGTTTTCGTAGACCTAGCCTAGCTATGTGAAATACGCCTTATTCACTTTCTCGCAACTGAATTACGGACTCGGTAGTCTATGCACCACAATAAGACACGAACGTGATCTGAACACCGTCCGAATCTGAGCTCCTACGCTAGATACGTTTTCTGTTTTATGCCCCGTTTGTAGTACTTCTGGTTTCTTTATTGGTTCCCACATTAAAGCAAGTTCGAGCGTATTCCATATGCAGTTTTCACATTATTTTCACTTGATTTCGTTTTCGTCCTCTTGACCGATTTTGTATGACTCAGTTTTTTCTCTGCATTGTCCAAGCTTCCGTACCTACAAGTTTTCCTTGTACACAATCCTTTGGTCCTCAGCTACCAGAGGTGCTTGTGTCCGCACACCTTACCGTTCTGCTTCTGTCTGAATACATTCGCTTTCCTTAATACACATAGTATTTAATACGTAGGGAATTTAACACTTATTCTCTGATAATAGTTTCCTTTTATAATTGCGATTTCTTCGCGTGCTTTATTTCATCTTCTTATTCTTTAGGGCTTACTTTCCCTTTTATTCTATTTAATTCCTTTCTAGCGTTTTAATATCAAATCAGACGAATATTAACATCTCAATGTGGGACATGTATTCAGGACTCTGCCGGCAAAGGTCCTGATATATGTAGTTAATTAAATAAAGAGACATTCATACACGGGAATCTGTACTTATCGAGGAATCTTCTTTATTAAATACATTTTCGATCCCATCCAGGATATAGCGATATATTCAAATGGTATGTTATATTTTGATTCAGATGCAAGCAATTAAATGAATGAGTTTGTTTCCAGCCTTCCCCTAACACAATGTTAAATTATCGCTACTGGTAATACATCTTAGAACTTATGAATTTTTACTGTTTAATATAAACCAGAAATATTTATGTCCAGTTTTGTTTATGTTTAATCCACACTTTATGGTGTTGCATTATTTTGTATCGTATTATATTTAACTTTCAGGTGGTACAAATATTGGGATGTGTAATAAATTCTTATCTGTAAAGATTATGAATGCATTTATATATATCGTTATTATGTACTTTGTAATTTTCAGCAATTTTGCACACCTTTCTTAGCCATTTAGTTCCATTTGGCCTAGGTATATTCTTAATTATTTTTGATTGTTTCCGATTCTAAATTTTAAAAATATTTAATATGATATTTCACTTGGTAAGTTACTTCGCTTTGGTAAAAGAAATCCTTCTCTTTCACATTCTGTTTCTTTACATTCCAAAAGGCATTTACAAACACTATCTACTTCTTTACACATTGGAAAATGTCCATTGATACTCATTTCTTATCCCACTTAAAGCATAGACTATAAAACAAGCCAATCTTTCGCTCTCTGCTTTATCACAAATTCAGCGCATTAATCTCTCTCCAATGGTATTTTTAATTTTTTTATGTAGTTTTAAACTTCCTTTGCCTTAAAGATTGACCAACAACTCCTGTTTTTTCAATATTCACGATTCTGGCTTTTATACCCTTCCAAAATCATATTTCCATATAAATCTATGTAGATTCCATACCAACATCTTGCAAAATATTTTTCATTTTATGCATCAAAGTTTCTGTCTCTTTACTTTCCTCTTGTGTTATCAAAATTCCTGATAATATTCCCCTCATATAATTTCCTAACACTCTGCCAGTTTTCCAGTAGGTACACTTTATACCTTGCTTTTATAGTCTAGTCTTCTCGAATCGATTAATGGGGACAGGTTGGGAGATTTAAGGAAGCCTAGGACCAGTCTACAAAATAATCTATCCATCTAATGTCTTCTATCCTTCATCTGGTCCCCACCTTTCTGTTCCATAAAAACAATAATTAATAATTTGGATATTTTAGAGCGTGGAGTGTCTTAGTTTGAGATGACCTTATAAGAGTGGGTTTGGAGATTTTTATTTTTCTGACTAAAATGTGTTGCATCTTTTTTATAAACTTAGGCAGACAAGACAGCAGAAGGTTCATTGCAAAAGGATAGGCTGATTGAGGTCAATATTACGACACTCCTGTAGCAGCAAAATGAATTTACTTGTGAGCATACTGTGAAAATAACTGAATTTGGAGCTATGAATTAAATTGTAATTAATTTTGGGAAACATCCTAGGAAAGGAGGTAACCCTCCTATAAAGGCACAACTTAAGCAAACCTTTTTTATTTTAATTGGATGCATATAATTAGAATCTGTATAGCTAATAATTATTTCAGAGGCAACATGTAAGCATTAGAAGTGTATGAGAGCGTACATTAAGCAAACCAGAGGCACACATGTACCAGCTGCCATAGGGTTGGCTATTCTCTCCTTGATCATCTTTTTAGAACTAACGACGACCTTGCGAAAACATATGCTTACGTTATACTTACATTTACGGTACAACACAGTATGCTGGCTTTAAGAACATCAATTCAGTTTTTAAAAAGGCGGCGTTGTTTTAACATTCCCACACAGAAATAACTGCCAAGAACATTAATTTATTCTGAAAGACCGGCCTTATTTATTTGTGTGTTCGTAAACATAGATTAGGAATAATTAGAACAACTAAACATAATCTGGTATCTTGCATTTAAGTTGTTTACAATATCAGATTATAATATGATTTTAAAACAGAGTTTCCTGTCATAATCATAGAGCAGCAAAGAGAGTCAGTAATTTATTTGTCGGCTGTCTCCATCTGTGTAATGAATTTTTATGAGAAGCTTTATTGCAGAGGTGTATGACCGGTTTTGGAGGTCATTAATCAATGCTGCTCTGTAAAGATATTCATCTTTCCTTAATTTGCAAACATAGTAATAGCCTGTCGTGTCCCCTAGCTGCAATATGCGGACTTGACAAGTTCAGCAAACCTCACATCTCGAGAATACGCAAAGGGATTTGCAGCAGATCCAATTAGCTCGCACAAGATCCACTCTCCTCATGATTAACTCAAACTCTACTGCCAAGGTTTAAGCTTGGTCTTCGATTCGTTTATGATTTATGACCTGCGATATCTGGTTCAAATTTCTAAGGTGCCCCTGTTCTTCTCTTTCTGCTAACTTATGCTGTAAATCTCCCGTTGTGTAGGGGAGCTATCTATCATCTTATGTCGAAATCGATCTTATTTATTGGTGGATTTGGTTTAAGAGTTGCAGATAACCTGACACCAATTATTAACTTCGGCGAAGATTGAAAAAGACTTTAGCGATTCTTGGCTAAAAAGCGATTTTGTACATAATACCCTGGTTACTTGCCTTTGAGACGTTGACACGTAGTGTTGCTTACAAACAAAACAAGCTTTTTTGTTTTGCATTTGCTAACTTTTATTATGACACAGTATTATAGTGATGTGTTTTGTAACGTGAATATCTCTAGAATTTGAAAGGAATGTGCATAAAAGTGACTCTGTACTTGTAGCTTCATATTTTATTTGCAGTCTGCCCTCGCATTACATTGCATACAGTATTTTGCAGCAGTGCCAGATTGGATAGAATACGTAGAAAAGTATAGGTTCTGATTCCATAGTCCATACGCTGACTATAGTACCATTGCGTATGTCAGACACGGCCAAAATGTCCTCTTTCCCCCAGTCGGAGGAAAATGCAACATAACAGCAATTAACAGCAGCACATAAAACTGGCAAGGAGAGCGGTGGGGCAACTCTTCCTTATGCAGTTAATACACAAGGAAGCAGGGTTTTGAGGCAGTATTTTAAACTTAAATGATATCAGTCTAATTATATAATATAAAGTATAATATCAGCCCACCTTAAAGCAATATGTGTATGTAATAATATATTAAGTGTATGTAGCGGTCATTGTATTAAGTTTATATTATTATGTACATGTATAATAATGTTATGTGAATATATTACGTAATTTAACAATGTAGGAGCTGTACGAATAGAAGCCAAAGGTAGCTAACAATGAGGTAACAATGAGGTAACCTTGAGGCAATAATAAATTAGAAAGTTTAATAATGCTACTACTAATTCTAGGAACAATAATGTACTATTTAAAACATTTTATAAATAGCCAATCAACAACTATAAAAAACTAAAGTTAAATAAAAATATTCTATTGGAGTATCCATAGCCAATCACAGACTTAAAATAGGGAAAAAGTGCAAATTCAAGCGGCAGATGCTACAAAACAGCGTTCCCAACCAGACGCCTAGAAAGGCAGCGTTCCCGGACAGTTCGCTCGGTACGTATTCAGTGTGAGACATAAAAAAATCATTACGGCGTGAATAATATACAGTTTATGTGTTAAACAGTATAAGTAACAATAATCTCTCAGCTCTACAGTAGGATGCATCTGTGAAGTGTTATTTAATCGTGTGAAAGATTAATAAAACGAAGTTAAATACTATTATAATTTTGTAAGCCTTAATTCTTTAGACCTACTATCCCTGCTAAGAGATACGTGTTTTTGCAAATCAGTACTGACGCAGCCGAGGCATACATATATAATATTTAAATAAACATTAAAAAAGTTGATTTTTAAACGTGGGGGCGAAGGCCACCGGAAAGTGAACGTTGGGGCGAAGGCCACCGGAAAGTTTGTATCGTACGTGCGTGGTCTAAACAATTTCAGGTTTGACTCTCCAACAGCAGCAATACATCTACTTCAAATTTGGCGCCCAGCGTGGGGCAGTAACTACTTCAGTTTGAAGTTCAAAGTGGCAGTCCCACCACAAACCTAACCCTGCAAAGCGCTTGCAACACGTCCAGGGGACAATATTATTACTACTATTTTTCCTCATATGAACCGGATTGATCTTACTAAGTGAAAATTGAACAAATACTAGAACAGACAGGAAAACAATAGAAACAGGACAGATGAGATTTTTAAGAAAAGCAGATGGATTTTCCCTCTTAGATAAACGAAGAAATGCAGAAATTCGCAAACAGTTAAGTGCATGTAGGTAACTTTAATGAAAAAATTGACGAAAATGAGAATAACTGATAACAGTATGTGTTAAGGATGAAAGAGAGACAAATATCAACAATTATACCACCAAGAACATGAAATGGCATGTTTGAGGATTGAACAGACCGACATGCCTGTATCCATAAGATGGTATTACAGCCCCCTATCTAATTAATAGTATCATATATTCTGTTTCTCAGTACTTAATTTAAAACTATATACCCGTTTGTAACAATAGCTACATATATTGTATATTATGTCAGGATAGTGTATGAATGATAAAGGGTATGGATATCTCGTGAATGTATATGCAATAATATGCAATAGAAACGTAATGTGATGTTAATATATATACGAGCAGTTTACACATTTAAGGCAAGCATCTTGGCTTTAAACTTCCAACGAGCAAGAGAAAGCTACCAGTCATAAACCTAACAGAACAGTTTTACTCAAGAAAGGCACGAATAGTCACTAACAAATTTAAAGGGACAGTTGGGAAGCCAACGTTAGTTTAAAATCTAACGGATAGGACTAGGCCGATGTTACGTCAGGCAAGGAACCAATAAGATTCAAGTGTAGATATTTTTTAAAGTTGGGAAATTAGAGACGCTAAGCATTGTAGTGTCTGTAAAGTTGAGTAGAACAGAGTAGAGTGGAAATTTATTGGTGTTAAAACATTTTACACTTTCAAACTCGCACATCGCACTGGGTAGATAGACCGTACGTGCTTATATAATACGCTGTACTATAATACACTGTACTTCATATCTTTCAGACTACATTCATCACACTGAACTTTAGAGTTAATGATATTTACAACACATGAAAAGAAAAGGAAAAAATAACGGGTAAACTAACAACAAAAACTACACAAACAAAACAGAAGAGCAGAAAAACAGCTTGTTCACAAGCACACGCGACTGCTTACTAAACCAACAAATACCCGCCCCTAAACCACTAACCCTCCCCCTTCCACCCTTGACCCTTTTCCTTACACTCTGATCTGAGCTGCATAATGCAGCAATTGCTTCCTCCTCCCCTTCCAACTAGCAATGTCCAACAAGCTTGCAATCCGCTCCTTGAATTAATAAAATAACCTGACAGATACTTTCTCCTCAACTGTTCTGTCTTAATACAATGCGCCAGAGTATGAATCCAAGTTCAGATTCTTATGCCTTCTTCGTTAATGAATTGTAGCGCTCGCCATGATCCCAGCCAAGCAAGCCATCTATAAAGTTAGTTCATTGCGTACTATGGAGAATCAACACCTGTAAGACATGGTGCTCGAGTAAATTTATTTAAGTTTGCAGTAGATCGCCGCAGTGTATTAGTAGTGAATTCGTAATATGTTCACTTCTATCAATAACCTGACATATAATTCATAATTATCCCCTCGTAACTTACTGAATTTATGATGGAAGTAGTAAACCTAATATTACTCTGTTAAACGCGTGAATCACACATATCCAAAATCCACAACATCCAGAACCTAAAACCCACACCCATCATCGGATTCACCGACAGTAGCTGAGACCGACATACCAAGGAACAGAGGCGTCGAGGATCATCGGAGCAGCCCAGCAGACAACAGGTAATGCAACCCGCACTACGTGAAGTAGTTACAAAATTGAAGCCAGAGCCAAATAGCTACACTTGTGGAAGAAACACACACACACACACACACACACCCAGATAATAAACAGCTCTGGACCAAGTGAAAGCGGGGGAGGGTGTCTCAATGTAATTGTTTGAAACCTTCGTCTTGTGAGCTAAAGAAAAGAGTGGCAAAATACAATTACACTGAATGACATATTCCGCTACGCGACTTTCGTTAAGGGGGAGAGTGACGCAATCTGGCATCGACGTAATGTACAGTTGTGTTCAGGGTTTTAGAAATCCTGAAAATGGCCATAGGTACAATGCATCATTCTACTTAGGAATATATAACTTCACTATCTATATGGTGTGAATGTTACATGTCTGCCTTATACTCCGCAAGGTCTAATTCGAAACTCGTTTCGGCGATTTTAACGAATAATGTTTTCTTCTGGGAATTCCCTTTATCCTAAAATATAAATATTTGCTGTGGGAACTCTGAACCCCGGGTTCATTTCAGCAGTCATTTATAATTACAAGCGTTTATGAGAGACTTGAAACTATAAAATAAAGGGGAATTACAATGAAAAAGGTTATCTTGGGAAATTGCTTCATCCCTTTTCGAATTTCACAGCCGCGAAACTAGTGACATATTGGTTTATTGCATGTAGAATCTCATAGTTCATATGTATGATGACTCCTACCATTCAAAAATTCTTCAACTTTACTAACTGTATCCAGCCACTTGTCAAACACAGTAAATCGCCCAAAGGTGGTAACTCAGAACCCGTTAACTATGTGTGAGTCTTCTAGAAAATGATTTAGAAGCTATAACCCTTGAAGAGGAAGCCTCTCAAAGTAAGAGAGTGACTAGGAATGGAGAGACAATGGACCCAACACTACCACTGTCTGCAGATCTTTAACGCATTAGGAATTGCAAGATCAATATGCATACAGTAACTTTCTATATCCATCGTAAAAAGGGATGTGATTTTTGACAATTCTATGCGATATGACAAACTTGTCCTGTCTCTCTGGGTCAAAGATATGCTGATCTGAAATAAATTTGAATGAAACGTATGCTTGCGTCTCGTGAGATTTCATTAGCGAACACATGTTTGTTGCTGATGGCATGTTAATTCCCAGATCAAGGTTGCAACATTGTGTGATGAAGCAGATGCTTATTACCGTTGCTGAATTAAAATATTATTTTGAGTCCATTCCTCTAACTCGTAATATTACTTTTTCTTCCGTAAATTTTCTGTTTTTAATATAATCAACACTTGTTTCTACCCAGCCTTTTCACGTCTATGACGAACTGAAATAAATGAGTACCGGAAAAAGCACGTACAAAACATCATATTTGGGGAATAGGTTAGAAAGTCCAAATGATTTATGAAGAAAATAACTGTATAAATAAAATCTAATACACATATCCCTCATGGCGTTCCCAGTTGTCAGTACTTTCAGTGTAGCATCATTTTGATATTAGAATCGTTTATCTAGTGACAGGGATTTTGTCCTGTTATTAAGCGAAACATTTAGTCACTGAGAGCATGTTAGATCATGTGTATTCCTGTGAGCATGAAACCTAGTTGAGTCTGTGAGTGAGCATATCCAACAGTCCGTATAATAATTGAGGTTAGTAGAGCCATTTGCCAGAATGCGCTGAAGTCCGCACCTATAGACCTACCCCGCTTCCCCTCTCTCGTTTGCAGATTGATTTATTCGGACTATTCCCAGCGGCAGGGAGACAATTTGTTTGTGAATCCTGCTCTGCAGGTTGACGTCGCAATAGGGGGCGGGACAAGTTTGTCTTCATCACACCACATAATCTCGCAGGGAAAACGAATGTTCTCACATCGCTACGTATACGCTCGGTTGGGGCCCACCCTCGAATAACTTCCGCCTCGCGAAATATCCTTCAACTCAATTTCTTACTTGAATGACTTGGTCCCTTCTCATTCTCCCACTTTTTCTCTCTGCTTTTAATGAAAATCTGAACACTGGTTCCCAACTCGCCGTGCCCGGCACCGTGTAATTCTGACTATTTACCTCTCTCAAGACCAACTTTGGAAAGATTGTTCAACTTTGCGTTCTAAAATTCTTCTCCCCTTATCGTTTTTCCTATTAATTTCGTTTTCCTCTGACTCGAGTTCATAATTTTATTCTTTTCCCTACAGTACATTATACTCTACTATACTTCAACGACCTTTTTGTGATTAAACGAATTTTATTAGAAAGTTCACACATTTGGCAAGAAGCTTATTTATGACCCTTTGCTTAACCGACAGCGTTAGTCTTTAATAAAGAAACGAAATGATTTTAAGCTACAGAAATCTGGGGCATTTACCCAACGTAGTTCACACTCTTATGAACTGCCTTCTGTAAATGCCTCAAAAATAGAAATGGGAAATAATACACGGTTCAACTAGAACATGCCACATCTGATGATAAAAGGCAGGATGCCTTTGGCACACTATACCATGATATCTTCATAGGAATTTCCAAGTCTTAAAGCCAGGACGAACGAAAATTGTTATGTTACTACTTTAGGCAGTGACATCACAGATAACAAACCACCCCATCCCTCGAACAGTGTATTGGCGTTTGCTGGCAACACTTATTGACTCATCAGATCGTGTTTTCCTGCACTCAGTGACAATTGGCTGCTGTTGTTTAAGTTCTTTGTATCGATAACGGTTTGAGTGTAGCTAACTTGAAGCTAGAGTGATTCCTATATAATATACCTGCGTTTTACACGGATTTAACAGGCTTCTTCCTGAATAGGAATCTAGGTCCAGAAACACCTCTCCTCAGTGCTACAAGGAAAACAAGTCAATCGAGTTTATTCTTCCGCTTCATTTACACTGGTATATATGCCTATGTGACGACCAACACTTTGTTGCATATATTTGGGGGAAATCTGATGCTTCAACCGGAACTCATTTTTGCAGATTCTTTCCGAATCGACAGAATCCCTTAAATGAGATTCTTCCGATGGGCAATAGGAACTTGGCCTCAAAAGACAGGTGTTAAGTAGACCGCTACGCCACACTGCTTTCAAACCATCACGAATGTTCAATGATAAATGTGCATCAGAATGTCTTCCAGAAAGGTGTGAAGGTACTTGGGCCGCATTAGTCGAATGTACGGTTCTCTTAAATGACCATGAACGGCAACATTACATTCGCTGACGAAAAAAACTAATATACGCAGACCTAAGAACTAAGGACCACCAGAAAACAATTTTGAAGCCCATAATGTCTGCAGTAGACCTGGACTTCCAGAGTATTTCTAAAGATAGTCTGCTATCGAAACTGGTTTAATAGATGGTCTAGGCTGGAGAGCTCTATTACTGTGTCTTGTAGAGCAGGCATCATCAGTATGTAGCTCTAGGGAGCCGGCTCCGCTCCCGTTAGCACCTGGCAAAGGAAATCTGAGCAGCAGGCCGATTTGTAAATTCAGTGGCGTTTTCTGTAACTGCACGCAGTAATAATGCAGTACAAATTGATTTGAAGTGTTATAATCATATGGTGTTGTGGAAGTACATCTATTGCTTATGACATTATTATTATTATTATTATTATTATATAATACAATTAGAAATGTTCATTATAGCGAGATTTTGTGCGTTGCATCCTAGGAGGGATTACACAAGCAATGATAGTAAATTATTCAATACAAAGCATGATAATTCGTATGCACAAAGGCAAAATGAATAATTTGTGAGTATGACAAGCTTGAACAAATTCAGCAATGGCCATACATTGCAGTAAAAGTGTACTGAACTTACAATCGCACACCTTGTACATTTTAGTTGTTCCAATAAAGGTGATACTTTTCCCCTTGGCGCTTTTCATACTAATTCGCATGACAGGATGAAGAATGGCGCTGTGGATTAAACCTTTTATATGGTTTAAATCTTATAAATTAAACACTTTACAGCATTATGTTATGCTGTAATGAAATGTTTCCTCCCAAGCTAGGTTGAACCTAGTTAGTGTTGTTGACCTACGCTTTGACGTATTGTCCTCGTGTCTTGAAGATGAAAACTATCAGACAGAAATTCCACTGCGCTGAGAGAGGGTATGAATGACAACATTTTACCCTTTGCTCCTCAATTCAGTTGCTCCCATCACGCTTATGTATTGAACTGGCAGGCTCCCAACCGATCTGCTCAGTACTTGACGATAACTAGCTTAGAGGATAACATTGGGAAGTTGAACCTCTGCATTAAAATATATTTTTGAAACGTTAAACGTTCCTTTCAACAACTCGAACCCCATAACACAGCGAGTGAGACGGGTGGTAAGATGTGCAAATGAATCCGTCCCTTAGGCTGAGAGTTACCTCACATTTGAGTTATTAGTCTAATAGAAAGCCGGAGCAAAACTATATTCGAAATCGACCCTCCAGATCTGAAGGCAGGTACATTACCCTCGCGATGTGGCGTTGAACTTTTGGAACTAAAATGAAATGCTTCCCATTCTTCAGGAGTCAGCCAACGGAAGTGGATAAAGAAAAGGCCATATATGAACCGACAATTCCATGCTTTAGTGTTTCATATAACATCTGTAACATATGATCACATTTCGGAGTCAGGGTCACAGTATCAAAACCATTTGTACAATGGAGACAACGCAAGTTTCCCTAACAGCTACAGGGTGACATTGCCCTAAGTGTAATAAAATATTGCGCGACTATTTACCGAAATCATTTGTACGGCAAGCACAGTTAGCATAAGTAGGTTCAATTCTCTATATTTATTATGTTTTAATATTCAACAGTATAACCTTTATTATTGTAAATATTCACAAGTAACTGTACCTGATATTTACATATTTACGTTTTGACAGTTATTTCTTTTTGTAATTTAAAAGAAATCAATCTCTAAGCTATTCTGTATCACACGGGAAACCTCTATTATAACGCATAGTAAATATAAGTTGAACAGAATATTTTTAAAAAGGATACGATATAAAAGGTAATACGTACTTTAACATAGAGTATTATTATTATTATACCATGGCTCTATTAGGAAACAAGCTGATTACTTTTGTCCATGAAAATAAATTCCTAATGAGCAAAAGAGGCAAACATAAGTGAATTTAGGAAATGATCTCGATTAATTAAAGGTAATGTTGATATTCAATAGCACCGCAGCATAAAAAGGCGAAGAGTGTCTGACACAAATTAATTTTTACTAACCAATATTAATGCCCCAACAGAAAGCAAGTTGGTACAATATTTCATTCAGTATATCATGTAGAATCACTGCTAAGTTTGGCTTTCACACTGTATGAAACAGGCAAATTATTATACTACTGGATATGTTAAGCTTACTTAGTTAAGCAGTTCCTGCAAATAGATAATATCTAATATTAAACTATATAAGATAAAAATAAATACCAGGAATGTACCTTTTTTGCAAACCGTTAAATACACTATAAGCATTAAACTAAATACATCCTTTAACTATTCATCAAGGTAGAGAAGATGTTCGTAACTTCAGAAGCGACATTAGATCTCTGTTTATTTAAAATTTGCGCAAGGATTACACGTCTCTGCATTATCCTTTAAAAATATAAATTCTATTCAAACTTTTGCTCCACCTCCAACATACCATCCACTATGTTTTTTTTTTGTGGCACAAACTTTATTCACCTAAGTAGCCATTTAACAAAAAGATGTGCGTCATTCAACCCGTCTCACGAAGTTGAACCATTTTACCTAAGGTTTTATTTTCTCTCCGTTTTTTTGGGGGGGGGGTAAAAATGAGGACTTCCCCTTTTGTTATAGTGTACCTCATGTCATTCGTCAAGTTCTTGTTCAATTTAGCGTGAACCAAACCTGTTCACTGCGGTAAGCCGGTTAGCACAGAATTAACAGCTGGGGAGGCTCGGCTACATCAATGGTATGATGAAAGGCTTGATTCTATTTAGATTTAATTGCGACATGGAGTTAGTGCGTTACCGTATTTGGATTATTATTCAAGCCTTAATCTTCCAAGTTTCCTTTCACCCCTAGAGAGACCTGTAGACGTTTAGAATCACACAGCATTATATAACCTGCTTGTGATATCTCAAACTTCGCAAAACGTCCTTAAAGGTGTTTACATATGTAGTATAGAGACATATTCCTAGCGCTTAGTAGGGATAACAAACCTGGAAGAGAAACTTGCAAATAAATTACGTTTTTGCACTACTTAACATTAATGGGGTTAGTTATATCTATGAGTTTCATGACAAAAACATCTTGAAAAGGAGATCCAATCAGTGTCTACTGACAGGAATATAAAAAATGTTGGAAGCGATAGCCGTGGTTTTCAAGCCATAAATTCGTTTAAAGTATCTGGCAGTTGTTTCGAAGAGGATCACAAAAATTCCTCTTCCCCAAACAAGTACAATTTCCGAATGAGATAAAGCACTCAACCTGCCATGGACTTGTGACGTCACTGCGGATAGCATATTTCTGGAACTATAGTTGAAAGTTTGGTAATATTTTGAATAGAAATAGAACAAACTTAAAGATTTAGCTTTTGCCAGAAAGGGAAATTATATCAGGGTAACTTAACGACTCAGCGGCTCAAGGGATTCCAAGCTGCGACGTCCCCAGCAGTGTTTGGTGGAAGTGTTTGCTTCTTCACAAATATAATCTATCCACCCCATGTTAGATTGGACGACAGTAGACTGCAGGTTCATTCTTGAGAAAGAACTCGTTCTGTATTTTATTTTTCCAAGTGTTGCAAGAACAAGTCTATGCCTTTTCATACTTGGCATGTCCTTTACTACAAGCAGTCTCCCCCAAGCTTAATTTGTTCTCAAACTGAACATTGTCAAATCATCTGGCGTTTTTTTCTGCCCAGAACATTTTTCTCCATTCAGTATAGTTTCTGGCAATATTCTAACTGATTTCTTCAGCTATTCCTGATCACTTTTGGTACTGTGCTTCTTTCACCCGCTCTCTAACAGGACCTCAGTAATTACTTTTGTCTGTACATTCTGAACGCCTCATTCTATCTCTATCCATACTTCAAGTAATATTTCCAACCATTATTCATCATCTCTTCCCTAAGTCAAAGTTTGCGCACTGTAGATATAATTCCACTATCCACGCAAGGCACTTCATTAACCGCTCCCTTAGTTCTCTCTTCAAGGGTACACAGAAGTGCTTCTGTGAATATACCAGATCATAATGTGAGAATTGGCAGTTGGGGAGTGGCATTGCCTGAATCTACACTGCCTCTTATATTCGTCAGTTGTATGGGTAGTTGTCTATGCTTTGGTAGGTACGTAACCATGAACTTCAAAACTTTAGCATCTCTAGTTTTGTTTCTTCCCTGTTTCTGCCCTAAGTGATCCATCCACATCTCTTGCTTTTATATAGATTGCAAAGTGTATAAACCTTTTATGAAAGGATATACATGAAAAGATGACATTTCGAAAGGAGAAAAAATGCTTTCATAACCCTTGTTCCATCTCCAAATATTTCACAAATATAAATAATTCGATCGCATTTGGAGGAGGGGACGGAGGATATGAAGTATTTACATTTTAAACACATTTTTTATTCACGAATGACTTTAAAGGCTTGCACGCCAAGCGTGTGCTATAAAGCAAAATAAATATTCAAGTTAAAGATTAATGAATACCTCACACACACAATAATAAAATAAAAAATTCCATAAATTCTTGGCAAAAACACACTACATCACTTCTATAGACATGTGTATTATTTTATCTGCGCACATAGAATTGCTGCGAAAATTGAAAATACATTTTACAAATCATGCTTCATCTGCCAATAGTTACCTTAGGAACAAATTCTCATTAGGATGTAGCATTCGTTCGTAATTTTAAGTGCTCTTGTCTCGTCACTTGTTCTGAAAAGTAAGTAAGGAACTTCAACTATCAAGCTCTTATTCGTTTCAAGATTTTACTGTCTAAGCAACAAAATAAATTTTTCTACATTAATATTATTTGGGTGGAGCTATTGCCCTCTTCAGCGGTTTCTGAATTTAATAGGAAGTTAGCATACGAAGAATCTTTGAGTAGACAATTTGAATTAATCAATTCTGACTACGCTCTCAATTCTACGAGATAATTAGGTAAGTATTACTGATATGCGGAAGTCTTCGAAATGAAAATGTTTACTCCGCCTTCATACCTAATTTCAAGCCTGCGCAAAGTGCGGTGGTTGTTATCTAATGGAATATCAAATACAAGCAGCGTGATAAAGGCAATGTTGAGTCGCGTGTGACTGGGTATCCCTCTTCGACGTTGTCAGATGTAGTACACCACGAGAATCACGATTCTGAAAAAACTTCAATTACGAGTTGTGCGAAACGTGTTGATTCTACAAAATCATTGTAAAAGGACAAATCGATTCAATTTCATTTGAACTCTCCATAGTTTAGGTGTGTTTTTATACTAAAACGCATCAAAGAGTTATGCCGTGATAAATGGTTTATACAAACCCATTTCTCATGGCGAATCTAGTGCTCAAAGGGAACAACAATAATATTTCAGTGTAACGTGTAAAAATCACAAATTAAGCTCTAAATCCCTCCACCATGTGTGTAGCAACAAGCAAAGTCGAAATAATAGTAGATTATGATACAAGGAGTAAAATAAAGCCACTTTTAACATGTGAGGTATATACATTTTTTAGAGAGCGCTTGAATTTGTAAAATATCAATAGCATTATATTGATTACTGAAACTAAAAGAAATCACGTTTAGAACGAGATTCTTAAAACAAGAGAAATGATGTTAAAAAATCTGATGTGTAACACTCACATGACGTTCTCTACTCTTGTACAAACTATTTTTACAAACGCTTATTCTCCATCTACTTCATGTTAATCGAGATAAACATTTGCAGACTGTATGCTATTGTTAATTTTCTTGTAGATGCAAGGGGAATATGGTAGGATTTAAGTGATAGTCAAATATTTTAAGAGCTGGTTGCTATGTGGAGCATTGATTCTCTTTGCCTGTCCAGGACATAAAAAATAAAGCATTTTTGGAAATATATCCGTGTGTATATTTTGTGTGTTTATGTGTCTGTCTGTGAACAGCATAACTCAAAAACGAAAAGTAGGATAAACGCCAAACTTGGTATTTAGGTTCAATATGTTCCAGGAATGTGACATGAAAGTTTTCAAGAAAATCCTCCCACCCCAAACCACCTCTTACATGGAACATTTTTCGAAAATTTTTATTTTCTCAAAAACGGCTCTAACGATTTTGATTAAAGTATCATACGTTTAATACATTTTTATGGCAAATAAAATGTCCTCTTCATTCTGAACGACTTTCGCATAACTGGTAAAGCGCAAGGGACAAACAAAAGTTTACCACATAAAAATGTAGATCTTGTTAAAATACACAATATATATCATAAACATTTTTTTTGTAAAGCGAACCATTTTCGACATATTCCTTGTTATTTCTTTGAATTTTCCAATACTTACACTTTTTCTCAACTGAGAATTCGTTGTTTTTTATGTTCTTGACCTGCAAACAGAATTACATTTTATACATAGCGACCAGTTCCAAAAATATTTGGCTATCACTTAAGTCGTACTATGTTCCCCTTGTTTTGTATTTGCAAGGGCAATATAGAAATACGTAGCCTTTAAGCATCGACATATCTCTTAATAGCTGGTTGTTATGTGCAGCAGCATTCTCGTTGCCACAGATTAATACTCTTTGGATATCCAAGACAAAAAATGAATAACGAATTCCCATTTGAGAAAAACTGTAAGTATTGGAAGATTTAAGGGAATAACAAGCAATATCTCGAAAATGGTTCACTCAACAACAAAAATGTATATGACATAAATTGTGTATTTTAAATCGATCTGCAATTTTTGTGCAGTAAAATTTTGTCTATCGCTTATGGTTTACCAGTTATGCAAAAGTCTTTCACAATGAAGAATACTTTTAGAGACATTTCCAGAAAATTCCAGATATACATTTTATTTGCCATAAAAATGTCTTAAACATATACACTTCAATCAAAATCGTTAGAGCCGTTTTTGAGAAAATAAAAATTTTCAAAAAATGTTCCATGTAAAGGGTAGTCTGGGGTTTGACTGATTTTCTTGAAAACCTTCGCGTCGCATCTCTGGAAGATACCTAACCTAAACCAAGTTTGGTGTTTATCCGACTGTTCGTTTCTGAGTTATCTGTTCACAGACACACAGACGGACATGTTTCCAAAAATACTTTTTTTGGATTCAGGAGGCTTCAAAACATGTATTTCCGATGAAATCTCGGTATCGAGTTTTTGAAAGGAATGCAATACTTCCCTTACTTACTATATGTAGTAGGGAAAGTAAAAAGCTAGATGTCAGATGTTTGATGTTTTGTTGATTCATTAGCAATCATTTTCAGTGAAATTATTTTCACTATGTTTTGCCTTACAGCAGGTAATGAAGCGATTAAAGGCTACATCATATTTCTTTCTGGATTTTTTGGGTATGTAGCTCTAATGTTATTCTTTCATGCTGTTGTAATTTCACTTCCATTTCAGTTTCTGCTGAACTCATAATTCCCGCCATTTAATCCTTATGTAGGTTACATAAAAGAGTAACATCTTAGATCAAAGAAAGCTGCCAATGTAAAGTATAGGTTAACTCTGCAATGAATTGCAATTAATTAAAGTATGACGATTTTATATTGTGAATAAATTATGCAAACGTCATGGGAAATTAATCACGTAAAAAGACACAATGAAAAGTAACACCTAATCAAACCAAGTTGAGTTGTTAAACATTTAAATACAAAGTTCAATTGCCATGTGATTGAACTTCAAACCAAAGTTGGTCACACTGAAGATTATCGCACTAGTGCGATAATGTAGGAAAAGCTCTTAGCTCGTGTGCTCTGTGTTAGACGTTCTACTTTTAGGCCATGCTGCCTTAAAAGATAACTGAGAATTACAGAGAGATAACGGAGAAAGTCATGTCTATAAGGAAACATACGCACGAGTACACAGAGTTTCTAAAATGTTTTATTTATGTTTAAGGAAGTGTATTACAGTGAAATCTCCATGTTGAATATCTTTGGGTAGAGTAAACACTTGCTATGCGAAATATAGGTAACGGCAGAGAAAATAAAAATTGAGCGAAATTTAATTAACGTCGATTTCGAATCTTTTGTTGCTTTTGGAGTAATCTAAGAGTTAAGGCTTCATAATATAGAACTTACATGTTGCTCTTAGCGGTCTTAAAGAAATCATTGGGGCACTAGTATTTCTGGCAGAAACTGGACTTTATGGTAGACATGTGCCAGTTTCACAATTGGGCTCACATTAAAAACTATAGTATACACAAATAAAACTAATAATGTGTTAGTCTTGTCAAATGTTAGTTAATTACTTTTGAAATCAGTAACAACAGTTTTGTTAAACTTTTCTTTTTTGTGATTTATTGGAGTTTCAACAATGTCGAACTATCTACATATCTGTAATGCCCCTGGGCAAATGCAACAAAACTAGAGAGCTATGTTAGTAGGGAAGTGTTGTGGTCATTGCAGGGAAAAGAATCACTTTGTCCATTTCCCAGCTTGGAAAGTGGGCCAAAAACTGCGTGGTTTATCTGACGCAGTCCATTAAAACAAGCGTGAAGCCGGTCCAGAGTTATGTAGTATCGTATTGAACACAAGATACATTGCGCCGTACTGCGGTAAAACCAAACGAGACGCGCGCGTGCAGGGTGGGAGGAGAGAACAGCCGTTCTGCGCCTGCGCAAACAGCTTTCGTCACATTTAGTGTAGGAGATTTTCCACCCCACCGGTTCCACGTTTTGCCACCTTGTCCAAACGGAAGCGAATATGACCGCGACAGAAGAGCCATCTGTTCCCTTCTGTTTTCGTTTTTATGTCCGCATTCTCTGGGTACATTTCTCTTATCCTTACAGGATCCAACGTATTTGCCTTTTTCCATTATTTATGGTGTTTTAAGATCCCTGGTGTATACATTTGCTAATACCTTTCTGTATAGTACTGTTAGATATAAACAATAGTTTTTCATTGGGCAGATCCTCGTGAAAATGCTTGCAATACAAACCGAGTGATTCAACCACATAACAAACTAGAATGTGTTTACTTTCCATCTGTCCGAGTAGTATTTATGACAACTTATATGTCACAGGTTACGACAAATTTGCTTCTAAATTAGAACAAAACTTCCCTAATTAAGAAGTAAAGTTTGACATCGGTTAAAAATGAATATGCTTCGAATTTCAGCGTTATATCACTATCTCTGTTTCTTCTACTTCCTCGCAAATCAAACAAGCATGTCGTAAAGTATGTTTAACAATGGCGATGTTTTCTACAGCACTTCCAAGAACAGCGAGAGTAGTAAACATCTATTTTTAACCACACTTTCCATTGCCTTGGTCATTTTGTGTGATCTCTGCCGCTTATTAGGGAGATTTGTGAGTATGAAGTACTCTCATTTTTTAAGTAAAATAATGCAAAACATGCAGGAAAATGTGTGGGGTAATTGAAAAAAAATCTTCAGGTTTAATGTTAATGCAATGAAGACCAAAAATACTTTCTGTTTAGCGACAGTTTAGCTAGGAGGTGGTGTGACTTATCTCTCGGGTAAAGCTTTAACTGGTGGTAGGAGTACACAGTATGATGAACTCGTGCCGCGCGTGACGCGTACCGTGGAAAGCAGCTAACAGCCTTTCCTATAATGTTTCACTCCGTATGCCGTGCAGAATCACTTCTTAATTTATGGATAGATACACTCCTTCCATCATTTATAAAACAATATTGAAATATAAATA
Source organism: Deroplatys truncata (assembly GCA_030765065.1). Classification (NCBI taxonomy): domain Eukaryota; kingdom Metazoa; phylum Arthropoda; class Insecta; order Mantodea; family Mantidae; genus Deroplatys; species Deroplatys truncata. The sequence goes on from CM060980.1 coordinate 90,175,471, forward strand.
TTATTTGCCAACCTTTGAGTTAAGCAGATCGTGAAAAAATAAATTCTTGGTGTCCTACCCTACGCTTGGGCTTGTTATGACTTTAACATTTATACATTTAATGAGTATGTAATCTTTTGAGCTGCCTGGCAATTGTACTTTTGCTTTTAGATTTATACTGGAGAATTAGTTTGGGATTCTTAAAATAATTGATTTCTTCTGTTTGTTCTAGGGAATTAAACTCTCTTACAATAATTTGATGTGTATAAGTGATCAACAAACGCTTGTAAATTGTGCGACACAGATCCACAGCTCAGTCATTCACAGAGTCAGTAACCTTACCAGTATCGCCTTTACGTATTACTGCACTTCATCCTAAATCCAAGCGGCTTTTTCCATTTTTTACTTCACCTCCAATTTAGTTGTCCTAATATCAAAAGAATCTTACTCCTGTTGACTGTGCTTTACTGTTATCTTCTGGTGTCTGTCGGATTTCACAGTCATATAGTGCTCCTGGGACAACCATAATTTCGTAAAACTTCAATAAAATATTTCACCTGACTAACTTTGCAGGGTGTAAGTATTCTTACGCTAATTATGAAACAAATTAACTGTTGCTATGTATACTCATTTAACTTTTCTGTAGCCGATGGAGGACGATGGATTTTTTTCGGGCGTAAAAATCCTTAGCATGAAGGTAAGTAAAGCCGGTGGTACAGTGTCGTAGGTTTACGGCACGTAAAAGAACCCCAAGCCTAATAGAGGCCTCTGAACAAAATTATCGGTCTTTTGCTCCCAATATATTTACGGGGTTATTCAAAAAGAAGGAACAGACTTTAAATATTTATTTCTAATGAACGACAATAGATGGCGACACTTGCAATACATCACTGAATAGAGAAAAGTTCAAAATTTTATTTTGTGTGTTCCAAATGAGCATCATTTGTTATGCGACGACGGCCATTGCTTTTCCGTTTGCATACGCAATCATCTTCTACGAATTTATTGTATCAACTGTCAGTTTTTTATGATAAGGCAGGTGTTGTTGAACTTGCAACGAAATGTACATTGCAATGAAACAATGGATTCACGCTTTACATAATACAGCACACAAAACGACTTTTCCTGTGGCGTCGCCATTTTCTCGTAAGCAAACACAGCACCGCTGTAGGCACTGAATGGAACTAATAGGTGGGGCTTAAAACTTTGAACTTTCCTCTATTCAATGATGCGTCGTATGTGTCCCCATCTATTGTCGTTCATTAAAAATGAATTTTTAAAATCTGTTCTTTCTTTTTGAATGACCCTATAGAATAGGACGCTAAGAACCACAGCAGTTAAAGAGCGTCCATAAATAAAACTCAATTTCAATTTCATTGACACTTCTGTTACTTTATGTAGTGTAAGCTGGTATGTTGGAGTTAGGAAATAGAAATGGTGATTGATACAATTTAACTTACGTAATGATTTCAATGCAAGTTGGGAATTACAATACTTTGACCATAATACCAGTGATGACCACGCTTCTTAATCATTTTACTGCAATCCAATGAATCCAATCGATATTCCATCGAGTGACGTGCGTGGGTTGAACACCAATTATAGTATTTCATCATTAGTTGAATATATGGCCTTAAATCCCATATGGAGCGTCTGGAATTACCTGAAGTTTCTAACCACTGCGGTCGAGACTTCTCATTCCTAAATTAAAATCTCAGCTGCATTGGGGGTATTTTTGTTTAATAAGAATCATTCCTGTCTGCACAGTTTGGATATATGAATACGACATTGTCCTAAAAAAAAGGGTTCAACAAATTTTCTCTGTGAGGAATAAAGATGTGATACCACGAAACTCGCGCATCATACAAGTGACCTCAGCCTAGAATTGAAGAGGGAGAATAAACCAGCCCCCCTAGGCCCACAGGTGCACCAGGTAGTCGGCGATTGCCCTACATTCACTGCACCTGCCCTGACTTAAGGGATAGGGTGTTAAGGGATATCGGCAATTCGGCAACACATTTAAGCGATAGGAGGAACCCACGATAAAGTGTGGGAGTGTACATTGTGATGAATTGTGGCCCAAGAGGCTATTATTTACAAACATCTTGGGTCGGTATTTGCGTGCAGTTCGCCACAAGCAAATCTTAATTAAACTTAGCGGTCTATGCTCTTTAATTAAGGATCACATATCGATATTCCAAAGATTTACAGACCTTAAACAACGGGCGAATGCCTTGCAGAAGTGCTAATTAAGACCTCATAATCACCAGTTGGATTTAGAATGAGATGTTGATTTTTAAACCCTTCCATAAATATACCACTTTCTGAGGTCTTGGGCACGAACTAAAATATTTTTAAGTATGTCTATCGTCTGAACATCTCTTTCACTCTCAATAATAAATTATTTTGCTCTAAATAGGCTCTGGAAATATTACTGGCCCTTCGGAATCCATGGAGCAACACTCGAGGACATATCGTTCACAAACGTTATAATTATGTGCTGCAGCAGTATTTCACTGTCGCAGTGGTAAAACTTCTAAATTACCTGAGTGCTACTTTATGTAATAGCGATACGTAACCTAAGCTCCCTTGGCTTAGAGCTGATTAACATCATCGCTGCAATAGCCGTATTTGTGGGTGGGAGAAACCTAGGTACATATCCTGCGGAACTGTAGGAACATACAAGAATGGACTTTCTACTGGAGAGTTACGACCTGCTGAAGGAAAGAGCTATGATCGATCTGTTTTTATTCGGCCATAGGCTTGGGTCTTGCCTCATTTACTGAATGTGAATGACCTACTCCGCATGCTTAGGTAAACTATTGGCTGCAGGATATTACTTTCTCTAACACGTACATAAGAGGGTAGAGAGGGTATTTCATTTCTCCCAAAAATTCGATCCTGAGGTTTCACCGGAAATAAATGTTGTTAGACGTCTTAAATCCAAATAAAACATTTTTAGAAAAGGTCCCCGCGCTCGCGCGCGTGTGTGAACGGCATAACTCATAAATGAAAAGCCCTAGATAAATACCAAACTTGGCATTTAGATTCAATACCTTACAAAGATGCAACACAAGATTTTGAAGAAAATGCCCCCTCAAACTACAGTTTACATGGAATATTTTTCGAAGTTTTTGATTTTCTAAAAAAATGGCTCTAATAATTTTGATTAAAATACCATGTATTTTATTTACATGGAAAATAAAATACACTTTCTTAATTTTCTAGGAATAGCCTGTGAAATCCTTGATTCGGAAGAAATTTTACACAACCTTGTATAACTGGTAAACGTTAAGCGATAGACAAGAACGCGCTACACAAAATAGGCAGATAGCTTTAAAAAACACAACTTCTTTCAAATAACTTTTTTATGGTATCAGTATTTCCGAGATAACCGTTGTTAATGGTTCGAATTGCTCAATACTTAGCCATTCTTTTAAAGTTCTGTCGATTGTCAGTTGTTTCCCGCGATGTCATGGACAATGTATGGAATTTAAGGTCCGCATATAGCGCCCAGTTTTCTAAAACATTTCACTATCGCTATTCCTTTTGTACCTATAACGAAATATCTACGATTAAGGTCTGACTACTCAGCCCAGCTACAGGTACCCAAGGAGAAAGTCCGTAGGCCTTTCCATTAGAACGGTACCCATTTTATATGCCCCCCCCTACTTTCACAGGGACGGAAGTAGATACGCCACTTACGCGCGCCAACCCCATCCGCGGAAGACTACCGAGGAACATCGGGCGCCTCACAACCCCTACCAGGCGTACCCAATCACCCATGGATTTCGAGAACCATTGCTGAGTCCAAACCAATTCGAATAGCTCCCTTCCGGGAGGGGCTCAGATCTTCAGCTCGGCGTACTTTTAATAACGTCAGAAGTACCACGAGTGCTGAGGGTCCGCGGCATTCGCGACAGTGCAGCTGAAGGGGTCGTAACCTCCACTTACGGGGTAAGAAGATACATTTTAGTAAGAGTGATTGATTAACCACTAATAAGCAGTAGAAGATAGGGGAAATCATGTGAATCTGACACATCATATTATTACTTTCTCTACTACGTATAGTAGGGGAAGTATTGTATTCCACCCAAAAATTTGATACCGAGATTTCACCGGAAACACATGTTTTGAGACCCCCTGAATCCAAAAAAAGCCTTTTTAGAAACATGTCCGTGTGTCTGTGTGTCTGTGAACAGCATAACTCAGAAACGAACAGTCGGATAAACACTAAACTTGGTATTTAGGTTCAGTATCTTCCAGAGATGCGTCACGAAAGTTTTCAAGAAAATCCCCCCCAGATTATCCTTTACATGGAACATTTTTCGAAAATTTTAATTTTCTCAAAAATGGCTCTAACGATTTTGATTAAAATAGCATATGTTTAAGATATTTCATGACAAATGAAATGTATATCTTGAATTTCTGGGAATGTCTCGAAAAGTATTCTTCATTGTGAACGAATTTTCCATAACTGGTAAACTATAAGAGATAGACAAAATTTTACTACACAAAAAATGTAGATCGCGTTAAAATACACAACTTCGTTCATATACATGTTTTTTTTTGTTGAGTGAACCATTTTGGATATATTGCTTGTTATTCCCTCAAATTTTCCAAAACTTATACTTTTTCTCAAATTCGTTATTCCTTTTTTTATGTCCTGGACATGCAAAGAGAATGGAATGCGCCACATAGCAACCAGCGCTTAAAATATTTGACTATCGCTTAAAACCTACCATATTCCCTTGCATCTACAAGAAAATTAGCAATAAGTTTGACATCTCGATATCTCGAATAACATGAAGCATATGGAGAATAAGCGTTTGTAAAAATAGTTTGTACAAGAGTAGAGAAAGTCATGTGAGTTTGACACATCAGATTTGTTTTAATGGTTTCACTCGTATAGCCCCTTTAACTTGTATGGTGGTTTCGGGGGCTTTGACTTGAGAAACAATTGATGGTGTTATTGTTCGCTGGTTTTCTTAATGTTGGTTTGATCATACATTACTATTAAATATACTCATATTCACTCCCGCATTCATTCTTCCGGACTCAGTTGGGGATAGGTAATTATTCTGGTTAAAGAAAATTCCCACCCCAAACGGGATCTCTAGGTGGAGAAGCCAAAGTGCTGACCACTCGGTCCAGAGGCAGTCCACTGCTGCAGATTTTGTTGGACCTCGTGCACAAGAATATCATTTCTAGTTCTGGTTATTTCTTTCTGAAAGTCTGTCGCTCACTTTTCTTGCTGTAAGGCTTCTTGCCTAAGCGACGGACTACTTTTGTTTGTTCTTTTTTGTATTGAACGTATATCAGTGTATCCGCTTCTAAAAATGGTTTAAATGGTATGATTGGAATTCCGACATATTAAGTGTGTGTAATAAAGGAGTGTTTCTGAAGAAAATAAAAGACAAACATAGAATTCTATCAGGTGCTGAAATGCTTTGCCCTTTTAAATAAATAAAAATACCTGTCAGCTTTAGACTAGTAATGGCCACTGTGAAAGCAGATCATAACACATTTCTTTTCATTTTGTTTTAAACTTCAAACAACTGGAATAGTTTTAATTACATAAGAGTTGCACAGTTCAATACTTGGAGATAGGGAAAATAATAGGTTTTCGTTTATAGGAAAGCATCTGTAAAAATGTCCACCCAGGCTCCTGCCGGGAAATATTTTGAAAAATATATATTATATATGTGCATGCAGGCATACATAGTAAAGATTCTAAATGCTAAAATTTGAAATAAAAGTAATAGTTTTAGGTTTTGGAATTAAATTTTCCGCCAGATACACAATAACATACTATAATTTTGGGAAACTTCAGTACGAGTCTCAAAACACACCGCTGCAGAAAGAGGTGTTTTTACTCTGTTTCTCTAATACATTATGTTTAGAAGTTATATGATTCTCTTTACATGCAGTATTATATTTATTTAATTCAAATTATACTTTCAAATAAATATATAAGTAAATAAACAGCTAAGTTACACTAGAGATTGTTTAAATATTTTTAATTTACGCGTAATAAAATTTTTCGTCTCTTTGATCACGAATGTATTGCTCAGAACAATTTCAAGCTGAAGACTTAAAACTACGTTTAAATTCATGAGCATTTAAATTGTCACGTGCTAATTTAAACTCCAGAGATCAAAATTTGATACGGAGATTGAAAACAAACATTGTTGTATTTTTGAAATTCTATGCGTAGTTTTAAGAGATGCTTCCCCTTAAGTTATGAGGTATTAACGTATGTATCACTAATCTGCTAGTACGTACCTGTATATCCCAGATAGGCACTTACAATGGATGACGCGCTTGAGATCATTAATTATTGTTGTTTTGCTAATGAACAAGATACAGTTGTTTGAGTGTGGGAGCAGGAATGTGGCCGTCTGTTAGCCGGGCAACCAAGGGATCACTAGTCTTCGACCCCCTTGACGTGTAATATTGCGATGTTTATCTTAATTGAGTCTGCCTCACGCCCCGTTGTTCCAAATCCATTACTTTCATCCCCCTCGACACCTTTCCCAGCTCCAGGTCTAGGAGGAGGGGCTAACAGGACAAGAAAACGAGGGTTTGAAAAAAGACGATGTCGATGAAGAAGGTTGGTAGGAAAACAAAGCACGTGGATCAAATGAGCTGCTGTTATTTCCGGTCTACCCGAATACGCCACTATGAGCTTATAAAATGCATAGTTAAGTATCGCTCTAGGCACTAGTTGGAAACGGAAAGCTTTCTAGTGTATTGCACGTTTTAATATAAGGAATCTAGTTTAGAAATAATCGATGATGTGCAACCATACCTTGCATAAAACGCTAATTAAAATTGCATTATGTGGGGTTTGTTATCGAACCAGTGAAACGGATATTCTTAAATAATTTCTTGTGCTATCCGCGGCAATTTTACGCTAATATCTTCTGTGTACTAAAAAGTATTACAATAAATAATGCTCATTTGAGTGGTTACAGCACAATATCATCCAACAGGAAAAAGAAGAACTTTTCACGCATTAGGGCCATATCGAGTGCATATGTAGAATTGGACATTCTTCGGCAGATGTGGCGGAAACTGGTCCAGGCCAATATCGCTGTCGTTTGTACTCGTAAACAAATACTTAGAAATGAGGCCAAATGGATATATTTTTACTTTTTTCAGCACCATAAAGGAGTACCAATTACAAGGCTGGGACACGAAGATTTTCAAGATAATATCCACATCCCAAGCAGAAAATGTTTCCTTACTTTTATTTTCTCAAAGGATTTTGATCAAAATAACATATGTTTAAAATATTTGCATGACTAATAAAATGTATACGAGATAGACATGAACTTATCACAGAGAATTCTTATAACCTTAAAACACACAGTTTATATCTATTTCATTTTGTGACATTAACATGTCTCGCTATATTTATTACTATACGTTTGAATTTTCCAAAAAAAATACTTTTTTGAAATTCTATGCCAAAAGCAAGTAAGAATATATATATATATATATATATATATATATCTGTGTGTGTGTAAACCATAGCGGTAGAGCAAATTGTTCTGAATGTAACACATCACAACAGATCTGTTACTCAAGTGTATAAAAACGTACCGTATTCTGTTTTTACTTGCCGCCAGTTTTTGTGTTTGGTGAATACAAAGTGTACTCCTATAACAGGTATAAAAAGTTTTTTATTTTTACATAGTCTTTTCTTTCACGCTATCTTTATTGTTCGTGTTTGTTTATCTGAGCTTTGTTGGCATTTCTACAGCAGTTGAACCGATTGGGGCAAAAGTAACTCTGGACAATAGAATTATTTGAGTTTGTTTTAATACTTGGGATATTAGCTTAACACGGTAGAGGGATAGTGTGTGTGTGTGTGTGTGTGTGTGTGTGTGTGTGAGAGTGCCTGTGTGGTGTGAGCGCAAGCTGATGATCTTCTTTGTGCGTGCATGTGTGTGAGCTCGTGTTTGGTGTCTGCGTGCCAGGTGAATCAGCGCCTCTAAGTTTCATCTTTGCAATCCGAAGATTACAGTATGTATGACATGAAAACATCACCCCTGAGCCCCCCCTCAAAAACTCTTTCCCAGCTGTATCTCTTACAACATACTTTCTTTCGCATCTACACCTCTTGCAACATACTTTCTTTCGCAGCTGCACCTCTTGCAACATACTTTCTTTCGCATCTACACCTCTTGCAGTATACTTTCTTTCACAGCTGCACCTCTTGCAACATACTTTCTTTCGCATCTACACCTCTTGCAGTATACTTTCTTTCACAGCTGCACCTCTTGCAACATACTTTCTTTCGCATCTACACCTCTTGCAATATACTTTCTCTCACAGCTGCACCACTTGCAACATACTTTCTCTCATAGCTGCACCTCTTGCAACATACTTATTTTACAGCTGCACCTCTTGCAACATACTTATTTTACAGCTGCACCTCTTGCAACATACTTTCTCTCACAGCTTCACCTCTTGCAACATACTTTCTCTCACAGGTTCACCTCTTGCAACATACTTTCTCTCACAGCTTCACCTCTTGCAACATACTTCTTTTACAGCTGCACCTCTTGCAACGTACTTTTATAGCTGCACTCTTACAGTGCACTTTTTTATTCCTATAATGTATCAGCATTAATTCTTAATTATTGTACAAGTGTAGAAAAAGTGCAGAAAGCTTAAGGAGAAATAGGTTGGAATTGGTCTGAAAGTATGATTATACAGATTTGATTATTTTTGGAAGATTTTATGATGGTCTTGTGATCAGGTGAGAGAAATAGATTAACTTACAACCTGTGTAATCTTGTACCTGTGAAGGTAGACTTATATTTTATTACAGAAATTTGAATTGCTGGAGGCAACACGCATGGGTTGGTTTTGGATTCGAGCTTGTAAAACTAATCACATAAGATCTGATGCTGCTTGTGAGGTCTGATACTACCATCAAATAGTTACAATAGCTTGTTTGCATTGCCTGTTCTCTATCCTTTACGGAGACACATCTGCATATTGATAAACCGCTTCCTGCAAACAGAAGGAAAACATAATTACCTCTTCGTCAGCTGGAATACCTTCCGACTTTTTGTGCTTGAAGAAGATGGCAATTTGCACTAAGTGTCGGCTTGTTTTACCTCTAGAGAAACAATCGTCAAACAGTGATTTATTGCAAGTCGTAAATGACCTCTCAAAATCACTTCTAGCCTTAACAAACAGACTTAGATGAATACTACGAGTACTCATATGGCGTACTTTCATTTGTGGTATGAGAAATACTGTCGGTGTGTTCACTTTTGGCAACTATAGACTTCATCTACTTTAAACACGTGATGTTCCGAATCACCGCCCACATTGTTCCAATAGGCAACCAAAGTGAGAACATGAAGAATGGTATTAAGTAGCACTACTTGCTTCTGTTTCAGTTCTTTTATTTAAAACTCTCTGGTATTTCTAAGTCATCGCGTTCAAGGCAAGTGTATTTGGTGAACTTAATATTTTGCTTTGATTGTTACATTGATATAACATTCATTATTGATCATTAATTAAAATGTTTGTGTGTTATTAATTTCATAATTTGTATAATAACATGTTTCCAATATGAACACTAATCTAGTATTCCATAATATAGCACATAATAATAATAATGATAAAAATAATGCCAATAATTATAATCATATACATCCCGTCCGTCAGCATTTCAAATCTGAAGATAGCTGTTAGATAGTTGTTTTGTGTACCTGTGGTTAGGGCGGAGGGTTTCTAACAAACAGATTTCGAGTTCAACCTACGCTCCCGTCTGCAGAGATTTATACACACATCACTACACTTAAGAGACACCACTCGTAACCGATTAAACCCCGTGCAACATACAACCAACATTACCGGCGCGCCTAGCACAGCTACGAGATATAACTTCAAAACATGAACAGGGATTAGGGAACACCATGTATGCAAATCGCATAGAAAGGGAGATCAGCTTTCGTTAAGTTGACTTTGCGGTTACATCCATCTTCAACAAACGTTTTGCAGTTGCTTTTTCAATCGTTTAAAACTGTTTCGAAATGTTTGAAACGTACAAATGGACAGTAACCAGTTGTAAAATTCCGTGCATTGGAATATTGTGGATAAAATTCTTAACAATGGCTTGTTAATAGCATACATATCAGTAAAAACATGGATCCGAGAGGGAAAGAAGTTCTTTACCAAAATATATTCTTAAGCAGTAAGGATGTTCACTAGCTTACCCCAGTGCTTTTGACACCCAGCTCCTGGAATACCAGTTCTCTTATAGAAACTTCACCAAAGCATTCATATTTTCAATGCCTGTCAATTGGATACAAAAGATACCTCCTTATATCGGCTTCTGTGTTTTCGGAAGATCAGCTTGCCATTGCAATATGTACACGAGTTATTGGCATATGATCTTTATCATCGCATGAAATGCGGATGTGCTCGATCACAACATGGACACGCTAAGGATTTTCTCTTCCTTCGCGGTAAAACAAACCTAGTTGAAAACTTTGTAACCAGTTTCAAGCACTTTTCAGGATTTTGTTTAGAGCAGTTTAAAGCAATATCTTTTTCAGATTTGTTGTAAATATGAAATCACATGTTAAGATTTTCAATAACGTTTCCCCAAACTATTCTATACATAGGAAACATTTAAATTGTGTTTTTCTATATTAATATCCCAAATATATTATATTTTTGAGCAAAACTATTGGTTGTTTGTGGAGCTCATTAGAATACAATATTTGTGTCAAATTGTTCGTAACGTCAGCAGTTTTTTAAATATTCATGTCATTTAACGCAGATGCTTGACAGTTTGCTATTATTTTTACTTTTCTTACTGCTTACCTATAGCAAGTGGAGAAATTAACTGTATTTAACAGAAATTCGATATAGACATTTCACGTGAACCCCCAAAAAAGTATGTTTAGAAAAAGTGCCGTGCGCGTTTTGTATATGTATGTGAAAAGGAAATATCCCTTATATACTAAACTTCGTATTTAAGTTCAGCATATTTCATGGATTCGACAGATTTTTAACGAAATCTCTCGCCCCAAACTATCCTTTGCATGGAGAAATTAATTATGATTTTCTTAAAAATGACTAATGATTTTGATTAAAATATTTTATGTTGAAAATATCTACAAGAAAAATAAAATGCATATTTTGGTTTTTCTGCGAATAGTCTTATAAAGTACTCTTTATTCCGAATGACTTTCATATAACTAGTAAACTGTAAGAGAGACGAAAACGTACTGCATAAAACTGTAGATCTCTTAAAAGCAAACAATTTGTATCAATAAAATTTTATGGCATTTGCAATATTCCCAGATATTCGTTGTTATTGGTTTGCATTTTCAAATCCTTTATTTCTTTTTGAAGTGAAAAGTCACTGTTCCACTTTTTCCGTAGTCACGCAGAGAGTGTGGAATGTCGCAATCGCATAGGACCCACTTTTAAAAGATTTGGCTATCGCACAAGTCCACTGTATCCTTCTTCCCTTTATCCGCAAAGAAATGTATAATAAAAACATTTCTCCCAGCATTTATCGCGATTAACAAGAAATATATAGAAGAACAAGACTTTAGAAGAATAGTTTGTGGAGTGAGTAGACAAATCATATGAATGTAACTCGTTAGATTTCTTATCTGACAAGAGCTAGTTGCTACATTAAACATCTGAATGGGATTTCCACATCCTGAATGTAATTATACACTTATTTCTTACTTGAAATGATTTCCAAGCAAATATATATTGTAACAGTGAGAAAAATCACTTATTGTAGGTATTCAATACAGTCATAACAGTTTTATGTGAAATTAATTGTTCTTCCACGCAAACCGTGTGTCGGACAGGTTTGAAAAGATGGAATCAGACGACTGCCATAGCCGGGATTTGAACCACGGATCTCCCGGTCTTCGTCCAGTTGCCATAACCACTGAGCTACCACGGCAACATGCCGGTAGGAGATTAAATTCCCCAACTGATTCGCATGTTTCCCGTTAAACGACAAGGCGATCTCAAATTGTATTGAAATGACATACACCAATGGCGACCTACAATTTAAGTAAGTTTTATGTGAATTTATCATGCATAAAGCAAATTGTATCAATGTAAACATCAGACTTTTAGATTTTCTGATTATTTGTACATTTTATATAATTAGTGTATTGCTCACTTATTGAGGCAAGTCCCCAGTTTAAATTATAACTGTTCTGCTCGTGACGTCATAGCAATTATTCAGTTCAAAATACAAGATTCGCTTGTAGTTTTGCAAACGTTTTAGGGATATTACATATATCGGATAAGCATGCTGATTAGTAGTTCATTACTAGTGTAGTGCCGCAAAGTGGGCAAGCTATACAATTCCGCTTCCAAGCTTACAATAATGGGAGAGGTTCAATGAAACTTTAAGTCAAAACTGTCTTATGTTGTTTTCAATGAAGTTGCAGTCGTAATGAGATACTGCCAGAAAACACGAACGTAACAGTTATAAACCTAATGCAACAGGTTTTATATTCCATAACATTAAAAATGGAACACCCGCTTTGAAACATTGCCGTGAAAGCATGCGAGTAGTTCACATTCTACTCGAGCCTACTGCAGTACATTGGTAAGGTGTGATAAAGGGACAGTTTCAATCGCAATTAAAGGAATATGACGTATGATGTGTGGCCAGGAGTGAAGGGGCACTTAGCACCTCGACCTAATGAGATCTTTCGTAACTAGGCCTCTAATAGGGCGCCCCAGGAGGAAGGGCGAGCTGAGAAGACAGAGGGCGGCCGGTCAGGAGGCACAACAGAGCAGAGGGCAGGGTCCCTACAACTTCCGGGTGGCAGCTGGTGCAACTAGCTCCCCTCCACCCTGCAGGCTTGCATATTCCACTGGGGGGCTCGGAACTCGGAGATCGCCTCCATTTTGGAGGGCGAAATGTTACAGAGGGCAACCTTTTTTTTTTTTCCTGCCATGCAACGCGAAATACCCGCCGACGCTTGCAACCCTGAAAGAACCAAGCAAATGAAAGGTGAAGTGAAATGCAAAAGGAGGTGAAACGAAGGGAAAGGAAATCCGGAGGATGAAATTAAGCTTCCCAGTATACATCTAGCGACCCAGGTAGATTGGCCGCGGGAATCGAACCCACGACCTCTCTAATGCGAGCCCCACGCGCTACAGTCTGCACCACCTCGTTCGATAATTCAAGGAATAACTGAAATTCAGCTTATTTTACAATCATTACGGGTTACTAAACATATGAAGAGCTTTGGATTGTTGAAAGAAGTTTTATGTTGTATTGTGTATGTTGTACAGGTAGTTCGCCATGTTCTTAGATATTAATTTTGCCTCAAGACAGACATCGTATTAGAAATCGAGAGACCGAAAACTGAAAAATGGCTTCACTTGAGGCTGGCTTCTTTTGAATTAAATATATGCGTGAATACTGCATGGTGCTTAAAACCTTAATGGAAAAGCTTTTAGCAATCTAATGATTACAGTTTATTATTCAGGAATGACCTCATTTCCTAGTCATTTGTTTAAACGTGCTTCCTTATAAGAAACGTCACAAACTCTTGGAGGTACTAATGGCAAGTATATAGCAATAAAGATGCAGTGAATAAATTGGCTTTCATTGTCTGTAATACAAAATTCGACAGAATATGAAGATTCATGTTTTGAGTTACACCTGCTAATATACGCAAAATAAATTTTTATAGCTAAGAAAATTATGTTTGCTGTTCATGTATGAGCGACATTTAAAAATTCTTTGTATTTTGCACTAGTCTTTTATTTTCGTGATTTTTAATTTATAGTCTCCAATTATATGTAGCATTGCGCTTTTATAGACTTAAAAGTTGGTCTTATAGTTCCTGAAATACAGGCTTCTCTTATATTATCACAAAATTGTTACAAATTCTGATGGTAGAAAACTATCTGTACAATATAACTATCATAAAGTTTTTTAGACATTTATAACTGATGTGAACGTATTTAAAAAGTTTGTGTATCCCATGCTTAAAATAGGTAAACAGGTTGTTTTGAAACGTGGTTATTAAAATGCATCAGTTCTCACTTAAATAATAAATGATATTACTTTGCTGACTCTTATCAAAGGGAGGGGTGTTCTAATGGCAATAAACAATTCCAAAAATTGAAAATACCTCGCTTATTATCGAGTTTTATGAAAAATACTACGTAACAGAAGTTGATAGGCATCATTATGTAGAACATTTCGTTAAGATTAGCGTTTAAGAAGTTACACTTCATGTTTTGTTGCTGTTATATATGCTAACCATTTTTTACGTTCATATAAAAATCGTAAGGAACAGGCAAAAGTTTGTGTGCTTCACAAGCTTTAGCTTATGTTTTAATTTGTATTAACTTACTCCAAAAATGCCGTTTTATCACAGGTTTTCAAATTTTCGCATTACGTGCCTGCTCGAGAGAGAGAGAGAGAGAGAGAGAGAGAGAGGGAGATTGAGAGAAGGATAAGGCAGCGGACATGTGTGAGAGTAAGGAAGACAAAGAAGAGTATTACTTTGCTAGAGAGAGAGAGAGAGAGAGAGAGAGAGAATGAATCTGTGCAACTAGCGCAACAATGATATGGATTCGATAGATTTAGTTGCAAACGAGCTTATTAAAACATCGTGGTCTTATTTAAGTAACAGTATGTTTCAATAAACTCCTTACATTTTGGGAAACAAAACTAATGATATTGGCTAGAACGCTAAATGAATGCAAAGCAATTTTTAAGCACCACGCATTTAAAGAGAATTGAAATATTTAGGAATTTTTTAAACAATTGAAAGACCAATATACCGAAGAAAAAAGTTAGGTGGGATATTGTTTTTTCTTTCTGCATTTTGAAAATGAGTATTTCCTATTCGTTAGCTTTTTATCCTAGAAATTTTTAAAGCGGGGAAGAATATTTTCTGGAATCACTCCTACATTTCTAAAGGGATTTAACTTCCTTACCAATCTTATTATACAGATTGTACAGGTAATAACGTAGGTATTAGCGCTTTCGGTTATTATTAGTATATAAGATATTTTATAATATACGTTACAATTTTTCTTTCAAAATAAAAATCTTCCATGGGGCAGCACGAAGGCAAATAAGGTTATGTTGTATTTTCAAAAATTGTAAACATTGGAAAATGTTAATGAAATGTGGTCCCTAAAAATGGCTTATAATGAATACGTTATAATAACTCTACTTCGTTACCATGTTCCAAATTAAGTTTTTTATTATAGTTTGCTAAAGGCATTTCATGTTTTGGCAACGCTTTGTTTGTGGTACATTGTTCTCTAGTAGCGGGGTGTTAAGTCCAGCTGATCAACAGAGGTTGTCCATATTCCAAAGTGGAGCCACCTTGGTCTTTTTCTAATTACATTTGAGTGTTTGGAACATTTTATCTACGAAATGGGATTAGAGAAATGTTTCTTGATGATGAGAGCACTCTTGTTTGACACGACCTCTCACCTGAGAGGGAGGAGAGATACAAGTAGTTGCTGTGCCTGCTGAGTAGAGCATCCTCGGCTACCTGGTTACCTCCCTCAGATGCCTAATTTGGGCGTGTGCTTGTATTGCTTCCAATACACTGACACTGATGAATGCAGAGCCAGAGGTAATAGCTACAAAATGATGAGGCCTGACTCTACCCGTTTTTATACATTTGCCTCTCTTTCCCTCTCAAATAAAGATTCCGGTCACGAATAATGGGTGAAACTATTAATAAATCAGCCGGCTGATGTTTGTATCCCTTTTTTATTTTAATTTCTAAGAAGAGAAAATCGGCAGCAACACTTTGTTGGAGCTCGCGTGTATCCGGTGGCAATTCGATGCCTTGTTTCTTTTGGAATAAATGATTGGGTTTGATAGAAATAAAGCCTTCACTTAAGTCATAATGGTGGTGCCCCATTCTCCCTTGTGGCATTCAACGCTAAACATTATAACTTACATTTAAAGAGTCCATTTTCGTCTTCCGACTCCAAACTCGTCTGACAAATCGTGCAGGAATAACTACCTCCTTATAGAAGGAGCCAACATTATATTATTTGCCATCTGTAAGCGTTAAAAGTTGTTACAGGCTGAAAGCAGAACAAGAAAGCCATGATCTAACTATAAAGACGTTAACAAGAGAAACCGTTGGTTCGATGACCGTACAAACAATTGCTTCCAGGATGGAATAGGAACAGAATGGAAATAGGAATTTTCAACGAGTGCTGAAAAACACTCGTAGTAAACAAAAATAATAATAAAGCCCTTTTATCATTTACCAGTCTGAAGTAAATTACTGCTTATCTTTCTTGCCGCAAGAAATCCGCTCCGTCATAAATACGAGGGCGGTGCTGAAAATTTTTAGAATGCCACGTTTCTAAAAACAAATGAAATTTTGTTTATATTTGATAGCTACTTTTTAATATTTTGCGAGTTGATGGCCGTGTAGTTTGTTCGATTTGTTCTAATAGTTTGTTAATTAGCATATAAAGATTTTTTCAACCAAAAATACATTTGTTTAGAGAGAATTTCCGGCTATGATTTTTTTTTTTGAGATTTTAAATTATCATTAACGCCTAAAAGATGTGAAGATCGGCTTAGAAAGGCTTAGAAGCCCCATCTAGTCAAGGATTTATAATTGGTACAGCGTATTCAAAAGAGATCGTTTATTTCTTAGTGATGCATTGTGTGTAGGACGCCCAAGGACTACTGTTACTGAAGAAAATATTAACGCTGTTCGAGCAATCCTTGAAGAATATCGACAGATATCCTATACATTTATTCGGGCAACATTGAGAATTGGTATGAGTTAAATTCAAAACATTTTACATCAACAGCTGGAGGTGAGAGAACTTTGCTTCGTTGGATTCCACATAAACTGACTCCCGATCAAAAACAAGGCATTAATTGCTGCAGAAAAACATTAGAAAAATTCCAAAGGCCATACTTCAAATTTGACTTGGAATATCATTACTGGTGAGGAATCTTGGATTTATTGTTATAATCCTGAAAAGAAATGTTACATCATGACAACACATTGTCGCATACAGCAAAACGAACAACTGATTATCTGGATGCCCTAAAAGTCACCACCATGGACCCTCCACCATAAGGCTCTAACCTAGCACCATTGTTTCCTTTGTTTCCAAAAATTAAAGCTAAAATGCGTGGAATCACATTTTCGTCATCTTATGAAGCAGTGGAACAGTATAAAAACTTGTTCTGAAGTGCCCAGGAAGAGTGGCATCATTGCTTTAAGGACTGGTTTCATCGAATGCAAAAATGTATTGATGTTAAAGGGGAATATTTTGAAAAACAGTAACATAATTTACATTTTTTAAAATTAAATCTTGTTTGATTTTCTAAACATTTCCAGTGTTGCCCTTGTAGGCACTCACTCGTTCACTTCTGTGTTGTTATTGGGACGGCTTTACACGACTTAATATTTTTAGCATGCATCCATACTGAATTTTTGACAAAATTTCGTAAAATAAGAATTTTTTTTTACTTTATCTACTGCTTACCTATGTAAAGTAGAGGAAGTATTGCATTCCACCTAAAACTTCGATACTGAGGTTTTACTAAGAATATTCATTTTGGAGTCCCCTAAATTAAATGTAAAAAATACTGGCCCCGTAGCTTAGTCGGTAGAGCACCTGTCTGTTGTGCGAGAGTTCCCGCTTTCGATTCCCGGCTGGGGGTGGGTATTTTTCTCTTACCAAGATTATTCCCTATCCTCCTCAGAGTGTGAATATGTGTGTGTGTGTGTGTGTGTGTGTGTGTGTGATGTAATGATTAACACCCAAAAAGTGTAAGAAACTCAACGCAAGAAAATACGAGTTAACACCATTGCAAACAGGCAATAAGTTCCAAAGGAAAGGCCACCGATAAGACCAATGTAGTTAAAGAGGTATAAATAGATCTAAAAAACACAATTTTACAAAAAGGTCTGTGTGTGTATATCTCTGAACAGCATAACTTAAAAAGGAAAAGTTGGTTTAACATCAAACTTGATATTTAATTTCAGCGTCCTTCAAGGATACGACACGAAGCTTTTCAAGAAAATCCCTCAGTTCAAACTACCCTTTACATGAAAAAATGTTTCGATATATTTTATTTTCTAAAAACTGGTTCTTAACGATTTTAATACCGTACATCAAAGATATTTACATGGTAAATTAAATGTATATCATGAATTTTCTGGGAATAGCTCATGAAGTACCCTTTATTCTGAAGCTATGCAAAACTGTAACAAAAGTTATTATTTTTAAGTTGTTATAAAAGTTATAATACTTTTGTATAACTTGTAAATGTAAGGGATAGACAAAAGCTTACTAACACATATGTAGATCTTGTTAAATGTCCTACTTTATCTAAAAATTGCTTGTAGTTTTATCATTTCAGACATATTCTTTATTATAGGCGTGAATTGTCAAATACTTAATACTTTTTCAACTGAAAAGTAACTATTCGTTCTTTTCTCGTGGTCATACAAAGAGACCGGAATTTCAAAGCTATAATAGAGCGACCCGTTCTTGAGATATTTGACTATCGCTTAAGCCTACTGTATTTCCCCTATTCCCATTGTACCTACGAGGAAATGTGTATTAAAACCATTTCTTCGAATGTTTATGCCGATTAGCATGAAACACATACAATAAGGTTTGGCAAGATTAGTTTGTTGAATGGGTAATGGAGGTCGTGTGAATATAACACATAATTTTTCCTTTTAATTTTCGTACTAAAACTCAAACACTGTAAAATTATGGTGAGACTGTCGTTTTGCCCTTGTAAGCGTTTTAATACTGAAACTCGACGTTTAGTTGGATGTGCACAAGTGTCTGTGCAAATGCACATACCACTGTAAAACTTGATTTTTTTTTAATCTTGTTTTCTTGCATTTTTGCCATTTTAAAATGTTCCTTGCAATACAGTATTTGTTTAATTTCTTTCACATTTTCCGTGGACGTTCACTTTCTCTACTACGTATAGTAAGTAGGGGAAGTATTGCATTCTACCCAAAATTCGATAGCGAGATTTCACCGGAAATACATGTTTTGAGGCCCCCTGAATCCAAAAAATGTATTTTTGGAAACATGTCTATGTGTATGTCTGTAAGCAGCATAACTCAGAAACGAACAGTCGGATAAACACCAAACTTGGTATTTAGGTTCAGTATCTTCCAGAGATGCGTCACAAAGGTTTTCAAGAAAATCCCTAACCCCAGATTACCCTTTACATGGAACATTTTTCGAAAATTTTAATTTTCTCAAAAATGGCTCTAACGATTTTGATTAAAATATCGTATATTTAAGATACTTTCATGACAAATAAAAGGTATATTTTGAATTTTCTGGGAATGTCTCCAAAGTGCTCTTCATTGTGAACGACGTTTGCATAACTGGTAAACCATAAGAGATAGACAAAGGTTTACTACACAAAAAATGTAGATCGCGTTAAAATACACAATTTATATCATACACATTGTTTTGGTTGAGTGAACCATTTTCAAGATATTGCTTGTTATTCCCTACAATTTTTCAATACTTATACTTTTTCTCAAATGGGAATTTGTTATTTATTCTTTTTTGTCGTGGTAATGCAAAGAGAATGGAATACTCCACATAACAACCAGCTCTTAAAATATTTGACTATCGCTTAAAGCCTACCAATTCCCCTTATATCTACAAGAAAATTAGTAATAAGATTAACATCTCGATATCTCGATTAACATGAAGCATATGGAGAATAAGCGTTTCCAAAAATGGTTTGTACAAGAGTAGAGAAAGTCATGTGAGTGTAACACATAAGATTTTTTTATATCAAGCACAGTTTTGCTTTGGGATTTCATTATTTTATGTGCTGACAAATTTTTAGAAAATTATAGTGTTGCATTATTTTTTGCAAAGAAAGCGTTTTAATGCTTCGCCTTTGAGTGTAATGAACTAATTTTAGAAATAATATGCAAGATTAGTTGGAAACTTTGACATTTTCGTTATGTGGGGCACTTCACATACAACTCCATCTTCATATTTGGTAAATTCTTTTTTCTTGAAAAGTTGGGTATATAGGAGAGGACTGTTGTAGGTAATTATGTTATAAAATGCCAACTAAAGTGTATAAAAACTAGCAATATCAGTACCGGATACTCTTAAATATAACAAAGTTGAGAAAACTGCTTTCCCCACCCATGACCAATTCATTTGTCCCATATATAATTCATATAAAACTGATTCTTCTGTCCATTTTGTCAATCAGGATGAAGGTTTAAATAAATTTAGGCAATAAGAACTTGACTTCTGAAAAATTCTCAACTGCTTATACCGTTATAAACTTTTCGCGTTAATGAGCTCAAGCGAAAAACAAAAGGCCGAGCGGGATGGCACAGGCAGTAACGCCTGTGACCAGCATTCGGGAGGTCCGAGTTCAAATCCTGTGAGCCTACTGTGTTTTTTCTTTCGTAGTTTCCCCTCAGATAAATACCGGATTGGATGTTTAATACCACGACCCAAATTGCCACCTTAAGCCTAAAACAATAGTGAACATGAAAATAGATGGTAATAGCGAATGCTCTACCAACCATCCACAGATAGTGAAAGTAGTTAGACTGGACGGCACCCAAATGCCATCTGCGCGTCACAGAAGCATAGGTGCAGTTGCCTAGCACTAAGGTCTCTGCGGACACGTGTCGAAGCTGTCAGTTGCCCGTGACAGAAGCAGAGGTATAGTTGCCTAACACCAAGGTCTCTACGGACACGTCTCGAAGCTGCCATCTGCCTGTCACAGAAGGAAAGCTGTAGTTGCCTAACACTAAGGTCTCTGCGGACGCGTGTCGAAGCTGTCATTTGCCCGTCACAGAAGCAGAGGTACAGTTGCTTAACACTAAGGTTCCTGTGGACTCGTGTCGAAGCTGCCATCTGCCCGTCACAGAAGCAGAGGTACAGTTGCCTAGCACTAAGGTCTCTGTGGACACGTGTGGAAGCTGAAATCTGCCTGTCACAGAAGCAAATGTGCAGTTGCCTAACACTAAGGTCTCTACGGACGCGTGTTGAAGCTGTCATTTGCCCGTCACAGAAGCAAAGGTACAGTTGCCTTACACTAAGGTTCCTGTGGACACGTGTGGAAGCTGCCATCAGCCGTCTCAGAAGCAGAGGCTTAAGTGTCTACCACACACAGATCCAAGAGGTATCTCCTAAAAGATGTCGTGATGTAGGATAATTGAAATATACAACAACGAAGGTTTCACAAACCACTATTTCTAGGAAAGATTAATTTAGTATAAGCTACGTTTTTAATGAGTTCAACGTGTTATTATGTGGTAAGCTTTTGTCCGTCTTACCTGCATAACTTACCAGCTAAAACATAAAATTCATCGAATACAAAGAGAAGCTTAACGGAAGTTTATGAACAACTCAAAATGTACGTTTTATTCATCATGTATCACAAGCGTACGCAGTTTAAATTGTACGTATTTGTAACTACTAGCATGCAAACCGCAGCTCGTTTCATTATTGCTTTAATGGCAGAGAGTCCTCTGTCTTCCTTCTTATCACTTTCTCGTTGTCTCCTCTCCCTTTTTCCTCCTTATGACTCACTTCCTCCCCTTGCAGTGAAATCGTGTAATGTACATGTCATGAGGTGCTTTGAAAACCAGTTATAAAAGCTTTTTTTGGAGATATTACTACAATTAAAGCATGAGAAACACTGTAATCTCACGCAAAATTATGCCTCACTACGTTTGCAATGCAGTTGGCACTATATTATTTCTTTTAGAAACCGATTTACGTGACGGAAGTAATAGTAAGAAAATAATGGTTGAACTTATGTCCATAAAATCCAATTTTCGAAGTATAAAACTTCCGAAACATAATGCCTATAACTTTTTAAAAACTTTGAACAGTAAGCAGGATGAGTTCTGTTAACTTCCCACACGTCAGTCCAAGAGGCTTATTGTGCAATCCCATTGGAGATGATGCTTTCATTGTTTTCCAAAGTCTGTTTCCTGTACAAGCTGCAATATCTTTGTTTCGCTGTCAACATTCTTTCCTAGATCTTCTCTGGTTGTAGAAGGAGCAAGTAAGTCTCTCTTTCCGAAATGGACAGTCAAAGAGGATGTACGAGGTAGCCTTCTCATCCTCTTTGCACATTCTACAGATGGGTTCATCCTAGTAGAGAACCTGCTTTATGTAGTTGTTTCCTGAAGTGAACCATTCTCATAAATTCATGCAACTACTTTCTTTATTTCTTTCTATATCTCAAGAGAGATGAGAAAGACTGTTGCATGACCTAGGACAAGTTTCCTGGCTTGTCTTTATCCAGGATAGCCTGAGATGGTGTTTTTCCCTAATGCTTTTATCAGATTTTGGCAGCAGGTATACTCATTCCAACCATGGGTTCAGGGTCAACATAGGGTATTTCAGCATCCATTTTGGCCAGTTGATCAGCTTTTACATTTCTATAGCCATGATGCTCTGGCACCCACCGTATTCCGAGTCTGTTGTGAGATGATAGAGCAATTAGGACATTTAGGCATTCCTGAACCAGTTTTCATTTTTCCTGGTCTGTAAGACATGTTTTATAAGTTTCAAGTTTTATAACAATCGATTTGGCCATCTTTGCATGAAGAGGTCAAGAAAATACACACACGCACCTCAAAAGGTCCATTTTCGTCATCAGGATAGTCCATAAAATACATAAAACCAATTATTTATCCAAAATCCAAACATATCAAACATTTTGGTTGCAGTTATATATAGATTCTTCTGAAAAAGATTGTTACATTCATGTGATTCTTCCTATTCTCTATCGTTTATTATTTGGATACAAAATATATTCTTACGAAAGTGTATTTTTCGATCTATTTCATTTTAATTGAGATAAACCTTTGCATAAATAGCTACATTACGCATATCATTATACATACATACGAAATAGAAACAGTGACATGTTTTAATAATTGTACGCTATATGCTGGTCTTAAAACTCCATACTCTTCCCATGTATGCGCGAGAAACAATTGATAATCGACATGACCTTAAAATAATGAGAAGTACTGAACGATTCGAATCATTAATGACGGATACCTCGGAAATGGCTGATGCCACTAACATTTATTTGAAATAAATGTTTTTTCTTTAAAGAGATCAACATTTTCTGTATAGTACGTTTTCTTCTATTGCATAACGTTTACCAGTTAGGTATGCAAATTTTACCAAACTTCTTCCAATAAGGCAGATTTCAGAGGTCCAGAAAAGTCAAATATATATTTTACCATTTAAATTTGTTTAATGTATGTTAGTTTAATGAAAATCGTTAGAACCATTTTGAGAAAATGATAAATTTCGAAAAATATTCCATGTTAAGATTAGTTTGGGATAGGGTGATTTTATTTAAAACCTTCGTGTCGTATCTTCCAAAGATGCTGGACCCAAATACCAAGTATGATGGTAATCCGACTTTTCGTTTTTGAGCTATGCTGTTCACCACCACACACGCGGGCATTTTCTAAAATGCTTTTTTGGATTCAGGAGCCTAAAAGCACGTGTTTCCGGTACAATATCCATACAAACCTTTTAATACAATGCAATACCTTCTCTATCACGTACTATTAGGTAGAAAGTAATAAAAACTAATGAAGATATATGAATGTAAATTATTTTTGGCGATGATTGTCTGAGAATCTTCGCCCTGCTTCCTTAAAAGCTCCCAAAATTAATTAAAAGGTTTGGTATGAATTAGGCACTTCGTTTTTTATTTAATTGGTCTCTCGCTCTCGCTCGCTCTCTCTCTTTCTCTCTCTCTCTCTCTCACACACACACACATACACACATACTTACGCATTACAAACCATTCGGTAAAAATTCTTTTTAAATTTGTAAATTCAAAATATCTAAAAATGTAGGTTTTAAATCAACATCGAAGTTTTTAATCAAATGCACTGCATCCTCTATACCACATGCCTAAAGAATATATAAATTAAAACTAATGTTTTAAGCCGAAATAATGTTCTTATTGGCATTTATTATTTGTATGGGAATTTTTCCTCGTCATTTTAGGCATTTCTTTTCTTTTTTTAAATGTATAATCCTTTTTATTTTGCTGCTATTTTAATAGATGTGTCGTGCTCTCTTATCGGTTGCAAACTGCAAATACAGGGAGAGCTTAGAATCTGTATAACTGCTTTTTAAGCTAGCGTTCAGTGTTGATAGTATACAATATTCGGCTTAGTTTATCGTTTGAGTTAAGTTTTTTATAACGGTCGAACGTTGGTAGGAGTTTTTGTTATTTTGAATGGTAAATTGTAATACTAAAATAATTCAATTCCGCTTGTGCTTGAATGACAGTTTAAAAAGCTTTTGGTTATTTCATACCGCAGTGACATGAAGCGGAATCCTGGCTCTTTCTGTTGGCAAACTTCATTTAAAAATATCTCATGTGTTGCACTCGTATGACTTTCTCTACTCTTGTACAGACTATTTTTACAAACGCTTATTCTCCATATACTTCATGTTAATCGAGATATTGAGATGTTATTTTATTGCTAATTTTCTTGTAGGTGCAAGGGGAATTGGTAGTCTTTAAGCGATAGTCAAGTATTTTAAGAGCTGGTTGTTATGTGGAGCATTCCATTCTCTTTGCATGTCCAGTACACACACACACACACACACACACACACACACATATATACACAAAAACAACAACAAAAACAACGAATTCCCATTTGAGAAAGTGTATTGGAAAATTGAAACAAATAACAAGGAACATTTCGGAAATGGTTCACTCCACAAAAAATGTATGACATAAACTAGATGTTTTAACAAGTTCTACATTTTTTGTGTACAAACATTTTATCTATCCCTTACGGTTTTCCAGCCATTTACAATGAAGATGACTTTTGGGGACATTCCAGAAAATTCAAGATATACCTTTCATTTGTCATAAAAATATTTCTGATGAAATCTCGGTATCGAGTTTTTGGATGGAATGTAGTAGAGAAGTAAAAAAACAACGGTGTAAGATAACATTTCAGAATACCAGAAGGAATTTGTGGAACGCAAAATTGTTTGCTATAAAGTTGAATCGAGATATTTATGTTTTAAAGAAATAGATTTTGATTAAATCACTGTTGAAACTTGGCAAGAAGCTGAAGAGGTAAATAGCAAACTTATACCTGAAAAATCGCGTGTTCGCTGTAAATAAGTTGTTCTCTTTTAATGTAAAATGATGAATAGTTCTCGACGGATGTTGAAAGATCTGTAATTGCGTACAGCAGTTAGATATATGCTAATAGGTACACGGTAATAGTAGTAGTGGATAACCTAAAGAAAGAATATGTTTTGTAGGAAAGGGAAGGGAGCGACCGTGATATGTATGACATCCTCAGTAATTATTATAACGGGCAAGAAGCTAAATGTTTAGGTTTTACGGGCTCGCCCCGTAAGACTTTCTATACATGGAGAGAGTTCTGTTAATGTTTCCAATTCAAAATAACATGAAATAATTTCAAGAAATTTTCACCCAAAGGGAGCCTTGAAATAGGTTACATCTCGTCTATACTTAATTACCCAAATTCTAGGAACTGTACCTCTGGCTAAATTCCACACAGGTCAGAATAGTCTGAGTAAAATTGTTTGTGTTTAGAAGGATGTGCATTCGTAATAATTGACAAAGTTTAGTTATTTACAGCAGTAAATACAATATATATATATAAAAATCAATTGTAGAATAGCAAGGAAACGGTACTTTATTCGATAGGATGAGAAGGTTGTGATGGTTACATTCTGACTTTTTTAACTATTTTTCAGGTTAGAGCCTCATTCCTTTGTTCTGTGCGTCTTTCAAAAATTGGAAGTCAGGTGAATGAAATACTAAACTATCTATGCTGACAAAATTAAAGGCATACATGCAATAATCACTTTTCCTAATCGTTGCTAAGTGGAAATATCCGTATAGATTTGATTTCCTTCTGCCTTGTTATTACACAGCAAAAGTTTTGAAATGCAAGTTATTTCCGTGTATATCATGTTTGCATCATTGTCAGAACTAAATAATTAACCCTTGTAATTTGTTAAATAGTCAACTGTTAGCTGGGATTACTTCCGATCTGTTTTGACGTTTACCGCAGAAGGCTATGATTTTCTATTTAGCAGCTAAATAAAATATGATGCGCTCCAAATGTCAGACTATTTCATGCATTGCAGACGCAAAAGCCCATTGCTACTGACACTGTAAAAAATAACTTTGATGAAACCTCGATGCAAATAACTCAGGAAGGTGGGCTGCCACGCACATACAGCAGCGGTGACTGCGTTGAATTAACGCTCGGCGTTTGTTTCGATCATTCAGCATGGCCGCCGCTTTTTCCATACCACATTCGGAAAAAGCGAAAATCGTTCACTGTGAGCTCATCAGACCGCAACCGCCTAAAAGCATCAGTAGACAGAAGGAAAGCGCGAAAACGCACTCTGTGGCGACGGGCATTTTCGATATCGATGGAACCATTTCGTTTGCATCTAAAGTTGACACTGGTGACAATAAATCGCAAATGCTTCAACCTGAGTAGTGATATCCCATTGTGATTTGGATTGCTTGCCTGAATTAATATTTCTTAATTGTTATAGTTTCTTTAATGAGCTTAGTATCGTTAAACGAGAATGATCCAAGAAATCACATGGTTTCTTAGTATTTACACATTCATTTTAAGACCTTTAACGATTGGATGCCATTTAATTCTTTTTTAAAGCTCTAAGTCTCGTAAGATACTCACAGCTGCATTTGATCCTTTAGCACTGAAATGATTTTTCAGTTTGGGGAAAAGGACAGTCAGTTGTGCTCAAATATGTACTGCAGACCGGATGGAGGAACGTTTTCCAATTGTAATTGGGCAATACATGTCCGCTCAATGTGCGAGGGGGAGGCGTTATCCTCTTTCGAAGATGGTAATTTAAATGCGATTTACCAGTGACCTGAATTTACTACATCCACGGCTTCTCTTCACAAATCATTCGTTTGTATTCTTCCAGAATATTTTAAATGAAGTCCATAGACGTCTTTCTGACTTTCCAGGCGAAGATAGTCTTCTTGGTAATGTAACATCATATCATCAAGATTATGGTGAAATTTCTCAAGAAGCTCTTCATAGAATGGGCGAAACGTTTTCGGAATAAGACGCAAACTACCCCTGTAGACCAAGATAATAACAATGACACTAGCCGTGGAAGCCTTCATATTCAGCAGAAATCAGAACCTAGAAGTGTAGACTCCAAGGAAGAAGAATGCCAGGAAACCAAAAAACAAGAATAGTCGGAACTGGTGAAACAGATCAAACTGTGCTGCAGAGGAAGAAAATATGCATATAATGTAACTACAACATAAGGCTACCATAAAGGTCCTTGCTGCTATCGTCTGTATTTTGCCTTTTAACGTACTTGAGACAAGTTGTAGAACGTTTTTGCAAAGAAAGAGATAGCAGAATGTGAAAAAATAAGCAAAATAACTGAGTATTTCCTCCGTAGTCCTTTATGAATACTGAATACCCCAAATTTTTGCATGCACTAATACGTTTTGTCATAGTTATTACTTTCAGCACAAATATGCCTTTACTATTTTTCTGCCCAGAAACTGAATAGGTTGTTGGAGGCACCTGGAGAGTATGAACTTTGAAAAGGTTGACCTTTAAATCTCAGGACAGGTGCAGTACCCATCTAAAATGCAGTACATACCGGAGATGCAGCTCTGGGAGTGGGCTAACCTCCCACGCTCCATGGCTGCTTGTTGGATTTTCATCATAACGTGTATTGTTCATCTAGGTCATTTCATTACAAGAATGTGCGATAAAACAGCAAACCAAAATGTTGTTATACATTTGACTTCAACTATTGTCATCTTTGAGGCGAAAGCACAATAAACGTACAAGTAGGCGAAATTATACTTGCTATGCATATATAATGCTTAATCATAATAAGGTTTCAGTAAATTAAACTTTTAAGAACACCTTTTATATTTTACTGCAGAATTGTCCTTTTTTTGTTGTTATTAAAAGCTGATGAGTATTGCAAATAAATTCTATTGCGGATTTACAGCAAGCATGATTAGAATCTCTTCATATAAGGGAACCATTTTTACTTTCTCTAACATATATCTACAACAGATAGAGTATTATTGTATCTCGCCCCAAAATGCACGTTTTAGATTCTCTGACCACTAAAACCGTTTTAAGGATGTGTGTGTGTGGGGGGGGGCGCAGATTTTCAAGAAAATTCACCCACCGGTGGGTAGAATTACTGGGATTTGAAGCACATATCTTCAGCTTTCCATTCTGTTGCTCTACCAACTGAGCCTACCATGGCAACATGCCGGCACGACATGAAATTCCACAACTGATTGTGAGTTCTGTGTTGGGGAATTTAGTCCTAAGAATTTTGATTAAAAAGTTAATGTGACAAACTAAATGCATATCTCAAACTTTCTGTAAATAGGCTCTGCAATATTATTCATAATTTCAATTTTTTACAATTTTATTTAACTGAAAAATCATAGGAAATACATAAGCGTATTAAAGAAAAAATATAGATTTCATTCAAAACGCAATTTATGACAATATTTTTCCTAACGTAAACACCTTTCCAAATGTTTTACGTTGAATGTTTACACTTTTATAACTACACATGATGGATATTGAAAATTTGCAAGAGTCCACTTTCATGGCCTAATCTTGTATATCAGTACTTATTGCTTAATCTGAAGTCATTCCTAGTTAAAGGTACACTCGGTCAAACTAAAAGTGGCCGGTCTCTTGAACAGTTAAATTTGTTCGAAGTCCCTTCGAGTGGACGCACGATTCATAACCATCAACTTCTATGTACCTCTTTGGCTAACTCTATAATACAAGACACTGATTTGGGATACCTTCACACCGTGCTTCCTGGAGCAGTGGTTAAGCTACTTAACTTCTACGCAAGCAGCTCTAGTTTAATTCTCCATAGCGGATTGATATATTTATTTTTTACAACTCGTTTTACTGTATTATAGTTAAATAATATTGATTGTGTTACTTCATTTTGTTTACAGATATAATTGCAATAATGGTGAAATTTTTTATTAAAACTTATATTGACTTGAATATGAAACCTCCTCCCGACCAATAAATTTCATGGTTACCATTTACCGGTATGACAGATTATTAAATAAACGCCTCATACATACGCATGAAGAAACTCTGCCATATTTTTACTTATGAATTTAAAATGAAAGGGGGAAAAGTGGAATAGCTCAACGGAGATTTGAACTTGTAACCTCAGGAACAGTAAGATAACTCTCTACCACTGAGCTAAGAGTGCTGCATCTGCTTCAAATAATTTCGTATTTGAATTATTTCCTCGGAATGCTTTTGTGGTTATAGTAGTGTTCCCCATTATAACTATTACAGGGATTACGCAATCTTGTGAGCAAAGCTGGCTGTCCCGAGCGGATACGGAAATACCCGATTCGAACTCCAT
Organism: Deroplatys truncata; assembly: GCA_030765065.1. Classification (NCBI taxonomy): domain Eukaryota; kingdom Metazoa; phylum Arthropoda; class Insecta; order Mantodea; family Mantidae; genus Deroplatys; species Deroplatys truncata. The sequence goes on from CM060980.1 coordinate 90,204,952, forward strand.
CTCTCAGACACCGGCTAGTTTTAAGTGACCGATTTTACATACTAAATAACTTAACTTGAATGGTTAACCAATTACACGAATTGTGCAATATAAAGGGAAATTAAATTATATTCGAACCCACTTGCGGCCTCTCTCCACTGCGCGAGACAGCCGGCAGTCACCGGGGAAATTACGCCGGCAGAGGCGGACTAAAATCCTTACCTTATAATAGATGCAGAAAATGTTGACCTTCTGCTCTCAAACAGGAGGCATATCTCGCGTAAATATTCTCGCTCACTCTCCGAAACTCAACAGCAGAAATTCTTGTGATTTCTTGCACAATGTTCTAAGTTCTTGTAGTGTGCAAGGATTCCAACGATACACTTTGTCTTTTAAAGAACCCCATAAATAAAAATCACAACTCGTTAGATCAGGAGAACGAGAGGGCCACAAATCAACACTAATTATTGTCATCAAACACGTCTCTTATTGCATGTAATGATTCGGCAGCCGTATGTGCTGTTGCAGAATCTTGCTGGAACCAACCGTACGATTTCTCTTCTTGTCAAGCGATTGCAAAATGGCCTCTGAATTAACCTCTGATATCGCTCTGCATTTATTCTCCATCAAAGAATATTATTCTTCTAGCACTTATAGCACACCACACTCCAATTTTCTGATCATAATGAGACGTTTCATTACAAGAATTCGTGCTGCTGAGCTTCGGAGAGTGAGCGCGAATATTTACATGAGATATGCTGCCTGTTTGAGAGCAGAAGGTCAGCATTTCCAGCATCTATTATAAGATAAGGATTTTAGTCTGGCTCTGCCGGCTGTCTCGCGCAGTAGAGAGAGGCCGCGAGTGGGTTCGAATATAATTTAACTACCCTATATAACGGATATAGCGCAATTTGTCATGGGTAGACAAAGTCACACTAGTCAGAGCCTAGGTGCCTTATATACATCCTGTTAGGAGCTAGCTTGTTTTTTGCTATTGACTAAATTTGACGCCTTACACAGCTTTCAGAAACAAGACTTGCATCAAACGATTCCTTTGAGGGCTGCAGGGAATTACCTTTATATTTACTCTGCGTGTTATGAAGATGAAATTCAGCACAGACGTTCTTTAGCTTGGACTACTATGTCCTTCTACCCCTCTGGTTTCTTTCATAGCATTCTGAATAATAGGATCTAAAATATTGAAATTGAAAGGCACTAAAATTACAGCAATATCGGATTCAAGCAGCATAGACTAACATCACAATTTGGTTTCATTAAATATTGCAATAGGATGAAAAAAGGGGAGGGCTATAAATCCACCAATTAATCAGCATTTACTATATTTTCTTTGAATGCTATAAGACTTGCGTTGGAAATAAACTACGACAGAAAAGAAAGGTGGGGAAAGACGAAAATAGAAACATTAGTTGAAACGCATGGAGAACAGTTTTATGCAGACATGTACTTATATAAATGTCCACCAATTCGACCAACAACTCCCAAGGTTCACGTTATAGGTATATGGATAAATCAGAGACTCGGAAGTAATATCACAGCATTGCTGTTCTCATTTTTATAGTCGTAAACTGTTAAATGACTAGAAGAAACAAGTGTTATCGCACGCGCCAGGCGTTTTCTAGTCTGCTACCTGATGTTTATACCCAGAACCGACAAACCGGCTGCAGGAGCTTACTGCTCTTAATTCTTTGTTATACAGTTCCCCATTAAAGTTGTTAGCTTAAGAATCAAATAGATGCAAATTAGCACTATATATAACTTTCATGATGGAACTCCTTTTGGTATCTATTTCGTATCTTTCTTTGTTTCCATTTTCATTCCCGTTTCTTCTTCTGAAAGTTAAAATCATTATACCTGTTCTTTTTCCATGCCATTCTTGGAAGAATAGTGGAGCATAACCAAATATTTTTTCGTTTTGTTTTCTGTTTGGATCCGTTTCTTCCCTCTTGTGTGTGACTTAGTCTTGTAATTTATTGCCAAGAAAGGAAATAAACCTCACGAAAATAAAAATAATAGCTAGAGAAAGTGTAAAAATACCGGAGAAGAAGACATCTAGATTTACTCCTCTTTTATTTTATATTTCACTTTCTTCTTTACCACAGTCCTAGTTTCTCTGACTTTCACCCTTAAATGAATAAGAAACCTACAAAATGCTTAAAAATTAAACCACTGCTTCAGTTTTTCTCAAGGAACAATGAATAATTTTAAAGAAGAGAGATTGTTTGAATGATTTCATAATCATTTTAATCTTTGCTCTTTCATTTATTGTTTATGCATTCCAGTATCCTGAAAGTAAATGCTAAACCCTAAAAGGACGTTTTTACTTTTCCTGTAATGACTACTGATGAAAGAAGCAGCGAAGGAAAAGAATAACAAGTTGCTTTCAATTTTATTAGTATTTCGTTTGAGCTGTAGAGGCGTTTGACTTTCTCTTGCAGGTGGGTCGAAAACTTTACTTGACGGGTAAGGTCAAGTTCACCGCAGAATAGAATATACGCTCTGTATCCGATGCCGCTGCGAATTGATTACTGATTTACGGAAATAATATTAGATTTGCTGGAAGCGTTTAATCACCAATACAGTCTTTTAGCGTAATTAAATGGAATTTGTTTTATGGCAGAAACTGATTGAAACACGCGTGTTTAAGCTTAAGTGAAATAGCAGAATAACATAAAGGTTTGAAATTAATAGGTAACTTGTAATGCAGTTAAAGTAAAAAGCCACCGATACGGTAGTTTATAATTTCGAAACACAAAAATGTTCAGGAGCTTATCGAAGCATTCATTGAGAGCAAAACATTAAAGTGGATAAGCGAGCAGGCGAAGAATACCACAGCGGACTGAGGCATGTTTACGGTAAGTTGTTCAATGTAAGTTAAGATTTGTACAAAACAAAAACAATACATTTTGTGCGAAACGGCTCCTGTAAGAAAAAAGTTGAAGATAATGAAAAATTCTAATAGTTCTATGATTTATGATCTTCTAGTAATTGTTATACCTTTGGATTATGCGACAAAAATACAGAAAAGTTACTTTTTCTGCTGAAATAAGCAGAATGGAATCATACATTGAATCACATACTAAGTGCATAGGTTCTTTATCCATGCCACAAATATTTTGAAACGTTTAAGCTAGTTTATTTTTCTTCATTTCACAATACCTGGGGTAACAAACAGTTAACAGTTGTTTAAGCCTCCTGTATATCACAAATTGCTAATACAATATAATCGGCTATGTGCTCCTGTGTTAATTGGAAGTGTATAAGAAACTTATACAGCTACTGAAATTATGTTAGAATACGTCACGGGACTTTAACCAACCAGGTTCTTCTTTTCCATCATATCCTTTTTTCAGTTGCTTTTCTATGCTAGATTTTGCATATAGTAAATAGAGAAAGGATTGCTAGCCACCCGAAACATCTATACCGATATTTCACTGGAAATACACATTTTGAAGCTCCCCGAATCCAGTAAAGAAAATGCATTTTTAGTAAAATGTGTGCGTGTGTGTGAAGAACATAAATAAAAAAAGGTAACATACCAAATCTGATACATATTTAAGTTCAGTATCTTCCAAGGATGCGGCACGAAGATTTTCAAGGAAAATCCCCTTGCTCCGAAATGCCCTTTACATGGAAGCAATTTCGTTATTTTTATTTGCTTAAAAATGGCTCTAACGATTTTGATTAAAATACCATATTATTATAATGTTAGCGTGGCAAATAAAATACATGTATGTAATTTTCTGGGAATAGCCTGTGAAGTTCTGGAAAGGTACAATCAGACGACTGAAAAATTCAATACCATCGCCGGGATTTGAACTACGCAGCTCCAGGTTTCCGTACGGTTGCTCTAACCACTGAGCTACCACGAAAATATGCTAGTAAGACATTAAATTCCCCAACTGAATTTAATGTGGTACCGGCATGTTGCCATGACATCTCGGTGGTTAGACCATCCGAACGGAAACCCAGAGATCCGTGGTTCAAATCCCGGCGATGGCATTGAATTTTTCAGTCGTCTGATTCTACATCCAACCTTCTCCAACACACGGCTTGTGTAAAAGAACAATTAATTCCTGCGAAGTTCTCTTCACTTTGAATACCTTTTGTATAACTCGTAAACCGCAAGTGATGGACAAAATCTTAGTTTATAAAAACGTGGATCTCGTTAAAGCACAAAATGTGTCTTTTTCTTATTTGTAGCGTTAATCATTTCCGACGTACTCTTTGTTATTGGTTTGGATTTTCAAATGCTTATATTTTTACTTTCTTTACGACGTATATTAAGTAGGGGAAGTATTGTATTCCACCCAAAAACTTTATACCGAGATTTCACCGGGTATGCATGTTTTGAGGCTCCCTCAATCCAAAAAAAAGTTTAGTAAAAGGTCTTTGTATCTGTGTGGGTTTATGATTGTGAATAGCATAACTTAAAAACGTAAAGTCGGATAAATACCAAACTTGGTATTTAGGTTTAGTATCTCTCAAAGATGTGACACGAAGAGTTTTAAGAAAATCCTCCCCGCCCCAGACTACTCTTTACATGGAACATTTTTCGAAAATTTTGATTTTCTCAAAATGGCTCTAACAATTTTCATTAAAATATCACACATTTAAGATATTTTCATGACAAATAAAATGCATATACCCAAAAGTCTTCTTCTTTCTGAATGGCTTTTCCATAACTGGTAAACCGTAAGAGGGAGACAAAATGTTTCTACACACAAAAAAAAATGTAGATCTTATTAAAACGCACAATTTGTCATATACATGCTTTTGACGAGTGGGCCATTTCCAAGATATTCCTTGTTATTTGTTTGAATTTCACAATACTTATACACTTTTTCTCAAATGAATATTCTTATTTCTGGATATACAAAGAGAATGGGTTTGACTGTCGCTTAAAGTAGATATTTCCATTTGCGCCTTGTACCTGCAACGAAATTATCATTAAAATAACTTCTAGAAATGTTTATCTCGGTTAACATGAAGTAAATGGAGAATAAGTTTTGTAAAAATAGTTTTACTAGAGTAGAGAAAGTCATGTGAGTGTAACACAGATTTTGTTTTCAAATGGAAGTTGCTGTTCGTTTTTTCTGGTGGTCGTGAAAGAGCGCAGAATTTGAAAGCTTTCACATGGCAACGCAGGCTTTAAAACTCCCACTATCGCTTTAGCCTATTGATCCTCCTTATGCCTACAACGAATGTGTAATGATAATTTATCTCCATAAACATGAACTACGCTTTTGCATAATAGTCTGTAAAAGAGTGAATAGAGAAATTAATGTGAATGCATCATTTCAGATTTTGTTACTCCTCGTGTGGCAATAAAACAGCTAAAGCGAGGTATTCTCATGCCTCTCAGAGGAAGCTGAAGAGGGGATGAAGGTCAAACTGCGACCTACATACTACCTTGAGGGTAAGGCGATATGCGAAACATTTGCTACACACTTCAGCACCCTGACGCAAAAGTGGGTAGCCAAGAGTGACGCTTTTGTCTTTTCCCTTCCACTGGGGTATTTATAGAAACATAACGTTTTGTAACTACAAGCTTGCTTCTGCTGTAAACAAAGGGATCAAACAAGTCCGGCCAACCACTTCCTTAACTTTTTCTCTTGTTCCCAAGTTACGGAGTTTGCTCTTCACTTGTTTCACTGCGTTGTCTTCCTTGCGAAATCTCTGCCATTCAGAGAAACAGTCTAGGAACTAGAAAATATCTGCTCTCAAAAACATAATTACAAGGTTTTATGTTTAAGAACATATTTTTTGTATACAGGGTCTTTCGTGAGTAAGGAATCGTCCTCGGACACGTAAAGCTTAATATTACAAATTTTACGAAATAGAAACAAAATTTTCAGCCATTATTGTACGGTGTGACACCATCGAAAAAAATGTTAAATGGCAACATTATTTCTTCTCTCTCTCTCTCTCTCTCTCTGAAAGGCAGTTATTTAGCTGTATGCACCTTTTTCATTTGTTTCATACAAAAGGTTTGGTTGCTATAGGAACAGCTTAATTGTTATCTTTTTAAGCAATTTTCTTCGTAGTTTACACAACCACTGTCACAAATAAAACTCTTAATTATTTAATAAGGTGTTCACAATCCTGCGCATTTACAGTCTGTCAGTGGCGAATTCGAAGCGTGAATTATTATTGAACATCTTCAATCACTGCTGTTGGTATACCTTAAATTCTTTTCTGATCCTCAGTTTTAACTCTTCCATATTAGCAAGCCTCGTAACAAGGACTCTCTCTCTCTCTCTCTCTCTCTCTCTCTGAGAGTGACCTGTTCCCTTAGCACCAAACCTGTTCTATTGAGACAAATGAAATTGTGCATGCAACTAAATAAGATGACCTTTCAGAAAAACTAAACAAATGTGTTGCCATAAAACATTTTTGCGATGACATCACATCTTGTCTAATAACCACCTTTCAGAAGCAAATAATTTGTTAACACCTTGTCCAATAATGATTGAAAAGTTTGTTTCTTCTTTGTAATCTTTTGCTTTCAAAACGTTAAATCTGGCATGCCCGAACATTTTAAAGAAAGTCTGATGTGATACATTCACATGACTTTCTCTACCCTCTATCGCTAATAGTGGGTATACAAACTATTCTTACCAAAGCTTATTTTTCTATTATACCAGGTGAATCAGCTGTCCCTATTTATTTTTGAATTTATGCAACGTGCAACGACATATGTGACTTACGCCTGTCTTGAATGCCTTCTAATGGCTGATTTGCATAACACTTTATAGAGGTGGAATAGATAGCTCAGTGCATAAGTGTTTTACGGGACAGAATGCAATCGCCATGTATGTCGATTCCAAAAACATCCCACCCTGACACTGGGAGATGCAGAAGCACTTTTAGCCGATTTTACAAACTTTTATTCTTCATACACACCTTTGAAAACGCCCCTGAAGGAACAACACATGCATCGGTTGACAAAACTATTTGAAAACAAAATGGCAGATCTACGCAGTGCGACCAATTGGATTTAAGCCGTCAGCCAACAAAGGTTCGTTGTAAAGCCTTGTCAAAAATTACTGAGTATTAGGTAGATAATTTCCCTTCTGTCACAAACTATGACATATTTCAGATCATACAGTAATTGCAATTACTGATTTGGATTATTTGTTTGAGTTAAAACTACCAAAACGACTTCTCAACAATGTATTAAGCTGCAAAAAGCGTGTAAAGATTCGAGGTGGGGGTCTGAGTTTTGCAATTACTTATTCGTATACGAACCCCAGCTCGCAAGGTAGGATTGGCCGAATGATATTATCATGGTTCATTTACCACTGTGCCACTTCAGATCGGGTTCAAATCCTTCGTGTTAAGTTCAAACTTTTAATTATGTTTTGTTTCATCTCTTTGGGCCTGTAGTTTGATATTATGATAAAAAGAACATTTTTGGAACATTATAAGTGTGTACAAAATAGAGTAATCGCCATATTTTCCACTGACAAGTGGATAACGTATACTTCGTAGTAGGTATTTTATTGTGCTCGGTATTATGCTTGGTCATTTATCCAAGTTTAAAACACTTCACACATGCAAAGTGGTTTTAGCTATTTGCGCCTGCTTCAATGTTTGGCGTGAATAAACTCTCCATTTTCTACTGAGTATTTGAAACCTTTCTACGAGACACTGCTGCTGTCGTAACGTATACAAACGATGAATATGTTGACATGCTGTTAATCTATGGAGAAACAAGGTGTAATGCACTCTCAGCAAAGTACCTGTATGAAGAACGATTTCCAGGAAGGAGGGTACCTACTAGAGATACTTTTCGAAGGGTTGAAAGATGCCTTCGTGAAAAAGGATGATTTGGAAGAGCACCACCTCTGGAGGCAACGAAAAAGCTGTGCGAAACTCAATAGAAAACAATCCACATATCAGTTCAAGATCTGCACATAAGTAAAAGTCGGTCCTCAGCGTTGCGCACATTGCACCGTAATAAATATCTTCCATACCATCTACAATTACACCAGTCTCTCCACGGATGCGACTTTCAAGCGGGGGTGATATGGAGCTCCACAACACTGGTCACTGGTTGTAAGGAATCACTTACATAGAACATATCCGCAAAAATGGATTGGCCGAGGATGCCCTGTTGCATGGCCCCCTAGATCACCTGATATCACCCCACTGGATTTCTTTCTATGGAATCATTTAAAGGAATGGGTCTACGGTCAAGAACCGCAAAGCCAAAATCATTTACGGGCATTCATACGTAAAGAATGCAGGTAGATTACACCGCGCATGTTACAGCATGCAAGAAGGTCTCTCCGGTAACGTACCCAAATGTGTGTTGATGAAGGGGGTCGTAATTTTGAACATTTACTTCGTTGATGAAATCCACGCTCTTTAACAGTTTATTATTCTGTTCACCCGTGAACTTAGCACATTTATAACTCCTTTGTTAACAGAAGAAGTAAAACATACGGTTTAAACATAAAAAATAGATTTAATAGCATCGACATGCACTCAAAAGAATGAAAGCTAATTACGCAACACATTTACAACACCAGATACGGTACAGATTATTAGGGTAAACATGATTCACAATTATTATATGATTGTAATTCTTGTGCCTTCGGCTCACAGGAGAGCCAATAACAAAAATAAATAAATTAGTATACTAAAATACAGAAAATAATCACAAGGAGAAAGGAAAAAAAGAACAAAAATAATATGATGTAAATATTAGATTCGAACCTCCGAAGCTAACCTTTGCTTTACTACATGCCGTCAGTTAACCCACTCGGCCATAACTCACACAATCTGTCATGCTCTCCGGGAGAACATTCTTGTACCTACTTGCAAGCATTATATTCACAAAGAGCTGTGTTTTTAAGCCTTTCGCAACTCCTTGGCTCATTCAAGCCTTTAATCATTAATGGTGGTTGCGTATATACCGAATAAAAGGGCAGAGCTACAATAACAGTTTGTTTGCTAAAAGTGTCAATGTTTTCACATTAGACTATAAACTGCGGATTGCATAGATACGAATACCTAGGGGCAGCTGACTCCTGGTATAATCCAAATAGACATTTGCAAACATAGCTACATTACACATTTCGTTATAAATACAAGGAGAACAGCGATAGACAAATGTTTAAGAACTGGAAGCTATTTTTTTATTAACTTTCCTTAAAATTCCATACTGTTTCTATGCAATTCCATACTGAAAATCGATGGGACTTTAAAATAATGATAAGTATTGAATAATTCGAACCTTTAATAACGTATATCTCAGCTTAAGGGCTTATGCTACAAAAAACTTATTTCAAGTAAATGGTGTGTTTTAAAGAGATCTATCTTTGTGCGGTAAGCTTTTGTATATCCCTTAACGTTTAGAAGTTATACACTATTATACAAAACTTTCTCCCAAATGAAGGGGACTTCCTAGGCTATTCCCAGAAAATTCAAGATATGCAGTCTATTTGTCGCGCACGCGCGCATGTGTGTGTGTTTTACTTCTCCTACTTTCTACACGTAGTAGAGAAAGTAATAAAATTCACTAATAATTTTATTCCATTCCACCCAAAAATTTGATAGATTTCAGCTGAAATGCATGTTTTGAGGCGCCCTGAATCCAAATAAGGCATTTTTGAAAAACATGCCCGTGTGTGTGTGTGTGTGTCTGTGAACAGCATAACTCAAAAACGAAAACTCGGATAAAAACTAAACTTGGTATTTCAGTTTAGTAAGTATCTTCTAAAGATGTGACGCAAATACTTTAAAGAACAAACCCCAACCCAACTGCCCTTTACATGGAACATTTTTTGGAAATTTTGATTTTCTAAAAATGGCTCTAACGATATTTATTAAAATACCATCTATGAAAGATACTTAAATGACAAATAAACATGTATATCTTGGATTTTCTAGGAATAGCCTAGAAAGTCCTCTTCATTCGGAAGGAATTTTGTATAGTTTTGTGTAACTGGTAAACGTTAAGAGATAGACGAAAACGTACCACAAAAAAAACTGTCGACCTCTTTAAAGTACACAATTTACTTAAAAAGCTGTTTTTTCTTGTGGCATAAGCCGTTTTTGAGTTATCCGTTATTAATGGTTCCAATCGTTCAGTACTTATTATTTGAAAGTCCCATCGATTTTCAGTTGTTTCTCGCGACTGCATGGAAACAGTATAGCACCCACTCCTTAAACCCTCCTATCGCTGCTCTCTTTGTATTTATAACGAAATGTGTAATGAGCTCTTTTGCAAAGTTTTATTTGGATTAAATGTGGTAGACAGAAAAATAAGCGTTAGTAAGAATAGTTTGTTTACCCATTAATAAAGATACAGGTCAGAGAACTCATGTGAATGTAATTTTTTTTATTTTGCTTGTCCTTACTTATGAAACATCCTGTACGTAGCTCCATATTCGGCTAAGCTACCTCAATTTATTTCAGTCCGTTTTAAAATAATAAGTGGGTTTTGAAAACATAACCGAAAGAGCACTATTGAGACTTTTCTACTTTTTCTGCCCATCACATAGAGTAGAGAAAGAATTATAGTTTTTGTCCCAATTTCATGTTTGAATCCCTATGAAAACCTTATAAGCAATGTAATTCTTAATGTTGTATTTCAGGTGCGTTCGTTTAAGATGACTATTCCATTCATAGGTCTCGTATTTGATATTGATCAATAACGTTTAGCAATGGTTGAAATATCGACCACTCATGGTCGTTTTATCTTGTAACATATTTGCAAGGAAGAGATTATATCGATAAAATGTCAATTCGTTACTGAGCGGTAATAGTATCACTATGTAGCGATGATGGGGCTACATCATTCAGTTGTGATTTTAATCAATGCACATTCAAATAGTGTAAATTTTCAAATAAACTATGTCCTTGAAAATTTTTCTTTATATTGTTCTGATTTTAATTCATTTTGAAGTTAACCCATTCCCACTATTGGTAGAGTTAATTAGTATTCCATAGTACATTCGATTGTTCATTTATTATGAAACGCCGTGTTTGATAAATAAATCACGTCCGGAGGATGCATGGCTAATAACCTTGAGACTTTTTCCAACACAAATACACTTTTCTAAAATAATGTTAATTATTGATATTCGTATAAAAATAGAGGTAAAGCTATTGAATACGAAATCTCACAATTTGAAATAATTAAGTAACAAAGAGTATTTTAAACTTTTTGTAAAATACACGAGAAGCCCTTATTTTTTATCAATTTGATATTATTTGAAAACCATAAAAGATTACTATAAATAGAGAGTCAGTGGAGAGAGAAAGAATCTGAATATCTAAAAAAATGTCCAAGATTGTAAATTTTGCTTTTTCCACCCTTAAATTTAGATGGAGTTTATTATTCAGATTTAAACTTAATTGCACGCTTTGAACTCGGTGTGTGTGTGTGTGTGTGTGTGTGTGTGTGTGTGTGTGTGTGTGGGGGTGTGGGTGTGGGTGTGGTGTAGGTGTGGGTGTGGGTGGGTGTGTGCTGGTAAGAAACAATTGAATTGTGAGTTTTGCAACTGTAAATCTCCAATTATTTTAGGATTGCAATATGAAATGTCAATTGATTGTTAGTTTGTTTCTCTTCGCTTATACAAAGAGGAAAAAATAGCTTGAGTTTTATTTATGAACGTTTTTTAATTAGCATGGTTCTTAGCGTGGTATTCTATTTTGGGCGTGAAAGACCGGAATTTAACTCAGAGCCTCTTTATTGGGCTTGAGGTTCATTTACGTGCCGTAAATCTACGATATTGTACCATCGGCTTTAATTCCCTTCCAAGGGAAGCCATGCTAAGCATTATTAGGTCCAAAAGAGATCCATCGCTCTCCACCGGATTTAAACCCGCGATCTTGTGATCTATGTCATCTCTAGACTTCGGAGGACGGCTATACAAGGAGGGTGTAGTAGTATGGGTAGCATACAGAATAGAATCATTCCAGCCATCTGACCATTCTCATGTTTATGGAAGAAAATTGCCCTGAAGTTATTAATAATTAATATGTATCGTGCTTAGCAGGTAGCAGAAAGAAACATAGCCTTGTGTTAAAAGTAATATTGGTAGCGTTATGTGTATACAGGAATTAGGAATTATTAGGACTTAACAATAGGATTAACAATTTTTTATGTCCTATAGGTTCATATTTATTGTCTTTTTTACCCTCCCAGATAGTGGCGAGTCGAAGGAAGTTTTTCTAGTTGAAGGACTTTTGAATCACTTCCTTTGTAATGAACTAATAGAATTGAATAAATATTATATTTCTTGGTTAAAATGATGAAGTTCGCGAGTTTTTGGTGTTAAATATCTGTATAATCTTTACATTATTCCTAATGAACTTCTCCACTGCTAATTATAGATGTGTATTACATTCTTCGTTAATTTTCTGACCTCTGTTTTTAAAAATCGTGTCTGTTCCCGAACTTCTCTGTCCGCAGTTTCTCCTACAGCTGACGTTATATGCGCGCCCCTTCCACTCGCTAACAATCCTTCGTATCCTGTCTCTGACTGCCTGTTATGACAGTTACAGAATTAAAAAAAAATGTTATATTATACCCTATCGGTTGGAGAAGTACATTAAAATGTGGGGATTATCATTATTCTGTAATTAAATGTATTTTTAGACAGCATGGCCTAACACAGTACACACAGCTAAAAAGCACTAGTGCGATAATCTGCATTGTGAGCAACTTTGGTTTCAAGTTCAATTACATGGAAATTAAGATTTCTATTTGCATAAGTTTAATAACTCGACTTGGTTTGATTATGTTTTATTTTTCATTATGTCTTTTTACATAATTAAATTCTAATTGCGCTCACATTATCTGTTCACAATACAAAAACTGTCATACTTGAATTTATCACAATTCTTTGTAGAGTTAACCTATACGTTATATTGGCAGCCTTCTGCTGTCTTTGACTAAAACATAATTGTTTCTACTATAACCTACATAAACATTAAATGGCGGAAATATATGAATTCAAAAGAAGCTGAAATAGAGGAGCCACATGAAATTATAGAAGCAGAAGAAAAAAAAACACTAGAAGTAGTTACCCAAAAATCCATAAAGCAATGTGATAGTATTTAATCGCTTCATTGCCTGGTGTAAGGCAAAACACATTGAAAGTCATTTCACTGAAATTGACTGCTAGCGAATCGACAAAACATCAAAACATGTGACGTGTCGCTTTTTTAACATCATTTCACTTGTTTCAAGAACTGCATTCCAAAGGTGATCTCTGTTAGTTTCAGGAATCAATGTAATGTTATTGATATTTTACACAAATTCGACCGCTGTCAAAAAATAGCATATGCCACACGTGTTAAAAATGGTTTTATTTTGCTGGTAGGATTGCACCATAATCTATTATTATAAGCTTTGTTTAGCATTTGAAACTGCACTATTAACGAAACAATTTAGGAAACGTGTATATTTAGCCTCTTAGCAGCGATATTTTACAGTTTATGAATTAAATAACATTGAAATGAAATATTTACAACATGCTTCATGATATCGTAGTATATGCTTGTGTATGGGCCAAATTGAAATCTAATATTGTTGTAACCTGCCGTGACAAATGTTTTTACATTAATTATTTGAGAAATTCTCACATGCAAATTGCAATGATTAAATCAATAAATGTCCAAGCCTTTACAGAGTAATTTGTAGAATATCTGTGAAATAGGTCATCATAGGTGGAGGAAGTGGTGTGGTTATTGAATATCAGCTTTTTATAATATGAATTCATATCTAGCAAAATAACTTACTTCGCCCTACCATCACAAATGCAACCTGGCGTGTATTGAAAGAGTATCGCAAGTTTAGAGGGCATATAACATATGGGTAGGCTGCTTTGATCTTACCACAATATGGTAATAAAATGATGTGTAAGGGATAATGAAGGTACTCTTATATTTTAGCAAAGCATATATATTAGTGAGTGCATTGTCTTAACGGAGATTGCTTATAATAAAGGTGAAATAAGTTATCTTCAGACTTTTAGTACCTTGTACAACCTTAAACATTATATTTCTTGCACAAATTTCAGCCCTATTTAAAAACAGGGTCTCACCAATATGATAGTGGAGCCCTTAAAAATGTTTTTCAAACACTCCAGTAATTGTAGTGTAACACAACGTTAGAAATTTGAAAGTGTTGTATTGTACCTAAGAAAAGATGAAAAGCCAGTAACAGAAAGAAACCACTATGTATTTCACTTTATCAGGAATGTTTCCATATTTTACTCCAAACAAAGGCTTATGTGAAGGAACAGAAAATGCAGCATTCTTCCATTAGCGATGGTAGAGAAGGGGTAGCGAAACACAACACAAAAAACACAAACTGAAATGTATACAGAAGATACAATGACGCAGCAAGTTTTCTGAATGCCCAAAAGAATTGCTAGTTGGGATGACATGTGATAAACTCAACGTTCTGAATTTGTAAAATCCATGAATTCTCTTCAACAACTATTGGTTTCTTTCCTCCTTTCTGTTCTGTTTTGTTTTATCTTATCCCCTGTAGTCCTATGCTCATGTGTTTATTTAACATTCAAAGATGAAAGATTTTGAGAGAACACTTTGTGCTGCAGCTATACCATGACCTTTTTTCACTGCTTTCAAGAAAGAAAGAAAGAGAAGGGGAGAGAGAGAGAGAGAGGAAAAAAACCCAGAAGTATTTTTGAACCTGCACTTTCTCTAGGCTTGTTAATATTTTTTTCTATTTAATTCAAGCTTTCAATAAAAGTTCGCAAGTTCTATATTAAAGATCATTTCCAAAATTATTTGTATGAAACCACACAAAATGTGTGATGTGTAAGGCTCGAAGTTGAGAAATCCTTTTCTTTTCCGAGTGTCGAAGAGAAGGTCCAAAATAATGTATATTCATTTTGGGTCACTGTAGGCCAAAAATGATGGGTTTTATTTCTACGTTTTTACCTCTTTCGGCGTGTTTTGCTTATTGGTCCTTTTTCAGCCTTCTTTTGGGCCATAATGGCTTCTTTTGCAGCTTCACCTTCTTTTGATTGCATTTTTACTGCTCCTTCTCGATTCGAACAATGATTTATACAGCTTAATGTAGCAAACTAAAAAAATACGACCGAAAGAAGAAGCATTTTGTTCAGAAGGTTTTTCGCACTGTGTTTCATACCACCGGAATTTTGTATACCTATTTTAAGCAGAAATGTGAACTCTATTTCAAAGAATAACTTTCGGTTTTTACACGATAAATTTAGTACATTAGTGACTAGCTTCAGTATATATTAATGAACCTATATGAAGAGTCCAGAAATAACGCAATTTAGGGGAAAATTGCACACATTCTCTTTTAACAACGGCCGATGCAATTCCTAATGTCAAGAATTACATTATTTATGTTATTAAAACTAAAATTATTAAAACATTTATTAATTAATTTTCAACACGTTTTTACGTTTCTTTTTCAATTATTAGGCCCTTTTTAGGATATTTTGTCTTTTTAGGCAATTTATAGGTCTTCAATTTCCCAGCACTACTGATGTGCAACACTGGTAGAGGTTATATTAAAAAAACTATAATCATTATTTTCATAACTCATTTTGTTTTAATTAATCATATGTATGTACACAAAAGCATACAAGAGGAGTTGACAGCAAATTTCCTAAAATCAGGTTATTATATATTTTAATATATATACATTTGCCCTGCAGTAAATTCGTCTTATTATTACTCTGTCGTATAAAATTCAATGACAGTGAAGAGGACTTTACAGGCTAATTAAAACGACTCGAAATCAAATTTACGTTTATATATATAAAATTATAATTTATATTGTTGGAACCATTATCAAAAATTAAAACAATAATAATAACATATCTTATTGTAAAGAGATGTTTGGGAAGTAGAATCGGCTAGAAACCTTAGCCCTGCATCCTCAAAGACTGGCTGATTTCAGCATTAAACGTATCCGGCTTTTCATTAAGCCTGCCTTGTATTTATTGGTTCAAAGGACTTAAAAGCTTGTAATTCCGTTGAAATAGCTACATAGATTGTTTTGCTTGAATACAATGCTTGCTGTACCAAAGGTAAACAATAGAGAAGGTTAAATGATGACACATATTGAGGTCCTCTTCCACAGATTCTGGTTAAGATGAAAATGCTGTGAGATGCAAAACTGAGAATTTATGTTTGATATATTATGAATGTGCAGTTATGTTCAAAAATCTTGTTGGTATAGGAGCGCGGCAGTTTCATATCATACTGAAATGTTGCATATACCTCCCTCTTCCAGTAGCAGTATATCTCCTCTCCTGTCTTTCGGATTATTGACGCCAATGCACCTTATCCAAACAAGTAATACTTTCACTCCCACGTATGTAGGGAGTTACGCTACGGAGCCTTCAAAACAAACAACTTTATGTATTCCATCCCAATTCTGTGAAATTTATTTAGTGATTAACTTTGTGTACCGACATAGTACTTCTTCTTCCTTAAGTATTTCACTGGGCTTAGACTTCATTCGGTTTTATCAGTTCTCTCTGTGGTCGGTTCGAAACAATTTAAAGAAAGAAAAATAAGTCTATAAATGATATTAAATTCGGTGTGAAACGAAGAGGGGAAACCGAAATAGCCTTCCTTAATCACTTACGTATGTTCTGATTGGTATAAATAATGAAAAGTATGCTAGGAGACTGCAATACGATTGCACGCTACATTTTAGAGGAAATTGTGGGTGAGAAAAGACCCACTGTATTATTAAAATATACAAACAATGCCAATTTTTCTGAAGCACATAAATGAAGTCTAGAATTATTGTCACCATCCAGAAAAGGTGTAGGAGTGAAAACTCTGATGAAGAGTCCGGTTGATGAAGAAGTGACCACTTGTTCCGAAATATTTGTCAATTTTAGAGACTACTTTGTTTCCATTACCATTTGTATACCAGTATGATGAGGATAATAATCATGTTAATTCTATAGGTGGTGGTGTTAACTGAAGTCCAGTGGATACATAAGTTGTAGAGCACTTCGGTGCTTTTTTGCGATATATTAAATAAACTTATTTCACAGCAACTGACATTTTTCGGAAGCAAAATTTGTTTAAATATATTACATAAACAGATATCTATACTGAAGGCGCTTTGATTATAAAAATGTTTCATAAGCAACCTATAATATCAATAAATTAATCTTAAATCATTTAATTCTTTTCGTACACACCTAAGTTAATACTTTAGATGAGTATTTTATAAAAAAATAAAATATTTAGCAATCACCTTAGAATATGGGTTCATGGACAACACTTTCAAATGATAACTTTTGAAAATGTGCTTTTATTATCTGATTCTGAAAAGTTACATGCAGAATTTCATTTCTTTTATACAGAAATGTTTGGATGCTAATTCTTGACCTGTGTATCAAATTTTGCTTAAAGGAGGTTTATGCACATCATATTAGGGCAAAATAAAATATTTTTAAACAGAAACTGGAAAGACTGAAGTTTTTATTATGATTAGAAGTTCGTGATAGAGGGCTTACACAAGAACTAGTTGCATCGTTTTGAATGGAACTCGTCCAGATCGGAAACTTTTACAGGAATCCCGGAGTAGAATAGAAACACAATTCAAGGTGTTCGGACATTTCAGATGATAGAAGATTCAGAAGAATTGAAAAGATTAAATTTTACACTTACGAAAATTTGTTAAAAATGAATTAATTTTAGTTTTATTGTTATTATGCGTTATATATGAAAAATCGTATATAGATTAGTTAAGATATAGTTTTCAATATTAATAGCATCGTTTCAACTGCTAAAGTACAAGAAAGTTTCAGTTGGTCAGCGATTTTAATACTGGATACGAAGTTCTACTTTCCCCCTCATTGCGAGAATATTTAGGGAGTAACGCTTTAAATATAATCGAATGTCTTGGGTACTAGAAATTCTATTTAACAAATGTGAATACTGCTTCTTATTATTAAACAAGCTTTAAGGAATAATTCCACTTCTTTACTTCGGTTATGGTAGTATGATTCATACATTCCTTTTCTCCAGACTAGATCCATACATTACGTTGGTGTGCAAAGTGTATGAGAAGATGGTGGTCTGAAAGGGCAAAGCTTTTATTAAAGAAATGACTGGCATTTGACTGATGGGTTCCCTCGAGAACTTACTTGAGTAAGAGTATCATGGATGTACATTGCTCTTGTCTACCTCCCACTCATCTTTATTCTCATGTCTTAGCAAAGAGCACGGCAGAAGAGGGTTAAATGGACGAACAATCAATCATCTGCAATCTTTTTGGCCACCCACCTCCCACCTTGTAGTGCTTTACAAAATTCTAAACAGACGGGGTTATTGTAGTTTGAACAAGCCCGACTGGTTTCTTTGGGGATTTGTTTAGTTCCAAGTACCTCGCGAAACTGCCATTAGTTGTTGCAGCGTCATCGTGAACTTGTACAATCAGGTGATCTTTCTTACCGTTACGACGATCTGTAGTTGCGATCTTTTCCTTAACAAATCAAGTTTGGAAATATTCTTTTTAACAACTTAAAATTCTGTCTTAAAATTCGATTTGTGCACTGTTTACATTGCAATTATGTACATAGGAGTTGTTTTATTTCTGAAAATTTGTATGTGTTAAATAATATCAAACACACAGACACAAAGAAAGAAGACACTTACAGGGAATCGCATTCTAGTTAACAGTGTGATAGGTGGGAATACTAACCCCTGGATGACTGCAACCTCCTGGGGCAGGTGAAGTAGCTATACTGATAAATAATCCTATAGGTTGGTCTGCATGGAATTTTGTTGCACCACAACAACCTCTTCTCACACTGCACTAGAAACAACCCAATTTCTATAGGAGTTAGGAGTAAAACATTTATCCCATCCTCACTATAGTCCAGAACTGGCCCCATGCAACTTTTTCTATTCTTAAAATAGGAGAACAAATTCGAGGTCAACAATTTGAATCACCTGAAGCTAGAATAGCTGCTTACGAAGAACCTATTTGCACTCTCTCCAAATAAGAATGACGTTGGACATTTGAAAAGTGGTTTGATAGCACTAGGCGTTGAATAGAATGCAATGGAGAATACTTTGAAAAGTTGCATTGATCAAATCTAAGTTTTTAGAATTTTATTGCACATTCTCAAAATTTTCGTAATGATCCTCGTAGTGTGGATGTCAGTTCGGATGCTGACGTGACCCCAATTGTTAAAATTGAATTTTTCTTTCTAGTGCAGTTTTGAAATCTAGTAGAAGACTAAAACATCTATTAAGAGCAAATAGAACGCATGCAGAATTAGTTCAGAATTCCCATTTTGAGTTATCGAGTAATAACTGCAAATCCTAAAGATACTAAACGTTTGGTAAATAAATTCTCTGGTTTTCAAATATGAAAGCCAATATATTCCACGCACATCCAGTGTGCAGTGTACAAATTGGGGGAAAACAAACTATTATTGAATAAAAACTCTTTATGAAGCTTCTCTCACTGCTACTAAACATTCATTTATAAGCAGAGACTGTTTATAGAAAATTCAAGACACTCGTTTAGCATTCTGGCTTATAAATTCGGAGGTCCCGGTTTTAATCCTCGAGCGGGACAGGGTATTTTTTGATTAATTAGAATCATTGTCTGCTCTCCGCAGAATTTGGAAGTATGCATTTGAGACAGATTGTGAGTGTGTTTAATAAAAAAGGAAACCTATAATAAGACCAACGTTAAAAGCCTCGAATTAACGAATTTAAATACCCTCAGTTGTTTCTCAAGCGAAAGGCGCTGACAAGATCATTGAAGTTACAGGGGTTATACAAACGAAAATGTACTTATCACAAACATATGAATTTAATAAAAAGTGTTAACACTATTTTTGGGAAAGTAAAACTTGACGAAAATACTTGCATAAGAAATATCTCTTTGTGATGTGGATGTTTTTTTCCTTTCTTTCTTTTCCCCCTCTTTTTTCTTTAATCCTCGCCTTGAACATTTAGTTCGAAATTCAGCTTTTTGCGATTACTCGCTTTTGAGTTATGCTGTCCACATGCACACTGACCTATTTTTACTTTTTAAATCACTAGACGTCAAAATATATTTTGATGAAATTCCGACACAATTTTTTTTTTAATAGAAAGCTGTATTTCCTCGGCCTTAAACGGCTAAGCAAGAAAAAATGCATATAGTGATTGCTGACGACCACAAACATGGATAAGATCTCTGCTGCGAAGCTAAGATTTGAACCTGCATTATTTGCTTTCGCAGTGTTGCATGTAATCTGTTGCCGATAGCAGCAGAAATGCTGTTTTGCATGGTTTCGGACGCTGGATTCGCATATGTTGTGTTTAGTGATGATGGTAACTCGTTATTTCCATTCGCGCAGAGGAATCCTTTTGCCTGGCAATGTGTTGATGCCTGGGTAAACGTCAGAGAAGCGTGTTGGCTCATTCGCGCCTGCTGATATCTCAGTGTTCCATTTAGGGGCTGTCAAACGCCGCGGGCATTAATTGTAACGGCTGGGGCCTCCCTTTTGTGTCAGCTGATAGTGGGAAGAGAAGGCGCCTTTTCCTTCATCCTGACACCTCGCACTGCAGCTTGGGCATCCTCTCATGCGCAAGCATCATAAAACATCGGAGTAATGGCGCATATCACCAGCATTTTCTTTTTTCTCTCATTCCCTCGATATGTCTATCTGGGTAACATTTTGGCATCTCTGTGCAAAATAGAGAGATCGAAAGAATACATATAGCCTGCTTTCGAGCAACAATTCTTTTGGATGCTGTGTATGCGTGAGAGAGAGAGAGAGAGAGGATGATGTAACAAAAGAAACGAAAGTTAGAATGAATAATAAACTTCATATTTAGGTTCCAGCATCCTTCATGCAACAGGAATGTAATCACAAATTCACCACCGCAAACTATCCTTCACACATAAACAAATGTTTATTTTCTCAAAAAATAGCCTAAGAATTTTGATCATAATTTTGTATGTATGAAAATTAACATGAATATAAAAATGGATATCTTGAATTGTATATAAAAAGGGAAACTGTAAAAGAAAAACTTGTACACTAAAGGCTTATATCTGGTAAACATGCACAATTTTTGACAACATATGATTATGGCATTAATTTTTTCTGAGGTATTCGCTCTTGCTGGTTTGAAATTACCGATATTGTAATACGCATGGAATATTGTCTCAGAATAACTTTAACCTAAGTGAATGATCGATGGTATGTTGGCGGTTTGTGACTTAGAAAATAAGAGAACAGCTACCTGCCTTATAAGTTCTGTATGGTTATTCTTAATGAATCTATTGGAAAGCTAAGACAGGAACCCAGTCCTTGAGGAATGTGGCGGCTACGC
The DNA here is from genome assembly GCA_030765065.1 of Deroplatys truncata. Taxonomy (NCBI): domain Eukaryota; kingdom Metazoa; phylum Arthropoda; class Insecta; order Mantodea; family Mantidae; genus Deroplatys; species Deroplatys truncata. The sequence continues at coordinate 90,226,285 of CM060980.1, forward strand.
ACTCCTAGCTCCAATCTCATTGTGTGTCGCTATCGTACCAAAACCAGGACCACAAAAAATAAGGGCCAAAAGAGGACCTTCCAAAGACAGTTTTCAAAAGAAGAGAATGGGGGTCTTATTGTGATAGGTTTTTATACTGCCCATGCACGTTTGAAATATCCTAAGCAGTAGACACTTTAACAGTGTGCTCCTGACATCATAATACGTATGAAACTATTGGTTCGGTCATAGACACTCTGACCGATTCGAATGACATGGGCACTGACCACTACACTACGTAAGCCTTAAGTTAAACCATGACCGTTTTGACGCTTTGTGCGAGCTCTAGAAGAGGGGGGGTGCGCTAATGACGGTTCAAGTGCTGAGAAACACTGTTACAGCCCACCCTTCATTGTTCAGTATCTCAGTACAGTTGTAATTTTGGCAGTGAAATATGGAAAATATTCTGATATCTTCGGCCATCTTTGCTTCGCTGCATTTCGTATTGTTACATAGTATTCTTTATTGACACTTCAACTTTAAAGTCATATCGCGACTAATTTTGATGCAGTAATTTGTATCACAAATTAATTAAATGTAAATAATGATTGTAATATGGATATGCATTTTTATGTGACATTGATTTGAGATGTTTCTTGACTGTAATTATTGTTGATAAGTAAGTTTATACGACCTTACTGAAACTGTCAATAATAGCGCGCAATAATGCAGCGAGGGGGGGGGGGTGAGCTGTTTATCATTATTGGAAACGAGGAAGTTACGTAATATTGGCGCGTTTTTTCCGTTGAGAATCTTCTGGAATATTTCCCTAGAGCATATGTATTCATAATTTTCATTGGATATAAAAATAGACGCTAATGTTGGCGCGTTTTATTAGCCAATTGCAGTTCAGTTATAATCTTTAGGCATATCGGGGAGTGGGAGTATAAAAGCAGTAGGTTAGAGGTAAAGTCCACCAGTTCATCAAAAATCTGTGTACACTACACGTCGTCTTCAGTCAGTCAGTTCGTCGAAAGTATTTGTACGGCAAACGCCGGGTATCGATTCACAATTTACGCGCAGCAGAATTATGAATAATCTAAAGTGTTGTAAGGTTAATTATACAAAAAGTTGAAGTACGTAAATTAAGAGTGATCAGTAAGAAGTTATTATAACAGTTTCAGTTTGGCGAGTGTTAAGATCAATGTATAAATGTGATAGTTAACGTGTTCGACAATAAATGTGTAAAACAAATTTCTTCATCAGTGTTATATTTGGATAAAAGATTCCTTTCCGTTTACACACCCTGATCTAGAAACATGTTCGACCGAGAAATAATAGCTAGCCGGAGGACAAAGAACCAAAATTAAATAAAATAACTAGCATTTTTTTAAACAAAAAACTAATACTGCCGCAAATTGCTAACACCAGATGGAGCTAACAAACCTAAAAAATGAATGACGTCACAAGATGGCTTCACATGAAGTAAACACACATACACAAACATTTGTAAGTAATACCGTTACAATTTAGAATACAGAACATAATTACAATGAAAATACAATATTTTAAACAGTAGTAGTACATACAATATCAAACATTCTAGATAGGTGTGCTACACTTTGTCGGGTGTTAGTTGTTCCCTTCTAAATTTCATTTTTCATCCTAACCCAGATTTTAAATAGTAAGTTTTAATAGTAAAGTTTGGAGATTAGGCAGTTAAGGATTATCAGTTCTCCTGTAAAATATAGTGCTGTCTCTTTCTGCTTTCCACGTTTCAACTTAAAGCAAATGCACTATAATTCTGTATACTTTAGATATTATTGGAATTTTATAATCCTTACGAACTAATCCTTGCACTTTGCTATTCTTTAATTTTTCAAAAATTCTGATACCACACCGCTACGTATCAAGACCATCATACATCGACTGCCTTTTGACTATCTCCTCAACGTCCTCTATTATATTCCCCATATAACAAATGTGTAAACAAACCATTTCTGTAAACATTCAACTGGATTAACTTGGAGTTGCTCGAACAAACTATTGTATAAATAATGTGAATAATGTGTAGAACGAACACGAGTACCAAAATAAATTACAGGTGGAGAAAGTCTTTTGACTTTTTAAATGGGTGGCTCATATGATGTAAGCTTAAAATCACCATCTTCATTATTAATAGTGTCATCATTATCAAACCACAGTGATCTTCCTTCTCATAAAGGTATTTTAAAATTTTGGATTTTCTATACAGGGTGAGCTGAAAGACACAACATACAGAATTTTAAAAATAATTATTTTAGGACGTAGTCGACCTTACCAGATCGAGAAATAAACCCATTCTTCCAAAGCTAATTTCTCTCTTGATGAGTGTTCTTCAGCCAATGAATGAGATCATTTTAGGTGATCAGTAAGAATCAAACATCGCTTATTAAAAATTATGCTGCTCAAAATTGAATAGGTAAAAATGTTGCGTTTATTCCCAGTTTATTTCTTATATTGTTATCGTCTCTGCTTCGTTTCGACATTTTAATACGTCTAAATGCAAGATCATTGTTATCCTACACATTAACTTCAATAAAACGACGGTATTCCTAAACCAGTTTGATCTGGCCAAGAAATGATAATACAACTGAAATTTCAACTGAATCTACATTATTGGCAATCTGCTATAAATAAACACATTCATTTTATTTTAATTATTACTGTTCATAATGGTGATATAAAACTCTTATAAGCACCACAAAATACTAATGGTATTTGTTTCTCCCTTTTCAGGTACGTGCCCTAGCACTGAAGTTTCAGAGAGCTGATATCTGGGTATGTAACTTTCGCTTAAGGTAAAGCTTTAGATATTTTGAAACTCGGTGATTAATGAAGGGCGTGCGATTATTACCGTCACTTTTGAAGTTCATTTCCCAAACCTTCTGAAATGAATGTGATCGAATTTTCAGCTACCTATTAATTTTGCATACATTTAACGTGAAAGCTAATATTTCGAGGTTAGCTTTAATTACAGTTTTGCTTATTTCTTGTTTTTCTTTAGAATACTCTTTTTTGGTAAGTTGGTGTGATAAATCTTGGAATTTCGTTTAATATTTCACAAACACTTTACACACGAATTTCAATTCCTTGTTTAGGCAAACTCTTTCTGCACTTTTACTATTTTTGCACATGTAGTTAGGAGAAATTTCGTTTCTGTTGAACTGTTTTGGGGTCAAAAGTGTAAACAAACATGGAATCATAAATTAGGCGTCTAGTCTGATCTTTTCATCTGGTCAGATTTCCGTCATTGCTCCGGACACACTTCGGCCTTGGGCTTATTGTGCTACCTCTGTCGTTTTAAAGCCAATTCGTTATGCTTGCAGTCTTTACAAAGGAATGCAGTCTCATAACACATGTGGTTTCAAATTCTTCTGCTTCTAAAAACATTTTCCCAAAAGCAGTATATCTCCCGTAAACTAAAGCCTCACAGGAGCATGCGTGTTGGGCAGTTTCAGTTTCTTTCTTGCTGAATCTGAAATCTAAGCTACCCTGAAACACTCCTATCGTGTTAAGATGTTTTTTTTTTCACAGGAGCATGTTCTGCGAGAAGTGCAATAATTGTTCTCAGCTGAAGTCTTTACATTTAAGTAAGCTTTCAGCTCTTTTCTTACATGATTTTCTAATAAATCGTTTGCCATATTTGTTTCCTGGAATTTTAAGTCACGTTTTATGGTTTTCTACTTTGGGCCAGTTCTTAATAATCTCTCTTACTAAACATCGAGATGTTTCTAGAGCCGTCTCTGGCCCAATAAAGTTTGAAGCAGTTTCTTGTCTTGAAAACTCGTCAGCTGTTTCATTTCCCTGTATGCCACAATGGCCCGGCACTCAGATGAGTTGAACTTCATTCTGTTCTGCCAAGCATGTGAGCATGTATAGGCAGTTTAAAACCAGTCCTACCGCTTCCTTAAGACCACTTAGAGCCTTAAGTGCAGCCTGGCTAGCTGAGCAGATAAGGATCTGTTTACCAGTGTAAGCAGTCCTTAGTATAAGTTGAGGGGAGGCGCTATTCAAATATTATTAAAATGTATCACTTTTTCATAAAATTGAATGTGGGTAGTAAAATGGGCCCAAATTTAATAGCTGAAGGTTACATCTGGAAGTCACTCTATTTCACTATTTAGTGAAATTTTTCTACGTCTGAGGTATTCTACGTAGCCTTTACTTTAGTTTTCCCCTAATCTGTTTATAACATCTTTCAAGCACTTTAATTCTTCTTCTAAACAATTTTATATACATTCATCAATTTTTCCACAAATATGTTCAGAATTTGTAAAGTATGCAACTATGCAATGATTTTGGTCTGTTAAAAAATATATATCAGAGTATAAATAAAGAGAAAATAATTGAAAATTAAAAACTTAAATCCTTAACCATCAGTGTTTCTAAGTCCAATCCATTGTATCACAAAATACACTTTTAGCTAAATTGTATATTATGTAAGATTTAATTGTCTTCGATTTTTATCCTGTAAAGTATTTTCTCAATATGTCGTTATTTAGACTCTAATATTTTTTAAGTACATAATAAATTAAAAATTGTAGGCAGGTATATTTTGATTGTAAAGTAATTATATCTGATAAAAACATGGAAGCTGCAATTTTTAATAACGCGCACCTTAAAACAAATATGGTTTTATTAATTTTTGCATGAATACCATCTAGCGAATACGTTATCTGCGTAATGGGCATCTCTTACGCATAGGTGTATCCTGGAACACCCTAACTCTAACCTCGGATGAGGCAGGCTTTTTTTTATTGGATAAGGATTTTAAGGTTTTACTGCAGGGCTTTCCCATTTCCTCGTAAAACACATGTCCTTTAATTATCATTTCTCTTGACCATGGTCTAATTTAAAAATCGTTCTACCCTTTCTTGTTCTCAGTCTGTGTACACCTAAGTGCTTAATATTGACGCCACACCCTTAAAAATTGCTGGTTCCTATAACTTAGCTGTCCTTAATAATGATAATAATAAAACAATAGATACTTATTTCCCATCCCCATTTAAAACAAATAATAGCTAAGGGTTTGTCCCATATATGAATGTATAATTATGAGCAACAATGGTACTTAATACCTATATACAGGTTTAAGGCAGCCGATAATGAATAGCTATCAAAATTACCACAATACGTTGTTTTCGGGATAAAGGAGGTTAAAAACTTATTAAATTTCAATAGTTGTAGTTTCCTAAAACATGGTTATCATAAAGTAACATGTTGATAAGTTGAATTAGATTGGAAAAATTCATTACCGTGACCAAAATTCGAAAACCACTGATCTTCAGTTTTCCGTACCGATGCTCTTACCGCTGAGCTACCATGGTGAGATACCCGTGCGCGCATTAAGTCTTCTTATCTAATTCAAGAGTGCAGGTGAGCCTAAAGTGATCACTGGTGCTCAGTATATCATATCTCAAAAGTAAGTTATTTGAAGTTTTGCAAGAGATTGGTAAGGAGAGTTGAAGATCCGTGGTTCAAGTTCAGACCGTGTTATTGAATTTTGCGGGTCTGCTTCAACTTTACAATTAGTGCCCTCCCACGGGAAGTGTAAAAAGAAATATATAAAAACCTAAACAAAATGTTAGTGAGATTTTGCCATCCTTAGTAATGATTTCATTCAAAGCTTGGCACAGGTTTATTGCTGTTTTTATAAATTATTAGGTAAAACGGTTTAGAGCATTCGTCGCGTAAAGTAAGACATCATTGAAAATCTATTTTCAAAAGGTTTCCTTGAATTGCTATAAAATATAATTTATATGAGTGTTATACCAGATGAGTCAGCTCCCCGTAGTTATTCGTATCTATGCAACCCGTATTTTATAGACTAATGTGAAAACATTGACCCTTTTATCAAACAAACTGTTATTGTAGCTCTGTCCTTCTATTCGATACTGTACACAACCACCATTAAGGATTAAAGGCCTAAATGAGCCAAGGAGCCGCGAAAGGTTTTAAAAAGACGCTTTCATGGATATAATGCTTGCAAGGAGATAGAGGTATGTTTTCCCGAAGAGCGGGAGACAACACGTGCGTTCTGGACGATTGGATTAGCCGGGATGTAGCTTCAGAAGTTCGAATCTAATACAAACATAAAATTGTTTTGGTTATTTTTTTTCTTTCTCCTTGCGTTTATTTTATGTATTTTAGTATACTAATCTATTTTATTTTATTATTGACTCTCCTGTGAGCCAAAGACAAAAGAATTACAATCAGATAATTGTGTATCGTGCTTACGATAATAATCTGTACCTATCTGGTGTTGTAAACCGTGTCACGTAGTTAGCTTTTATTCTTTTGAGCACATATAGACGATATTAAATCTAGCACCTTTGTTTCATATTTAAATCTTATGTTTCACTTCTACTGACAAAGGATTTGTAAATGTGCTAAGTTCATGGTAAACAGAATAATAAATTGTTATAGTGCGTGAATTTCATCAACGAAGCAAACGTTCAAAATGACGACCCCCTTCATCAACGCACATTTGTGTACGTTGCCGGAAAGACCTTTTTGCATGTTGAAACATGTCCGGTGTAATCTGCCTGCATTCTTCACGTATGAGTGCCCGGAAATGATTTGGGCTTTGCGGTTCTTCTTCTTTACGGTATAAAAACCATGGTGATTATTCTATTTTGTACACACTTATAATGTTATCAAACATGTTCTTTGTATCATAATATCAAATTATAGGCCAAAAGAGATAAAACAAAAGGTAACCAAAATTTTGAATTTAACACGACGGATTTGAACCCGCACTAAAGCGGCACAGTGGTAAAGCAACTATGATAATACCATTCGGCTAATGCTACGTTGCGAGTTGCGCTTCCTATACGAAGTAATAATAGCAAAACTCAACCCCACCTCAAATCTTTACATGCATTTTACAACTTCATACAGCGTTTGGAGGTCATTTTGGTAACTTTAACTCAAATAAACAAACTGAATCAGCCATTTGAATTACTGTATGAACTGATTATGCCATAGTTCGTGACAGAAGAGAAATTATCTACCTAATGCTTAGCATTTTTTGACAAGGCTGTACAACAAACCTTTGTTGGCTGACTGCTTAAATCCAATTGGTCGCACTGCTAGATCTTCCATTTTGTTTTCAAAAACAACCGATGCATGCCATAAGTTGTTCCTTCAGGGGCATTTTCAAAGGTGTGTATCAATGTATGCTAAAGAATAAAGGTTTGTAAAATCAGCTTAAAGTGCCACCGAAGCTCCCAGTGTCAGGGTGGGATGTTTTTGACATCGACATACATGACCATAGCATTCTGTCCCGTAAAACAGTTATGCACTGAGTTATCTATCCCCCCTCTATAAAGTGTTATTCAAATCAGCCTTTAGAAGGAATTCAAGAAAGGCGTAAGTCCCATATGTGCTTAGCACGTTGCATAAATTCAAAAATAAATAGGGGCAGCTGACTCACCTGATATATTCGCTGAAAGGTGTTAATTCGATATCTTGATTGTAGTTTTCAAATTACTACCTTTCAAAAAGAATTTTATTCTTCAATTCCAAATTCTGTACAAGGGAATGTTTTAAAATAATTTTGCCGTAAAACATTTATACGATTCGTTTGCTCAGACCATAACAATTATCAGCAATTTTTGTACTGGTTTAGTTCAACTTTTAAGAAGTATCATTATAATGCGTATCATATTCTTCTCTTTCTTTATCTATAACTTGCTTATAGTGAGAAGAGGAATTTCACACAAACATTCCTTTTAGAGAGAGGTGCGTGCATTTTTATGGATGTGGAACACTAGATACAACTCAAAAACCAAACTTCTGATAATGCCAAACTTGGTGTTTAAGTTCAGCGATTTCGAAAGATGCGACAGGAAGATTTTCAAGAAAATTTTATTGTCTCAAACTACACTTAACCTGTAACATTTTTTATTATTTGAACATGGCCTATTTATTAAAATGCCATAAGGGTTTGCATGATAAATAAAATGTACATCTCGAATTGAGGACAATAAAAGCAAGGACAAGTAACCAGCTGATTTGTGATGGATGAATACCAAGTCGGAGAATAGTAAAATTGATTACTATAAGAGCTGAAGTGCAATAACGAAAATTGGGGAATGAGTGCTGGGAGAAATATATGATATATAGAGCATAAAATCTATGGATATTCAAGTACAGGGCATAACACAATGAAACGTCTTAATAAATATGAAAAGGACACAGCAGGCTTAAAGAATACGTTGGAAAAAATTAGACAGTCACACAAAAATGATGGTTTGATTGGTCTGAAGAAAGGAATATAATTAATATCAAGAAATAATTAACATATAATTCAGTGAACTCTTTAACAATGGAAGAACTAGAAATGGTATTACATTCATGTAAAAACAAAATGAGTCCAGAAAAATGATAAAAATACATTTTGAATTATTGAAGAAGAATATAAGATTCTTGAATATCACATGTATATCAGACCCCACAATTATGGGTCACAAATATGTGAAGCACTAGTTTATTAATTTTTTTTTTAAAAAAAAAGGGATCCCACAGATTGTAATAATCATTCAGGTATAACTCTTCTGAACGGTTCCTGTAAAATATTATATGCAAATATATTAGCGAGAGGGCTTAATGCAATAGCAAGCAGTTTATTAAGAGAACAACATGGGTAGAGGAACGGCGATCTTGATCTGACTGTATTCATACTTAAACAGATAATTAAAAAGACGTGATTTTAATCTTCCAAGTCATATTCTCTTCATTGATTACATTAAAGCTTTCGATATGGTGCAGAGAAGAAAACCTTTGGAAAATCTGATTGGAAACGAATGTCGGCAACACTTAATAAGAACTTCGGCAATGTTGCACAAAGACACCATGATTTGTATAAACAAAATATCAGGAATAAGATAAATATTAAATCAAGGTTTTAGACAGGGATGCCCGCTCTCACCCGGCTTATTTAATATGTATATTGATGCAGCCATAAATCAATGGTAAAGACAGATAGATGAAATTTTAAATTACGTTGTTTTAATTTAGATGCTATACTATTTACTGATGACCAGGTTATCCTCTCAGATTTTAAAGAAGGTCTATAGAAAGAAGTACTTAAATTACAAATTATATCCAAGGTAATTGTTTTTACAGGAAAGTACACTATTAGAACGAAGGTAGAACTGAATGGAAGTATAATTGAGAAGGTTAACACATTTAATTATCTGGGATGTTCAATTTCACATAATGAGGACCGTTATTTAGAATAAAAGTTATCTAAGTTTCAATATATACATATATATTGTACTATTAACACAACTACAAAAAGACTAAGACAAACAAGAGCAGAGACAGTTTTGAAATGTTATAAAGCTATACTGTTCCACTGCTAACATACGGCAGTGAGAATCTGAGCAAAAAAAAAAGGAAAATTGAACCCACAGAGATGAGATTAAGACGATTACTGGGATATATTCTTAAGAGATCATGTATACATTACTGACACAATAGAACAATTAAAATTTTATGATAAACATGATTCTTTAACACTTCAATGACATTACTATAAACAGATTGAAAATGGGATCTAAATAGATTATTTCTTCACGAGACAAACGATCAGTAGGAAGACTGATACCACGTTGGGAAGACAGTATTTAATGTGTAACCGGCTTTAGGTTTTAAAAACTAAAAGGATATAGTAACCCGGCTTTTAAGTTTTGACTATCGTTTCAACCCTCTGTATTCCCTTGTACTTATTACGAAATACGTAATGAAACCATTTCTGCAAAATTGTATCTCGATATACATAAAGTAGAAAGTAGCTTATGTGGAATAGTGGGTAGAGAAGTTAAAGACAGTTTTTGAATGTAACACATCAGGTTTTACTGAGCGAGATGGCCCAGGCGGTAATAATGTGGCCCGCATTTGGGAAGTCCTGGGTTCGATCCCCGGCGACAACCCACTCTAACCTATGGGTTTTCTCGGGTTGTCAGGCGAATTCTGGAGTGGTTTCTATCACCCCCAAGTTTCCTATCCATACATTTCGTTCCATTAATTGTTTTATTCACCCTTCACCCCGTTTACTCTATTTCAGGGTTGGAAGTGTCGGCGGTGGTATTTTGGTGCAGCGTGGCAGGAAAAAAGGATGTCCTCTGTGAAATTTCTCCATCCATCGGCCTTCGTATGCTTGCCATAAGGACAGCTCCTTGGGGGCGTGAACCCTATATGGGGCGGTGTCCCCGGTCTGCTAGTCTGACTGCCGAGGCGTCTATATCTGGAAACTGTAGGGTCCATGTCATTGCTATGCCGTCACTCCTGGTTCCGGCCGCCCAGTGTCTCCTTTTACCTCATCCCTCCTGGGGGCGCCCCACTCGTGGGGCGTCGGTACAATATCCTCATTCCTGGATCGGTGCCGAATCCCCTCCGCTTCACAATACAGTACAATCCAATCTAATCAGGTTTTGGTTTATTTATGTTGCTTCCACAGTACAGAACTTTGTCTGACAGTTGTGATTGTTTTAACTTTCTGGAATGTGCATGAGAATTCTCGGACCAATTGGAATGAGAACCCTTTATCCTGAAACTGGGCAACTATTTTTTTAGTTACATTTTTATGAATGTCCTTACCTTATTACAAATATAGCAAACCAGAATATAAGAAAATGAAAATGCAATTGTAAATCTGGTAATTTTGGTCCTTAAACTATTTTTGATCACGCAGTCCAAATACACTTTTTCCTTAAATTTTCACCAGTTTTAAGTAGTGGAATGGCTAAATGGGCTGTCTCAGGTATAATATAAATGGATTAATTATTACGGTTGAATATTTCTTGGTGCACCTCTTTGTCTTCTACTTATTACAACAATACATCCTTAACTCCAGCATTTACCAGTGTGCAGAGACGTTACAGGAAAATTTCTATTTTACTTGCATTATAATGTTTTTGTCTCAAAACGCTTCAACTGTGCTCTTGGACGAAATGCGCTTTTTGTTAAGACCGCTAGCTCTTAGTCCTTCATCAGAGTCGCTTGGAAAGTACTTTGATCTCAGAAACTGAAAGAACTGTGTTTAAATCCGCGAGTGAATTTTAAATGCTCTTGTAAAAAGAATAGCTTTTCTTTATCTTTACAAAGGACCCGAGTCCCTTAAGGACGATATCTTGGCTCGCAAGCTAACTTTCTAGGCCAGGTAACTATTGAACACCAAGTAATAGAAATTGGTTGTAAGTTACGACCATGTTGTAAAAGGTACTTAATATTCCTAAAATTTGCTGTCCGAGCAAAATAATTTGCTCTTGACCCTGGATACAACCATGGACTTCCCTCCATGTTGCCACAGTTGCATAACTAAAATGTTGCCACTACCAACGCTTAAAGGCATTTTTCTGGTTTATTACAATTAAAGATACCAATTTAACAAACATAATTGGATTAACAATGAATGCAGAAATTTATTTGCAGTTGGTCCTACATGAATTAGTGTGAGCTGGTAGAATTTGAATACCAGTAGCAAGGGGGCTAAAACGTTGGCACATGAAAAAGGATGAAGAAATAAGCGTTATTTGTCAAGAAGCCCAAAAGGGATGTGCAAGTTTTGGAAATCACTGAAAAATATTCTTACAAATACTTATTGCTTCTGATTCCGATAAATGTTTTCAAAATGGTTTCATTACACATTTTGTTGTAAGTACAAGGAGAATGAAGCAATAGTCAAGTGTTGAAAAATCTCATCGCTACATGATGGCTTTGAAGTGCCACGCTGTTTCCATGACACTCTGAGAAACAAATTAATGACAGAACTTCAAAACAAAAATAAGTTTTGGAAACTTAAAACCAGTTATTAATGAATATTTCGAAGCGTTTAATGCTACTTATGTGTAGGTATATTTGGAATTGTTGGTTTTAACAAGATGAACATTTTTCGTGTAGTAAGCTTTATTTATTTCAAATGATTTACAATTTGGGCTGAAAATTTTATTTTTCATATAAATATCTTGGACACATGCTGTTTAAATCAAAATAGTTGGAGCCACTTTTGAGAAAAAGAAAAATAAGGAGAAGTTTTCCATATATAGAAAGATTTTCCTGAATATCTGCGTGTTACATCCTTGGAAGATGCTTAACTTAAATGCCAGGTATGATATTAATTGGCGGTTTTATTACTTTCTCTACTACGTATAGTAAGTAGGGGAAGTATAGTATTCCACCCAAAAATTCGATACCGAGATTTCACCGGAAATACATGTTTTGAGACCTCCTGAATCCAAAAAAAGCATTTTTGGAAACATGTCCGTGTGTGTGTCTGTGTGTGTGTGTCTGTGTGTCTGTGTGTGTGTCTGTGAACAGCATAACTCAAAAACTAACAGTCGGATAAACACAAACTTGGTATTTACGTTCAGTATCTTCCAGAGATGCGACACGAAGATTTTCAAGAAAATACCCCCACCCCAGACTACCCTTTACATGGAACATTTTTCGAAAATTTTAATTTTCTCAAAAATGGCTCTAACGATTTTGATGAAAATATCATATGTTTAAGATAATGTCATGAGAAATGAAATGTGTATCTCGAAATTTCTGGGAATGTCTCCAAAAGTATTCTTCATTATGAACGACTTTTGCATAACTGGTAAGCCATAAGAGATAGACAAAATTTTACTACACAAAAAATGTAGATCGCGTTAAAATACACAACTTATATCACATAGATTTTTTTTTTGAGTGAACCGTTTTCGAGATATTGCTTGTTATTTCCTTAAATTTTCCAATACTTATACTTTTTCTCAAATTCGTTATTCATTTTTTTATGTCCTGGACATGCAAAGAGAATGGAATGCGCCGCATAGCAACCAGCGATAAAATATTTGACTATCGCTTAAAAGCTACCATATTCCCCTTGCATCTACAAGAAAATTACAAATAAGATTGACATCTCGATATCTCGATTAATATGAAGCATATGGAGAATAGGCGTTTGTAAAAATAGATTGTACAAGAGTAGAGAAAGTCATGTGAGTGTAACACATCAGATTTTTTTTAAGTTGTGCTGAGTGCATGCGCGCGCGCGCACACACACACACACACACACACACACACACACACACACACACACACACACACACACAGGAATTGACGATTTTTAAAAATATATTTTCTTTTGGATTTAGGGCACCTCAAAAGATGTATTTCCGGTGAAATATCGATTACGAATTTTTCTATGGTGCATACTTCCTCTACCTAAGTGGATGATAGGGAAAGCAAAAGCTGAACTTCTTTAGGCACACGAGCACTGACATGAAATCGTGTGTTCAATATTTTACAGTTATTGAATCACTAAATTCTGAAAATTCTGCTTCAGTTTTCTCAACTCCCAAATCTATTTCAGTTCCTAAAGAAATCTGAATCCACAAGAATACGCATTTTAACCGTTATGGCTTAATTTTTCGAAGTACTAAGTGGCAAATAAATTCAATAGATGGTAATTAGTTTGTGACACTAGGTTTTAAAGATAGGTTGCATCTCGTATGTACACTCGTTTATACAGCAGAAAATGTCCTTCCTTCATGAAAACTGGCACCGTTTTAATTTCTCTCGCTTACATGTGAGAGGTGGAGGAAATATGGCATTCCATTAAAAATTTTAATATGGAGGTTTCATTGGAAATATATGCTTTGAAGTCTTTTGAACTAAAATACACCGTCTTACAAAACCGTTGGTGTGTGTGTGTGTGTGTGTGTGTGTGTGTGTGCGTATGAGACAGAGAGAGAGAGAGAGAGAGAGAGCGAGTGAGAGAATAGGTAACCCAAAAACAAAAAATCTGATAAAAAGTATTGTAATCGTGAAAGGCCATCAGGCAAAGATTTCCAAGAAAATCCTATACCCCTACAAAAAATCCCATAGGACTGTTTTGTTACTTTCTATTTTTTCAAAAACGGCTCTTAATATTGTCATTAAAATATCATACGTTTGATATAATATCAAAATTAAACTTAATTTCTGCAAATATTCTGTGAGGGCGTATGCATTCTAATTGATTGAATGGATGCAATAATACACAACACATGTCAAATATAAATTGTTGTGAGAAATAACCATTCCGAAATATTCCCCATTTTCATGCAAAGAGGGATCTGCTTCTAATCATTTGATTATGGGTTCGGCCTCTTTAATCATCCTATGGATCTGCAAAAATAAATAAATGTTTTTAGCAACATTTATTCCGATTAGCGCGAAGAAAAATATACTTTTGTGTGAATCATTTGTAAAGTAGACAGAGTAAATGTTAAATGGCTCTGTAATTGAAGCATTTGAGCAAGTTTAGTAAAATAACTAACTTGTTTAATTTTTAACTAATTTACACACAATTTATCAGTAATTTGTACAGTGTGGAAACCATCTTACGCAAATGTAAAATATGTGCTCGTCTTATTTAAATAATATATGTCTGTTAGTTAATCCACTTTTTAATACTAATTTTATATATATTACGAGTATAAACTAAATATTGTGCTTAGTAAGAGTCTGCATTTTAAAAGAGAAACTACATATCATGTGCTCCTTATAGCATGCCATTATTCACATACGAACTCTCTTGAATTGAATTCAGAATTGGAGCAAGTTTAGATTACTTTAGGCCTTCACTTGTGTAAGAAAACAAAGAACAAACGACTTTCACTGTAATAACGACTGGATATTTCAGGATGTTATCTCCAAAGTGAATATCAAGTTTCTATTCTCATTTCCACCGAAAAAAATCATTTTTACTTTCTCTTCCAGTTACTTACAGTAAATGAAAGAGGTAGTGTATGGAATCGACAACTTCTTTGTCAGATTGCAGTATGAATTGAGGTTGCTTTGAGGTGGCCCGAAATCCAAACCAAGGCTTATTTATAAAAAGCCTCGCTCTAGTTTAAGTGTGTTCAGCATAGCTCATAAAGTTGGAAGTCCAGCAAATTTTCAAGGCTGCAACATGAATATTTTAAACAAATTCCTCCACCCCAATTACCCTTTAAAAGCAAATGTTTTGGGTAATTTTTTCTGCAAGCACCTCTAAAGAGTATCGTCAATATCAAATTTTGAAATACTGGCTTGAAAAATACAATTTAAATACTTAATTTTCTGTAAATAATCCCTGAAGTCCTTTAATTTTAATACAATTATGCATAATTTTGCATCAGTGGGAAACCTTAATGTACATGTAGATCAAAACTTACTGCAGAAAAAAAAATGATCTTATTAAAATACAAAATCTGTATCTTAGAGTTAGCTCGTTTTTTGTAATATTCCGTGTTGAATGTTTACATTTTCGAAAGTGTATATGCGTCATTTAATGATACTTTATTTGTTATTCCTTTGCATGAGCACGTTACCGCGGTATTTGATATAAACATTTGAATGTTGCTGTTTCTGCATGTTCTGTATAACTAATCAGTTATTGATAAATTTTAAATCATTTATGGTCAAAGATATATTTCGTGTAACATAAAAGAATTGATTTTATATGAATACTCTAAGGAACACGTGGATTTATAACGGGTAGGAAAAGTCGTGTTGGTGTACTTTATAGTGTTTTTAATATCAACTATTCTCAGTTTCCCTTTGTCACATTATCAGTAATCACTGGTTTATAATTTGAGCATTAATATGTTGAAGTGTATCCTGTAACGTTCGAAAGTTAAGGAGGCTTTTTTGTAACACTATGGAAAACACTAGGAAACACGTGTTTTAAACACCGGGCTTAAAACCCTGACAATTCATGTTAATATGCCAATCTGCAGAGCCTTTCAATAAATGAATAAACCCCAATTTAAAAAAATTGAAGGAAAAGTTGCAAAGGCAGAATCAGACGGCTAAAAAAATTCAATGCCATAATCGGTACTGAACCACGATCTTTCGGTTTCCGTCCAGTTGCTCTAACGGTCTAGCCAATCGAACTACTATAAGCAAGATGGTGGTAGACTAAATTCCCCAACTGACTCGCATTTGCCCCGATAAACACAAGGAGAGCTCAAATTATTTTCAGATGACGTGCTCCAATTTCGACTTATAATGTCGTAAGTGCTTATGTCCCGGGCTTCATAGTTTAACCAACTGTTAGAGCAACTGGACGAAGACCGGAAGATCCGTTTTTCAAATCTACATTTTCAGTCGTTTAATTCTACCTTTCCAACCTTGTCCTACCTACTCACACTTGTGTAGAACAATAATTAATTACCGCTGAAAAAAACACATTGTTTTTTGTCTCTTGTACAGTAATTGTCCAAGCATAATTACCTTTCTTTTTCTTGGTTTTTGTGCCTTAAGTCTTGCGCATTTTTGCACGTAACATATGTTGCAGATATAGTCACATTATATGCAAGGTTAATGTACCGAATTGGATGGCTCAAATGGTAAGTTCTGTGGCCCGCATTCGGGAGGTCCCGGGTTCGATTCTCGGCAACCGACCACTCTGACCCATGGGGTTTTAGGGAATTTTCCTAAATTTACAGGCGAATGCTGAGATGCTTTCTTTCATCTCCAAATTTTCACCTTCACCATGTAACTATGTCTATTTCAGGGAGAAAGGAACTCTCTTTGTGAACTTTCTCCGTCCCTCGGCCTTCGGCCCTTGGGGGTTGATTGACTCTATGTGGGGCAGGGTCTCCTGTTCGACTGTCGAGGTGTCTCAATCTGGAAACTGTAGAGCTCTATCATTGCTGTGCCGTCACTCCTGGTTCGGTCGCCCGGTGTCTCCTTTCACCTCCTCACTCCTTCCCGGGAGCGCCACCTCACCTCATTCCTGGCTCGGTGCCGAATCCCCTTCGCTTCACAATCGAATCCAAGGTTAGTGTTGTCATTTAGGGACGATTATGAAGCTAAGAACCTAGGCAATAGCTTTTATACCACAGCACCGAATTTTAATTACTGGAAGATTGGAGGGTTATAAGATAACGATTTCACAACTGTTTAAGACCGGTCACCATCCACTGTGATTACTTTGCCCGTAAGTATTTTAAAGGCTGACTTTTAACACATTTAAGAAATTGTAAATTTTAAAGATGGCACACTATGTATGCTTATGCGTGCCTTGACCGCGCAACATCATAGAAAAATAATGCTGTTCTCTACTTCTGAGGAGAATTTTCTTTTATGGAGCTGGTGCAGACGTCAAAGTTACTTAAGGTGAAAGTTGCTTGATAAGGTTCATACACAAGCTATCATCACACGTTCTACTCGCGGAAAACGCCTAGTGCTTCTTATCGCAGAGAATCTTCATTTATTCTGAAAGGTGGTTCAGTCATCAACCTTGACACTTGCTTCCTTTGTTTGGCTTACGTTAAATATGCATAGCATTGGCAGGATTGAAATCTGGATGGACAAAAGGGCTCATTTGCATGTAGTCCCGAAATTAAATTCTTAGAATAGCGTCACACCTCCCGAACCGGGTCAAAGGAAACTCCTATCCTTTTGATCTAAGCTTTCCGCGTAAATAGCGATCCTTTCCCCAATGTGTTGAATACGCTTGGCTTATTGCGGAAGTGAAGACGACGAGTCAGGAGTCCTTAGTCAGGTCAACACTCCTTGAGTATTCGATCAGGTACCTGCAGCCTGATGATTGATCGTGTTTATGCTTTATTTAACAAACTGTATTATTTCAGTCTGTCAACGTAAAGTATCGAAATATTTTCTCGGTATTGGAGTGATGGCCTGTTGGACCAATTGTGATTTGGTTGTTAAAATATCATACCAACCAGAAATGTTTACAAGAATCACTTCACGCTTATTATTAATGGAAATGACGAAAGTGTTAATAAAAAAGCTTTTCAAAATTTTGCATTGTCTGCCTTCGTGGTTCAGCTGGTAGAGCACCTGTCTGGTGTACCAAGGGTCTCGGGTTCATTTCCCGGTAGGGCTAGAGAAATGTTTATTTGATATAGAAGTTTCTTCGATATGTCCAGAGCATGGTTTATGAATATGAGTGTGTCTGCGTGTGTGTTTCGGTTATGTACTAGCCATTTAATCTACAGCAAGAATGTTGCTGGGTAGATGCCTGAATACACGTGACACAGTCGTTGTAATTGACACATTTATCGCAATGAGCACACATAGGCACTAGAACGTGTGGCGCAAGGTTAAGAAAGAAAAATACAAGTCTTTTGGATTAACTCTTAAATGATTGGTGGTGTACGCGCAGCACCCCCTTCATAAATATGTTTGTTGACGAAGGCCAATTTACTTGTTCTTGATTTGCTAGAAATAGTTACCTTAGCAACCGAAATCGTAACAAGAAATTCTGTATACCAGAAGCATCGTGTGTGAAGATCCGTTCTCCAGACACAAGGGTCTCTAGAAGTTGATAGTACGAAATCAAACTGGAATATAATCTATGTGTTTGTGTACAAGGTTCCTCTCTGGCAGGGAAAGAGAAAAACATTTCTTTTCAGCGCATGAAGCTCGGAAAATGTGCCACCTATTTTGGAGATTTGAGCCTATTTGAATTGAATTCTTTTAGGAACGTTGTTCCGTAAGGCTGCAGTTCTAGAATCATTTTTCTCATGCGAATGAAATGTTCCCCTTTAAAGGCATTTCATTTCTAACATTCCGTCCATGACAGAGTTACAGCAATCGGCAAAATTTCAGGCTAAATATTGTACAACACGGCATTTATGTTCCAGCAGATTTCGTATATAAAGCCGGAGTTCCACTTTTAATTGGGTTTTGTGAGATTCATGTGATATCTGAGTGGGGTGCACTCACTTTTGAAAGTTCAGACGAAAACACAGATGTCAATCAAATTCATAACTAAGTGGGGTACATTTAAAACACACAAGGCGAACATTTTCAGGAAATTCCTGCCACTTAAGCAAACCTATAGATGAAACATATTTAATTCCTTCTCCAAAATGGTTAGTAGGGCTTAATTTAATTTTGAAATATTTGAGTACATTGGCATAACGAATAAAAATGTGTATTTTTAATTTTGTGAAAACAGCCTCTGTCGCCTTCATTCTCGACGAAATTTACATAACCGCGAAATGTAAGAGGTAGAAATAATATAAATAATGATGATAATGGTATTAATAATAATTTATTTCCCACCGTTAGGCAATACAAGTTTACAATATATCTCAAAAGCATCCTAAATACAAAAACCATTAATTATATTCCTGTACAGTATAAAATTATTTCTTATTCTTCGTTTAAAAGTATTCATATCATTAACACCTTAGTTATAAGGTAACTTACTGAGCAACAGCTAAAACAATGTACCAACTGCCTGACGAAACGGTGCAGATTTCAGCGATGTCGCTACTGTGCCATTGCTAGGTTTATTAGGAGAGAGAACGTCCAAACGAGAGTACATGCTACACACCGGGAATGGTGACGTAATACGGCCTGTAATGTTTCTGCGCGAGCTTCCACTGCCTCCCGCCTGCACTTATTCTTCAAACTGGTAGTAACTTTCACTTGTACGAGAAAACCTGTGCTTAGGAATAACTAAATTGAAGTTATATTTGGTATTATGGTAGGTAGATTATTCGATAAGATTTGTTACCTATAATTACTATGTAAAAACAATAAATTTGCTAAAACTTAAAAGAATAAGGAGTTAAAATGCCAGGGTCCTTATAACAGGTCTTCAGTGTTCATAAAAGCCACATACTTTAATAAATCCCACAGTTTATTTTTTTTGGGGGGGGGGTAAAATACAGACAAGAACAGTGATGTTACCCAACATTAAAATTCCATAATTCAAACGTAATTGGCATAATCCATAAGAGGCATTTACAAAAAGTTCTTGGGAATGAAATCTTCTCAGCAAAAATAACATTTTTGACAACTTTAAACGCAGATAATCAGTGTGATATTTCCAAGAAAGGATGAAATCCCTGTGAATTAACCGTTAATTCATTCCTTACATTATTACAGAGACTAAACAAATTCTGAAGCTTATTAAGATTTAGGCTCCAGCCATTAGCCTTAAAGCAAGCAGTCATGTTCTTAAGCTTTCAACCATATGCACATTGTAATTATCAATTACTTCATAATCGTGGAATCATCAGCATATGCAATTTTTTCTATCAGATATAGCAACTCATGGACATTTATAAAACTTATAAACAATATAATATAATATAATCTGATAAACAGTTGAAATCTTTACTAAGGTCGAACGTACGAGGCGTGTTTTTAAAGTAAGTGCCGTTTTAATATTATGCCGCTGAAGCGCTGCAGTCGCGATTATGAACATGCGCGATCACTTCTTTCGTTCATTAGGAAGCCAGATGCAGCTGTGGGTGATCGTCATTATGTTTACCTGTTGTTACAGTGCTTCGAAATGTTCAAAACAATGGAACGACCCGCCGACTGTGAAGTGATCCGTCTTTTGAATGCGAGAAATGTTACGCCAGCAAACATTCATCGCCAGTTGTGCGAGGTTTATGCGGAAACAATGAGTGATGGAATGGTGAGATGTGAATTTAGATATTTTAACGAAGGTCTAAATATGTGCGGGATGAGCAGCGGAGCGGCTGACCATCTGTGATCACGGATGATTTAGTGCAAGCTGGAAGAAAACCTTCGCGAGCGCACCATTTCGTTTTCTTCGCACTTTTCACAAATTTTAAGGTCAATCGTCTACAACATGATGACAGAACGCTTAAAATTTCTGAAATTGTACGCAACTGTGATCCCAAAAATCGTACCGATGAGCACAAGAAGAAGTGATCTGCCGCTGTACTGACTTTTATTACGCGATATGCCGAGGAAAGGATGATTTGCTAACGTACATCGTTACAGGTGATGAGACACGAGTGTCTCACATCACTCCTGAATCAAAGCAACAATTCTCGGAGTGGAGGCACACAACATCCCTCGTGAAGAAGAAATTCAAACAGACGATATCCACTCGCAAGATTATGTGCATGGTTTTCTAGGACAGACAGGGTGTTTTTCTGCTTGAATTATTGCCCAGAAATGCAACAATCACCACAGATGTGTATTGTGATGCATTACGAAAGCTCTATCGTGCAATACAGGACAAGAGGCGTGGAATCATTTTGGATCATGACAATGCCCGGCCACCCTTGAGATCTTATCTCATCATTTGATTGGAAACAATTCGACAGCACCCTCCCTACAGTCCGGATTTGGAACCAAGGGATTTTGATCTGTTTCTTCATCCGAAGAAATTCCTTGGTGGAAAACATTTCAACGACGGTGATGTTGAGAAACTAAGAAGTGCAGTCTTGGCTTTTATCACAGGTGGCATAATTCTTTGACAAGGGCATACAAAAACTGGTTTCCCGTTACGACATGTGCTGAATAACGGAGGTGCTTATGTGAAGAAGTAATGTAAGATGTAAGGTAATGAATGATGATAAAGTATTTGGAAAATAAATGTTGTGTTATGTTGTAAAAATTAGCGGTGCTTTAAAATCACGCCTTGTACAAATGACAGCAGTTTTGTTTTCCTCCAACACATTTAACACCAAGCTAAATATTTGTTCCATTGCTAAGGAGGTAAACCTTCCAGCTCTAAAACCAAACTGTCCGTCCAACAATAAATAGTTTTCTTCAAAGTAAACAAAAATTGTTTAAACTTGGCAGTTTCAAAAACCTTCGCCTGAATAAGAACCAGAGATACAGGTCTATAATTAGCATCATAACATGTCTCACCTTTCTTATATAAAGGGTTAACATTGGAAGTACGTCTGGAAATTTAACTTTAATTATGATAAAAATTATTGTTGCCAAAATAACATTTACAATTACTCGCAAAAAGTTTGAAAAACTGTAGTAATCCTGACTTTCAGAATTAATCAAGTTCATAATAGATTCATTGCGCAGAGATTTTAAATCTTATAATATACACAATTCATATCAAATAATTTTTGTGACTATCATCCTCCTTGTCATAATCAACGTCTGTTATAAGGATTACGCTGTTCTAAATTGTTCCAGTAATTCTATAGTATTAGTTGTTCTTTATTTCTAGTGACTTTAATCTTTTAGAATTATTAGCCTTGCTTCTGTAACTTTTTTTCACAAGGTTGGCAAAAAATTAAATAAATAGTTACTGCAGATAAAAAACAGAACTCGTTAAGGTAGGACATTTGTTCAAAATGAAATTCTAAGATTCTTTTCTCAGAAGTATTCACATCGTTTGCACAACTTTTCCCTTACTATATAGACTATAATTTTAAATGTTCAAGGGCCTCTTTGATTATGAGACCATTCAAAGAAGGGTAATGCCATAGTTAACACGTTTCTCGACCTGCGTTTCAATAATTTCCTGTTAACTGGCTGTATAAATAATATACTTAATGGTTTTTTATAAATACGTATCAAGTTTACAAGAAGAAGTGGAGAAATGCATTTTTATATTCATTTAAATATTCGCTGGTCGCAGCCCTTCTGTTTTTTCTCCATTCCTGTAGTGGCACTCTAGCATTTTCCTTGCATTGCAGGTCAAACCATTATTCCTCTTCCCATTTATCATATAATTTAATGACTAAATACTTGGTTGGTTCTTAAATCTCTCCAACTGCTGCATATCATAACCGATAATTCCAGATGAAAGAGAAATATTAAATGGGTATAATATAAAAAATACACATAGAATATTTAGAAAATATTCGATTTAGTAGCTTGTATTGGATTGGATTAGGTTGAAGAGGGTCTGGTTAGTAAAGACCAAACAGTGACTCTTTTCGTTTATTATGTTATTTCCAATCGTTATTAGTTCTAGCGTAAACAGACCTGTTCCGTTTATTATGATCAGGAGTTTATTAACTAGTAGCTTTTTAGGAAATTCCTTCTCTCAGTTAGTGATCCCAAAGGGTTTGTGCTCCCTTTAAGCTAAGAATTTGCATCCTATGACAGCGGCGTAGCCAGAAAAATATCGGGGATTATGTATAGGGATCCATTTTTTTAACAATTTGTATCAGTTCAAGTGATAAATATGAATTAAAATAAATCGATTTTATATTATAGACTAAGGTGCTGTAAATCGAATTAAAATTAGAATAGGAATAGTTGCGTATTCTGAGCGGCAATTCTGTTGTGAATGAAAATTAATAACATTACAACATTAATTATCTACAAAATAGGAGTTTCTAGTTACGTTGTAAACTGGGAGATACTGCACTGGTTTGGAAATCGCTCATGTTTAGCCCTGGAACGAAAATATGCTCCCGATATCTCATCATCATGATTGTGCTCACGCCTTCAAAGTACAGTTTGTTGCTGTTACCTTTGGCGATATTGTCTAAGAATGCGGCGTAAACATTGTGCTACCAGTGATACGATTAGAAAGTATCTCGTTCCCACCAAACTAGAAAGTTGCTATTACTTTAACGAAGCTACTTTTGCTATTAATTACTTTCTGGACTACGTAGAGTAAGCAGGGGAAGTATTGCATTCCACCCAAAAATTCGATACCGAGATTTCACCGAAAACAGATTTTTTTGTGTGTGCGAAGCGAACCATTTCCGAGATATTCCTTGTTATTTGTTTGAACTTTCCAATACTAATACTTTTCCTCGAATGAGAATTGACTTTTTTATTTTATTTATTTATTTATTTTTTATGTCCTGGACATGCAAAGAGAATCGAATGCCCCATATAGCAACCAACTCTTAAAAGATTTGACTACCTACAAGAAAGTTAACAATAAGATAGTTTCTGCAAATGTTTATCTCAATTAACATGAAGTGGTGGAGAATAGTTAAAATACGGTATAAAGGAGTGGAGAAAGTCAGGTGAGTGCAACGCATCAAACTTTTTTTTTTTACCATTATTTCAGAAAGCATAATGTGAAAGGTGCCTCTCATATTATCTCCTTTTCATCATTACATATTCTGCTGATGGGTTTTCATTATATTTTCCCAATGTATGGAAATATTTTCCGAGAGTGCAATGGCCCATCGACAGACCATCTTCTAAACCAAGGTCTTCAGTTACCAAGGAAGAACCCTTATTCACCGTTAGTTTACTATGATTATTCCCTTCTGTTCTGGTCCAAGTTTTCAATTATATATATTTCGGTCTGGAATATTGTGACAAAGCTATCCAAAGGGATATAAATGTTGCTCCATGATGCATCCCTATGAATTAGAGTTTCTGATCCATTATCCGTCTTGAAACCATCTGTCTACCATATCAGACTTCCACCTGGACGGTGCCTACTTCCTAGATCCCACACAAGTCTAATTTTGAATTTTTATCAAAAGATGGTATGGGAATCATCTGAACACTTTCCATGTGAAAGGATTTGCGATTAGCTAGTTATATCAAGAGGAGGCGACTCAAAAGAATGTCTCCATTGTTGCTGTAGAGTTGCTTCTAAAATGGTCAGCACACTTTTATGCTGGTTCTTTATCGGTTTAATTTAAATTCTCCTAAAATTGTAAACAGTTTAGCGTAACTATAAACGAATTATTTGTAATTACACGCATAATGCTATGCTCCGAAATACCTACTAACCTGTTCTCAGTACTCTGGAATTTTCAAGTTCAGATAAGATTGCCCCAGGTATTGAATGCTCGACATTTATTAAGAGTAGGATGTCAATAGACAAGATTGGAAAGGCATAGGCGCCACTTCCTACGCAACGGCCTTGGCGACTGCGTAGTAGAAGCACGTGAGTAAAGTTGAAAACAACCCACGTCTTGCTTTTATCTCTTCCGGAGTAAAGTTCCTCACAAAGGAAACTGAAGTAAGTGCTTATCACTAGTCAGCTGCTGGACAGGTCCTCGCAATTAGAAATCCCTGCAGCAATTTCTCCAACTTGTGAAATCTCTAATGCTGTTCCAAGTGTTTTTGAACCAAAGATTCTCTTCATTTTTGTTTTTCCTTGTTGAAATCCTTCAGGAACAAAACAGTCCATCAGTGTGCCATTAGCAATATCCTCAGCAAAGATTCAGTATCTTCCACTTCTTTGTTTCTTTTTTATGCATAGTCAAGCTACCGCTAGGACTTCTTTATTGAACATGTAGTGTTTTTACAAAACAATACTTCTTCCGCTTCTTCCAGTAAATGCCCCAGCGAATTTCCACTTAAGAAAACTGTAGAAATCGTAATTGTCTTTTATGTTTTGTGCAATAAGTTTACTCTAGGTGTGAATTTATGTATATTCGTGCTATTAAATAAATACAAACCTTCTGTATTACTGCTATTGGTACATGAAAATTATTAGCTTTCGATATACGTATTGGAACAATGAGAAACAAAAGAAAGCTGATTTAGTGCTCCAAAATATAAGTATTGAAAAATAGAAACCAATAGCATAAAATACCTCGAAAATTGGTAATGTCACATCAAAAGTACTTGAAATAAATTGTGAGTTTAAGGAACTCCACATTTCTTGTGTAGTAAATTTTTGCCCATTTCTTATGATTTACCAATAATGCAAAATAGTACAACATTTATTAACAATGAATGGGACTTCACAGGCTCTGCACACAAAGTTCATGATACTATACCTTTTTTGGGTTAGGGTAATATTTATTTTTAATCGTTTCGACTGCTTGGTATTAAACGACCTTTCATAGTTATATAACAGATACATTATTCAACATTAATATAGAAGCTTACAGCTTTACACTTTATCATACAGATTAATGAACTTAAGAAGCTGTAAGGTTTTTCTTGTCTTTTCTGGTTTGTTCACGGCACTGGAGACTCCAAGATACTGTCTTGTTGTCTACATTTCGCCTACAATGGGCAATGCTGGATGGTTAACGGTATGTTGCAGTTGCCACAGGTTGGAAGCTGTTCTTTGGTTGGAAGAAAAGAGTGTCTCAGATAGCAATGGCCAATTCTTAGATGGGAGATAATTACTTGATTTGTCGTTTGAGTATTCGTAGATTGGAAACAGTTGGTACGAGCTTTATGAAGTTTGCTATCAAGTGATAACCAGTCTGCCTTCAATTTCTGTATGAATGCTCGGTGAATGAAGGTGATGACTATCGTTTTATTAGTCATGGAAGCTTATAAGCATATGTTATTTTAATGAATATCGCTAGAACCATTTTTGAGAAAATAGCAAATAACGAAACATTTTCCCTGTGAAAGATAGTTGCAGGTCAATGGATTGTCTTAAAAATCTTCGTGTCGTATCTTTGGAAGATGGTGAATTCAAAAGCCAAGAATGGTATTTATCCGAATTTTCATCTTTGAGTTATGCTATTCATATACATATGAGCGCGCAAGCTCTCGAACGTTTTTCTGAAAATTCTCTGCTTTTGTATTGTATTTATCCAGAGCGCCCCAACACATGATTTCCCTGAAATCTGTTTTTTTTTACTGGAGTGCTATACGTCCTTTACCTACAATACGTAGGCGGTAAAGGAATTAAAAACCAACCTATTGGAGGTGGCTTCACTTATCATTACTAGAAACTGAGAGTTGAAAAGAAAGGTACTATAGAAAAATGACAGAGCTCATTAAGGTGTACAACTTGTATTAACTGACATCTTTTTTGAAGTATTAACTGACGGTTTTCGAGATACTTTCTGTCCTTTGAATTTACTAATATATTAAGCAATACACTTCTAAAAATATAAACTCGTTTTGCCTCTCATGAGGGTATGCAAAGTGTGTGCAATATCAAGGCTAGCATATAACGACGTGCTTTTGAAACATTCGACTATCGTTCTAGCTTTCTGTGTAATCTGGATAGGCACAACGAAACATGAATTGAAACCGTTTCGGTCAACGTATATCATGTTTAAAAATAAGTAGAGAGAAACACGTGTTTTATGAATAATTAAAAGCACACTCGAGTGCATGAAATCGTGCTGATGTAAAGCGCAGTGGTTTATGTTGGTAAGAAAACGCTTAACCGCCCCTACTCCTTCCATGGTTCTAGCGCTTTACTTAATATTTACATTACTCCCCCCGTTTCCTTCACTACTGTATCTTAAACCGAAAGGTGTTCATAGGTTAATGTTTGATTGGGAGACCTTTGACATCAAACCAATACTAGAAGGGCTCAACAGGAGCTGGTGTGGACCGTCCAGCTACTCAGGTGAAATCTTACCGTACTCCTCCCCTCTCGCCTTCGTGCATAAGCTAATGCGTGCGAGTCGGACGTGAATTCAAACGAATAGACGTTGGCTCGCCCAGGGCCAGTGTGGAACACAGATTATAACAAGCTTCTGCCAACATTAAATAATGAAAAACACTATAGGAATTCAAACCGTGCACTCCACTGTGCAGTTAAGGAAATAAACTACATCGGGTAGATAAATCCCTGTGACTATAACTCACCACACCTTTTATTCTTTTTGCCTCATTTTCTTCCGTTGTTTCGGAAAATAGTTTAGCATACACACTACAAAGAAAACTGAAACCGTTAAAAGGAGCACATAAATGGGGTTGTTTAACACAATGAATGTTAATCTTGTCCAACCCTTGAGTGCAAGCGCATGTTGCTGCTGATTGCCGAGTTGCAAAGTTAAACAAAGAACTTGCGAGAGTTATTGTTCCTCGTTGTGCCTTTGTGATAGTTCACTGATAGTACTCGTATGTGCATGAATGAGAAGTAACACGACACAGTTTAGAGTCTCTAGGTTCGTGTATTTTATGAATAGTAATTCACAACCTCAAAAGTGTATAACTTGCTAGATATGCAGCTCATATAGTGGTTTGGAAGCCTGCTTCTTGCACAATTTATCACTAATTTTCATTTTTTCAGCAAAGATAGAAACGATTATGCAAATCATGACTGTAATTAACAGCAGGTATAAGTGTAATTGCAAGGGTAATTGTAATGTGAGCGTATCAGGAGGAATGAAAATTTAGATACCGACATGGGGTAGTCGTGAGGCAGTATTTTTAACACTTAAATGATTTCAGTCCAGTTATATAATATGTATATGTAACAATATATAAAAAGTGTATATTACAGCCACTGTATATGTTTATATTATTGTGTACATGTTCAATAATGTTATGTGAATGTATTGCGTAATTTAATAATGTAGGAGCTGTGAGAATAATAGGTTAAAAGTTGCTAACAACGAGGTAGCCTTGAGGCAATAATGACTAATAAAGTGTAATAATGTTACTAGTCATTCTTGGAGCAACAATAATGTAATTTTTGTGACAGTTTATAAAACAGCCAATCAACAACCAGAAAAAAAGCTTAAGTTAAATAAAATTATTCTATTGGATTAGGAATAACCAATCAGAGACTTGAAATACAGAAATTTACAAATTTAGGCGGTTGAAATCAAGTCAGTTGCTTGTAGCGGTCATAACTGGTCGCGTTGCTTGTAGACAGTGCTCATAACTGGACGCGAGACACGTCCTCAGAAACTCAATACGTATTCGTGTGAGACGAAAATAGTTTTACGTGTTAAAAAGTGCAAGTAATTAATTAATAAAAGACTCTTACAGCTCTCTATATCAGTGAAGTGTTATTTAAATTGTGTCTAGAATTAATGAAAAGGAGTAAAGTAAAATTATAATCTGTGTAAGCCTACATTCTTCAGTCGCACCACAAGCCTTGTTAAGAAATTCATGTCTCTAAAAATAAATACTGACGCAGCCGAGGCAAACATAAATACATAATATTTAAAGAAACAGTAAACATTACAAAGTTAATTTTTTTTAAACATTTGGGGCAAAGGCTACCGGAAACATTTTACTATACGTGCAGTTGCTACTACTTTAAGTTCGGCTCCCCAACAGTTGAACTACAATACAACAAACCATCTTTCTTCAGCCGAGAACGTTAAGGCAAGGACTCGTGAATGGAAGCTCTCGCTTCACATCCCTCAAGGAGTCATCCCTGACTAAGATTTTTCCTGGTTTTCAATCCACGAAACTGGTAAATGCCGTTAAGTCTGAAACGCTTCCTTCCGAAATTTCCTTTCCCATTTGTTTTATTTCTCACCTGTAGTGCGCGGTAAACACTATTAAGAAAATTTAGGTTGTGTTTCTTGCGGTTGAGACATTGCTTCAATTTCATTGCCATTCCAAATCAGAAGAAACCAAGAGGGCTCTACAAATTTGCAGTTTAAGAAAAATATGAGTGGAGTAAATTATTTATTTCGTTCGTTTCGACAAATTTATTGCGACATTGTGACTAGACAATTCTTATGGCATGCGACTTGTAAAGAGTCAAATTATGCATGATTTTGAACGGCCGGGATTCATAAAACTTATTGTACTTTTATTTTACATAAATACTGTAAAGATATAGATTCCGTCCCAATTTTCACATCATTATTCTTCAAATACAAATTGTATTTCTTATGCAAATTTTGAAAACTTTTGAAATATTTATTTTTGATTTTCATGGAACTGATCTCGCTGTAGTCCATAAAAGATGTCTTCACTTAATTTTAGGGTTACATTTAAAATTTCAACATTTTAAGCAAATATATTCCGTTTTCTTGTTTTAAATATTTTTATTGCTGTGAAACAGACAGTCTGAAGCTGAGGGTGCTAAGAATAATATGAAAAAGTTTATTTTGTTTCATAAGGAATTATAGATGGCGTAGTTGTGTGCCATTCTAAATGCAGGAAAGTGCTTGAAAAATACAAAAACGCCAAATTTTAATTGGCAACAAATAAATGAAAAGATACTGTTGCATTTTCGTATCTTGATGCGTATCACATTTTCATATTTGAAACATTTTCAGATCTTCTTCAGATTTCCCTCCTCTTTGGAGGACTTACAGGCCAATGCCTTGGGTCAGTAGCCTGTCGAGTAGCAGGAAAACTTTGGATCATAGCAGAACCAGAATGGGTGATCAGCCCAGTGCCTGGTATGGCGGTGGAGAGCTTGAAATGAAATATAGTGATGAAAGAAATGATAGTAGAATTCGCGGATCAAATTATCAAACTCAGCATTCATACACACACCGAGGAAAACCGCAAGATAAAAAAACAATTGGTCGGCCCCAGGGATTGAAACCCTGAACCTCCCGAATGCGGGCAAGGCGTTACCCCTGAGCCATCCCGCTCGGTCATTTATAATAACATGGTTAAAATTATAAAATTCCCTATACAGTGCAGAAGCGGACTATGTTATCTTTCGAGATTTTGACTAAGTCTGCATGAGATTCGCCATTGTGCCGTAGTATGGCTTTGGGCTAATATTTTAGGTGTAACAATGACATTCTATACGCCACTGTCCTATCCTCAGTTCCCTTTCCTTGTATACGCTTCAATACTACGTTTAGTTCTCTCATTCACCCTCCGTGTTCTCAGTGGATTCCACGCTAAGGTACAATGATTATTATTATTGCTGTTATTTATGATACATAATCTTTTTCTTTCTATAAAACGATCTGACCACAACGTATTTGAGCACTGATGAAAAAGTCAGACGCACAGTCATTATTTAATAGCAACCGTTTAACGAAACAATTTTACAACTGTCTGGACATAGATTAAGATAAGTGGTTAGTTATGTCAACAATGTGCTGAGGTAGACATTAAAGTAATTTTCTGCAACGGCAGTCCCCTAATAGAACCATTTAACTGAAACGATGGAATTAGCAAATGCCAAGCGACTAATGCCTTCCTCTAAAACTCTAGGAACTGTTTTAAGTATGCAGTAGGAATGACCACATACTAACGCAACGTTTACATTATTAAAACAATGAAAGAATTTAAATCCCTTATCAACTTATTCTTACTCAACTAAACTTTAAAAGATAAGCTTCGACCCTAAATAACTTCTTGTCAACAGAAGTAATTGCTATGTTATTGTAATCTGATTTAAGAGATGAGATGGAATATCTTTTTGACTGTAGTGGAATGAGATGGAATATCTTTACGTTATTAGCACCATGCATTGGGCGCCAATTTGAAGAAGTTGTATTGTAGTTCCACTGTTGGGGAGCCAAAACTTGAAGTAGTTGCAACCACGTACGATACAAACTTTCCGGTGGCATTTGCCCCCGCGTTTAAAAAATCAACTTTGTATTTTAATGTTTGTTTAAATATTATATATTTTGTTTGCCTCGGCTGCGTCAGTAGTAATTTGCACAAACACGTATCTCTTAGCAGGACTGGAACGGCTAAAAAATAAAGGCTTATACAACTTATAATGGTATTTAACTTCGTTTTATTAATCTTTCAGACGATTAAATAACACGTCACTGATATATCCTACTGTAGAGCTATGAGATTTTTATTACTTATACTATTTAACTTTATATTATTCTCGCCGTAATGAATTTTATATGTCTCACACTGAATACGTACCGAGCGAACTGCTCAGGAACGTTGCCTTCTAGCAACTACCGTCTACCGCTTAAAATTGTACATTTCTCTATTTCAATTCTCTGATTGGCTAATCCTACTCCAATAGAATACTTTTATTTAACTTAGCTTTTTCTAGTTGTTGATTGGCTATTTATAAACTGTTTTAAATATTACATTATTGTTCCAAGAATTACTAGTAGCATTATTAAACTTTTCAATTAATTATTGCCTCAAGGTTACTTCATTGTTAGCAACTTTCGGCTTCTATTCTCATAGATCCTACATTGTTAAATTACGTAATACATTCACATAACATTATTAAACATGTACATAATAATATAAATGTTATACAATGACTAACATACATTTTATATATTATATTATACACATATTGCTTTAAGGCGGGCTGTTATTTTTTTATATTATATAATCAGACTGATATCATTTAAGTGTTAAAAATACTGCCTCAGAGACTATTGCTTGCTTTACGAGAATAATGAGTTGCCCATTATGTACGTGGTGCACTTCCTGCTAGTTTCGTTCTGCAATCTTGGAAAGTAATGTTAACAATCATCATAGGTAACAGACTAATCGGCGAACTTAAACCGACAAGTAGTTTTCTATTAATACCAGAGAAACACGGACACATAGTGCGTATAAATGAAATTAAAAATCATACCCGTATCCAAAATAAAGTAAACCTGATGGTGTTATGTAGGTGTAGGTTATACAATGGAGGGAGACACCTCGTGCACTGCGACCTATATAGTTCTATTGTGGCTAACACCCTCCACGAGGACGGGATGAAGCGAAAGAACCACAGGAGGCTGCAGGCAGACAGGTCACAGAGACGCATGGAAGTCTCTAAAGTTCCAGGCTCGAAGATCCGTCCCACTGCTGGAGCTGTGTAGAGGGGCCTATGAACGACCCGTTGACCAAGCAGTCCTCTAGTGCAGCTATCGTCAAGTACTGAGCAGACCGGTTGGGAAATTGCCTGCTCAGTACATAAACGTGATGGGAGCAACTGAAAGAGGAGCAAAGGGGAAAATGTTAACGTCATTCATACCTCCCTCAGCGCAACGGTGGTTCTGTCGGGAAGCTCAAGCGGCAGTCAAATATTTAAATCTTCCATGACAATGCGAGAAACAAATGAATGCTGGCAATGAATTGACAAATTCAAGTAAATAACGACGATTATTTTTAAATTGGTTGATGCCACAAGCAGTTAATTGAAATAAATTGTATGCTTTAAATAAATCTAGCTTTTGTGCAATAAGTTTTTGTCCATCCCCATGTTTTACCAAGTGTACAAAATTCATTTCGAATAAGGAGGCGTTCATAGGCTATCCGCAGAAAATTAAAATTATGTTTTAATTGTACATATGTACATATAAAAATCTAATATTTTAATCAAAATCATTAGGAAAAGTTTTAGAAAATGCAAAATATCGAAACATTTTTCCATGTCAGGTGTAGTTTGGGTGGGGGATTTTATTGAAAATCTTCGTGTGGTATTTTTGGACTGAATTTAATATTGGTATTTATGAAACTTTTAGGATTTTAGCTATTCTCTTCACACGCGCACACTTTTTTTTTCTGAAAATACC
This sequence comes from Deroplatys truncata, assembly GCA_030765065.1. NCBI lineage: Eukaryota > Metazoa > Arthropoda > Insecta > Mantodea > Mantidae > Deroplatys > Deroplatys truncata. The sequence continues at coordinate 90,259,098 of CM060980.1, forward strand.
CTTTGTTTTATTCAGTTGTCTTAAAATCTCTGTTTTAGGGGAAACCTCTATATGAAATTTGTGGTGGGAATGCAAGAAAGTAAAAGTTGGACGAAAGTCATAAAAATTCAAAGGGAAGTCCTCACGAGAAGAGGAAACCAAACTTACCCTTAATAACAAATAAATTTACTGAGCGACATGTAATAGAGGCGTCATTACGTCGACTGAAACGCTAACTAAAAGCTGTCCCAAATATAAAAATTATTAGAAAAATAAATCTGCTGTGTTACACTCGCATGATTTGCTCTAGCCACTAGCGTGTATTTTTTTATAGTCTACAAAATATTCTTGCAAAACCTTGTTTCTCTTTTGAGTTGATTGAGACAAACGATTGCATAAATAGCTTACTTATACATTTCGTTCTAGGTGCAAAGTAATACTGATAATCAATGCTTAAAAACTGGTTGTTGTGTGCTGGTCTTGAGATTCCGCATGCTTTCCGGACTTCTCGAGAAACAACTGAATAGTGACAGCACTTAAAATATGACGAAGTATTGAAAAATTCAAAGTAATAACAACGAATACCTCGGAAATGGCTGATACCATAAAAGAGTTATTGGAGATAAATTGAGTGCCTTAAAGATATTTATATTTTTGTGCAATGAGTTTTTGTCCATTTCTAATGTTTTACGAGTTATACGGAATTATACACAATTCTTTCCGAATGAAAAGGCTTTCGTAGGGGATTCCCAAATATTCAAGATATACCTTTATTTATGATGTAGATATGTTAAGTATACGCTATTTTAATAAAAATCCTTGGAGCCCCTTTAGATAAAATAAAAAAAATCCTATAAAGGGTAATTTGGAATGGAGAATTTTCTTGAAAAATCTTCGTGTTGCTTTCGTGGAAGAACTTGAACTTAAATACCAATTTTGGCATCATCCACATTTTGTTTTTGAGTTATGCTGTTCACACATTGGCGTTTTTCTAAAAGTACTTGTTTAGAATTCGGGGGACCTCAAAACATTTATTTTTGAAATGAAATCTCTCTCAAATTGCTCGGTACAGTAAGTATACTGTATGTACCTATTTAGTACTTTGTGAAGGCTCGTTACAATTTTATCATATGCGTAGGGATAGGCAAATGGTTTATATCTTAAAATCAGCTTTTGTAGCCACAGTACCAAACTCCTACTATTTGCCGCCAACGCATTGACCTGTTGTTTGACCTCATAATCGTTTTGCTCGTCTATATCTTGATAGCTGTGCAATTATCTTAGCGCCACACGTCGATATGCTTCGCTTTTGTCAGCAAGGCCATCGTAAATCATAGAACGTATACCGCTCCTTTCTTGGTTGTGAACCTCGGCTCCGACAATAGAATGGCACGCTACATCGCATTTGGATCATTCATAATGTCATCACGATCGGCAGCATGCTGTCTGCAAATTTCCCTTTTTGCATGTAGAAGGCTTATCAGAGAACGAATCTCGCACGTGAGGCAATTTTCAATTGACGTTGCCGTTCTTAACAGTCACTATACTCTGTCAGTGTGAATTACATCTACAGTCCTTTCTACGAGTTCTCCGAAGTTGGCAGTCACGGAAACAAGAGGGGTGCACAGTCAGTAACGAAATATTATGTTTGTTTCAAACCCAATACGTAAAATTGAACTTTTCCGTTCAGTTATTTTCCGTACTCCAACAATAGTTGAAACCGTTGGTGCTGCAATGAGCATATGATGCACATGACTACGTCCATGCCCAACACAATATGCAGTACAACATAGTATGCAACAAAATGCTGTACGTAACAGCAGGAACGTGTTTTTCCCGAACTCGTTTCGATATTCTTACTCGTGTTAAAAACCTCACTTTACTATAGTTACATAAATATTTCGCATTCTCCGAGATTAGAATAATTGTTTTTCCTCATTAAACGCATCACACAGCGATAACTGGTTGTCTCCACCTGAACACTAATACGAGTAATTACTCAGTAAGAAAAGAAACTGAAGCTTTATGTTCACATGAACTTTCCTCGCCATTATCCTCTATGAACTATTCATACAAAGCTTGTTTTTCTATTTAATTCATGTTGATCGGGATAAACTTCAGCACAAATAGTTTCAATACAGGAGGTATGCAGGAAGTTGAAGCCATAATCAAATCTTTAAAAAGTAGAGGTCGCGGATTCAAATACGGAGGTGACCGATCTTACTTACAACGGGCTTATTCGTGGTTTCCTGATGGCAAGGCGAATTTTAGGATGCATTCTTTTCCTATTCATCTTTCAGGATTGTAGGATCAAGTGCAGTGGACGTTGGCGATCGGCGTATGCCATGGATGTGCTTTGGCATCGGAATCTCCGACCGTTGTTATTACGGACGGGATGGTATCTGAAGAATGAACAATCTGGAGACAATAGGGACTCCGCTACGCTGTCCCTGCCACAATCAGACCAGATCTCTGTACTAACTTCCCTCCGGCGCATTAATCTTTATTATTAGTGCTGGCCGCAGAGTTTTAATCCTCCTCCGTCAGTGGATTGTATCATACCTTGTCCTAATTTTTCATACCTTTAAATTTATTGATTTTGCTGGACATGAGCTTTCAATCTCAAATTTAACAATTTTCATTTTAAAAATGAGCACCAGAACTTTTATAATAAAAATATTACAGCGTTACTAAATACTGCCTTCATTACTTTTCTTTAAAACCTGTTACTTTGTGTTAATGAAAAATAGGGTCTTAGACGTTTCAGAAGAAACTAGTCGAATTGAGATCCCCCTCGACTCAGAAATATGTATTATCATAATACTGTTGGCGTATGTAAGTGAAATTAGAAAATAGACGAAATTCTTGCGAGCCTGAGACAGCAGCGCGAATACAGCATGTTCATAAAAGAAGAACGTCATAAAATTACTACAAAATTAACTGTTCTTACCATTATTAAGGAGAAGAGACAGTACATGGAAGGCTGGTATTCTGAGACACAGTTGGTTGTAGTGTAGCTCCTGGATTTAATGAAGAAACGGAGTGCAAATAAAAACACCCTTATGCCCACTGGTGACACGTAATAGGAACTGATTGGCTGTATATAAATTTGAGCATTTTACAAAAGATGCATTATATTTCAGCGCTTAAAGATTATCTTTTAAATTTCTTAAGAAAAATGAAATAGTAACCATTACTTTCTTCCACTCTATGGAGTTCCTAAACTTACATTAATGATAAATGCGTTTCGCTTGGCTTTTATTTTTTCTCTCACCGCAATGCTGGAAACCGTTGAGGCGAACAAATTCTGCTCATTAGTCCCCTATAATGTCTTTTCAAGCATGGTAATGGCAGACTGCTGCTAAAAGGTGGAGAGTTGGAGAGAGAAAGAAGAAAAAGCGTAACTAGGAGAAATGTTTTATTCATTCGTACTTAAATTGACGAGTAATTTTAGTGTTTATGTAATTAATGGGGAGCGTAATACTGGGGATCTAATTTGTTTCCGATGTTGGCAAAATATTTGGAACGAGCGCTCATGAAATTAATTTGTAGAGCTGAGTGACAGCCCTTGCACGGCAATGTATGTAAAATACCTTCTTTAGCACCGAGCGCGTGAAGGGACTGATCATGGTAATTAAGGGTCGGAAAATTGGGATAATTAAACATAATCATGACTCAATCTGTCACGCAGCGTTGACTGTTGAACATGTTGTGGATAAATGGCTTTCTTAGGGAAAATGTAGAGAATTGTAGGGAAGCAGGTCCCGGAAAGCTAACTACTTTCGTATGCCTTTTAAGGTAATGTAGTGTAAAAAATTGAAAATTTGCAGTTTTCTTCTGATTGCTTTGACTTTTTACCTTCTCTACCACGTACATAGAAACTAGAGAAAGTATTGCATTCCAGTCAAAAATTTGATACTGAGATTTCACCGGAAATACATGTTTTAAGGCCTCCTGCAACCGAAAAAGCAAATTTTAGAAAAAGGCCCGTGTGTGTATATCTGCAAACAGATTAACTTAAAATCGAACATTCTCTAAGATCCAAGCTTGTATTTAGATTCATTACCTTCTGAAGGTGCGATACAAGGATTTTTTAAGAAAATCCTACCACCCTAAACTACCCTTTACATGGAAAGTGATTTTGATTTGGCAATATAAAATCCTCCTTGGACCCTGAGATTTATCGTATTGCTCCCAAATTTTTAATTTGAGGTTATTATATAAACCTAAAGAAACTGTTGTGCAGGCATCATTAATTTTAATTAGTTTAAGAGAAAAAACTTTTTATATAGGTATGTTGTTGATTTCTTTAAATTTTCAATGTGATTTATGGAAAAGAACTAATTTCAGCCAAACTATTCAATATGTTTTACTAGTGCACATCAATTTTTAAAATTAGTTATTCCTAAAGGTCTTCTGAAAATGTCAACTTAATAAGTTATTGTGATCCAAGGAGTATTTTCAACCGGAAGAGTGTTGGATAAAAAAGGAATTGAGAAAATGGAGTTAAAAATTCAACACTTGCTTTGTGTAAATGGTACTGGATCGATTAAAAGCAATTGTGGCTTTAAAATTGTTAATATTAAAAAAATTGTAGCATCAAAGTAAAAGTTATAAATATAATAAAATGCAAAAAGAAGAAAATCGAACATTTTAACATTTTTATCAAATTTCAGGAAATTTCCTTAACAACTACACACTCAACAATGTCGTAATTACTCAGATAACAATGTTTAGAGAATAAGACAAGTTTGCATAGCAGCAAATTTCTGTGTACTAATTTCCATATTCACTTTTTGCCCTAATTATTCAGAAAACTTTGTATTCATATTTTGTATTGTAAAGAGCCAATTTTTTCAAATTCCCCTTTCTACCTAGAAACCTGTATGTTTTCTGTAACGTCTAGACAAGCATTTTACCTCCAAAACAGCAGTAATTGGTTTCATTTTTCCCTACAAAACTTATGGCGAAACGTGTTGAACATTTTCGCTGAGTGAATGAACATACCCAAATGCAGGAATTCACTTTTTATAGAAATTTCTCTAATTAATTAGTGTTCTGTGATTATGTATCACGGAGAATGGTTCCAGTAAAGTCTTTTTTTATTTTAAAACAAGGAGTAGAACGTATCTCTGCTCATAATGTTCCCCCATTTTTTTTCTTCCTTTCTTAATTTTCTTCAACTCTGTTGCTCAAATACAAGTGAATGCATTAAATGTGTGAAATATACTCAAATGGGCCGGGTGAAGTTTAGTTGGAAAATCCCGGAAGAAAACCCTTATCTAAGTAATTCATCTCATCGAGATTCCAAATTCAAACTAGGAATCTCTTGATTGTGAGACAGACACGCCCCTGCCTTTGCATTGCTCGAGTCGTGGGTACCACTTGGAACCAGCTGTGGGTATTTAAAAAATCAGTTATACGAGTAGAGACGCAGTATAAAAGGTTCAAAAGTAGTTTTCAGTCACTTTTAAGGGAAATAAAGCTGCTTCTGCTGTTGCAATTAAGCATGTTTATTTAAATCACTAATCTAATTTATTTTCACTTTTTATCAATTAGCACCCCACAAAAAGTAGGGTTTAATGTTATTTCCTGAGATTGCATTTTTTACAATTAGTCTTTACATTTATTTGTACGAAATGTTACTTTTATTTGCATATTTACTTCGTATTACACATAAATATTCGCAATAAATTGTTTCAAATAGATAATTCTGCGGCTTGTCCATTGAGGTCCCTGAAATCAATGTAATTATATTAGCCATGATGTTACAAACGCTTTGATGGTACTATTTTAAGCGCGCTTTTGAAAAACAGAAACTAAATACACGCCATAACATACATGTGCTGCAGGGTAGCATTCTTGCCACTATTCTCTTCAGTATCTGTACTGCTGACATGCCTGCACTGCCTACAGCAGGTAATACGCTATTTGCTGACGATACTTTACTTCTCATAGTTCCAATGATACTGCATCTGTAACTCTAGAATCTTCGCTGCACATTTTTCTTCACTGGTGTTCTCGTTGGTGCACTGCTCTCAATCCCACTGTCAGATAAAGTCTTCGCCTTACTCCAGCAAATATTCGATTCTATGACAAGGAGGTGCCTGGTTGCCTTCTGATCAAGCAGTGAAATACTTGGGCGTTTACCCTATCGTCGGTTAATATGGCATACCCACATCAACACTTAACTTACAGGCATGTTCTCGTCTCTATAAGCTTTATCCGATTCTAAACCGAAAACCCTCTCTACGAGTTGATTGTACTTTGCTATACAAGGTTTTGCGTATATCTGTGAATGCTGCAGCTACATCTGGAATGCACAACTTCACCGTGAATTGGGAATTGCCGACATCCAAGGGCACATTTCTGGCAACTTCTATGCTCGCCTATCCTCGAGAACCTGGTACTGCACACTTAACTGGGACGCCGTATAGGTGCTGAGTCTCGACTGGAGTCGCGTTTGCCGCCGGATATTATCTTACCTTAAGGATGTACAGTGTGGTACTTCCTTACTTTCTCTTCTCATTGATTGACTTGTGTTCGATTTAGGGATGCATATGGGCATCCCCTTTAATGTGTATTCTATTCGTATATCACTTGGACGGCTGAGCAATTGATTAATAAACGAAAAAAATCTGATGTGTTACACTCACATGACTTTCTCTACTCTTGTACAAACTATTTATACAAACGCTTATTCTCCATCTAGTTCATGTTAATCGAGATAAACATCTGCAGACCCTATCTTATTGCTAATTTTCTTGTAGATGTAAGGGGAATATATATTTACAAGGGCAATATAGAAAAACAGTAGCCTTTAAGCACATACATATCTGTTAATAGCTGGTTGCTAGGTGCAGCACCATTCCCTTTGCCACAGATTATAACTCTTTGCATATCCAAGACAAAAAAAATGAATAACGAATTTGAGAAAAAGTATAAGTATTGGAACATTTAAGGAAATAACAAGCAATATCTCGAAAACGGTTCACTCAACAAAAGAAATGTATATGACATAAGTTGTGTATTTTAACGCGATCTACATTTTTTGTGTAGTAAAATTTTGTCTATCTCTTATGGTTTACCAGTTATGCAAAAGTCGTTCACAATGAAGAATACTTTTGGAGACATTCCCAGAAAATTCAAGATATACATTTCATTTCTCATGACATTATCTTAAACATATGATGTTTTCATCAAAATCGTTAGAGCCATTTTTGAGAAAATTAAAATTTTCGAAAAATCTTCCATGTAAAGGGTAGTCTGGGGTGGGGGGATTTTCTTGAAAACCTTCGTGTCGCATCTCTGGAAGATACTGAACCTAAATACCAAGTTTGGTGTTTATCCGACTGTTAGTTTTTGAGTTATGCTGTTCACAGACACACACACACACAGACACACACACACACACACACAGACACACACACACACACACAGACACACACACGGACATGTTTCCAAAAATGCTTTTTTTGGATTCAGTGGGTCTCAAAACATATATTTCCGGTGAAATCTCGGTATTGAATTTTTGGGTGGAATGCAATACTTCCCCTACTTACTATACGTAGTAGAGAAAGTAAAAATATATACTAAATGCTTAAAGTTCGTCTACAAGCTCTATTTACCTACACTACTACATTATCACTGCAGAATATGTTAAAATACATGGTGGAAAACACGACTCTCCTTCCTCTCATTTCTTGTACCCATCATTTTTGTCATCTGTTCCAGGGTTGTAGGACCAGGAGACGATGTTCGGGGGTTGCGGCTGGGCGGTGGCTTGCGCTCTGTAAAGGTTTCTTCCCTGGCGTCGCTGCGGTACCGCTGAGTTAGGTCTCTCGTCAGCGTGGCGCTCCGTTCCGGGGGGGGGGACCTGGAGGTTGTTGACTTGTGGGCAGGGGCCGTGCGGCGTAGGATGGGTTCTATCTGGAAACATTAGGGACCCCATCCATATTTGCACCCGTCGGCATCCGGATCTGGTCGCCCTTGGGCCTCTCACCTCATCTTTCCCTCCCAGGGATCACGTTGGAAGCACAATGGACCGACTGGCCTGCGTGGGGTGCTCTGCCCCGTTTCGGGGCCCCCCCTCCGTGATACGTACCTTTTAGCTTTTACCGCTGATCTCTTTGGCATTATCGGGTAATTGTGTTAAAAAGTCGACAATGCACAAATAACTTACCTAAAAGCTACTCCACTAATTTAAATATAAAATGCAATGTTACGCCTTTACTTAAGGTAACTCAATATAAAATGTAGTTGAAAATATTAGGCAACTGATAAATGCCTTCCCTTCTCCAAATTTATGTCTTATGGCTCGCATTGTTGCGTTGAACGGACGTTCTTCTCTTTTGTCTCGCTTTCACTCTCTCTC